>JAQPPZ010001078.1:10700000-12095286 GCA_028583015.1 Wollemia nobilis
ACATGTCATCTCAAAAAAAAAAACATTAAAAAACCACAAGGGATAGGACCACTCCCCAAAAATAAGAATGACAGACAAAAAAAAAACATTAAAAAACCACAAGGGATAGGACCACTCCCCAAAAATAAGAACGACAGACAACAGTAGCAAATCAACTCCTAAGAGGAAACATGCTAGCCTGTGGGGGGATAGTATCCTCCCTATCAGTAGAACTCCAACCATCATAATTAATCGCAGTGAGCTGACTAACACCTCCCTCATTGGCAAACGTAGGAACAATAGGTTGATGAAGTACAACAGGAGTACCCCAACCCGCAACAGGTGCTGAGGGCTGAGGAACCACATCCCAACCAGAATGGCGTGAAAAACTCCTATCAACAGAATGGTGCCGCTTTCAAGTGGGTGGATACGGAGACCGATGGTGCTCTGGAAACACAGAAGGACCCAAATACCGAGAAGTTGGCCGAAGACGAACCCGAGAAGAAGAAGTGTTGTTGGGAGATCGAGGTGGAACGCGACTGACAGTGCAAGGCGCATTGCCCCAATGGGCCATCAGATTCCGTAGATGTTGAAGCTCAACATTCACCTTCTCAACCTGAACAGAAATTTGTAACCAACATTCATAAAAAATGGAATATTTGTCAGAAAGAGAAAATGCAGGGGATACATGTTGTGCAGAAAAAATAGCATAATTGTGAGTCTTCCACAGGTGAAAAAGAGTGTTGATTCTAAAAATATTCCAAACTGCGTGCATATTATCAACAAAATCAATATAATCTCCTAGAAGAGCATGAGGCCAAGAGAAAGAGCTCAACATAAACGGTCTGAAAAAGGAAAGAAGTCAGTCCCAAGCCAGCTGCGCACACAAACAATGCCAGAAAAGATTTAAAAAATCCTCAGTTTGATGGCAAAAGATGCAAGTAGGATTGTCCACCCCAAGATAAAGAAGACGCGCTCCAACTGGTAACCCTTGATGCAAAATACTCCATGCAAAAATTGTTGTTTAGGTTCAACATAGGAGGCCCATGCCATGTTAAATCTTTGCTTCCAATAGGTATGTGTAGAAATTAAATCCCATCTGGCATTCAACCTATCCCACATGGGAACATGTGGCATCAACCGTCTCAACTTCGCTTGGTATTGCAAGAATGGCCAATGGTTTGGCCAGAACCAGTCAACCCACCAGGGTTTTTGAAAATATCTATTAATTTTTCTCCAAATAGAGAAAGGAATCTGTTCAATGACCACTTCATAAGTGGATTTGTCTGCCTGTTGGAGATTATAATATTGCTTAAAATAATCCCAGGGTAGCCAATCTCTAGTGTGATTTGAAAAAAAATCAGACAAGCAAGCAATACCTTTTTTATAAAAATGTTTAGCTCTAACCCACTAAACTTGAGCTAAAGGCAAACCTTGATAGGTAATAACAGGAGACCACCAAACGTTAATAGAGGATATTGAAGCACCAGCTCTTGAGGCAAAGCCATTCCAGGACAACTAAGGCTTCAAAGCCTCCCAAGCTTTCCAAATACTCTTAATGACAAAAGAGCCAGAAATTTAAATAGGAACAAGAGCAGTAAGAACAGCTTGAAGACTAAGCCCTTACCATACCTTTTTGCCATAAGGTAAACCATGAGACAAGCAATATATGATAAGAACTTTCCAAGCTGCATCACCTATAAGAGCTCGAATAATCCACTTGGCACAAAGAGAGAACCCTTGTTTTTGACAATCAAATAACCCCATGCCACCACTTGCTTTAGGAAAACAACAAAACTCCCAAGCTACTCTATGAAAGCCTTTTGTACCCTTATCCTTGGCCCACAAAAAATCCCATAATAGCTTTTCTAATTTGTGATAACAGACCTTAGAAGGAACCCAGTAAGAAAAAATATATACACGAGTAGAAGCAAGAATTTTAGAATAAATCTGAAATTTCCCAACTAAGGATAATTGCTTAGATGACCAGTAGGATAATTTTTTTTTCAACCTTGTGCACAACATATTGCCATAACTAAGAAGGAGAGCCTTGAAAAGCAAAAAGGATACCTAGAAACTTAAAAACTTCCCCAGGTTGGATCCAAGACTAGGGGATGTGACAAAGCCAGGAAGGAATAGGATGAATAGATTGTATATAGCAGTAACAAGGTTATGCACAGTGGTGAATATTCGCAAATTGGGCAAATATTAGGATTTTCAAAATTGGAAATTGGCAAATATGAGGACCCTCGACGTCGGCCCATTCGCCTAAAATTTTCAGGATCAATTTTTTATTAGGGTCAATTCGCCACAATATATATCCAAACATAGGCATATTTGTACTCATTGGAAAGCTCTTTTCAAGCCTGATCTAATGGTGGTGTTTTTATGAAGTTATAAGATGATTTAATAGGTCAAAAGTAGCTCCAAATATGACCTTACATTTTAGGGCTTCAAATACCCCAAATTTTGGTATGAAGATGCTCGATTTAATTTGCTTAGTATTCTCCATGATTCACCATTTTTTTACAAGTACATTTTGTGTCCAACCCCTTATGCATAACCATGGCAGGAAGGAATAAGAATATTTATTAACCACTTGTACAACAAAAATATCTTAATTAAATTGCTTAACGTTATTTTGACATTTTCAAGATATTATCTCCATCAATAATTGATGGATATCTAAAATAATGTTATTCTTATTTCAATTCCCACATCTTTTTTATAACTTCTAGAACAATACTATTGTTGACTTAATTCCCACATTTTTTTTATAAGATTAGAAATAATCTATGAACCTTCCTTTATTGAAATATGTCTTCATTTTTTCATAGCTTTCTTGATCCTCATAAAATGTGCCCTAGCCTTTACATAGTTGTTTGTTGAAGTTCAATATGACTAAAATTAGATAACTAGAAAAACACCACCTCCACTAACTTTTTCAAGGTTTCCTTTAGAAGCACCATTAAAATTAAGATTGATGAACTTAATTTTTTAATATTTTTACTTTACCACCATCTATATAAATCCTTTGCCTTAACTCCATTGTTGTAGATCATCCTTGTATGTATTTTAAAATTATGTAACCAAGCAACTAGCATATCTTTTTCCACACCTAAGACTTTTCATGATGAGTATCATGGTTATGAAAATTATGTAAAAGAAACAATAATACAAATTTAAACTTAGGTGTTATTTTTTGGATTAGTTTTGAAATTTTGTTATTTCTTTTAAGCCTTGATTCCAACAAAATATGTTAGGAACAACGCTAGACATAATTCTTATGCTTTAACTTTGAGGCAACTTAGTAAGCCCTTTAATAGCAGTTTCTTTTATCAACCAATCATTGATTTTGATTAATTTGGTGGTAGGAAATTGATCCACGTGGAATTATTCAAGATATAGATTAGATTCATTGAATTACTCACTTAAGTTTTCAATTTTTCTAACAAATAATAGGTTTCGTATAAAATATAGGTGAAGGCCTTCAAATATAATTTCTCCATCTATTGTTGATAGACATTTATTCTAGGAGGAAAATAAAAACTTACATGATTTTTGTCATTGATTTTTGCAAAATTATTTAAAAGCAATTCACTTCCTCTTTATAAAGGACCTAAAAAATACTTTAGAAAATAATTTTTTTTAGAGTTTAAATAATTTTAAACCAACAATAGGTTTCTTATATGGATTTATCATGCATAACAACATTCCTAAACACCTTATGCTTATACGTTTGATGACGAATTTGGGAATGATAGTTATTATTCATAATGAATTAAAATAAACTAAGATACAATGTTTGAAGCAATTTATCTCATTCATCTTAGCAACGCATAATCTTAAAAATAAAAAATATATATGAACGATTTGAAGCAAAGAGAATTACAATGTAATCCCCATTTAATTTTCTAATACATCATAAAAGATTTTCAATAGGATCTCACCTAGGATAAAATTTGGTTTCAATAGTTCTAACATTAATTCTCATTATCTTAGTTTTATTAGATTGCATTTTATCTTATGGAAACAAGTACTCCTATAAGATAATTAGTTAATCCAAATTGTTCACCCTACAAGGGTAATTTACATATAAACAAAAATAAACTTTCACAATATAATAAGTTTGAGATGAGTCTTATTTTTCTAATAAGTCTAGAGATGATCACAAAATTTACTCTATCTTTAAAACAAAGATAAACCAACAACCTTATTCCTCTTTTTGTCCTTTCAAAATCACTTCAATTAAATTTCTTAATAACCTGGTCAATATCACTAATATCAATTTATCTTTTGAGAGCTCAATATTTTATTTTCATAATTTCAAAACTTTTATTTATCTATTTTAGCCTAATTTCTATAAAACATTAAAACATCGATGGTTATTTTAATTGTCATTTGGTAGTTTTACTTATAATGTAACGATTTCATCCAATTATGTGATGATCTTGTCTTAATCATATGCTTTCCTCTAGGTCAAAATAACCTCCAATTGACATGCATAGTTTTGCATGAATGGCATTTTTACACTAAATTTTGTATATTTTTACATAACTCTCCTCTCTTTTTTCAATGAGTTTAAATAGGTTTTTATGAGGGGTCTTGGTCCCCTCATACCGAGTGGGGTTTGAACCTTGGACCTCTCAAAGAGAGGCCAAAGCCTTTACGACTACAATAAGCTTGCAACTCTACATAACTCTCCTCTCTTTGGTCCATATAAATTTCTTATTTTAAAAAGGAAATGTTGCTTGTTTTCTCATCCCACTGATATGTGAAATCATTGTTCAAGATTGGAGTCCTAGTATTTTTTATCTTAATATTACTTAGTCAAGATAAATTATCCCCTTTTTGTATGATTTTTAAGTGCATAATTGCATACAAGATCAACCAAGATGATTGTCCCTACTATGTAACACTTTACCTTGCATGTTCACCTTTATCATTTTTTTGAATAGGTTATGTTCACCTTTATCATTGCATAGCCTTCATTTACACATAGCCTTGATTTCTTACAAATAACCTATGTCAAATAATGTTTTTTTTTTCTACAAATATTTTAAGATTAGTATCTAGTTATTGATATACTTTCATTCACCTAACTTGAAAGTAACTCCCACAACCTACAATATAAGTTCTTTTGTTGTCATAATATGTATAGGATTTTATCCTAATATTGTTTTATTTAATAAGTGGCCCATCTCTTGTGTACACATCTTATCTCTTTTTGACATTCTACTCTCTTCTTTCCTTTCCTTTATAATTTTTTTCAAATTGCAGAAACCTCTTTAGCTTTGATCACATTTTGGATAATCTTATACTAGTATTATACTACATGAGGGAGTGGTTATGAACATAGTCAAAGTTTTATTAACATTTTTCTCCACATATGTTTCAATTTTTTTATTGTTAGTGCTAAACCCCAATAAAAAGGATTTTGCACTCCAAGAATTTTTGTTATGTACTCCCACACTAGTGTACATGAAACAAGTGAGTTAAGGCAGATGCGACTTGAAGTTTGCTTGAAAAGTTGAACTTGTAGGGGTTCTCATATTATCCAAGTCAGCTAGTTTTTCTCTTCTACATTTCCATTTATGTTTTTGATTTTTTTTAAATACCATTCAGATCCAAACTAAAGTCTTTCAAGGATTTTCTCCTTAGTCATCCCAATGTTTAGGTACCAAAAAACAAAAGAGTGACTATTTATCAAGGAATAATCTTAGGATTTGTTTTTCTTGTTGTGAAACACCTATGTATCCATATACATGGACTCTATTATATGTATTTAACTTCATTCACTTTAAAAATCATATTTTATAAAAACTCACCAAAATAGATTATAGATATATTTCACAATTTGCAATAACAATTATAATAAAATTAAAAAAATAAAACTTATTATGATTACCCATGTGTAGTACCTCAACACTATCTTAGGTTTTGTAAATTTTAAATGAGCATGTAGAAGATAAGTTAGACAATAAGCACCTCACAAAACTTCCCAAAATCTGGCTAATTATGGCATAGGTATCAATTCATGTGTAAAAGAGATTGATTGGCTTTAAGGACAATCCACTAGCAAAAGTGACCAATTGGATCCAGAGAATGATTCATTTAAGAACATGGATTGTTTTGCTTATAGATATGAGTGATTCACTTTCCAAGTAGAGCAAATCACTCAAATGGCCACAAGGGTAAATTTGGAGGCACAAATACTAAGGTAAATATTTTAGAAATTAACATTTTGGCATGTAGTGGTGCACTAAGTCATTTTTAAAGTCTTTTAAGTATGTTAAATGCATTATTAGAGGCATGTAACATTTGTTGGTGCATAGGTTCGAGGTGTAGACTAATTGGTTTCCCCAAACCCCGTAAGGGGGGCGGAGGTTTAAGGTTCAAATATCGAGCCTCGTCGGACTGGATGCTTGTCCTTTTCCTGGTGCTTTCAATGATGTAAAAAGTTTAAAATGATTGTGGCATGGTGGTTATAGGGGCGGATTGCATGAATATTTGTGTGGCGACTTTCGAGGCGAACAACAAAGAATACTATGGCGATCATAAAATACGAACAACCTGCTCGAATTTGTGGCAGCTACCGATTCCACCATGATATATATATATATATATATATATATATATATATATATATATATATATATATATATATATATATATATATTTGTAGTGCATTATTTTGCTAAATATGTCCCCAAGTATTTACTTTAACTAGGAGAAATTATTTCTAAATCTAGGTAACTCAAGACTAAATTTTTACTATAAATAGGGGCATAAGGCCCCCATTGTATTCATCCTTTGTCCATGAGAAGTCAGAGCTACACTTTATGAAACCCACTTTATGCTTTAACCTTGTGATATTGTACATTGATGTTATTTGAATTCATGTGTTGATTGACCACACACTTTTCTCACTATAGTTTAAACTTGTATATACTTTGATTACTCCTGCTCTTAAACTTTAATGTATTTTTATTTTTGCACTTTACTTTTCTCATTTTACTTTCAATGCAATTTAGTGTAGCTTAGCATAGGAGTATTCTATGAAGAATAGTAGGGAGCTAGTCTAAATAAAAAGGTTGGGAGAAGTCATTGGCAATCCCTTCCAACTTTGTTTTTTTTTTTTTAAATCCCTTCCAGCTTTGTTAAAACTATAATTGGGATGCAAATATTAATTACAATTTAGGACAATTCCTCGATACAGCATAGTTTCTTGCATGGAATGTGGGACGAACTCTAATTATCCTAGAAATTGCACTTAATTCCTTGATTTTTATGTCAAATTTGCATTCATCATGGATGAAGCAATTAACTCAAAATTGGTAAAACAATTACAAGTCCAATTAGAGGAAGTGGTTTGCTCCAAATTTGGAGTGATTCGTTAGCAAGAAATTGTCTTTGTTTAGGGAGTAATTCGTTCCAAATTTTTTATTTTTTTCAAGTTGAATTTAGAGTGACTTCTTGACGCTAGGGACTTGAATTTTTAGTTCTAATCTCGAATAGACTTTAAAATTTATCAATTTTCATTATTTGTGCTCAATTTTTATAGTACTTTACAAATGACAACTCTAATATGGACTTATAGAATTTTGATAATTTTATAAAGATGATGAATCTGACAACATCCCAATATCATTAAAACTAAAATCTGATCTTGTATGTGCATTTGTTATTGATAGAAAGTACCTAAGGCGGGTTTTGAGTCATTCTATCAGAAGGTCAAATCAACATGCAATTCACTCCAAAAATAGTAAAACCTCTCTAAGCTATATCTAACGAGCAATTTGCTTTGATATTATAATTAATTTTCTAGAAAAGACAAGATTCTTTTTCCCTCCATCATAGGAAGGCAATTTGCTCTTGTTTTGATATGATTCTCTCTAAGCGATTCCCATGGATCCATTTTTGCTAAAAAATTTCTAATTTCCCAATTTGTGAACAAATCGCTCAAAATTATAAGTGAATCACTTCATTTTATGGGAAAAGTACTCCATAAGAAAAAATCTTGTCATTTTCTTCTATGAATCACTCTGTAGGATTTTTTTTGGAATTTTGCAAATTGATCTTAAAACTTTTTTGTGTAGGTCTATACATGCATGCTTATAAAAACATGATCAAAAGCTTAGAAAATGGGACTAGAACATAAATCTATAGAAGTTATTGTATACCATCGAAGAAACATGAAGGAAAATATATATATATATATATATATATATATATATATATATATATATATATATATATATATATATATATTGTCCATACATCCAAAGGATGAGTTTGAGGGGATTCTAGTGTCTACTCTTGTTTCATAAAAAGGCAAAAGTCCCATGACCAACCTTGTGAGTCAAAGCTTCATGCCCTCACAAGTTGGTTACTTGGACCAACAAATAAATTAATCTTCTTTAGCTAATCAAACTTGGTCCAACACAACCCCAACCTTAACCCACAACAATCTTGTTAATGGGATACCTATTGATGTGAACAATATCACAAAAAAACCACTCTTTGCGAGCCAATACCATACTAGTAACCCATTTCTAACCTCTAATGCATAAAAAATTCCTCGTACAAGTGATTCTTCAACATAGTCCACTTAGACCTGGTTTTTCAAATACGTCCAACATTTCTCTAGCTCAATATGTAACTACCAATGTAGGATATTTAGGATTAAATCTAGACCAAAATCTTGCTCAAAACACCCAAGTTATAGCTAGATAAATGAGGTCACATATATCCCAGGAAAACAACTAGGGGGTAACATTATTACTTTCCAATCAAGCACAATATAATATGCAAGATATAGCTCCTCATAGTTAGAAAATTTTGCAACTAGGTCTATATTACCCTCTCTACAATAAAATATGTAATTTAATGGGCTTACTAAAATCCACCACCTCAATGTCCCCTACCTTATTATCCTTCATACCCACCTTATGGTTATGTGATGTATCCTTATCCATTTACAAATCAATAATATGGTCAATCCTCATCAAAAAAATAATCCAAGAGAACCTCCTAGGCCATAAAATCAACTTCTAGATTGGACCTACCAAGAACCATTAAAATTAGTGGCCTATTCTCCCATCCCTCTGATGGCTATAATATCCTTACCTACCTTTGATGGGAATGAAAGTAAGATAACATTGGATCGTCTCAATAAACTATCAACTCTCAAATCAATCCACCATATCCATGATGAGGATATAATGGTGTGTTTGCTAATTTACTCCTTTTGCGATAAGTCTACCTTATGGTATAAGGGATTACTAGATAATTTAGTTACAAGTTGGAAATCAATTGTAGAACCATTTATACATAGATTTGGTAGCATAGTTAATATTTACTCTAAATTATTTCAACTAAAAACAATTCGAAATCATCCTTAAGAGAATATATATGATTTTAATACTAGATTCTTAAGAACCTTGAAATTGATTTCACAAAATATTAGGCCAAATGGAGAATAAACACTAACCTATTACATCAAAGGTTTATAATATGACCTTAGATTTAATCATATGTAATACTAACCATAATACACTAGTCGTAGCTTTTGAAAAGGTAGCTAGAGGAGAAGAAATTCTTATTGAAATAGGAAAAATGCCCCTTGCTCCACCAATAGCCTACTTAGCCCAAAATACCCAAAACATACCTATATCTACTTTTATACCCACCATTCGGTCCACTCCTAATATCCATCTGTACGATCCTAAAAGGCATACACCTAATATAGTAACAATTGAACATAACATAAAGCACATACATAAATTGATAAAATTGAAATAACCAAAATAAAGGTGTCTTTTATTAAAATTGAATCAATTCATGGTTACAAATTCGTCCCTCCTAGGGATATGTGATACAATGTTACAATCATAAGAAATCCCTCGCAAGGGTAGGTGTAATCCGTAGGCCTTTCATAATGACATGAACTACTTCGGTCAAGTATGACCTTATTCTCTCTTGTGAAGAGGCATTTGTTGCCTTGAATGCATTGACGAAGGAGTCTTGAAAATCTTGTGATCAAGAAACAACAAGAAACACATTAGAAGCAAAGGTAGCCTCTCTTGATGAGGCCTTGAATGAAACTTTGTCTAAAAGATGCTAAAGATAACATGAAATCAAGAAAGTATATAAAGATGTAAATCTAGGCTAAACATGATAAATCTACCATAAAGCATATAAATGAAATCTAGATATAGTTATATAACATCCTAATTAAGCATTTAGGAGCCTAAAATGCATGAAGTATAGCCATAACTAATATAGTTTCCCAATGATAAGAAACAAAGGAAAAGTGTCCTAAATCACTGATTCAACCATATAATTGTCTCTAAGAAAACTGATCTAAATTAGATTCATCTAATATAATACGATGGAAAACAAACCTACTATTATAACAAGGAAAAATGGAGATTAAACCTGACCGTGGGTCTGTGGTGCAGCAAGTATTGTTAACTGCGGTTGACAGTCACGGTTGAGCTGAAAATGTATTTTCTCTCCAATGTCGGGCTTAGATATCCAATTCCCCTTGATAAACTGATGGTTAAGGGTCACCTCGATGTTCTTCAATGTATTTAGTTGTTGAATTGCTTAGATTTGTGCTTGAAGGCCCTCAATTGGGTTTCTTGATTCTCCTAGATTCCTAGGACCTTCATGGCTTCAAGTGCCATTTTGATCTCCAATTGGGCAGCAAAAGTGTTCCTCTCAATGGATTCAAGTGAGTATGCACTTCAACAGGGCTTCACCTCTTACAATTAGCAAAATGATCTCTCTCCCTTTCCCAATTTGGAGGGAGGTCTTATATCTCTTAGGAAGGCCTTGTCTTGGCTTCATGGAGAAGCCAAGATCAAGAACCTTCGATTAGGGCAGTTGAATGGAAACTTCCAAAAGATTCCATGCCCAAACCATTTGAAACTCGAACAACTTGGCCATTGTAATCTATTTTGGGTCGATTGAGATCAAACTCAATTTGAATGCTAACCGTGGCTCTGAGGCACGGTTAGACCTATTAACCATGGGTGTCAGCCACAACCAACACCAACTAGGCTAAAATTCCTAAATTGAGTTGTTAGAACCACTACCTTACCTTGGAATCTGTTCAAGATATTTTATATGGTTTGTTAGTATGTCCTATATGAGTAGTCACTCGCGTTTTAGGTGTCTATAGATGCCCCTTTTGAAATGCATTGTGAGATCGAACAACGTTGAGCAAAAATAGACCTCCTAAAATGATTTCATAGATTACATGATGATCATTAGTCTGATCAACATTAGATGCCCAAGATCCTACAAAAGGAGGCACATCCTAGAATCACTGCTTCCAACTGGATGGAAGGCTTAAATTGAAGGAACTTGTACTCATCCTGTCTCAATTAGGTAGCTTTTATCGCTACTACAGTTTTTTTGAACCTATAGATTTTTAAAGGTAGAGATCACAAACTCAACTATCATATTTGTTTTTTGCCCCAACAAAGGGTAAGCTTATGATAGTCGTTGGCAATGATTCATAAGATGAACACAATTTTGACAAGATCAAGGGATATACGATCAAGGGATCTTCTATTGACTTTGATTATGATTATGATATTATGACTACCCCTCGAGCGATGCGTCGATGAGGGTAATGAAAACTAGTAAAGCGACGTTGCTTGACCACGATGATTGATCTGAATGATTTATGGTTTAGCACTTGATACTTAGCTAGGCCTAATTAGCTATGATTACAATTGTTAATAGTACTTTTATATCTCTATCTCACGGAGCGGTCCAGCCATGAAGGCCTTCTTAGGGAATCAGGATGATAAAAATTCCAATTAGGCATGTGTTGAATCATATTGTTCGATGATCTTCTAAAAATTTCATAGAAAAATTGACATGATTGCTTTGTTCCCGTGGGGCGGTCCAACCTCCAAGGCCTTCTTCAGGATTGAAACAAAACATATCAATTTGACGATGACAAATTTGCCCCAAATGTCCTTATGGTAATTTACTCATATTGTCGGATTGCATGGAGTGCCAATCGCTGCAACCACCAAGTGTATAGTGTAAATAACTAGATACGAGGCACATTTGGCTTTTGATTTATCTGGTTTTTTTGTTATTTTTCATATTTTTGAAAATTTTGGTCAAGTGGATATTTTTAATTTGGCATTTTAAGCCTCCTCACAGTGGGATTTTAGAGCATTTAATGTAGGTTTCTATACGTGCTTGTCAGATGCAGCTAGATTTACCAAATTGCTTAACCACGGCTCAGACCCGCAAGCGAAAAACCCTAATTCGGGGATCGCGGTTGTTAGGTGCGATCACAACCAAAATAGGAAATATAAAAGCATTTTGAGAAATTTTAATTTTTATTATTTCTAATGCCAATAGTGAATTTGAGAGCTTTGAGAGGTGAAATTAAAACTCTGACATGGAACGCTACCAAAAACCTGACTTGATTACCCTCCATACTGATGGCTAACCAACCAGAGACTTCCGTTAGTGGAGGAGCCAGTGCTACAAAGGTAACACGCAAAATCATAACCATTTATTAGCATTTACCGATTTAAAATAAACTCATTAATTAATGAGCTAAATGAACCACATTAAACTACCGGTAATGAACCTCACCCTAGTCTAGGATTTAGCATAGGTTAGGGTAGATGGGTGGGTTTAATTTTTAGGGGATCTCGGGATGGCACATGATCCTAAAAAGGTCACTACACTTAGCTGCGGGTGGCAGATGTGACTTCCAATTGGCAAATTGGGGGCTGTAGCTAGAATCAAATTCCAACGATCATAAAATTGGTCATTGGAACCGATCGTGGGTCCCATCCATGGTTAGGCGACTTTAAGAATTTTTTTGATTTTTCAATTTTTTGATCTTTTTCCAAATTTAATTGATTTTTTTATATTTTAAAGTGTTTTTTCAAAAAAAAATAATGTTTTCAGTACATTTTTCAATGTTTCACTATTTTTCGTGTTTTTACGAATTTGTTTATCTCTTTAAGATCATTTTTTTGTTGTTTTTAGTTTATTTTTTATTATTTATTATACCTCTATTTAGACTCTAATCATGAGAGTGAGGGAATTTGAGATCCTTTGCAACCTATGTGATAACCTTCAGCAAGTCGAGCAGGATTGGTCCACAACCATGGGCTTCGACTATGTCCTGAGATTACCCACTATTCAGGCTGACCAGGCCTATATGACTGCATTGGCTCGATACTAGGACATGCGGACCAACACCTTTCACATACCAACAAGTGAGATGACTGTTAGGAGGGAAAACTTATGGGATTTTTTTTATTGATAAAAATGTTACAATATATAGGCATAAGCCTATATGATGAACATGACACTTGTCAATGAAACTGACAAGTGTCAAACTGGCATAGTGCACATTACATTAACTCTAACATTCCCCCTTAATGTGCACTATCCTAACTAAAGAAAAAAATAATTCAACATTAGGTAACATTCCCCCTTAATGTTGACTTCTCTAAAAAATAACCTATCATCCTCCTTATTGCTGATTTGGTCTTAGGCTCATGCTCTGTGCTCTTGGCTCTCCAACTGTGAATAATGCTAGATTCACTGTGTATACATCTCGGTCTGTTGCCTCAGGGTCAGCCACTTCCACGGGTCTGTTGTCTAAGTGCCTCAGGGTCATCATGGGTGCCTCAAGGTTAGCCACATCTGGGTCTGTTGCCTCTGCAGGTCATCCTCAGAGGATGTTGCCACTCGTAGGTCACTAACTAGATTCATCATGAGTATGAAATCCCTCCTCATGGTGAACTCAATCTAGAAGGTGTCGGTCTCTGCCGAAAATGCACCTAATGAAAGGAAAAATGAGCCATATAAGAGTGTCGGTCTTTGCCGAAAATACACTCAATACAATAAAAATGAGCCATAGATCAAAATAGGAGGAGAGAAGAAGAAAATAAGAGAATCTTCTGAAGTGTCTTCGTCTGTAGTCTTCAGAAGTAGATTCGAAAAAAACCTCGGATAGAGTCTAGGGTGTATTTGTCTGTAGTCCCTAGTATAAGTGTCCTTATGGTGACCATGTCATCCCACCCAAATGCATGGGTAACCAGCTGCTGCATTCGCCAAGTGTATAGAAAAGATCACTAGGTACAAGGATCACATATAAAATTACCTTGGGAGTGTCGGGTACAACCGAGAGTGCACTCCAAGGTAAAAAAAAACTTTGAGGCTAAAAAAGTAAAGTGAAATAGCCTCAAAATTACAATATGGCACCACCATTGTGTTCGTTGCAGAAAAATGTTTCCAACGACTATAAATACCCCTATACTTGTGTTTGAATGGGGCCTTCAACTTGCTAAAAAATCAATAGCATGCCTCTCTAAGCAACAAAATAAACTCAAGAATAAAAAATTCCCGACATCGCACTCTGGCGGCATAAAAATAGGCTCAGTTTTCCTCGCAGGGGAATTACATCCACTTTCCATGTGGAATAAAAAAAACAGGGCCCTATCATATCTGAAAAATACAATAAATTGGCCAGAAAGAAGGGACTTTGACTTGCATGTGGAAACTATATTTAAAAAATTGGCCAACGATGTCTGCCGCATTATCACGGGCACTTAAATTTAGTGGGGGCAAGACAACCTTTCAAACTGTGGGTGTCTTCATACATGTGAGAATTAAAGTTCTTCCCTCCCAATAAAATGTGCATGTGAATAAACATTTAAAATATCTAGAATTGAAATGAACACTATTTTTCTCCCCCCATATCGCAGCAAAAAAAAATATCCCCAACGTCTCGCCGGCATACCAAACGCCAACGTCGTCTTCGCCGCCCGAGCATCGGTGCCGGGAACCGCACAGTTTTTCCCAGCACGAAAAACCTCATTGTTGTCGTTGTCATTCTGGATGTCCTCCTCAATGACGCATAGCCCGAATTCCCTCATCGCCACGTGGCTCTGGCCCGATCTCCTCCACTGTCGCCTTAGCCCGCTCGTTCTTTGGCATACGCGACGTCTTGCATAGCTACAAACGTGCGATGGTGAAAATGTTAAACCACACATCATCGCGTTGGATGGAATGGCATCCATGGCACTTACGACATCGGCGCTCCACCTGCAAGGTCATGCAAATCTTCAAACGGTCATTGATGTTGTATCTGATCGTCTGAATTATTTGCCGCTTCTCCACATAAATTGAGTGTTGCTTCAGTTGTCTTTAACCACCACCACATACTTGAAATGGAGTTCGGTTGAACGGGAAATATCACCATAACAACGTAGGAGCACCGACGACATCGTTGGCGTCTTTTGTTTTTAATTTCTTCGATCCCTCACACATGTCGGGCACACAACTGAAGAAAAACAATCAAGTGGCTATAATTGACAAGTAATATACTGCCTTTCATCATTTGATAACCCCTCTTCTTCCTTAGTGCCTGAACTATGGTAGCTTCCAAGCTCAGATCCTTGTGCCTGCATTGATCCTAGAAACTCCCTGCGAAGGCGACCATCAAAACTAGCTTCCTGATCAAAAGTATTCTTGGCATCAAAAGAATACCACACCAGCCTTCCCAGAATAATCAAAAAACAATCCTTGACCTAACCAGCATTTCATAAAAAACAATCTGAGCACTCTGATATCTGGAGGAGAGTCTGTCGGCAACTGAATTTGAAGATGTTGAGTTCTTTGCAGACGACAAATCACCGTCAGGATCGACGACAAAAAAAAATCCGAGAGGCTCGATACGATATTCGTGTTTTTGCACCACATGATGTGGGAGCCCCCTGATGGTGGTTAAACCTCCTAAGCTTACCAAAAAAATCTGTCTCCTCCGCCACGTCAATGCTCTGGCGCAACCTCAATGGAACAGGGTTTCGTCTTACCTTCGGCATCGTTCCTCTCAGAGGAGTCGCTCTCACCATGGGCAAAGCTCTCAAAAAACCATCCTGCGCTCCCGAAGACCTCCTGCGCTCAAACCTAGCATCACACCCTTGCTGATCCGTTGTTAGGCACCGAACCTTTGTTTTCATTCTAAGAACGCAGAAGGAATGGCGCCACAAGGGTTCGATTCGCAGACATCGAAAAAACATTCATGAAATCAAAATCAAAGAAAAACAGTTGCACCCGTAGATCTCGTAAGCCATTGATATTCTGCCAGACTTCCTCATCTCCTTTCACAAAGTCCTCTCTGCACAGAAATTGCCAAGCAAATGGCCAAACCCAGTACCACCATAGGGGAAGCAACTTTCTCTAAAAATTTTCAAATTGAAAAAAAAAATTTAAGAAAAGGAAAATTTGGGGGCAGCCATTAATTTTCAAGCTATCTAGTTTCTGATCCATTTTTAAAAAATGGAGAGCATACTCCCTAGACTTGGAAAAAAAATGGAGGAAAATGACGAAAGGGGGAGGGGGGAGGGAGGATTTCCATGAGGGAAATCCCCCCTCAAGGGTTTCACAGGGCAGGGAAAGCCTGCTCTGATACCAAATGTTAGGAGTGAAACTGGAGGGATTTTTTTATTGATAAAAAGGTTACAATATATAGGCATAAGCCTATATGATGAACATGACACTTGTCAATGAAACTAACAAGTGTCAAACTGGCATAGTGCACATTACATTAACTCTAACAATGACAATTACCCTTGAGGATGTGTATCGCATCTTCAAACTTCCTCTAGATGGCAAGGCCATCACATCTTCACCGATGGAGGTGAAGGACACATTATTCACCAGGGTCTTTGGTACCCGTAGTGATGAGGTATAGCTGCACTCGAACCATGGAGGGGTCCACATCGAGCATTGGTACAACGAGTAGGTCTTCTCTTGACAGGAAATTGTGTTTATGCACCTGATCATCCAAATCGTGCTCCTTGATACTTTAGGAGTGAGGTTCCCTTGGAACCTCCTAGCTAGGACGTGTGATGTCCTCACCAGCACTACCCATCAACCACTTATCTTGTCCTAGGGGAGTGCCTTACTTGCAAAGCTCTATAATGAGTTGTATCATATTACACAATGGAGCAAAGTGGGCATTGGATGTAGCCTTCTACTACAGATCTGAGGTTGGTAGCACATCACCATAAAGCACCCCATAGGACTACCTCTAAAGATCGTAGATATTGTTGTAGAGCGGCAGTGCTATGTAGCATACTGGCCTCGAGAGCAGGAGGGCTTCAGGAGAAGGTCTCACGTAGGGGACCTAAGATACTATATTAAGTAGTTTGCATGATCGCAATTGGGCCAGGTTGAGTGCCAATCATACCTACACTACCATGCATGGACAAATGCTAATGAATACTTATGATGGACATGCAGAGATAGATGGTTCCTCGGATGCAATTTTGAGGTATGAGAGTTCTTCTACTTCTCCCATGTCACTAGGAAATTCAGGATTCAGTAGGATGTCCCAACAGTACCCTCCATCTTCTGTCGTCTCACTCTGGAGAGAGATATCACATGGTCATAGGTGACTCCTCTAGGTGACGAGGATGATGATATCCAGGATTCAGGCCTGACTGATGTAGGGATGACAATTGACTATGATGCTTGGTGTATGACTACACTATGGTGGGGTGATGGCCCATTGGGTAGGCCAGTAGATGGCACAATCGCATAGGGCGTAGAGGGTGTAGAGGTAGATCCTCATGGGGGTTGAGTCTGTCATAGGATTTAGGGAGGATGGGATGAGGGAGGAACCATAGAGGAGGGGTCCCAGGCAAAGGAGGGCGAGGATGAGGCAGAGCCAAATAGTGAGGTTGCCCAACTCAAGGCCCAGGTGGCTAGTCTATAAAATTAGGTGGGGACCTTCTAGACTCTGATCCTATGGAGAGATACAATCGTAGACACTCTACAGGAACAACTTAGATTTATGCAGAGTCAGTTATCCCAGGTATAGGAGCAATGGCAAGATTACCAGGAGGAGATAACCTATCATCTAGCATAGACTGACAGTACCACTACATCTATAGAGAAGATCCTACTTGAGCGAGATCTAGCTTGATCTTAGAGGGACTTCACCATAGTAGAGATACCTACTCAGGGGCTTGATGGGAGACCCCTCATCTTCATAAGATACTCCAGTGGATCCAACTACTATAGCAGTACAAGGAATAGCAGGGACAAACCCGATGATAAAGATCAAGAGACTACGGGTTCTGGTGTAGTGACATGTCAGCGAGCGATCATAAGATGCTACTTACATATCTCACTTGGTGGGAGAGATTGAGCTAATCAAGGGTGAGGTTCCTGAGAGGACCATAGATCCAGGATCTCAGAGGACTCATACTTAGGATACAAGGCAGTCTTCAGCTAGACCTAGCTACAGGATACATAGATTAGAGAGATCGATTGGGACCAGATCTAGGTGGGCCCACAAGAAGGTGGAGACGATGGTGGAGCCTCATAGACTGGGGGTGTAGGTATTGCTTAGTATGGATTTGTGTTATATGATGTTGTACCATTTTTGAGTGTAAGGTCAAGGACCTACATAGTTGTAGCCTACGGGAATTTTGGACATATGCCTGAAAACTCTATTTTTTTTATACACACACATACAAATATATATATATATATATATATTATATATATATATATATAAACTTTTATGAGACTAATTACATGTGTAGATTATTTTTATTATTTTATGTTTATGAGATGCATATGGATGCAATGCTTTTATGCTATATCGATTTGATTCTATATGATATGATGTAGGATGACATGCACTGGATAAACGATAGATGTATGACTAGATATTATGATCTCGATGTATAGATGGACTAATGTGATGTATTGCATATAGATGCAATGTTTGATGTTAAATGCATGTTTAATTTACTATACTTTTATACATTTAATTTATGATGTTATGACATGCTTCATGCCATGTATGTACTGCATAATTTTCATGATGATGATTTACTATAAATGGACATGTATGCTTTAATCACTTAAAACATAATGTATGAATGCAATATGAGTTTAAAAATCTAATAGATGACACCATAGAATGTATAACAATCATGAACTATAATTGCTATATCTTATTATAAGAATTAATCATTTGGACACCCATATGTGAGATGTAATGATGTATTATTTCTATTCATAAGCTTTTGTAAATTAAAAGAATATGTACAACATAGTCAGTGGTCGTTTAAATATCATTACTGATATCTATTCGGTATCTAACCTATGTGTTATGATCTTCTAACAAAAAAAATCTTATAAGAATAAATTGATATTTTATGATTGTTTGAAAATTGGTTGTTGCTATTTGGGAATTTTTGAGGTTTCCCATGAAACTCAAACACCCTAGTTGACTTATCAAAAGTTGTATAATGAAGATACTAGACATCTAAAAAATAAAGGTTTCGCTCTAAAATACCAAGCTATTCATTACCCCTGTGTGTGCAAATGAATATATTAGATAAGTCATAAGCATACCCCAGTGCCAGGTGGGATTCATTCAGCCCATTGTTGTATTGGGGATCCTCAAATGTCTATCCGATCCTAGGTTTGAACTCAGTTAGACTAGACCACTAGGTAATCCAGGCCACCTAAAGCTAGCTCACTTATGACTTGCTAGACCTACCCCAATGCCAAGAATGATTTATTGATCTCATTGTTGTATTAGGGATCACCCCATGGCTTTGAGTATTGACCATTCCAGAGATTCAAGTTCACCTTATTTTTTCTTAAATTTATTGGGATACTTGCTCATAGATAGTGATAAAAATCATTGTTTATTTTGTATATACTTTTTTTTTGCAAGGGATAGGATTTGACTCTAGGATTTTTCTCTTTTTGATTTAAGCAAGGGATCTCTTCGGGTAGGAGGTGAGCTTTTCATTTTTCCAATGATCCCTACTCTAGACCACTACTCCTCATAGATGAGCAAGTAATAAAACCTTTCGCCTAAGGTGACCCGGATCACTTTTGTAGTGTTCATCCTTCCTTACCCTAATTAGGATTGTTTAAATGTGTTGATTAGTGATAGGATTTTGATATACTAAGTGCTATCAAAACTAGACCTCATATACAAAAGCAAAGCAATATTTCTACCAAACTCTTGAGAAGACCACTAGGTATGGTTGAATGACCAGAAAACCCTAGTATATTCTTCATAGCAACATGAGGTGTTGTGTTGAGAAACACAATTACTCACAAGGGTGATGGATGATGATGATAATGCATAGATGCATGATTGAAATACAAATGTGGTGTCATTTGTAAGATTGCAAACACAACCTATCCTAATGCAAGTGTGATGGATGGAAATGCCTAATGCAATGCAATTAAATGAATGCAAATGCAAAATGAAATGCACGATGCAAATGAAATGTAATATTTTAAAATGCAATGCAATGTTTTTAGATTTTATTGATTTTTAATTTTTATGGATTTTTGAAATTTTGATTTGACCAAAGGGTTTAGATTCCTTTGGAGCCTTTTATGGGGTGACCAAAGGGCTTATAGATGCCTTTGGAGCCTTTTAATGGTTTTAGGCATAGAACGCTTTAAGATGAAGGATATTGAGAGGTTCAAGCTCTTCAACACCTTTAAGCGATGTTAAGCGATATGTCCCAGGTCCAATCTTCTTAGAGATGATATAAGGACCTAACTAGTTAGCCATAAATTTATCTCATAATTTTGGTGGTAGATTTGAGTTCTGTTGGTTCTCTTTCAACATAAGATCACCAACATCAAAGTCTCTCAGATGGAATTTCTTATTGTAAGCTCATTTTAAGCGCTCCTGATAAACATGAAGATGCTCAAGGGCATTCACACAATGTTCATCAAGTAGCATCAATTGATCAAGGTGAGCTTGTCATGCAGTGTCATCATCAATGAACTCTTTCAATGCGATGTGCAACATTGGAATCTCCAACTCTAAGGGCATAATGGCCTCAATACCATATACTAGTGAAAATGGAGTTGCCCCAATGGGTGTCCGAATGCTAGTCCTATAAGCCCATAATGCAAGGGGTAGTTGGGTGTGCCAATCTTTGTGGTGCTCTTGTACCATATTTTTCAAGATGGATACCACTATCTTATTTGAAGCCTCAACTTGCCCGTTTGCTTACGGATAATATGGAGTCGTAAAACTGTGTTTGATCCTATACTTGGAAGGTAAAGCCCTCACAATTTTTTTCTTGAATAATGTTCCATTATCCAATTATCTTGGATGGTATCCCAAAATGACTTATGATATTGGTGAGTATGAACTCCATAATACGTGCTCTAGTTGTCATTGTTAACGGATTGCTTCCACCCACTTAGTAAAGTACTTAGTAGCCATAATAATGAATGTATGCTAGCCCAATGATGAAGGAGAGATCTTTCCAATGAGATCCAAACCCCACTAAGCAAATGATCAAGTCACTTGAATGGGTTGTAAGGCCTGTGATGGCAAGTGTGAAATATTAGCATGATGCTGACATTTAACGTATTTCCTGACATACACATTGTAATCCTTCTCCATAGTAGGCCAATAATAGCCCATGTGAAGGATGCACTTGATGATAGCCATGCCACTAAAATGGCCACCGCATGTACCATCGTGAGCCTACGAAATCATCCAAGCTGATTCTTGGGGCTCAAGACAACGAAGGAGCACTCCATCATAGCTTCGACGATACAAAATATCTCCTAACAAGACATACTTTGTCGCTTTCTATTTAAATGTGCATTTTGTGGCATACGATAATCCTTGGGGGATTACACCAAGTTTTAGGAAGTCATGTATTTGTGACATCCAGTTTTGATAGACCTCAACCTCAACTGACAAGACAACATGTTCCCCCTATGGTTTAACATTCACAAATGTAGACTAGGAAATAACCTTATGGTGAATGGTAGTACCATTCCCCATAGGACCCTACGAGATCAATGACCCCTAGGGTGCCCTCTTGAGAAAGTCTTTGGCTCTGTAGAACCATTCATGGTTTGGTTCTATATGAATCATGTTGAATGATTCTTTGTTATCCAAAGCCTCGTGTTGCATGATAGAGTGTGATAATATTTTTACATGGATGGTAGTAAAATTGGTAGATGGATTCTAAGGAATTAAGGATCCCAAATATGCCATAGTGTCTACAATTTATTTGATGAATGAGGGATTTCCTCGATGTCGTACCACTCCAACTGAGCTAGATAAGAGTCAACAAGATCTTTGTAGGCCTTCAGGATAGGACACCTACATTGAAAAAGTCCCTTCACTTGGTTGACAATGAGAAGGGAATCACCAAAGATATTTAACCTTTTGATCTTCATGGTGACAACTATTTGGAGGCCCAAGATTAGGGCTTTGTATTCAGCATTATTGTTGGTGCAAGGAAAGTCCAACTTAAAAGACAAGGGCATGGGAGCACCTTGCGGTGTGAACAACACTATTCCTGCACCACCCCCTTGTTCACACTTTGAACCATCGAAGAACAAGGTCATATCAACTTTGTTATCCAGTTCTTTGGGTTTGGGAGCCTTTGATAATGTGAAGACTGCATCATCAGGAAGCTCAATGGTGAGAGGACTACTATTATCGAGAGGTGCCTCTAAGCCAGTTGATCAGCTATGACCTGTCCCTTGATGGAATTTTGGCTAATGAATTCCAAGTCGAATTTTATCAATAGCATGATCCACTTTGCAGTACGTGTATTATGATATGTCTTGCTCATCATATACTACAAAGGATTTTGTTTTGATATGACATACATCGTATGAATTAACATATAATTCCACAATTTCTTTATTGCAAGCACTACTGCTAAACATAGCTTTTCCATGTAGGCATATCCTAGCTCATAACTCACCAAGGTTCGGCTAATGTAATATATGGCTTGCTCTTTGTCCTGCACATTCTTTTGGGCTAACATAGTCCCCAATGCAAAGTCAGTTGCCGATATATATAGCAAGAATGGTACGTCTGGTCTTGGTGGAGCTAGCACTGGCGGCATCGCCAGGTAGTGCTTAATCTCAGCAAAGGTAGCATGAAAGTCCTCATCCCAATTTAATGGGACCCCCTTGTGTAGCAGTCGATTCATGGATCGATATTTATCCAATAATTGTGTGATAAATCACTTTATGGATGCTACTTTGCCCTATAGGATCCTTAATTCCTTGATGTTTATGGGAGGATGCATCTCTAAAATGGCCTTGACCTTTACTAGGTCAACTTCGATCCCTCATTTTGAAATTATGAATCCCAAGAGCTTTCCTGAAGTCACGCCAAATACACACTTCTTAGGATTCAACCTGACATTATGCTCTATCAAGTGATCGAAGACCTTTCTCAAGACCTCTACATGCTCTGAATGTAGCAATGACTTCACCAACAAGTCATCAATATAATCTTCCAAGATCTTATGCATGTAGTCATGAAAGATGTATGTCATAGCCCATTGATATGTAGCACCAACATTCTTAAGGCCGAATGGCATAACCTTATAAAAAAATGTCCCCCATGGCATTGTGAATGTGGTTTTATGCTGGTCTTCGAGCTTAATCCAAATTTGGTTGTAACCATAAAAACCATCCATTAGGGAGAGCATCTCATGACCCATAGTTGCATCTACGAGAGCATCTATGTTTGGCAATGAAAATGAATCCTTTGGTGTTGCCCTATTGAGGTCTCTAAAATCTATACAGATACAGATCCTTCCATCAGGTTTTCCTATAGGTACCATATTTGATACCCATTCTAGATAGTCGATGGAAATGACAAACTCTACATCCAATAGTTTTTGAAATTCATCCTTAACCATTAAGGCTACTATTGGATGCATTTTCCTAAATTTTTGCTTGATTGGATTTTTTGAGAGATCTAGCGAAAGGTTATGAGTAACCAATTTTGGATCTAGACCCGGCATGTCCTTATAAGTCCAAGCAAAGAGATCAGGTCTCTCTTTCAGTAGAGGGATGAGGTTGGCACGCTCATCAGGAGATAAAATTTCTCCAAATTTAACCTTCTTAGGAATTATGGGATCATTGCTGATATCCACTTCAAAGGTTTCCTCTATTGAGATGTGAGATCCCTCCTCAAGTTGGTGAGGCATAGGGATCAAGTGGATGTCATCTACTCGGTTTATGGATTCCATGTTGGAAGCATCCTTAGCATGATAAACATCATGTGCATAGCCTGGCGCAAAATGAAAAGGTTGCAGCATTTCTTCATTGGGGAAGAAATATCATCAGGCTCCAATGGTGAGTCAGCGTGATCCCAATCAATAGCATCTACATTAAGATACAATGGTTTGGAGAGTCGGTTAGATTATGAAGTGGAGTGGTCAAATCAATGGAGATCATATTTATGGAATGGATTATGTCTCCAAGACCACGTGCATGTGACTCTACATTGATATAACTTCCATCCCCGAGATGTGGTTCTAGGGGTATGGGGATCTCTAGATCCGATCTATAGATAGACTTGAAAATAGGATCGTTGGGCTCAAGGAGCTCCATGTATATCGGTGGATCAGGATAGACTATACGATAAATCACATTGAGATTCGGTGGTCTTCCCCTGAGGTGAGGGTGGAGATTGATATCTCTGTACATATCCTCTATAGTGTATGGCGCATTACGATGATGCAAGTAGGGAGGCCCCAAATAGGCTCTCTCTATTTCATCTTCATTATCACTATCATAATAAAAACCCTCACCACTACCTACTAGAACTAGGAGATTAGGAATATGGGGCCCCATGTAAGCCCACTCTTGATAGCCACTATCACCAATGGAGGATTTCTCATCCTCTACGACTATCTCCAAGGGCAACAAATGACATAAATTTAAGGGGCCCAGATAAGCCACCTCAATTTCATCCTCAGATTGCTCATTGTTTGAGGACTCACCATCATCATCACTCTCATACATGCAACTCGGTCCCCCTCTCTCAGAGATGGACTCTACTTTATCCTTGTTAGAATGATCCTCTGACTCAAAATATTTTTCTATACTAGCATTCTGAACCTACAGGCCTATGTCATCGGCTACCCCATGGATTTGTTCATCCAAGTTATCTCTTGGTATGTGTTCTAAACCGATCTCCACCAAGATGTTCTCATGATATATCTTAGGTGGTTCTATAGTGACGTAAGACACTAACCGATTATCCCTTCGAAAGGGGGAGGGATTGGGGTGATAAGGATTGAAATCTACTTCACCCCCTAGACTAAGGTACAAGTGATCTAAAGATGTCGTGAGGAGTTCATCCTATCCTCTAATATAATACCCTAACCCAAACCTATCAATTGGCAACTGATATTATGGTTTGTATGGCCTTCTATGCCCCTGCTCGAATAATCTAAGATCGTAACCATACCAATGGTAATACTCAAAATATTGTAAGGTGTATTCTGGGTTAGAGAGATAATGAACATTCACTATGAATGGTTCATCATCATCCTCATCCATGGGAGTGCGAGATGTAAGTTGGTCAAGCCCTCCATAGATGAAATTGGTTTGATTAGGAGGTACCCCTAGTGGTACCACCATCCCTACGGGAAGGCGATGGGCTTGTGGTCGGCCCATATCCTGTGTAGTCTTGATGATTGGCGTAAATGTCACATTCTACATGATATACTCCCCTAATCTAGGATTAACCAAATGAATGGTCACATGTGATGCAGATGACCCTACTGAAGATGCAAGTGAAGAAGGTTGAGGTGCCTCTTCGACTTCTTCTTGAGCATCCTCTACTTCCATGGGAGTAGGGACCTCGATGGTAACTGGTTTGGGTGCTCGTTTTATCTCTTTTTCACCCACCTTTGCTTTTAGCTTCCTATCATCATGAGGCATCGTGGATGCCATCGGTCTGGTGGAAGCAGCTATCGTGTGCCCTGATCATTGAGATGCGAATGTTGTAGGTTTGGCACACACTTCCTTCATTTTTCCTCCTGGCTCTTTGATCGGCGATGTTGGTCGTATGTCTAGGTGCATTGAGGGGAGCATGAAGTCCCCTAGAAAATATGCTAAATTCATGTATTTGAATGGTTCCTCATCTGAAGGTACCATGTGAACCTGTCCCTCATGAACGTATTTAATACATTGATGGAGAATGGAAGGGACACAATGCATTTATCTTATCCAAGGCCTCCCTAGAAGGATGTTGTATTGCATAGCACCTTCAATCACATGACACATCACTGGGATGGTCTTTAGTCCCACCTAAATAGGTAAGACTATCGTGCCGACAATTGAGCATAATGCATCGTTAAAAGCTCTCAATGTGAAGGTAGAAGGTGTGATATGCATCTTTGGCAAATTTAGGTATGTCAATGCCTTGGTCGTGATTATATTGATTGATGATCCCGTATCAATCAAAACCTGCTTGAAAGGTATGTGATTTACACATGCAATTATGTGGAGCGGTGGGTCCACTATGATAGTGGAAACCATCTTGATTTCATGATCATAAAATTGTATGATCGGTTCTTGACACTATTGCACGTGTCCCATGAAGTGTGTGAATGCTTTAGGATCCTGGGACTGCACTTCTATGGACCTTAGAATGTCCATAAGCATCTCCCTATGCTTGGGAGACTACTGAATTAGCTCATAAATTGACAACTTTGCTGGAGTCATCTATAGGTTTTGAACTAACCTACTCCTAATTGTTACCACCGGTCTAGTTGGTGGGCCTGGCACATTCTGGGCTGGCCTTGGAGGAGGTGCATCTTGGACCCTAATAGGAGCTAGAGGTTGATTTGGTATTTCATACCTCACATGTCTTGTGATAATGTTGACCATTCCAATGAACCCATGGGTTGGTGGTTCGATGCGTACTTGATTGACTTGGCCAACATTGTTCCTTGGTACCTCATGGTTGGGTAGAGGATTTTTGTAAATCCCCATATTTTGATTATCTGGTGCTTGTGGATTGTCCACAAGAAACATACCTCTTTCAATCATATTTTGCACTAAATGTTTGAAAGACCAACATACCTCTATGTCATGACCTTTCATTCGATGAAATATGTAATATTGATCATCTTTATATCCCTTAGGCTTGGGTTTATTAGGGTCCACTAATTTTATTTTTGGTAAGTTTATTGCCTTCGCCTCACATAATTGATGGAAAATCGATGTTAACGATTCCTATAATTGAGTGAATATGCGAGGAGGGTGTCTTTCTTTGTCCTTACCCTTTTGGTTGTTGTTGCGCTGCTCATATTGCACAGGAGGAGGTTGGGCTTGATAATTTTGTTGTTGTTGCCCCTTATCCCCTTTTTGAAGGTTTAAAACCACCTGATTAACGTGGGTCGGCTTGGCCTATTGTTTCTCGGTGCTCTTCTTGTTCCATTCCTTCTTGTTTCTGAGTTTCAAGTTACCCTCCTGTAACTTGATATCCTCTATCACTTTGGCTTGCACCAAAGCCTCTTCAAATAGTTGATACTGCTGCAACTACAACAATAATGAAATGTGCTTTGCACAACTTTTCGTAAACATTCGAGTTAATTCAGAGGTAGGGATGGAGAATGGTAGCTTTGCCATCAATTTTCTCCATCATTTCCCATAATCCATAACTGGCTCATCATCATGTTGCATTAAAGTAGCCAGATCGGATAAGTTCACCTTTTTCTTGATGCCAAAGGAGAAGTTGTTAAGAAATGCATCGACCAATTGCTCAAAGTTGGTGATGCTATACCTTTTGAGTTGATTAAACCACTCATGGCCTGGGCCTGAGAGGGTTGTAATGAAGGTCCATAGGAGGAAGGTATCATTTCTCTCAATATGAAAGCACATGTCTAGAAAACTCGTGATGTGCTCCTGAGCATCCTCCTCTCCTTAAAACTTTTCCAACCTAGGCATCTCAAAATGTTTGGGATAGGCCAGAATAGGCACTGATGGGCATAAAGGTTTATTATGAATCTTATTCAAGGTAGGCTTTTGATAAGTCATTCCTTGCTTCTCTATAGCTTTAACCTTTTCTTCCAAGGCCTTATAGGCCTGCGAAGATAGGATCTCCTCTTCTCTGGATTGCCTTTGAGGCACCTTTGGAGGAAGATTCTTCTTCGGTCGAGGTGGAGGACTAGGCTCATCATCCACTTTGACTAGGGATATTTTAGGATATTCTTGATCTAATTCGTCTCCTACTTCTTCCTCATACTACCTATGCCCATGATGTTTGAGCATTGGATGATGATCCCTGTGTTGGGTCGTATGGTGAGTATGGGTGTCTATATGCTTAGGGTGCAACTCGGGCTGTGAAGTAGCTTATCTATCAATGCGCTCCCTGTACTCACTATGGGGAGGTAAACCGACACTGGCCAATTGGTCCTCCCTCTCAGCACACTCCTTTTGATCAAGGATGCGTTGCTCACACATGCATTGTTCATATAAGTGTTGTCTTATGGGCCCTTGCCTTTGAGTGTCCTCATTTTTGAGGCATTCCTACTCTGTGAAAACATCTTCCAATTAGTCTTGGAAGATCTGATATCTTTATATGACACCATCTTGTGAGATCTATCTATGTGATCAGTTGTATGAGGCCTCTGGTGTGTGCGCTCTATTCAAGCGGCTTTGTGGGTGTGCCCCCCAACAGACTGATTTGCTACGCTCTTGCCCTTGTCTATGAAGATGACATTTATATCCAACTATCACCTATACTTTGTTCCCACATGGGATGCAGGGGCATGCATATCACAAGAATGCTTGGAGCATTCTATAGGTTCCCTGACTGTCCTAATTGTACTTCCACTATGCACACTCACAAAACAAGAGGGCACAGGTGAAGGTTTATAACCTAGCTATCCTAAGACTCTATCCAGACCATCTAACTGTCTACTATGCCATGGCTCATGTGGTGGCGTACCATTTGCTCCCACTTTAGACATGTCTATGGTGATCCTACAAGGTTCACTTCTGTTGGGAGTTTGCATGGGCCTACGCTCAGAAGGGGCCTTCTCTAATTACCCCTAAATGGGTGGATCTTGAGCCCGTCTATACTCAGATGGTGGGGGCCTTGAGCCTCCCTTAGATACAGGTCGAAGGGGTACCAACCTGGATTCCTCTATGACATACTCCTTAGCAGATCCCATGGATGCACATGGAGTGCGATCACGGTAAATGCTACCATGTTTGGGACCCCCATGCTAGGAAGCCCCATGCTCTGATATGTGTCTCGAGGAGTGTCTAGTACCTCCTCTAATAGGGGTATTCTCAACAGGATCCCCATGCATAGAATTATCCCCTCTAATACTCGTTGAACGATGTTCGGGAGGATTTTATGGTTGAGGGTCCGACGCGTGTTGTTGTGTATCAGGTGGAGCTTGGGCATTGACCTTAAATCTATGTTGATATTAGCCCCTCCATGTAACCACCATAATGTGTATCCTATGTCTAGATTTAAATTTTATTAACACACAAAGAATACAATGATGATTATCTCTTTTAAAGTTTTAATGTGCCCTAAACTGTTTGATGATTTTTCAAGTTTGTTGTATCATAAAGTAACTCTCATCGTGTTTTCAGAATGTTGATGATATACTCAATTTTTAAGGGATTTCACCTGTATACTCGCAGCTCGACAATCGACAATGAAATTCACGATCATGTAAACCCCTTGAAATGTGGAGATGAAACCCACACTCGGGAAGGGAGCATAGGTCCTCCCGGTCCTCACCCAGTTCACCCGTGTGTAGTGATACACCCCTTCGAAGAGGAATGCATGCTATTTTGCATGGGCTATGATGGTTCTTGGATCCGGTATTGGTCTAGTAACAAAAGGATCGAGGGAGTTGGGCCAATGGATGGAAATCACTGCCACTATCGTTGAACCCTACTAGTGGTTGGATATGACTTCCAACTCACTAGCATTTAAAGTGTGTCGTGGTGTGTGTGGTTCTTTTTACTTTGCATGAAAAATAAAATGCATCAAAGAGCATTCAAATGATTTTCCCTACATGCTTTGAAAAAGAACGTTTTATTTTAAGAGAATGCACAACTATGCTAGATGAATTTTTAGAGAATGCAATTCTACCTATGAAGGAATGGCCACTAATTGGGCCTCATGCATGCAAACTCAAAACATGAAATGGCCTAGACCATTGGAGACTAGGGCGGACTGCAATCAGAGGTCTATTGTTCCTAGAAACGGCTAGTAGAAAACTAAAAGGTATTTTTGAATTTTCCATTCTACTTTTTGCTATGTTTTCTACTTAACCTATTCATCTATTGCATTTTGCTTTTGTAAAACATAAAAAAAAATAGATACAAGGAAATGGTCCTACCTCAGATCCAATTCTAATTATGGTATTTGATATCTGCTATTTTTTATTTTCTACTAACCACGTCTATCAGGCATGACTACAACTATTACCCATAGGTGCAACTACAACTTTTCACCATGGTTGTCAGCCACGGCTGAGACCTACCATCAAAAAACATAGTAAGTTAGACTTCAAATCACTTAAATTGTAGGGTTCCACCTTGATCACCTTTTGTACGATCCTAAAAGGCATACACCTAATCTAGTAATGATTGAAAATCACATAAAGCACATACATAAATTGATGAAATTGAGATAACAAAAATAAAGGTGTATTTTATTAAAATTGAATCAATTCATGGCTACAAATTCATCCCTCTTAGGGATACCCAATGTGATACAATGTTACAATCATAAGAAATCCCTCGCAAGGGTGGGTGTAATCCGTAGGCCTTTCAAAATGACACGAACTACTCCAGGTCAAGTATGACCTTCTTCTCTCCCGTGAAGAGGCATTTGTTGCCTTGAATGCTTTGATGAAGGAGTCCTGAAAACCCTACGATCAAGAAACAACAAGAAACACATTAAAAGTAAAGGTTGCCTCTCTTGATGAGGCCTTTAGAGGAAACTTTGTCATAAAACATGTTATGAAATCAAGAAAGCTTGTAAATCTATCAATCTATGCAAGAAATGGTGAAATTTTCATAAATCATGATAAAGAAATAAATATCTAGCTATGCATTAATCTAATTAGCCATTAAAAGTATCGAATACATGGAAATAACAAGGAAACTAGTTTAATTGTCAAATGCTAAGAAATGAAGGAAATCTATCCTAAACATATGATTCAACCATACAATTGTCTCTAAACATGTAAATCTAACTAAGATCTATCTAAATAAAAGAAATATAAATCTACTACTAAACAAGGAAAAATGGGGATTAAACCTGACCGTGGGTCTGTGGCATGACGAGTACTGTTAGCCATGGTTGACAGCCGTGGTTGAGCTAAAAATGTCTTTGCTCTCCAAATTTGGGCTTGGATCTCCAATTCTCCTTGTGGAATTGATGATCAAGGGTCACCTCGATGTCCTCCGATGGATTTTGTGGTTGAATTGCTCAGATTTTTGCTTGAAGTCCCTCAATTGCGTTTCTTGATTCTCCTAGCCTCCTAGGACCTTCATGGCTTCAAGTGCCATTCATGATCTCCAATTGGGCAGCAAAAGTGTTCCTCTCAATGAATGCAAGTGAGTATTCACTTCGACAGGGCTTTTCTGCTCACAATTAACAAATTATCTCTCTCTCTTCCCCAATTTGGAGGGGGGTCTTATAGCACTTGAGAAGGCCTTGCCTTGGCTTCATGGAGAAGCCAAGATCAAGAACCTTCAGTTAGGGCAGTTGGATGGAAACTTCTAGAATATTCCGTGCCCAAACCATTTGAAACTCGAACAACTTGGTCATTGTAACCGATTTTGGGTCGGTTGAGATCAAACTTAATTTGAAGGCTAACCATGGCTCTGAGGCATGGTCAGACCTATTAACCGTGGGTGTCAGCCGTGACCAACACTGACTAGGCCAAAATGCCTAAATTGAGTGGTTAGAACCATTGCTTCACCTTGGAATCTATCCAAGATCTTTCATATGGTCTGTTAGCATGTCCCATATGAGTAGTCACCTTGACATGACACATTTTAGGTGTCTACACCATCCAATTTCCACCACCAATTATTTTGTGTCACAATATATCATTACTCTCCCTATCTAGAATACATCATCCACTCTAGCCTTTTTACCATAACTTCTAGCCTTACCTACTCCATCCAACTCAAAAAATGAGTCAAATAATAATTTTGTGATGAGGAGGATGGTATAAGTAATAAAAATATTAGGAAATCATAACAATGATGTAAATAAATATTGGAAACAACCACAAAAATGGCAACCTTGAAATATTTTATATTTCACAAAATATCAGATGCCTCGTCAAGGTGTGAACCAAAGTATAAATTAATATTACAACCACGTGGTTAACACCAATTTGGGATTAGAACCAACATGGTCTCTTCCATGTAATGATAGACATGATCCCACAAAATGTGTCAAAGCCATTAGACATTCTTAGACCACCTAGTACAACCAACAATGTTAGACTCAATAGGTCACCATATTAGGTCAACTGGTCCCATAACTAATCAACCTATGTACTAGCAACTCCAAATTCATTAGTTAGTACCTACCTTACCCAACCCCAATAATTATATCCTATCCAACTTTAGTACTATACAAATAGATGAAGAGTCAATATTTAAAGACAATGTCATATGCTTTGATCAAGAGGTTAAGACCATGCGTAAGAGAAAAGCTTTCAAAGAGCATTTAGCTAAGAAATAGACTAAAGTTAGAAAAGTTATGATAGTCTTTAAGAGAGGGATACCACTAATGCATTTCAAAAATAAAGGACCAATTGGGGCACAACAAGAAAATAGAAGAAAGGAAGCATATAGAAGGAGGCCACAAGTACACCTCAGAAGGAAAGAGAAGAGGAATAAACCAACAAGGATAGATAGATAAGAAAAAATAGCCTATAGTGGATAGAGAGAATGAAGAAGTAATAGAGAAACCCACCAAGATGGAAAGCAATAAATAAATGGGCCAAATTCATAAAGAGGTTGAACTACAAATAAATACCCCTCTCACAAAAAAAGGATGTGTAATAGCTACAAGGTAATATAAAAAAATCATAACTCAAAGTGAGAGTGCCACTATAAAATTCAAGTTTAACATCATAGAGGAAATTAAAAGGACACTTACCAAAGTTAGTATGCTAGAAGCATTAGCTCTATTGAGGTAGTGATATCTACTCCAAGCGGTTCTGAAAGAATAGAAAGGGAGTTATATTGCTAGGATTAAGCAACCAAAATTCACTCCAACCAACATAGCTGATAAAAAAATTAATGATGGAGCATTAAAAAAAGATATAGATCAATGCATATGATATACTAGATACCCTAAAGCATAAGACATTGAAGCCATATTTATTTTATGTAACCCTAAAAATATAAAACTACATATTCAAATTTGCATAGTTGATTCAGGGGTAGCAGTGATAGTTATGCCTAAAGTTGTTTGAAGAAATAGGTTTGCCTTATAAAAAAATGGCTAGGAACCCAATATGAGTGGATGGCATAAGGGTTAATGTACCAGGGGTACTCTAATACTTAGTTATGACAATATCCAGACAACTAGAGTTTATAGTATTGTAAAAAATAAAATTTGTGACCTCCCTCTATACTTCATTGTGTTGATATCTAAAGAGTGGACACAAAAGTTATCAGGAGATAGTTTTTACTAATAGGTTATATGAGATTGAAGTGGGCCCCACCCATATTACATCATCACTACATAGGTATTACAACAAAGCTTGGATATTACCCATGTATTGTTTGGCAAGATTCGAACTTGGGTCTCCTTGAAATGTTGAGGAATCTAACCGATTGAGCTAATGCCACTTGATAATCAATGAGTTTACATATGTTTTATGAGGGGTCTTGGTCCCCTCAGACTAAGTGGGGTTTGAACCTTGGACCTCTCAAAGAGAATTCAAAGCCCTTACCATTGTAGTAATCTTACAACTTAAGTTATCAAGAGATAGTTACCTTGCAATGGATTATAAATATGTATGAGCATGCCTAAGGATAGGAAGGTGATCAAGACTGAAAATGAATCACCTTACAACTACCTACTAAAAAGTTTAGATGATGAAAGCATGATAAACTAGAATGAGCTCTAAAAATTTGTAGAATATTGTTAGGATCCTCTATCCTAACATTAATAGTTAATATTATTAATTCATTAATTATTATATTATTAATTAATAACATGAATAGTCATGTCCTTTCATAATTATCCTAAATAGATATAAAATAGGGTAGATAATGTTGTAGGAACATCCATGAAGAAGAATATATTTATTTAATTATATACATTGGAGGAGTCCCTTACCAGTGACATGATTCTTTGTAAAACCGTGATTCATTTTCTTGTATTTCAAATATCTGATCAACCATAAGTTAGGATCTAGGGTCTTAACATCTAGTATTAGAGCAATGATTCTGAATATCAATAGTTTGATGGCTTCCAGTTTCACAGTGTACATTAAAACGATCAAAGCAAGTGTTTTTTAGTTGATGGCGTAGATTACGACGACTACCCTTTTATCCATCGAGCTCGTCAAAAATATTCCTAATATTTGTGGTGTATTAATTTCATCACATCGTATCATAGCAATTGGAATTTAGAAATCGAAAATAATACAACGTGAGCAGAATCAAGTAAGCAAACAATTGACGATGTAATCTATTCTATATTACATCACAACATAGCTGAGATAAGTACATTTCAGACGATCTCCAATTCATCCTCACGCTAACATCAAGTCTTCCGATGCACAACGTCTTACAGTCAGGTTGGACGTGTAAAATTAAAATAAATCATTAAAATCAAACTTTCAGTGGCTTTTAAGTTTTAACATAGGTGATCGCATCAATTAAACAAATCTTGAGCCACAGAATTATCGCGTTGATTAAATAAATCTTGGGCCACAGGTGATCGTACTTGGTCAAAGTAAATTCATAAGAGAATATTGCCATTAATCCCTATCCCAGAAAAATGCCAATTAAGTTTGTGTCTCACACTGAGTTCCGTCTTCTTGTGTTGCTATTGGCAAATATCATGTCATCTATGGATGCTAAACTGTAACATGATGCCATATTTACTATAAGCATTGTATAATACAAGGGTGGTGATATTGTATATAGTGGCCGAGATGAACCTTAACATACGAACGGATGATGTCATCGTCAAAAAAAAAAAATCAACGATTGGGTACAGTAAATCCACCGAGCACTCGACGAGCATGTAGCAAAGAGGACATACCTAATAAAGACAAATATCCCTAACCCTAATTCCAGCAGCAAATCACTATCCAACGTTTGGCATTACAACAAACGTACTAAGGTGTGTGTAGTTTTTGACAAGTAGTAGCTTTAGTGGTTTTTCGTTCGACGTCACCGGTAGGCAAAAACATTTCCAAACACATTTGGTTTTTGAGAATTTTGTCCCACATTTGGTGTGTTATGGTAAATGAACACTTAATAATTCCTAAAGCTCCCTAAGCTTACTGTAACTAGTGTATGCTAGTCACATATCCTCACGCTTGACCCTCGTCCGACTCCCCTTGAAATTGTTAAGTGGTCATCAACCTATCTCTACCATATCTTTCCACGTGTTCATTGTCCTCTGTGTCTGCATCTTGCTACGTGTGCCCTACGTTCGTGTCTAGTCATCGTCAACTTTCACATGTGTCAATCCAGTCCAATCCTGAGTAGGTGGCATCAATACCGTGTCTAGTGTGTTATTGAGTCCTCCACGTGTGTCAGGTCTTTTCCGTCAAGTCATCCTTCTCTCCTGGACGGTCAAGTAAAAATTGCACCACCAAACAACAAGAAAATTGTAAAACCAACTTTTGCAATATTTAAAAGCAACATTTTTCAATTTTGTACAAAGTAGAATACCATTTTATAATTTTAACCAACATTTTGCAATTGTGGTGGGCCTTTTATTGGAATTTTGGACAAGAATGTTCCTTTTTGAACATATCATAACTTCACCATGGCCAATGAAGGATGATCTTACAACCCAAATTTTAATAAAATTGCTAACAACCTTCGACAAATTCAGGATATGCCTATACAGGTTAATCTCACCACCCTTCGTCAAATCACTTTCATGCATACATATCGAAATTAGTTCTAGGATATCGTCAATCATATCTCAGGGTTAGATGAATAATTTCTCATAATTTGCTTCAATAGTGGATTAAAGAACGTGATTAGAAAGGAGGTGGAAATATTCAATCCCCACACCCTGATGCAGACCTTTGGATTAGCTTTATTAGCCAAAGACAAACTCAATGTTCAACATCGATTACGAAAACCACCTATGGAGAAATCACAAACCACTTACACCACCCCCAAACCTAACCAAACTTTACCAATTAAACATCTCAGCTTTGAGGAGATGAAGGAATGATGAGCGAAAGATCTTTGTGATACTTGTGATGAGCAATTTGGACCCCATCATAAATGCGCTACACAAACATTGTATTTATTGAAGGTAGTTGATCCTTGTCAATCTATAAAGGGTGAAGATGAGCAAGATGAGCAAGAAATGATCGAAACACCTGATCACAACCATGAAGACAATGAGGTTGATGTGCAAGAAGTGACCAAAGCACCTAATCACAACAATAAATGTAATAAGGTCGATGTGCAAGAAGTGATTGATGCACCAGGAAAATATGAGGTAGACATACACAAAGTGATCAATGAAGGCCAAACATACACTCTACAAGAACTACACACAAGTTCCTCACCAATAATGAGTTCTCATTGTATAGGCAAATTGATTCAGAAAGGAGGCAAGAAAGTGAGTGCACAGTTCCTTTCCCTTCATTCTACACAGGAAGAACCGGCTAAAGTGGAACTCCACCATCATCACGATCCTACTATTCTTCTTGGAAACCCCCCACTAATGCTTCGACCCTCAAGATATCCCTGCCTCCAAAAAAGTGACATTAAACTTGTGCAAATACTACTTGGAAAGTGCCTCATCAATTTCAACAACAATTTCCTTAGTCCCAACTTTGAGGACAAAGCTCCTTTTAAGGAGGGTGGCATGTTAGGATCCTCTATCCTAACATAAATAGTTAATATTAGTAATTTATTAATTATTATTTTATTAATTAATAACAGGAATAGTCACGTCCTTTCATAATAATCCTAGATAGATATAAAATAGGGTAGATAATGTTGTAGGAAAACATCCATGAAGAAGAATATATTTATTTAATTATATACATTGGAGGAAGTCCCTTACCAATGAAACAGTGATTCTTTGTAAAACCATGATTCATTTTCTTGCATTTCGAATATCTTCCATTAATATCATTCATAAACCATAAGTTATGATCTAGGATCCTAACAAAGATGATGAGTATCTTGATGTTGACTAGAACTCATAGGTTTACATGATAATCGATTTACTACAAGATGAAGAATATTCAAAGGTTGAATACAAAGAGACTATACCAAGCAACTATCTCATTACTTAAAGACCATCAATTTTTTTAGTCCTAACAAGTCAAAGAGAAAATAAGACTTAGACAATGCAATTTTATGGCACCAAAACTAGGAATGGTGTAGGCATTGGTGTTCAATTCATTAACCCATAGGGTTCACAAACTCAATTTACCTATAGGTTTTGTTTATTTATACCAATAATGTAGCATAATATAAGGTTATTTACACTAGTTTGAGGAAGGGTAAAAAGATGGAAATTAAGGACATAAGAAATATGACAACATTAAACTAATTGTATATCAAGTTAATTACTAGTGCTCTACAAAGAACAAGTATATGAAGTTATATAAATATCAATTCTAGGATTTTCTAGATTGACATATGAAATAAAAACAATCACTAAAGAATTAAACTCCAACACAGATGAGTTAGCAAGAATGGTAGCTAGATTTGACCTCATCAATGATTGTGCTCATCTCCATATATTCTTGGATAAGGGTGGCTTGTATCTCCTCTACTTAAAAGAATAGTTTTATTGCATGATATACATAATTGGATAATAATCTACACTCCAAGAATTTTTCTAATTGTTAATTTATCCACATGAGTATGCTTCCATCTGTTTCTTATGATTCTTTTGATTGTTTGTGCTCCTATGAATTTTCTCAATAGATTTTTTCTGCTTTTGTCAATTTTCGTATTTGCCTTAGTAGAAATCTCAATAGTTTCATTTGCTTTCTCAATGAAAGAAGGAAGAGCTTGCAGAGTTACTTCTTTAATATTCTGCCAATAATGTCCCCTAATTTGTTTGAGCCAATCCTTTGAAATCTTCAAGCCATGGGGCTTCTCTCTTTCTGCATGTAACTCAACCAGGGTAGTGGCCAAGGTGTCCTCTTGTTGTTAAAGTTTAGCCTTAAGGTCTAGTATCTCTGAATCTTGTTGTTGCATTATGCCCCGTGCTGATTGCAATTTTTCCCTAGGCTCTTGATTTTTTCTCCTTTTGTTGTAATTCCTCCTCATAAGGAGACTTGTTAATGATCTCTCTTAGCCTCCATATTTCATTCTTGATAGCTTTTTGGTCTATTTCCTCTCTCCTTAGCTTCACTTCCAAGGTTTCAATCCTTTTCTTGGTAGCTTTCAGGTCCTTATATGTCTTTATGGTATGCAGGAAAACAATGTTCATCTCAGTATGTATAGCCTGGAGTGTTTCTACCTTGGAAATTTTAGAGAGGTCCTAAATTTGTATTTGTAAATACTAGTCTTTTAGTCTCATTTTTGAGATTGCCTTCTTAATCTTAGGTTGGGCAGTCACTTTTATCCTTTTTCCTTCAATCAGGCCCAGTGTGTCATAGGTCAAAATGATTGCTTTTTCCTCTTTTTCTTGTAGTTGTAGCTGCTATTCTTCCTCCATCCACCTCTGTTGGTCGTCCTCTATGTTTTGGATGATGGAGAAAATATCTAGGAGTGGTTCTTCAGTAGCGAGGGGAAGGATGGGAGTGGATAGAAATGTGGACATTGGTGTAAGTGGATAAGACGTCATTACTTTCACAAGAGTGATATCACCTTGCACTTTTTGGTGATTTTGGCTCATGTATGATGGGGTAAATGATGGTGGGTGTGTTGATGGTGTAGACGATAAAAAATGCACCATAGAAAACATGTAAATAAAAAGCAGTAAAAGATGTATATTTTATTGTATTGTGTTTTCTATCCAATTATAATGTTTACCCTCACAGGGTTTATACAAAGATATAAGGGGTCAATCCCCTTTTATAAGTAACAATGGTGCCTCGATATTTTTGTCACTATAGCACTTGAAGGTGGGTTTGTCATGACCGTAACTACTTTTGAATATGGATATCTACATCTAGAACTACATCTACATTTATATCCATTGGAACTGCACTTGGATGTCAACCGTCAAGGAAGTTGACAATCATGTTCTCTGATTGTTTGGGCATTGAACAATTAAGATATTCGATCATATATGGTTGGACAACTATATGTTTGGGTCTTTTATCATGCTCAGGTCTTATGCTATGTATGTGTCTTCTCGCTCCAAAATTGTATGCCTACACACACATAAAATGTAGATGATTAGTAATATTAGTCGGGCCCTCCAAAGTGAGGCTCGATTTTCAAATCAGGTTAGAAACCAGAGATAAAGAAAGAGAATAAAAATCTATAAAAGAGCAATACTAAATGAAGCATACATATATCTTACCCTCATTTTGTTGCCATCGATTTCTTTGTTGCTATCGTGATACTACGTCAGGTTGTATCATGTTGCATCTAGAGGTTTTTGCACAAGATGGATGATGACCATTCGGGTCACGATGACTGCAAACCAAGACCATTCAAGGTTAGACAATCGCAAGCTATGGCATTTGTTTATTGATGAAAGCCTAGTTTGATACTACAAAATATTAAAATAAAGGTTTGGTATAGGATGGGGATGGTTACATGGGATTTACCTTGGGTGATTTGGGGTGCAAAGTGTGCTCAAGATTGCAGCAACTCTTTGATGCATGAACCATCCTATATGTAATGGGAACATGTGAGTGCATTTATAGCTTTTGAGATGGAGGAGGGTTACCTCATGCAAATGATATACATGCATGGATGAAGACACCTCGGGATCTCCTCCACTTAAGTAAACAACCAATATTAACATGCTTGATTATCAGTTAATTTTGTTTGAATAAAAGCATATTTATTTATTTATTTTAAATAAATCTTTCTTTATCCACTGAGTTCAGTTAACTTGTGAAAATGAAGTGCAAGATATTTCTTTGAAAATTTAATTATTTTCTCCATGATGATCTTCTTATCTTTATGTGTTAGTTAACTTGAATAAGGTGTGATTGCAGTTAACTAGAAATTGGACTTGGGTGAGGACAATCCTCACCCATCTAGATAAGAATAAGGCAAAGGTGGAGTTAACTTACTTTATTTCTGGATAATGCGATATTTTTCTGCATGCAACCAGGATGAATGATGTGAGATGGAACTAAAGTTAACTGCAAATGATGTGTCCATGGGGTATTCAAGGGTGAGTGGTCCCATTGAGGAGGGGTGATTAATTGTGTAGCTTAGGTAGTAATAAATAATTGTTAAATGAATACATTAATTAATCAATTTAATTAATACCTTATGTAAATGCACCTTAAATATTAATTACTTTTACTAATTAATTATGGCTAATTAATTAGTATTTAATTATGCTTGATTTTACCCCTTTTTGTATCATGTTATGTGAAACATAATGTGATGTAAAAATAACGAACACCTATGCTGATGGATGACGATTTGCGCTTGAGGTATTGACATTTGATTTCCCTAGATCAAGAGCAATGTAAGATGCCCCGATGATGGAGACAATGAATATCGTTGAAACTTGCAATTGATAAATCGATGAGCACATACAAATGCTAACTAATAACTAAACTACTAAGACTAGAGTCTCTATGTAAATGTGATCTAGAGTCATTGAGAAAAATTGGAATGATACTACGTGCATGATAGTCTTGGATAGGGTTCTTGTAGAAACATTAAGTCCAACATGGGTATTTGATTATTGAACTTGTTTGGAGTACAATTTTTTTGGTATTGTTTACCCCCTCAAGCGACGAGTCAACAAGGGACATAATGGATGACAACAACAAGGTAATTGACCTCAACGGAATTGTCATTAATAACGACCATCAAAAATAATAATTAGTTTCTTATGCTACACTAGAGACACAAAAGTATCATGGATATCCTCCATATTCATTTCTTTTGAAACCTTGAAGTGCATGGGATAAAATCTACACTAGTTTCATTTTTATTTTAAGGAGATGATTTTATCTTACTTGAAAAATGAAGATAATTTACTTGGATTAAACTTGACCTCTTTCACCTATTTTGTTTTATAATTTACCTCCAAATCTTCTTTGTACCTTCAATTCCTTCTAAATACAAACTTGCAAAATGTACTTTCTCATTCCTTGTATCCTTCTTTGTTTTATCTAATGGTTAATCCAAAAGAATTGTGATGGCCTTCTCCATGATGATGTAGAGGGCCTTTCTTTGTCAATTTCTTGAGAATGAAAAATCCTTGATCTAATTCAACTTCTACTATAATATGATCTCCTTGTTTCATCTTGATTTTTGTCTCCTAAACAAAATATTTCATCTCTTTCTCCATTGTTTTCACTTTTCAATATATTACCATGTGCCTAGTATCATAATATTTATAGCATTAAAATGTAATATTCTCATAATCCACTTGTTGATTCTATTCTCTTAATTTAAATTTAATTTTAATGGATTGTCATGAAGGTTTCAAAATATCGATGATGACCCATATTTGGGGATATACAACATGCTTTTTCTTCTTAGTAGTTGGTCCACACCCCCTCAAAGTATTGTAAGTATTCTTCAAAACATTCTTATTGATAACTTGATAAGAGATCCAAAGAAGCCAACCCATACTAGAAACCTTTTAACAATTTCTTTCTCCATAGAAAACTTATTTTGTGGTCTTAAATATAGAGCATCTCTCCCCATTAATCTAGGGGTCACTATCCATTATTTTATCCTTTGATTTTTGAACTAGAGAAGATAGTCATGGAGTAATTTAATTCAAACCCCATTTCCACTTGGTTCAATTTTCAATATGTGAAAAACCTAAAACCTAGCTAGTATCCATCCATGGAACTTACATATTAAAAGGTTGTAAACAATATTTAAATTTAATTGGTTGGAGTGGTTCTAGATTCTTTGAAGGTATACTCTATATGAAAACTATAGTCTTATAGTATTATGTTGCATAGGAACTAATATAAAGTAGTAAACAATTGCTTAATTAAAAAGTGTACAAACTTTTTAAAATATCTTTATAAATTTTAACTTGTTCTTCTTACATATTATGTTTTTAATATTTTTTTTAGAAGTTACATGTGGCTTCTTTGGAGCCACTCCCATCAAAATACCAAAATATTACATTTGTTGTTAAGTCAATTAAACCATATCCAACATACCTATTATCAAATATTTTTCATTTATTTTTTTATTAAATATATTCTTTGACTTCCTAGAAGTGCTATGTTTTCATAATCAGCTCCTTGACATCATTTGATTAAGAGAAAAAATATCTTTTGGTCACTTGCCTTCTAATATTTGAGTTTCACCAAGATAAAGATCAACGCTATGATTGGCTAAATTATTTACTACCTAATTTCTTTCTTTATAAATATGATCTTATTTTCAAGAGATTACCTCTAATAATAGATGATGAACATCAACAATAATATTATTTTTTATACAATCCCCACATCCATTTTTTTTATAGCATCAATGATAATTTACGAATCCCCTCAATTGAAATATATTTCTATCTTTTCTCTATTGCAATTTTAATCCCTCTAAAAAGTGTCCTAGCCTATCCATAGTTAGTTGAATTTTCATAAGATTTTGAGTGAGTGACATAAATTTTGTCTTCATTATTTTGAAAAACACCACCTCCATCGTCTATTCCAAAATTTCCTTTAGAAGCACAATTAAAATTAATTTTTATAAACCCAGTTTTTGGACATTTACATTTTACCCTAGATCAAAGTAGATACTTTGTTTTAATGTCATCATCACAAATTATTCCTCCATATATGTTCAAATCCTATAACCAAGTTGTTACCACATATTTGAGACTTCCCATGATGAACATCGTACCTATAAACGTTCTATAAGAAAGGCAATAATATAGTCCTAAACTTGGGCATAATTTTAAGATTTATTTTTAAAAATTATAGAAGTCCTTTCAAGCCATAAATTCGAATAAATAATGGTAGGGCTAATCCTCCATAGAATACATAAAGCTTAAGCTTTTAAATAATGTATCCACCATTTCATCAACTCTTTCAATGTTGATGGAGCTACCTAATTTATTTTTATATTTTAAAAAAGTAACTCCAAATGATACGAGAAAGCAGACAATGAAAAAGTAAATGGTCTTCTAAATCCTTCCCATACAAGGCACATTTGAAAGGTCCATGATATCCTTTTCTTTGTAGAATCTCTTGTAATAATATTACTTTGAACTGTCAATCAAAGGAATTTTGAGGCCTTAGGGAGATCCTCTAGTGACCAAATCTTCTCCCAAGAAAAATCTTTGGGAGTAGAAAATTTTGATTGTTGTAAATCCTCATATCCCAACTTGATTGAGTATCCATCATATTTTGATAGGTTCTAAACCAACTCATCCTTTCATGTAAAATTTGACAAATAAAACTCTTCAAGGATCCTTTGAAGCTCATATGCACTTTGATTGATTTTCTCTCTAATAAAATTATTAATTAAAAACCACGATCTAAAATTGCTCACATTAATATAGTCTTTTACCTTTGGACCTTTACAAGCTAGGCATACTGAAACCAATGGTTTCTATTTTGAGTCAAAGATAAGAAGATAAGGCTTCAATGAATCCATGAAATTGATGATCAGACTATGTGAAGGTTTCATCTGTGTTGAGTGCAAGCGGCTCTAGAGGTTGTTTTTCGGGGCCTTTGGGCCCTAATAGCCAATATTTTTGTGCTTTTTGCTCAATATTTTAGCAAGATATGTTGTAGGATAACCAAGATGAGTTAGAAATATATCTTTCAATAGATTTTCATATGGAAAACTTGAGTAACAATGACTTCCAATTTGCTGCACAAAACAAAAGTGAAAATCATGCATTTTCTTGATGTCCAAGGAATGGATTAAAGAGATCTCAAAATAAGTTTCAAGAAATTAATAAAAAAATAATTCAGATCTCAAGTGAATTTGACACTAAGGAGCACCCCCAAAATAAATCCACTGTGGAAACCCATTTCAAGGGCAAGGATTTCAAAGACTCGACCCAAAAATGAATTTTAGGAATACCCTCCGTGGTGGACAACCTCAACCTAATGCTAACATTAATCTTAGGGTTTTTTGTAAACCTCTAAAAATACCTAAGAATGATCCTAGGAAACTGGGTTGGGATGTCTTAGGGCAGTTGATGGAACTTTGATTGTTAACCTAGATATGTGCATCATTCAGATTGGCATAGAAGATCTAGAAAAAAGAGAACTAATTTATCATTTCTTGGGTTTTCATCCGAGCCTATCTGCTTTCAAAGTTTGGGCTACAAAAAAATGGAAAACAAAAGGTGAGTTACAAATCTCTATTTATCCAAATGATTATTTTCTTGTTTTATTTGCTAATAATGAAGATAGAGAGAAAATATTTCAAGGAGGTCCCTAGTTCTTTGGAAGGGCGGGGCTTTTCATGAAGCCTTGGCATACTAAATTTAAATTCGAAGAAGATATGCCTTATACAGGTCCTGTTTGGGTTAGACTCTTTGGCCTCCCAATTGAATTTTGGAATCTGATTGTTTTTCTTCAACTGGAAACTCTTTGGGAACTTTTATGATGATTTTGATTATACTAAAAAATTTGACCATATTATTTATGCTCGAATTTATGTTTTAATGGATTCTGACAAATCCCTACCTGAAAAGATCTCATTATAATTTGGGGAGGACACTTGGGAGAAAGTGGTGGACTATGAGAACATTCCTTTTTGTTGTTGAATTTACCATGAATATGGTCATTTGGCTAGTGTATTCCCAAATAAAATTCTAGATCAAAAGAAAGAGGATACAAACTCAATAGGTTTCCAAATACCTAATAAGAAGAACACTAAAAACATATCAAATATGAAGGATCAATCAAAGTTATCAGCTAATATGTTGAAATTTTTTCCACAAATTGTTGAGCAAAGTGCAGCAAACAGTATTGTCATTGTTGTCAACACAGTGAGACAAATTTATTGATGCAATGGACAAGAGTTTATTGAACAGCAAGGTGCATCCAAAGTACAATGGATAGGAGTTCAGTGTTGAGCAAGGTGTTGTAGGAGGATTGTCATTGTTGTCAATACGATCGAGTTAGATCTAATGATGCAATGGACGGAGCGCTTCGAAGTCTCTCGGATGTAGAGGATAAAGTTCAGAAGTTAGTCGGATCATGAGTCCTTAAATGATAGATGCACGAAACGAGAAAACATAATTCGGAATGAGAAGAAGAAGTCTTCGAACTCGAGATGTCAAGAAGCGAAAAGGTTTTTTGTGAAAACCAAGGCGAGTTAGAATAAAAAGTTTTATTTAAAACCATGGATAACAGATTTGAAATGGGTTTTTCTTAAAACCCAAGTTGGCTCTTCGTTTCGTTGAAAAAGATGCCCCGGTGATAAAGATATTTAATTTTAAAGGTTTTTTGTGAAAACCAAGGCAGTCAAAATAAAAAGTTTTATTTAAAACCATGGATAACAGATTTGAAATGGGTTTTTCTTAAAACCCAAGTTGGCTCTTCGTTTCGTTGAAAAAGATGCCCTGGTGATGAAGATATTTAATTTTAAATATTTAGTTTAAATTTTATTTTATTTAAAATTTAAATTAAAATATTAAATTAAATTAAAAGGGCCGACATGTTACTATTTCGCGGCAATAAGCTACAGGAAAGTGACGAAGGTGGAAGAAGTGTTTGAGGCCGACAAAGTTAAATTTGGGCCGACGAATTTTAGGGTTTGGCAGCTGACAAATTCTAGGGTTTCTCAACTGACGTTCTTTTAGGGTTTGTTCCTAAAACTTCTTCTATAAAAGCAAGGGTACTTCGAGTTTGAAATGCGGGGTGCTAAGATAAAGTGGGAATGCGAGCATAGTATCAGTGAAATGAAGTGGTCTTGGACTCAGGGGGAGCATTTGTGTATTTGTTTTTCTTCTTGTTCATGCTTGGAATATTTGCTAATTGTAATAATTTGTGTCTAAGAATGTTGTGCATAGACTCAGGGGGAGTCTGCAGCAGCCCTTTGGTATTATTGTCAAAGGGGGAGAAGATTTATAGGAAAATTGCACATGTGTTGCCAACAATTCCAAAGGGGGAGATTGTTGAGCAAAGTGCAACAAACAATATTGTCATTGTTGTCAACACAGTGAGACAAATTTATTGATGCAATGGACAAGAGTTTATTGAACAGCAAGGTGCAGCCAAAGTACAATGGATAGGAGTTCAGTGTTGAGCAAGGTGTTGTAGGAGGATTGTCATTGTTGTCAATACAGTCAGTTAGATCTAATGATGCAATGGACAAGCGATTCGGAAGTCTCTCGGATGCGAGAGGATAAAGTTCAGAAGTTAGTCGGATCATGAGTCCTTAAATGATAGATGCACAGAAACAGAAAACATAATTCAAAATGAGAAGAAGAAGTCTTCAGAACCTGAGATGTCAAGAAGCGGAAAGGTTTTTTGTGAAAACAAAGGCATTCAGAATAAATTTTTTTATTTAAAACCATGGATAACAGATTTGAAATGGGTTTTTCTTAAAACCCAAGTTGGCTCTTCGTTTCGTTGAAAAAGATGCCCCGGTGATAAAGATATTTAATTTTAAATATTTAGTTTAAATTTTAAAGGTTTTTTGTGAAAACCAAGGCAGTCAAAATAAAAAGTTTTATTTAAAACCATGGATAACAGATTTGAAATGGGTTTTTCTTAAAACCCAAGTTGGCTCTTCGTTTCGTTGAAAAATATGCCCCGGTGATGAAGATATTTAATTTTAAATATTTAGTTTAAATTTTATGTTATTTAAAATTTAAATTGAAATATTAAATTAAATTAAAAGGGCCGACATGTTACTATTTCACGACAATAAGCTACAGGAAAGTGACGAAGGTGGAAGAAGTGTTTGAGGCCGACAAAGTTAAATCTGGGCCGACGGATTTTAGGGTTTGGCAGCTGACAAATTCTAGGGTTTCTCAACCAACGTTCTTTTAGGGTTTGTTCCTAAAACTTCTTCTATAAAAGCAAGGGTACTTCGAGTTTGAAATGCGGGGTGTTAAGATAAAGTGGGAATGCGAGCATAGTGTTTGTGAAAGTGAAGTTCATGTTGAGCAGAGAGCAAAATGTGAAACGACACAGAGTGTGCGAAGCGTGTGCGCAGAGAAAGCAGAGTGTGCAGAGAAGCGTGAAGGGCAAAGTTGATTGCAAAGTCTGGCTGTAGCAGTGCAGCAGACTATGTGAAGTGATTACGCAAGAGAGAGCAGAGTGCATAGAGATTGCAAAGGTGATGTAGACCAGTTAGAGTCTTGCAATAACAAAGGTATATGTCAAACATTTTTTTATTCAATATTGAAGTCCAGTTGGTGCTGGCAAATTAAGGGGTTGGTGCCTCTTTCCAGTTGGTGTTTGGTAAACAAATTGTCCGATTGGTCTTGGCAAATTAAGGGGTTGGTGCCTCTTTCCAGTAGGTGTCTGGTAAAATAGGAGTTGGTGCTCCCTTCGTTGAAGCAGATAAAGTTAAGGGGTTGGTGCTCCTTCCAGTTGGTGCTGGTAAACAAATTGTAAAGTTGGTGCTTTGCAAGAGGTTGGATTTGGATGGGAGTCCAAGCAGCCATTATTTTTGAGGAGTAGCCATTTTGGTGAACCTCGTTAAAAATCTGTGTTGTGTGATGTTCTCTTGCGGTACTTATTATATTTGTTTATAAGTTTTATCTGCTGCAAATTTTTTTGAGCTGTCTATTCATGTTTTGGAATGCTACACTAATTCACCCCCCCTCTCAGTGTCATTGTGATTACAACACAAATTATGTCCCATGTGAGGAAAAGGAAATAATAGAGACAAAAATCTTAGAAACACAATTTATAGATGCAGGGAAAGACTCAAAGACAAACCAACAAATTAAAGGTTTTCAACAAGAAAAAAAATGAGGAAATATACACAAGAAAAACAATATTTTGAATGTTGAGACTTTAGATAATATAGGTTCCAAGATAGACTATGTTGAACCTTCCAGTAACACTTTGGCTTTATACATGCAAACTTCGAGGTTAGAATCCACCTCATATTCAATTGGGGTAAGTCAAGAAATAGGAAAAAAATGTAAAGATGTATTCCAACCAAAAGGCAGGTCGCAAGACCAATCAACATCATATGGTAAAAGAAGGTGAAAAGCTTGTAGAGGAAGGTAATATTACTACCCTTACCAATTTTTTTAGCCCTAGTATTAATGAATATCATCACTTGGAATATTAGAGGACTCAAAGAGAGTCTTTCAAAACAAAATAAAATTAGAAGAATGATTCAAACAAACCATCCACATCTTGTTTTCCTTCAAGAAACAAAGATTTCAATAGAGGAAATGGACTCAATTGCTAATAAAATTTGGCGAGCTAGAAAAGTTGTTTCCCTCAGTTCCCAGGGGACTTCTAGTGGCATTGCTTGCCTTTGGGACCCAAAATAGGTTGTTATTCACCATATGGTTGGTATCTAGGGTCTTTTGGCTATAGTTATTCAAAGTAGACATTCTAAACAAATTATGCTTTGTATAATTGTTTATGCTCCGACTACTTTGGAGGAAAATAGAAGATAATGGAAGGATATAACTTATATTATCTCTCATTTTCATGAAGCTTGGATCTTGATCAAAGGAGATTTCAATACCATCCTCTCTTTGGATGATAAAATGGGGGAAATAGAAATTTGGACAAAAGTGTTGACCTCATGAGTGAATATATTGCAAACCTTCATCTTGTGGACATCCAACCAGATAATGGCCTTATAACTTGGTCTAACAGAAGGTAAGACTTAGCTTGTATTATGGAGAGATTGGATAGGTTCTTGTTCTCTGATAATTTCTTAATCTATGGTCACATTCCTAAGGTGAAGACTCTTAACAATGTTGGTTCGGATCACTGGCCAGTCATGGTGGAAATTTGGAAAACTAATGTGAGTTTCTCATTTTTTCAATTTTAGTTAATATGGCTTAGAGATAGTTCCTTCGGACCCCAAGTGCAACAATGGTGGAATGAAGGTAAACCAAGGTATGGGACTAAGATGTTTTGTTTTGCCCAAAGGTTGCAATACATTATATCCAAAATCAAGAATTGGAATTGGAAGGAGTCTGGAGATGTCTAACAAAAAAACATTAAGTTATTGCTCAACTTGAAAATTTGAATAAGAAAGTCCATTTAGATGGCCTCATGAAGGGTAGAAGTACAAATGAAATCATACTCACTACTCAACTAGAGGAATGGGAAAAAAGAGAACTTTTATGGAATTAAGATTATGCATAGCGATGAATATTCATTTTATAAATGAATATTAGCATTTTAAAAAATGCAAATTGGCGAATTTGGGGGACCCTGGACATCGGCCCATTCACCCAAAATTTTTGGGACAAAAAATTTTTAGGGGTCGGTTCGTCGCGTGTTGATAATAGTATTATGGATTTTTTTAAAATTTGCCAGCACTCCCACCTAAATCGAGGACCCTTTTCACCTTAAAATTATAAATATTTTAAATTATCCCACCAAATTCACCAATTATACTAGTATATATAATTAACACGCCAACGATACTTTTTCATGTAAAACATTCAAACTATTAGAAATTCGAGCAGCCGCAATGAAAAGTAAAACCTTCCAAGCGAAAAGATGAACTGAAACATTCGATCTGTTATAGAATTCCACCGAACTTTGATCATGTGTAGAAACTAGTCGATCTAGATCAAACTTCTACTCTAGCCAAAACCGAAACCATATCTGCACCCAAATAGATCTGAACCATGTTTTGCACTCGGACAGACTGCTAGAATTTGTTTTGAACCCGAACGGACTGCCAAACCCTATTCTACAACTGAATGGACTACCAAACCTTGTTCTGCACCCAGACCGACTATCGAACCCTATTCTGCACCTAAACCGATCGTCGAACCCTATTATGCATTCAGACAGATAGTTGGACCCTGTTCTGCACTTGGATCAACTGTTGAACCATGTTATGCATTCGAGTGGACTATCGAATCCTGTTCTACACCTGAATCGATTATCGAACCTTATTTTGCACCCAAATTGACTACCAAATCTTATTCTTCACTTAAACCGACTAACGAACCCTATTTTGAACCCGAACCAACTACAAGTTTATTTTTTTTTTACTCTATTTTCTCCTATTTTCTCTATTAAACATTTGAGTGTTTTGATGTATTTCTTAACTACCTATCCTTCTCTTAAGACACCATGATTATCCATTTCTCTTAAGACATTGTGAATCTGTGATCCTATGTTTTTTTATTTTTTAGAGAATATGAGTTCAAGTAGTTGTAGTAATAAGATTTATTTTTCTATCATCTAATTGTAGGTTTTTCTTTTGTTATTTTTCTATCATTTATTGAAAATAGGTCAATGCTCTATTTCCCATGTTTTCCCCTATTTTGCCCTATTTTGCATGTGAGTGTTTTGATGGATTCTTCAATTGTTTGTCCTTCTCTTAAGGAAATGTAATTCTCTCTTTCTCTTAAGACACTTTAATTCTCTATTTCTATTGAGATCTATTTTCTATCATAAAATTATAAATACGTAAATGCTCTAGTTCTCTAAAGATATTGTGATGCTTTGTTTCTCTAAAGACATTGTGAATCTATGATCTTATGTTTTTTTATTTTTTAGAGAATATGAGTTCAAGCAATTGTAGTAATAAGATATATTTTTTATCATCTAATTACGAGTTTTCCTTTTGTTATTTTTCTATCATTTATTAAAAATAGGTCAATGCTTTATTTCTCATGTTTTTCCCTATTTTGCCATGTTTTACATGTGTTTTTTGTATTCTTAATTTTTTACTTCTCTTAAGGAAATGTAATTCTCTCTTTCTCTTAAGACACTTTAATTCTCTATTTCTATTGAGATTTACTTTTCTATCATAAAATTATAAATACGTAAATGCTCTAGTTCTCTAAAGACATTGTGATTATAGTCCATTTAGTACTATAATATGATATTTTTCCACATTTGTATCTCTAATTATATTTCGTATACATATAAGTTTTTTTCTTAAATTGATTTGAATTTGTATATTGATTATTTTTGTGCTCTTATTAGTTACAAGTGCTATCTCTAGAAAATAAAGTAGTGGCATGCACTAAAAAATCATGATAAAGCCTACCTAGAAACTAGTATGTATTTTCTACCAACCAACCATCTATTTATTCTAGTTACAATATTATCTTGAGGCCTCACAGTAGTAAGATCTCTTCAACATTTTATTAATTTTCTAAAATGAAAAATATTTTCTTTACAAGTAAAATGTCACCTACTAGCGATGGAAAGAAGGGGGGCAAATATTCTGTTGAAAAGAGTATCCTCAAATATTTTAGCCATATGTCGAAATCCAATGAGCCATCGACATCTATGCAAATTCAAGGTACAAATGATTTTTAACTACTAAACAATTAGTTGTGTATTCTGTAATTATTTTAAATAATGCTTTCTTCCTCAAATAGTTAATTCTTAGTATGTGCCTCTAGCCATATTGCATGATGATATGAATCTTTTTCTATTTGTAAATTTTTTCTGTTAAATCCAAAAATGATAAAGAATATTATTGTATGCTACTATGCAGAATACCCTATTGACCCTGATATACCTCCACTTGAAGATATTCCTCACCAAGAGATGCCTTCTAATGAAAATTCTCTTAACAATAACATCCAACAAACACTTCAAGATATTCCTCAAAATGACATGCCAGTTGAAAATGAAAGCGATAAATCAAATACAATACAAACTTCTGGGGAATCTTCAAGAAAAAAGACTAAACATAGAAGGGTATCGAATTGGGCTATTGGAAGGTCATTTCAGGTTGAATGGGCAGAAAAATTTCCCTTTATAGAGCCAATGCTGATTGAGGACATTATTGGTGAACCAAAAGAATGTAGATGCAAAATTTGTAGTTGGAAACTAGGTAAGGATCATAGGATGCAAAATAAGATAGATACAATAGAAAAACATTGTGGCAAAGCTTATGTAACAGTTAAAGAAAGTGATGGAACACTTAATAAAATAATTAGGTGGAAGGATGCATCGGAATGTATGCATGTTAGATATGCAAAAGAATATGATAATCACTTGAAGCTACAACAATCTCTTGTTGAGAAAGGTGGAACGATTGAAGCCCAATTTCATAAAATTCATAAGACCACTTTAGCTTCAAAAAGTTTGCAGTTTGTTGTTGTATATAGTATTCTCAAAAAGGGTAGACCCATATCCGATTTTATTGATTATAAGTACCTATTTCAACTAGCTGATGTGCAAAACCTTCCTAGTTCCCATTGGTCAGATCGAAGTGGTTGGGAAATGGTAAAATATCTATCATTAGTTGAGAAGGAGGACCTAAGGGAGAAAGTAAAACTTGCCAGATTCATTTCACTTTCAATTGATGAGGTGATGGTTGTGGACAACACATCTTGGATTTGCATGCATGTGTACACATTTCAAAATCATGTAAGGCAACCTAGTTTGCTAGGATTACATAAGATGGTGGAAAGTTCAAATGTAGAAAACATCTATAATGTTGTTGTAACTAGTTTAAAGGATATTGCAGGAATGAATGATATAGACATAGCCAAAAAGTTAATATGTGTTGGAGCTGATGGTGTTGCTATAATGCAAGGGCACAAGAATGGTCTTTGTGTTTGACTCTAAACATCAGTTGCCCCATATATGATACCCATTCATTGCATGGCTCATAGAGTGAATATTGCATATAAAATCATGAGCACTTTTGAAAATGTTGCGAGAGTGGAAGACCTCATTCATGAAATACATGCTTATTTTTTGTGTAGTCCAAAAAGGTTTGCAGAGTTTCAATAGTTTGCTCTAGGAGTTACAGAAGGGAAAAATTGTTAAAAGATGTGGATACAAGGTGGATTTCATTGTATCAACCTGCACATAGAGTTTTTAAAGAATATCAATCATTAACGGGGTTTATGTACGCAAATCGTAGGGCAGTTGATAAGGCAAAATATTTGCTATTACATTTGACTGACTTGGAAACCCTTTTAACATTATGTGGTATTCTTCCAATGTTACAAGAAATGAATAGATTGATTAAACTTGCACAAGAAATATCCATCTATATTATCGATTTCATGAGGATGAGAAAACAAATATGTATGATAATTGATAGGTTATATGTCTCCAGAGGAAATTTTACAAATCCCTTGTTTGATAGTTGGAGAATATTAACTAATGTGAATGATCCACAAAGCTTTTTGAAGTTTGACATCAATGATCATCTTTGTATTAAAGTTCGTGAAAAAATGATACCTCTATATTGTTTTGAAAGGTGGTCAAATATAGTTATGGATGATATTGAACAAGTTCCCATAACACACAATGGATTTGAGGTTGTTTTACACAATACTAAGATTAAATTGTTAAAAATAGCAGAATCATTGACAAGTGAAATAAGAGATCGATTTCAAAGAGATGAGTTGCTTGAGGCCATGGGTGTGGTTAACCCTTTGTTTTGGGGTCCTTGTATTGACTACAAATCCACACATGAGTTGTTTATTAAATATATGGGCATTCTTAGTAAGCATTTCAGTAAAAGTGTGGAAGTCAATGGTGTTGAAATCAAAGGTATTCTCAACAAAGAACTTTTAAGACAATAATCATCACATTTTGGAAGTACAATGGTTGAGCAAACATCACTTTTGAGTGACATCCATGAGCCTGGTTCCATTGCACGTTTGTGGCAAAAATTGTATCCAAGTAGTGTCTTACAAGATACAATAAGTGAATATTTTTGTTTATATGAATTATGTCAAACAATGATTTTGGGATCTGTGGAAGATGAGAGGGTTTTTAGTGCACTATATTTTGTTAAATCTAAGCTCCGTAATAGGCTGGACAAAAATTTGGAAAATTGTTTGAGAATTTATGTGTCATCGTATGAGTTGGACAAATTTCCCTATGATAGAGCATTGGCATACTGGAAATCCCTAGCAGACAGAAGGGGTATCACTAATACACATGATAAGGAGGATAATGATGGTTGCAGTGATCAGATAGTGGAGACACAGATATCCGCTATGCTCAATAGCTATTCTGGACAAGCTGAGAAGTGTTTGTTTCAGCTACCTGAATTGTAATTTTTCCAAGATTTCACAACAATGATAAATTTGACTTCACTTGATATCAGATTTCAAAATATTGTTTCAGATTTATTAGATTTCACAAAATTTGTTTATTCATAAATTGTATGTTTTATATCACATTGTTGTTTTAAAAATTGTATGTTTTATATCATAGTGTCTCAACTACCTTCATTGATAAATCATTATGTTTTATATCATAGTATTGTTAATGTATGAATATTGATGTATTGTTATGTTTTACTTTGCAAATAACTATTAACCAACAATAATATTTCTTTTGTTGTTTGAGATGAACATAGTAAATAATATTGGATAGACATAAACTAAAAAAGCAACACAAAATTATAAATGGAAATAACCATTGAATGATGGAAGACACAAAATTAGTAAATACCTTTTTCATTAATTCGATTAAAAATATATTACATTGTACAAAATTGTTGACTGCAGTCAACTTGAAAATATTTCATAGTTTTTTAAATATCTGATTGGGGGTTTGTTGCCTCAGTTTCGCTTGGAGTTGCTTGTGTTGGCAGTGCTCCAGATCTGACTAGGCTTTCTTGTACTTTCTCAATACTCCCCACCAATGCGGCTTCTTCTTGGTTTGGATCTTCTAGTACTGTTGAAAGCGGTTCTTTCACTTTTTGCTCCTGTAGTACGAGATCCGGATCTTGGTTGAGTTTTTCCTTGATATATCTTCTTAAAATATTATTATCCCTCACTTTTGTTTGCATTTTTTCTTCATTTCCATTGCATTTTTCAGAAATGTCTTTGTCGCCTCGATATTAACTTCCATGTTGTTAACTTGTTTTTTTAAGTTATCAAAATTTGACTGCAAAAAGAAAATGAAAACATAATTCAAAAGAGTTATATGAAAAAAATTAACTTGTTTTAATAAAATATTAAAATTTTACTGCAAAAGAAAAATAAAACATAAAAAAACATTTGCTTACCTCAACCACATCCCTTGTAGCCTCAATGACTGCAACTTTTTTCTTATCGAAAGCCCATTGGTTATAAAAGGCTTGGGCTTCAACATTAATATTCTCTATTCTACTAACCATAATATTTAAAACATCATCATCATAGAAAATAGTGGACTTCACTGATCCTGATGTGGCCTGATCTAGCAGGCCACCAAGCTTTTCTGGTTCATACTGGACCAAAGAAAAAATTGATTCTCTTTTAGAAAAATTCTTATACCGGGCATTAATTTCCTTTATAAGGACCTTGGCCCGATATTCCCAATCCTTCATCACTTCCAAATCTCTAAGCACAACTTTTTTTATGGTTGCTTCAGTATTTTCAACCATTAAAATATTTTCATCAAAATTTACAATGTCATCCTCAGTTTGAGGATGAGGGTCATTTCCTTGAGGAGATGGCAATGATGTCTGCTCAGCTATAGGGGCTTCTATTTGTTGTGCTTCACCCTATGGATCTTGAAGCACATATGTTGCCTTGAAGCCTAAAATGTTGCCCTGCAATAGAAAATCATCATCGAGTTGGATATTATCCAATCCCATGGTTGAAACTTCTGGTGCCTGTGAAGTTGTGTGAAATGTAAAATATGAGAACCCATGCCCAATCTAACTTGGTGCTTCCCCCTACGATCTCTGTGAAAAAAGTTGTTTTCCAACTCCAACCCACATTTGGCCTCTCATTTGCATAGGCTATCATTGTTGTGGTGGAAGCGGTGGCGGCATCATATGGCCTCTCATAGGTTGTCGTTGAGAGGCGCCTGAAAATAGTCAAAAAAATTTGCTAGAATTATTCAAAAAATAAAATAGAAAAAAATATCTTAATTCAAAGTAAATACACATTGATTTACCTGAAGATGATGAGATATGATGAATTTGGGTGCCGATGGGGATGGGGCAAAATTCTAAAAACATATGAAAAAATTTAATAAAAATTATTATAATTTTAATTAAACAAAATATAGAGATAAAAGGTAAAAAGAGAAACTTACGTGCACTAGGGCTGGCCTCACTAGATTCAACCTGCACATTTTGTGCAAACCTAGGTGCACGAGAACCCCCAGGAGAAGCAACTTGCCTCAAACATTTATGTGGCCTCTACAATGGTGATACTTGTGATGCAAAGTCTTCAAAATCACCAATTTTCTCTAGCCTATGACCCCTTAAGGCAACATCATGTTTATTCCTTGTGGTGGCTGCCCTACTCTACATTTAGATGAAAATAAAAATAAAAAATGAAAATGTGCTAAAATATAAAATACTATTTGATGGTCAAATATGGACTTATTACCTTCAATTCCTAGGGTGTCATGGCAATGGTGTGTAGTGTTGGATGCACTACAGTTGGTACAAAGTATTCTGTAAATTATGAAAACTTTCAAAATATAATGCTAAAATATAATTAACGCTGCCCACAATGGATGTTGTGTTGGTTTGGATGCCATGCAACTTTGTTCTGATATGATCTGAAATATATGTGCACTAGTCAAACTTCTCATGGTTTAGACAACGAACCATATAGGCCAATGCCCAATACTAAATTTTTGTTCTTCCATGTAGAATCAGTCTTGCCTGGAAGAACTCAATAATGGCCTTCAGAGTTGGATGTTCAACAGAGGTGATTGTTAACCCTCTTTTTGACTTAGTGGTGGAAGCTACAAAAAAATAGATAACAAATTACAAATTTGAAATTTTGAACATTAATAGAATCTAAGTAACAAGAATTATACCTGACAACAATTTTGTACCAATATTGTACGTTGTCTCGAGGTATCCTCTATCATCTGGAGATAGCGCAAACTTTGATGTCACTGGAGGATAATCCTTGAAAGGAAGATCTATCAATCTCTGAATGTCTGTAGGCGTGATTGTGAATGACAGATTTCTATTCCATAATTGCATGTTCACTGTGGCATGGTCATGGTCATAAGTGGCTATGATATTGTGCAATAGGACTTTATCAATTTTGAATTGGGGTATTGAAAGCAAGTTCATCAAACCTACATCATCTACCCATGAAAAGTTTGAACCTGGGGTTGTTAACAAATCTAAAATTGTAGTGCAAGAAAGGTTCTTGAATGTAATTTTTGTAGTAGGGGTGGAAGTGGTGGCCATTGCTAGAAGTTGTGGAAGCAGGAGAAATTGGATTGGGAAGGTTGTTGGGTAACGGTTCGCTCTAGTCGGGTGCAGTCATAGAAATGAAAACTAGAAAAATGATAGTTGATGCCCTTTTATAGAGAGAATGGGGTGGAGCATGGGACTGCTGTTTGGACATGCAATATGGGTGACCGATCGTGTGACACGTGGTAGTCAGTCCATGGCAGGAACGTGTTTTGCACCCGATCAATGGTCGAGCCTTGTTTTGCACCCGATTTGCAGTCAGACCTTGTATTGCACTCAATCAGAGGTCGGACCTTGAATTGCACCTGGTCAAAGGTTGAACCTTGTTTTGCACTTGATTCAAGGCTAGACCATTATCTCCACTTGGTCGAAGGCTAGTCCTTATTTTGCACCCAGTTCAATACCGAACCTTGTATTGAACCCCGATTCGATATTGGACCATTGTATACACCTAGTTTTAGGATGGAGTATTTTTTGCACCTAATTTGAAGTCAAACCATTATCTACACCCGATTCAAGGTTGGACCATTATCTACTCGCGATTTGAGATTGAACCATTGCCTGCACCTGGTCTGAGGTTGAACCTTGTTTTGCACCCGATCCAAATTCGAACCATTTTTTATAGTCGATTTGAGATCGAACTATTTTCTACACTCGGATCGAGGTTGGACTATTTTCTGCACCCGATCCACAGTCAGACTTATTTTTACACTAGGACCGCATTTGGATCATTTTATGCACTTGGCCTATGGTCGGACCGTGTTTTGCATCCGATTTACAATCGAGCCCTATTTTTCATTGGATCCGACCAAAACTATCAAATTTGCCAATGTTTTATAATTTTTGGTGAAAAATAAGGTAATTCACCATGTCCTACATGAAGTTGGCCAGGATTCACTAGGGTTTCAAAACATATTCACCAATTTTTAACAAGTACATTTCGGGTCCATTCCCTTATGCATAACCTTGTATGGAAGCAAAAATTTAGGATCTAATGGCTCAAAGAATGAAATCAAAACTCAAATTTCTTCCACAAATCTCTTCTAGCTCGAAGATCTCACAAATTTATTTCTTCCTTGAAATCTAATTCTAGATATGTTATTGACATGAACTTTGTTGTTGTCAATTACTTTTCGAATATTTTTTTTGTTGCTCCTCTTGACTCAGCTTCTCAATAGAATATTCTTCAAGCCATCCCTACTCATATAACTTTTGAGAACTCTAGTTTGACTACTCCAATTACTATCAATGAGATTCAACAGGTGGTTTTTAAAATACAAAAAGGAAAAACCCTAGGTGTTGATGGTTTTCCTATTGAGTTCTATTAAGAGTTTTGAGATATCCTTCATACTGATTTATTAGAGATGGTGAAAAAATCTAGGACCAAAGAAATTTTGAATGTTATCAATAAAACTTATATAGCTCTTGTCCCAAAATCTCAAGAGGCTGGTCATATCTCAGCTTTTAGACCTATAGCTTTATGTAATGCTATTCTCAAAATCATTACAAAGATCATGGCAGAAAGGTTGAAACCTCTTTTGCATAAGATTATTTCCCCTAAACAAGGGGGTTATGTGGAAGGGCATAAAATAGTGGATAATATAGTTCTTGCTGAAGAAGCCATTGATTCCATGGAAATGCAAAAATATCCATCTATGTTAATTTGTTTAGACTTATCTAAAGCTTATGACAGAGTGGATTGTCAAAGTTTTAAGGCAATTTGGCTTCTCTCAGGATTGGATGGACTGGATCATGGGATGTATATCTTTAGTTTCCTACTTTGCTCTTATCAATGACAAGCCTTCTCCCTACTTCTAGAGGTATTAGGCAAGGTGACCCCCTCTCCCCTTATTTATTCATCATTCTTGTTGATTTCTTGGGGAGGACTATAATAAAAAATAGAGAGAACAAAACCCTTGAGGGAGTTACCATTGCTCGTGGAGTTGGGCCTATTTCTCATCTTCAATTTGTTGATGACTCTACTCTGTTAGGTAAAGCTACAGTTAAGGAAGCTTCTAAAATTAAGCAAATCATCAATTGTTTTTCTAATGCTATCGGGCAACTGATCAATGAAGACAAATCTAAAATTATTTTCTTTCACTGCTCTCCCAAACAAGAATCCATGGTCTTGGATAAATTAATATATAATAAGACCTCTCTTCTAATCACTTATTTAGGCATTCCTCTCAAAATTCAAAGATAGAAAAAGAAAGATTGGAATTGGTTGTTGGATAGAGTTAAGAAGGAAACTGGAAACTGGACCAATAGGTGGCTTTCATTTAGGGGCATAATTACTTTGGTAAAATCTGTCCTTCAAGCTATACCTATTTATGTTTCTACTGTGTTGAATATCCCAAAGGTCATTCTTCGAGAATTAGAACAAATTAATCATTGGTTCCTCTAGAGTGGTACTAATGAGAAAATAAAATGGACCTTGGTGAAATGGAATACTTTATGCCTTCCCAAGAATGAAGAGGGGTTAAGTTTTCGGTCTTCTATTAATAACAATAAGGTTTTAGCTGCTAAACTGTATTGGAGGATTTTGCATAACCCTAATGTTCTTTGGGCCAAGCATCTTCGTGCTAATACCAAGAAAAAAAGTCTTGAAGACCTTGTTTGTTATCAATTGCCTACCAAAGGTTCTCCCATTTTAGCAGTTCTTAATATTGGTGAGGATTTGATTAAGCAAAAGTTATTTTGGATCATTCATAATGGTCAACAAGAAAATTTTTGGATAGATTCTTGGGATGGTCACCAGCCTTTGATAACTTAGTTTCTTGATTGGAGGCCTTGGATGGAGGAGCTTCATCAAGCTAACTGGATAAAGGTTGCTAATTACTATTGGTACCATATTGGTAATTCAGAGGTTGGTAGATATTGGATCCCTATTGAGGAGTGGCCTATTCAAATGCTAGAAAGGCAAATAAAAGACATCCAAAGCATCCTTCATATGAGATCTCTCTCTTGGTCCCATGATAAAGACTATTTTGGATGGAACAACACTATTAAGGGTGAGTATTCAGTTGCTCAAGGTTATTTGACCTTATGCCATAATAATACCAACCAATCATATGATATTTTTACTCAGTTATGGGCTCAAAATCTTTGGCCTAAGGTGAGGTTCTTTACATGGCTTTTATTGCATCGTAGGGTGCTTATTGGTGAGCAACTTATGAAACATGGTTTTCATGGCCCGTTTAGATGTGAAATGTGTGAAGAGAATGTGGAAACTCTTAGCCATATTTTTATTGAGTGTACCTTAGCCTTTGAGCTATGGAGGAGAATGGCCATCTTACTTGGCTTACAATGGTCTATTTTTTTACTTTTGAACAAATTTGGAGGGATTGGCCTAATCGGGAGAGTGTTGATCACTTTATTGCGTAATTAGTTTGGACGGGTTCTACCATCCTACCTTAGAATATCTGGAAAGAAAGAAACAACCAGATTATTAATCAAGAAAGAAAGGACATTCACTATATCTCGAATAAGATCATTTCCAACTTAGTTGAATCGGTTTAACAGCTCCTTAAACATCCCCATAACTCTAACCAAATATGGGATCAAGTGATGCAAAGATTGACGATTAACTCTTTTGAGGACAATCGGCTTAAAGGGAATAGGAGTAATCAAAATATGGATAAAACAAGGAATTGACAACCGACTCCTAAGAATTTTGGAAAGGTCAATACCGATGGAGCCTCTAAGGGAACCTTGGAAAAGCTACTGCAGGAGGAATTAGTAGACTTTCAGATGGTTCTCTAGTTTTCACTTTTGCTGAGAATTTGGGTATCCTTTCCAATAATATTGCTGAAGGGTATGGTATCCTTAGATGCCTTCTAGAGGCTACTAAGATTAGATGGAAAAAGGTGTTGGTTGAATCTGACTCTCAAGTCATAATTAACTTGTTGAAGATTCCTTCTAAGAATCATAAGGTTGATTGGAGAATAAAAACAATTGTTGAGAAAATTCAATTAATCTAGATGGAATTTTTGAAATTTGAATACAATCATATGGTCAGAGAATAGAACAGAAGTGTTGATGCTTTAGCTAATTGGGCATTCGTAAAAGATGATCTTACTTACTACAACCACCCTCCCAGATGGTGGGATTCACAAATAAGGGAAGCTATCCTTTCTATCACTTCTTTGGATGGCTCCAATACTAGAGGTACCTAGCTCCTTTTTTCTTTGTTTTTGTTTTTTTTGGTTTGGTTAGGGTATTTTAGTTCCCCTGCTCAGACTGATCATTCTTATGTTTCCTTTGTTGATTCTTGCATGAATAGCCTTTTGGCCTAGAAAGGCCAAACTTGTTTTTTGTTTTTTCCTCCTTTTTGTTTTTTGATGTGTGTGTTGTTTTGTTTTGTTTTTGTTCTATTTTATTTCTGTGTTTTTTTGTGTTGTTTTTAGTGTTTTTTATTTTTTTGTTCTTTTAGTGTGTGTGTGTTTTTTGTTGTATTTGTGTGTTCTTTTGTTGTTTTTGTGTGTTTTTTGTTTTGTTATTGTTTGTTATTTTTTACGTTTTTTGTTGTTTTATGTTTTTGTGTTTGTTTTTTATTTTATTTGTCTTTTTTCATCTTTATGTTTTGTATTTATTTTGTGTTTTTTTTGTTGTTTTTGTGTTTTTTTATTATTTATTTATTATTGTTTTTTGTGTTTGTTTGTTTGTGTTTTGTTGTTTTAGGCATGCTCTTTGAGTGTGTCTGAAGGGGGCAGCCCAGGTGCGAGCCCTGAGCGTTTTTGACGGAATAGATACCCCTACCTCCTTGGAAATTATCCGAAAGTGGTATCCCATTTGGGATGTTTTCCACAAACAAACAAAAGAAAGGCTTCAACTAACCATTAGACCAAAAATTTGCATAATTTCCTTCATTGACCGACCATCTAATATGTTTCTTTATCAATTACAAACTATTTGATATTAAGTTTCATATTGATGATCCTTTGGATAAGGTTATTTCCCTAAATAATTTCATTGCATCAAGAAAACTTGTATATTTTTAAAGTAATATTTTTGCTCAATTTAAGATTATTTTCCTAAATAGTTTCATTGTTCTTTCTTGAAAACCAGCTAACATTGATCTCCTTTATTTTATATAAAAGCACTATACTCCTTTTTATAACCAGATAAACATATATCAATAGTAGTCTCATATATACCTCCGATACATACCCTATTCAATAAAGATTTAAAACATAATGTTTTTATAAAGGGAAGTGCCGCAGGCAGACACAGAGTCATCCATAGAGCATCATTAAGTCTGGTCTCCCCTTCATCTCAATTCAAATCATCATATACTCCATGAAATCACAGAGAAAAGAAAAGCAACAGGCAGGCACAGAGTCATCCATAGAGCATCATCAAGTCTGGCCTCCCCTTCATCTCAATTCAAATCATTATATACAACATGAAATCACATGAAAAAAAAATACATCTCCACTGCAAGCTAGGGCTTCACAGCCATTTATTTATACTCTCCACTCAATCCATGAAATTACAAGCAAAAAAAAGTACATCTCTACAAGCGGGCTTCACAGCCATTTATCTAGAAACTGAATTACATCAACGAATAACCATGTCTGAAATTACAGAGAAATATCCAAAAAGCCATCTCCTCTTCAAAGCACACCATGGAGGAGGTACCCAAAGGCCATGGCTGCCATCATAAACAGATACCCATTTCTGCCTTGACTGCTTTCCACACCTGCATAATCATCATTATAATCACAAATATTAATCTGTCATCCACAACAATCAAACAATCCATATAACAATACCAAATAAAAATAGAACACATACCATGACTTGCAGGGGCAGGAGCAGGAACATGAACATGGTTGTCAGCACAAATCAGTGGAACAACAACTGCAATTATGAGGATGACCAACATAATACAACCTCTTCCAAAAGCCATATTTATCAAAAGAAGGGGAAACAAATAAAAATATGCAGCCTTCTATATCTGTTACTGGGAAGAGAGGCAAAGTATGTTATGTCAGTGGGGAGGCAAAAACAGACTGAAAAAGGAGTGGAGGTGGTCCAGAATCTATGAAGCCCAGATAAAAGATGGAAAATTCTATGAAAGACTTTTCATCGCGGAACAGAGTCGTCAAGACTTTTATTCATGGAAATTACATGGAAATTTCCTTTGACAACTACGCTCAAACTGGCTAAAGGCAAGGCCGGGTCTTCCATTCCATATTATTAGATTACATTTAATTTATTTTTATTTAAAAATATGTTTATTTTTTTAAATCATTAATTTTGTGATTTATTATTTTTTAAAGTGAGAGAATATTTCCCAACTACTTGTCCAAGAATAATATTTTAGTTAAATTGTCTAACATTATCTTGACATTTTCAAGATCCCTTTCAATAATTGATGGATATTTAAAATAATGCTATTTTTATTCCAATCCCTACATGTTTTTTATAGTTTCTAGAACAATACTATTGTTGACTTACTTCCCACATCTTTTTTATAACATTAGAAATAATCTATGAACCTTCCTTTGTTGAAATATATCTTCATTTTTTTCTATAGCCATCTTGATCCTCATAAAATGTGCCCTAGCCATTACATAGTTGTTTGCTGAAGTTCAATATAACTTTAAGTAGATAACTAGAAAAACATCATCCCCACTAGCTTTTTCAATGTTTCCTTTGTAAACACCATTCAAATTAAGTTTGATAAAATCAATTTTTGAATATTTCTACTTTAGCACGATCTACATAAATCCTTTGCATTAACTTCATTGTTGTAGATCATGCTTATATGTATTTTAAAATTATGTAACCAAGCAACTAGAATATCTTTTTCCATACTTAAGACTTTTCATGATGAACATCATGGTTATGAAAATTATGTAAAAGAAACAATAATACAAATCTAAACTTAGGTGTGATTTTTGGGATGTAGTTTTAAAATTTTGTTTTACCTTTTAAGCCACGATTCCAACAAGATATGGTAGGAACAACCCTCCACATAATGCTTATGTTGTTTTTTTTGTTACATAGGAGAGTTGGCTACAACCACTATTTTTAGTAATGTGATCAGCGCAGGGTTCAAACCATAGGGACTGCATCCACCAAACCTATATGTCTCGTTTTTGTTGACCTGGTGTGAGATGGGGACCGTCGATCGCTCGAGATTCGTACCGCCGTCGTCGGTCTGGAGTGCACTCAAAGAATTCATATCAGACTACTACCTTTGCATACTAACACCACCAAGGTTTGAAATTAGGTCTCTTCTTGGTAAGTGCCCATCCAGACTAGCACTTACCAATCCACCTAGCTCTTGGGGCTGCATAATGCTTATGCTTTAACTTTGAGGCAATTTAGTAAGCCCTTTTATAGCAGTTCCTTTTTATCAACCAATCATTGATGTTAATTAATTTGATGGTAGGAAATTGATCCATGTGGAATTATTCAAGATATAGATTACTTTCATTGAATTACTCATCTAGGTTTTCAATTGTTCCAACAAATAATAGGTTTTGTATAAAAGGTAGGCGAAGGCCTTAAAATATAATTTCTCCATCTATGGTTGATAGACATTTATTTTAGAAGGAAAATATAAACTTAAATGATTTTTTTCATTGATTTTTGCAAAATTATTTAAAAGCAATTCACTTCCTCTTTATAAAGAACTCGAAAAAATACTTATAGAAAAAAAAATTATTAGAGTAAATAATTTTTAACCAACAACCGGTTTCTTATATGAATTTATCATGCATCACAACATTCCTAAACACCTTATGCTTATAAGTTTGATTACAAATTTGGGAATGACAATTAGTATTCATAATGAATTAAAATAAACTAAGATACAATGTTTGAAGCAATTAATCTCATTCATCTTAACAATGCATAATCTTAAAATAGAAAATATATGAATGATTTGAAGCAAGGAGAATTAGAATGTAATTCTTATTTAATTTTCTAGTACATCATAAAATATTTTCAATGAGATTTCACTTGAGATAAAATTTGGTTTCAACAATTCTAGCAAATATTATCGTTATCTTAGTTTTATTAGATTGTATTTTATCTCATGGAAACAAGTACTCCTTTAAGATAATTAATTTATCTAAATTGTTCACCCTAAAAGGGTAATTTACTTTATAAATAAAAATAGGCTTTCACAATATAATAAATATGAGATGAGTTTTATTTTTCTAATAATTCTAGAGATGATCACAAAATTTACTCTATCTTTATTTTTTTTTAAATAGCATTCAAATCCAAACTCAAGTCTTTCAAGCATCTTGTCCTTAGTCATCCCAAGTTTTACGTACCAAAAAACCAAAGAGTGACTATTTATCGAGGAATCACCTTAGGATTTGTTTTTCTTGTTGGGAAACTTCTATGTATCCATATACATAGAGACTCTATTATATGTATTTAACTTCACTCACTTTAAAAATCATGTTTTATAAAAACTCACCAAAATAAATTATAGATATATTTCACAATTTGCAATAAGAATTTTAATAAAATTAAAAAATAAAAATTATTATGATTACCCATGTGTAGTACCTCGACACTACCTTAGGATTTGTAAATTTTAAAGGAGCATGTAGAAGAGAAGTTAGACAATAAGCATAGGTATTGATTCACTTGTAAAAGAGGTCGATTGGCTCAAGGGACAATCTACTAGCAAAAGTGACCAATTGGAGCCAGAGAATGATTCACTTAAGAACATGGGTTGTTTTGCTTATAGATACGAGTGATTCATTTTCCAAGCAGAGTGAATCACTCAAAAGGCCACAAGGGTAAATTTAGAGGCATAAATACTAAGGTAAATCTTTTAGAAAGTAATATTTTGGCATGTAGTGGTGCACTAAGTCATTTTTTAAAGCCTTCTAAGCCTGTTAAATGCATAATTAGAGGCATGTAATATTTGGTGGTTCATTATTTTGCTAAATATGTCCCTAAATATTTACTTTTACTATGAGTAATTATTTCTAACCCTAGGTAACTCGAGGCTAATTTTTTACTATAAATAGGGGCATAAGGCCCCCATTGTATTCATCCTTTGGCCATGAGAAGTCAAAGCTACACTTTATGAAACCCATCTTATACTTTAACCTTGTGATATAGTAAGAAATTGACAAGGCCTTAAATAATTTGCTACTGGCATCACTCTCTTGTTTGTTAACTGCATGGTGATTATTGCATAGCCCTTTTAGCCCATCTTGTCATTCGTTTATCAATCTCAAAATCTAATGAATTGGTGTGCATTTATGTTATTTGAATTCTCATGTGTTGATTGATCACATACTTTTCTCACTATAGTTTAAACTTGTATTTACTTTGATTTCTCATGCTCTTAAACTTTCATGTATTTTTATTTTTGCACTTTACTTTTCTCATTTTACTTTAAATGAAATTTGGTGTAGCTTAGCATAGGAGTATTCTATGAGGAAGAGTAGGGATATGGTCTATATCCAAAGGTTGGGAGAAGTCATTGGCAATCCCTTCCAACTTTTTTAAAACCATAATTGAGACGCAAATCTTAATTAGAATTTAGGACAATTCCTTGACACAACATAGTTTCTTGCATGGAAGGTGGGACAAACCCTATTTATCCTAAAAATTGCACTTAATTCCTTGATTTTTATGTCATTTTTACATTCATCATGGATGAAGCGATTGACTCAAAATTGGCAAAAAAAATTAAATCCAATTAGAGGAAGTGGTTTGCTCCAAATTTGGAGTGATTCGCTAGCAAGCGATTCACTCTGTTTAGGAAGTAATTCATTCCAAAATTTCTATTTTTTTCAAGTTGAATTTAGAGTGACTTCTTGAGGCTAGTGACTTGATTTTTTAGCTCTAGTCTCAATTGGACTTTAAAATTTATCATTTTTTGTTATTTGTCCTCCATTTTTATAGTGCTTTACAAATGACGACTCTAACATGGACTTTAGAATTTTGATAATTTTGTAAAGACGATGAATCTAACAACATCCCAATGTCATTAAAACTAAAATCTGACCTTGTATGTGCATCTATCGTTGATAGAAAGTACCAAGGTAGGTTTTGAGTCTTACTAACAAAAGGTCAAAACAACATGTAATTCACTCCACAAATAGTAAAGCCTCTCCAAGTCAATTCTAACGAGCAATTCGCTCTGTTATTAGAATTGATTTGCTAGAAAATGCAAGATTACTTTTTCCTCCATCATAGGAAGGCAATTTTCTCTAATTTTGATACGATTTGCTCTAAGTGATTCCCATGGATCCCTTTTGCTAAAAAAATTCTAAGTTACCAATTTGTGAGCGAATTGCTCAAAATTATAAGTAAACCACTTCATTTTATCGACAAAGTGCTCCATAAGAAAAAATATTTTGTCCTTTTCTTCTATGAATCACTCTGTAGGCAATTTTTTGGAATTTTATGAATTGATCTTAAAACTTTTTTGTGTAGGTCAATTTAAGCACACTTATGAACACACAATCAAAATCTTAGAAAATGGAAAAATAATATAAGTCTATATAAATTATTGCATACCATCAAAGACACATGAAGGAAAAAAGAAAATAATATTGTCTCCATGCATCCAAAGTATGAGTTTGAGGAGATTCTAGTGTCTACTCTTGTTTCATCAAAAGGTAAAAGTCCCATGGCCAACCTTGTCAATCAACCAAATTAATAATAAAAAACCATGATCTAGACTTTCTCACGTTAATATAGTCTTTTACTTTTGGACCTTTACAAGCTAGGCGTACCCAAATCAATGGTTTCCATTTTGATTGAAAGAAAATAGATGGTTTTCATATGGACCTTTGCAAGCTAGGCATATCGAAGCTTGCATAATTTCCTTCATTGACTGACCATCTAATATGTTTCTTTATCAATTGCAAACTATTTGATATGAAGTTCAATGTTGACGATCCTTTGGGTAGGGTTATTTTCCTAAATAATTTCATTGCATCAAGAGAACCTGTATATTTTTTAAGTAATATTTTTGCCCAATTCTTTCCTTTGATCTCTAAATAATAACCATCTAAGCTTTGTTCCTAATGCAAAACTCATAAGTTTGCAATTCCACAAGCTTTCTCCTCCAATATTTTTTTCTCTCCAAACCCTATCTCACTTATAAAGAGGAAACCCAAATTTTTACTTGCATCCTTTTCAAAGAAAGTTTCTTTAAATTTTATCAATTTTTTATGTTATACCTACTTGCAATCTTGAAAGTGGCACCATATAAATACGGATGGATTGCAATGTAGTCTTTATGAATTGTAGCCTTCTTACCATGGTTAAGAACTTACCTTTCCAACCTACAAAATAAGCTTTCATTCTATCCAAACAAGAGATCCAAAGCTCTTTTTTTATTTCTTTTTATGAGACAAAGGAATATCCAAGTAGGTTGATGAATTTTTTTAATTTTAAACATTAAAATATCCACAATAATTCATTGTAAATCTAGGGTAGTGTTAATGAAAAAATCTTAGAATTTTTAGTATTAACTAATTGACCCATAGCTTTATCATAGCATGATCATATTGATTCAAACTTTATACCCTCATTGACTAAGGGATAGCCCCAAATAAAAGTATCATTAACAAAATGGAAATGAGAACCCCCAAGGGCTAGGTGGATTGGTAAGTGCAGGTGTGGTTGGGCACTTACCAAGAAGAGACCTAGGTTCAAATCTTTGGGGGAAGCCAACCCTTTGTAAAAGGTAGTAGTCTACTCTGAATCCTCTGAGTGCACTCTAGATTGACGATGATGGTATAAATCCTGAGCGATCGGTGGTCCCAATATCACACTGGGTCAACAAGAACGAGACGTATATGTTTGTTGGGTGCAGTCCCTATGGTTTGAACCCTGCGTTGGCTAATTACTAAAAATAGTGGTTGTAACCAACTCTCCTATGTAATAATAAAAAACAAATTGGAAATGAGATTCAAAGGGATCATTTTTTGCAACCTAAATACCTTTGATTTTTTCTTTCATTTTTGTCTTTGAGAAAGCCCTCCCTAATGCATTCAAAATAATAATGAATAGATAAGGAGATAGTGGATCACCTTGGCAGAGTCCACAAGATGACTTGAAGTAACCAACATGAGAACCATTGATATATTTTGTAGTGCTATAACAACATTTAATCCATTCACACCAATTGTAATCAAAACCAAACTTTTTGAGAATATCTTGTAGAGAACTCGAGGAAATTCTATCATATGCTTTTGTTCATATCTAATTTCATAAGTATACCTAGCTTTTTTCATGAAGTGAAGAGAATGTATGGCCTCCTATATAATGATTATACCATTGAAAGTTTATTTACCATGAACAAAGTCATTTTATTCCAATGAGATAACACTATCTAAATTGCCTTTCAACTTATTTATCATAATTTTTGAAATAATCTTATAAATCATATTACAAGGCTTATTGGACAAAAATTGTCAAAATATTTTATCTTCTACTTCTTGAAAACCAACCTACTAAAAATGACATTGATCTCACTTATTTTATATATATACTATACTCCTTTTATAATCAAAATTCAGCTAATTAAACATATATCAATAATAGTCTCATATACCTCCTATGCATCAAAGGGGTGAGCGTTTTAAGTTCTTAGGAATCCCCTTTGCTTTTGACAGCTCGCCCTCTGAACTCTAGCAGTATGTCATTGAAAAAATTGAAAAGAAGATTTCTTGTTGACCCTTGCATCCCCTTTCTATTGCTGGCAAGTTTCATGTTTGCACAAAGATTCTTGCTACCACCCATGTTTATTACTCCTCATGATGGGCCCCTTCTAAGAATTCTTATAATAAGTTGGCTAGACTCCTTAGGGATTTTTTTGGGCCAAGGAGAAGAATTCGCATGTTTTCCATCGAGTTGTTTGGGATATTTGTTGCACGTCTACTGATAAGGGTGGGATGGGCATCATTGACATTTACAAGTAAAGCAGTTCTCAATGTGCTAAGTGGGTGGTTAAAGGTATTGAAGGCCCTGAAGCCTGGAAGGTTTTGATTCATCATTGTATTTATTTAGGGCTACCTTATGGGCGCAAATCTTGGGCTAATATTGGCCTCCATACTCTCATCATTACTTCTACTCCAGTTAAGATTTAAGTTTCCTTCGCTGTTAAAAGTATTTGGCGAGCTTTTGAGGCGATGAAACCTCATCTTCATTGGATTGGTGATGGTTTTGTAATCATATTTCATTCAATTCTTAGAATATTTGTTGGTCTCCTATTCTATCCAACTCTTCAGTTCTTCTTGTTGATATGCCAGGGATTAAAGCTTTGAGGTTGTTTTGCAAGGGCATCTACTATATTAATGATTTAGTGCACTCTCGAGACTAGATTCCTTGGCCTGATCTCAAACAAAAATTTAATCTTCAGAATTCAGATCTTCCTTCTATTCTTAAGATTCAAGAGCTCATACTTGATGTCATGCTTCATAAGCTCGGCCTTCAACCCCCAAGTGTTTGGTGGAGGGATTGGCGCTGGAATGTGGATACTCCTTTCAAGAACTACTCTTCTTCCTTTCTTAGTCTTGTTTCTCCTGGTGTTGATAAACTTGATGAGAGATGGTAGACTCACTCTACCTCTTATACTTGGATTGCTCTTCTGAACCATATATGGCAGTCTAACCTTGAACCCAAGATTACCTTTTTTCTCTGGTCTCTTATTTATCAAGGGTTTCCTATGGGAGAGAGACTTAGTACGGTTGGTTTTCCTAATCCTAAGTGTCCAACTTATGGTCATTTTGAGACTTTCAAACATCTATTTTGGTTCTACCCTTGTGCTCAGTTTACTTGGTCTTGGATTCACTCATTGTTCAAGCCCTTTCATCTTGAATTTTTCAGATGGCAGATGATCCTTTTTGGAGATAACAGTTGTTGGCTTACCTATATTGTTGCTCTGTGGAATTTCTTCCATGCTCTTATTTTGTTTCAACTTTGAAAAGCTAAGAATGCTGCTATCTATTATGGAGATTCAATTTCTAGTCAGTTTTCCTTACATAAAAAGATTACAACATTTTTTGTTGTTATTGTTCAGTTCCATTCGCAGGCTTCCAAGTTGACTTATTAGTTGGCATATTTGATAAATCTTGTCAGGTTCTAGCGAAAGGCTCCGTACACTATCAACTGGGCTTCGCCTAACCTCCCTCCGCCTTAAGATCCCTCTATTTCTTTGAGGCCTCGGCGTAATAGCTTGAGAAGGTGACATTATCCAGCATCAGGTTGTTCTGTCAATGCCCAAAGCAGGGCTCTGTCTCCTCTTGGAGTGGCTTCCTTTGTTTAATTATTTTGTTTATTCACCCTTTTAGAAACTGATTTTGTTTTTGACCTCGGGCCTTATCTTTAAAATGTTGATTATTTGGGGCCTTGTCTTTAAAATGTTGATTATTTGGGTGCTCTAACCCTCGTAACGCTCCGAACTGTAATTTTTCCAACTCCTTTTTATTATAAAAGATTTTCCCCCTCCTTTTTATTATAACCTCATTTATTTTTATTAAATATAATTATTAATTCCAATAAAAATAAACCGACTTTAGTTAATTAAACATATATCAATAATAGTCTCATATACCTCCTATACATACCCTGTTCAATAAAGATTTAAAACATAAAGGTTCCATAAAGGCAAGTGCCGCAACAGTCAGACACAGAGTCATCCATATAGCATCATTAAGTCTCGCCTCCCCTTCATCTCAATTCAAATCATTATATACTCCATGAAATCACAAGAAAAAAACAAAATGCAACAGGCAGGCACAGAGTCATCCATAGCACATCATTAAGTCTCGCCTCCCCTTCATCTCAATTCAAATCATTAATTTACTCCGTGAAATCTCAAGGAAAAGAAAATACATCTCCGCTGCAAGCCAGGGCTTCACAGCCATTTATTTATACTCTCCACTCAATCCATGAAATCACAAGAAAAAAAAATACATCTCCGCTACAAGCGGGCTTCACAGCCATTTATTTAGGAACTGAAGTACATCAACGAATATCCATGTCTGAAATTACAGAGAAATATCCAAAAAGCCATCGCCTCTTCAAAGCACACCATGGAAGAGGTACCCAAAGGCCATGGCTGCCATCATAAACAGATACCCATTTCTGCCTTGACTGCTTTCCACACCTGCATATTCATCATTATCATCACAAATATTAACCTGTGATCCACAACAATCAATCAATCCATAAAACAATAACAAATAAAAATAGAACACATACCATGACTGGCAGGGGCAGGAGCAGGAACATGAACATGGTTGTCAGCGTATATGAGTGGAACAACAACTACAATTATGAGGATGACCAACATAATAAAACCTCTTCCAAAAGCCATACTTATCAAAAGAAGGGGAGAAAAATTAAAATATGCAGCCTTCTATATCTGTTATTGGGAAGAGAGGCAGAGTATGTTATGTCAGTGGGGAGGCAAAACACAGACTTAAAAAGGAGTGGAGGAGGTCCAGAATTTATGAAACCCAGAAAGAAGATGGAAAAGTCCATGAAAGACTTATTCATGGAAATTTCCTTTTGCCAAAGGCAAGACCGGGTCTTCCACGGCACTTTCCCAATTCCATATTATTAGATTACATTTAATTTATTTTTATTTAAAAATATGTTTATTTTTTTAAATCATTAATTTTGTAATCTATTTTTTTTTTAAGTGAGAGAATATTTCCTAACTACTTTGTTCAAGAAAAATATCTTCGTTAAATTGTTTAATATTATTTTGACATTTTCATCAATAATGGATATTTAAAATAATGTTATTTTTATTCTAATTTCCACTTTTTTATAGCTTCTAGAACAATATTATTGTTGACTTAATTTCCATATCTTTTTTATAACATTAAAAATAATTTATGAACATTTATTTATTGAAATGTGTCTTCATTTTTATCTATAGCCATGTTGATCCTCATAAAATGTGCCCTAGTCTTTACATAGTCTTTACATAGTTGTTTGCTGAAGTTCAATATGACTTTGAGTAGATAACTAGAAAAACACCACCCCCACTAGTTTTTTCAAGGTTTTCTTTGTAAGCATCATTAAAATAAAGTTTGATGAACTACATTTTATAATATTTTTACTTTACCACGATCTATATAAATCCTTCGCATTAACTCCATTCTTGTAGATCATGCTTATATGTATTTTAAAATTTTGTAACCAACAAACTAGCATATCTTTTTCCACACCTAAGACTTTCCATGATTGCATCATGATTATGAAAATTATATGAAAGAAACTAATACAAATCTAAACTTAGGTGTGAATTTTGGGAATTAGTTTTAAAATTTTGTTTTACCTTTTAAACCATGATTCCAACAAAATTTGGTAGGAACAACCCTCCACATAACTTTGAGGTAATTTAGTAAGCCCTTTTATAGCAGTTCCCTATTATCAACCAATCATTGATGTTAATTAATTTGGTGGTAGGAAATTGATCCGCATGGAATTATTCAAGATATAGATTAGATTCATTGAATTATTCACTTAGGTTTTCATTTTTTCCAAAAAATAATAGGTTTCGTATAAAAGGTATGTGAAGGCCTTAAAATATAATTTCTCCATCTATGGTTGATAGACATTTATTCTAGAAGGAAAATATAAACTTAGATAATTTTTGTTATTGATTTTTGCGGAATTGTTTAAAAGCAATTCACTTCCTTTTTATAAAGGACTCAAAAAAATACTTATAGAAAATAAAAACACCACCCCCACTAGCTTTTTCAAGGTTTTCTCTGGAAGCGCCATTAAAATTAAGTTTGATGTATTCAATTTTTGAATATCTCTACTTTACCACAATCTATATAAATCCTTTGCATTAACTCCATTGTTGTAGATCATCTTTATATGTATTTTAAAATTATGTAACCAAACAACTAGCACATCTTTTTCTACACTTAGAGCTTTCCATAATGAGCATCATGGTTATGAAAATTATGTGAAAGAAACAATAATACAAATCTAAACTTAGGTGTGATTTTTGGGATGTAGTTTTAAAATTTTGTTTTACCTTTTAAGCCATGATTCCAACAAAATATGGTAGGAACAACCCTCCACATAATGCTTATGCTTTAACTTTGAGGTAATTTAGTAAGCCCTTTTATAGCGGTTCCTTTTATCAACCAATCATTGATGTTAATTAATTTGATGGTAGGAAATTGAACCATGTGGAATTATTCAAGATATAGATTAGATTCATTGAATTACTCACTTAGGTTTTCAATTTCTCCAACAAATAATAAGTTTTGTATAGAAGGTATGTGAAGGCCTTAAAATATAATTTCTCCATCAATGGTTGATAGACATTTATTCTAGAAGGAAAATATAAACTTAGATGATTTTTGCCATTGATTTTTGCGAAATAATTTAAAAGCAATTCACTTCCTCTGTATAAAGAACTCGAAAAAATAATTATAGAAAATAAAAACTATTAGAGTAAATAATTTTTAACCAATGATAGGTTTCTTATATGGATTTATCATGCATCACAACATTCCTAAACACCTTATGCTTATAAGTTTGATTACGAATTTGGGAATGACAGCTAGTATTAATGTATTAAAATAAACTAAATTACAATGTTTGAAGCAATTAATCTCATTCATCTTAGCAACACATAATCTTAAAATAGAAAATATATGAATGATTTGAAGCTAGTAGAATTACAATGCAATTCCCATTTCATTTTCTAGTACATCATAAAATATTTTCAATAAGATTTCTCTTGAGATAAAATTTGGTTTCAACAATTCTAGCAATTATTATCGTTATCTTAATTTTATTAGATTGTATTTTATCTCATGGAAAAAAGTACCACTTTAACATAATTAATTTATCTAAACTATTCACCCTAAAAGGGTAATTTACATATAAATAAAAATAAACTTTCACAATATAATAAGTTTGAGATGAGTTTTATTTTTCTAATTACTCTATCTTTAAAACAAAGATAAACCAACAACCTTATTCCTCTTATTGTCCTCTCAAACTCACTTCAATTAATTTTCTTAAAAACCTGGTCAATATCACTAAGATCAATTTATTTTTTGATAGCTCAATTTTTTATTTTGACAATTTCATAACCTTTATTTATCTATTTAAGCCAAATTTCTATAAAACATTAGAACAATGATAGTTATTTTGATTCTCATTTGGTAGTTTTAGCTATAATGTAAATATTTCATCCAATTGGGTGATGATCTTGTCTTAATCATATGCTTTCCTCAAGGTCAAAATAACCTCCAATTGACATGCATAGTTTTGCATGAATGACATTTTAAAACTATATTTTGTGTATTTTTACATAACTCTCCTCTCTTTTTTCAATGAGTTTACATAGGTTTTTATGAGGGATCTCGGTCTCCTCATACTGAGAGGGGTTTGAACCTTGGATCTCTCAAAGAGAGGCCAAAGCCTTTACCACTACAGTAAGCTTGTAGAAATACATAACTCTCTTTTCTTTGGTCCATATAAATTTCTTATTTTAAAAAGGAAATGTTGCTTGCTTTCTCATCCACTGATATGTGAAATCATTGTTCAAGATTGGAGTCCTAGTATTTTTTATCTTAATATTACTTTGTCATATAAATTATCCCATTTTTGTATAATTTTTAAGTGCATAATTGCATATAAGATCAACCAAGATGGTTGTCCTTACTATGTAACATTTTACCTTGCATGTTCACCTTTATCATTGCATAGCCTTCATCTACACATAGCCTTGATTTCTTGCAATTAACCTCTATCAAATAATGCTTCTTTTTCTACAATTATTTTAAGATTAATATCTAGTTATTGTTATACTATCATTCACCTAACTTGAAAGTAACTCTCACAACCTACAATATAAGTTCTTTCTTTGTCATAATATATCTAGGTTTTCATACTAATATTGTCTTATTTAATAAGTGGCCCATCTCTTGTTTACACATCTTATCTCTTTTTGACATTCTAGTCCCTTCTTTCCATTCCTTTATAATTTCTTTCAAATTGGAGAAACCTCTTTAGCTTTTATCACATTTTGGATGATCCTATACTAGTATTATACTACACGAGGGAGTGGTTATGAACATAGTTAAAGTTTTATTAACATTTTCCTCCACATATGTTTCAATTTTTTTTATTGTTAGTGCCAAACCCCAATCAAAAGGATTTTGCACTCTAAGTATTTGTGTCATGTACTCCCACACTAGTGTACACTAAAAAAGTGAGCTAAGGTAGATGTCACTTGAAGTTTGCTTGAAAAGTTGAACTTGTAGGGGTTCTCATCTTATTTAAGTCATCTATTTTTTCTCTTCTACATTCCTATTTATGTTTTTGAATTTTTTTAAATAGCATTCAAATCCAAACTCAAGTCTTTCAAGAATATTGTCCTTAGTCATCCCAAGGTTTAGGTACCAAAAAACCAAAGAGTGATTATTTATCGAGGAATCACCTTAGGATTTGTTTTTCTTGTTGAGAAACTCCTATGTATCCATATACATAGACTCTATTATATGTATTTAAATTCACTCACATTAAAAATCATGTTTTATTAAAACTCACCAAAATAAATTTATAGATATATTTCACAATTTTAAATAACAATTATAATAAAATTAAAAAATAAAACTTATTATGATTACCCATGTGTATTACCTCGACAATACCTTAGTATTTGTAATTTTTAAAGGAGCATGTAGAAGAGAAGTTAGACAATAAGCATAGGTATCGATTCACTTGTGAAAGAGGTCGATTGGCTCCAACGATAATCCACTAGCAAAAGTGACCAATTGGAGCCAGAGAACAGTTCACTTAAGAACAGGGGTTGTTTTACTTATAGATGCAAGTGATTCATTTTCAAACTAGAGTGAATCACTCAAAAGGCCACAAGGGTAAATTTGGAGGCACAAATACTAAGGTAAATCTTTTATAAAGTGACATTTTAGCATGTAGTGGTGCACTAAGTCATTTTTTAAAGCCTTCTAAGCCTGTTAAATGCTTTTTTAGAGGCATGTAATATTTTGTGGTGTATTATTTTGCTAAATATGTTCCCAAATATTTAATTTTACTAGGAGTAATTATTTATAACCCTAGGTAACTCGAGGCTAAATTTTTACTATAAATAGGGGCATAAGGCCCCCATTGTATTCATCATTTGGCCATGAGAAGTCAAAGCTACTCTTTATGAAAACCATCTTATGCTTTAACCTTGTGAGATTGTAAGAAATGGACAAAGGCCTTATACATTTTGCTATTGGAATCACTCTCCTTGTTTGTTAACTGCATGGTTATTGTGCCATAGCCCTTTTATCCCATCTTGTCATTCATTTATCAATCTCAAAATCTAATGAATGGGTGTACATTGATGTTATTTAAATTCTCATGTGTTGATTGATCACATACTTTTCTCACTATAGTTTAAACTTGTATGTACTTTGATTACTCGTGCTCCTAAACTTTATGTATTTTTATTTTTGCACTTAACTTTTCTCATTTTACTTTCAATGCAATTTAGTGTAGCTTAATATAGGAGTATTCTATGAGGAATAGTAGGGATATGGTCTAAATCCAAAGGTTGGGAGAAGTAATTGGCAATCCCTTCTAGCTTTTTTAAAACCATAATTGAGACGCAAATCTTAATTAGAATTTTGGACAATTCCTCGACACAACATAGTTTCTTGCATGGAAGGTGGGACAAACCCTAATTATTCTAAAAATTGCACTTAATTCCTTGATTTTTATGTCAAATTTACATTCATCGTGGATGAAGTGATTGACTCAAAATTGGCAAAAAAATCTATATTCAATTAGAGGAAGTGGTTCGCTCCAAATTTGGAGTGATTCGCTAGCAAGCAATTCACTCTGTTTAGGATGTAATTCATTCCAAAATTTCTATTTTTTTAAGTTGAATTTAGAGTGACTTCTTGAGGCTGGCGACTTGATTTTTAAGTTCTAGTCTCAATTGGACTTTAAAATTTATCATTTTTATTATTTGTGCTCCATTTTTATAGTGCTTTACAAATGATGACTCTAACATGGACTTTAGAATTTTGATAATTTTGTAAATACGATGAATCTAACAACATCCCAATATCATTAAAACTCAAATCTGACCTTGTATGTGCATCTATCATTGATAGAAAGTACCTAAGGTAGGGTTTGAGTCATACTATCAAAATGTCAAATCAACATGTAGTTCACTCCACAAATAGTAAAGCCTCTCCAAGTCAGATCTAACGAGTAATTCGCTCTGATATTAGAATTGATTTGCTATAAAATGCAAGATTACTTTTTCCTCCATCATAGGAAGGCAATTTTCTCTAATTTTGATACAATTTTCTCTAAGTGATTTCCTTGGATCCCTTTTGCTAAAAAAATTCTAAGTTCCCAATTTGTGAACGAATTGCTCAAAATTATATGTAAACCATTTCGTTTTATGGGCAAAGTGCTCCATAAGAAAATATATTTTGTCCTTTTCTTCTAGGAATCACTCTGTAGGCAATTATTTGGAATTTTACAAATTGATGTTAAAACTTGTTTGTGTAGGTCAGTATATGCACGCTTATGAATACACGATCAAAAGCTTAGAAAATGGGAAAACAACACAAGTCTATAGAAATTATTGCATACCATCAAAGAAACATGAAGGGAGAAGAAAATAATATTGTGTCCATGCATCCAAAGGATGAATTTGAGTAGATTTTAGTGTCTACTCTTGTTTTATCAAAAGGTAAAAGTCTCATGGCCAACCTTATCAGTCAACCAAATTAATAATAAAAAACCATGATCTAGAATTGCTCACGTGAATAGTCTTTTACTTTTGGACCTTTACAAGCTAGGCATACCCGAACCAATGGTTTCCATTTTGACTGAAGGAAATTAGATGATTTTCATATGGACCTTTACAAGCTAGGCATACCCGAGATTGCATAATTTTCTTCATTGACTGACCATCTAATATGTTTCTTTATCAATTATAAACTATTTGATATGAAGGTCCATGTTGATGATCCTTTGGGTAGGGTTATTTTCCTAAATAATTTCATTGCATCAAAAGAACCTGTATATTTTTGAAGTAATATTTTTATTGAATTCTTTCCTTTGGTCTGTAAATAATCTCCATCTAAGCTTTGTCCCTAAGACAAAACTCATAAGTTTGCAATTCCACAAGCTTGCTCCTCCAATATTATTTCCTCTACAAACCCTATCTAACTTATAAAGAGGAAACCTAAATTTTTACTTGCATCCTTTTCAAAGAAAGATTCTTTGAATTTTATCAATTTTTGATGTTATACGTATTGGCAATCTTGAAAGTGACATGATATAAATACGGATGGATTGCAATGTAGTCTTTATGAATTGTAGCCTTCCTACCATGGTTAAGAACTTACCTTTTCAACCTACAAAATAAGCTTTCATTTTATCCAAACAAGATATTGAAAGCTCTTTTTTATTTTCTTTATAAGACAAAGGAATATCCAAGCAGGTTCATGATTTTTTTTTTAATTTTAAATATTAAATTATCCACAATAATTCATTGTAAATCTAGGGTAGTGTTAATGAAAATTTTGGAATTTGTAGTATCAACTAATTACATGGAATTTTTCTTTGACAACTACGCTCAAACTTGCCAAAGGCAAGGCCGTTTCTTCCTCTGCACTTTTCCAATTCCATATTATTAGAATACATTTAGTTTATTTTTATTTAAAATATGTTTATTTTTTAAATCATTAATTTTGCGATCTATTATTTTTTTAAGTGAGAATATTTCCTAACCTCTTGTCCAAGAAAAATATCCTAGTTAAATTTTTTAATATTATTTTAACATTTTCAAGATATTATCTCCATCAAAAATTGATGGATATCTACAATAATGATATTTTTATTCCAATCCTTATATATTTGTTTTTGTAGCTTCTAGAAGAATACTATGGTTGACATAATTTTCACATATTTTTTATAACATTAGAAATAATCTATGAACCTTCCTTTATTGAAATATGTCTTCATTTTTTCATAGCCATCTTGATCCTCATAAAATGTGCCCTACTTTTTACATAGTTGTTTGTTGAAGTTCAATATGACTTTGAGTAGATAAGAGAAAAACACTGTCCCCACTAGCTTTTCCAAGGTTTCTTTTGGAAACACCATTAAAATTAAGTTCTATGAACTCAAATTTTGAATATTTTTACTTTGCCACGATCTATATAAATCCTTTGCATTAACTCCATTGTTGTAGATTATGCTTATATGTATTTTAAAATTATGTAACCAAGCAACTAGCAAATCTTTTTCCACACCTAAGACTTTTCATGATGAGCATCATGGTTATGAAAATTATGTAAAAGAAACAATAATACAAATTTAAACTTAGGTATGATTTTTGGGATGTAGTTTTAAAATTTTGTTTTACCATTTAAGCCATGACTCCAATAAAATATGGTAGGAACAACCCTCCACATAATGCTTATGATTTAACTTTGAGGTGATTTAGTAAGCCCTTTTATAGCAGTTCCTTTTATCAACCAATCATTGATGTTAATTAATTTGGTGTAGGAAATTGATCCCTATGGAATTATTCAAGATATAGATTAGATTCATTGAATTACTCACTTAGATTTTCAATTTTCCCAACAAATAATAGGTTTCGTATAAAAGGTAGGTGAAGGCCTTAAAATATAATTTCTCCATAAATGGTTGATAGACATTTATTCTAGAAGGAAAATATAAACTTAGATGATTTTTGTCATTGATTTTTGCGAAATTATTTAAATGCAATTCACTTCCTCTTTATAAAGGACTTGAAAAAATACTTATAGAAAATAAAAATTATTAGAGTAAATAAATTTTAACCAACAACAAGTTTCTTATATGGATTGATCATGCATCACAACATTCCGAAACACCTTATGCTTATATTTTTGATGACGAATTTGGGAATGACAATTAGTATTCATAATGAATTAAAATAAACTAAGATACAATGTTTGAAGCAATTAATCCCATTCATCTTAGCAACGCATAATCTTAAATTTGAAAGTCTATGAATGATTTGAAGCTAGTAGAATTACAATGTAATTCCCATTTCATTTTCTAGTACATCATAAAAGATTTTCAAAAATATTTCACTTGAGATAAAATTTGGTTTCAAAAATTCTAACATTAATTCTCATTATCTTAGTTTTATTAGATTGCATTTTATCTCATGGAAATCCTTTAAGATAATTAGTTTATCTAAATTGTTTACCCTAAAAGGGTAATTTACATATAAATAAAAATAAACTTTCACAATATAATAAGTTTGAGATGAGTCTTATTTTTCTAATAAGTCTAGAGATGATCACAAAATTTACTCTATTATTGTCCTTTCAAACTCACTTCAATTAATTTTCTTAATAACCTGGTCAATGATCAATTTATTTTTTGATAGCTCAATTTTTTATTTTCACAATTCCATAACCTTTATTTATCTATTTAAACCAAATTTTTATAAAACTCTAGAACAATGATAGTTATTTTGATTCTCATTTGGTAGTTTTAGCTATAATGTAATGATTTCATCCAATTAAGTGATGATCTTGTCTTAATCATATGCTTTCCTCAAGGTCAAAATAACCTCCAATTGACATGCATAGTTTTGCATGAATGACATTTTAAAACTATATTTTGTGTATTTTTACATAACTCTCCTCTCTTTTTTCAATGAGTTTACATAGGTTTTTATGAGGGATCTCGGTCTCCTCATACTGAGAGGGGTTTGAACCTTGAATCTCTCAAAGAGAGGCCAAAGCCTTTACCACTGCAGTAAGCTTGTAGCAATACATAACTCTCTTCTCTTTGGTCCATATAAATTTCTTATTTTAAAAAGGAAATGTTGCTTTTTTTCTCATCCACTGATATGTGAAATCATTGTTCAAGATTGGAGTCCTAGTATTTTTCATCTTAATATTACTTTGTCATATAAATTATCCCGTTTTTGTATAATTTTTAAGAGCATAATTGCATATAAGATCAACCAAGATGGTTGTCCTTACTATGTAACATTTTACCTTGCATGTTCACCTTTATCATTGCATAGCCTTCATCTACACATAGCCTTGATTTCTTGCAATTAACCTCTATCAAATAATGCTTCTTTTTCTATAATTATTTTAAGATTAATATCTAGTTATTGTTATACTTTCATTCACCTAACTTGAAAGTAACTCTCACAACCTACAATATAAGTTCTTTCTTTGTCATAATATATCTAGGTTTTCATACTAATATTGTCTTATTTAATAAGTGGCCCATCTCTTGTTTACACATCTTATCTCTTTTTGATATTCTAGTTCCTTCTTTCCATTCCTTTATAATTTCTTTCAAATTGGAGAAACCTCTTTAGATTTTATCACATTTTGGGTGATCCTATACTAGTATTATACTACACGAGGGAGTGGTTATGATCATAGTTAAAGTTTTATTAACATTTTACTCCACATATGTTTCAATTTTTTTTATTGTTAGTGCCAAACCCCAATCAAAAGGATTTTGCACTCTAAGTATTTTTGTCATGTACTCCCACACTAGTGTACACTAAACAAGTGAGCTAAGGGAGATGTCACTTGAAGTTTGCTTGAAAAGTTGAACTTGTAGGGGTTCTCATATTATTTAAGTCATCTAATTTTTCTCTTCTACATTCCTATTTATGTTTTTGAATTTTTTTAAATAGCATTAAAATCCAAACTCAAGTCTTTCAAGCATATTATCCTTAACCATCCCAATGTTTAGGTACCAAAAAACCAAAGATTGATTATTTATTGAGGAATCACCTTAGGATTTGTTTTTCTTGTTGAGAAACTCCTATAGACTCTATTATATGTATTTAAATTCACTCACATTAAAAATCATGTTTTATAAAAACTCACCAAAATAAATTTATAGATATATTTCACAATTTGAAATAACAATTATAATAAAATTAAAAAAATAAAACTTATTATGATTATCCATGTGTAGTACCTCGATGCTACCTTAGAATTTGTAAATTTTAAAGGAGCATGTAGAAGAGAAGTTAGACAATAAGCATAGGTATCGATTCACTTGTGAAAGAGGTCGGTTGGCTCCAAGAACAATCCACTAGCAAAAGTGACCAATTGGAGCCAGAGAACAGTTCACTTAAGAACATGGGTTGTTTTGCTTATAGATACAACTGATTCATTTTCAAACTAGAGTGAATCACTCAAAAAGCCACACGGGTAAATTTAGAGGCACAAATACTAAGGTAAATATTTTATAAAGTGACATTTTAGCATGTAGTGGTGCACTAAGTCATTTTTTAAAGTCTTCTAAGCCTGTTAAGTACTTTTTTAGAGGCATGTAATATTTTGTGGTGTATTATTTTGCTAAATATGTCCCCAAATATTTACTTTTACTAGGAGTAATTATTTCTAACCCTAGGTAACTCGAGGCTAAATTTTTACTATAAATAGGGGCATAAGGCCCCCATTGTATTCATCCTTTGGCCATGAGAAGTCAAAGCTACACTTTATGAAAACCATCTTATGCTTTAACCTTGTGAGATTGTAAGAAATGGACAAGGCCTTATACATTTTGCTATTGGAATCACTCTCCTTGTTTGTTAACTGCATGGTTATTGTGGCATAGCCCTTTTAGCCCATCTTGTCATTCATTTATCAATCTCAAAATCTAATGAATGGGTGTACATTGATGTTATTTAAATTCTCATGTGTTGATTGATCGCATACTTTTCTCACTATAGTTTAAACTTGTATGTACTTCTATTACTCGTGCTCTTAAAATTTCATGTATTTTTATTTTTGCACTTAACTTTTCTCATTTTACTTTCAATGCAATTTAGTGTAGCTTAATATAGGAGTATTCTATGAGGAATAGTAGGGATATGGTCTAAATCCAAAGGTTGGGAGAAGTAATTGGCAATCCCTTCTAACTTTTTTAAAACCATAATTGAGACGCAAATCTTAATTAGAATTTTGGACAATTCCTTGACACAACATAGTTTCTTGCATGGAAGGTGGAACAAACCCTAATTATCCTAAAAATTGCACTTAATTCCTTGATTTTTATGTCAAATTTACATTCATCGTGGATGAAGTGATTGACTCAAAATTGGCAAAAAAATCTATATTCAATTAGAGGAAGTGGTTCGCTCCAAATTTGGAGTGATTCGCTAGCAAGCAATTCACTCTGTTTAGGATATAATTAATTCCAAAATTTCTATTTTTTCAAGTTGAATTTAGAATGACTTATTGAGGCTAGCGACTTGATTTTTAAGTTCTAGTCTCAATTGGACTTTAAAATTTATCATTTTTATTATTTGTGCTCCATTTTTATAGTGCTTTACAAATGATGACCCTAACATGGACTTTAGAATTTTGATAATTTTATAAATACGATGAATCTAACAACATCCCAATAACATTAAAACTCAAATCTGACCTTGTATGTGCATCTATCATTGATAGAAAGTACCTAAGGTAGGGTTTGAGTCATACTATCAAAAGGTCAAATCAACATGTAATTCACTCCACAAATAATAAAGCCTCTCCAAAGTCAGATCTAACGAGTAATTCGCTCTGATATTAGAATTGATTTGCTATAAAATGCAAGATTACTTTTTCCTCCATAATAGGAAGGCAATTTTCTCTAATTTTGATACAATTTGCTCTAAGTGATTTCCATGGATCCCTTTTGCTAAAAAAATTCTAAGTTCTCAATTTGTGAACGAATTGCTCAAAATTATATGTAAACCACTTCATTTTATGGGCAAAGTGCTCCATAAGAAAATATATTTTGTCCTTTTCTTCTATGAATCACTCTGTAGGCAATTATTTGGAATTTTACAAATTGATGTTAAAACTTGTTTGTGTAGGTCAGTATATGCACGCTTATGAATACACAATCAAAAGCTTAGAAAATGGGAAAATAACAAAATTCTATAGAAATTATTGCATACCATCAAAGAAACATGAAGGGAAAAGAAAATAATATTATGTCCATGCATCCAAAGGATGAATTTGAGGAGATTTTAGTGTCTACTCTTGTTTTATCAAAAGGTAAAAGTCTCATGGCCAACCTTATAAGTCAACCAAATTAATAATAAAAAACCATGATCTAGAATTGCTCACGTGAATATAGTCTTTTACTTTCGTACCTTTACAAGCTAGGCATACCCGAACCAATGGTTTCCATTTTGACTGAAGGAAATTAGATGATTTCCATATGGACCTTTACAAGCTAGGCATACCCAAGTTTGCATAATTTTCTTCATTGACTGACCATCTAATATGTTTCTTTATCAATTGCAAACTATTTGATATGAAGTTCAATGTTGATGATCCTTTGGGTAGGGTTATTTTCCTAAATAATTTCATTGCATCAAAAGAACCTGTATATTTTTGAAGTAATACTTTTATCGAATTCTTTCCTTTGGTCTGTAAATAATCTCCATCTAAGCTTTGTCCCTAAGGCAAAACTCATAAGTTTGCAATTCCACAAGCTTGCTCCTCCAATATTATTTCCTCTACAAACCCTATCTAACTTATAAAGAGGAAACCTAAATTTTTACTTGCATCCTTTTCAAAGAAAGTTTCTTTAAATTTTATCAATTTTTGATGTTATACGTATTGGCAATCTTGAAAGTGACATCATATAAATAGGGATGGATTGCAATGTAGTATTTATGAATTGTAGCCTTCCTACCATGGTTAAGAACTTACCTTTTCAACCTACAAAATAAGCTTTCATTTTATCCAAACAAGATATCGAAAGCTCTTTTTTATTTTCTTTATGATACAAAGGAATATCCAAGCAGGTTGATGAACATTAAATTATCCACAATAATTCATTGTAAATCTAGGGTAGTGTTAATGAAAAATCTTGTAATTTGTAGTATCAACTAATTACATGGAATTTTCCTTTGACAACTACGCTCAAACTTGCCAAAGACAAGGCCGGTTCTTCCTCTGCATTTTTCCAATTCCATATTATTAGAATACATTTAGTTTATTTTTATTTAAAATATGTTTATTTTTTAAATCATTAATTTTGTGATCTATTATTTTTTTAAGTGAGAATATTTCCTAACCTCTTGTCCAAGAAAAATATCCTAGTTAAATTGTTTAATATTATTTTAACATTTTCAAGATATTATCTCCATCAATCATTGATGGATATCTAAAATAATGATATTCTTATTCCAATCCTTATATATATTTTTTTGTAGCTTCTAGAATAATACTATGGTTGACATAATTTTCACATCTTTTTTATAACATTAGAAATAATCTATGAACCTTCCTTTATTGAAATATGTTTTCATTTTTTCATAGCCATCTTGATACTCATAAAATGTGCCCTAGTTTTTACATAGTTGTTTGCTGAAGTTCAATATGACTTTGAGTAGATAAGGGAAAAAACACTGTCCCCACTAGCTTTTCCAAGGTTTCTTTTGGAAGCACCATTAAAATTAAGTTCGATGAACTCAATTTTTGAATATTTTTACTTTACCACGATCTATATAAATCCTTTGCATTAACTCCATTGTTGTAGATCACGCTTATATGTATTTTAAAATTATGTAACCAAGCAACTAGCATATCTTTTTCCACACCTAAGACTTTTCATGATGAGCATCATGGTTATGAAAATTATGTAAAAGAAACAATAATACAAATTTAAACTTAGTTATGATTTTTGGGATGTAGTTTTAAAAATTTGTTTTACCTTTTAAGCCATGACTCCAATAAAATATGGTAGGAGCAATCCTCCACATAATGCTTATGATTTAACTTTGAGGTGATTTAGTAAGCCCTTTTATAGCAGTTCCTTTTATCAACCAATCATTGATGTTAATTAATTTGGTGTAGGAAATTGATCCCTATGAAATTATTCAAGATATAGATTAGATTCATTGAATTACTCACTTAGATTTTCAAATTTCCCAACAAATAATAGGTTTCGTATAAAATGTAGGTGAAGGCCTTAAAATACAATTTCTCCATCAATGGTTGATATACATTTATTCTAGAAGGAAAATATAAACTTAGATGACATTTGTCATTGATTTTTGTGAAATTATTTAAAAGCAATTCACTTCCTCTTTATAAAGGACTTGAAAAAATACTTATAGGAAATAAAAATTATTAGAGTAAATAATTTTTAACCAGCAACAGGTTTCTTATATGGATTTATCATGCATCACAACATTCCTAAACACCTTATGCTTATAAGTTTGATGACGAATTTGGGAATGACAATTAGTATTCATAATGAATTAAAATAAACTAAGATACAATGTTTGAAGCAATTAATCTCATTCATCGCATAATCTTAAAATTGAAAGTCCATGAACGATTTGAAGTTAGTAGAATTACAATGTAATTCCCATTTCATTTTCTAGTACATCATAAAATATTTTCAACAAGATTTCACTTGAGATAAAATTTGGTTTCAACAATTCTAACATTAATTCTCGTTATCTTAGTTTTATTAGATTGCATTTTATCTCATGGAAACAAGTACTCCTTTAAGATAATTAGTTTATCTAAATTGTTCACACTAAAAGGGTAATTTACATATAAATAAAAATAAACTTTCACAATATAATAAGTTTGAGATGAGTCTTATTTTTCTAATAAGTCTAGAGATGATCACAAAATTTACTCTATTATTGTCCTTTCAAAATCACTTCAATTAATTTTCTTAATAACCTCGTCAATGATCAATTTATTTTTTGATAGCTCAATTTTTTATTTTGACAATTCCATAACCTTTATTTATCTATTTAAGCCAATTTTTTATAAAACACTAGAACAATGATAGTTATTTTAATTGTCATTTGGTAGTTTTAGCTATAATGTAACGATTTCATCCAATTAAGTGATGATCTTGTCTTAATCATATGCTTTCCTCAAGGTCAAAATAACCTCCAATTGACATGCATAGTTTTGCATGAATGACATTTTAAAACTATATCCTGTGTATTTTTCCATAACTCTCCTCTCCTTTTTCAATGAGTTTACATAGGTTTTTATGAGGGATCCCAGTCTCCTCATACTGAGAGGGGTTTGAACCTTGGATCTCTCAAAGAGATGCCACAGACTTTCCCACTGCAGCAAGCTTGTAGAAATACATAACTCTCTTCTCTTTGGTCCATATAAATTTCTTATTTTAAAAAGGAAATGTTGCTTGTTTTCTCATCCACTGATATGTGAAATCATTGTTCAAGATTGGAGTCCTAGTATTTTTTATCTTAATATTACTTTGTCATATAAATTATCCCATTTTTGTATACTTTTTAAGTGCATAATTGCATATAATATCAACCAAGATGGTTGGCCTTACTATGTAACATTTTACCTTGCATGTTCACCTTTATCATTGCATAGCCTTCATCTACACATAGCCTTGATTTCTTGAAATTAACCTCTATCAAATAATGCTTATTTTTCTACAATTATTTTAAGATTAATATCTAGTTATTGTTATACTTTCATGCACCTAAGTTGAAAGTAACTCTCACAACCTACAATATAAGTTCTTTCTTTGTCATAATATATCTAGGTTTTCATACTAATATTGTCTTATTTAATAAGTGGCCCATCTCTTGTTTACACATATTATCTCTTTTTGACATTCTAGTCCCTTCTTTCCATTCCTTTATAATTTCTTTCAAATTTGAGAAACCTCTTTAGCTTTTATCACATTTTGGATGATCCTATACTAGTATTATACTACACTAGGGAGTGGTTATGAACATAGTTAAAGTTTTATTAACATTTTCCTCCACATATGTTTCAATTTTTTTTTATTGTTAGTGCCAAACCCCAATCAAAAATATTTTGCACTCTTAAGTATTTTTGTCATGTACTCCCACACTAGTGTGCACTAAACAAGTGAGCTAAGGTAGATGTCACTTGAAGTTTGCTTGAAAAGTTGAACTTGTAGGGGTTCTCATCTTATTTAAGTCATCTACTTTTTCTCTTCTACATTCCTATTTATGTTTTTGATTTTTTTTAAATAACATTCAAATCCAAACTCAAGTATTTCAAGCATCTTGTCCTTAGTCATCCCAACGTTTAGGTACCAAAAAACCAAAGAGTGATTATTTATCGAAGAATCACCTTAGGATTTGTTTTTCTTGTTGAGAAACTCCTATGTATCCATATACATAGACTCTATTATATGTATTTAAATTCACTCACATTAAAAATCATGTTTTATAAAAACTCACCAAAATAAATTTATAGATATATTTCACAATTTGAAATAACAATTATAATAAAATTAAAAAAATAAAACTTATTATGATTATCCATGTGTAGTACCTCGACACTACCTTAGTATTTGTAAATTTAAAGGAGCATGTAGAAGAGAATATAGACAATAAGCATAGGTATCGATTCACTTGTGAAAGAGGTCGATTGGCTCCAAGGACAATCCACTAGCAAAAGTGACCAATTGGAGCCAGAGAACAGTTCACTTAAGAACAGGGGTTGTTTTGCTTATAGATACAAGTGATTCATTTTCAAACTAGAGTGAATCACTCAAAAGGCCACACGGGTAAATTTGGAGGTACAAGTACTAAGGTAAATCTTTTATAAAGTGACATTTTAGCATATAGTGGTGCACTAAGTCATTTTTTAAAGCCTTCTAAGCCTGTTAAATACTTTTTTAGAGGCATGTAATATTTTGTGGTGCATTATTTTGCTAAATATGTCCCCAAATATTTACTTTTACTAGGAGTAATTATTTCTAACCCCAGGTAACTCGAGGCTAAATTTTTACTATAAATAGGGGCATAAGGCCCCCATTGTATTCATCCTTTGGCCATGAGAAGTCAAATCTACACTTTGTGAAAACCATCTTACGCTTAAACCTTGTGAGATTGTAAGAAATTGACAAGGCCTTATACATTTTGCTATTGGAATCACTCTCCTTGTTTGTTAATTCCATGGTTATTGTGGCATAGCCCTTTTAGCCCATCTTGTCATTCATTTATCAATCTCAAAATCTAATGAATGGGTGTACATTGATGTTATTTAAATTCTCATGTGTTGATTGATCGCATACTTTTATCACCATAGTTTAAACTTGTATGTACTTTTATTACTCGTGCTCTTAAAATTTCATGTTTTTTGTATTTTTGCACTTAACTTTTCTCATTTTACTTTCAATGCAATTTAGTGTAGCTTAGTATAGGAGTATTCTATGATGAATAGTAGGGATATGGTCTAAATCCAAAGGTTGGGAGAAGTAATTGGAAATCCCTTCTAACTTTTTTAAAACCATAATTGAGACGTAAATCTTAATTAGAAATTAGGACAATTCCTCGACACAACATAATTTCTTGCATGGAAGGTGGGACAAACCCTAATTATCCTAAAAATTGCACTTAATTCCTTGATTTTTATGTCAAATTTACATTCATCGCAGATGAAGTGATTGACTCAAAATTGGCAAAAAAATCTATATTCAATTAGAGGAAGTGGTTCGCTCCAAATTTGGAATGATTCGCTAGCAAACAATTCACTCTGTTTAGGATGTAATTCATTCCAAAATTTCTATTTTTCAAGTTGAATTTAGAGTGACTTCTTGAGGCTAACGACTTGATTTTTAAGTTCTAGTCTCAATTGGACTTTAAAATTTATCATTTTTATTATGTGTGCTCCATTTTTATAGTGCTTTACAAATGACAACCCTAACATAGACTTTAGAATTTTGATAATTTTGTAAATACGATGAATCTAACAACATCCCAATATCATTAAAACTCAAATATGACCTTGTATGTGCATCTATCATTGATAGAAAGTACCTAAGGTAGGGTTTGAGTCATACTATCAAAAGGTCAAATCAACATGTAATTCACTCCACAAATAGTAAAGCCTCTCCAAGTCATATCTAATGAATAATTTGCTCTGATATTAGAATTGATTTGCTATAAAATGCAAGATTACTTTTTCCTCCATCATAGGAAGGCAATTTTCTCTAATTTTGAAATAATTTGCTCTAAGTGATTTTCATGGATACCTTTTGCTAAAAAAATTCTAAGTTCCCAATTTGTGAATGAATTCCTCAAAATTATATGTAAACCACTTCATTTTATGGGCAAAGTGCTCCATAAGAAAATATATTTTATCCTTTTCTTCTATGAATCACTCTGTAGGCAATTATTTAGAATTTTGCAAATTGATGTTAAAACTTGTTTGTGTATAGGTCAGTATATGCACGCTTATGAATACACAATCAAAAGCTTAGAAAATGGGAAAATAACACAAGTCTATAGAAATTATTGCATACCATCAAAGAAACATGAAGGGAAAATAAAATAATATTGTGTCCATGCATCCAAAGGATGAATTTAAGGAGATTTTAGTGTCTACTCTTGTTTCATCAAAATGTAAAAGTACCATGGCCAACCTTATAAGTCAACCAAATTAATAATAAAAAACCAAATTGCTCACGTGAATATAGTCTTTTACTTTTGGACCTTTACAAGCTAGGCATACCCGAACCAATGGTTTCTATTTTGACTGAAGGAAATTAGATGATTTCCATATGGACATTTACAAGCTAGGCATACCCAAGTTTGCATAATTTTCTTCATCGACTGACCATCTAATATGTTTCTTTATCAATTGTAAACTATTTGATATGAAGTTCCATGTTGATGATCCTTTGGGTAGGGTTATTTTCCTAAATAATTTCATTGCATCAAAAGAACCTATATATTTTTGAAGTAATATTTTTACCCAATTCTTTCCTTTGATCTCTAAATAATCTCCATCTAAGCTTTGTCCCTAAGGCAAAACTCATAAGTTTGCAATTCCACAAGCTTGCTCCTTCAATATTCTTTCCTCTACAAACCCTATCTAACTTATCAAGAGGAAACCTAAATTTTTACTTGCATCCTTTTCAAAGAAAGTTTCTTTAAATTTTATCAATTTTTGATGTTATACGTACTGGCAATATTGAAAGTGGCATCATATAAATACGGATGGATTGCAATGTAGTCTTTATGAATTGTAGCCTTCCTACCATGGTTAAGAACTTACCTTTTCAACCTACAAAATAAGCTTTCATTTTATCCAAACAAGATATCGAAAGCTCTTTTTTATTTTCTTTATGAGACAAAGGAATATCCAAGCAGGTTGATGAACATTAAATTATCCATAATAATTCATCGTAAATCTAGGGTAGTGTTAATGAAAAATCTTGGAATTTGTAGTATCAACTAATTACATGGAATTTTCCTTTGACAACTACGCTCAAACTTGCCAAATCTTCCTCCGCACTTTTCCAATTCCATATTTTTTTTTGGTAAATAAAAGTCTTCAATTAATTACCGGGTTTTACAGGTTAACCCAAAACCTATTACAATATCTAGCTTTCTGCTAAGATTGTGGATCCTAGTCATCCTTGAAAATTTCTTACCATAAATTGTGTTGAATCCCCTACAACACCTTACTAACAATGCACACCCATACCTAAACATAAATGTAAACATTACTTACATTGACAGAAATTGAAGTTTGGAACTTTGCACTTGTGAAACCTGTTGCTTGCTCATTTCCTATTCTCTGTCGGAACCTTCCAAGGCTTACACCCTGTTACCTTCATGTCCAATTTGGTATGATTTAGAGGGAAACCCCATAGTTATTACCAGCTCAATGGGGAAAGAACATCCATTCATATTTCTCCTTAACGGGTAGGTTTCTTTTCATGACTAATAATGTTTTCCACTTCACGTGGCACACCTTGTGTCCATGTCACCAAACTACCAACATCAACACCTATGTTGGCTAATTTGTCAACTGACCTGTTGGCCTCACGGTACACGTGATGAGCCCTCCTGTTCTGTCTTGCCACAAAAAGGATCCTCACTTCATGGATGACTCCCTCGATTCTCCATGGAGGTTTTTTGCCATTGGTTAAAAAGTTGATGATGTTCATAGAATCACCTTCAATCATCAAGTTACCTTGAGTTGCTTGGGCTACTTACAACCCTCTCCAAAGGGCTCTAGCTTCTACTTCGTTATTAGTTCTGATTCCCAATGGTTCAGCGAAGGCCTTGACCAAATTTCCTTGATGATCCCTAATTATTCCTCCAGCTCCAGCTCTTCTCGGGTTCTCCTTGGTTGCACCATCAAAATTTAGTTTAAACCAACCCTGGGGGGGTGGCTCCCAACAAATCCCATTTCTGGGATTGGGCAAAGGAATGGAAGGTTTGTCCTCAATACCTAAGGCCCGAGCTAATTTTTTTTCTTGGGGAAGAATTGAGTGGTTCTCATCCACTAAGGTGCTAAGGTTTTCTTTCGCAAAGACAATAATCCTATTGAGGATGGTTTTTGGGTTGTGAATGGTATCCTTAAAGGCTCTATGGTTCTTTTATAGCCAAATCTGCCAAAGAAAATGATGCCAATAGATTTTCCATAGGTACTTAAGTTTTAGGCTAACAAAGGGTTGAGGCCATTGATGGAACACTTCGGATATAAGAGCAGGCTTAACCCACGAGATCCTAAAGGCTTGGAAAAGTTCATCCAGGATGGACTCCGCTACCGGACACTCCAGAAACAAGTGTTGGGTTGTCTCCCATCCTGCCTTGCACATGTAGCAACGGTTAGCAATAACCATACCTTTGGATAACATATTGTCCATAGTGAGGATTTTTCCTTGAATCACCGACCATGAAAAAAAGGATATTTTAGGAATTAAGCCTTTGATCCAAACCAAACTCGGTTGAAATTTTTGACCTTCCACATTGAGAAGCAAATTATAGGCGGACTTAACTGTGAAGTCACCACTTTCAGTCTCAGCCCAAACAATGTGATCTTCATCCTCTCCAGAAGGAATAATTTGCTAAGTTAAAATGTTATAAAGCTCTTCAGACTCCGCTTCAAAACCCTGTACTCTGATGTGTTTCCACCGGTTGATATTTATATCCTAACCATATTATTAGAATACATCTAGTTTATTTTTATTTAAAATATGTTTATTTTTTAAATCATTAATTTTGCGATCTATTATTTTTTTAAGTGAGAATATTTCCAAACCTCTTGTCCAAGAAAAATATCCTAGTTAAATTGTTTAATATTATTTTAACATTTTCAAGATATTATCTCCATCAATAATTGATGGATATCTAAAATAATGATATTCTTATTCCAATCCTTATATATATATTTTTGTAGCTTCTAGAACAATACTATGGTTGACATAATTTTCACATCTTTTTTATAACATTAGAAATAATCTATGAACCTTCCTTTATTGAAATATGTCTTCATTTTTTCATAGCCATCTTGATCCTCATAAAATGTGCCCTAGTTTTTACATAGTTGTTTGCTGAAGTTCAATATGACTTTGAGTAGATAAGGGAAAAACATTGTCCCCACTAGCTTTTCAAAGGTTTCTTTTGGAAGCACCATTAAAATTAAGTTCGATGAACTCAATTTTTGAATATTTTTACTTTACCACAATCTATATAAATCCTTTGCATTAACTCCATTGTTGTAGATCATGCTTATATGTATTTTAAAATTATGTAACCAAGCAACTAGCATATATTTTTCCACACCTAAGACTTTTCATGATAAGCATCATGGTTATGAAAATTATGTAAAAGAAAAAATAATACAAATTTAAACTTAGTTATGGTTTTTGGGATGTAGTTTTAAAATTTTGTTTTACCTTTTAAGCCATGACTCCATAAAATATGGTAGGAACAACCCTCCACATAATGCTTATGATTTAACTTTGAGGTGATTTAGTAAGCCCTTTTATAGCAGTTCCTTTTATCAACCAATCATTTATGTTAATTAATTTGGTGTAGGAAATTGATCCCTATGGAATTATTCAAGATATAGATTAGATTCATTGAATTACTCACTTAGATTTTCAAATTTTCCAATAAATAATAGGTTTCGTATAAAAGGTGGGTGAAGGCCTTAAAATATAATTTCTCCATCAATGGTTGATAGACATTTATTCTAAAAGGAAAATATAAACTTAGATGATTTTTGTCATTGATTTTTGCAAAATTATTTAAAAGCAATTCACTTCCTCCTTATAAAGGACTTGAAAAAATACTTATAGAAAATAAAAAATTTTAGAGTAAATAATTTTTAACCAACAACAGGTTTCTTATATGGATTTATCATGCATCACAACATTCCTAAACACCTTATGCTTATAAGTTTGATGACGAATTTGGGAATGACAATTAGTATTCATAATGAATTAAAATAAACTAAGATACAATGTTTGAAGCAATTAATCCCATTCATCTTAGCAACACATAATCTTAAATTTGAAAGTCTATGAACGATTTGAAGCTACTAGAATTACAATGTAATTCCCATTTCATTTTCTAGTACATCATAAAATATTTTCAACAAGATTTCACTTGAGATAAAATTTGGTTTCAACAATTCTAACATTAATTCTCGTTATCTTAGTTTTATTAGATTGCATTTCATCTCATGGAAACAAGTACTCCTTTAAGATAATTAGTTTATCTAAATTGATCACCCTAAAGGGTAATTTACATATAAATAAAAATAAACTTTCACAATATAATAAGTTTGAGACGAGTCTTATTTTTCTAATAAGTCTAGAGATGATCACAAAATTTACTCTATTATTGTCCTTTCAAACTCACTTCAATTAATTTTCTTAATAACCACGTCAATGATCAATTTATTTTTTGATAGCTCAATTTTTTATTTTCACAATTCCATAACCTTTATTTATCTATTTAAGCCAATTTTTTATAAAACACTAGAACAATGATAGTTATTTTGAGTGTCATTTGGTAGTTTTAGCTATAATGTAACGATTTCATCCAATTAAGTGATGATCTTGTCTTAATCATATTCTTTCCTCAAGGTCAAAATAACCTCCAATTGACATGCATAGTTTTGCATGAATGACATTTTAAAACTATATTTTGTGTATTTTTACGTAACTCTCCTCTCTTTTTTCAATGAGTTTACATAGGTTTTTATGAGGGATCTCGGTCTCCTCATACTGAGAGGGGTTTGAACCTTGGATATCTCAAAGAGAGGCCAAAGCCTTTACCACTGCAGTAAGCTTGTAGCAATACATAACTCTCTTCTCTTTGGTCCATATAAATTTCTTATTTTAAAAAGGAAATGTTGCTTGTTTTCTCATCCACTGATGTGAAATCATTGTTCAAGATTGGAGTCCTAGTATTTTTTATCTTAATATTACTTTGTCATATAAATTATCCCTTTTTTGTATAATTTTTAAGTGCATAATTGCATATAAGATCAACCAAGATGGTTGTCCTTACTATGTAACATTTTACCTTGCATGTTCACCTTTATCATTGCATAGCCTTCATCTACACATAGCCTTGATTTCTTGAAATTAACCTCTATTAAATAATGCTTCTTTTTCTACAATTATTTTAAGATTAATATCTAGTTATTGTTATACTTGTATTCACCTAAGTTGAAAGTAACTCTCACAACCTACAATATAAGTTCTTTCTTTGTCATAATATATCTAGGTTTTCATACTAATATTGTCTTATTTAATAAGTGACCTATCTCTTGTTTACACATCTTATATTTTTTTGACATTCTAGTCCCTTCTTTCCATTCCTTTATAATTTCTTTCAAATTTGAGAAACCTCTTTAGCTTTTATCACATTTTGGATGATCCTATACTAGTATTATACTACACAAGAGAGTGGTTATGAACATAATTCAAGTTTTATTAACATTTTCCTCCAAATATGTTTCAATTTTTTTTATTGTTAGTGCCAAACCCTAATCAAAAGGATTTTGCACTCTAAGTATTTTTGTCATGTACTCCAACACTAGTGTACACTAAACAAGTGAGCTAAGGTAGATGTCACTTGAAGTTTGCTTGAAAAGTTGAACTTGTAGGGGTTCTCATCTTATTTAAGTCATTTACTTTTTCTCTTCTACATTCCTATTTATGTTTTTAATTTTTTTTAAATAGCATTCAAATCCAAACTCAAGTCTTTCAAGCATCTTGTCCTTAGTCATCCCAAGGTTTAGGTACCAAAAAACCAAAGAGTGATTATTTATCGAAGAATCACCTTAGGATTTGTTTTTCTTGTTGAGAAACTCCTATGTATCCATATACATAGACTCTATTATATGTATTTAAATTCACTCACATTAAAAATCATGTTTTATAAAAACTCACCAAAATAAATTTATAGATATATTTCACAATTTGCAATAACAATTATAATCAAATTAAAAAAATAAATATTATTATGATTATCCATGTGTAGTACCTCGGTACTACCTTAGTATTTGTAAATTTTAAAGGAGCATGTAGAAGAGAAGTTAGATAATAAGCATAGGTATCGATTCACTTGTGAAAGAGGTCAATTGGCTCCAAGGACAATCCACTAGCAACAGTGACCAATTGGAGCCAGAGAACAGTTCACTTAAGAACATGGGTTGTTTTTTTTATAGATACAAGTGATTCATTTTCAAACTAGAGTGAGTCACTCAAAAGGCCACAAGGGTAAATTTGGAGGCACAAATACTAAGGTAAATCTTTTATAAAGTGACATTTTAGCATGTAGTGGTGCACTAAGTCATTTTTTAAAGCCTTCTAAGCTTGTTAAATACTTTTTTAGAGGCATGTAATATTTTGTGGTGCATTATTTTGCTAAATATGTCCCCAAATATTTACTTTTACTAGGAGTAATTATTTCTAACCCCAGGTAACTCGAGGCTAAATTTTTACTATAAATAGGGGCATAAGGCCCCCATTGTATTCATCCTTTGGCCATGAGAAGTCAAAGCTACACTTTATGAAAACCATCTTATGCTTTAACCATTTTTGTCTTTGAGAAAGCTCTCCCTAATGCATTCACAAGAATAATGAATAGATAAGGAGATAGTGGATCACCTTGGTTGAGTCCACAAGATGACTTGAAGTAACCAACAGGAAAACCATTGATATATTTTTAGTGCTATAACAACATTTAATCCATTCACATCAATTGTAATCAAAACCAAACTTTTTGAGAATATCATATAGAGAACTCGAGGAAATCCTATCATATGCTTTTGTTCATATCTAATTTTTTAAGTATACTTAGTTTATTTCATGAAGTAAAGAGAATGTATGACCTCCTATACAATGACTATACCATAAAAAGTTTATTTACCATGAACAAAGTCATTTTGTTCCAATGAGATAACACAATTTAAAGTATCTTTCAACCTATTTATCATAAAAAAAAATTATTGGTTAGATGAAAAAAGTTTTGAAAGGACCTCCAAACCTTATAACAAACCTATTTATCATAATTTTGAAATAATCTTAAAAATCATATTACAAGACTTATTAGATAAAAATTTAGTTAAATAACATTAATCTCACTTATTTTATATATATACTAATTCCTTTTATAAATGTAATTAAATAATCATACATCAATAATAGTCTCCTGTACCTCCTATACATATATACCCTATTCGATAAAGATTTAAAACATAAAGGAAAGGGCAGTGCCGCAACAGGCAGGCGCAGAGTCATCCATAGAGCATCATTAAGTGTGGCCTCCCATTCATCTCAATTCAAATCATTATATACTCCATGAAATCCCAAGAAAAAAAAAAATGCAACAGGCAGGCACAGAGTCATCCATAACTCCATGAAATCACAAAGAAAAAAAAAAAATGCAACAGGCAGGCACAGAGCACAGAGTCATCCATAGAGCATCATTAAGTCTCGCCTCCCCTTCATCTCAATTCAAATCATTATATACTCCATGAAATCACAGGAGAAAAAAAGAAGCAACAGTCAGGCGCAGAGTCATCCATAGAGCATCATTAAGTCTGGCCTCCCTTCATCTCAATTCAAATCAATCATTATATACTCCATGAAATCACAGGAAAAAAAAAAATACATCTCCGCTGCAAGCTAGGGCTTCACAGCCATTTATTTATGCTCTCCACTTAATCCATGAAATCAAAGAAAAAAATACATCTCCGCTACAAGCGGGCTTCACAGCCATTTATTTAGAGCTGAATTACATCAACGAATAACTATGTCTGAAATTACAGAGAAATATCCAAAAACCCATCCCCTCTTCAAAGCACACCATGGAGGAGGTACCCAAAGGCCATGGCTGCCATCATAAACAGATACCCATTTCTGCCTTGACTCATCTCCACACCTGCATATTCATCATTGTAATCACAAATATTAACCTGTGATCCACAACAATCAATCAATCCATATAACAATACCAAATAGAAATAGAACACATACCATGACTGGCAGGGGCAGGAGCAGGAACATGGACATGGTTGTCAGCATAAATCAGTGGAACAACAACTGCAATTATGAGGATGACCAACATAATACCGCCTCTTCCAAAAGCCATATTTATCAAAAGAAGAGGAAAAAAATAAAAATATGCAGCCTTCTATATCTGTTATTGGGAAGAGAGGCAGAGTATGTTATGTCACTGGGGAGGCAAAAACAGACTTAAAAAGGAGTGGAGTAGGTCCAGAAATTATGAAGCCCAGAAAGAAGATGGAAAATTCTATGAAAGACTTTTCAAGACTTTTATTCATGGAAAATACATGGAAGTTTCCTTTCACAACTACGCTCAAACTTCCCAAAGGCAAGGCCGGTTCTTCCACGGCACTTTTCCAATTCCATATTATTAGATTACATTTAATTTATTTTTATTTAAAAATATGTTTTTTTTAATTTGCGATTTATTATTTTTTAAAGTGAGAGAATATTTCCTAACCACTTCTCCAAGAAAAATATTCTAATTAAATTGTTTAATATTATTTTGACATTTTCAAGTCTTTATCTCCATCAATAATTGATGGATATCTAAAATAATGATATTCTTATTCCAATCTCTACATGTTTTTCTTTTTGGTAGCTTCTAGAACAATATTATTGTTGACTTAATTTCCACATATTTTTTATAACATTAAAAATAATTTATGAACCTTCACTTATTGAAATGTGTCTTCATTCTTTTTATAGTCATGTTGATCCTCATAAAATGTGCCCTAGTCTTTACATGGTTGTTCGCTGAAGTTCAATATGACTTTGAGTAGATAACTAGAAAAACACCACCTCCACTAGCTTTTTCAAGGTTTTTTTTTGAAGCACCTTGAAAATTAAATTTGATGAAATCCATTTTTTTAATATTTCTACTTTACCACGATCTATATAAATTCTTTTTATTAAATCCATTGTTGTAGATCATGCTTATATGTATTTTAAAATTATGTAACCAAGCAATTAACCTATCTTTTTCCACACCTAAGACTTTTCATAATGAGCATAATGGTTATGAAAATTATGTGAAAGAAACAATAATACAAATCTAAACCTAGGCGTGATTTTTTGGATTTAGTTTTGAAATTTTGTTATTCCTTTAAAGCCATGATTCCAACAAAATATGGTAAGAAAAACCCTCCACATAATGCTTATGCTTTAACTTTGAGGCAATTTAGTAAACCTTTTTATACCAATTCCTTTTATCAACCAACCATTGATGTTAATTAATTTGGTGGTAGGAAATTGATCTCCGTGGAATTATTCAAGATATAGATTAGATTCATTGAATTATTCACTTAAGTTTTCAAAATTTTCAACAAATAATAGGTTTCGTATAAAAGGTAGGTGAAGGCCATCAAATATAATTTCTCCATCTATAGTCGATAGACATTTATTGTAGGAGAAAAATATAAACATAGATGATTTTTGTCATTGATTTTTGCAAAACTATTTAGAAGCAATCGACTTCCTCTTTATAAAGGACTCAAAAATACTCATAGAAAATAAAACTTATTTGAGTTTAAATAATTTTTAACCAACAATAGGTTTCTTATATGGATTTATCATGCATCACAACATTCCTAAACACCTTATGCTTATAAGTTTGATAACGAATTTGGGAATGCCAATTAGTATTCATAATGAATTAAAAAAAACTAAGACACAATGTTTGAAGCAATTAATCTCATTCATCTTAGCAATGCATAATCTTAAATTAGAAAATATATGAACGATTTGAAGCAAAGAGAATTTCAATGTAATTCCTATTTAATTTTCTAGTACATCATAAAATATTTTCAATGGGATTTCACTTGAGATAAAATTTGGTGTCAACAATTCTAACATTAATTCTCCTTATCTTAGTTTTATTAGATTGTGTTTTATCTCATGGAAACAAGTACTCCTTTAAGATAATTAGTTTATCTAAATTGTTCACCCTAAAAGCGTAATTTACATATAAATAAAATTAAACTTTCACAATATAATAAGTTTGAGATGAGTCTTATTTTTCTAATAGGTCTAGAGATTATCACAAAATTTAACAAAGATAAACCACCAACCTTATTCCTCTTTTTGTCCTTTCAAACTCGCTTAAATTAATTTTCTTAATAACCTGGTCAGTCTCACTAATACCAATTTATCTTTTGATAGCTCAATTTTTTGTGTTTACAATTTCAGAACCTTTGTTTATCTATTTTAGCTTAATTTCTATAAAACATTAAAACATTGATGGTTATTTTGATTTTCATTTGGTAGTTGTAGCTATAATATAACAATTTCATCCAATTAAGTGATGATCTTGTCTTAATCATATGTTTTTCTCAAGGTCAAAATAACCTCCACTTGATATGCATAGTTTTGTATGAATGACATTTTAAAACTAAATTTTGTATATTTTTACATAACTCTCCTCTCTTTTTTCGATGAGTTTACATAGGTTTTTATGAGGGGTCTTAGTCCCCTCATACTGAGTGGGGTTTGAACCTTGGACCTCTCAAAGAGAGGCCAAAGCCTTTACCATTGCAATAAGCTTGTGGCTCTACATAACTCTCCTCTCTTTGGTCCATATAAATTTCTTATTTTTAAAAGGAAATGTTGCTTGTTTTCTCATCCCACTGATATGTGAAATCATTGTTGAAGATTGGAGTCCTAGTATTTTTTATCTGAATAGTACTTTGTCAAGATAAATTATCCCCTTTTTGTATGATTTTTAAGTACATAATTGCATATAAGATCAACCAAGATGGTTGTCTCTTATGTAATACTTTACCTTGCATGTTCACCTTTATCATTGCATAGCCTTCATTTACACATAGCCTTGATTTCTTGCAATTAACATCTATCAAATAATGCTTCTTTTTCTATAATTATTTTAAGATTAATATCTAGTTATTGATATACTTTCATTCACCTAACTTGAAAGTAACTCCCACAACCTACAATATAAGTTCTTTCTTTGTCATAATATGTCTAGGATTTCATATTAATATTGGCTTATTCAACCCACGTGTTGTAGGTGAGTTGGAAAGGGTAGGGCAATCCTTCAAGGGAGGTCTCTGGTTTGAATCTCCACCCTACCAAACGCACATTGGATACCCAGAACTAGTTGATTATGTTGGTGCGGTCAGGGTCGGGTGTGACTTCTGGGTGATTTTGATGGTGTAGAATCCCCTAGTCGTGGTTTCTCAGGCAAAGGTGGCCCCGCAAGGGGTTTTTCGCTAAATTCAAAAAAAAATTATCTTATTCAATAAGTGGCCTATCTCTTGTTTACACATCTTATCTCTTTTTGACATTCTAGTCCCTTATTTCCATTCCATTATAATTTCTTTCAAATTGGAGAAACCTCTTTAGCTTTTATCACATTTGGATGATCTTATACTAGTATTATACTATACGAGGGTGTGGTTATGAACATAGTCAAAGTTTTATTAACATTTTCCTCCACACATGTTTCAATTTTTTTTATTGTTAGTGCCAAACCCAAATCAAAAGGATTTTGCACTCTAAGTATTTTTACCATGTACTCCCACACTAGTATACACTAAACAAGTGAGTTAAGGTAGATGTCACTTAAAGTTTACTTGAAATTTTGAACGTGTAGGGGTTCTCATCTTATCCAAGTCATCTAGTTTTTCTCTTCTACATTCCCATTTATGTTTTTTTTTTTTAAATAGCATTCAAATTCCAAGTCTTTCAAGCATCTTGTCCTTAGTCATCCCAAGGTTTAGGTACCAAAAAACCAAAGAGTGACTATTTATCGAGGAATCACCTTAGGATTTATTTTTCTTGTTGGGAAAATCCTATGTATCCATATACATAGACTTTATTATATGTATTTAACTTCACTCACTTTAAAAATCACATTTTATAAAAACTCACTAAAATAAATTATAGATATATTTTGTTAGAAATAGATTATATTACATCATTTGGATCATGTAAATGTACCTTTCTTGGTACATACTTAGGACATTAGATTACTTTAGGGGGAAGTTATCTAGTTACTTCATGCAATGTAATAAATGCACAAGTGTCAATGTGCAAGTTGTATATGTGCAAGTTGTCCCTTGCACAACTAGGTAGAGTGTTGGCCAAGGAACCTATTTCCTATATAAAGGGCCATAGACATAGAGCAAGATATAGCAGTAGGAAGTAGTGTAGAATAGTGTGGTGTGATGTAGCAGAGTGTGATGTAATGTGATGGAGTGTGATATGCTCAAAGCCCATTCTTGAGCAGTAGCTTTATTCATGGAGTGTTCATTTCCTCCATAGCTACTTTGTAAACATTTCCATCATTTCTATTTATAGTATATTTTTAGTCATCTCATAGATTTACTTTATTTCATATTATTCTGCATCTTGTGATTTCTATCTCCCATTACATGCTGCATCAAAAGCTAACAGTGGTATCAGAGCTACGGTAGGTCAATAGGAAAACCACCATTATCATTGACCCTGAGTTTTTGTCAACTTGATGCGCCATTGGACCAGTCACTATCAAAAATTCTTAGAAGAGTCTAGGTGGTAGAATTAGGGAGAGCCACAAGTAAGGACTGAAAGAAATCTTAGTTTTTGAAATACTGAGATTGCATATGGCTAGAGTCTTTCCACAGAGTTACAAGGGAAAACTCGTGAAGACTAGGACTCAACATTTGATCCACTAGTTTGATGAATCAACTAGTGAAGCTCATCTAAGAGATCTGGAGAAATTTACCTGAAGTTTCTTTTATTATAGGGAATTAATTCTCAGATGATTGGGACACCTCCTACAATAGAAAGCTAGGAGATTTCAACTTCGTTGCCCGAAGGTCAGAGTGCCTTCATAGTGTAGAGATTAGTTGTTGCAAGAGAAGAATACTACAGAAGAGACTTCTGGAGAAGAATCATGGTGAAGTTGGGAGACAGGAGATCTCCATTGCTAGATTGGAAACTTCACAAGAAAAAAGGCCATAGAAGCCTTGATCAAAGAAAAGGCCATAGAAGCCTTGATCCAGAAGAAAAGGCCATAGAAGCCTTGAAGAAAAGGCCACAGAAGCCTTGATATTAAAAAAGGCCACAGAAGCCTTGATCCTAAAGAAGACTCCAGAAGAGAGTATCTAATTCAGAAGTAGATTTTAGTACTAATACTTTGTTGCAAGAACAGGGAGATTCAGTGAGTTGGGAAAGCTTCCTACAAGAAATATAGGAAGAGTATCTTCTTCAGAATCAATCCAACACCTGAAGCAAAAGAGATCAGGAGAAGATCTCATTGATGAACTTCTAAACTTGGAAGAAGAAGGACTAGGAGAGTCCTACTCAAATCCAGAAGTAGCAAAATCAGAGATCTAGGAGAAGATCTCACCACCAACACTTCCAGAAGCAGAAGGTTGAAGATAAGGTCTCAAGGAAGACCAGAAGAAGTTGCAAGATCAAAGGCCTTGGAGAGGTCTCTATGAGCATCCAATAAAAGGCTTGGAGAGCCTTACTGAAGAAATCATCAAAGGAGTTCCAAGGAGAACTCATTGGAGAAATTCACTATTGGAGATAGTGAAATATTTGGGATAATTATCGCCATCCGACAACAAGCCCAAGAAGAAGAATTTGGCAAGGAGTGCCAAATATTAGAAGACCTCAAGATATTCAGAATCTTGAGAAGAAGATCCTATTTGAAGTCAGAATTCGACAAGAAGCTTGAAGGAAGATTCAGATAGAAGAAGCCTACCAAATCTAGGATATTTGGAGATTACCTCTCATAGCAAGAAGGCACCACTTCAGAAACAAATATCTCTTCAAATATACAGCAAAAGGAGGAGACTACAAGAGGAGAACAAGCCACCAAAATCCTAGGCTCATGAAAGAGAGTTCGAGACCATATTTTGGTGAAGAAGAAGTTGTTCAAGGTAGCCTACAAAGAGTTGCAAGATCTTACTCAAGGTAGCAACTTGGTGATCTTAGACACCAAGATCTACATCCTCTACAGAAGTGGCAAAAAGAGCTTTCAAAAAAAGGTAAGCAACTATTGGTGCAAGTAGATTCATTAAGTGGATTACTTATCAGATTTTTTTAAGCACCTTAATTGGATTAAAGTTGCAAAAAGGAGAGTTGAATTACAGTCTTCAAAAGTGCAAAAAGAAAGGTTTCTTTAAGGTTCATTTGCACTTTAGGAGTTTATTAGATTTTAGAATTTCAAACTATCTATCAACTACCTATCATCTACTTTGGAAAGCAAAAGAAGACTAGCTCCTACTACCTTGCTTATAAAGAAATTATAGAATAATTCTTGAAGATTCATTTCAGATTATTCTTGATTAGTTGTAGTAAATTGATTAAGTGCATTATTTTTTAGAGTTGATTGGAGTGATAAGGTGAAATTGTTAGTGCATTAGAAGTAAAATATTATTAGATTCATTTGCACTATTATATTGCTCTCAAAAATATTATTGTTTGTGTTCATGAGAAGGGCACAAAAATAGAATTTGTCAAAGTGTCTAAAGACACTATTAGTGCATAAATATCTGCAACTTTGAGTGGCCAAGAGAAGCCACAAAATCAGCTCAAATCCTCCAAGCATTGGAGAAGAAAGTAACCACCAAAAGAGCAAAGGAAGCCTCAAACGAGACTTGGTGAGTCTCAAGTTCAAAGCACAAGAAATAGTGTAAAAAATATAGCAAAAAGAGAGCTTCTATCAAGTGGTTACAAGCTTGGATCCATTTATAAAATATCCAAGCAAAAAGGGGAAGGTGTCTAATCAAAGAGACAACCTCAAAACCCCTATATTGCATTCAAAATTCTACCTCAAAACCAGAAATTCAGATTTGAAAGGAGTGCAAAAGAAGGTGCAATAAAGGATATTTTATATAAAAATACTTTACATTGTGTTGCACTATCCTAATATAGTTTATACAAGGAGAGAAGGTAGATTTGAAGGTGCCTCAAAGGCACTACACTCGCTGGAAAAAAACTAGTCGAAAGTGGTCGTATGCTAGCATCAATCCAAGCATAGCTCAAGGAGCCACTCAAAGGGCTCATTCTCCTCACATCTTGGATGACCGAACCTGCAAGAGACAAGGTGCAAAAGCAAAGGGAGAAACAACATCATTCAAGAGCAACATCATCTACGAAAGGAGGACGTATAACAAGTAAGAAAGGAAGGAAAAATTAAAGCACCATTGGAGTGTTTCTTACTCCACATCCACTAGCTAAAATCGATGCTCAAAGCCTCCAAATTATTGCTCCACATCCCAATTAAAAACACTACAAGTGAACGAAAGAAGAGTTGGGGATTTTTAGAGTTAAAAGGATCTCCAAAGGGCCCATTGAACCAGCGATAGAGACGATATCCATGCATGAGAAGAAAGTGATATTTATCACTAAAGGTAAACCCTAACGCTCAAATCAAGAGAGTGCTCATCTTCAAGAGAGGAGTTACACGAATAGGTTGGTGCATTGAGTGTATGGGATACACTTGTCCATTGGGAGACCAAATATTTTGCTAAAGAACATAACATTCATACATTACTTGAAGGAAGACAAGCATTTCTTTGGCATCTAATTCTCCTCAAGCACTCGAAGGGAAATGGACGTGCCACTTGGCACTTCAGACAAGAATCTTCTCCATTTTAAGGATGTCAATGATCAAGGACAGGAAGCAATCTTCATCTCTACATTTATCACTTCATTATCTACACGCACAGGTCGAGTTGCAGCATGTCAAGAAGGTGATAGAGCCTTCAATGCTCAAGTCAAGCGAGGTCAAAGGAAGAGTCTAAATGATGCCAGATTTGGAATGCTTTATACAAGGATAAGCTCCAAGTGATTCCATTGGAGGGTACAGTCAAAGCATTCAAAGCATCTACATCAATATTGCAGCCCTAGCTCATCTAAAAACAATGTCGAATATTGCTTGGTAAAAGGTAAAGTTCATTCCCATTCTTATGTGCTTTCTTTCCTTGGGAGTTATAAGGTTAAAATTGAAGGAATTTGATTATATTGAAAGCCATACATCAAAGGGAATATTTTATCAAATAAATATAATATTTGCAATATAAAACCTAGGAGTAATAAGGGTTTCTACTGGAATAAATCTTAAATATTTGCAAATATTATTGTGGTCTAATTTTTCCAAAAATTAGGGAGTCATAAGGGCTACTACATCAAATTAATTTATTGGAAATTAGATACACTTAAATTAATTCCCAAAGGGTTATTTAAAAGAGAGGTTTATCATAGTTTTTCAAAGGTTGGATATTTATAAAATTATTGTCTCAAACTTCTCAAAAGGAGACAAAAGATCCAACATTATAACCTCTTTAAAATTTGGGAAAAGTGCTTAGTTCAATAGGAGCAATAAGGGATAATAGAAGTTGATTTTGGTATTTACAAAACTTTACAAAATCAACCAAATATTGAACTATAATTTACAAAAGCACTATATCTTATCCATAACATACTAGGGAGTCATAAGGCATTCTACAAAACTTGGTAATATCAGCATCTATCAAATATTATCAAGTTACAAAATATAAGCTTTCCTCAAAACCTAAAAATCCTTAAGAGTATATACTCACATTACTTGGGAGACATAAGGAAGCCTACAAAAACAAGGATTAATAAAGGTTTTATCAAATCAAGCTTATATTCTTCAATCAGGAATCATATATCCTAATATAGGGAGTCATAAGGTAGACAACAAAGAAAATCCTATCTCAATTCTTCTACTTCTTCAAATGGAAAAAGGAATGTCATATAATGAATGTGAAATTTGCTCCAATAGAAATCAGTCTACAAGACATGAAAACATGTGGTACATTGACTCAGGGGCCAGTCATCATATGACAGGAAATATACAATGGTTTGACTATCTTGAAGATGCTAAAGGCTACAAACTAAGAATTGTAGATAGCCAAACTTATCCCATACATGGATATGGATGTGTAACACCAAGCAGATCATTTCCAAATCTTCTACTACAAAATGTATTGTATGTTCCTGAACTAACATTCAATCTCATCTCAGTAAGAAAGTTAGTAGAAGACAACTATATGATCAACTTTGGATATATGGATGGAATCAATACATGTCTCATCATGAATCAAGGTGAAATAAAAGCAACAGGATCAATCCATGGAAATACATATATCCTGGATTCAATGAAAAACTCACGAAATATTGTGATGTTTCATAATGATGCTAACATATTTTCAAAGGAACAGGTTCAAGAAAATGAAGAACCAGTACATCACAAAGGTAAGCATAGAAGAATCAAAATCAAGAAGATGAGAGGACAAGTGCACCATGCTCTACTCAGTCATCAACATTCAGAACCAAATGAAGATACTCACGAAGAAAACAATAAAGGTGGTTGGATAGAAGACAAGGATGATGAACCTGAACAAGTCAAATATCATTCAATGGAAGAAGATCCACATTGAAGACTAAAGTCTTCAATATCCAAATAATGTAATACAGGGGGTGTTAGAAATAGATTATATTACATCATTTGGATCATGTAAATGTACCTTTCTTGGTACATACTTAGGACATTAGATTACTTTAGGGGGAAGTTATCTAGTTACTTCATGCAATGTAATAAATGCACAAGTGTCAATGTGCAAGTTGTATATGTATGCTCCCTTGCACAACTAGGTAGAGTGTTGGCCAAGGAACCTATTTCCTATATAAAGGGCCATAGACATAGAGCAAGATATAGCAGTAGGAAGTAGTGTAGAACAATGTGGTGTGATGTAGCAGAGTGTGATGTAATGTGATGGAGTGTGATATGCTCAAAGCCCATTCTTGAGCAGTAGCTTTATTCATGGAGTGTTCATTTCCTCCATAGCTACTTTGTAAACATTTCCATCATTTCTATTTATAGTATATTTTTAGTCATCTCATAGATTTACTTTATTTCATATTATTCTGCATCTTGTGATTGCTATCTCCCATTACATGTTGCATCAAAAGCTAACATATTTTACAATTTGCAATAACAATTATAATAAAATTAAAAAAATAAAACTTGTTATGATTACCCATGTGTAGTACCCTAACACTAACTTAGGATTTATAAATTTTAAAGGAGCATGTAGACGAGAAGGTAGACAATAAGCACCTCATGAAACCTCCCAAAATCTGGCTATTTATGGCATAGATATCGATTCACTTGTAAAATAGGTCAATTGGCTCTAGGGAAAATCCACTAGCAAAAGTGACCAATTGGATCTAGAGAATGATTCACTTAAGAAAATGGGTAGTTTCACTTTTTGATACGAGTGATTCGCTTTCCAAGCAGAGTGAATCACTCAAAAGGCCAAAAGGGTAAATTTGGAGGCACAAATACTAAGGTAAATATTTTATAAAGTGATATTTTGGGATGTAGTGGTCCACTAAGTCATTTTTAAAGCCTTATAAACATGTTAAATGCATAACTAGAGACATGTAATATTTGGTGGTGCATTATTTTGTTAAATATGTCCCCAAATATTTACTTTTAATAGGAGTAATTATTTTAAATCCTAGGTAACTCAAGGCTAAATTTTTACTATAAATAGGCGCATAAGGCCCCCATCGTATTCATCCTTTGGCCATGAGAAGTAAAAGCTACATTTTATGAAACCCACCTTATGCTTTAACCTTGTGATATTGTAAGAAATTGACAAGGCCTTATACATTTTTCTATTGGCATCACTCTTCTTGTTTGTTAATTGTATGGTGATTATGGCATAACTCTTTTAGCCCATCTTGTCATTCGTTTATCAATATCAAAATATAATGAATGGGTGTACATTGATGTTATTTGAATTCTCATGTGTTGATTGATCACTTACTTTTCTCACTATAGTTTAAACTTGTATTTATTTTGATTACTCGTGCTCTTAAAATTTCATGTATTTTTTATTTTTACACTTTACTTTTCTCATTTTACTTTCAATGCAATTTAGTGTAGCTTAGCATAGGAGTATTCTATGAGAAATAGTAGGGATGTGGTCTAAATCCAAAGGTTGGGAGAATTCATTGGCAATCCCTTCCAACTTTGTTAAAAACTATAATTGGGATGCAAATCTTAATTAGAATTTAGGACAATTCCTGGATACAACATAGTTTCTTGCATGGAAGGTGGGACAAACCCTAAGTATCCTTAAAATTGCACTTATTTTTATGTCAAATTTGCATTCATCATGGATGAAGTGATTGACTCAAAATTGGTAAAAAATTCAAAGTCCAATTAGAGGAAGTGGTTAGCAAAACATTCTGATTCCAATTATAGGAAGTGGTTCGCTCCAAATTTAAAGTGATTTGCTAGCAAGTGATTCACTCTGTTTAGGGAGTGATTCATTCCAAAATTTCTATTTTTTTCAATTTGAATTTAGAGTAACTTCTTGAGGCTAGGGACTTGATTTTTTAGTTTTAGTCTCAGATAGACTTTAAAATTTATCATTTTTCATTATTTGTGCTCAATTTTTATAGTACTTTACAAATGATGACTCTAACATGGACTTTAGAATTTTGATAATTTTATAAAGACGATGAATTTGATAGCATACCAATGTCATTAAAAATCAAATATGACCTTGTATGTGCATCTGCCATTAATGGAAAGTACCTAAGGTAGGTTTTGAGTCATTCTACCAAAAGGTCAAATCAACATGTAATTCACTCCACAAATAGTAAAATATCTCCAAGTCAGATCTAACGAGCAATTCGCTCTGATATTAGAATCGATTTGCTAGAAAATTCAAGACTACTTTTTCCTCCATCATGGGAAGGCAATTTATGCTAATTTTAATGCGATTCACTCTAAGCGATTCTCATTGATCCCTTTTTGCTAAAAAAAATCCAAGTTCCCAAATTGTGAATAAATTGGTCAAAATTATAAGTGAATCACTTCATTTTATGGGCAAAGTGGTCCATAAGAAAACATATTTTGTTCTTTTCTTCTACAAATCACTCCATAGATAATTTTGTGAAATTTTGCAAATTGATCTTAAAACTTGTTTATGTAAGTCTATATATGCACGCTTATGAATACACAATCAAAAGCTTATAAAATGGAAAAAGAACATCAATCTATATAAATTATTGCATACCATCAAAGAAACATGAAGGGATGAAGAAAATAATATTGTGTCCATGCATCTAAAGGATGAGTTTGAGGAGACTCTAGTGTCTACTCTTGTTTTATCAAAGGGCAAAAATCCCATGGCCAACCTTATCAATTAAATCTTCATGCCCTCACAAATTAGTTAGTTGCACCAACAAATAAATTAATCTTCTTTAGCTAATCAAATTTGGTCCAACACAACCCCAACCTTAACACACAACAATTCCCTTAATGGGATACCTTTTGATGTGAACAATATCATGAACAACCTACTCTTTGCAAAGCCAATACGATGCTAGTAACCCATCACTAACCTCTAATACATAAAAAAATTGCTCATATAAAAATGGGGTCACATGTATCCCAATAAAACACCTAGGGGTTAACATTATCACTAGCCAATCAAGCAGAGTAGAATATTCAAGATCCAACTCCTTATAATTAACAAATTTTACAACTAGGTATGTATTGCCCTCATCTACAATAAGATATGTAGTTTAATGGGTTTACTAAAATCCACCACCTCAATATCCCCTACCTTATTATCCTCCATACCCACCTCATGGTTATGTGATGTATCCTTATCCATTTATACATCAACAATATGGTAATCCCCCTGAACAAATAATCCAAGAGAACCTCCTAAGCCATAAAATCAACTTCCAAATTGGACCTACCAAGAACCATTAAAATTAGTGGCCTATTCTCTCATCCCTCTAGTAGCTATAAAATCTTTGTGTACCTTTGATGGGAATGGAAATAAGATAACATTAAATCATCTCAATGAACTATCAACTCTCAAATCAATCCAGCACATCCAAGATGAGGATATAATGGTGTGTTTGCTAATTTACTCCTTTTGCAATAAGTTTACCTTATGGTATAAGGGATTACTAGATAATTTAGTTACAATTTGGACATCAATTATAGAACCATTATGCATAGATTTTGTAGTGTGGGGAATGGTTACTCTATACTATTTTAATTAAACACAATTCAAAGGCATCCTCAAGAGACTATATATGATTTTAATACTAGATTCTTAAGAACCTTGAATTTGATTTCACAAAATATTAGGACAAATGGAGAAAAACACTAGCCTATTACATCAAAGATTTATAACATGACCTGAGCTTAAATCATATGTAATGCTAACCATCGTACACTAGTTGTAGCTTTTGAAAAGGTAACTAGAGGAGAAAAAATTCTTATTCAAATAGGAAAAATACCCCTTGCTCCACTAATAACCTACTTAGACCAAATTACCCAAAGCATGCCTATATTTAGTTCTATGCCCACCATTTGGACCACTCCTAATATCCATCCAAATTCCACCACCAATTTTTTGTGTCACAATATATCATTACTCACCCTATCTAGAACACATCATCCACTATAGCCTTTTAACCACAACTTCCAACCCTCCCTACCCCATCCAACTCAAAAAATGAGTCAAATAATAATTTTGTGATGAGTAGGATGGCATAAGTAATCAAAATATTAGTAAATCATAATAATAATGTAAAGCAACAGTGGCAACAACCATAAAATTGACAACCTTGAAAGATTCCATATCTCACAGAAGATCAAGTGCCTCATCAAGGTGTTAACCAAAGTACAAGTTAATCTCACAACCATGTGGTTAACACAAATTTGGTATTATAACCAACATGGAATCTTCCATGTAATTATAGGTATTATCCCACAAAATGTTTAAAATCCATTAGATATTCTTAGACCACCTAGTACAACCAAAAATGTTAGGCTCAATAGGTCACCATATTAGGTCAACTGGCCCCCATAACTAATCAACCTATGTACTAGAAACTTCAAACTCATTAGTTAGTACCTACCTTACCCAACCCCAATAATTACATCTTATCCAACTTTAGTTCTATAGAAATAGATGAAGAGTAAATATTTAAAGACGATGTCATATGCACTAATCAACAAGAGGTTAAGACCAAGGGTAAGAGAAAATATTTCAAAGAGCATTTGGATAAGGAATAGACTGAATTTATAAAAGGTATAATAGTATTTAAGAGAGGGATACCACTAATGCATTTCAAAAATAAAGAACCCATTGGAGCACAACAAGAAAAATAGAAGAAGAAATGGAGAAAATAGAAGGAGACCACAAGTACACCTTAGAAGAAAAGAGAAGAGGTATAAATCAACAAGGATAGATAAATAGATAAGAAAAAATAACCTATAGTGGATAGAGATAATGGAGAAGTAATAAAGAAACCCACCAAGATGGAAAGCAACAAAGAAAGAGGTCAAATTCATAAAGAGGTTGAACTAAGACTGAAATACCTCTCTCACAAGCGAAGGACGTGTAATAGCTATACGGTAATATCAAAAATTCATAACTCAAAGTGAAAGTGCCTCTATAAAATTTAAGTTTAAAATCATAGAGAAAATTAAAAGGACACCTAAAAAAATTATTATGTTAGAATCATTTGCTCTATTGAGGTAGTGATATCTACTCCAAGAGGATCTAAAAGAGCAAAAAGGGAGTTATGCTAGGATTAAGCAACCAAAGCTCACTTCAACCAACATAGCTGATAAAAAAAACTGATGGTGGAGCATTAGACATATATATAGATCAATGCATATGATATACTAGATACCCTAAAGCATAAGACATTGAATCCATATTTATTTTATGTAACCCTAAAAATATAAAACTACAATTCAAATTTGCATGGTTGATTCAGGGTTAATAGTGACAGTTATATCTAAATTTGTTTAAAAAAATGGGTTTGCCTTATACCATAATGGCTAGGCACAAGGATGGCACAAGGGTTAATGTACTATGGGTACTCAAATACTTGGTTATGACTATAGATAGACAACTAGAGTTTGTAGTAGTGTAAGAAATAAAATTTGTGACCTCCCTCTATACTTCACTATGTTGATATCTAAAGAGTGGATACAAAAATTATCAGGAGATAGTTACCTTGCAATGAATTATAAATATATGAACATTCCTAAGGATAGGAAGGTGATCAAGATTGAAAATTAATCGCCTTACAACTACCTACTACAAAATCTAGATGATGGAAGCATGATAAACTGGAATGAACTCTAAAAATTTGTAGAAGATGATGAGTATCTTGATGTTGAATAGAACATAGAGGTTGACATGATAATCAATGCATTACAAGATGAATAATATTCAAAGGTTTAATACAAAGAGACTATATAAGGTAACTATCTCATTACTTAAAGACCATCAATTTTTTTAGTCCTAACAAGTCGAAGAGAAAATAAGACTTAGATAATGTACTTTGATGACACCAAAACTAGGAATGGTGTAGGCATTAGTGTTCAATTCATCAACCCATAGGGTTCACAAACTCAATTTGACTACATGTTTTATTTATTTATACCAACAACGTAGCAAAATATAAGGTTATTTACACTAGTTTGAGGAAGGATAAAAATATGTAAATTAAGGACATAAGAAATATGGAAACATTAAACTAATTGTATATCAAGTTAATTACCAATGTGCTACAAAGAAAAAGCATATGAAGTTATATAAATATTGACTCTAGTATTTTCTAGAATGACATATGAAAATAAATCAATCACTAAATAACTAAACTCCAAGGTAGATGAGTTAGCAAGCATGGTATTTATATTTGACCTCATCAATGATATATGGTATAAACCTAAATAATTGGAGGTATTTTTCAAACTATCCATCCTTAATAATATTGATCATTAGTAGGTCTATAATAAAAATGAACAAATCATAAAATTATTGGTAATCAAAGAGCGATACTCACTTAGACAACCTTTGTGGCTAGTGAGATTTACCTTAAACCATTAGGAAGCCAACGTATGAGGTCCAATTCATTGCCAAAATTTCTATACAAGTGTCAAATGACCATCAACAAAAAATTCAATATGAGTATGGAGATATGAATATAAATGGAGGTAAGGAGGGAATCATAGGAGATGGGAACAAGAGGCAATGGTAGGTTCAAGGTGCAGAGAAACATAGTTAGAGTTGTAGAATTAGATCATTGTGTGATTGAATCTTCTACAGTATAGGAGAAGAACCCAAAGATACAACATGAGAGGAGCAATATAGACAAGGATAATTGAACATGGGTAGAGCGATTTAACGGGAAGAGGTGTGGGAAAGAAAACAAGTAATAATGGTTACTAATCATTTGTGAAACTAAGAAGGAAGAAATATTTTTGAATATTCTTGATAAAGTCTATTAAAGAACACAAAATAGACTCAAGATCAATAGGGGAGCATATTAAGAAATAGGCAGTTAGTCATTAGAAAGTTAAAGATCATGTGGAATTATACTTTCTACCAAAAGGTTTTTTTTTTACTTCTTTTAACAATGAATAATATTGCCAAAGGGATCTTCTAGGAGGTCCATGGTTTATGGGTAGATCTAGCCTTTACAACAAGTGGGCTCCTGGCTTTAACCCTAACACAGAAAGGGTAGAAGTGGCCCCAATATGGGTAACGATACCTGGTCCGCATTTAGAATTCTAGGAGGATAAATTATTTGAAAGCATAGCAAAATCCTTTGGATGCTTTCTCATAGCATATTTTGTAACCAAAGAAATAAAAAAAGTATGTTTTGCTAGGATTTGTGTTATGGTTGAATCAAAATAAAAACTATCAGAAGAGATCAATCTGGTATCAAGATGGGGAGTATGGAATCAAAGCATAATTTATGAGAACAACCCCTTTACCTATAGAATCTATATCAAAATATATCATATAGCAAGGAATTACCCAAAAAATAGTGTAGGAATAACAAAGGAAACCCTATTAAGAATGAAAAAATATAAAAGGTCAAATATGGAAGAAAAAATAGCAGATCACTAAGAAGAAAGGAAAAGAGTTTCATAAATAGGAGATTGAAGAGAGGAGGGATCCAAAATGAAATAAGAAAGAAATAAAGAAAGATGGTATTGGTGAAAGTAAGGAAAAGTTACAGAAGGAAATGAATATGGAAAGAGGTAAAATAGTAACTCTAATAGAGGAACCTAATACCACAAAAATCTAGGATGATCAAAAAAGATCGAGTTCTCTAGTACCACGAGATGAGGGAAATGAGGAGGAATATAAGATGGATCGAATAAAAGAAATAGAGAAAGAGATGCCAGGGGAGATAAATGACCATGGAGACTCAGATCCAAAAGTTGTACCTTGTATAGTTAATCAAGAAGAAGTGGATGTAGGATTTTCAAGAAAAGTTCCAAACTAAGGATATTGAGGAGTGGTAAGAGGTAACCAAATATAGGAGTAGAGGAGGAAAATAAGGTGGGAAGACCATCTTTGAGGGAAAAATGATTAAAGGAAACAAATAAGGATTTGAGAGATGGAAAGCAAATGGTCATAGTCTTGAGTGGGCGGAAGCCTACTACAAGAAGTAAAACATGAAATTCATATCATAGAATGTTTGGCAAATGAATTCCCCTAAAAAGCAAAGAGTGGTGAGATCCATGGTGAAGGATCACCATCATGAGATAGTATTATTGCAAGAAATGAAATTATCTTGTGCAAAATGGGAGAGTATTTCGAGTGGAATTTAGAAAAAGGGTATGAGTTATCAAGAGGGTGCCAGAGATGCCTCAGGAGGATTTTTAACTATGTCAAATTCTAACTTCTATGAAGGAGAATTCATATCATAAAGAGTAAATCAATTATCAATTATGTTCTCCATCAAGTCTACAAAGTTGACTTTGCTTGTTACAAATGTCTATGCTCTGAATGTAAGCAAATTAAAAAATGAGTTTTGAAAAGAGCTAGAATAGATGAGACAATAGGTTAGGGGGTTAAGATGGATAGTGGTAGGATATTTTAACACTCCATTAAGACCAAGTGAGAAGAAAGGAGGGTCCTATGGATTAACCGATAGCATGGAGTACCTTAGCAAGTTTATATTAGTATCAAGTCTTTATGATGTTGATTTGAGTGGTAATGCATTCACATGGACTAATAGGAGACTAGGGGAGGAACTGATAATGGTGATATTGGATAGGATTTTTCCATCCTTGGAATGGTTTGAAAAAAATTATGAGTATACTTTGATACCATTGCCAAGAATAGGATAAGACCATAACCCTCTTGTCTTTTGGTGTAGCCTGGAGGATAAAAAGAAAAATAACACCTTCAAATTTGAATTTATGTGGTTGCACCACATAAGCATTTATGAGAAGATGGAAATATGGTGGATGCATCCAATATAAAGATCCAAGATGTATGTGATTGTTGGGAAATTTAAACATGTGAAGAGGGAACTAAGAAAGTGGAACAAGGAGGTCTTTGGTAATATCTTCTTGCAAAAGGAGAGGTTAAGGAAAGAATTGAGTCAAATTAAAGAGGAAATAAGCACAAATGAGATGGACCTAGTCCTTTTTAATAGAGAGAAATTTATGTAGGTAGAATTACATACAATAGTGGCAAGGGAGGAAACATACTAGAGATAAAAGTCAAGGATCCAATAGTTAACAGAAGGAGTCAGGAACACAATATTATTTCATGTATCTTTCATAAAACATGAAATTTTAGCAAGGATATCTAAAATTCAAAAAGAATATGGAGAAGTAATAAGAGATGAGGATCAAATTAGACAAGGATCAATGGGCTTCTTCAAGCTATTGCTAACAAAGGAGAGGGAGGATGATCATGAAGCTATAGGTGAATTAATTCAACATATCCCTAGGATTCTAATTAGAGATATGAATAACATGATTAAAGAGAGATGGAGGAGAGGAGCAGCAGAAGTGATCAAAGCGGCAGAGGAAATTTGAAAGCTGTGGGTGGGAACCTTAGTCAAAGCAGTAGAGAAGGTACATAAGATGCGGGTAGGAACATCGAGTAGGAGTCAGGTGAGGAACCAGAGGAAGGTAGGCCTTTTGTGACAGGAGAGGCTATCCAAAGAGGTCTCGATCCTCCTCAAAAATATCTCAATAAAAGGTCATAGAAGGGCGACACGGGTCCCAGAAGAGGCCCAACCTTCACGAAAACCCTAAAAGGTAGAAAGAGTGACTTTCTTTCACTCCCACCTCTCATACCGATAAATAATAGGATATTGGCACCTGTAAACTCTATGGGTCCTTTCCTATCCATGTAAGAGTTTTTATTAGTGGGCAAATTCCTCGGTGGAAGGCCGGATATAGAGACCATATGGTCCTGGGCACTATCTAAGTGGAGAACGGTGGGGAGTATGGATATTGTTGCCCTATCCAGGGGTTTCTTCATTATAAGATTCAATAACAAGGAGGATGTGAATTGCGTTCTAACTAGAGGACCCTGGTTTTTAGGAAAATGTAGCCTTTTCCTCAAACAGTGGGGGGAGGATTTCGATCTTGAAAAATAGAATATCAATATAGCCCCTATTTGGGTTCGCCTTCCTAACCTACCAGCTCATTTTTTCAATGAGTATTGGTTGCAAGGTATATCCAGAGCTATTGGGGAGCTGGTAACCATAGATCATGCAACCTTGGCTAGGACAAGGATGACGCATGCAATAATATGTGTCAATGCTGATTTAGAATATGAGCTGCCAAATTTTTTCAAACTAGGGTACGGTGACTACTTGAGAAAACAAGTGGTGGAGTGTGAAAACAGGCCAGCATTTTTCTCATAATGTAAAACCCAAGGCCATCTACGAAGTTAGTGCCCTAATCTAGCAACTAGTAGAGATAACTAGAGGACGAAAGGTAAACGACCAAATGATAAAGGTTACCCCAGGAATTTCCCTTCGATAGGGGGTCCAGCTGGCAAATGAGGGTTCAGGCTGAGTAAAAATAACTATGCCTATCAGGAGAAATCAAAGGAGGGTGAAGGGCAACCTCAAAATAAAGGCAAGCAAAAAATCATCGATGGACAGGAAAATCAGGTAAGCCCTAAAATTCCAAACTCAAATCAGTTTGAAATTTTAGCTAATCTAGAGGTAGAAGGGGAGATTGAGGTTTTAGAGGAAACCTTCAAGTCAAACTACCTAAAACCCTAGAATCCCCATTGAAATAGGTCCTTATAATCCCATAATCAAGAGTCCCTCAAACTGCCAAGTAGGCGTAAATCAAAACCCTAAAGAATACAAGAAATGTGTGGAGGGGTTAGAATCAAATGAAATAGTCCTTCCCAACATCATAACCAGAAGCCCGTCAAATCATCCAAAAGACTCAGTACAAAAACTAGGAGAGTACAAGAAAAATATGGAGGAGTTAGAATCAAGGATTGATGTGGTAGAAATGAATGATATTGAGGAATGTTTTAGTCTGATTCTTTAGCAGACTATTCCTCCACATTTTAGCCCCAAGCAGACCAGGAGCACTACCAAGTTGCCTGAGTACGGTGGTGAGAAAAAAAGGGGGAGGATGTCAAATGTTGAACATAACAAATTGAGTACTGACAATGAAATTTCTAGCGGTAAACAGAAAACATTGATACAATTTATCCCAGGATAGGAAGATAACAAATCAGGGAAACCTCCTCAAGGGAGGGGGAAAAAAAAAAACTTTAAACAATCTAAATGAAAGTTCTCTCATTGAATGTGAGAGGCCTCAATGGCCTACCCAAATAGAGGGTGGTTAGTTCAATAAGAAGGCAATATAACCCAACAATTTTGATGTTGCAAGAAACAAAAATAGACGAAGCTCAAAAAAAAATAATAGCAAAAAAAATGTGGAGTCAAGGGGATGTGGTATGCAAACCAGCAAGAGGAGATTCAGGGGGGCTTATGGTTCTTTGGTATCCCAAGTGGTGGAAGGGAATATTATCTAGGATGATGATAGGGTGTTGAGTGTTTTTTCCATGACATTGACAACAATAGATCGTGGATTTTCTAAAATGTTTATGTCCCCAATTCAGTTCAAGGGAGAGTGTCTTTGTGGGAGTACCTAGGAAAATTGGGTTATGCTTTCAATGACATTCCATGGGTTGTGGTAAGCAACTTCAACACTCCCTTATACCCCTCAAACAAAAATGGTGGAGCAGGGCTCCCAACCAAAATTATGGAAGAGTTTAATCTATTTGTAAACTCAAATAAATTAATGGATGTGAGGCTAAGAGGAGGAAAGTACACTTGGAGTAATAGGCGAATAGAAAATCAACTTATCCAAGAAATACTTGATAGGTTTTTCTTATCAAAGGAGGCTATTATGGAATTTGGAGATTCTATTCTACAAACTCTTCCCAAAATTGCATCAGATCATAATCCCATTCTTCTGGAGGTCCCAAAATCAAAATCCTTCAAAAAACCTTTTTGCTTCCAGTCAATGTGGATTAGGCACCTGTAATTAAAGGAAAACATCTCCAGATGGTGGTAGCAACATTTTCATGGAAGTTCAGCTTTCAAACTTGCTCAAAAATAAAAATTAGTCAAGGAAAACCTTAGAATTTGGAACAAGGAAGTTTTTGGAAACCTGCTTGAGAACAAGAAACAAGTGGGGGATAGGTTGAAGGCCATTGACAACATGATTCAAAATGGTACCTGCGATGAAGCTACTAGTAAGGAGGATTAAATCAAGCTCTCAGAATATCATAATATCCTAGCTTGTGAAGAGACTTACTAGAGACAAAAATCCAGGGCTTTATGGTTAAAGGATGGTGACTCAAATTCAAATTTCTTCCATGTCACAACATTGAGGAACATAAGCAATAACAAGATTAAAGAGTTAACCAAAGCTGATGGGTCTAAAACCCAGGATCTGATTGAGATCAAAAAATAAGCGGTTGCTTATTTCAGCTCCCTCCTCGGGGAAGAATCACAGTGTAAAAAGGAAGCTAAGGACTCCCTCCTTTAGTTCATTCCTAATATGGTCGATGAGGCCATTAATGGTAGGCTTCTTGCTCCTTTTACTGATGAGGAAATCATAAATGCTTTATTTAGCATGGAACCCGATAAGGCTCCTGGCCCTGACGGGTTCCCTCCTTGGTTCTATCATAATTTCTAGGATATAGTGGGAGGAGATGTCATTTCAGCTATCAAGGAGTTTCAGGCTTCAAAACATATCCCGAGAGGGTTTAACTCCACCTTTATTGCCCTGATTCCTAAGGGCCCAACCCCTAAGACAATGGCAGATTTTAGACATGTCAGTTTATGTAACGTTTCCTACAAGATATTGACAAAAGCCACTGCTAATAGGATGAAATAAATCTTACCCCTCATTATTGACCAGTGTTAGGGGAGCTCGGTTCAGGTAAGATCAATCCTATATGGGGTGATCATGGTCCATGAAGCTCTGCACTCTGCTAGGAAAACCAAAAAGGTAGTCTTTGCCCTAAATCTTGACATGAACAAAACGTTCGATCGCATTAACTGGGACTTTCTGTCAGCTGTCCTTCTGAAATTTTGGCTTTTATCCTCAATGGGTCAAAATGATAAAAGAGTGCATATCCAATCCCTGATTCTCAATCCTGGTCAACAACATGACAATTGGGTATTTCTAAAGTCATAGAGGACTCAAGCAAGGAGATCCGATCAACCCAATGTTGTTCATTATAGTGGCGAAGGCTCTAGGTAGAACTATAAAAGCAACATGCAATGTAGGATTAATCTCGGGGATCAAAGCCACCTCCCTCACCAACCCAGTAAGTCATCAAAAATTTGTCGATGACACTCTAATGTTAACCCATTCATTAGTGGTTGAAGCCAGAAAGATCAAACATATTCTCCAACTCTATGAGGATGTGGTGGGTCAGAAAGTGAATTTTAACAAGAGTAAGCTTTACTTCCTTAACACCCCAATCGAGAGACAAGTCAGAATAGCGAGGATTTTAGGATGTTTTGTAGCGACTCTTCATACCTCCTATTTAGGCCTTACCCTTTTCTCTGGCTCTTCGGGTGATTCTATGTGGGATAGAGTGGTAGAAAGAATCCAAAAAAAATTGGCTAGCTGGAAAGGACACTTTTTATCTCAGGAAGGAAAACTTAATCTTACTATGGCATATTTATAGAGTATTCCGGTGTATTTCTTATTCATTTTTAAGGCCCCAACTAAGGTATACCAAAAAATTGAAAAGCTCCAAAAGAATTTTCTATGGTCCGGGTCGAAGGAAAAATAGAGGATCCACTTGGTGGGGTGGAGCAAGGTGTGCAGGCCGAAAGAAAATGGGGGGCTAGGATTGTGAATAATTGCTCACTTGAATACAGTCTTAATAGCCAAACAAGCTTGACGTCTCATAACAAGTGAGGAGAATGAATGGACCATCGCCATTAAAAGAAAATACCTCCAAGGCATTGATTTCCTAAATGTCAGTATTCACAGCAGAGGATCAACTTTCTGGAAAGCAATCTTGACCAGTAGGGAGGTCATAAAGAAAGGTATGAGATGGGTTATTGGAAATGGGTAAAATATTAGATTTTGGGATGACAGGTGAGCTAAGGAGGAGCCTCTATCTCAGGTTCCCAACTTAGTTAGGATCAAAATAACCATAGATGAACTCATCAAAAGAAGAGTAGCTGATTTTATGAGACAGGATAGAGGAAGACTTAAATGGAAATATATAATGATTCAAGGATTTGAAGCCGAATTAGAAGAGATCCAAAGCATTTTGCATCAACAATTCATACCTATGAGATCAGGACAGGATCAAGTAATCTGGGCAGCCATAGAAAATGGGCAGTTTTCATTCAAATCTGCATACAAACTAATGTTAGATCCTGAGGATCCTATACTTAAAACTCAATTGGTGTGGGTAAAAAAACTAATTCCTAGAGTTGCAATGTTCTTGTGGCTGGTAATCCAAGGAAGGATACTTACGATGGACAACACGATAAAGAAAGATATGATAGTTGCTAACCGTTGTTTTTTATGCAGGGCAAATTGGGAGTCTACCCATCATATTTTCCTTGAATATCATTTTTCCTCGAATATTATCAATGTGGTATTCCAAGAATTTAGAATCTCCTGGGTCATTCCAGCCACCATAATCAGCCACCATAATTGACTTGTTCCACCAATGGCCAAATCCCTTTGTCAGCCTTAGGCTTTGGTTTATATGGAAAATATGTCTTCATCATTTTCTATGGAAGGTCTGGCTAGAAAGAAATCACAGAGCATTCCATGAGTCGAGCCATGATGTCACCTCCATTACCACTAATATTCTTGCCTTTGCCTATGAAAACGTCAGCCTTATCCCTCATGATAGCCAAAATCCTTCCCATGTGGAAAATCAGATCGCTCGTTCCTTAAAAATTACCTTGGTAGAGGATCCCGGGTCTATTAAGGCCAATCCTAGAATATGTGTCAGGTGGATCCTGCCCCTGGTTGGATGGCTCAAGCTCAAATTTGATAGGGCTAATAAAGATAATCCTGGCAGAGTAGGGGCTGGAGGAATAGTGAGAGACCATGAAGGAAACCTGGTGATGGTATTTTCTGAGCATTTAGGAATAAGGACAAATAATGAGGCAGAAGCAAGAGCTTTATGGAGAGGTCTTCAGATGGCTCAGGATATTGAAGGTAAATTAATAACTGAAGGATATTAACAACATATCATAAATCTCCTCAACAATGGAAAAAATCCTCCATGGTGAGTTAAGACAGTCATTGAAGAGGTAAGGATCCTATTCCAAGCTAGGAATAACCAGCTAGCCCAACATGTACTTTTGAAAGCCAATAAAACAACTAACAGATTGGCCAATATAGGGGTGGAAGCAGATGGGCTTGTCACTTGGGAAAATGGGGTCCCAAGTGACGTGGATGAAATTATTCGAAACAAAATTGAGGACAAAGATGAAGAAGAATAGGGTCCTCATTGGAGGATCCCAATACAGAAGAATGATGGTTTGTCAGCTCTGCTCTGCTCCATCTGGTGACAGTTTTTGTTTTTCTATTACTAGGGAAGGGGTTTCCTTTTGGGCATAGGTCTTGAATAGCTATGTTGATGTTATGAAAATGGTCTGGGAGATATGCAGTATAGCTTATTTTTACTGTCAGTGGTTTTTTGTGTATGTAAATATTGGTAAGGGATGGTGTGCTCCCTCGAACGTATGTTCTAAGAAGGCTACTAGTAGCGATGGACAAACTGTCCCTAGTAAGAATTTGATCCGTAACAACATAATGTTGATTTTTGTAATAGGTTTTGGATTAACCTGTAAAACTCGGTATTAACGATAATATATCTTAACTGCCAAAAAATATTAGAGATATGAATGCAAAACTTGTCAAAGATGTGAGTGAGGAGGAGGACAGGAAAGAAATTTTCTCATTGAGAAAATATAAAGCTCTAGGGCCTGATGGATTTCAAGTGGGTTTCTTTCAAGTCTTCTAAAATATAGTGAGAGAGGATGTAGTAGCAGTAGTAAGAAAGTCACACCATTCAAGCAAAGTGTTAAAATATTACAATAATATTTTTCTAGTGCTCATTCCAAAGAAACTTGGGTTGAAGGTATTTAAATACTATATATCAATTAGTTTGTGTAATGCCAATTTTAAGATAATATCAAAAATGATTGCACTCAGGCTAAAGTCTATTTTCCCAGAGGCTAAAGTCTATTTTCCCAGAGATCATTGCAGAGTAACAAGAGGGCTTTATGAAAGGTAGGCAATTTTTGGATGTAGTAATCACAATCCATGAGACCATGCATTCAATTAACATTAGCAAAATGAAGCAAATGGTGTTAAAGTTTAACATGCACAAAGCCTATGACTAGGTCTCATGGCACTTCCTAGATGGAGTCCTAGAGAAGTTTGGCTTCAGTAGATACAGGAGAATATAGGTGAATAATTGTTATGGAGGTCCTAAATTCTCAGTTACAATAAACAATTCTTCAATTGGATTCTTTGGTAGTAATAGGGGTTTAAGGAAAGGGAATCCTTTACCCTATATATCTTCATAATTATGTCAAAGCATTGGTAAGGTGCATAGGATAAGCAAAGCAAGTAGGATCCTTAAGTGGGTTAAAACCATTTGTATCCATAGAAGGTATTATTCACAAACAATTTGTGGATGACACAATTATTTTGGGGAGAACCTTTATAGCTTAGGAAAAGGAGCTTAGGAGGATACTAAATCTCTATGAAAAAGTATCCCATCAAAAGATAAACATGGATGTGAATAAGGTGTTTTTTATAAACACAATAGAGAATCAACAAATATGAATAACAATAGATCTTGGGTGTAGTGTTTCAACTCTCCCTTATGTTCACTTGGGCACGCAAGGATCAGATGTGGAATGTGTTGATTGACAAGATCCACAGTAAATTAACTAGATGGAAGAGGAATTTTTTGAGTCAGGAAGGTAAGCTACAAATTCTCAAGAGTACTCTCCAAGCACTACCTATATATTTATTATTGGTATTTTAGATCCCATTCAAAGCAACTAATACAATAGAAATTATTAAAAAAAAACTCCTATGGTTAGGAACAGAGGAGCAGAGTAGAATTCCACTTGTAGCTTGGGAGAAAGTGTGCAAGGATAAATCAATTGGAGGTCTTAGGATTAGAATAATAAGGGATATGAACAATGCCTTGGCAGTAAATATGGGATGGAGACTAGTGAATTATGGCCATGCATTATGGGAAAGAATCCTAAGAGACGAATAACTTGACAACCAAGAGGATAGTATATTTTTTACTACACTAGATCCTTGTTGAGGATCTTCATTATGGAACCACATAGTAAAGGGTAAAGAGATACTATGAAAAGGCACCCAATGGAAGGTAGAGAATGGTAGGTTTGTCCACTTCTAGGAATATGCATGGCTAGAGAAGTACCCATTAGTGAAGGATGAGGGGTTAGAAAGTATTAGAATAAAACTATAACATAATTATGGAAAATAGTGAGTGATTATTTGGCAATAGAAGGAGAGGTAAGATGGAAGGAGGTAAAAATCCATAATCAGTATGAGGACGAGCTCCAAAATCTAACAAAAAAATTAAAAGCATATTATGTAAACCTTAATTTGTATGAGGATACAATAGTATGGGGAGCTACTCAAGAAGGGATGTTCAACATTAAATCAGCCTATGATCTATCACATGTAGTCCTTGAGGGGGGGTTTCAATGGGATAGATTATGGGAAAGGAAAATCATTCTAAAGTTAGCAATTTCTCTTTGGTTGACAACCCAAAACAATATTTTAACAATAGATAACCTTCATACAAGGGATTTCCAATTCCCTAATAGATGTTACCTTTGTAAAGATCATTAAGAATCAGTGAATCATATATTCTTAGAATGTAATTACTCCATCAAATATTGTATGATATAATATAGAATATGAGGGTGGCATGGGTGATGCCTAATAACATGGTAGTATGGATAGAACAGTGTGATAATATTTTTTAAATCCTAATATTGAATCAAATTTGGAATTTGATTCCCTTTCATTATGCATGGGGAGTTTGGTTGGAGAGAAATAAAAGGATTTTTAAAAGGGAGAAGAGATCTATAGCTAGGAATAGAGAATACATCATAGTGGTCATAATGGATAATCTTAAAGTAATGAAAGTGCATGAGAGTATAGTCATTGGAGGAGGCTAAATGAAGTGCAAATTGGATCTTAAGCCCAGTAGAGGGGAATGTGAATTCCCAAGGAGGCTTGAGGAGCCTGACCAAGTGGAAACCACCAATACAAGGATGGATAAAACTAAATTTTTATGGGGCTTCTAAAGCAAATCCAGGTAAGGCTAGAGGAGGAGCAGTGCTAAGGGATAGCTAGGGAAGGGAGGTTGAAGTTATGAGTGAGTACTTGGACATAATGACTAGTCATCAAGCTAAAGCTAGAGCAATGTTGATAGGAGTAAATATGGTGGTTCAACTAGGGGCTAAGAGATTAATAATTGAAGGAGACTCATTGAATATTGTTAATTGAATAAATAAAATATCAACGAAGAGTTGGAGAGTAACAAACATAGTAACAAATACACAAAGATGCCTAAATGCATTGGAAGAATTTCAAGTGGTACATGTATATAAAAGAAAATAGGGTGGTCGATTAGCTTACCAACTGGGGAGATCTTAGAGAGGAATATAAAATATGGGATACATCTAGATATCCTCCATATAGTGGCAAAGGAGTGGGACATTTAGAAAGTCAATTCAAGGTGTGAAATTGTCTATATATATCCATAGTAAATTGTTTTTTAAAAATTGAATGCTATGAGACAATTTCCTTTGGAAATATTTGATATTTGTACACTCGTAGCTACATAATTATACGATATTTATCTCGTGAGGATTTAATTTTTGAAAATTTGTATATGCAGATGGACCTAATTTTGCAAATTCATTTGCTAAGGGTTCTTTTTCTAAAGAGACATGGACTTGTTTGTGGGTTTCATCTTTTGGTGATCTATGGGATGGTATATTAAAGGTTTTATATTTAGAATATCTATGGACTTGTATATTAAGAAACTCATTTTCTAGAGATGTGTGGATAAGTGAATTTTTGGTGGCATTATGAGGCCCCAAGAGAGAAGGGTTTCATTTTCTAAAGATCTATGGCTATGTTTGCTTCGGGTTCAATTTTTTGAAGACCTATGGATTTGTGTGTGGAGAGATCCATTTTTGGAAGATATTTGAACTTGTCTATCGAGGTTCCCATATTCTAAATATTATGAATGTAATGAGAGTGAAGTATGGCGCATGTGTATGTGCCAAGAATAAACAGAGGATCTAATGCAATGAATGTACTAAAGTTTTGGGAGTTTTATTGTAGATGAAGTAAATAGAATAATAGATGTGGGATGTTGTAATATTGTATATGAATATTTGTAAAAGCATCTGGGCCCTTTCAAAAACCCTGATTTTACCCCAATTAAAAAAATCTCCTTTATAGAAGAGAGCCCAGAAAAGGTAATAGAAAAAATTGAGCAAATAGAGAAACAACTATCTACAAGGAGTGAATAATATGAGGTTATTAAATTTCTCTCATCAATTATAGCATTGTAGGCACAATAACTTAGGATAGATTGCAAGGACCTAGTCAAGAAATTTAAAAAAATCTAGGATGTTTAGAGGAACCTCCAGGTTTAGAAGGATAATTTGACATCATTGAATGTCTAAGTTCAAGAAATAGACAAGTAGATTTAGGGACCAATTGTTGTAGAAATAATTGATATATTTGATGACCAAAAGCATATCTTGGATGATGACATCATAGACACTATCTTCAAAGAAGAGAAAAAACAATTCAATCAAGGGGATGTAGTTGAAACCTATAAGAAGTTGGAACCAATATATAGCAAGCCACAAGAGCTAGTTATAAAATAGGAGGAACTATCACAAATACTTTTGAAGAACTGATAAAGGAAGTGGAAGATCTTACCTCTGTCCAATTGTCAAAGGATGTAGAATAGAATATTTGGTGGGATTGCTATCATAAAAGAGTGAATAATGAGAAACGATCCCAATTTTGTAGACTCCATGTGCAAGGATAAATATTGAATCTAGGATCTCAACCAATCGAGATTGGCACCCTGTGAAGTCACCAAAATGTAGTACCTTGACACTATCTTGGGATTCAAAAAATTTAAAGGAGCATATAGAAGAGAAATTGGATAGCAGACGCATTACAAAACCTCCTAATTTTTTTCTAAGTATGACATAGGTACTAATTCACTTACAAAAGAGACCAATTGGCTCTAGAGAGAAATCCACTAGTAAAAGGGACTAATTGGCTTCAAAGAGAGATTTACTCAAGAATAGGTGTCATTTCTCTTGTATATGTGAGCAATTCACTCACAAAAGCGAGCAATTTGCTTGCCAAGTGGAGTGATTCACTTGGAAGGCTAGAGGGATAAATTTGGAGGTATGGATGTTGAGGTGAATCTTTTAGAAAGTGATTATTTAGCATATAATAACACACTAAGTCATTTTTTAAGTCTTATAAACATGTTAGAGGCATAAATAGAGGTATGTAACATTTGATGATGCATTATTTTGCTAAAGATGCCCTAAAATATTTACTTTTACTAGGAATAATTATTTCCAACCCTAGGTAACTCATAGGGGCCTAGGTGGCCATTGTATTCATATTTTGACCATAAGAATTCAAAGCGACACTCTATAAAATGCACAATGTGCTTTCACCTCATGAGATTATAAGAAATTGGCAAACCCTTATGCATTCCATCAATGGCATTGCTCTCCTAGTTTGCAAAGTGCATGGTGATTATGGCATAGCCCTTTTAGACCATCTCGTCATTTGCTTATCAATTTTATAATCTAATGGATGGATGAACATTGATGTTATTTAACTTCTCATGTTTTGATTGATCACACACTTTACTCACTATAATTTAAACCCATATTTACTTTGAATCACTTGCACCCTTAAACTTTCATGCATTTTATTTTTTGCACTTTACTTTTCACATTTCACTTTCAATGCAATTTAGTGTAGATTAGCCTATGAGCATTTCACAAGGAACATTGGGGAGCAACCTAAATTTGGAGGTTGGAAGAAGCCATTAATAATTTCTTCCAAATTTATTGAAACTGGAATTGGGGCACAAATCTTAATTAAAAGTTAGGATAATTCCAAGATTCAACATTTTGTCAACATTTGCTAGATTAATGCTTTGTTTCCAACCTTCGTTATTTTTTTATATTATCTACAATTAGTAACTATAATAACTTTTTATATCAAAAATTTTAAGAATTTACAAAACAATCATCTACTCTAATTATTTATGAAACTTTTATTATTTTAAATTTTGAGTTTCTATAATGTTTATATAGATTAAAAAAGACTCTAACTCTAAACCTTAAAAACAAATTAAAATTTTTATATTTAAAAAATAAGAAGCAATTATACAAACCTCAATAAATCAGAAGACTTAAAATAAATATTACACATCACTCACTCACTTATAAATTAAGGAGATTAGATAAGGATCTTTTAAAAACAACCATGGTTCTTTAAAAAATTGAATGTATAAAAAAAATATTAAAATATAAAATTAAGTCAATGTAATAAAGGAAAAGCCTTCTAATTTTTTATAATAAATTTGGTTATATGTGATTTCATATGAACCTTAATTCCATCAATTAATTATCATTTTAACGTGTCCTATGTCAAACCTAAAACATTACTATATTCAATTTATAAAAAAAATATTTAAAAACTTATTAATTACACATTTGACTATAGAAGGAGGACCACTAAAAACTACCTACTATTTTGGAGTTACGCGAACAACTCTTAAGCCTACCTACAAATTTTAATCATTCTAAATACTCTTGATTAACATAGAGTACTTGGTCATCAAAAATAAAAATAAAAAGTCCAAGTATGCGTGTAATTAGAATCCTTCAAGGACTATATTGTAGGGAACTTTCTAACAAAACTAAATGGCCATTTCTTATATTCTTGGTTGCACATGGTAGATGGGACACTATAGACAATTTACAACTAATGCTTTACATGTATTTTGCACTAAGCTCGTGGCTTTATGGAAAAAATTTAGAAGATAAGTTCCGTTTTTCCTAAAATGCCACATGGGAGTTGAGATCTCAAATTTGATTTTATTGAAACGTATAAATAACCAATTAAGGTTTAAATTTTAAATATTAAAACAAAAAACGACCTTTAGAAAAATATTCCTCGTGCTTAAAGCTGCTTAATCATCGTTTTAAAGTTTTTTAATGCTTTAAATGTCATGGTCATACCGTGTATGTGGACCCTTGAATTGCAAGAGAGGAATCCACCACAAACGAAATAAAACTTCAAAATGTAAACACACAACTATTTCAAAGGCATTAAAATAAATAAATTTTAAAATGATATTTAATATTATTTTTTATTATTTAATTAATAATATGTTTTTTATTATAAACGAATTTTATGGCTAACCCTTATAAAAAATGGGGTGTTGACCTTGTCATTTCGCTATGTTTATTGTAGAGGGAAGAGGAGTAGGCCATTTTTAATGTAATTGAATATAGGAAATAAAAAGTAAATGTTTGATATTTTGGAAAAAAAAAATAATAATATTAAATATTTGTTATTATATTAAATGATATTAGTTTAATTGATTATTTTTAATATTTAAGAAGAAGATTGGTTAACTGTTTTCGTGAGTGAATACCATCATGAGGTCGGTGGCTTCAGTTCCGAATCCCTCCAACTCCAAGTCTCCCTCAATGAAATAAATGTTTACCAAGATGAGACAATGGTTATTCCCTTGTATATAAAAAAAAAAACAAATACATAAATAATATATATACTTACCATCATGAGGTCGGTGGCTCCAATTCCGAATCCATCCAGGTCTCCCTCAATGAAATAAATGTTTACCAAGATGAAGCAATGGTTATTCCCTTGTATATAAAAAAAAAAACAAATACATAAATAATATATATAATTATTATTGTAATTCTACTAAATGGAGATGATGTATTTATTTCAATCATATATAATCAATTAAAAAAATATTTTTGATTATTAACTAAAAATTATGATTTAAATTTTATAAAATTATATATATATCAAATAATTTTAATATAAAAATTATATATACTTATTATCTTTTTTTTTGTGGAAAACATCCCAAAAGGGATGCCACTTTCGGGTAAGACCCAAGGAGGCAGGGGTATCCATTCCACCAAAAATGCCCAGGACTCGGACCTGGCCTACCACCTTTGACACACTCAAGGAGCAAACAAACACACAAACCCAATTAAAAATAAGTAAATAACAACAAAAATAATAAAATAAAATAAAAAACATGCTCCTTGAGTGTGTCAAAAACAAAAGCACAACCAAACACGCACAATAAGATAAAAGAAACCACAACACAAACCACATAGAAAAACACAAGAAACACATAACAAAACACAAACAAGACAAAAACAACAGAACACTACAAAGACATAACCAAAAAAAAACAAGAAAAATAAACACAACCAAAACCTAAAAAATTAAAAAATAAAACAAAAATAAAAATAAAAAACAACCAACAACAGACAATAAAAAAAAAAAACAAAAATATAGAAAACACTCACCCATAAAAACACGAAATAACACAAACAAAGAGAAACCCAAGAACAAGAACGAAAAAAAACACAAGAACAATAACAAAAAACATAAAAAAAAAAAACAAAACAACAAAAACACAAGAACAACAAAAAACAACACAAAGAACACAAAAACAAAACAAAATAAAAAAACCCACCCACCTTAAAAAACTAAACAAAAAAAACAAAAAGGAAAAAAGAAATAAAAAATGAACAAAACAAAGACCTATCTAGACCAGAAGACTATTAAGGCAAGAATCAACAGAGGAAACAAAATAAAGAATAGAATGAGCTAGGGAACTAAAAAAAACTGAATGAACCAAAGAGAAGCAAAAAAAAAAAACAAGAAGAAACTAGGTACCTTCAGCTGGAGCCATCCAAAGAAATGATAGAAAGAAGAGCTTCCCTAATTTGAGAAGCCCACCATATAGGAGGGTGGCCATAACAAGTAAGATCACCTTTGTCCAAAGCCCAATTAGCTAAAGCATCAGCACTCTTGTTTTGATCTCTGACCACATGATTGTAATCAACTTTCAAAAATCCCATATGGATTAACTGAATCTTCTCAATAATTCTTTTTATTCTCCAATCCACCTTATGATTCTTAGAAGGATTCTTCAAGAGATTAATCATAAGTTGAGAGTCAAGCTCAACTAACACCTTTTCCCATCCAACCTTAGTAGCCTCCTGAAGACCTCCGAGGATACCATACCCCTCAGCAAGGTTATTGGAAAGAATACCCAAATTCTCGGCAAAAGTAAAAACCAGGGAGCCATACGAAAGTCTACCAATTCCTCCCACACTTGGCTTTTCCAGGGTTCCCTCTAGAGGCTCCATCAGTATTGACTTTTCCAAAATCCTTAGGAGGAGGTTGCCAATTTCTATTCCTATCCAATTTACTAATACTCACATTCCCTTTAAGTTGGTTGCCCTTAGAAGGTTTAATCTTCAATCTTTGCATCACTTGATCCCATATTTGGTGGGAGTTTTGGGGGTGATTAAGGAGATGATGGACTGATTCAACTAAGTTGGCTATGGTCTTTTGCCAAATATAGTGAATATCCTTCCTATCTTGATTAAAAATTTGGTTGTTCCTTTCATTCCAAATATTCCAAAGAAGAATGGTAGAACCCATCCAAACTAAGCTGCCTAATAAAATGATCAACACCCTCTTGATTAGGCCAATCCCTCCAAAGTTGTTCAAAAGTAAAAAAATTGGACCATTGTAAGCCAAGTAAAGTGGCCATTCTCCTCCACAGCTCAGAGGCTAAAGTACACTCAATAAAAATATGGTTGATATTTTCTACATTCTCTTCACACATTTCACATCTAAAAGGGCCATGAAAACCACGCTTCATAAGTTGCTCACCGATAAGCACCCTACGATGCAATAAAAGCCAATTAAAGAACCTCACCTTAGGCCGAAGCTTTTGAGCCCACAATTGAGAAAATATGTCGAAAGAATGGTTGGGATTATTATGGCATAAGGTCAAATAACCTTGAGCAACTGAATACTCACCCTTAGTAGTGTTGTTCCATCCAAAACAATATTTTTCATGGGACCAAGAGAGGGATCTCATATGAAGGATGCCTTGGATATCTTGTCTTTGCCTTTCTAGGATTTGAATAGGCCTATCCTCAATAGGGATCCAATATCTACCAACCTTTGAATTACCAGTATGGTACCGACAATAATTAGCCACCTTTATCCAATTAGCTCGGTGAAGCTCCTCCATCCAAGGCCTCCAATCGGGAAATTGAGTTATCAAAGGCTTGTGACCATCCCAAGAATCTGTCCAAAAATTTGCATGTTGACCATTATGAATGATCCAAAATAATTTTTTCTTTATCAAATCCTCACCGAGTCTTAAGAACTGCTAAAATGGGAGAACCTTTGGTAGGAAGTTGATAGCGAACAAGGTCTTCAGGACTTTTGTTCTCAGCATATTTAGCACGAAGATTATTGGCCCAAAGAGCATTGGGGTTATGCAACATCCTCCAATATAATTTAGCAGCTAAAGCTTTGTTGTTATTAATTGAAGACCGTAAACCTAACCCCCCTTCACTCTTAGGAAGACATAAAGTATCCCATTTCACCAAGGCCCATTTTCTTTTCTCCTTAGTACCACTCCAAAGGAAACGATGGCTGATTTGATCCAATTCTCGAAGAACAACCTTTGGGATATTCAAAACGGAAGAAACATAAATAGGAATAGCTTGAAGGACTGATTTTACCAAGGTGATTCTACCCCCATAAGAAAGCCACTTGTTGGTCCACTTTCCAATTTTCTTCTTGACTTTGTCCAACAACCAATTCCAATATTTATTTTTCTGCCTTTGAATATTTATGGGAATACCTAAATAAGTGATTGGAAGAGAGGTCTTCTTATATCTTAGCTTATCCAAGACCATGGATTCCTGTCTAGCAGAGCAGTGAAAGAAAATAACTTTAGATTTGTCTTCATTGATCAACTGCCTGATAGCCTTAGAAAAACAGCTAATGATTTGCTTAATATTAGAAGCTTCCTTAACTGTAGCTTTACCTAAAATAGTAGAGTCATCCACAAATTGAAGATGAGAGATAGGTCTAGCTCCATGAGCAATGGTAACTCCCTCAAGGGTTTTGTTTTCCCTCTTTTTGGTTATAGTCCTACCCAAGCATTCAACAAGAATGATGAATAAATAAGGGGATAGCGGGTCACCTTGCCTAATACCTCTAGAAGCTGGGAAAGACTGAGAAGGCACTGCCATTGATAAGAACTAAGTAGGAAACTGAAGAGATACATCCCATAATCCAATCCATCCAATCCTTAGAGAAACCAAATTGCCTCAAAACTTTGATAAGGAAGTGCCAATCCACTCTGTCATAAGCTTTGGATAAGTCTAACCGAATGAACATGGAAGGAGAATTTTGCATATCCATGGAATGGATGGCTTCCTGAGCAAGAACTATCTCATCTACTATTTGACGTCCTTCCACATAACCCCCTTGCTGCGGGGAAATAATCTTATGCAAAAGAGGCTTCAACCTTTACTGCCATGATTTTAGTAATGATTTTGAGAAGAACATTACATAAAGCAATAGGTCTAAAAGCTGAGATATGATCAACCTCTTGAGCTTTTGGAACAAGAGTAATATAAGTTTTATTGATAACCTTCAAAATTTCTTTGGCTTTCTTGGCTTCTTCCACCACCTCTAATAAATCAACATGAAGGATATCCCAGAACTCTTGGTAGAACTCAATAGGAAAACCATCAGGACATGGGGTTTTCCCTTTTTGCATTTTAAAAACTACTTGTTGAAGCTCATTGATAGTAACAAGAGCGAGTCAAAATAGAGTTCTCCTTAGAAGTGATAAGAGAAGGGATTGCTTGAAGAACATTATATTGTGAAGTTGAGTCAAGGGGAGTAGCGACAAAAATATTGGAAAAGTAATCAACAACAATAGAGTTCATGCCATCCCAAGTATAAACAACATCTCCAGAATCTGATTTTAAGGAAGAAATAAAGTTGTGAGATCTTCGAGCTAGAAGAGATTTGTGGAAAAAATTTGTGTTTCGATCTCCTTCTTTGAGCCATTGAATTCTAGATTTTTGCTTCCATAAGATTTCTTCTCTTTTTTCCCATTCCTCTAAGCCGAGTTGTGAGTTTAATTTCATCTGCACTTCTCTTCTCTGTGAGGCCATCTAAATGGATTTTCTTATTCAAATTTTCAAGATGAGCAATAACTTCATTTTTTTTTATGAACATCCCCAAACTCTTTCTAGTTCCAAGTCTTGATTTTGGATTTAATGTATTGCAGTCTTTTGACAAAACAGAACATCTTAGTCCCATGCCTAGGTTTACCTTCCTTCCACCATTGTTGCACATGAGGTCTGAAGGAAATGTCTCTAAGCCACATTAATTGAAAATGAAAAGGAGAGAAACTCACATTGGTTTTCCACATTTCCACCATGGTGGCCAATGATCCGAACCAGACATTATTAAGAGTCTTCACTTTAGGAATGTGACCATGGATTAAGAAATTTTTAGAGAGCAAAAACCTATCCAATCTCTCCATTATACAAGCTAAGCCTTGCCTTCTATTAGACCAAGTCATAAGGCCATTATCTGGTTGGATATCCACAAGATGGAGGTTTGCAATATATTCGCTCATGAGGTCAGTGCTTTTGTCCAAATTTCTATTTCCCCCCTTTTCTCATCCAGAGAGAGGATGGTATTGAAATCTCCTCCGATCAAGATCCAAGCTTTAGGAAAATGAGAGATAATATGAGTAATATCCTTCCACTTGTCTTCTTTTTTCCTCCAAAGAAGTCGAAGCATAAACGATAATTAGAGCATAATCTGGTTGGAATGTCTACTTTGAATAGCTATAGCCAACAAACCCCAACTGCCAACCATATGGTGAATAACTACCTCTTTTGGATCCCAAAGACAAGCAATGCCACCCGAAGTCCCTTGGGAACTAAGGGAAACCACTTTTCTAGCTGGCCAAATTTTACTGGCAATTAAGTCCATATCCTCCATTGACATCTTTGTTTCTTGAAGGAAAACAAGATGTGGATGATTTACCTGAATCATTCTTCTAATTTCATTTTGTTTTGAAAGACTCCCTTTGAGTCCTCTAATATTCCAAGTGATGATCTTCATTAATACCAGGGCTAAAAAAGTTGGGAAGGGCATTAATCTTACCTTCCTCTACAAGCTTTTCACCTTCTTTTACCATATGATATTGATTGGTCTTGCGACCTACTTTTTGATTAGAATCCATCTTCAATTTTTTTTCCCTGTTTCTTGACTTATTCCAATTGAATCTGAGATGGCTTCTAACCTTGAAGAATGCTCGTACACAACCAAAATTTTACTAGATGGTTCAATAGAGTCTATATTGGGACCTGCATTATTTGAAGTTTTGACATTTGAAATATTGTTTTTCTTGTGTAAATTTTCTCCTTTTTTTCTATTGAAAACCTTTGATTTGTTGGTTTGTCTCCGAGTTCTTCCCTTCATATTTAAATTGTGTTTCTAAGATTTCAGTTTCCATTATTTCCTCTTCCTCACTTGGGACATCATTTGTGGAAAGGATTTCAAACATATTAGCAGATGACTTTGATTGATCCTTCATAACTGGTTTTTTATGAGTGTTCTTCTTCTTAGGTATTTGGAAACCTGCTAAGTTTATATCTTCTTTCTTTTGATCGGGAATTTTATTTGGGCAAGCATTGGCCAAATGACCATATTCATGGCAAATTCTACAACGAAAAGGAATGTTCTCATAGTCCACTACTTGCTCCCAAGTGTCTTCCCCAAATTGTAATGTGATCTTTTTAGGTAGGGGTTTGTCAAAATCCATTAAAACACAAATCCGAGCATAAATAATATGTTCAAAATTTTGAGTACAATCAGCTATCATCATAAAAGTTCCTAAAGAGTTTCCAATTGAAGAAAAAATAGTAGGATTCCAAAATTCAATAGGGAGGCCAAAGAGTCTAACCCACACGGGAGCAATAGAAGGCATCTCTTCTTCGGCTTTAAATTTAGTATGCCAGGGCTTCATGAAAAGCCCTGCCCTTCAAAAAACCAAGGACCCCCTTGAAAAGTTTTCTCTCTATCTTCATTATTAGCAAATAAAACAAGAAAATAACCATTTGGATAAATAGAGATTTGTAACTCACCTTTAGTTTTCCAGCTTTTTGCAGCCCAGACTTTGAAAGCAAGATAGGCTCGAATGAAAACCCACGAATCGACAAATTAGTCCTCTTTTTTCCAAATCTTCAATGCCGAACTGAATGTTACCCATATCAAGCTTAACAATAGGAGTTCCATCAGTTGCTTTAAGACATCCCGACTCTGTTTTCCTGGGATCAATCTTAGGCATTCTTAGAGGTTTATGGGAAGCCCTAATATTGATATTAGCATTGGGTTGAGGCTGTCCACCACGAAGGGCATCCCTAAAATTCATTTTTGGGACTGAGTCTTCAAAATTCTTACCCTTGATAGGGGTTTTCACAGTAGAATTATTTTGTGGGTGCACCTTAGCACCAGATTCACTTGAGATATGAGCCATTTTTTGATCAACTGCTTGAAACTTGTTTCGTGATCTCTTTAATCCTTGCCCTAGACGTCGTGGAAAGGTATGGTTTTCACTTTTCTTTTGTGCAGCAAATTGGAAGCCGTTGTCACTCAAGTTCATAGTATGATCTGTTGAAAGACAAATTTCTAACCCATCTTGTATCCCCTGCAACATTTCCTGCTAAAATATTGAGAATAAACCACAAAAATATTGGCCGCTAGGGCCAGAAGGCCCTAAAAACCAACCTCTGGAGCTGCTTGCACTCAACCCAGATGAAACCCTCGCATAGCCGCTTGCCAAATATGTCGTTCACACATAGGGATGCGCTAGGATCTGTGTTGCTCCAAATGATATGAAAATTGGTGGAGACGTTCTAGGGTTTTTCAGGCATCTACCCTCAAAATTTTAGCTCAATCCGAGTCCGGATGAGTGAGATATGACCAAAACGAGTTCGGCGGTTTGGGCAGTCCTACGAAAAACATCCTATATATACTTATTATATTTTATATATAATTGTATAATATTATAATTAAATGGTATTAGTTCAACTGATTAGATTTTTTAATTTTTAAGAAGACCATTAAAGTTCAAATCTTATTAAGTGATACATACATATAATATAGAAGCTTGTTGTAATACCATCATAAGGTCATAATGTAATATTCATAATGTAATATGGATGTAGTCGATTCAATTCCATAGAAGCTTCATGACTATAGATGAATTATTTAATAAGATTTAAATTCAAATCTCTTTCTTATAAGTTCAAAAATTTAATAAATTAAACTCATAATATTTATTATAAAAAATATTTTAAATTAAATATAATTTTTATTAATTTTTATTTTGGCTATAAATATATTAAAAAACATATTTAATTAATTACATGTGAAAGTGTTTTAACAAAATTATATTTATCTATATTCTAGGGAACCATTAAAGGTGTGTGATATATGACAATAAATTGTTGGTATTCTATTATCTTTTATAGATTTTAAATTTATAAAGATACTTTAACAATTTAACTATAATATAATAATATTTTTAATAATTATATATTTTACAATATTTTAGTATTTTTTGTTTTTTTTTATGAGGAACCTTTTATATAGAACATATCCGCAACATGTGAGGGGAGAGATTTGAACCTGGGCCTCTCGATAACTGGAGAGTTTTAAACTACCCACTTGTTCTCCAACTCCTCTACATGAGCGGATATTAGTAACCACTATGAATCCGAGTATGTTGTCTAATTTTTTATAGTCATCACAGTATTATGTGTTATTTGTTTCAAAAACCATCACACAGTTCTTCGTGTAGTTCACCCTTATAACCACCATGCCACAATCATTTTAAACCTTTTACGCCACTAAAAGCACTAAGAAAAGAACATTTTAAACCTTTTACGTTGTTGAAAGCACTAAGAAAGGGACAAACGTTCACTCCGACAAGGTCCAAGATTTGAACCTTGGACCTCCGCCCTCCTTACGAGGTTTGGTCTAACCAATTGGTCTGCACCTCGAACCTAAATATATATTTTTAATGTGTTTACACATGTTTTTATGAGGGGTCATAGTCCCTTTATACTGAGTGGGGTTTGAACCTTAGACATTTCAAAGAGAGGCCAAAGCCCTTACCACTGCAGTAGTAAGCTTGAAGTTCTTTTTATATGTTTTTTCAATGAGTTTACACATGTTTTTATGAGGGGTCATGGTCCTCTCATACTGAGTGGGGTTTGAACCTTGAGCCTTTCAAAGAGAAGCCAAAGCCCTTACCACTACAGTAAACTTTCAACTATAATATTTTAATATTATAACATTATTTTTGCATTATATATATATATATTATTAAAGCGAAAAACCCCTTGTAGAACCGCCTTGGTCTGAGAGACCACGAACAGGGGGTTCTACACCATCAAAGTCACCCGGGGGTCGCACCCGACCCTGCCCGCACCAACATTATCAATTGCATTTTAGATACCCAATTCAGCTTTTTGGTAGGGTGGATATTTGAACTTGGGACCTCCCTTGGAGAATTGCCCTCTCCTCTCCAAATCACGTACAACACCTGGGTTCATTTTTTTTATACATAGAGTTGGTTATATCCACTCTATTTTTAGTAACTGCTAAGTGTAGGGTTCAAACCACAGGGGCTGCTCTCAATAAGTCTATACCACCTTGTTATTGTTGACCTGACATGAAGAGGACCACCGATCGCTTTACCGATAGTAGGGGCTGCTCCCAACAAGTCTATACCACCTCATTATTGTTGACCCGATATAAAGGGAACCTCGTTATTAGGGTTTTGGTTCTTTGTTAGGAGGTTTAAAATTTAAATCGTGGTGTGTGGGTGTGTTAATTCTTTACTAATAAGTTTAGTTCTTGGTGTGTGTTAATTAGCTATTGATAAGTTTAACTTCGACGAGGAGCATACCCATAAACATGTAAAAGTTTTTCGCATTATCCAAATCCAAAATATTTATTTATTTGCGGGTCTCATTCTTACAAGCTAGTATACTAATTATAAGGCAAGAGCAATAAGGATGATGACAATGTCATCATTAAAGCTCAAGATTGAATCGAATTTGGAATTTGATTACCTTTCATTATGCATGGGGAGTTTGGTTGGAGAGAAATAGAAGGATTTATAAAAGGGAGAAGAGACCTATAGTCAGGATTAAAGAATACATCATAGTGGTCATAATGGATAATCTCAAAGTAATGAAAGTGCATGAGTATAGAGTCATTGGAAAATTGGACCCTAAGTCCAGTAGATGAAAATGTGAATTACAAAGGAGGCTTGAGAAACCGACCAAGTGGCAACCACCAATACAAGGATGGATGAAACTAAATTTTGATGGGGCTTCTAAAGCAAATCCAAGGAAGGCTAGAGGAGGAGCAGTGCTAAGGGATAGCTAGGGAAGGGCGATCGAAGCTATGAGTGAGTCCTTGGGTATAATGACTAGTCATCAAGCTAAAGTTAGAGCAATGTTGGTAGGAGTAAATATGGTGGTTCAACTAGGGGCCAAGAGATTAATAATTGAAGGAGCCTCGTTGAATATTGTTAATTGCCTAAATAAAAGATCAATGAAGAGTTGGAGAGTAGCAAACATAGTAACAATTACACAAAGATGCCTAAATGCACTGGAAGAATTTCAAGTGGTACATGTCTATAGAAGAAAATGGGGTGGCCGATTGGCTTGCCAACTGGGGAGCTCTTAGAGAGAAGATAAAATATGGGATACACATAGAAATTCTCCATTTAGTGGTAAATGAGGGGGATATTTAGAAAGTCAAGTCAAGGGGTGAAAGTGCCTATATATATCCATAGTAAATTATTTTTTGAAAATTGTATGGTATGGGACCATTTCCTTTGGAAATCTTCGATATTTGTACACTTGTAGCTAAATAATTATAAGAGATTTTTCTGGTGAGGATTTAATTTTTTGAATATTTGTGTATGCAGATGGACCCAATTTTGCAAATTTATTTGTTAATGGCTCTTTTTCTAAAGAGCTATGGACTTGTTTGCGGGCTTCGTCTTCTGGTGATCTATGGGATGGTCTATTGAAGGTTTCATATTTAGAATATCTATGGACTTATATATTAAGAAACTCATTTTTTAGAGATGTGTGGATAGGTGACTTTCTGGTGGCATTATGAGGCCCCAAGAGAGAAGGGTTTCATTTTCTAAATATCTATGGCTATGTTTGCTTAGGGTTCAATTTTTTGAAGACCTATGGATTTGTGTGTGGAGGGATCCATTTTTTGAAGATATTTGAACTTGTCTATCGAGGGTCCCATATTCTAGAGATTATGAATGTAATGAGAGTGAAGTATGGTGCATGTTTATGTGCCAAGAATAAATTGAGGATCTAATGCAATGAATGAATAAACAAAGGATCTATCAAAAACCCTGATTTTACCCCAATTAAAAAAGTCTCCTTTGTAGAAGAGAGCCTAGAAAAGGTAATAGAAAAAATTGAGCAAATAAAGAAACAACTATCTACAAGGAGTGAATAATATGAGGTTCTTAAATTTCTCTCATCAATGATAACATTGTAGGCACAATAACTTAGGATAGATTGCAAGGACCTAGTCAAGAAATTAAAAAAAATCTAGGATGTTTAGAGGAACCTCCAAGTTTAGAAGGATAATTTGGCATCATTAAATATCTAAGTTTGAGACATAGACAAGTGGATATAGGGACTAGTTGTTGTAGAAATGTTTGATATATTTGATGACCAAAAAACATATCTTGGATGATGACATCATAGAAACTATCTTCAAAGAAGAGAAAAACCAAGTCAATCAAGGGGATGTAGTAGAAACCTATAATAAGTTGGAACCAATATACACCAAACCGTAAAAGCTAATTGTAATATAGGAGGAGCTATCACAAATACTTTTGAAGACCTAACAGGGGAAGTGGAAGATCTTACCTATGTCTAATTGTCAAATAATGTAGAATAGAGTATTTGTTGGGTTTTCTACCATAGAATAGTGAATAATGAGAAACGATCCCAATTTTGTAGACTCCATGTGTAAGGATAAAGGTTGAATCTAGGATCTCAACAAATCAAGGTTGGTACCTTGTGAAGCACCAAAATGTAGTACCTTGACATTACCTTGGGATTCACAAAATTTAAAGGAGCATATAGAAGAGAAATTGGATAGCAGACGCCTTATAAAATCTTTGAAAAATTTTCTAAGTAATGCATAGCCACTGATTCGCTTACAAAAGAGACCAATTGGCTCTAGAGAGAAATCCACTAGTAAAATGGACTAATTGACTTCAAAGAGAGATTTTCTTAAGAATAGGTGTCATTTCTCTTGTAGATGTGAGCAAATCACTCACAAAATCGAGCAATTTGCTTGCCAAGTGGAGTGATTCACTTGGAAGGCTAGAGGGGTAAATTTAGAGCTATGGATGTTGAGGTGAATCTTTTAGAAAGTGATATTTTAGCATATAATAACACACGAAGTCATTTTTGAAGTCTTATAAACATGTTAGAGGTATAAATAGAGGTATGTAACATTGGATGATGAATTATTTTGCTAAATATGCCCCAAAATATTTACTTTTACTACGAATAATTGTTCCCAACCCTAGGTAACTCATAGGGGCCTAGGGGGGGCCATTGTATTCATCTTTTGGCCATGAGAATTCAGAGCCACACTCTATAAAATGCACAATGTGCTTTTACCTCATGAGATTATAAGAAATTGGTAAAGCCTTATGCATTCCATCAATGGCATTGCTCTCCTAGTTTACAAAGTGCATGGTGATTATGGAATGACCCTTTTAGCCCATATTGTCATTTGCTTATCAATTTTATAATCTAATGGATGGGTGGACATTGATGTTATTTGACTTCTCATGTGTTGATTGATCACACACTTTCCTCACTATAATTTAAACCCATATTTACTTTGAATCACTTGCACCCTTAAAATTTCATACATTTTATTTTTTGCACTTTACTTTTCACATTTCACTTTCAATGCAATTTAGTTTAGGTAGCGTATGAGTATTTCACAAAGAACAATGTGGAACAACCTAAATTTAGAGGTTGGAAAAAGCCATTAATAATTTCTTCCAACTTTATTGAAACTAGAATTAGGACACAAATCTTAATTAAAAGTTAGGATAATTCCAAGATTCAACATTATGTCAACATTTGCTAGATTAAAACTTTGTTTCTAACCTTCATTATTTTTTATATTATCTACAATTAGTAACTATAATAACTTTTTATATCAAAAGTTTTAAGAATTTACAAAACAATCATCTACTCTAATTATTTATGAAACTTCTATTATTTTTAAAATTTGAGTTTCTATAATGTTTATATAGATTAAAAAAGACTCTAACTCTAAACCTTAAAACAAAATTAAGCTTTATATATATATATATATATATATATATATTATTCGAGTGAATACTTCTTATGCATATACATATCATAAACAACTTAAAAAAACAAGAAACAATAAATACAAACCTAAAAAAATCAGAAGACTTAAAATGAATATCATACATCACTTATAAATTAAAGTGATTGGATAAAGATCTTTTAAACACAACCATGATTCTTTGAAAAATTGAATGTATTTAAGAAACATTAAAATATAAAATTAAGTCAATGTATCGAAGGAAAACCCTTCTAAATCTTAATAATAAATTTAGTTATATGTGATTTCGTATGAACCTTAATTCCATCAACTAATTATCATTTAGACATATTTTACTATACTATATCAAACCTAAAACATTACTATATTCAATTTATAAAAAAATATTAAAAAAAATTAATTGCACATTTGACTATAAAGAAAGGACCACTAAAAACTACCTACTAGTTTTGGAGTCACACTAAAATTTTTAATCATTTCTAAATACTCTTAATTAAGATAGAGTACTTGGTCATCAAAAATAAAAAGTCCAAGTATGCGTGTAATTGGAATCCTTCAAGGACTATATTGTAGGATACTTTCTAACAAAACTAAATGACTATTTCTTATATTCTTGGTTGCACATGATAGGATAGATGGGACACTATAGATAATTTACAACTAATGCTTTACATATATTTTGCACTAAGCTCGTGGCTCTATGGAAAAAAATTAGAAGATAAGTTCTTTTTTTCCTAAAATGTCACATGGGTGTTGAAATCTCATGAAAGATTTTGGATCAATAATGGATATAATAAATACTTTTTATACATATACATATCCATCATTGAATTGATTCGGGGTCACATCATCAATAATGTAAGTGACATCCTTACCAATAAACCACATCAAACAAATGAAAACATAATAATTAATTAATCTATTATATTAAAACAAAAAACTGCCATTCAAAATATTTTTTAGAAAAATATTCTCTGTGCTTAAACTCCTTAATCATCAATTTTAAGATTTATTATGCTTTAAATGTCATGGTCATACCGTGTATGTGGACCCTTGAATTGCAAGAGAGGAAACCACCCAAACAAAATAAAACTTCAAAATGTAAACACAACTATTTCAAAGGCATTAAAATAAATAAATTTTAAAATAATATTTAATATTATTTAATTAATAATATATTTTTTTATTATAAAAATGCAGTGTTAACCTTATCATTTCGCTATATTTATTGTAGAGGGAAGAAGAGAGGCCATTTTCAATGTAATTGAATATAGGAAATAAAAAGTCAATATTTGATATTTGAAATATATATATATATATATATATAATACTATTAAATGGAGATGATGTAATACTTTAAAATTTAAATTTTATTATTTATAATTACTTTTAAATTAATTTTTTTTCAATTGATTATATGGGATTGTAACAACCCCATCAGTCTTACATCATCATTATGATGTAGTATTACAATATCTTAGATATTATCTATGCATAGCTTTGTAAGAGTGGATCTCTTAGCTCTATCAGTTAAATTCCTCAGCATTTTAAGAAGGAAACCTCTTTCCAAAATATCCAAGCTTTGTTGTAATATCGCTATGTGGTGATGATGTAATATGGGTGGGGCTATTTTAGTCCATGAAACCCATTGAAAAAAAGAGAGTGGATCTCCTCCTTCAATGTTGAAGAATTTAATTTATTGAACTAATGACATTTGATAGGTTTAAAATGTTTTAAACTATTTTATAAATAAATTTAATTTTAAAATTTTAATTTTAAATAAAAAAAATATAATATAATTTATTCAAATAAAATTTTAATTGAAAAAACCATTTTTCTATAGATACATTTTTATTATATAATAATTAATTATTGGAAGATGTACCTCAAAGGTTAGGTGGATTGATAAGTGCAGGTTATTGGGCACATAACAAGAAGAGACCTAGGTTCAAACTTTGGGGGTAAGCAAATCCTTTGCCAAGGTAGTAATCTGTTCCAAATCCTCTTGTGCGGGTTCAACAAGAACGAGACGGATAGGTTTGTTGAGAGCAGACCATATAGTTTAAACCCTACGCTAATCAGTTACTAAAATAATGAGATGTAACCAACTGTCCTATATAATAAAAAAAATTATTTTAAAATATAAATAACCAAAATTATAAGTTTAAGTTGTAAATACTCTATCTAAATTTATTATAAACTAAAATAAAATAAATAGCACTAAAGGTTAAAAATAAAATAAATAACATTCATTATAGATAAATACGAAATTAAAAAATATTAGAGGGACATTCCAATGTTGCTTGTTCTTTTCCATTCCCCCACCTGATGAGAAGGTTCTCAATAATTATGTTACAAGGGTCAAAAGAACGGACATTAGCCCCACGACATAGAAACATCACTCGTTATTGGCTTTCATTTTAAATGGAGTATGTTAATTCATTATTAAGTTTAATTTTGGATCTACCAAAAATTATAACTAATATTTTAGTATAAATGTATGTTAATTCTCGAACCTAAAATTATCCAAATCCAAAAAAACAAAAAATATTAATTTGTATATTTATTTATTTGCGGGTCTCATTCTTACACGCTAGCATACTAATTGTTAAGGCAAGAGCAATAAAGATGATGACAATGTCATCATTAAATGTATGGATAGCTTGTAAAATAGTTAAGAAAGAATCGAGTTCGTTTGACATTTGATAAGGTCTTTTACTTTAGGTTTTGTACTATTAACATAATAATTTATTATAATACTAGTAATAAACATAACCATTAGGTCAGATTTAAATAGAGTAGTTGTTAGTTTCGAAGAAGTTAAAAAATTAAGTCTCATTAATAAGTTGATCATGGTTTTAAATTTTTATTATTAATATACTAATAAATTTTAGAATACAGTTAAAAAGGGTAGGGCAATATTTTAAAAGAGGTCTTTTTTCTATCAGAAGTATATTGCGTACTGAAGATTTCAAGATCCAGTTGATAATGCTGGTGCGTTCGGCCTGAGGCGACTCCTAATGGATGATTTTGACGGTGTAAAATCTTTAAGTAAATGATTTTGATGGTGTAAAACCCCTTAATAATGGTTTAAACAACCTGCAAAGATTTTTTTCCCTAAATTCAAAAAAATAAAATAAACCTTACAGCAGTAGCTGTCAAATTTGACTCCTATGAGCCATGTTACATCATTAACACATATTAAATGTGATTGTTAACTACTTCCTTTGCCGTCGAAGAGCCGGCCTCTGCCTTTGAAAATTACGTGCTTGTCTTCCACGAAAGAAAGCACCTGCCTAGCTTCTACCTCCTCCCTTCCTACAATTTTCCAGGCCTTGACATTAAAATCTGGAGCTTCCTCTCTTCCTTTATAAGTCTGCCTTTCCTGTCTTCCCTTGAAGGATTCACAGCCTATCTCCCCATTAGAGAAAATTTGCAGCTATACTTCTTCCCTTGCAGGATTCACAGCCTATCTCCCCATAAGAGAAAATTTGCAGCTATTCTTCTCATAAGAATGGCATTTACAAGAGGTTTTGTTATACCAATCTTCATGATGATGATGATGATCACTGTTGTTCTTCCACAGATATATGCTCAATCCCCCAAAGCTGCTCCTAGTCCTAGCAACCATGGTATAAATATAAATTATTTTTTATGTTATATGGATACATATGGATTTGAGATTATGAGGTGCAGTATAAGTGTCTGAGGGATTTGAATATTTGATCATCATTCCATCAAAAATATATAATCAAATATATATTATTTTCTTTCATAAATTTCATTGTTATTGATCAGAGTCTAATATTTGTTTTGATGATGCAGGAGTGGGGATTAGCCAAGACATCAATGGATATATGTTTATGATGATAGCCCTGGTCTTTGGGTACCTCCTCCATGGTGTGTTTTGAAGAGGTCATAGTTTTTCATAACTCATCTCTCTGCTGTGTATCAGACACAGAATTTTATTATTGCCATTCAGTGGGTATATGTATGTGTGTAGGCTTTAATTAAGCTCAGACTTATGTCTATGCATCGTGGAACTGCTACTGCTTTTGGATTTAATGTTTTGGAATTTGAGGGATTGTTTAATTATTTAATAATTTACATGTAAATTTTGATCTTGCACTTATATCTTTCAAGTGACTTATTTATTTTAATATATAGTATTTTATTGGGTTAAGTAGACAGCAGTCAGAGATATCAAATATTTTGCTGGATTCCATATCTCAACCATTGATTATGATGGTATTTTTTTCCCTTATCTTTTTAGTTTATTTATTGATATTATTTATTTGAAAAAAATAATTTGATTAAAAAGTTTTGGTAGAATGTGAATGAGGATACATGTTGGGAAGACGTAAAGGATTCAAGTTTTCTTACTATTGAGCATATTATTATGGTTTTATGTTTTTTTTATATGGATATTTAATATTCATTCCTCACTTTTTGAGGAAGTTTGTGAATAATCCATCAAACCCTATGATAATCATATAAATTGATTTCATCTTTTATTCAATTTATGTTTAATGACAGCTGAGAATACTATGTTTTTTTTAAAAAACATTTAAACAGAGCAGAGTTTGAACTTGGATCTCCTTTAAAAAAAAAGCCTAAAATTGTAGGCCTTTTGACTAAGTATAAGTGTGAATTTGCTATGTTTTATATAGTAGTGCATAACACTTAAATGAGTTTTATTTCTTTTACAATATAATTAAGTTTGATCTAAATAAAAGTTATTATGATATTTGATCTAAATAAAAAGTTCAATTTTAGATGGGTGGGGTTGTATACCATACTTTAAAGTTATTATGATATTTGATCTAAATAAAAAGTTCAATTTTAGATGAGTAGGGTTGTATACCATACTTTATACTTTAGTATAGATGTATAGATACTTGGATAACCATGCCTTCTTATATGACCTTTGACTTTTAAAAATTATTTTATTTTTTGCATTAAAATAAATTATATTATTAAGTTGTATATTAATATTTTAAATTTAAATATTATTTAAGATTTTTTAATAATTAGTTTTATGAATATTTTGTTTAATCTTCTTTGAATATTATGTAAGTTGGTTTTACTTCTAAATTAATTTATGATTAATGACAATGAAAATGCCATGTTTTATGTAGTAAATTAGTTATTTATATTAAGATTGAAATGAGTGTTAGGTTTTATGTCTATTAGATTACAATTATGTCATTAAAATATTGAACTTTGAATAAGAGGTTTAAGGTTTGAATAAAAAAGAGAACGGATAAACACTTAACCATATCATACCATATGATCTTAGGAAATCAAAGACTACTTTTTAATAAATTATTATTAGGATATTACAACAAAATATATTATTAATTTAAAAATTAAAATAATATTAATTTAAAAATTATAATAATGTTAATTTAATTGTCATTTAATAGTATTATTAACAATTAATTTTTAAATGTTATTTTTTTTTGGAGTAATACTTCTTATACACATCTTTCTTGGGATTGAACCCGGGTCACATCACCGATAATGCAAGTGGCGTCCTTACCGGTAGACCACACGCACACAGATAAATGTTAAATTTTATGTCATGTATGAAATTTTTTTTTTTTGGTAATTATTATAATAGATTAACAGTGGGTTTTTATAGAGGATCCCAAAACCTTATATACAAAATCAGCCTTGCTAAATAGTGCTTCATGCCTTTTGGCTGGAAGAATAAACCTGTATGCAAAAAAAACAAAAAGCTGCTAATTGCTCGAGGGCTACAAGTAAGGCATTTTTGCCTGATTATCCCGAAAACCATGGCCATTATAATTGGGAAAACAAAAACTAGCCGGAGAAGCTGGACCATCGAAAAGCAGAAGAAGACAGCCAAGAAAACTACAAAAAATTCTCCCATACCTGGGAAATAACTTTCCACATTTCTGCTTTCCTAGAGGCAGAATTCGAAGCATACATGTTGGATAGGATCCAAGAAAAATGACTGGACTAAAAAAAACCGTTGAAAATCCTGCTGGAAAATTTTACCCTGGCCCAAATGGCCACTCCGTTTAGTCTTCTCACATCCAGGATTTCATCCGTGCGATTTGAGGTTCTTCTTACTTCCCTTTCCTTGCTGGAAGGGAGGTTTTGGGATAAGCACGTCACCCATCAAAGAATCGGAGTCATCCTGAAACAACAACCGTTGGGTTCCATTTGCAACATCAGCCGCAGTTTCTTTGTCTCTCTTTTCCTTGTTGGGGGGACGACCTTGCTTCCTTTCACTACCAAAATCCACCCCTCACTTTTGACTCCTCGTAATCCGAGGGCTAATATTACCAGGCTGGTAACCTCTTCTTCCCAGCAGGTAGTCTTCCAATATCTTTTGTGCCTCGGGAGAGTTTCGGTCATAAATTTTGGATGAATCTTCCTGTGTGGTGATAAGGGGGGGGCCTGTTCATTTTCCTCCTGTGGTCCTAGTTGGGGGCGCCCACCACACTGCTCGGAGTCCGGATGGGTGGTGATTTCCTCTTCTGGTAAGGAGGATTCGAGATGGTCCCTGGATGGATCTGGAGATTCATGGCCTTTCGCAAAAGGGTGCTTCGTCTGACCTTCACCGTACTCTAGAGGGTTGCAGGGATCTCGCTCCTCCTTCCTCGGCTTTTGGAGAGGACAATTGGACTGAAGATGCCCTTGAGAACTACACTGAGGGCAGAAAGCTGGCCTGTTCTCATAAACAATAGCTTGCTTGTGTAGAAAAGTACCCCCAGACCGCAGAGTAATGGAGGATGGGAGGTCCGTCTCCAAGTCCGCCAAAACACAGAACCGAGCTTGGACAAATCTAGTTCGAGCTCTGGTGGGAGAGTCTAAAGTGATCAGCTCCCCGATGGACCGAGCAATACCTTTGATTACATTTTCATGCCAGCAAAAAAGGGGAAGACTCGGGAGCCTAACCCATATTGGAGCAATGTTGATATTCTGGGTATCGGGGTTAAAGTCCAAACCCCACTTCCTTAGAAAGAGACTCCTACGGCCCAAGAACCAAGGCCCTCCAGCCAGGATTTTACAGTAGTCCTCCTTGTTGCTCAGCCTAATCGCAAAAAAACCTCGGGTTAGGGCAGCCAACTCTAAGTGACCAGAGGTCCACCATTTGCCAGACGCCCACTTACGAATGGTCTCCATGTCGGGACGACCACCAATAAACTTACCGATGAGGGTAAATTTTTCGAAATCCACAAAGCTTGAGAGAATTTCCGCCGGGATGTCCAACTCGTCCCCGGATGAAAATAACTCCTTGGAGAAGAGCCCGCTTAGGGTTTCAGAGGCCGCTGCCAAAGCATATGACTTTCGAGGTCCATCTCCCCGTTTGTCTGGCGGATCCTTGCCGCGACTTGGCAAGGACTTCTCGGCGTCCCCAGACTCTGTTTGCCCTCCCTCCACCCTATCGACGCTCCCGTGCTCTCCCAGAACAACCTTCCCGCCCACCGTCATCCCCACCCTCCCAAGAAACCCTAATTTCATCGCTCCCACATATTTTTGTAGCTCCACAGTCTACCGTCATGTATGAAATTTTATGACGTGATCACAATGACAATAATAATTGGCTTAATAATTTTTTATTAAACAACATAGTCTCATATGATTTATAACCTCATAGATGTTCATTGTTCCATTAATTAATTATTTATTTATTTATGAGTAATACTTATTATACACATCCGCCGTGGGAATTGAACCCAGGTCACATCACCGATAATGGAAGTGGCATCCATTATTGATATATAATTAACAAAATATAAGTTCAAATCAAGTCCAAAACTACACACCTTAAATTTAATAAAAATATTATGCAAGGAGAAAAGCTCACTTAGGCCATCTACAATTTGACTTGCATGTTATGCCACACTACACTTCAATGCCTTTAACATTGCATGCACTTATCAATCCTTCCATATGAAATGAATATTGGTAAAACCAATAACCATGGTCAAGAGTCCTCAAAGAATGCCAATAATCCAGTCCTATTTAAGAAATATAGGTGAAATTTTTCCATAACATAACAATGTAAAAAAGAAAATAAACTTAAATATTTGATTTTAAACTTTTAGGATGTGAGTTATGGTTGAATATAAATTTTGGAAATATTGCTACTAGTTGTGAATTTTCCAATGTTTTGAACCCAGGTTCTAAGTCAATGGTTAGGGATGATTGTGATGAAGATTGGCCAACTAAAAGAGATAAAAATTCTTAACTAAAAATTCTAAAATTTATAGCATAAACTATTCAACCAAACCATAATTTTTTTTTCATGAATTGATTTTAATAAAGTAAAAGTACCATAAATGACAACACCATGATCAAGAAAATAAAGCAAACTATTTCCATAATTACAAACTCATTAGTTTATTTACCAAACTACTCTTAATATATTATTATTTCAATGTTGTTTAGGTGTGCCTATCCATTACTCTAGGTTTGCACCAAAGATACATACCCATTTTGGATGCTTGGGTATGTGTGTCATATATTTATGATACATAAATTATGTAGTGGATACATCAATAAGACTCAAGAACTTCTTGATAGTGCATAAGCACTTTTGACATAAACCTTGCATACCTTATGTCTTCCTATCTTTGCATCCCACGTATCCCTGCACCTTTGTGTGTACCCCAAATTTTAAGGTCCACACCAAGTACTATGTACTTGCACCCTGCATACCCATGCACCCACACACCCATGCAAGTTTTATTCATCCATTCTTCACCATTTTAAAAAATAGACCAATTATAGCCAAATAATATAATTTAATATTTTACATAAAGTATTATTTTAAATCATTATAATAAATGTGAGCAAGTTAAAACATTCTAGTAAGGCATGGCTTATTGAATGAGTGAAATATTTTGAAATTTATCTACAAGAAACCTTATTGGATTTATACGATAGGAAAGTAAACAGGAAAATAGTTTATATAGAGTTTTTGTATAAGTTAGTTTTGATTATTTTTAATACTATTTATTACATAAATTTACAAAGGTCTTATATAACTATTCTATGTTTTTCAAAAGATCCTTAACATAATCACTCACTCTCCTAGATGTTAAATTTAATAATTTGTATAAGTTGTTTAAGGATTATGTTCCAATAAATACTTTTGTCTTAGATGTTGGTATGTGGAACAATGAACATCACGTCTTTCATCCTCAAGTTATTTTTGTTTGTGGAGTAAACAAAGACCTTCTTGATTAATATTCTCCATATTCTTATTTCAAAATGCAATATGATGAGAACGTCGTTTGAATTGGTCAATAATTTATTATTTGTATCAAGATATTTTCAAGGAGTTGGTTTTACTTTTTGTAGATGATCATTACGTACATCTTACATTTTTAAGATCTCATTTTATTAATAGAATGTTGTTAAAGAATGTCTAATATTATATGGTGCAAAGTCTCAAATTAATAATGAGTTATTTTGATAAATCACTTCCATCGATTCCTTATTTTTTTACCAACCCTTCTCTTTAATTGTAAGCATTACTTGATGTGGTGATATATTTTTATCTAGCTACTTTATTTTGATTATATATAAAAAATGGTAAAATGCCTCTCCTAATGGTAACATTCCTCTTTCTTCTAATATCATAGGATAAAGAGTTTAGGCCTTAATAACCTAGATCTTCTAGTAAAAATATTTTTAGACTCTCAACTTTTCTCCAAGCTTATTTTAATAGACAAGCATCCCAAACACTATTACCAAATGAAACTAATTTATTTACCATATTTTAGAAAGGAATTATTTACTTTCAAATTCCATAACTGAATTTGTATATAGGTTTGAGGGCCTGGCCCATTGGTCAAAAGTACTTCCTTGGGAGCATGGTGACCACGATTCAAATCCTTTAGGTCTCATAGAACCAGAGAATGTGTTGTGCCAGTGCTACTGGCTACATTAAAAAGTTTACTTGTTTACTCGGTACAACTAGAGGTTATAATGGCAGCAAGGAGTAGGATTCGAACCCATGAAGAGGCGTTGAATTTAGGGTACCTAGGAATAGATATTTGGAGATATTTTATTATATTGTATAAGGGTTGGCATGGACCACACATAATCCAAGGTTGATTGTATTATAATATTAAATTATATTATACGAAGTGGCTTATGGGACTTTACCCTCCTTAAGTGGCACTCTCATCTTGGAAGATTTTATGGAATTATTCCTTCCCTAAGGAGTATTATTGGTGTTTTCCTACCTTAAGGGTATATCTATATCTATCTCATTGTGTGGATTGTTATTGTGGATAATTTTTTGTGGATGAATGATTTAATATTTCTACATATTGGTGAATGATTTATGTTAATGAGAATAAAGTTATGTAACAAGTGGTATCGAAGCAACAAATCTAGCAAAGTGGAGATCATTGTTTTTAGATTGCAGAATTTGGGCAGAATTTTTTTGAAAAAATATCTCATCTTTTAAGAGCTATATCTTTTATGAAATTTTATCCGATTTAGATTATTCTTGGATCATTTTGTACAAAATTTGAAGAGCTTTAAAATTAGTGGTCATATAAAGGAATTTGAGCAGTATTGAGGGAGATATGAGCTTTTGAAGTCCACCATATAGGACAAGGGTAGTGATGAATTTTTAAATTGTGATTTTTTTGGAAGACAAAATTTGTCAATCGGGATAAGCAAATTAGTTGCAGTTTTTTTTTGAAGAAAAATTGTAGATCTAATTGTTTATGTGGAATTTGAGCTTCAAATTAGTGGGGAGATATATTTTTCTAAAACCCTAGTTTGCATTTTCATTCTTTGTGGATGTGAACTCATGGCACTTCAATTTTTTTTTTGGAGAGGATGATATTGATGGTAGACAATGGTGGACATATTTTAAGTCTTTATACTTTTATGATCCTTATTGGAAATTCCACCTTACTACACTTTTAGAAAAGGAAGCTAGAAATTGGTTGTTAAGTTTGACTAAAAAGAATAAAGGGTACACTTGGGAAGAATTGGAGCATGCATTCTTAAGTCATTGGAACCCCTATAAAAAGATAGCTACTTTGAAGGATACACTCAAAAATTATGCAAAAGAAATAAACATGCTTCAGGAAGAACAAGAGGAACTAAAAAGAGATCTTGAGGGAAGGGATAAAAATATAGATAGCTTGTTGAATTTCATAAAAGACCTTGAAAAGAAACTACAAGGACTTCAAAATAAGTGGAATGAAATGAAAGGAGAATGGGAAGTTTTCAAGAAATAGAATGAAGACTATGAAAAAGAAATAAAATTACTCGACAAGGAGAAAAAGGGAATCATTAAGGAAGCTAGTGAGAAGAATGAAGCCACATCTGTGGATTTTCAAAAGCAAGAAAATGATCAAAAGGTTTTAAATTCATCTACAAGTTATATTTTACAGGTTCATAGAAGCATTCAAAAGGAACAAGTTATTATTTCCATTGGTCCTAATAGAAGATATAATTTTATTAATACTACTTTGGCTAAGAGGTTGCAGGTTCAAGCAACAAAAATTAAGGACATACAACTGGAGGGTGAAAATGTTCAAATTTTTGAAAATTTAAAGATCACAATGGGTAAATATGTTTTACATTTATATTTGCATGCTATTGAGATGGATGATGTGGATATTGTTCTTGGTTATCCTTGGTTGGATTCTTTGGGTACTATTAACATTAATATGTAAAATAAGTTTATGAAGTTATGGTACAAGAAAAAGAAGATAACATTGTAGGATATTTCTTAGCTTAAGGAGAAAGAATCCAAGGAAAACAAGAAGTGGTTGTAGAGAAACAAATAGAAGAACAAATAGAACTTGAAACAGAATCCAAGAAGGCAGTAGTAGCAACAAAGTCCATGGAAGAAGAAATAAGAATCAAGTCCATGGAAATAACAGTAGCAAATACCAAGGACAATTTGATAGAAGAGCACAAGGACACACCAAACAAAGAGAACATGAAAGAACAATGTATAGAAGAATTTAGAACAATGGAGCCAAATATTTAGGATTCAAATAAGGTAGAACATGACATTAAGGTTACACCATATCACCATCCAAACCACCATGAGCGATAACAATCTTGGAGGTATGGCTCAAGGCAACAATATTATGGTTCTATGTGGAATCATAAGATCACCAAGTATGGCAGTGTTTAGCAAAGAAAGCATAGTGATCCTAGTTTTTAGAGTGGTTCATTAGTAGCAAGGAATAAGTGAACCAATCATTAAAATTATCAAAATATAGTAGCAGAAGCGTGGAGCCAAAGAAGTGTTTGGATAATCAAGTGGTAAAATGACATACCAACATCAATGATGACCACCACCAATCAATGTTTCACTAGGATGGATGGATAATTGAGATTGATACTAGTTGCTAACATTGCTTAGCAAATCATATTATCTTGTTTCTTCATATGTTTCGAGGATGAAACATTTGTAAGGAGGGTGACATGTTAGGGTACCTAGGAATATATATTTGGGGATATTTTATTATATTGTATAAGGGTTGGCATGGGCCACACATAACCCAAGGTTGATTGTATTATAATATAATATTATATTATATTAGTAGTCGGCTCCCCAAAGTAGAATTAGAAGATGAATATATAAAGAAGAGATATTTGTCATTGTAATAATGATGGATATCAATCATATGTAATCATATTTGCCCATGAAGTGGCTTACGAGACTTTTTGCTCCTTAAGTGACACTCTCATCTTAGGAGATCTTGTGGAGTTATTCATTCCTTAAGGGGTATTATTGGTGTTTCCCTACCTTAAGGAAATTATCTATCTCTATCTCATTATGTGGATTTTTTTTGTGGATAATTATTTGTGGATGAATGATTTGATATTTTTGCATTTTGGTGAATGATTTATGTTAATGAGAATAAATTTTTGTAACAATTAGATTCTATGATAGACTACAAAACCTAGCTATTTCTCAAAATCAAACACATCAAACTAAATTAGGGAATCTCTAAATCCCTTGGTGAATCCAAACCTCCCACAAAAGATAAAACATTGGTGAATCCTCTAAAACAATGGGTTAGCAACAGTGCTCTCCTGTCGAAGTGTAGACAAAACCAAAGAAAATGCACCTAGGACCAACACCCCAACTAGTGCATCTTTTTGGAATTCCACAAGTTGCACACTTAACTCTATGACACTTTCACACTTCTACATGACACTTACACACTTCTACATGCACACCTAATACATGAAACTTGTGCACTTTCTCACATTATACACTTGCACACTTAATTACATGACACTTGTGCACTTTCTCATATTACACACTTACATAATTACATAAAACTTATTCACATCCTTCATATAGACACTTATATAAAGGGGAAATATAAATCACACTCCTCAACTATGGAATCAAATCTTACTATGATATTTACATTGCACCATAGGTACCATAGGGGTATATTAGCATGTACCAAATAATGTAATATTCTCTAACATAAGGTGTCCTTTCATTGCAGTTATAGAAATATCCTAGTCCCTAACATCTAGATCATGCTTATGATTTTATAGGTTCTGTTATTCCCTACTCATGGGATCCTAAGCATTTTCTCTTATAACCAAAATTACAAATGATTTACTTAGGTATGGGGTAAATATTTGATAAGTAGCAAGAAGTATACTTACGTTCTACTAGATGAGGGTTTTTTCCATAATTTTTCTCCTTGTTGGTTGTTCTAGTAGATATGAAAGTTCAACTTCTAATTTTTACCATTGTTTGCCATCTAGAAGGTAATCCTAAGGTTCAAGGCGATTGGGATAGTCTAGCTAAGTCTAATTCTAGAAGCTCATGTTGATTATTGAGGTTTATGTGGTTTATATATTGTACCTCAATCTTCTCTTTACCTTTTATGGAGGCTTGACTACTTGTTCCAGCTTCTTGGTTTTCCTTAGCCTCTTTAGATGGAGCAAGTTTTATTGAATTATTGATGAAAGGGTGAGAAGCATTTAGAGAAGGACGTAGGTGAGATTTGGGATTTTTGGTTTGAATGGCTTGACAATAAGCAAAAGGATCCTAGTTAGCCATAATCCTATACAACTTCTGTTGATATTCAAATTTTACACATTGGTGATATGTTTAGGGGACTGATTGCATAACATGAATACAAGGTTACCCTTGGAGGATGCTAAAGTTTAAGCCATAGGGTAACATAAAATGGGGTAGTTAATATGCGTGTCCCACTTTGATTGGAAGGACTATACATATCGAAGCTTCTCGCTCTTCATTATCATAAGCTTATTCTTTGGATAAACTTAAGACTATAGACATTAATGGTTGAGCCATTATCTATGAGAGCTCTTTTGATACATTGATCACTAATATTGCATGTAATGTATAAGGGTAACTCTTCTATCATCAATGGAGGGGAAGATAATCCTTAAAAAATATATTGTTGTATGATTTACCAATAGTGATCCCACCATATTATCCAAATTCTTAGGGCTAACATATTGGTAAACATTTTATTCACTTAGAAGTTTTGAACAAACTTTCTCTATGACTTGATATTTTAGAAGCTCAAGTATAGAGATATTAGTTTGGGTTTCTTCCAATTGATGTTGTAGGTTGAAGGTCTTTTTACTTTTATATTGAGGCTTAAAAATTAAAGGTGGACCCTTAGGGGCTGATGCATACCTAGGCTTAGAGGGATTCAAAGCTAACCCTTCTCTTTAGCTTGTTGTATAGTGATAGCACTAATTTGAATCATCCCTACTAGATTATGATCCGATGGTGGAACATCTCTATATGACATGGTGTTAGAAACATTTTGCCCATGCTTCGGCAAAGGATATTGAAAGATCCCTAGATCTTGGTTTAAGAAATTTGCTTACTCGAAACTTCCTACCACAAGGAAACCTTCACCAATTAGGTCTTGCATAAAGTTTTTTAGGGTTCTACATTTATTTATGTGGTGACTATTTTTGAGATGGTAACCATAATGTTCATCTACCTTAAACCATGGAAGGTTTTTTCTTTCAAGGTCATATTACCTTATAAGAGGTAACTCTATCATATTTGCTTCCAAAAGTTGTTCTAGGAAAGACAACAGGGACTTATTTAACCTAGTGAACTTTCTAGGAGGCTTCTCTTGGGTTTTAGCCAAGACAAGCTTTTGTAGGGCAACGATAGTGCCAACATGACATATTCTAACATTATTAATGAGGTGAGAGTCAGTGAATCCATCACCCACTACATGATTATTTTTATATTGTATTTTAGAGTTAGAAGAAAATGGTTTCTCATCTTCATTTTTTGTTTTTAACTACCCTCTACATTGGAGGGAGGCTTCTATTTGCTTAGCGAGATCTACCACATCATCAAAGGATGATACATGGGTCATATCTAGGGGGTATGAAATGTGTTCTTGGAGGATATATATAAAAATACACAAAATTTCTCTTGGTGGTAGGTCAAAAGGAATTTTCCTAACCAATGCTCACCATCAAGGTAGGAATTCAATAAGAGACTCATTTTCACATTATTTTAATAGGTATGAGTCATCAACTATGATTTTTTCCACAACATAGGCAGGAAAATATTAGATGAACATGTATTTCAAATCAACAAAACTCTTGATTGAATGATGAGGTAATTGGTAGAATGATTCTAGAGCCTCACCAACAAGGCTTATAGAGAAACATTTTAACATCAATACCTTATCATAGGTGATGCCATGGCATGCAACTTGAAATATTCAAATATGATTTATTGGGTCACCTTCTCCTCTATATATCCAAAACTTAGGTAATATAAAGTTAGAGAATAGGGTTTATTGATTAAGGTAGTATCTACAAGTTGATTACAATAGTCTTTATAAGAATACTTATTTGTTGTCCCTCCTTGGATAAAGGCCAATTGTTGTTTGAATTCATAATTTTATTTTACCACCTGTTCTAACTTAGAATTTAGATCATAGAATCTAGGATAAGGAATTGGTGGTGTGATAAATTGAGGTTGTGAATTTATTAGGAGATAATATTATTTATGGATAGGTCAATAAAAAAGTAACAACCATTTTGTTAGGTATAGAGTTATTAGGGAGAAAAGAGTCAGAAGAAGGAATGGTGGAAATTGAAACTTGTGAATAAGGTAAGTTGATAAAGGGGTTGGAAGATATAATATTTAAAGTGTTAGGCATGCTAGAAAATATATGCAGATTTTGGACATGTGGAACATTAGCAAGTTGAAAAGTGGAATAATTCAATCAAAATGGTTCCATTTTAAGAGGTAGAGACCCCTGGTTCCCAAAAGATGATAGGATGTTAGGGGGCTTTACCTCTATGGTTGTTACATTTATAGGGGGTGTTTTCATCTTTGATTATCCCCACCCAGGACAATTGTGCCTTGTGTAGAGCAACACAATGGGTTTATGACCAAGAGCATGGGGTTCAACTCAATTGAGGGTCTTTGATAGTTTTTACAAGGCCAACTCCTTATTAAGATATGAAATTCAAGGCATGCTAGTTGCTCAACAAAGGAAAAGGGATGCGAGAAAGTAAAAATAAAGAAAAAATAACAAAAAAAATTAAAGGGGATGATGCACCAAGAGATCCACTAAGATCTCCCTACAAAAATTGACCTAAATGTTATGTGTCAATGCTGAACACTTTCTCTCCTTGACATAGTGAAGTACAATTGAGAGTTACCAGTTATACACATGCATAAGAAAGTAGGTCTTGCAAGAGAACCAAGCAAGTGAATCAATAAAAAAATAGACACATGTCCCTCACACACACATACACTTAATAAAATTCAATATTCAGGCAAAAGGTCATAGACAAATACATACACACAATAACAGGTATAAAGACAATACCAAAAAGTAGACACAAGCTCTCATGTATATATATGCAAGCAAGATTTTACATAGATTATACCAGAAGTGGGGGTTTGAGATTTCCCACAAGCCACTCAAGAACCATAATTGTTTTTACCGAGATAAATGAAAGGAAATCCTATAAATGTATACAATTGCAAACTCATTGATCCTTTACAAATCTAATACTATTACTATTTATAGATTACAATAGAGAAATTTTTCCTCCAAATTTTTTAGGACGGTCTAACTTTCTATCTACCTTTTTTTTGAGGATTCTAAATATTTAATGGAGTTAAATTTACTTGACTTGTCGAGCCAAAGTATTCTTGGTAGATAACCCATATGTTCTTAATAATAGCATATTATCTTTCTTCTTCCTAAGAATTCATGTGATCACCTACCTCCCCTTGGTATTGTTGCATCCATCCACTTCCAAAACTATCTCCTATTTTGGAACTTTTCCCACCATATTCTATCCGCATGATTGGGATTTTCGTGTTCATGCAATCAAGACTTTTGCTTGGTCATCTTCTTTAAGAGTATAAGTTTTGATAAGCCAATATGTCATCCTTTCTTATTTTCTCTTAAACCTCATTAAAAGTCCTAATTATCCTCTTAGTTGCTCTAATACCATCCTTTTGCCTGTTAGTTTGATAAGTTTCCTTTGGTTCTTCTAAGATAGGTTTTCCCCAAGATTTTATGCGACTTGGACCCTCAGTATTTGGTTTATTGGTTTTTTAGCAAATTATTGCTTTCTTTTCTAATGTTGATATTTGATCTAGAGATTCTAAAAGTTGGAAATGGCCTCAACCTTCATCCCTTAACTTTTTCTTAAGGCCATCATCTTCTAGGGACCTTCTACTTGTAGAAGGAAAATAATTCATAGGTCTAAAACTTTCTTCATTGGCATGAAGTCGGTAAAGTGTTGCTCCAAAGAAGGTATGCTATATATATAATGTACATAATCCTCAACCATTTTTTATTCATCTTCTATCTCAGGCCTGTTCACTTGTGTATATTTGGGAAACTAGCTCCCCACCATTTTGTTGCCCATTGGTCCATTTGCTCATCAGAGAGATATGAATGCATTTCATTAGCGAAAGATTTGGATTTCTCTTCTTCCATAATTAAAATCTTGTTGGAATTTAGTCCTAATATTGGTTTATGTTCTATGTGGTGGAGGAAAAGTGGTTCAAAATAAAGTTTAAATTTTATCCCATATCGGGTCCTAAGCACCATGTGGACTATCTCGGATGCATATATCCTCTCATTTTTATGGAAAAATTTTGTGACAAGAAAAGGTGGAGTGAGGCTAGAATATCAATCACACATATATCCTAAATTATAGTCATGCTTGGATAGGTATTTAAGGCTAGTAGTATTTTCTTTATTTCTCCTAGAACTTGAATTAGGTTGTCGTCTGGTTGTGTTATTGTTCTATTGATAGGTTGATACTCAATACCTAATGTATCTACAATGTTCTTAGGTACACTTATTATTTTGATCTCAGAATCCACTATAAAGTTATAAATTTTTTATCCCTATATATTAGTGAGAGATAGAATAGGGGCTTTGTTTTTACTGATCCATCAGTTGAAAATTGTAGGACATCATCAGTTTGTTGGGGCTTCCACTTTTCTTCTTCTTTCAAGGATTTTTGTAAGTGTACTTTCTATCCTGGAATGGCTAATATTTTTAAAATTGGAACTAGTATAGTGGATATTTTCAAGTGAAACACTATGTTAAAATATCCTAGAGGCACCCCTTTCTTAGGAGCAAAGTGTGGTCTCTCTTGATTTGTTCTAATATCCTTGGTTGGTTATGATGGTATTGACTAATACCTTGGGATTATTTGGGTATTTTGCTTGGTAAATGCTCAGGTTTTTGGTAATACAGTTGTTGATAATTATAAGCCATCTTTGACTGCTCTATTATGATTGTTTGGTACCTTTAGATCATTTGGTTGTGGAATGGTAAGGGCCCATAAGTCATTGATAATTGAGGTATTATGATCAAAGGTTGTTTTGATTGGGTTGAATTGTGCTAACTTCTAGGGATCGGTGAGTTGCTTGCATCCTTTTCCTCCATTATCTTCTTCTTGGTCCTCATCAAATAATTTGATCATACCTAAGTTTTTTTTCCCATTAGATTGCCCATTTGGTTAGATACTATATATATTTCTTTCTCATACCATGCTGTTAGAATTTGATCTTGAGAAACATAGTCAATTTTTGTGGAAATGGTCCATGAGTTATGCTCTAGCATCTAGTTTTTAGCCTTTAAATATGAATCAAATAACATCACCTCTTGTTTTGAAGTGGCCAAAAGTTTTTAATTTCTCCTAGGTTGACTTGGTTGAGGAGGTTTTCAAGAGGTGGGTAGTACCATGTGGTGGGATTCTCTATGTAATTATTTTTTATAGGGGCTAATTCCTTGGTATGATTAGGAAATTCTATTTGTAGATGGGTTACCACCAAGACTATTTGCTAATGATGGGCTTAAGATTGACCATTTTTCTAAGTATGTTGAAACTAGGGCCTGGGATACCTGATGGGCAGGTTTCTATATCACTAGTAATTTCCTTGTGGAAATGGGGGCTTGTAGTTGTTCTGGTAGAGATATCTTGGGGTATTATGTTCCCTTATCATATCTAATATTTGATTACCTATAAATGTAAGTAGATTGTGGGATGAGTCTTGCTCAAGGTCCTTGGGGGTTAATGAAGTTGGAATTTATGAGGATAAAATAATTGAATATGAATGAGGGGATGATTGGAAGGTCGTTGGATGAGCAATAGGAATTTGGGATTATACATTAGGGTATAGAGGCATATTAAGCCTAGGGGCTAGTCTTCCAATATGAATTAAATAATTCTCAACATGAATGGCCAATTCATATGAATCCAATAGGTAGTTTCCTCCTTTGGCTTTAATCATCATTGAAATATTAGAATACAAGGCTTTTAAATAGTATATAAGTGCCATACTTGGTGGGGGACACATCTCCTCTGGTATCTTGTACCAAGATTTGTGAAATATAAGGTTGAAATCCTCTACTAGGTCCATGGAAGTTTTTTTTATTATCACCAGTTGTTGCAGGAGTGATACTCCATCCATATTTTCCTAAATTTTTTGATAAAAACATTTTCGATATCATCCCAATAATTGATAGAATTAGGTTGTAGTGTGATGTAAAATTCTCAAGATTTTACTCTAAAGGATATCACCAACAACCTTAGATTCATATTTTGATCTAATATGTTATGGATCATACATAGGCTTACCACATGCTTAAGGTGCCAATGGGGGTAGTGAGATCTTCACCTGTGAAATAGGTTAGAGACTTCAGACCATACTGGGGTATTTATTCCCATGTTTCATTTGGTGCTGGTGGTGCTATCAGATCTTTGTCATTATAAGTGAGGAATGTTCTAGGGGTTGGTGGTGGGGATGGAGTAGCAATATTATGAACTGCAACTCTCCTTCTTCATGGAATGGTTGTAGGTAGTGGCAACAACTCTTATCACGATTGGTAAATGTAAAACCCAAACACTAGCTTTTCATCTAACTATCGTTAGGTTATTCCTTTAGGATGAAATCACTAGGTGAATGTAGATTCCTACTTCTAGAAAGCAGGTAAACAAGTATCTTCATCCAAACCTTGATATGGTATCTTTAGCAGTGGCTTCTTCTAGTGTTTGTTCTAGAGTAGAGTCACCAAGTGAGAAAAGAGGTACTTCAACAAGCAAGATTAGACTAAGACCCTCACCAAATATCAGTCCTACTCCTTGTTGTGATTATGATAACAATGATGTTTCACTAGGGTCCCATCAAATATACCATTAAATTTTTATCATCTTTGATTGTCCTTGCTTTAGACAATTATGCCTCAAGGAGTAGCACAGTGGGGCCATGATAGAGAGTGTGGGGTTTGACTCAATTGGGGGTCTTCAATAGTTTTTACAAGACTAGATTTTTATTAGGATGTGATATTCAAGGCATGCTAGTTTCTAATCAAAGGGAAAGAGATGTGAGAAAGTAAAAGTAAATTAAAAATAACTCAATAAAGGTAAAGGGGATGATGCACCAAGAGATCTGCTAATATATTTCTACAAAAATAGGCCTAAATGCTATGTGCCAACGGTGAACACTTCCTCTCATCAACATAATGAAGTACAAATGAGAGTTACTAGTTATATGCATGCATAAGAAGGTAGGTACCATAGGAGAGCCAAGCAAGTGACTCAGTCCAAAAATAGACACATGCCTCTCACACACACATACACTTAATAAAACTCATACTCAGGAAAAATATTACATACAAATACATACACATAACAATGGGTCTACATGCAATGCCAAAAAATGGACACAGGCTCCAATATATATATATATATATATATATATATATATATATATATATATATATATATATATGCAAGCAATATTTTACATAGATTATGCCAAAAGTGGAGGTTTGAGATTTTCCACAAGCCGCTTATGTTTTCTGTTTCTGTGCATCTATCATTTAAGGACTCATGATCTGACTAACTTTTGAACTTTATCCTCTGCATCTGAGTGACTTCTGAACTACCTGTCCATTGCATCATTAGATCTAACTGACTGTATTGACAACAATGACAATCCTCCTGCAACACCTTGCTCAACACTAAACTCCTATCCATTGTACTTTGGCTACACCTTGTTGTTCAATAAACTCTTGTCCATTGCATTAATAAATCTGTCTGACTGTGTTGACAACAATGACAATACTGTTTGCTGCACTTTGCTCAACAATCTCCCCCTTTGGAATTGTTGGCAACACATGTGCAATTTTCTTGTAAATCTTCTCCCCCTTTGACAATAATACCAAAGGGCTGCTGCAGACTCCCCCTGAGTCTATGCACAATATTCTTAGACACAAATTATTACAATTAGCAAATATTCCAAGCATGAACAAGAAGAAAAACAAGTACACAAATGCTCCCCCTGAGTCCAAGACCACTTCATTTCATTGATTGACAACATCATGATAAGCATAATAGGCATCAATAAAATCAACAATGTGAATAGCAAGCAATAACCAGATGAATGACACCATCACCGTCAACTTCACCAATATAACATGTGTAAGAACATGACTGAACCACTGTCTTCTGTGCAACTACCCTCTGTTGCTTTGCAAACTCAAACTTGTCCACTGTTAGTGAAGGCATACAATAATATTATATAGCCAAATTTTTGTTCTGCAATGCCAGCAACATCTGCATACAACTTCACCATGCATCTTGGATATATTCTCAACAAGCTTGAACCCAATGACAGTTGTTTGTCTCTCTCTCGTAGTGAGAATCCAACAGAGCTACCTCAATCCACTTTCAACTCCGTGCAGTACCAAACACTCGTACCACAAAGACAACCAACATCTTTTCTCAACCAATTAGGGCTTTAGCAAAAATGCTTATAGACAAGGTTTAACTAACATCATTCAACTCAAGATTAACTTTGAAGCATTCAACCAATCACTACATGTAAAGGAAACTAGTAGACATCCTTTTCCTTCCAAAGGTATTTGAACAAGACAACCACCAACATAAATCACCAAGGCAAAGAATAACTTGCTCAAATCAAACTCAATGGAGTAAGCCCAAATCATGTATCAAGAAAAGCATTAACTTGATCAAAACAACCACTATGAAAGCAACTCAACTATTCATCACCAGGCTAGAAATCATCTGGCTGCTCATTAAAAAACTTTTTTTTTTTTCAATCTTCCCATTCAACATGCTGATTTCACTTTTGTCAACAGAATTGACAAGTGACTCACATCTGTACCAATTTTTGTCCAAAGACTCGCAATTTTGCTGCCAACTCTTACTTTCAACTATGCATGTCGAAAGAAGACATTTTGTCAAACACTTTATGGCCAACCGTAGTGCACCTTACTCAGCCTCAAGCTTCTTATTCTTGGACTGGCATTAAATCAATAGTTAAAACAAAACTGTCTATGAATTAAATATATTCACCAAGGTGTCATGAAAGATCTGGCAATATTCACATCAAAGAGTAAAAACAAATACATGCTGCTCGAAACACAAATACACAGCTAGGGCAAGCATTCTTTCATTGAGCAAATTATCTGGACTATTATGATTCGTAATTTTGAACAAGTGGTATTAAGAATCATCAACAAGACAACATGTTGACATATATCAAAACTACCAATGGTGACAACTCTCAAATTAAACACCACACTTCACGGCATTTCCATAAACCACTATATAAATTGAAAAACACACTTTAACAACTATACAACATTAACTCGACTGCTTACCTTTCATCCTCAGATACCTAGACAAATACATAGGAGCATTAAAATAAAACTTTAATATTGCTCCTCCCGAGGATGTGCCACCCGGAGTTGCTTAGAGCAATGGCGGAGTAGCCTCCTTCAGTCCAAGGAGACACAATTTCCTTTCTTCTGTCTTTCTCCGGACTTTCCTGAACTTGGGCTTGGGTTTTTCAACAACATCCCTATTTTGCTCCTGTTCGTGAACTTGAACATTTCTCTTGTGGGGTTGTCTCTTGTGCATTCTTGATGGATGATTATTTTCTTTTCTTTTATGCACATGATATGTTCCTTGTTGGTGTTGTCCTCTTTGTGTCTGATGAAATCTAGGGTTTTGCCTTAGATTAGATATAGAAGTGCTTGGACGGAACCTTGCTATGTGCCCTTGACCGTTGCATTTAAAACATTGCACATGTTTTATTCCCCGTCTCGTATTGCATTCTATGTGTATGATGAAATCTATGGTATTGCCTTAGATTGGATACAGAAGTGCTTGAACAAAACCTTGCTATGTGCCCATGGCCATTAAATTTAAAACATTGCACAGGGGTGTTCACTCAAAAAAATAGAAGTATTTTTATCAAGATAACTCTTTGATCTATTGTTCATTCCACAATAAATTGCCTTGTGACCAAAGTGGTTGCATTTAGAACAATAGACATAAAAAGCATTATTATTAAAAGAGTGAGAGTGAGAGAACCTCTTTTGTTGTGGTTGCTTTGTCGTAGATCTTCTTTGATATTTTCTTCCTTTTGAGGATTCAACTTCGGATTTTTCTTGTTTCAATCCTTCAACCGATGACTTCTTCTTCTCTGCATATTTGGAGGATGAAGGTTGTTCAGCTTCATATCCAAGACCAAACTTAGCTCGTGGAGCTTCTTTGTTGATTTATCATTGTATCTAGCAACTCGTGCTCTTCTCAAATTTGAGATTTATATTGGCCTCTTTTAGTTGTTTCTTCAATAAAACAATCTCTTCTTCTTGTTGGCAGCATACAGTCTCTTTCTCATTGATCCGAGACCTAAGAATATCTTCAATCCTTTTGTTCTATTCTACTTGCAACTTTAGATCAACAATAACCTGTTTATATTCCTCTTCACTTGTGCTATATACATCATTCTTATTACCCAGCTGTGTCTTCAAGGCTTCTTCTGATTTCTTGGCCTTTTGAATTTGTAGGAAGAGATCTTCAATCTCATCCTCATATTATTCTAATTTCTTGGACAATATTTTGTTCTTTTTCTTTTCTATTCTCCACTCTTCAAGAGCAGATATCAACTCTCCTTCAAAATCTACTTCAACCTCAAGATTTTCATCACAAACTTCAGGATTCACTTCTTCTACCTTTTTCGGTTCAAATTTCTCTTCTACAGGAACCAAAACTGACTGGGATGCCTATTTGGATGAGGATCTATTCTTCTTAGCCATTGTGTACTAATCCAAGATCAACCCTGACTGATTTAGCCAAAATTGGGAACCTGGCTCTAATACCAATTGTTGTAATCACAATGACACTGAGAGGGGGGGTGAATCAGTGTGTTCTTTAAAAACTTCTAAAACAATTAGATTATAAAACCAGCAGTAGTTTAAAGCAGATAAAAGAGATACTAAATGCATCAATAAAGCATCACACATAACACAACATTTTAACGAGGTTCACCAATGTGGCTACTCCTCAAAAAGACTGCTTGGACTACCATCCAAATCTAGTCAATGCAAAGCTACAACTTTACATAATCCTTTACCAAGACCAACTGGAAGGAGCACCAACCCCTTAAATTTATCTGCTTCAACAAAATGGAGCATGAACTCCTATTTTACCAGCACCTACTGGAAAGAGGCACCAACCCCTTAATTTTCTAGCACCAACTGGACAAATTGTTTACCAAAGACCAACCTGGAAAGAGGCACCAACCCCTTAATTTGCCAGCACCAATCTGGACTTCAATATTGAATAAAAAAATGTTTGACATATACCTTTGTTATTGCAAGACTCTAACCGGTCTACATCACCTTTGCAATCTCTGTGCACTCTGCTCTCTCTTGCACAATCACTTCACACAGTTTGTCGCACTGCTACAGCCAGACTTTGCAATCAACTTTGCCCTTCGCACTTCTCTGCACACTCTGCTTTCTCTGCGCACACGCTTCGCACACTCTGTGTCATTTCACATTCTGCTCTTTGCTCAACACGAACTTCACTTTCACAAAAACTATGCTCGCATTCGCACTTTATTTTTACACCCCATCTTTCAAACTCGAAGAACCCTTGCTTTTATAGAAGAAATTTTAGAAACAAACCCTAGAAGAATGTTGACTGAGAAACCCTAGATTTTGTCAGCTGCCAAACCCTAAAATCCGTCGGCTGTAACCCTAAGAATGTCGGTTGCAAAACCCTAGAAATTGTCGGCTGCCAAACCCTAAAATCCGTTGGCCCAAATTTAACTTTGTCGGCCTCAAAATCTTCTCCACCTTCGTCACCTTCCTGTAGCTTATTGCAGCGAAATAGTAACACGTCGGCCCTTTTAATTTTATTTAATATTTTAATTTAAATTTTAAATAAAATAAAATTTAAACTAAATATTTAAAATTAAATATCTTCATCACCGGGGCATCTTTTTCAATGAAATGAAGAGCCAACTTGGGTTTTAAGAAAAACCCATTTCAAATCTGTTATCCATGATTTTAAATAAAACTTTTTATTTTGACTACCTTGGTTTTCATAAAAAACCTTTTCGCTTCTTGACATCTCAGGTTCTGAAGACTTCTTCTTCTCATTCTAAATTATGTTTTCTGTTTCTGTGCATCTATCATTTAAGGACTCATGATCCGACTAACTTTTGAACTTTATCCTCTCGCATCCGAGTGACTTCTAAACTACCCGTCCATTGCATCATTAGATCTAACTCGATCGTATTGACAACAATGACAATCCTCCCGCAACACCTTGCTCAACACCGAACTCCTATCCATTGTACTTTGGCTGCACCTTGTTGTTCAATAAACTCTTGTCCATTGCATTAATAAATATGTCCGATCGTGTTGACAAAACTTTTGAACTTTATCCTCTCGCATCCGAGTGACTTCTGAACTACTCGTCCATTGCATCATTAGATCTAACTTATCGTATTGACAACAATGACAATCCTCCCGCAACACCTTGCTCAACACTGAACTCCTATCCATTGTACTTTGGCTGCACCTTGCTGTTCAATAAACTCTTGTCCATTGCATTAATAAATCTATCTGACTGTGTTGACAACAATGACAATACTGTTTGTTGCACTTTGCTCAACATCTTTGTCTTAAGACCATCATATTTGGAGCACACTTCAACTAGATTGTAGTGATTCATAAATATAGGGGGATTAGACCCTATTGTATTTAGATGAGATGGATTCACTTGTAGATACAAATACCCAGGCGAAGGGTCCCTTTGAGAGCTCATAGGGTTAGATCTAGGATATTGTAAAATATCTAGAATGAACTCTTCCACAACTGAGGTGGTTAAGGACTCTTCTTCATCCCTAAATACTTTTTGTATTACCTCCCCATTTCCTCTAAGGAAGGCTTTAAAATGGTCCATAGACCTAAAAACTACCTCCCCTTATTTATTGTGAATAGGGGAGAGGGATCCAAAGGGGGGATTTTCATCATCCGCTTCCTCTTCATAAATAGGATTTTCAATTACTTTTTGCTTATTAGGAAGCTCAAGTAGGGAATTTGGATTTTGTGCCATTTATCGCACAATATTTTAAGTTATATGGGGTGGTAAGCCATGGTCAAGTAAGGAAATTTAATTAATTAATATTTTGTTTCCTTAGTTTTTAGAGCAAAGAAGAGAATATATGTTTCAACCCTTATATCACCTTGGAAAAATACCTCACCTTATGACTCCCATTATCTCCTTGTAATATACTAGCCAAGGGAGATAGCCCCCAAGGTTCATACGTCGGGTCACTCAAGGGGTTGCTAACCTTCCTCTAGTAGGACTAACAACTAGGTTATGTTCTTATTATCTTAATTTAATGTGATATATGCTAATAAAACAATTTATATGATATTTATTAAAGCGAGATCAATTTTATCTTGATTAAGGTTTAGGTATGGTCAAAAAGGTAGGATGGAGACTTGCATGGTGTTTCACGACGGTTCACCAAATATGTGGGCACCAAAAAGGGGATCCTAAGGAAGTGCTAGCCCCAATAGGTTATTTTTTCTCAAGGGCCCACACTCATACAAATGGGAACTACTGTCGGCCCATTGTTTATGTGTTTTTGAGTTCTCATATTTGGTGAGAGGGGAATTATGGGTTCAGCAAGGGTAGTTTTTTTGTTTCCCTAAATTTAGTTGAGTGTGTTGATTTATATAGCACCATAATTTTTATGCTAACCTAATGTCTATATGCAAAGGATGATGATGCAAATGTAAAATAAAAACAATGATGCAATAAACAAGTCCTATATACTAGTTCTATGATCTATTTTTATGAAATAAAATCTATTCTCTTTTCTTTATTTCAAACAAGGATGCCAAAGATATGCATAAAACAAACTAGTCTAATGCATCTCTATATGCAATTTTAAATTTAAATATCTGAGGGGTGAAAACAAGAAACTAATGCTACGCTAAAAGGAGGTTCCTCAATATCTCTTTTGATTTTAATGTTCTAGAATACTATTGTAACTATTACAAAATAAAAATGTGTTAAACAAATAGTGCAAGAATACAGGAACTACCCTAAGTATATTTTTTCACTTTTTGATGAAAACTAATCCTAAATCAATCAAGAAAATAAAAAATATATATATTTTCTTCTTTCTTTGAGTAAGGGAAGAAGAGTAATGTAGAAAATAAGATTTTACCCTATATGTAGAAGACTACATCCATTTTCAATCTTAATGCCTAAAAGAAACAAAAGCCTACACTAAGACTCATTCCTTTTTCTTTCTCTTTCAATGTTTTTAGGTAGAACAAAAAATAGTATAATCTATAGATGATAGAAAACCAACAAATATAAAATTGAGTGGAGGACTTATCTATCCCAATGACCAAGATAAAACTATCACTTGTAGACAAATATGCCACTTGCATGAAACCGTCACCTGCAACTCTTCCATATGAAAAATTTTCCAAAACCTACAAAATAATACAAACTAAAAAGGGGAATTAGATTTCAGGGACCTTCCAAATGGCAAGAAAAATGAACTAATTGTTTGGCACAATTAGGCTCTCAATTCTTATAACAAAATTTAAAATTTGACCTGATATGGATGTCAAGCTTACTTTTTGTTAATTCTCCACCTAAAGACATAGTGGCTAGAGAATTCATTTCTATGGCCAAAATAGATAGTAGAAAATAAAAAATATGGAGATGATAATATAAACTATAGATAGGATATTACAACAAAATGGTACAACAAACAGATTAGATTGATTGACAATTAGGTTAAAGAAAAACTCTAAGTTTTGAATGAAGGAGATGAATTTAACACCTGACACAAAGAGGATAAAAATGGATGAAACACTAATGGAATGACTATGAGTGAGGAATAGAATATCATAGAGGTATTCAAATAGATAGAAACCAATGATTAGACTAGTAACTTAAGATATGAAAGCTTTAATAGCAAATATGTCGCTTAGACTAACTATGAGCGGTAAATTCATTATTCTTAGAATAATAAAATAGAGAGGGGACTCAAAAATGGACTAAATGTCATGGGAAGTGATGAAGAGAGGTGCCAAATATTACAAAGTGAGTAGGAGAATGCCTTTGAGTCTAATATCCAACATGAAAAATAGCTTAAAATGAATACACCGCCTACAAGGGATGTAGGTGGTGATTTTACCTTCTTCAAATAAAGAGCTTAAAATTTTAGTTAAAAGTGAAGGCTAGGTGTTTATGGAATGTTCAAGAAGCTTTTTTTCCTATATTTTACCTCACAAGTACTTGGGATATTTTCTAGAATAAAAACTTATATGAACAGTAGGCAAGCAAAACTTGATAAAAGGTTACTATGGATGAAAAGGAATTGCATAACCATAACTGAATCAACTGAAATTAAACATAAAATAAGAAGCATGAAGAGAGAGTGTATGAAGGAAAGCAAAAGATAACATAAAATTATCAAGATTCACCAAAATAAGTGAATATATAATGCTTGAAGACTTTGATGCTTGTTGAAAAATTCACCCTCTTGCCTCAAAATTTTAGCCTCACATTGTTATGTGAAGTAGTCATTGGAAAAATTCTATCCCAAGGGGTTCTTATATAGATAAAGTTAGGCACTAAGGGGGTGGGATGAGGTGTTATGTTGTGGTGAGTTGAAGAGTGTTGATGGCTAGTTAACTTGCCTTTATTGGCAATCAAGGTCTAGTTGAGGCGTGATTGGTAATTAGGTAGATTTAATGGAATTTTGATTTCCAGTTAGGATTTGTTGATTGGAGGTTGATTAGTGAGTCATCTACCTAGGTGTATAGTTTCTAGGGATTATTGAAAATGATGCAAAATGTTGACTACTCATGAAAGGTAGTTGTAGGTGAACTAACATGTTGGTTGCGTGCTTGACATAAATTTACCACCTATGAATCAGCCATCGATGAATTCATGAGATAATGGATTTGCAAATTTGACCATTGAGGGTCAAATTCATAGGGGAAGACCAAATTTGAGCAAGAAAACCAAATTGTGTGGATTCACCAGCTAAGACAACAATTTTATCATTGGTAAATTTATCTTTGAAGTGGAAAAATCATTAGATGCAAACTTGGTTGTAAAATTTGGGTTTGAAGGTGTGGGAGATTGTTGACTTATTTTCTATATTGATTTATTATGATATTGGCTTAGTTATATAATCTAGTTTTAGGTATCTACAATCATAAATTTTGTCTAAGTCCATCATAGTCTTTTCAACTTCTCTTTTCTCTATCACTAGAGCTTCCTTTTCTCTTCTAAAGCCTTTTATAATTTGTTTAGTGGGATTATCACCTTTGATTATTTCTTCAAGCTATGGAAATTAAAACTAAGAGGATCCAATGTCTTCCTTTCCAATATTCATCACCCCAAATTTATCAAAAAGTTTCTTCACATATTCCTTCTATACTTCTAGCTTTGCATTCTTGGTAATTACATCTCAAAATTATTAATTATGAGCTCAAATTTTGATTTGAGTAATCTAATATTTTTGTGAATTTCCAAAGTGGGTAAGTTAAGTGTGATAATATTGAAGTATTCCTTTATCAACTTCTTGCTAGATGGAGTGTTAGGATTCATGACAACTTGATTTATTATGAAATATTCTTGTGTTTATTGTATACCATGTTTGACTTGGCCTCCTTTGGTCTTGGGATGGCCAAAACATCATCAAATAAATTTGAGAGATCGTTGTCCTTGTGAATCTTCTATAAGTGTCAATCCTTCTTCAACATCTTCATGAGAAAGTCCTCATGATCATTTGGTGTTTGATCTGCCAAGGAAAAATCCTTTTCTTCTCTATCCTCATCAGTTGTTTTTGTCATATTTAAATTAGTAGGTTGAGTAGTGTCATCAGGGTATCTTTTTTGTTGTTATTATTTTCAATTTCTTCTTCTTTCCCTTCTCTAACAATAAATTTATTTTTCTCCTAATTTGATCATCATCATTATTATCATCATCTTTCATGTTGTCTCCTCTAGCAACCATGCATATGCCTCTAGTTGATTTTTGATTTTGTGAGGAGCTTTGGGAATGTCATGTAAGATTTCCCTTGAGTAAGGTAGTTGTGGGGATTATTGTATATTTGGGAAACCAATTGACACTCTATCCACTTATTTGTATTTTAGTGCAAAAATTTGAATAATTGAGTTATTTGGAGAATATCCTCCTATCATATAAATATTTTCTACTCAAGACTCCCTATCAACTCTCACTTCCTCATTGAAGGAATATTCACCCATGGGAGCATCTTCCACAAGAGCGACCTTATTGCCCTTAAATGCATATTGCACTTCTCTTGAAAACTTGGAAGATGAGGGTTCTTTGGGATCCTAATTGGTATTCATCTCTCCTAAAGATATGAATAGGTTGTATTTGGTACATATTAATATGTATAAGGATATATTTCCTTCATTGCATTCTATAATAACCTAGTGTTTTCCCTAGCAAGGATCTCAAAAAATACCTTCAAAAATTATCGTGGATGAAAATCCCTTTGCTTTTCCAATTCTGTGTATTTTTTTGCAATGTAATGTTGGGGATATGGTATACCTTGTTCAATATTCCCCTTCACCACTAGTTTTTCTTTATCTGAAATGAATTTTAAATAATTAAAATAAATAAGAGGTCTTGTAAAATTACCTAGTAGTTAGGATGTTATAGAGTTGGTTGATCAATTCCTGGTAAATCAAATGTGCCCATCGATGAGCTTATTTTTGAATATTAGTGTTAGAAGTGACAACATCCAAGTCTTGAAATATTTGGATTGGGGATCCTCTCCAATGTGGTTAAGCAAGACAATTGTATCTTTGATCTCCTCCTTAAAATAAACCTTTGGATCCCTTATTATTGGGTGAAAGTTCTTTCTTGAGGCTTTCATTCAACGAGTTGTAATGAACCCAAAAAAAGCTTCTTGGTTCTTCTCCTACATCTCTATTACCTTTGATTTGGTGGTGACATTCATATCTTCTAAAGGAGTACTCACAATAACCAAAGAACCCATAAGTATCTCTATTACCTTTGATTTTGTGGTGATAATTTTTGTACTTGAACTTCATTTTCTTTGTAAAAAATGGAGTGCTCACAATAACCGAAGAACCCATAAGTATCTATAAAGGACCAAAAAAAAATGATAACAAAATTTACCTTCATGGTATTTTAAACATACACAAACCATTATGTATGTGGGGAATGCATCCATAAGAGGATGAGGTTACATAGAAATTTATAAGCCTGTAAGAATATGTTTCCAAGGCTTTGTCCATAAGTGATGTCTACTTAAGGTGGAGATGGACTTGCATGAAAAAGAGACCTTAAAAGAACATTTTATAAGAATCAATTGTCCACCAAGTCAATATGTTTTCATGACATTAATACACAACACTTAGAAAATATTGAAGTTTCACAAAGGACACTCATACGAAGACTACGAGACCAAATTTGCATGAGAAACCAAACCATTACTAATAATAGTTTTTTGGGTTATTATTGATGAAAAAATTAAAAAACTTAATTGAATTTTTGAGAATAGCTCAAATAAGAGGTATTGAGAGAAATGCATGATGTGGGACAAGAGGCTTTTTCAAAATACTTTATCTACGACAATGCCCTAGACATAACACATTTTTTACTTTGGGATAATTTTTTCCTTAAGACCAAAAAGGGGAAATCATTGGACACACCCACTCAAGCGAGGGAGACACTATATAAGAAGAAGATGAAAATATTCCATTTTGAAAAACTTAGAGAGCTTACATGCAACAAGAATGATTGAAATAGTAAGCAATCACTAATAAATCTAGATGAATTGATGCTAAAATGAGGTAAGAATCTAGGAAAAATGTAAAAATTTTAGAAAATTAAAATAAAAAATCCTTAGAAGAGAGGTTTGCACAACCATTACACAAAAACTATTTTGTAGAAAAGAAATAGATCAAATAATGATAGGAAAAAGTAATTTTATCAAAAGGAAGAAAACAAACATTACTGAGAAAAAATCTAGGATGATGTTAGTTGTAAAAGACCTTCAAGGAAGCAGAACAAAGCACCATGTGCATGTTAAGAAAATAAACATTATCGATAAAAATAGTTAAGATGATATTAGTTGCAGAACACCTCCAAGAAAGGAGAAAAAGCACCATGTGCATGTCAAGAAAACAAATATTATCGATAAAAAGGGTTAAGATGATATTAGTTACGTAAGACCTCCAAGAAAGGAGAACAAAGCACCATGTACATGTCAATGTTAAGAGTGAAATAAAATTAAAGCAAGATAGTATTTTCATATTAAGAGTGAAAAAACTAAAACAAGATAGTATTAGTAGAACATAGGTTATATGTGGTGTAATAATTTATGCTAGAGTAAAAAGGAACGTAAGTAAAAGCATTAAATGCATGTTAAAGAGAGTATAGAAAAATTTGGAATATGTGACCCAATACATGGAGAAAAAACTGTAAAAGTAATGGGAAGAGGAGGTTCAAATTTTAGGGACAACCTATTTGGAAAGGTAGTAGTCTGATATGAATCCTCTGAGTGTGTGTTAGTGTTAGTCAGAGCATCAGTTGGGCAGATAAAACAAAAATAAATGAACAAATTATTAAATTAATTAAAGTTTCAACACCATCTAAGTTTTATTCTCATTATTTACATATTTATAAGAACAGAAGAGGCGGTGGGAGTGGAGGGATAAGCAGAATGAGGAAGAAGAGGCGGGAATATTGGAGGAAGGGAGGCGGAGAGATAAGGGAGTTGGAGAAGCGTGGAGGGATAAGGGGATAGGGTAGAGGTGTAGGAATGAGGAGCAGAGAAAGTGGAGGATATTTAAAACAAATTTGCCGACATGATGCCGACAAAGTTCACATGTTCACACTGGGCCTAGAAATATCTAGGTATTTCTGGGCCTAAACCCTCTTCACACTTTCAACATTCTCCCCCTTAAAGTTGAGAGAACTGACTACACAGTCTCTCAGCTTTATAAATTGAGCTTTAGCCATTCCTTTGGTGAAGATGTCTGCAACATTCTCCAAAGTGCGGCAAAATTTAAGCTCAACAATATCATTTTCCACCATATCTCGGATGAAGTGGTACTTCATATCAAAATGCTTCGTTCTGCTATGGTGGATCGGATTGTATGCCAACTGAATGGCACTGATGTTGTCGCAGTAGATTCTGGTCGGACCACTTTGTTGCTCTCCAATCTCTTCTAACACTTTTCTTAGCCATAGGGCTTGAGTACTAGCATAGGTGACTGCTATATACTCATCTTCTGTAGAAGACAAAGCTACCACAATTTGCTTTTTGGAACTCCATGTTATTAGTCCTGATCCCAGACTAAAATAGTTCCCTGAAGTTGATTTTCTGTCATCAATATTGCTGCCCCAATCACTATCACTGAAGCCTACAAGCGTGATAGTGTTACATTTATGGTACTGGATTCCAAAATCCAATGTACCCTTCACATATCTGAGAATTCTCTTAGCTTCCTGCAAATGCAACTCAGATGGGCTAGCCATAAATCGAGAAACAAGAGAAACAACATACTGAATATCAGGTCTGGTGTTGGCGAGAAACATCAAACTCCCAACCATGCTCCTGAAAGTGGTCACGTCAACTTTTGATGCTCCATCATCTTTGCTCAATTGGATCCCATGTCCAACTGGAGTTGCAACTGGTTTGCAATGCTCCATAGCAAACTTCTTGATCATGTCCCGAGCATACTTATGTTGACAGATGAAGATCCTTGTATCTGATTGATGAATTTCCAATCCAAGGAAGTAATGCATTAAGCCGAGATCCTTCATCTCAAACTGCTTCATCATGGAGCGCTTGAACTCCATATTCACTTTTCTATTACTACCCATGAATATGAGATCATCCACATACAAGCAAACTATGAGGATGTCGTTACCTTGCTTCAGGTAGTAAAGTGTGGGTTCATTTCTACTTTTGGTGAACCCAAAATCTTTGAAGTACCCATCAATGCGTGAGTACCAAGCTCGTGGTGCCTGCTTGAGACCATAGAGTGCCTTTTTCAATCTGTAAACAAGGTGTTGCTTACCTTGTTCTTGAAATCCTTGAGGTTGCTCAACATACACTTCCTCTGTTAAGTACCCATTGAGAAAGGCACTTTTCACATCCATGTGTTGGACTTTCCATCCCTTGTGTGCAGCTAAAGCAAGAACTGATTCCCGATGGTCTCCTGTCGAGCTATAGGAGCAAATGTCTCTTCATAATCAATACCATATTTTTGTGTAAATCCTTTTGCAACCAATCTTGCTTTGTGCCTTTCAATGCTTCCATCAGCATTGAATTTGGTCTTGAAGACCCATTTACATCCAACACACTTCTTTCCTTTAGGAAGCTCTACCAACTCCCAAGTATCGTTGTTTTTTATAGAGGTTATCTCCTCTTTCATGGCATCCTGCCATATCTTCTGAGTATAAGCTTTCTCATAACTAGAAGGTTCAAGTTGTGCACTAGTTAACAAGGCATAGTTAACTACATCTCCCCGAGGTTCTTGTTGGGAGTCATCATCACCATACAAATGCATATTTTCAAGTCTTTGTAAAACATAACTCATCTCACTAGCTTGACTTCTAGTATACCTTCTTTGAAAATTTTTATCCAACATCTGATAAGATGGATGATGTTGGAGAGTTCTCTACCTCTCGATGGAGAATCAATATCCAGTGGTGGGGAGACGGGACCTCTTGGGGGGGGGGGGCTGGGGGGGGGGGGGGGTGGAGGGGGAGTCGGATGTCTTGTGCGGGGGGGGGGAGGAGGGAGGATTTTTCTTTTCTTTCGTTGGTGCTATCTCGCACCGTGTAGAACCTCCCATCATGAGATTCAACATCGCTATAAATTTGGGGGTTTTCCCCTTTTCCCCTTCATCAAAAAAAAACATCCCTAGAAAGTATTATCTTTTGAGTCCTAGAGGTTGTGGAGTCTGTAAGTTTTTGTGTTCTCACTATAAAAAAAAAAAAATGAATTTACTAATCGATAGGATCGAGCTTCTTTCTCTGTTCATCAGGAATGTGTGAGTAAGCCGATGAACCAAACACTCTGAAATGCTTAACATTCGGTTTCTTACCATACCATGCTTGGTAAGGAGTTTTCCCTTTCAAACTTGAAGTAGGACTCCTATTCAAAATATACACACTGGTCCTGGCTGCATCTACCCAATACATATTGCTCAAATGCTTCGTTTGAAGCATAGATCTTGCCATCTCTACAATGGTGCGGTTCTTTCTCTCAACCACACCATTCTATTGTGGAGTATAGGCAATAGTGAACTGCCTCTTTATTCCATGTTTTTTACAAAAATTCAAAAAATCATTAGAGGAGTATTCTCCTCCTTTATCTGATCTGAGACACTTAACAAAATATCCACTCTCATTTTCAACTCTTGCTTTAAAATCTACGAAGCAATCAAATGCTTCATATTTATGCTTCAAGAAATATATCCAACACATTCTTGAAAAATCATCAATGAAAAGAAGAAAGTAAGAGTTGTTACCAATGCTCTTGGTCTGCATCGGACCACAGATGTCCGAGTGCACTAGCTGGAGTGGATAACTGGCCCGCCATGCTTGTCCATGAGGAAATTTGGTTCTAGCGTGCTTGCCCAAGGCACAACCTTCACAGACTTCCTTATTGTCCTAAACTTTAGGAAGTCCGGTCACCATCACTTGAGAAGTTAACATCTTCAAACTGGCTGAATTCAAATGACCGTATCTCAAGTGCCACAACACACTTGGATTTGCAATAGCAACATTTACTAATTGATCTCCTCCTGGCTGGCCAAAATTTAAAGGAAATAACCTGTTCCTTGTCATTGGTACTTGAGTAATGACTCTATCACTATTATTCTTATCAAAAATAGTACATTTACCCTCATCAAATAGCAACTTATAGTTCTTCTCTAACATTTGACCAACACTTAAAATATTGTGTTGGAGATGAGGTGTGTAATAGATATCACTTACTTGTTTCATGCCTTCTTTTGTTGGAACCTCCATGGCTCCAATGCCTTCAACTGCCAATGACTTGTCATCTCCCAATTTGATGCTGGATTTGTAGGAAGAATCCAGAGTAGCAAAGAGTTCTTCTTTGCCACTCATATGATTTGAACACCCAGTGTCCAAGATCCAGGTATCATTCAGGTTCTGATCTGACTTGCCATATGAGAGAAAGAGATTTGAGGTCCCTTCCTCTTCTCCAAAATTACCATACTGACTGCTCTGACTGCTGCTCCCTTGAGATGATTTCGACCAACAGTCACGAGCAAAGTGGCCAAGTTTACCACAATTGTAGCAAGCTTGTTTGGACTTGTCACTTCCTTTTCCTCATCCTGGATGCTTCCCTCTGTTCTATTGTCTACCTCTATTCTGACCTCCACTTCTGTTTGAAGATCCTCCTCTGTTAGGAGTTCCACCTCGTGGACTATTCCTACCTCTACCTCTGTGTTGACCCCTGCCTTGTCCTCTGCCTTGTCCTTTTCCTTCTTGTGAAGCGAAGGCTTTGTCATCGCCTCCGTGGCTAGTGGAAGGAGATTCCTGCAATCTCTCTTCATGTGAAAGAAGAGAACCAATTAGTGCATCAAAGGAAAGTGCAGTCAAATATTTTGACTCTTCAATAATGATTGCTACATGATTCCACTTAGGAAGAAGTGTTCGCAACACTTTCTTCACCACAACTTCTGGTTTAATCTCTTCACCTAGAGTGATCATTTTATCTACTACGACTTTGACTCGCACACAGTAGTCTCCTACTTTCTCATTCTCTTGCATTCTGAGATTTTCAAAATCTCTTTTCAGAGTTTGAAGCCTTACTTGCTTCACTTGATCACTCCCTTGAAAACTTTCCTTTAAAGCATTCCAAGCATCTTGAGTTGTTACACAGGATGCTATTCTAGGAAAGATGCTTTTATCTAGGGCTGCTTGCAAATGATACAGGGTAGAGGAATTATTTTTCTGTGCTTCTTTCCTAGCTTTTCTATCAGCAGCACTTAAAGCAGTCCAGTCAGTAGGAGAGGGTTCTGTGTAACCCTCTTCAACTACATCCCACAAACCTTTACCTATCAACAAGGTTTTCATCTTTATTGACCAATATTCATAATCACTACCATTGAATTCTGGAATTGGAAGATTTGAATTTGAAGCCATTTCTACTACTTGAAAGCAAACTTTGATTTGACTAAAAATAGGAAGTACAAAGCAATTACAAGTTCAAATCAAATCTAGATTTCTTAACTCTCTCACCGATTTCTTCTTCTTCTTGTGGATTGTCCAAGACTGGAGGTCCAAAATTGTCTATAATGGAATCCTCATCATCACTGATGACAACTATTTTAGGAGCTGCCACAGGCTCAGCTTGTGCTGGCTCAGGCTCTACTGACTCAGGCTCTGGAGAGTGTGGAATATAACTTTCACTAGATTGTTCCTCTGGCTCAGCTGGAGAGTAGCTATCACTGGCTTGATCTACAAGTGCGGCTTCAATTGTATCGGACTCCTCCACTTGTTGTCCGAATATATTGTCTTTTGAGTCAGCCTCGTATCCAAAATCGGGCTTCCTCTGGTGAGCTATTACTAAATTTTGTAGTTGACTGAATACAGTTTGTATTCTATTTCGCCGGACCCTCTCATCAAAAGATTCAACAGATTCTCTCCGTAGTAGAGAGCACAAAGCATGGTAACATCCGGTAGATCTGATCATCTACTCATTATCACAATAGATGAACTGAGTTATAACATCAATTTTCAAGGTGCCCAAAAAAAACTTTATCTCCGGAAAAATATCTTTCCAATTCCACTTAAAAAGTTTTTCAAATTTTTTTATAAAGTCTTTAAATTTTTTTTTAATAATTTTCTTTATATCCTTAATTATTTTTTAAATAACCTATATATTTAAAAATAATTAACAATATAAAAATGAACAATTATTAAATTAATTATAAAGCCTTTTAAAAAAATGAGAAAAAACAATTTAAATTAACAAAAAAAACCTTTTCTTAAGCGATTCGAACCCTCGACCGCTTCGTTCCAAGTAAGGTACTTGGGCCACTACACCATGCGACCACCTTTGGGATTAAAAAGCATGCGCTTCACCTTAACCCTTGCAGTATGACGTGCCAAAAAAAAAATAAAAAAACAAAATTTTATAGACTTGCTCCGACGGGTTTCGAACCCGGGTTCTCCTTGCTGCTCGCGAGGAGCCTTTACCGTCACACTACGATGCCTGTCGAGTATAGAAGAAGACCTCCTTCTTCTTATACTATCGATGGGCATCAAAAATTAAAAAAAAATAAAAAAGAATTGTCCCACATGCACCGGGACGGGGGAATTTTCAGTTTTTTATACGCGTTCACCCGCATATACCATCGATTGCCTTCGGGCAATCAAACCAGCCAACCTTTTGCCAGCGAAGGACCAACCGACACTTGCCACGTGGCGTTCATGCCACTCACCGTGCCACATCAGCGCCTGCCTCACCGCCATGTCAGTGCGCCACGTCAACGTCTGCCTCGTCGCCATGTCACCTCTGCCAGCTTAGCTCCTCGAGCTACGTTCCAAGTCTGCACCTACCACCTGGCGCCTCGAACCGCATGCCCAGCTCTTGTGGGCTACCACCTCAGCCCTACGTCAGCTTTCCTTGGTTTGCATGCTTCCCCACATGTGCCTCGGTCCACGTGCTATCGTGCCAAACTCCTACCTCGAACTATGTGCCACCAATCAACGTCCACACCAACGCAGCTCTCTACGCCCACCTCGAGATCCATGCCCTCGGATCTACTTTGAAGACTGTCACCTCAGGATCCGTGCCCCGTGCCTCGGAGTCTGCGCCCGCCTCGGCTCTGATACCAGTGTTAGTCAGAGCATCAGTTGGGCAGATAAAACAAAAATAAATGAACAAATTATTAAATTAATTAAAGTTTCAACACCATCTAAGTTTTATTCTCATTATTTACATATTTATAAGAGAAGAAGAGGCGGTGGGAGTGGAGGGATAAGGAAGAGGAGGCAGGAATATTGGAGGAAGGGAGGCGGAGAGATAAGGGAGTTGGAGAAGCGTGGAGGGATAAGGGGATAGGGTAGAGGTGTAGGAATGAGGAGCAGAGAAAGTGGGGGATATTTAAAACAAATTTGTCGACATGATGCCGAAAAAGTTCACATGTTCACACTGGGCCTAGAAATATCTAGGTATTTCTGGGCCTAAACCCTCTTCACACTTTCAATAGTTAGATCGATGATGATAGTACGAATCTTGAATGATTGGTGGTACTCTTCATACTAGGTCAAAAATAATGAAGTGGAATAGGTTTTATGGAAGTAATCCCTGTAGTTTGAATCTTACACTTATCAGTTTCTAAAAATAGTATGGTTGTGACTTAAAATTCTAAGTAACATTAGGTTGTTTGAAGAACACAAGCTTATACTGACAGGGGGGTGAACAATATAAGATCAAATTTCACTTTTCTTTTCCAAACAATATTATCCAATATAATAAATGGCAATATCAATATAATTAATCAAAGCAATACACAAATCATCACACACACTAGAGACACCAATTCAACGTGGTTCACCCAATGTGAGCTACTCCACGAAGAAAATATTTCTACTAAATTTTATCAAAAAATATTCTTGGGAATCAATTCCCTATTACAATTTTTATGGATCTCTGTCCAAAGGAGACACCAATCCCTTATGCTCTAATTTGTGGATCTCTCTCCATAGGAGAACTCTTTCCCCTTTTCTCTAGTTTGTGGAACTTGATCCAAGAGAACTCTATCTCCTCAACTAGTTTGTGGATCTCTCTCCATAGAAGAACTCTATCTTCCTATCTGGTTCATGGATCACACTCCATAGGAGAACTCTTTCCCCTCTGCTCTAGTTCGTAGATTTCTATCCACTAGAGAATTATTTCCCCTCTGCTCTGGCTGATGATCTTCTAGAAGACTTGTCCCCAATGCTCTGGATAATGGATATCTATCCACTGGAGAACTCTTTCTCCTCTACTCTGGCTAATGTATCTCTATCCACTAGAGACCGTTATCCTATTTACTCTGTCACCTCCAAAACTTTCTCTTAGTTTTATCTCAAATTTACACCAAACTATATCCCAAGTCTAGTACAAATCTGCTCTATATTTACTCACAAATTTGCTCATAAATATACACTATCTTCTATCTCAAATATGTCCTTAAGCCTTAACACCAAGCTTGATAAAATCACCAATCAACTCTTCTCAAATATTCCCCAAGCCTTAACACAAATCTTGAACAAATAAATCAATCAAATCTTCTTAGATCTGCCCCAAGCCTTAACACAAAACTTGAACAAATCAATCTTGCTCTTAATGTTGTTTCAAGTATTCATAAGACTTTCTCAAATATACCTTCAAGTCCTCTCAAGAACTTGCTCAATCTGCTCTCAAGTATTCACCAAGACTTGCTCAAATATGTCCGCAATCCCTCTCAAGAGCTTGCTCAAATATGCCTTCAAGTCTACTCAAAGACTTGCTCAACTCTGTCCTCAAGTCTACTCAAAGACTTTATCAAATCTACCTTCAAGTCCACTCAAGAACTTGCTCAAACCTGCTCTAACACATGCTCAAAACACACAAAATATGCTCAATCAATCTTAAATATTCCTCACAATGCTATCAAATACTTTGTCTAATCTTCAAAGTAATTCCTTTAACTTGAAGCTGTTTAGACATATTCTATCCAAAATTTGTTTAACCTCTAAAACATATAGAGAATGGTGTACTCTATCAAAACTCAATATGTTCTACTCAATCATTAAGTCTATCACTTCTACATGTCTTACTTTTATTGCTATTTTAAAGATAGATTCAATCTAGTACATGACACCTATCTTTATGATCTACACTCCTGCTTTCACAAATCTATTTTCTAATATTTGCACATTCACTTTTAATATCACTCAAAACCAATGCTCAAGAAGTTTCTCTCAATCATTCAACCAATGAAACACAACTTGCTCACAAACCTTAAACAAGTATTTTCATACTTCTTCAAACAAATAGCACAATGGTGGTATCGAACACTAACCCAAATAATTCTCAATATCTATCTCAAATGTTCTCTAAACATTCAACAATGAAGCATATAAGAGTCACTCAAATATTTCCAACAATGCTTATCAAAAAATCCTTTTCACTCCACCTTATATTTCACAACATTCATTCCAACATTTCAAACAAAAGATGATGTGCCCATACCTCTTTGCTTTGATGGAGATATGTCTTCAAAACCTATCTTACTTACAACCAAATCCTTTTTTCCAATTCAAGGTTAGATAGCGACAGTCTATCTCAAAATCTCCACATGGATATTCACCTCAACATATATTTCACCATACAAAGATTTATAAAATGCCAAACCACTTATACACCTTATTACTCCTATCTTTGTCAATAATTTTTATCAACAAGAGTTACCAATCACATAAACAAAATTCTCACATCACATACACCTTATATCTTCTTCTTTAAAACTAAGAAACTTAAATAAATTTTCAAAATAATACTTTATTCAATGCATCATCAAACTCTAGCAATCTGAAAAATCTCTCCTAAAGCCTTAAAATAAATTCAAAATATTACTTACTAACCCTTATGACTCCCAACTAAGAGCATACACAATAATATTTATTCAACCCTCATAAATTTCAAATCATGGCAAAAATAAAACTTTATTCAAACCTTATAACTCCCAACTATGGCAATAATAAAAGTTTTATTTAAACCTTATAACTCCCAACTATGGCAAATACACATACCTTAATCAAAAATTAAAGCTTCCACAATTGCTTCCGTCGTCGCTCAAATCTGTGATCTCTTGGCCCCGCGCACCCTAACACAAGGGCTACCACCGTGTGGGCTATGCTGCCCACGTAAACCAAGGAGCACGTGCTACTTAATATCCTTCTTCGTTAGTGCAAAGGTCAAAAACTCCGTGCCCAAAATAAACCTTTGCATGGATCAAACTCCATGACTTGTTGCTCCCAAAACGCTATGCAAACCAAGCTTGCCAGCTCGACTGCCACCTCACTTCGGTGGGGACAATCCCCTTCCACAGTTTGACTAGCTTCTCGCTCTGAAAAGTGTGAAAACCTACGACTATCTCCCTCTACCGTGTGCGAGAATTAATCATGCAAGGAGTATTTAGGGGGCATTCAAATAATTTGCATCCTCTTCAAACTTAGGCTAAAACTTAGCCTATTTATATATGCACCCTTATTGCTTTGACATCGACCCTCTTTTTGTAATTCAAATTTTGGTATTTTGAATTATTATATTTAATTATAATAATTTAAATCCTAAAGAATTTAAATATTATAATTTAAATATTTAAAACCTTTTGGATTTTTTCTTTTTAGGGATAACCTTGCCATCATTTATGAATATTTTAACCTTTGCCAAATTACCACCAAGGTAATTTATTGCCACCATTAATAAATATTTTAACCTTCACCAAGGTAATTTATAAATCCTTTTTCAAATATTATGGAGAGGTATTCCTTTCTTCTTGCTACCTTATACCTCATGTGCCATCAAGAGAAATATTCTCACAAATATTTCCATCAATTTAAGACTTCTAACCTCTTGAAATTAATCAACCTTTTTGACTTTAATTCCATAAAATTGCACCCAGGTGTTGTAGGTGAGCTGGAGAGGAGAGGGCAATCCTCCAAGGGAGGTCCCAGGTTCGAATCTCCACCCTACTAAAAAGCTGAATTGGGTTCCCAAAATCCAATTGATAATGTTGGTGCGGGTAGGGCTGGGTGCGACCCCGGGTGACTTTGACGGTGTAGAACCCCCTATTCGTGGTCTCTTAGACCAAGGCAGCCCCGCAAGGGGTTTTTCTCTTAAAAAAAAAATTCCATAAAATTGGGACATCAAACCTCTTGACATTAATGACAACAAAACATGCTCAAATTTCCAAAAATATCCTCCTTTGTCATGGATGGTAACCTTTTTTTCTTTAAGCATTCCTTTCATATTTTTCTAATACTGCTCCCTCTGAATGAATACTCTCCCCCTAAGTCAAATCGCTCTCCCATTTGACATCCATGGCAAAGGGTCTCCTTTGGGGCTAAATATAAGACTCTTAGCTTATACCCCTCCCCACCTCCTCTCCTTGAGGTGATTAATTTTGGGGTGGGAGTAAAATTACTCCCAGTATACAATATTTTTTTCCTTTGTCAACCTTCTTTCTCAACATACCCTTTTGATCCCTTTGAGTATCCTTGTTCTTGCTTGTCTTTGGAAGCTCTGGAAACTCTGTTTTGCACCACTTACCCTTATGCCCAAAATTATTACACTTATAACACTTAATGTTGTGGTTCCTTGAAGGTGCAAATGTCTTGAAGTTTCTCTTGGTGAAACCATACCTATTTCTATCATGAACCCTGCAATGAATTGCTTTATGACCAAACTTATTACAAGAATAACAATACCCTTGAAAGAGATGTCCATTTTTGAAATTTCTCTTAGTCAAACCATATTTCTTCTTTTCATGAGCCCTGCAATGTATAGCCTTGTGACCAAACCTATTACATTAGAAACAACGTCCTTTGAAGAAATTTTGTCTTGGACCCACTTGTCTCTTAGTCCTTCCTTCTTTGTGATGATCCATGTACCTTGTTTGTGCATTGTTTTCTTACTCTTTGATGTTGTCACTTCTCAACACATCGATGTAAGTGTTAGGTTATTCAAACACTTATTTTGATGTTCCCTTTGAGACTTCCTTTTCTTTTGAGATTGATTCCCCTTTGTGTACTTCTAGATATTCTTCATTGCCTAGTCTTATTTTGATAAATGAAGATCTTTGTGCTTTGGTAATGTTATCCAAAGCTTTTGAACTTTTCTCAAACCTGTGTAGCTTGTCTTTAGACTCTTTCACTTCCTTCCTTAGTGAAACTACCTCATGTTCTAATCTTTCACATTCTAAGACTTTTACCTCTAACTTTTTAGTCATACCTTCTTCAATTTTCCTTGCCTCTTCAACCTTAACCTTAAGGTCAGTGAGATCTTGTAGAAACTTTGCCTTTGTTTCCTTATCTTCTTGTACTTGGGCTTTCAATCTTGAGTTATCCATTTTTAAATCAACAAGTTCCTTAATTATGGCTTCCTCCTTTTCTTTTTCTGAATCTTCCTCTTCTTCTAGGTTTTCAAGAGCATCTTCATACTCTTCAATATTTGAATGACTTTCATCACTGTTTCTTGAAGCATTAATTGCTACTTCAATAGGGGCGTCTCCTTTTTCTTCTATTGCTAAAAGTATAATTTCCTTTGTATACCTAATTTGACTATCCCTATTTTCTTTTTCATATTTACTGCTATTGAAACCATTACAATAAGTTGCATTGTGGCCAAGGTTACCAAAACATTCTTCTTCACTGCTACTATACCCAACTTTTGAACAATGATCTTCAAGATGACCAAAGTTACCACAAATAAAATATTTGAGTATTCTTAGTTCCTTCTTATTTATTTTTACATAGTTAGTTTCTTTTCTACCGTTAAATCTTGTTTCCACTTCTCCTCTTAGAGCAAAAATCTCTTTGAGAGCACAATCAAATTCCTTTTCCTCTTTGCTGATATTATACCTATTTTGTGGATAATAAAATGCCATGTGACCAAGCTTACCACACTCAACACATCTCATAGATTTTTCCTTTCTCTTAGTCTCAAGATCCAATTCTTTTTTATTTTTAGGTCTCATGGTTCTTCTTTTGCCTTTCCTTGCCATGTGTGTTATTGTAGATCTTTCTTCAAGTTGTTAGGCTTCTCTGAAGGAACTCACTCTAATACCAATTGAAGAACACAAGCTTATACCGAGAAGAAGGGGTGAACATTATAAGACCAACTTTCACTTTTCTTTCGCAAACAATATTATCCAATATTATCAATGGCAATATCAATAACATTAATCAAAGCAATGTATAAATCATCACACACAATAGAGACACCAATTTAACATGGTTCACCCAATGTGGGCTACTCCATGGAGAAAATATTTCTACTAAATTTTCTCAACAAATCTTCCTGAGAATCAATTCCCTATTATAATGTCTATGGATCTCTGTCTAAAGGAGACACCAATCCCCTATGCTCTGATTTGTGAATATCTCTCCACAGAGAACTATTTCCCATTTTCTCTGGTTCATGGAACTTGATCCAGGAGAACTCTATCTCCTCAACTGGTTCATGGATGTCTCTCCATAGAAGAGTTTTATCTTCCCAGTTGGTTCATGGATCACACTCCATAGGAGAAATCTTTCCCCTCTACTCTATTTTGTGGATATCTATCCACTAGAGAACTCTTTTCCCTCTGCTCTGGCTAATGGATATCTATCCATTGTAGAAATCTTTCCCCTCTGCTTTGGATAATGGATCTATATCCCCTAGAGACTATTGTCCTCTTTATGCTGTCATCTCCAAAGCTTGATCTCAGCTCTGTCTCAAATCTACACCAAACTCTATCCCAAATCTAGTACAAATTTGCTCTATCTTTACTCACAAATCTGCACTAACTTCTGTCTCAACTATGTCCTCAAGCCTTAACATAAATCTTGATCAAATCACCAATTAACTCTCCTCAGATCTTCCCCAAGCCTTAACACAAAGCTTGAACAAATCAATCAATCGACTCTTCTTAGATTTGCCCCAAGCCTTAACACAAAACTTGAACAAATAAATCCTGCTCTTAATGTTGTTTTAAGTCTTCACAAGACTTGCTTAAATATACCTTCAAGTACTTTCAATAACTTGCTCAATCTACTCTCAAGTCTTTACCAAGACTTGCTCAAATATGTCCTCAATCCTTCTCAAGAGCTTGCTCAAATATGCCTTCAAGTCTACTCAAAAAATTGCTCAACTCTGTCCGCAAATCTACTCAAAGACTTTCTCAAATCTACCTTCAAGTCCACTCAAGAACTTGCTCAAACCTGCTCTAACACATGCTCAAAACATCTCACAAAATATGCTCAATCAATCTCAAATATTCCTGATAATGCTATCAAATACTTTGTCTAATATTCAAAGTAATTCCTTTAACTTGAAGCAGTTTAGACATATTCTATCCAGAATTTGTTTAACCTCTAAAACATATAGAGAACGATGTACTCTATCAAAACTCAATATGTTCTACTCAATCATTAAGTTTGTCGCTTCCACATATCTTACTTTTATTGCTATTTTAAAGATAGATTCAATCTAGCACATGACACCTATCTTTTTTATCTACACTCTTGCTTTCACAAATCTATTTTCTAATGTTTGCACATTCACTTTTAATATCACTCAAAACCAATGCTCAAGAATTTTCACTCAATCATTCAACCAATGAAACACAACTTGCTCACAAACCTTAAACAAGTTTTTTCATACTTCCTCAAACAAAGAGCACAATGGTGGTCTCAAACCATAATTCAAATAATTCTCAATCTCTATCTCAAATGTTCTCTAAAAATTCAACAATGAAGCATTTAAGAGTCACTCAAATATTTCTAACAATACTTATCAAACAATCCGTTTCACTCCACCTTATATTTCACAACATTCATTCCAACATTTAAAACAAAAGATGATGTGCCCATACCTCTTTGCTTTGATGGAGATATCTTCAAAACCTGTCTTACTTACAGCCAAATCCTTTTTACCAATTCAAGGTTAGATAGCAATAGTCTATCTCAAAATCTCCACATGGATATTCACCTCAACAAATATTTCACCATACAAAGATTTATAAAATGCCAAACCACTTATACACCTTATTACTCCTATCTTTGTCAATAAAATTCATCAAAAAGAGTTACCAATCACATAAAAAAATTTCTCAGATACACCTTATGTCTCCTTTAAAAATAAGGCACTTAAATAAATTCTCAAAATAATACTTTATTCAATGCATCATCAAACCCTAGCAATCTGAAAAATCTCTCCTCAAACTTCAAAATAAATTCAAAACATTACTTACTAACCCTTATGACTCCCAACTAAGAGCATACACAATAATATTTATTCAACCCTCATAAATTTCAAATCATGGCAGAAATAAAACTTTACTCAAACCTTAAAACTCTCAACTATGGCTATAATAAAACTTTTATTTAAACCTTATAACTCCCAACTATGGCAAATACACATACCTTAATCAAAAATTAAAGCTTCCACAATTGTTGTCGTCATTGCTCGAACCCGCGATCTCCTGGCCCCGTGCACCCTAACACAAGGGCCACCACCACGTGGGCTATGCTACCCATGTAAGCCAAAGAGCACATGCTCCTTAATATCCTTCTCTGTTGGCGTGAAAGTCAAAAAGTCTACGCCTAAAAGAAACCTCTGCGCGGATCGAACTCCGCACCTTGCTGCTCCCAACGCATTGCGCAAGCCAAGCTTACCAGCTCAACTGCCACCTCACTTCGGTGGGGACAAGCCCCTTCCATCGTTTGACATGCTACTCACTTCGAAAAGCATGAAAACCTGCGCCTATCTCCCTTTACCGCGTGTGAGAATTAATCTTGCAAGGAGTATTTAGGGGCATTCAAATAATTCGCGTCCTCTTAACTTAGGCTAAAGCTTAGCTTATTTATATATGCACCCTTATTGTTTTGACGTCGGCCCTCTTTTTGTAATTCGAATTATTATATTTAATTATAATAATTTAAATCCTAAAGGATTTAAATATTTTTAATTTAAATATTTAAAACCTTTTGGGCTTTTTCTTTTTAGAGATAACCTTGCCATCATTTATGAATGTTTTAACCTTTGCCAAATTACCATCAAGGTAATTTGTTGCCACCATTAATAAATATTTAACCTTCACCAAGGTAATTTATTAATTATTTTTCAAATATTATGGAGAGGTTTTCCTTTCTTCTTGCTGCCTTATACCTCATGTGCCATCAAGAGAAATATTCTCACAAATATTTCCATCAATTTAGGACCTCTAACCTCTTGACATTAATCAACCTTTTTGACATTAATTCCATCAAATTGGGACATCAAACCTCTTGACATCAATGACAATAAAACATACTCAAATTTCCAACATTGTCTTGATAAAAAGTATGCAACGGTGACATCAACATTTTACACCTTTATGAAATTGTTTCCTCAAGATCCTCTATACCTCGTGGGTAGCGTGATATGGAGTAAATCTCTTAAAATATTTTATAAATGGATACCTACACCTCCAAGTTCACATAAACTTCAAAAAAAATCTTTGTTGTAGATCAATTTTTACAGGTCTTTCAAACTTGTCTTATTTTAATACCCTAAAGTCTTGATAAAACGATGAGTGAGAGACACTCTTGTAAGGGTTTGAACCTCTTGATATCTACAATATTCCGTGTATATATATATATATATATATATATAATTTTGTTTTGTTTTATTTTATTTTATGTGCTCTCACTATAAATTATATGGCATGTGCAAATAATACGTGTTATGCATGGATTTGGTTTATCAATATCAAGTTGCCTATAAAAAAAATGTGAAAGAGAAAATATAAAAAGCTTTGATGAAGAGTCAAAATTCCAGGCATTCCTCCATGCGCACGGCATGCAATTATAGGCAGTTGTCATCTCTCCATTACCAAATCATTTACTTAAAATATACTATATACTATAATCCTTTTAAAATTATATAATATTTTGCACCACAGTCGACTTTCCCCGTTGTAATAGATTCTTTCTAAACTAATTATTAAATACCAATGACAGCCAAAATTGCCAATTACATCATAAACAGGAAAATGATAAATGGAGGCCATGTCCCATCATAAATGGAGGCTATTACATCATAATTGTAATAGATTCTTTCTAAACTAATTTAGACATTTGTTTAAAATATATATATATATATATATATATATATATGACTTTTTTTACTACTGTGTTTTCTTCCATAATTTTCCGTCTGAATGTGAAGTTCTTCTCTCTTTTAATGATTATACTTGTTCTTCCACAGGTTTGTGCTCAATTAAGACTCCCTGCTCCTGCTCCTTTTGAAACCAGCCAGGGTATTTGTTATATCTGTGGGTTGAATGCTGTTGTTGATTACAGTTTAATATTTGTGATTGTAACGATCATTATGCAGGTGTAGAGATTAGCAAAGGCATAAATAGGTACATTTTTATGATGGCAGCCTTGGTCTTTGGGTACCTCCTCCATGGTTTCTCCATGTCCATGTTTTTAACACTTTTTCAGCTTTGGATATTGCTCTCTCTATAGCAGACATGGTTATATCTTTGCTATATGAGCGAGTGAGTCAGCAGCAGTTAGTTAATGATTACAGACTTATGTCTGTTTGTGAGATGTTGGAGTTTCAGGATTGCTTATGATTTACATAATAATCCATTTATTTTAGATTTCTTATTGAGCTTGTCTAAAATGTCTCATGTTTATATATTATTTTTTTATTTGGGTAATGTGATTCTGTCATTGTTGTTGAAGTTTCAGGATGGTTTATAATTTAAATAATAATTCATTTATTTTAGATTTTTTATTAAGGTTGTTTAAAGTCGGTCTCATGCTTATATATTATAATTTTTTTATTTGAGTATGAGTGACTTTGATGTTGGAGTTTTAGAATTGCTTATGATTTACATAATAATCCATTTATTAATCATCCATTTATTTTAGATTTCAAAAATATTTTTTTTTGAGTTTGTTTAAAGTGGGTCTCATGCTTAAATATTATACAATTTTTTTTTTTGATTTGGGTAATGTGATAAATCTTTACGATCAACACTCAATCTCCTCTCTCGACCATGACCCCTCGAGAGCTACACTTATCTCCTCTCTCGACCATGACCCCTCGAGAGCTACACTTATCAGTAGGGAATTTAACACACAATTATCACACACCCATCCCCTCATACACTCATCCATGTCGTGGTTTGAACCTTGGACCTCCTCCCATCCCCTCACACACCCATGTCGTGGTTTGAACTTTGGACCTCCTGAAAAAGAGCCAAAGCCCGAACCCTTGCCCTTGGGACTATATTATACACAAATTATGATGAACAATTCAAAGGCATGCATGTTTGTGTCTACAATTTATTTATTTATTTTTATACATAGAGGAATCAATAACTACATTTCCTTTTTAAAAACTGATCACATGGTCAAATCGTATGGCCTTGGATCGTAAATTCAAATCATCAATTATAATGACCAATTCAATGGCATGTTTGTGTCTACAATTTATTTATTTATTTTTATACACAAAGGAATCAGTAACTATCTTTCCTTTTTAAAAACATGGTCAAATCATATCGCCTTCGATCTTATAGAGTCAAATCATCGTGCTACCATTATAACCCTTATTTCACCTTGGTAAACACGACTTGGAGTGAGAGACCCGGTGGCTTGGGGTTGGTACCACCGTCATCAAGCACACTCAACGAACTCATATCAAACTACTACCTTTACTCTAATTGAACATGCCCCTGAGGTTTGAACCTAGGTCTCCTCTTGGTAAACATTATATAAAGTGTAAACATTTTTGCAATGGTTACTAGGATTAAGAATGTTGGTGAAAAAACAAATGATAAAGTATAGTTTTTAACTTTTATAAATTATATTTTAAATCTTGAGTTTTAAAATATTATTATAAAATTTATTTAAACTATATTAAAAACTATATATATTTTTTTATTTGGTTATTGTGAGAAACCCCATATGACCAACGTACAAGGCTAAGGAGTCTCCTCCCAACCATGACCCCTCCTAAAGTTGAGAGTTATACTTATCAATAGGGAATTTAACACAAAGCCATCACACACCCATCCTCACACACTCTCCCATGTTGTGGTTTGAACCTTGGACCTTCGGAAGAAGAACCAAAGCCTGAACCATTGTGTTGCACCCTCGATGCTCAAAAAATATACATATTTAATTAAACTCATAAAATTTAAAATTATATAATCTAAGAGTGGCTCTTGAGCTTTCTTTCTAACCTAAAAAGTTTTGTTTGTCTTTGTAGTGCAAGTGGAGAAGGTGAGCTTGCCCCCCTTGAAAAGGAGGTCCATGGTTCGAACCTCTGCAATGCGAAGGAGGACACAAAAAAAAATTATTGTGGCTTCCCTCTATATAGTGGTATACTCAGATGGGATGACATTGTTGGCTACCTAAGAGCAGCGTTCGAGGTTTCTTACTAACCTAAAAGTTTTTCCTTTGCGATGCGAAGGGGGACAAAAAAATCTTTTGTGGCTTCTTTCTAAATAGTGGTATACCTGGATGGGACGACATAGTCGACCACCTTAGAGCAGCTCTTGAGGTTTCATTCTAATCTAAAAAAAAATTACCCCCAAAGGCTAGGTGGATTGGTAGTTGCTTGTTTGGCCAGAAACTTACCAAGAAGAGACCTGGGTTCAAACCTTAGGGGTGTCAATTTGCAAAGGTAGTAGTTTGCTTTGAATTCTCTTAGTGCACACCAAACCGATGATGACAATACGAATCTTGAGCGATCGATGGTCTCCCCCTCATGCCAAACCAACGATGACAGTACGAATCTTGAGTGGTCGGTGGTATCCCCTCATGCCAAACCGATGATGATAGTATGAATCTTGAGCGATCGATGGTCTCCCCCTCGTGTTGGGTCAACAACAATGAGCTGGACTACGCTTGTTGGTTGTGGTTTAAACCCTACACTTTACAATTACTAAAAATAGTGTAGTCGTAACCAAATCTCTTATGTATCTAAAAAATATATTTAAAAGATAATATTTAAAAAATAATAAATAAATTATAAAATGATTTCATGGATACAAGTTAATACCACTTTGTAATGTTCACAACATGAGAAAAAAAGGCTTCAAACAGTTCCTCCTTGAGTCTACACGAGGAGCTAGGAAAACTCATAGTGGATATAAGTTGTGAAAAGAAAGTGGGGACTTAAACCTAGTTTTTGAAGGTAGAGGGCAAGTGACAAAGATTCACTAGGCTTAATGTGGGAGGGATCTCTAGAGGAAGTTAATGAGGATTTGGCACTAGGCTTAATGTGGGAGGACTCTCTAGAGGAACTTAATGAGTATTTGGCACAATGTGGAAGGAGATATACCATGCATCCATGAAAATGGAGGATAACATGGTATACACTCTAAGTGCTCCTTTAAACTTGTCAGAACTTGTGCATGTTAGGATTGGCTTTTGCATGTTAGTGCTTTAAATAGCATCGGTGGTGGTAAATGATTCACTAGGGAGAAATATTAAGGTGGAAGAAGATACAATATATGGAGGCCATGGCAATATTGGTGTATGTTTTATTGTGATCATTATGCAGAGATTAGCAACTAATATCAATGTTGAATTGGAAGTTATGTGGGAGACCAACAAGAGTGATAAGTTAAAGTTAAACTTGCAAGGACTTGGTTGTTAGGGCAATCTCCGTTGCTTTCTATTGAATAATAGTAGTATAAATACATATTTTGTTGTCCAATTTAGAGCAACATTACATTTCATGGTTTTTTCTAATGATGGAAATCATGAGTACCATCATTGCATGAGTGGTTTTAACCACCCAACTAAATCTGACCATATTACTTCATAATGATGTAATAATTCTCCAACACCCTCCCTTATTACATCATGATCCAAACATGGAGAGGGATACTCATTGAACACTTAACCATGGATAGGGACATACTTAGCTATCCATGATTTTTCAACACAACTGGATAGGGACACACACACTATCCAAATATCAAAGTTGTGAACAGGGAAGCACACTATTATTCACACAATTGTGATTGGAGACACACACAACCAATCACAAACAAGTAGATAGGGACACACACTATCCATCATCAAAGTTGTGAACAGGGACACATTATTGTTCACACAATTGTGATTGGGCACACACAACCAATCACAAAAAATTGGATAGGGACACACACACTATACATACATCGAATTTACGATATTCACACAATTGTGATTGGGGACACACACAACCAATCACAAAAAATTGGATAAGGACACACACATTATTTGTACATCAAAGTTGTGAATATACACACACCATTATTTACATAATTCTAATCATGGACACACACAACCAATCACAAACAAGTGGATAGGGACACACACTACTATTCACACAATTATGAATGGGAACACATATAACCAATAACAAACAACTAGATAGGGACACACACTACTATTCACACAATTATGAATGGGAACACATATAACCAATAACAAATAACTGGATAGGGAAACACTATCCATACATCAATATTGTGAACAGGGACACACACTGCTATTTACAACAATTATCTTGAATTTTGTTCAAAATAGATACTCCTTAATTTCCTCATGGGAAGGGTCTTTGTCAAGATCACATTCTTCATCATTATCTTCATTTTCAACCACTGTTGTGTTTGTTTAGCTTTCCATCTATCAGTTCCTTGGTAGTTCACTTGGTTGTCTCTTCAAGATTTTGTGACTCTGGTGGAGTATTATTCATGACATCCCAAAGATCTTTTTCAATTAGAAGCATTTGAAGATTCACTTGCCATGTATAAAAATATTTTCCATATATTTTATCAATCAACATCATCTTGTCTACAAGTACCAAAAGGAAGAGGTAAAATTTCCCCCATTAATAAAAACAATATATAAAGGTGTCGTGCATGGTTATGCATAAGGGGTAGTACCAAAAAAGTATTTATCAAATCGGGGCGAATCAACGTGAAAACTGTATAAACTATGGGGCAAATTTTTCAAAATTTTGAAGAAATTTTTTCAAAACATGGCAATTTTTTTTTCAACTACAAGTATCAACAAAATTATCGAAGGCGACTGGCAGAAGGCGATTGACACAAGGCGACTGGTAGAAGGCAAATGACACAAGGCGATTGGTAGAAGGCGACTGGCACAAGGCGACTGGAAAAAGGCGACTGACACAAGGTGACTGGCAGAAGGCGACTGGCATAAGGCGACTGACACAAGGCGATTGGCAGAAGGCGACTGGCAGAAGGTGACTGACACAAGGCGATTGGTAGAAGTCGATTGGCAAAAGGTGACTAGAAGAAGGTGACTGACATAAGGCGACTGGAAAATGGTGACTGACAAATGGTGAGTGGCACATGGCGACTGGCACATGGCGATTGGCAAAAGGTGAGTGGAAAAAGGCAACTGGCATAAGGCGAGTGGCACATGGCAATTAACAGATGGCGAGTGGCGCAAGACGACTGACTGATGGCGAGTGGCGCAAGGCAACTGACAGATGGCGAGTGGCACAAGGTGACTGGTAGATGGTGAGTGGAACAAGGTGACCGCCATAACCGTAAATAAGATGGCACCACGTGTCCTCCCTTCTGCCATGTGTCATTCATGTGTTAACTCCTACCATGCAGAAAATCTATAAATTCATTTGCAGGGTCATTTGCAGGGTCATTTGCAGCTTTTCCCAAAGCAACTTTAAAACCTTTTTCCAGCATTTTTAGGGCATTTTCCACAGCAATTTTAGAGCATTTTTAGAGTGTTTCCAAGCAATTTTAGTGCGTTTTAGCAATGTTTTGGCATCATTTTTATAAGGTTTTGCCAGCTTTTTCCTGCTTTTCAGAGATGGCTAGTTGTTCCTCCCCTCTTCCATCCAAAGTTCATTTCAAGTACACCTTCTGCCCCAATCTCAAGAGCATTTTCAACACTCCTGATAGAGATTCCCAATGGATTTACACCGTTGGATTTGCTGGTGTGTTGAAGATGCCTCAATTGAACATTAATGTTCAGTTGATGCAATGAATTGTTTCTTGTTACAACCATGACGTGTGCACTGTTTCGATCCCTATGGATAACAACGAAATTATTTTTTCGGTTAAACCCTCCAATGTGCAGAGACTAACAAGGCTGCCATTTTCGGATGGTGTACTGGTGAACAACCAGTACATCTTAACCGACGATGATAAATCCACCCTAGGAAACCTTTACGCTATTCATCCTGACAATATGAAAGGTATAATTTGAAAATTTATTTTTTATTTAACATTAAATATTGTTATGCTATAGTTTCATTTCTCTAAAAATGTTCTCCTTGTTTTGTTTTTGTTTTCTAATAATGTTCTCTTTTTTTAGTCAATTCTTCTAAGTCCAAAAGGAGCTTAAACATTTTGAATGTTGGAGACAAATTTCTATATGCTTGCATTGAATTTTTCAGGCAAGGCTTATTCTGCAGGGGCGACCTACAAAAATGCCTTTTTGGGTACTTTCTTTATTCCTTCGTTGTATTGATAACGGTAAATTTGACTGGTGCACGCACATTTCCAACCTCCTGAAGCACGACCTTTTGAGTGCCCAAAAAATTCAAGCATCTGCTTACACAATGACTACCAACAATTTTATTCTTTGTTTAATTCAGGAAGCTTATTTCAACCTTCAACAGAGCAGTCCTCCCACTGCATTGCACCCAGTTTGTTGTCTATTGGCATGTCTGATGGTGAGATATAGGTAAAAATATTTGTTGAAATATCTTTATTTTCTTTTTTTATTTTTATCTTTTTATTCTCTAATTTTGTTTTAAAAACAGAAAAGAGCATCTCGGTCTTCAAGTAAGAGGGATGCCACATTTAGGATTATGAAGTATCTGCTAATTCTAACACGCAATCGCAGTCATTAGCAATGACTCCCAACAAACGTGTGAGGTCTGATGATGGTCGAATTCAGCATACACCTGCGACACCTTTTACTGGAGAAAGAGTTACAGTCGACGTAGAAGAGGTTACCTCTAACCCACAAGATAACCTTACTCTGCATTGTTCAAAAATGCTTTTTTAAATGATTTATTTTTTTGACTTAAAATTATATTTTTTTAATGTGTTTTATGTATTTTTCAGACAAAGGGCAAATGGTTGAAACATCAATGGTTGTAGAGTCTAAGTCAGGTATGTATATTTTGAATAATTTTTTTTTAATGCTATTGTTATTTACTAATGATTTATTTTATGTTATTGTGTGAAATTTAATAGAGGGACCTCGTAGATTCAAAAGGCTAAAAAAAGGATGGCTCCACCATCTGACCCTCTATGACCACAGCCACAGCCACAGCCACAACAGGTTAAGGTCCACCCAAAGCAAGTTCAGGTCCATCCACTTCAGGTTCCACCTATGAGGAACCAATCATGCATGCGTGGTAAAACGTTCCTCACACCGCCACCTCACAATGCAAGAAGTGCTACAGAGACACAAAATGTGTCATCATCTAATATTTATGTTGTACCGATATTAACCTTAGAGAATTTTTCAAATGTTGAGAGTGCATCTCAAATGCCCTCGAAAACTCTTGATTGTGACTTTCTTTATCAGGGTATGAATCCTAAAAATTTCTCTTTAAAGGCAAGTGATATTCTTGAGGATGAAGAGGGCATTGATGGAGAAGAAGATGATGTCAATGTAGATGCCACCGAATTTTCCCCCTCTATCGCACAACAAGTCATCACCTGTACTGTTGCAAAAGATGATATCCTAAACGTTTCTGAAAATGTGTTATTAGCCGATGCATGTAAAGTTGTAGTTCATAATACTCTTCTTTCGGATATTGATAAATTGAAGGAATGGGAATATTGGGCTAAGGTTTTTATTAAAGCCATCAATGGCCGATATAAGAAATTTTTAAAAAGAAAAGAGTTGTTTCTGAAGATGGAGAATGAGCCCCAAAAGCTCGATGCCTTGCTACATAAATCTGAATATGGCACTATGGAGGCCGAGTCTACATATAGAGATGAAATTCTTGTCCTTGTTATGAACCGTTTGGAAAACCTCAATGAAGAATCCCAAGCATATTTCAATGAATGGGCACTTGATCAGAACAAAGTAGCAGTTGCAGAAACAACATGACTTACAGCTGATGTAAGTTCTACATCTAACTAAAAAATGTTTTTTTTTGTTAAATATGTTTTATTTATAAATATTAACTTTTTTTGTATTTCTGTTTTGTAGTCTAATTTCCAGCACCTAAAGCAACAAGTCAGTGTCATGAAAGTTTTGATCAATACTGCCAAAATTAGCATTAATAATGCTATTGAATTGAAGAAGAGGTTGCAACAGACGATTAGAGAAAATAATTACCTAAAGAAGGTTATCAAATATGGGGGCCTAGATGTCAAGGCTAAACTAAAAGAAAAGGAGAAGGATCTGAATGCACCTTTCAAAGAAGATCTAGTGAAGGAAGAGAGTGCCTTGTTATCGGGGATCAACACTACAACAGAAATTTTGGTTAGGGCTGGGGCATTAGAAGAAAAGGATATTGAGGTAGATATGGGTGGAACTTTAGGAAACATTGAAAAATAGTAGATCTTTGTTGTGTTGGGTTGCAAGTGAAACAAAAACTCTTTATATATTTATATTTTTATAAATATTTAAAATTGGTATTTTTTTGAAAATTGAAATCAATGTTAGAGGTAATTTTTGAAAAATTCATATTATCATTTTGAAGTTTTGTTTTTAATTATTGTTATGTTTTAATTTGAAGCAGAATAAATAATGTTTGATATGTTTTGTTTGATATGTTTGATATCCTTTTTGAGAATTGAAATCAATGAATGAGACTATTTTCAAAAATCAATAAATGAGACTATTGTCAAAAAATGTTTTATCTATTGGAAATTTTGTTTTCAATGTTGTTATGTTAAGATTATATGTGTTGATGTATTAAGTAATTTGAAGTGGAAGAAATAATGTTTGATATGTTTTGTAAATTGCAAATGAATGGTATCATTTTTTAGAATTGAAACAATGAATGAGACTATTTCTAAAAAATATGTTATCTATTTGCAATTTTGTTTTGAATGTTGCTATGTTATGATTATGTGTTGATGCATTAAGTAATTTTAAGTGGAAGAAATACTGTTTGATATGTTTTGTAAATTGCAAATGAATGGTATCATTTTTTAGAATTGAAACAATGAATGAGACTATTTTCAAAAAATGTTTTATCTATTGGAAATTTTGTTTTGAATGTTGTTATGTTAGGATTATATGTGTTGATGTATTAAGTAATTTGAACCGAAAGAAATAATGTTTGATACATATTGTAAATTGTAAATGAATGGTATCCTTTTTGAGAATTGAAACAATGAATGACTATTTCCAAAAAATATGTTATCTATTGGAAATTTTAAGTGGAAGAAATAATGTTTGATATGTATTGTAAATAATGAATGAATGGTATCTTCTTTAAATATTGAATTCAATGAAAGAGAGTATGTTTTGATTATTTATGATGATGTAAAAGTTTGTTGTTCTTAATTTGAAATGGAAGAAATAATGTTTGATATGTGTTATCTTTTTAAAACTTTGTTTTGAATGTTGTTATGTTTTGATTGTTTGTGTTGATATATTAAGTAATATTGAATTATGTGAATGCAATAAGATGTTCTTTTATGTTATATGAATTAATTTGAAATGTCATAAAATACAAAGCATAGGCAATTACTTTCACAAATAACAAATATTACAATAAAAATAATGTAACATGTGAAATCAAATCAAATGATAGCATCCTTTCATTCAAATATGTGAAATCAAATCAAATAATAACATGTGAAATCAAATTAAATCAAATGAAAACATCCTTTCATTCTGATATGTGAAATCAAATCAAATTATAATATGTGAAATCAAATCAAATAATAACATGTGAACTCAAATCAAAACAAATGATAACATCCTTTCATTTTGATATGTGAAATCAAAACAAATGATAGCATCCTTTCATTTTGATATGTGAAATCAAATCAAATGATAGCATCCTTTCATTTAGATATGTGAAATCAAATCAAATAATAACATGTGAACTCAAATTAAATCAAATGAAAACATCCTTTCATTATAATATGTGAAATCAAATCAAATGATAGCTTCCTCTCATTTTGATATGTGAAATCAAATCAAATGATAATATGTGAAATAAAATCAAATGAATGCATCCTTGCATCATAATGCTGGAATATGGAACAAACTCTTTTCAGATTGTACAAAATGTTCTGCACTCATTCCCAAAATTTGTGTTGTCACAATATGACCAGTGTTACCATAATCCTCATCATTATCAATATTCGTTACACCTCTTCTCTCTGCCAAAGAACTCCAATGTGACAATGCTCTTTCGTAAGGACACTCCTCCATCTCATAGGCCGACACATATACTCTCAAGCAATTCTCCAAATTTTTGTCCAACCTATTTCGAACTTTAGATTTTATATATGAAAGTGCACTGAACACCCTTTCATCTTCTACGGATCCCAAAATCATCGTTTGACATAATTCATATAAATGAAAATATTCACTCATAGTATGTTTTAAGACAGTACTTGGTTGTAATATTCTCCACAAACGTGAAATAGAACCTGCTTCATGATAGTTAGAGAGCTGTGAAACTTGAGCAAACATTGTTGTTCCAAAATAGTTGGATTATTTTTTCAAACAATTTTTGTTCAGAATGCCATTGATTTCAATGCCATTGGCTACAACAATTTGACTAAAATGGCCAGCAAGTCTGCCCATGTATTTGAGGAAAAAATAATTTATAATCTAGTATTCATTACAAGGATCCCAAAACATTGGATTTACCACGCCCATAGCCTCTAGCAATTCATCTCTTTGAAAACGGTCTCTGATTTCTTTTGTCAATGATTCTGCTATTTATTTTAGTTTAAGTTTTGTATCATCCACAACCACATGAAATCTATTGTAGGTTATGGGCATTTTCTCAACTTCATTTGTAGCTATATCCAATTGCACACCATAACAATATAAAGGTATTTCATTTTCGCATACATTAATACATAGATGATCGTTAATATTGAACTTCAAAAAGCTTCGAGGACTATTCACACTTGTTAATGCTCTCCAACTCTCAAACAAGGGATCCATAAAATTTTGACCAGATGCATACATCATATCAATATGCATTCAAATTTGTATTCTCGCCCTGATGAAATCCACAATATAAATCGATATTTCTTGTGCAATTTTGATCAAAGTATTCATTTTTTTCAACATTGGAAGAATTCCACACAATGTGAGGAGAGTTTCAAAGCCACTCATTCGAAAAATTAAATCTTTAGCCTTATCAATCGCTCAATGATTTGCATACATAAACCCTATCAAGGATTGATATTCTTTGAAAACTCTTAATGTCGGTAGATACATCGAAATCCACTTAGTATCCACATCTTTCAACAATTTTTTACCTTCGATAACTCCTAGTGCAAATTGTTGAAACTCTAAAAATATTTTTGGACTACGTGAAAAATATTCATGAATTTCACGGACAAGCTCTTCCACTCTGGCAACATTTGTAAATGTATCCACAATTTTGTTGCAAGATTCATTCTATGATCCATGCAATGAATAGGGATCAAATATGGGGCAACCGATGTTTGTAGTATAACATGAAGACCATTCCTATGTCCTTGCATTTTAGCAGCACCATCAGATCCTACACATATTAACTTAGTGGCTATTTCAATTTCATTCATTCCTACTTCTTTTAAACTAGTTACAACAACATTGTAAATATTTTTTGCATTACAATTTTCCACCATTTTGCGTATTCCTAGTAAATGAGGTTGCCTTGAATGATTTTCCAATGTGTAAACATGCATGCAAATCCAAGATGTATTGTCAACTGCAGTCACCTCATCAATTGAAAGTGAAATGAATTGTCTTTTTTACTTTCTCTCTGAAGTCATTATACTCAACCAATGACAGACATTTTACCATTTCCCAACCACTTCGATCTAACCAATGAGCATTGGGTAAGTTCTGCACATTAGCTAGTCGAAATAGAGATTTATAATCTATGAAATCAGACATAGGTCTACCCTTCTTAAGAATAGAAAATACAACAACAAACTGCAAACTTTTTGAAGCTAAAGTTAACTTATTCATTTTTTGAAATTGGGCTTGAATCATTGCACCTTTCTCAACCAATGTTTGCTTTTGTTTCATTTCTTTATTATATTCTTTCGCATATCTCATATGTGTGCACTCTGATGCATCCTTCCACATATAAGTTTTTTGTGTTGCTCGATGACCTTCTTTTGTTTTGATATAAACCTTTCCACAATGTTTTTCTACTGTATCTTTCTTAAGTTGCAATATATGCTCCTTTCTGTGTTTCCAACTGCAAATTACGCATCTTAATTATGTTATATCATCACTACTATTCTCTGGTAGCACTGGCTCAATAAATGAAAATTCTGATATTCAATCAGGCTGAAATGATCTGTTAATTGTCCACCTAGATAACCTTACACGTTTTTTTTAGATGAAGATTAGTTTCTTTTCCACTTGGCGTGTTAAATTCAGAAATATCTTCATGTTGTTCGATTTGATTGAGATTATCTTCATGTGTGGACTGTTAATTATTGTGGATATGTGGAAGTGGAGGAATACTAGGGTTAACAATGTTTTTTGTAGAGATAATTCTAGTGTCAATAGTAGATTCATTATCACTATGGCATTTAAAAGCATACTAGTTTTTTCTACAGATAAAAGTGAACAAAGCCATCAACCAAAAAATACACTTCTTTATGAATTGAGGACATTATATTTAAAATTAACAAAGTAAAAAAATTAATTTGTGAGTAAAGGTGTTCATACCTTCAGTTTGTGCAGATGTTGATGGCAGACTGAGTTTTGAAATATTAGGAAAGTATTTGAGGATACTCCTTTTATTAGAAGACTCTCCTCCCTTATTTCCACTACCTGTAGTTGACATTTTTACCTGTATGAACAGAAGAATAACATGAACAAAGAACATCATTTTTAAATATGAAAATAACAGGTATAAAAGAGAACTACTGCTAGAGACAATAGAATCTTTGACTGTCCCATGAATATTGTTCGTAGGCAGAATAAACCTCCTTATTGAGTGTTCATTAATAAAATTAAAAATGAAATTTAATGGTAAAAGAATCATACGAATAAATTGAGTCACCTTCTGTCAGTCACCTTCTGCCAATCACCTTATGTCAGTCACCTTATATCGGTCACCTTCTTCCAGTCGCCTTCTACCAGTTGCCTACTGTCAGTCGTCTTCTGTCAATCGCCTTCTATCAGTCACCTTCTATTAGTTGCCTTCTTCCAGTCGCCTTCTGCTAGTTGCCTTCTCCCAGTCACCTTTTGTTAGTCACCTTCTATCAATTGCCTTTAGTTAGTCGCCTTCTCCCAGTTGCCTTCTACCAGTCACTTTCTGCCAGTTGTCTTCTACCAGTCACCTTCTGTCAGTCACCTTTTGCAAGTCACCTTCTATCAATCACCTTCTTCCAGTCGCCTTCTACTAGTCGCCTTATGTCAGTTGCCTTCTGCCAATCACCTTCTGTCAGTCACCTTTCGCCAGTCGCCTTCTATCAATCAACTTCTGTCAGTCGCCTCTTGTCAGTCACCTTCTGCCAGTCGCCTTCTGGTAGTTGCCTTTTGGCAGTCGTGGACTTTAGTTTTGTCAGTATCTGCTTTGTATCGCTTGCTATCCAAAAAAAATGTTGTAATTGTATGGGAGTCGTTGTCAAGGTTAGCTATATATAATGGGGTACAAGGGGTAATTTGGGCGGGATATTTCTTATTTTAAATAAATTTAGGGCAAAAATTGGGTGGTAAACCTTATGACAACTGGGTTAATTTACCCTTAAAAAAATAGATCCCGAAATTTTCGGGCGAACGGGCCAACCTCTATGGTCCCAAAAATTGTAAAATTAACATTTTGGAAATCCAAAAATTCGCTCTAAATTGCGAAATTCACCACTAAACAAAACCCTGGTGTCAGGCTATACCATCGATAATGCACCTTCATAACTCAATTTTAACATTTATATAATGACTTGACTCAAAAATAACTATTGACACTTCTAACTATTTATTTTTAAAATGAGCTTAAAAAAATAAACGCAATACCTTGGACTCCATAACATATTAACTTGATGCACTTTTTCTTCTTCACAAGGAATTTGCAATTGACTGTGAACTTTTGCGTAAAAAGATCAATTATATCCAATTTCTTGGAAAGGAATGTCTTATTAGAACATTGTAAATACACACAATTCCATGGTAAGCTTCTCACAATATGATCCTTCTTTACCTAGTGTGTTAAATTGAAGTGTATTGACACCAAGCAAAAATCATGTTTTCCATGATTTATCGATCTTTGACTGTACTTTTGTTTTGCACTAGAGTTTCAAAAGGTGATAAGAAAATTTCCAAGACGTCAATGCTACAAAGTGATTTCCTTGAGTAGATAAGGCACATCGATTTGTTTGCTTGGAGGTGACTTCTCCTTCATGTACAATAACAACATCAAGGTATCTAGTGTTTTAAACTCCTCTTTACAAAAAAGGTTATAAATAGGAGGTCAAAAAACTACGCAAGCATTTTTATGAGTACCTTGCTTGACAACCAAATTGATATTTGCATTAATGATTTTTCATTTTAGTTTGAATAAAACTTCAGGCAATTTCACAAGCACTTTGCTTTAGCTACAAGTTTGTTCTTCAACCATAGGATGAGCAACCTTCAGTCCATGTAGGATGACAATGCCATTTTTGCAAAGGACGATGACATTGGGATGGATTGCTACATTGGAACTCACCTACATTCACATAGCTTAATTGAAGAATAACATTCTCTCAAGAATGTTTTGTCCAATTTTATTCACCTAAACTTAGAGTAACGACTTCTTCATTGTAGTTTCCACCAAGGATTTTGAATCCTACTCTAATACCACTATTAGGGTAATTTTTGTTGCTTTCTATTGAACAAGAACAATATAAATATATAATTTGTTACCCATATTAGAGCAATATTATTTCATATAATTTCCTAATGATGGAAATCAAAAGTACCATCATTGCATGAGTGGTTTAACCACCCAACTAAACCTGGCCACATTACTTCATAATGATATAATATTTCTCCAACATTGGTTATAAGTGTTATGATGGCAGTGACACATAGTTGGCCTTTAAGAGATAAGAAAGACTCATCTTCTATGTACAAATCTATTGAAATGCATACACATCAAATCTAGAAGGCTCTTAGAGTTTGAAATTGATCAAGAAATATATTAGGTGATTAGTCAATAATGGAGATTTTGTAAATTTATAGTCTTATGCTTGGTTTAAGACTTATCCTTTTTTTTTATATTCAAAATAATAATAATTTGCTTAGGCTTTTTTTCCTTATAGATATTGAAATTTTAAAAAATATATTAATGTGAGCAACAATCCTACATCTTCTATTTTTATTAGCAACTTGGTTAAAGGAGAGGACCTTAAACAAATAGTGGATGATATTCAAAAGGTGCTTCAAGAGTTATATTTACTCATTATTATGTGGAAGGATGTTGAGATAGTATATTTGGATGTCATCCATCATTTGTAGAAAGTTGATGATAAAGAAGGTTTTTTCCATTATTCAAGGAGGATGACCTTGGCTTAACTCTTATTGAATATGTTTTTCCTAGTGAGAATACTGTGAGATGTGGAAGAGTGCATAGGGCCTTTGATTTATCGGATCCATGACATCTCACCTAGAGGACAAGGGCAATCATGAGCCTAAGTCTAAGTGTTTAATGAAATTAGGTTAGGGAACACCTATGTTTATCCCTAATATTTTGTTTGATAGCCTAACCTTAATTTAGCCCTATCCTAGCTACAAATGCATCAAATAATGTAATAGAAAAATCCTATATACTATATGCTTTTTTATTTTTTTATCTTTAATGATGTATGTAAAAAATGATTTAAAGCAAGGATTTAAGAAGATTATACAATTACACAAGTCCTAATATAACTATATGCAATTCCATTTTGATGAGATGCAAGATTATAGTAGGTCCCCTAATGTTATTAAAAATAATGACTTATCCTTTTTTATTTTTGTTCTTTAATGAACAAAAACAAAAAAATACAAAATAATAGATATAGACACAAAATAGCTAGAAGGCAGTAACCCTAATATGAAATGACAAAAATAATAACTAGAAGCATTGCTAACACTATTGCTCTATGGTTGCACTTTTGCTTATGACTTCTACTTTCATAATACCTACAAAATAAAAAAATTGATATAATTAGAAATAGAGGGCCCTACTTAGACTAATGGAGAATGTATGGCTCCCTTGATCAACATCAGACTCTTGTCAAAGAGACATAATAGATTAATGCAAATTGATATAATAATGGCTATAAGATTAATGTTAGAAGCACCTCTATAAAGTAATAGCACCATCATTGCTTGTGTCGGGTAGTGGTGCTTTTGCTTTTAATGGTAGACTAAGATTGTGGAATCATAGTCTTTACTATAGTAGAATCGGAGCGCAATAGCACCATTAAGACTACAATTCAACAATACTTTTGCCTACTAGTAGAATGAGTCTTGGTACAAAAAACTCCTTAGTTGTTAAATGATTCAATATGGATCATTGATTAGGGGGTTCAAGGGTCCTAATGGATACAATAATATAATATAATTGATGGTAAAATATGCAACTCTAATAAAATAAGCATAAATTGATAAATTTATAATTTATTTTATAGGAAGATAAGGTTACTATGCAATAATAAAATGATTGCAAAATGAAAAACCAATGATAATGACAAGCTAAGAGATAACAGGGCACAACAAATTAGGTACAAGCAAGCTTATAGTCTCAAAATCTTTGGCTAATGCCCCCTTGTTGTGATGAGGTAGATGAGAACTTTTTAATACTTGAGAATATTGAGAATTTGGTGGGGCTTCATTGTTCTCAAAAGTTCCTTGAAAGTTTGGTAAATCTTTGCTATTGTAAGATATATAGTTTGCTCTCCCTTAAGTAATGCCTTTATCAGAAGCCATGACCTCTTAGAGTATGCTTGCATAGAGTTCATGGAATTAATTGAAAGTAAGTTTGTAAAAAGACTCAACATGCAATTAAGGATCCAATATATAAAGGGGATGTTTTGGAAATCAGATTGGCATGATCAAATCTATATTTAGTGAGTATTTTGGTAGCTAATAGTTGCCTGTATTTTCTTTTATGTATCTAATAGTGAATGGCGTTGGGATAAATAGCACTAGTAGTGCTATTATTAAAATAATTGTTGTGAGTTGCAAGCTTACTACAGTGGTAAGGGCTTTGACCTCTCTTTGAGGGGTTCAAGGTTTAAACTCCACTCAATATGAGAGGACCAAGACCCCTCATAAAAACATGTGTAAAATCATTGAAAAAATGATTGTTGTCGGACAAATTAGACAAGAAGTAACCAAATTTGAAAGGCTAGAAAGAGCATTATATGGAAAGCAATAGCGCTATTGGCACTACCAATTTAGCCCTAGCACTTTTACTTTTGGAGCAATAAATGCTCCTAGATTGAGCCTTGAGATAGTTAATTTGATTTAAATATTTGATTGGTTGATTGATAGAAATATTGGTAATTTTTTAAGGATTTGCCAACATTCTCAAAACTAGGTGTCTATATTTACCTCCTTTTGATGCATTTATTGGATTAAGAATACATCAAAAACTAACCTTCATGCCCAAATTTTGAGATGAAAGAATCTGATGTTGCTTTTATGATATAATATGACTGATGCTTTTGATTTGTTGGTTATGATGTTAAATTTTATTTTTTAATAGTATTAAATGTTGTCATGCCTCAATGTTCCCCCTTGAGTTTCAAAGGGAAAATCAAGTGTACCCAAGGAAAATCAACTAGACTAAAATACACATTGGTGTAGTGTTGAAAGATATGAGGGAAAATAGTAGAAATAGACCAAGATAGGATGGGGTTAAAATGGCTAGGGGGTAAAAAAAAATTATTAGTGCTAACGATCATGAATAGAGAGATCTAGATGTATGATCATTGTTGGACATTTTGAGTCAAAGTTGTCAATGATGTCAAGGAATAAGCTACCGTTGATGCCAAAAGTTCAAAAGGAGCAATGCAAAAGGTTGATGGCAAAAGAGCTTCATAATATTTATTTTTAATATTATGTGAAGCATAAGTAGAAGGGTTTTTATTAAAACCATGGATTGACAAAATAAAAAGTTTATATTAAAACCATGGATGAGCAAAAATAAAAGGTTTTATAAAAACCCAATGAGGCTTTTAATTTCAAATTAGAAAGCCCAAGGAAGTTTTAATATTTAATTTATAAATATTTAAATTCAAACTGAATTTAAATTTTATAAATAAATATTATTTATTCAAAGTGGTAAAACCTATGAGGCTTTAATCTTTAATAAAGCCAAAAGATTTAAATATTAATTTATAATATTTAAATTCTAGTGAATTTAAATAATTATAAATTCAATATTTCAAAGTTATAAATCTCGGGCCTCGTCGGACTGAACGCTTGTCCCTTTCCTGGTGTTTTTAGCGACATAAAAGGTTTAAAATAATTGTGGCATGGCGGTTATAGGGGCGGACTGCGCAAAGATCTGTGTGGCGGATTTCGGGGCGAACAACGCAGAATATTGTGGTGGCCATAAAAACTGGACAGCCTACCCGGATTCGTGGTGGCTACCGATTCCACCATGTAAAAAAAAAAAATTTAAAGTTAAAACATAAGTGCCGACCCCCAATGAATTCATCTCCACCGACGTGCATGGGAACAAGGGCATAAGGTATTTATACCTTAGCCAAATCTTAGTTTGGCAATTTCGATTAATGCATCCCCGATATTCGTTGAAGAAAGCTTGTGCACTACGCAAAACCTAAAATTCGTGTGTTCAAGATGTTGAGGTGCTTGGTTTCTAGCACCATCCGGTGGCTAGCTTAGGTGGCATTTGGCTTGGTGTTTATGGCAGAGTGGTTTCAAGTTTGAAACTCAGTGACAACAAGTTTGAAAAGTCCTTTTGCATTTTTTGTTTTGGTGGTGGCAGAGAAGGTGTTAGAGTGCGTGGGCACTATAGCTCCCACATGAGTGCCTAGCTCACGCGGTAGCCAAGGCTATGGCTAGGGTGCTTGGAGAGGCAGCATCGTGGGTTCAAAACCCACTAAGGGCAAAGGTACATTTTTAATTTAATTTTTATTGCCCTAAGGTTTGACGTGAGGTAGTTGGGAGGTGTAAGGATTAATTAAAATTTAATTTCTTGTGGTGATTTTTCATGGTAAACTAGTGAATGGAGTTATAAGGAGTTTGATTTTAATTTTAAAATAAAGTCCTAATTGTTATATTTGCATATTGTAGGAGTAAGCCTTTTAAGGTATTGATTTTATTTTAAAGGAATTTTTGCCAAAGGGATTATTGTGAAAGTAATTGTTATAATATTTTTAAGGTGTTGGATGTTATTTTAAATATGGAGTGATAAGGTGTGTTTGTTTTGATATTATCATGTATTTTGAGAGAGATTTTTATCTTCTAACCTCCTCGAGTTTGGAAAATAAGTGTTTATGATTGTGGTTGATTTGTGTGATCTACTTCTACATCAAATAAAAGGTATGGGCACATTCTTCCTTGGTTGAGTTGATTGGTTGGTTTTATGGAAAACAACTTTGGAGTGAAAAGGACTTGATTAGGTTTCCTTATTGAGTTGTTGAGCTATTGTGAAGTGAATGCTATGCACCTTGTTTTATAAGCATTATTGTTGAAGTGAATGGTTGAGTGAAGAACTTGAACTAGGGTTTGCAAAGAACATGAGTATCATTGTTATGTGAGATTGGTTGATAAGCATTGTTGAAAATATTTGAGTGAGTTTTCATATGCTTGGACTAGGGTTTGTGAGCAAGGATTATTTCATTGAGTGATTGGTTGAGTAGAGTTGGTTGAGCCTATTCAAGTGGATGTGTGAAGTGATAGTACAAGTTCTATGAAACAAATTGTTATGTATTCTAAATTGATTTGAAAAAGATATTGAGTGTTGATGAGTGTGAAATATATTGAGGCTCTAAAAATTATCTATATGTTTTTGTGATAAAAGAGAGATTGAAAGTGATTAAGAGTTTGTGAATGTGAAGCATATTGAGTCTCTAACAATTCTCTGTATGTTTCTAAAAGAGTGATTTAAAATAATTGAGCATTGTGATGAGTGTGAAGCATATTGAGTCTCTAACAATTCTCTTTATGTTTCTATGAGATTGGACAAGTTCTAGTGTGGACTTGTTGAGCAGATTGAGACAAGTCTTAGTGAAGACTTGAGAGCAGATTGGACAAGTTCTAGAGAGGACTTGTGGATAGATTAGTGTGAGCTTTTGTGGAAGCTTACAAGGTAGATTTGAGACAAGTCTTTGAGAAGACTTGAGAGCAGAGTTGATTGATTGATTTGTTCAAACCTTGAGTTAAGGTTTGGGGTAGATCTAGCAGTGTTGATTTATGATTGGATAAAGCTTTATTCTAAGGCTTGAGGACAAATTTGTGCTATACCAAAGGACTGTGTTTAGTACAAATTCGAGGATAGATTTTGGTTTAGATTTGAGGATACGTTTGTGCCAGACCAAAGATAGAGATTGAGCATATTTGTGTTAAATCGAAGGACTGTGTTTAGTGTAGATTTGAGATAGATATTTGAAGGTGACAGAGTATAGAGGATGACAATCTCTTATGGATAGAGATCCATTATCCAGGGCAGTGAGGATAGGTGTCTTTAGTGGATAGAGATCCATTAGCCAGAGCAGTGGGGACAATAGTTCTTCTAGAAGATCACTAGTTAGAGCTAAGGGGAAATGAGTTATCTTGTGGATAGAGATCCAAGAACTTGATTAGGGGATTGGTGTCTCCTTTGGATAGAGGTCCATAAACATTATAATAGGTAAATTATTCCCAAGAGATTGATTGAGAAAATTTTAATGAAATATTTTCTTCGTGGAGTAGCCCACATTGGGTGAACCACATTAAATTGGTGTATCTATTGTGTGTGGTGATTTATGCATTGCTTTGATTACTGTTGTTGATATTGCTATATTTACATTGAACAATATTGATTGGGAAAGAAAAGTAAAAAGTTATCTTATACTGTTCACCCCCCTCTTAGTATAAGCTTGTGTTCTTCAATCTTAGCACCAATTTCAATGACACAATAGGAGAGACCACCACATTATGCAGACTAAGTGACACCACCAATGACAAGAGGAGGATGGTAGATCCAAGAAGATATTTCAAAATATAAAACTCTTCAAGTTTTTATCTTGAAAAGCACACACAAATATAAGGGCATTGCTTTCACATGTTGATGGTGCTATTATGCCAACACTAGTGTCTTAAGACCCTATGAAAATATTTCTTGAATGTCTTAAAGAGGACCTCTCTAATTGATCTCCTATGCTAGTCGATAGTGTTATTGTTCTACAATGGCACTTTTATTATATTGTGATAATATTTTTAGCTTAGCGACACTTTTTCTAGCTTAGGCGCTTTCTTTATTTTTGCAAGTTTTGAGAAGACTAACAAGTGATTGGATTGACTAGTTATAAGAGAGATTAGATAGGAGACCCCATGTACTAGAGATGATTCAGGGTCTCCTAGATTTTATGGATAATGCTCTTTTGATGGTACTAGGGTATACCATATGGCCCAAATATTGAAAATGGAGTTTGATAGGGAAATGCTAACAACCATATAAGAGAGATGGTATTTGGAGATGAATACCTTTCTATTGTTCTACAAAAAGCTCATAGTAACTTGGAGGATGTATGGAAAATTTTGAAGGGGTACTTGTATACATGAGCTAGATCTAACAAAGGATCTTGTAGTGGTTGGTAGGTGATGCTAATTTCTTATCGGAGATCATCTAAATAGGCAAATGACTTTGTTATGTGCACTAGTGTCTAGGGTATTAATTGGAGATACCAAGTGAAGAGTGATGCACTAGGGCTGGGATAAGATGGATTATAGACATGCTCAAGCAACATGTGGTGTTTGCTTGAGGACTCATTATTTTGTCTAGACTATACCATTCATTGCATCGGGTGGAGTATAACAGAGCCAAGGGTTTGAATTGTTGCCCAATATTGTACATCTAGGTTTGGGAGCACATAGCCATGCTATGACCACCATGTTTATAAGGATATGTAGCATATTTAAAGGTATTAATAGTATATTGCTAGGCTCATCACTTGGAGGCAGGATAAGTGAGACCTCATAAAGGAATTTTTTGACAATTCTAGATATTGATTGATAACCTACAAAGGGAGTAGGTGATGTGGCACCTGTATAGCAAATATTCAGTATGGGCAAAGGATGCTTACAAGTTGGCTCAATTCAAAAGTATCAGGTGCCTAGTTGAGTTATGGTGAGAGCATAAGCTCTTATATTTTGACTATGATTCAATATTTTAGGTAGTAGCATGGGTACCCTATTGGGTCTTTATTAAACCAAAGGTCTACATAGGAGTGGGGGTTCATACCTTAGAAAAACCCTTACACATATCCAAAGCTAGATTTGGATGACCCCATTATTTAGAATCTAGGAAGCAATGACTATGGAGGATAGGCAAGCATATGTGATCAAGGAGGTAGCCTCAATAAGTGTAGCAAGTGGTCCCACCACTATCGATATGGTATCATGAGTATCATCTAGAGAAGATAAATAGCAACAACAATAGGAGTAATGGTCATGTTGATGATCATGGAAGGTGAGGCAAGATCTAGCATATCACCTCAGTTTGTTATAGATGCTGAGAGGGATGCAATAACTTGGACAACAAAGAGGGATAGGCTTGTCTACCATACCTGTATGATGTAATAGACTATTCTAAGTTTGAATTTGGAGAGGTATGTAGTTGTGGTGAAGGTCATAACAATCAATGGAGCTAGAGATAGTCAACTATTCTAGAATCTCCTTGATCAGACAACTATAACTCAATAGTGGTACTCAATGAAGCTAACATGGGTGCAAGAAGAGTTGATAATAGAGGTCAAGTGGTAAACCTAATATAGGTCTTACCATCATGCAATTATAATAGTAAACCATCAACTACCTTTGTTGACTAGGTCGTAGATTAGCATAACAAAGACACTCACAATTCATGAGTCGAAAATCATAGTGGTTAGTGAGGAGGATGTCGCCACTACTTGGGGAGTATTAAGAGCACCTTATATAGGATCGTAGAGCTAGCCACCCCTATGAGGGTCAATTTTGTAGATGTTGTTTATACCAAAGATGAAAATTGTATATTTTGTGTACATATACATTGATATATACATATATATACTAGTGTTTATAATTATGTATGTCAATTTTATATGTGACTTATGTGTGGCTATTTTGTGTTATGGTGACTTAATTTTGATTATATTTTATGTTTTATTAATGATGATGAGGATATGTTACAGTATATTTGATGAGTGGTGATTATTAGACTTAGAAAATAGCTTTGGATTTTAGATGTATAAATGGTATGATATAGGTATATGTGATTGAGATTGTAAAACAATGTTCTCAAGGGAACTTTTGATAATGTTAGGAGATATTACTATAGTACATAAATAGACATGCTCAAGGGGAATTTATATAATTCCATGAGGTATTTTTATAGCACAAGCTTTAACACATAAATATTTTCCCTGGGGACCTTTAGCTAATGCCATGAGGCATTGCTATGATATAGGATATAATACAAAAATAGATATGCCAATGGGAATTTAGATGATGTCATAAATCATTGTTATAATACAAGATATATACAAAACATGATACATGCCTAGGGGATTGTAGATGATTCCATGAGGTATTGCTATGATACAAGATATGATACAAAATGGATATGCCAAAGGAAACTTAGATAACATCATAAGACATTACTATAATACAAACTATATACAAAAAAGAGACATGCCAGAGGAACTTTAGATAATATCATAAGACATTACTATAGTATAAGTTGTGATATAGATAAATATTTTCCTAGGGAGACTAGATAATGTTGTAAAACATTTCTAAGATACATGATAAATATATTATTTTTGGTACCCCTAGACAAATGTTCAAGGAGAGTTTTATAATTTATTTGAAATATGTAAATAAAATTATCTTGAAACAAATGCTTGCAATGACTTCCATAAATGAACCAAATGGCAAGAGGTTTGTCCCTAGAAAATTGGTGTAGAGGACTTATGTTGATGGATTTTTCCTTTATACAAGTGACTAAGGGTGTTCTTCTTTGCCTATAAACAAATGTTATGGAGGGCTTATGCTAATGGATTTATTTTTAGATAAAATTTTAAAGAAATTATAATTTTTTATAGACAAATGTCATATAGGACTTATGTTGATGGATTTGACTTTAAAGAAATGTCTAAAGGAATTCTAATTTACCTATAGATAAAATTCACACAAGAATTTTGTTGATAGATTTACCTTTAAACAAATGTCTAAAGGACTTCAAATTTACCTATAAACAACTACCGTATAGGACTTATGTTGATGGATTTTCCTTTGAACAAATATCTAAAGGGATTCTACTTTATCTATAGATAAATTTCACACAAGAATTTTTCTACCTTTAAACAAATTTCTAAAGGATTTCAGATTTACCTTTATAAATAACTTTGGATTATAGACTAGCCTCTAGAATATTGGTTAAATAGGACTTGTAAGATGTGGAAAACCCAATGATTTAACCCTAGATAAATGCCATAGAGGTCTTTGTGATGTGATTTATGTGACACCAAAGTTATCTTTAGTTAAAGGAATTTTTTTCTACAGATATGATACATATTGCCCCATGACTAATGTACAAAAAGGGTCACAGGGTCAGAATGATGTATAGAAAACAAAATATGAAGTAATTAATATTTCCATCAAAACTTTCAAACCTCATAATATTCATCTTGTGGAAAGATATTGATGGGATAGAAAAATATGAAAAGAGAGGAGATGAAGAGATAGAGTTTGTGATCTAATTAGAAAATATTATGGGATGGAGATAAGAGATATTTTTTATAAGAGGAAGATAGTTGGGTTGTATGAATTGTGATAGGAGTGGTTAGTCCATAATATGGGACAAAGGGGGATCTTATTACATTAGCCACATAACAAAGTAAATTAAATTATCCTACTGAGGATCATCATTTGCATGTCATCACAGATCCCGAACTCAATATGCAATAGGTAGTCCAAGTAAAGACAAGAACGTGCATGGAGATAAGCATGAAGTGTAAATAGATAGTCAATGCAATATTAGATATAATATATTTTAATATACACTATTTTCATTAGTTATTTAATTTTTTTCCATCAAGTGTAGAGAGGTGATAAGCACTTGAACTATGCTTGGCAATTACGATATATGCACTCACTAATTGGGATCTTTTTTTTCTTTTAGTTTGGTTTTGGTATCTTTTATTCTCTTTGAAAACAAGATCACCAACTTCAAAGGACTGGGATTGCACCTTCTTGCTATAGGCACATTTAAGCCTTTAATAGTAGACCCTAAGGTGTTCTATGACATGGATTTGGTTTTCATCCAACAATTCTAGCTGGTTAGGACAAGCGAGATGGTATTTATCTCTGATAGAGGTATCTTGCAACAAGATGTGCAAGGAAGGGACCTCAAACTCAAAGGAAAAAATTGCTTCAATTTTATAGACCAAGCCAGAGGGCATTATGCTAATGGGATTTCTAACACTAGTGATAGATATGCACATAATGCTAGATAAAACTAGAGATTTCAATCTCTACTAATTTTGTTGATGAGCTTCTTAGGATTTTGATAAGGGTTTTGTTAGAGGCTTCCACTTGGCCATTGCCTTGGGGCTAGCAAGGAGTGGATTATTTGTGTTGAATATTGTACTTGGCATTAATTTTCTAGACATATTTGTTCTTAAAAGATGTTCCATTATCTGATATTAGCATATAATTGATGCCATAACGGCCGAGGATCTAGTTAAGGATAAACTTGGAGATTGGACTCTAGTAGTTGAGGCTAAATATATAACTTCAACCCATTTGATGAAATATTTAGTATCTATAATGATAAATTTGTGTCCATAATGACATGGATTTTTCTCGATGATGTCTAATCTCCAAATGGATAAAGTCCATGGTGAGGTCAAGTATTGAAGGGCTCGAGAAGGACCATGGATAAGGTTATCATGCTTTTGATACTTATCACATCTCTTGAAACAAACACAATATTTTTTTGTCATGGAGGGTTAGTAATAACCCATTTTTAGGAGTTTCTTGGCAATGGAAATACTGCTAAAGTGTCCATTGCATGACCCATTATGGGTCTCTTTGATGATTGTTTGGGCTTTGAAATATTCCAAGAACCTAAGAAAAATTCCATCAAGGGTACAATAGTATAAAATATTACCAATTATGACAAACCTACAAGATCATCGCTTGAGGTTCTTGCACTTATTATGGTTCAAAGCATTAAGCAAAGTGTCATCCTTAAGGTAAGTAAAAATGTCCTTATACTAAGGACTAGGGTACAAGGTTGCTTCTAAGGATAATACTTCCAAAGGAAGTTAACTAGACTCTAGGGTTGAAAGTTCCATAATTTATTGAATGATGATTGTAACGTTTTTGTTATCTAGCTCTAAGGGGATTAGGGATACAATCGAGGCCATAGTGTCGGCATGGAAATTATTACACTTGGTGATCGCATCAAGAGTGATTTTATCAAAACCAATAATTAGTTTGTATAGTTTGAGTTTATCATCCTTAGTTTATTAAACACCATTGACTTGGTTGACTAATAGTTGGGAGTCCCCAAAGAGAACAGGGATTCTGACCTAGAGATCTAGTTTTGCATGTAGCCCTAAGATAATAGATTCATACTTGATGGTGTTATTAGTATAGGAAAAGTTGAGCTTGAAGGACAAAGGTATTAGTTTTTGTTGAGTGACAAATACTACTCTTGTCTCGGCTCCTTTGGCACATCAAGTCACATTGAAGTACAAGGTCAAAGAGTTAGATTGATCTACTCTAAGGTTGAAAACTAACTCATTGGGGTATTCTACCATCAAGGGTTAGCTAGCTTCTAAAGGTGTAGCTGCTAATTGTTCAACAATGACCTAACACTCTACAAACTTTTGATTGACAAACTCAAGATCAAATTCATTGAGTGAAATGACCCATTTACCAATTCTTCTTGAAATTTTAGGCTTGGACATGAGATATCTCAAGGGATAAACTCTTAGAAGATAGTTTTTAAGCTTCTAGGAAGCAAACATGACAACTAGGTAAAGTTTCTCTAAGGGCATATATCTAACTTCATAATAAAATAAAGTATGGATAGTATAGAAGATAGCCCTTTATTAGGACCTCATCCTAATATTATTATGTAATTACCCCATTCCTAATGTGGGGACCCCATATTAATAATATTATGTAATTTTTTATAATATGTATGTGGCATTTGAGGTGCCTGGACAAGTGAGGCCACTTAATATAACTATTTTAAAGAATGTAATTACTTGTTTGGTAGAATATTTTAGCTTGGGTGGCCACTTGCATGTGATACCAACCCTCGAGCATTATATTTAGGGTTACAAAGAGTATTTAAAAATTCAATGGGGTATAGATGAAGGAAGCTCATATTTTATGATATTAAAGCTCTTCTTCTAAGGAGGTTGACCCCTTGAAGAGGCCTACAATTTTTTAATGTGTTCTTGTTTTATGCAATATAATTTGTTGCATTTCCATTTCATCTCGCAATATTTTAAATTTAAATTTCATTTTTTATTATTATTATTTTTTATTATTAGGGCAAGAAGGGGTTTCAAGGTCCCCAAACCCATACCATTTTCTATTATTATTACAATATTGTGTGGATTTCCTTTAATTTTACTACAAGGTTCATAACAAGTGGTATCATAGCACTTTTTAGGGCCATGTCTTGCTACAATGCAAATAGTATTTATTCTTCCATTTTGACTCATTAGGTATAAATTTTCCTTATTTTCATTTTACTACTTATTTTTCTATAAAGAAAAAAGAAAAAAAATAAAGCCTTTTTTCCCCTCTTTTTTTAGTTTAATATGTTAGAAACCATATGCCAGTGGTTTTAAAATATCATGGAGTTGTCATTATTGGCTAAGCTAGATTATCCATAAAGCTTCTAATGAAGTGAGGGGCAATTACGCTCCAATACCTAAGTCTTAAATAACACACATATAGGGACTTGAGCTCCTATGTATCTTTGGGTATATTGGGAGACCTTCTAGGATTAGGAGAACCTTTAGTCGTAGTAAGATTTTGGACCGTGTATCTATCCATAGTGCATTGAGCATAGCACTCGATAAGATTACCCTCTCATACTGGTAGAGAGGTGGGTAGTGCACTCAAGGGTATATGTGGAACCCTCCTTGAGTAGTGTCCTGAAATATTAGTCCAAAAACTATAGTTTTTCATTGTAGTATAATAGAGGGCTATGGAGAGTGCACACACCTTGGCCTAGTTTCAACTTGTTACAATCATATGTTACACCTCCAAAACCCTAACTAAATAACACAAGCTTATACTAATAGGAGGGTGAATAGTATAAGACCAACTTTTACTTTTCTTTCCAAATTATAACAAAAATAATATCAATGCAGTAAATGAAATAATGCACAAATCATAACACACATGAGAGACACATATTTAATGTGGTTCACCCAATATGGACTACATCCACAGAGAAAATATTTTTGCTGAATTTTCTCAACAAATATCTTGGGAACCAAATCCCTATTACAATGTTTATGGACCTCTGTCCAAAGGAGAACTCAATCCCATATGCTCAAGTTTGTGGATCTCTATCCACAAGAGAACTCTATCCCATTTGCTCTGATTTATGGATTTCTTTCCACAGGAGAACTCTATCCCTTCTGCTCTAGTTTGTGGATATCTCTCTACAGGAGAAATCTATCCCCTCTGCTCTAGTTTGTGGATCTCTCTCCGTAGGATAACTCTATCCCCTATGCTCTGGTTTATGGATATCTCTCCATAGGAGAACTCTATATCCTCTACTCTAGTTTTTGGATCTCTCTCCATAGGAGAAATCTATCCTCTATGCTATGGTTTATGGCTATCTCTCCATAGGAGAACTCTATCCCCTCTACTATGATTTGTGGATCTCTCTCCATAGGAGAACTCTATCACTTATGCTATGGTTTGTGGATCTCTCTCCATAGGATAACTCTATCCCCTATGCTCTGGTCTAGTCCAAAGCCTTCTCTCAACTCTGTCTCAAATCTACACCAAACCTCATCACAAGGCTAGTACAAATTTGCTCTAGCTCTACTCATAAATCTATTCTAATATTCACACATTAAATGCACAAATATATTCTCAATTCTATCCCAATTATTCTCACAAGACTTACTCAAATCTACCTCAAACCTGCTTCAAGTCTTCTCACAAGACTTTCTCAAATCTGCCCTAAACCTGCTTCAAGTCTTCTCACAAGACTTGCTCAAATATTTCTTAAACCTCCTTCAATTCTTCTCACAAGACTTGCTCAAATCTGCCTTAAACCTGCTTCAAGTCTTCAAAAGACTTGCTCAAATCTACCTTAAACCTACTTCAAGTCTTCTCACAAGACTTGCTTAAATATACCTACTATCTCTGCTCAACTCTGCTCTAACACATGCTCAAAACTATTCATAATACATGATCAAGACTTCTCATGACACATGCTCAAATATTCTTAAAACTTGCACACAAATAATGCTCACAACAATGGATATATTCCTTTCATAAATACTTTCTTCAATCAAAGCAATTTAGACATATTCTACCCAGAATTAGTTTAACCTCTTGAACATACAGATAATAATATGCACTAAACAAATGCTCAATACATTTTTCACATTCATTAAGTTTGTCGCTTTCACATTCAACAAATAAGATCTCTATCTCTTTTATATTCCTTTCAAATCAAATCACGCTAGTGTAAAACTTTGCTTCACAAAACTGGTTTATGTTCCATGCAAATTTTTCTTCAACGACCAAATAAAATAATGCACAAATTTGCTCCACAAGATCGATCTCAAACACTTTCATAATTACTTTAAATTTCACTCAAACCAATACCCAAATACTTCACACTGATGCACAAACTTGTTCTTAACCTTTATCACAAATGTTTCAATATCTTTCAATAATGAAGCACAAACCCTGGCTCAAATATTTCCAACAATACACATATACAATCCTTATTTTTCCACTTTATTATTCAAAAATATTTTTCTCAACCAAACACCTTAGAAAAGGAATGATATCACCATACCTCTTAATTTTCTTTGATGAAGATGTGCCCTCAAAACCTGTTTCAAAATAAATTTCCTTTATGCCACTTAAGAGATTAGCCAATATTTTTTTCAAAATAATCACGAAACCTTTCCTTAAATATGTGCTCAAAGATACTCTATAATTTTTCTTTAGTCTTGAAAAGATAAAGCTTTGAATTTTAAGACTAAAATCTCAAACTTCTCTTTTCTAAGATGTGCCAAAATACAAAATATCAAAAGACTTAAATTACACCTTATTTCTCCTTTCTAAAGTGCCAAGACAATATATCAAAAATCCGAAATACAAATTAGTTAAACACTAGTTAACCTTATTACTCCTCACTTTTGCATATAAAAAATAACTGTAGATTAAAGATACAACGCCAAACAAAATATAAAGAAGTCACGATAAAAAGTAAGACAAAACACAGTTGTACAAAACAAACGATTTTTATTAATCAACGGAGTTTAAAAACTCCTTTTGAGTACAACAGGGCCTGTAACCCTTTTCGTGATACAAAAATTACAGTTTGTGCTAGGGTTCTCCGAAACCCTAGCTGGCACAATGGGTGGCGTCTCCGAAGAATATATCTTTAACCCCAACAAGGTGAGTGGGCTTTGTTGTATCCCTTAGCTCGGACCACTCCGGCTTAAACAACCGCTATCAACACACCAGATCTGCCATTAAAATCCTGCACACATTAACACTATCAAGGAGTTAGAAATTAATAAGAGGGCTCCACCGTGTGAGCCCTCAGAAACAATTTAAAACCCTAGAAAAATAGAATGCAGGAATTCAACAACAGATTAATAAAAGAAAAGAAGTTACTTGCTTTAAGCTGATTTATACCGTTCTCCGTTAACGCAGCTAGACCAGGCGGCACCTGGAAGTAATGTGGTCGTCAAATCGGCTGCAGAAGGCGCCCTGGTGCACTCGCTGAACGCCCGCGTGCTTCTGAATCAGGGTTTCAGATGCCGGTCTGCGTCTGTGGCTGTGGGTAAACGCCCGCGGGCACTTGCGACAAGAATGTGGAATTCTGCAGAGTGCTGCAGAAGAGATGGCGGTGAAGTTGGCGACGGATGCGGCGATGGATGCGGCGAAAAGGATGCGGCGATGGATAGCTGAAGAGATAGATGAAATAGAAGAGATAGGTCCAAAAGATAGCAAAGATAGCAAAGATAGGAGAAGAAGATAGGGTTTGAGCCATCAAGGTGACTCAATTTATAATCCACTCTTAGGGCACACTTTAGGGTTTTAACGACACTTTGAATGTGTGGCTAAGATTAAAGTGGATCCAAGGGTAGAGAATAAATCTAGGTTGTGAAACGGATTAAGATGGATGGACGGATGAGATTAAATGAAGGATGGACGGCTTAGATTAAATCACTTAAACTATATTTATATATATATTAAAATATATTAAAATATTAAAATATATATATAAATAATAATTTAAATAAATTTGGGGATGAAAAATGGCGGGAAAGGTGAAATTGGGCCAAATAATGGCGGGAAGGTGTGGATTTGGGCCAAATAATGATGGGAAGGTGGATGACTGACACGTGGCTAACAGGAAGGTATAGATGACTTACAAGTGGCTGGATTTTGGTGTCTACAGATGCCCCTTTTTGAGCTGCTTTACGTGAAGACACAATGCAGCACAAAAACTTAAGACACCTGAAAAGATAGATCAGATGCAACTCTCTCTCAAGACTAAAGCACAACTTTGAAGACCAAAGAATAAAAGAACATTTAAAATTTTAGTAGCTTACCCCCTCAATTGGCGAGCGAGAATGGTTCTCACAAGCCAATTGGAAGAAATTTGGAAGAAAATGAACCGTTTTTGCCCCAACGGTGAAAAAAAGGGGTTGGTGTATGAACCATCTGTTTATGTCCCAACAGAAAGGGGTTGGTGTACAAACCAGAAAAGAATATGAGTGATGTGAAAGATGGACCGTTTTCTGCCCCAATGGTTATAAAGGGATTTTTGCCAAACTGTAAACTCCATGATCATGTAAGATGAATTCCATTATAGGAAAATTAGAAATTGATAACGGATGCCCCAACTCCTGTGTGTGAATCCGTACTGTTGATGAAATTGCCTTGTTGGCGCCATTGATATGCAGAGATGAAAGATGCATGAAAGAGTCAGAACTCAAAGATGCTCCTAGTGACTATATGGATAATTCCTCGGGTCGGAACCAATCAACCTAGGTAGCCTCAATCTCTAGCAAGACTCAAAATAATGATGATATTAAAGATTGTCCATGTTTAAGGCCCCATGAACTAGGCCATCAATGACGACTGTTGAGCAAATTAATCTTGGTATGAGGTCACTTGAAAAGTAGAATACCCAAAATTGATTTCCAATTTTCAAACAATGAAATAATTGATGATGATAAATGGTAAGTGTCCTTATGGTGGTTTAATCCTCTTACCGAATTGCATGGATGCAAATCGCCGCAATCGCCAAGGTGATAGAATATACCACTAGATACGAGGTTTACTTTAATTTGATTTGGCAAAAATATGCATGATGAAAGAAGAATGAATGAAATTGACGATAGATCAGAAGAATTGATGAATGTGGTTAATTTTGTGAAGGTTTTGAATGTTTTTAGCCCAATTTGTAAAACAATGATTAATGATGCGCTTTTTGAGCGAAATGACAAAATTTGTGTCCAAAACTGGTTGTAACCTTCACAAAATGTTTTATTATGATAAGAAGAATGGATGAATGCAATTTGATGAAATTTGGAGGAGGTAAGCTTCAATTTTGCAAGTTTTGTTCCTTTATTCAATACTGACACCAAACGCCGGTCTGCATTTGGGGGTGGCAGAGACGCCCATCGGTGTTTAGGCGCTCTGCAAACACAGTGCTACATTTGAATGCACCATGAAATGCCCCACTGCATTTCAGGGCGCCAAAACCAGCTATTTAAACAGTTTTAACGAGAATTTCGCTCATTTGTGCGTTCGAGCTTGAGAGAAGTGCGTCTGGGGGAATGGAGTGAAGTGGAGTGAGAAGTTGTGAAGCACGCGGGAGCTATGGCGGAGGTGGGAGCGGACGCGCCAGTGCAGCCAGCTGAGGTATTTGTTTATTTAAGCAAGTACTTTTATGTGTTTTTTTTTTTTTTTTTTTTTTTTTGGAAAAAAAATTTGTAACAAATTTTTGTTTTGTTGTTTTGCAGCTTAGGGTGTTAGAGGCACGACACCGATTCTCCCCTATCATTCCGGGGATGAGGAGGTCGCTGTCCCAGGCAGACTGGGAGATATTGGAGGCAAGTGGGGCTGGCGGAGGCAGCCCGGTTGGAGGTAGTTCGGGCGGATGAGGGGTACCTCTCGGCTTTGTCCGAGAGGTGGGATCCAGATCGGGGGACATTCCAGCTCCCGACTGGAGAGATGACGATGACGCTTGAGGATGTATACCGCATCCTCAAGGTGCCCGTGGAGGGGGCACGGGTGGAGGTTGGACGAGATAGGGCCACGAAGATGGCCAAGTTGTTTGGGGATGACTGGAGAGAGATCCGGACGGAGAGCGGGGGGATCCCATACTTGGCCATGTATACGGCCAAGGAGTTGGTAGCGGTGGAGGCTCTGATGATGTTCGTGTTGACCAACATTGTGGCCCCGAATAGCATCGGGTGTAGGTTCCCATGGAACCTGATGGGTGTAGTGAGCGAGATGCTCACTAATAGGGTAGTGTATGCCTGGGCACCCGCTTTATTGGCGCAGGTGTACCGGGAGTTGTATGAGGTTCGAAGACGGGGCCGGAAGGGCCTGGGTTGCAGTGTGGTTCTTCAATGCTAGGGCTGGGAGCACTTTAGAGTGGCCCGACCGGAGGGGTTGCCATGGGCTCACTGGGATGTGAGCCAGGCTTATGGTAGGAGATGGCCAGTGGCAGAGGAGAGACAACCGAGTCACCCCGTGAGATCGGGGCAATGGTATAGGAGACTATGGGCAGACTTGACAGATGCCCAAGTCATTTGGAGGCCCTGGTGGGAGGCGAGGTGGATCGGGGATGGAGAGCACCTGAGATGGGTGCGACAGGCTAGATGGGTAGTGGGTCGGAGCCACGACGAGGCGAAGTACATACAGATGTCTCGAGTACTCCGCCAGGTCGGATTGAGGTAGGATGTCCCCGATGAGCCAGTGCGCTATCGGAGGCATAGATCAGAGGGGGATTTGCCATGTGCCGAGCCGTGGAGGGAGGCAATAGAGGATGATGAGGACATGGAGATCCCCGACATGGACGACGTCGGGGTGACAGCTGAGTATGCAGCATGGATGGCCGCAGAGCCGAGGTGGGAGCCACCATTGGTGGCTGGTGGAGCAGGAGAGCCCGAGGCTGGGGTTGGAGAGGGCGAGGGAACCACGGAGGTTCCCAAGCGTAGGGAGGGTCCCCGCCTTCGATCTGACAGTCGAAGGCGAAAGGGGAAGATGGCACGGTAGGCTCCGGGGAGCGAAGATGATGGGGAGGATGGCGGAGAGGGCCTAGGAGAGGCTAGGGAGATACCCCCTAGCGGGCACGAGAACGAGCTGATGCAGCTACAGTAGTAGATAGCAGAGCGCGATGCTATGTTAGCTACCCGGGACGAGAGGATAGCTCGACTGGAGCAGCAGGCGGTGGAGCGGGATGCCCGGTTAGCTGCTCAGGAGGAGAGGATGGCCCAGCTGCAGGCGGACTTGGATGGAGCGACCAGGGTGCCCCAGGATGACAGGGTGATGAGACTCCAGGCAGAGCTAGCGGAGCGGGAGCGACGACACGGGATAGACATATCTAGGCTTAGGTCTAGGACTCGTTACATTGAGGCTCTGAAGGACACATTGTTTAGGCATCACATTGTGTTGCCTCGATCCTCCATCCTCCTCTCGTCTCTAGGCGTAGTGAGTCTAGGCACACCACTAGGTCTAGGGCTCCTACTAGGTCTCAGTGGTCCTCTTTTGATGGTTAGCTTAGTGCTTAGATGCACTCTTTATGAGCCTTGGTGCTCTATTGTATATTGTAGCCTTTTGGCATTCATTGTACAGATTTGACCTTTATACTATATATATATACATGGCTTTTATTTATTTGGTGTTTTACTCTCTTTTGTGTGAATGCCTATGTTTTTGTGATGCATGTTTTTATATGTTTTAATGTTTTTGATGCATATGTGATGGAATGGAATGCAAACTTATAGATGATTAATGCGAGACTAAGTATATAACATACAAATCTATGGATGATTAATGCAAGACTAAGTAAATGATATGTAAATCTATGGATGATTAATGCAAGTACTAAGTAAATGAAATATGCACTAAGAAGCACTCATACTTTTAGATAGTTAGATTTAGCCAACTGTTATCATAATTGTTTAATCAAGGGCACCGAACTTGGTGGCTTGTGAATGGATGACGTATGGAATGACATGAATATGGAAGAAGATATGGAGGGTGACTGTTTTACAAAGACTCAAACATGCTAGTGGTATCAAACAAACTTACTAATACTGCCTAATTCAACTAGGACCAAATGTGTGTGCATGCGAGTTCATTAACCAAATCAAAAGCATGGTAGTGACTCTAGGCAATCAAAAACCTGTGTGTGTGCAAGTGTGTTCATTAACCTCATCTTGCATAAATTAGGTAACCCTGTTATGGAGAAGACCCCGAAGCTAGTTTGTCCGTATGAGCATTCAGAGGTCTCTTTTTGAGGAGAGACATGTCGCCACGCAATGAGTATACTCCACTGCCAATCAAGCGTCTATAGCCCCGATGAAGGTTAACTCCATAGTCCATGTTGTTTTTGACCTTTGTAAGCCTTGGGGATGACTACCTATCCGTCTGACTGGACAAGTAGTACGATCCTTACAACTTATTTGGGATCAGTGGTGTGTGAAAAATGTTCATTTCCTTAGAGCTTTGGGGAATCGGATTCTCAACCGAAGTATGATGAGAATTTTACCCTATCCTTACTACTCGGTTTATATTTATATTTTGTGATTGCTTGTGATAGTGGTAAGAACCACTATTTTATGGACTATGTTTGCATGATAGGACAAACGAGGATTACCCTTTTCACTTCAAGGCACAACCCAAGGATGGTGTTATCTCTCTTTGACACAAGATGTTTTTAAGATGTGAAAATGTGATAGGTTCAAGACCGCTTTTGAAATCATTTCCCAATACTCAAGATTTTATTTAGTGTAATTTGTGATATGGCCCTAGAGAACTTTGACATGCATTTCAAAGTTTGCTTAAAACACTAGGAATGGTCGAGTGACTGAAAACATTTTGGCAATGTAAATATGTGCAAATGGAAAATGGGTGTACGAATGACAATTCGGTTTGATGGATTTTATGAAGGTGCCCCAGATTAAGGCAACATGACTTTTGCTTGACCAAATTTTATATCCAAAAGATAGAATGGTCTCTAACATGATATGCAACTATGGCTGAAAATGAAATGTTATGGTTTTCAATGAGATGTATGCACATGAAATGCAATGTTTTTGAATGAGATGTATGCAACTAACAATGAAATGCAAATTCTTTTTATTTTATTTGTTTTTTTTTTTTTTTTTTTTTTTGTACAAGCCATGTATATATGTACATATAAAATTCAAACTATGCGTAGAATGCCCTCAAGTGTATAACATTAAGTGGTTCGGGTTCTTCCTCTCCCTCTAAACTGGCAAGTCTATAAGTTCCATTACCCACTCTTTCAAGTGACCATATATGGACCTAACCAATTAGCCGCGAATTTATCTCGAAGATGCGGCAATGCATTGGTGTTTTGTTGATTCTCTTTAAGGACAAGATCCCCTACTTGAAATTCTCTTAGATGAACTTTGGCATTGTAAGCACGTTTCAATCGGTCTTGATAAACTCGCAAATGCTCTAAAGCATTGATTCGTTTTTCATCTATGAGTGTGAGTTGATCAAGACGTGCTTGTCTAGCAAGTATCATCATCGATAAATTCCTGCAAAGAAATTCGCAAGGAAGGGATCTCGAGCTCAAGAGGCATGATTGCTTCAGCTCCATAGACCAAAGAAAATGGCGTTGCCCCAATGGGAGTTCTGATGCTTGTTCTGTAAGCCCATAATGCCAAGGGGATTTGTGTATGCCAATCTTTATGATTTTCTTTAACAAGTTTCTTAAGAATAGCAATTATGGTCTTATTGGAAGCTTCAACTTGTCCATTGGCTTGTGGGTAGTAAGGAGTTGAGAAACTATGTTGGATATTATACTTTTCGCAAAGAGCTCGAACATCCTTATTCTTAAAAGACTTGTCGTTATCAAAAATGATTTTAGAGGGAATACCAAAACGACAAATGATATGGTGAAGTATAAACTCCACAATTCTAGGACCTGTCATACTGGTTAGAGGAATAGCTTCAACCCACTTTGTGAAGTATTCAATGGCTGTAATGATGAAAGTATGCTGTCCTGAAGAGGCAGGTGAAATCTTGCCAATTAAATCGAGACCCCATTGTGAGAAGGGCCAAAGGCTTTGGATGGGCTATAAAGCTTGTGATGGTATATGGATTAAATTAGCGTGTTCTTGACACTTTTTACATTGTTTAACATACTTGCAACAATCTTGTTCCATAGTGGGCCAATAATACCCCATACGTAAAATACGCTTCACAATGGCTATTCCACTAAAATGACCACCACAAGTACCATCATGGGCTTCAACAATAGCTCTATGTGTTTCACCTGCTTCTAGACAAACGGAGGAGTACTCCATCATATCCACGTTTATACAATACATCCCCCAAAAGAACAAAACGAGCTGCCTTTTGCTTAAAACAACGACGGGTAGTTCGAGACAAATCAGATGGGAGTGTTCCAAACTTGAGGAAGGCTACTATCTCACTAGACCAAGGCTCATATGGATCCGAATGGATAAAGCAAACATCTTTTTCATCCTTAGACTCAGCACGGACAATTGCAGACTTAGAGATTGTGGAAATGATTAGGGGCTGTACCTCTCCAAGGGAGTCCTTTGGAATCAATGATCCAAGAGAGGCCATGGCATCCGCAAATCTATTAGTCGAACGAGGCAAACTAGTGATCTCATACCAATCAAACTTAGAGAGCAACTTCATTGCTACATCATGATAAAGCTTAATGGTAGGTTCTTTGGCTTGGTATTCTCCTGTAATTTGTTTAACCATGAGTTGAGAATCCCCAAATATCCGAATACGCTTAATGCTCATAGCTATGGCTGATTGAAGACCTAAAATTAAGGCTTCATACTCTGCTGTATTATTGGTGCATTGGAAGTCTAGTTTGAATGATAAAGGGATGGGAATCCCTTGAGGTGTATGAAACACAACTCAAGCACCTTGACCTTTCGCGCACTTAGAGCCATCAAAGAATAGCGTGATGTCAACATCTTCCTCCGGAATGATGTCCTCTTCTTGTTCAGTGATAGCAAATACCGAATCATCTGGGAGCTCAATAATCAAAGGATGATCACTAGGTAGTGGAGCTTCCGCAAGTTGATCGGCTATAACTTGACCTTTAACGGATTTTTGGCTAATGAATTCAAGATCGAATTCGGTAAGCAACATTATCCATTTAGCGGTACGAGTGTTATTATAAGTGCGAGACATCATATAACGCAGAGGGTTTTCTCTAGCTATGACATATGTTGTATGGCTAAGCATATAATGACGAAGTTTCTTAGTGGCAAAAACCACTGCTAAGCACAAATTTTCCACATAAGCATATCGGGTTTCATAGCTTACCAATGTTCGACTAATATAATAGACAGCTTGCTCATGATTTTGTTCATTCTTTTGTGCAAGCATTGTCCCTAAGGCAAAGTCCGTTGCTCGAGATATAAAGATTGAAAGGGACCCCCGGACGAGGCGGAGCTAAGACCCGGCGGAGATGCTAAGTACTACTTGATGTCATCAAAGGCTTTCTGACACTCATCTATCCATGAAAATTGTACCCCCTTTTGTAGTAGGTGGCAAAATGGCCTACATTTATCAAAAAGTTGTGCAATAAAGCGACGGATTGAATTAATCTTTCCTTGCAGACTACGCAACTCCTTCAAATTAGTTGGGGGACACATTTCCATAATGGCTTTGACCTTGTTTGGGTCCACCTCAATACCTCGTTTAGAGATAATAAAACCTAGGAGTTTGCCTGAGGTAACACCAAAGACACATTTCTTAGGGTTCAACCTTACTTTATGCTCTAGAAGTCTATCAAAAACTTTTTCCAATACATCAAAATGCTCTTGTCGAGTTTTAGATTTTGCCAATAAATCATCCACATAATCTTCGATAATCTTATGCATATAATCATGGAAAATATAAGTCATGGCTCGTTGATAGGTTGCACCTGCGTTCTTAAGGCCAAAGGGCATCACCCCGTAACAAAAAGTTCCCCAAGGTGTGGTAAATGTTGTTTTGTGTTGATCTTCAGGGTTTATTCGAATCTGGTTGTATCCTGAAAATCCATCCATGAACGAAAGCATTTCATGACCATCGGACAAGAGTATCAATGTTTGGAAGAGGAAAGTCATCCTTAGGACACGCTTTATTTAGATCTCGAAAATCGGTGCAAACACGTATCCCCCGTTAGGCTTGCGAATGGGTACCATGTTAGAAAGCCACTCGGGATAATCAATTGGGACGACAAATTTAACATCCAAAAGTTTCTGAATCTCCGATTTAACTAGGAGGGCCACGGTAGGATGCATTTTCCTAAGTTTCTGTTTGACAAGTTTAGCATCTTTTTGTAAGGTGAGGTTATGGACAACCAAATTAGGGTCTAGGCCTGGCATGTCTTTGTAAGACCATGCAAATATCTCCTTCTTCCGCTTGAGTAGAGCAATCATTTGCTCTTGTTCCTCTGATGATAGATTTTTAGCCAGTTTCACAATTTGGGTGCCATCTTGGTCTGGACTAAGGTCTACATCGATAGTTTCTTCAATAGACATGTGGGAACCTTCCTCAAGCTGATGGGGAGTAGGGATCAGATTTATGTCATCTAAAATGTCATCAAGTTCCTGTGCCTTGCTCTCGTCTATGTCTGCTCGGAAGACCTCTCGGCTTAGAAGATGAAGGTGAATGTGGAGGTGAAGGAGGAATGTAGTTGGCGGAAGCCCTTAACAATTCCTCGGAAAGGATGAACTCCGAAATAGATGGAGGAGATGAAATCCGATCCATGTCAATCGAGCTTGGGTTGATCGGGATTGGCTTATCCGGATCATATGGATTATAGAGCGGGGTGAATAAGTCTTCAAAATTCATTGTCGACTTATGGAAGAAAGGATGGGCGGAATGGAAGGGAAAACCGGTGAAGACCTCGGAAGACCTGAGATGCAAAACAACATAGTTTTTCAGTTTTTTTTTTTTTTTTTTTGTAGTTTGAGTTTTTTTTTTTTTTTTGTAGTGGTGAAAACCACTATTTTAGTATATACATATAATACAAGTTTGGATTATGGCTTATGGATGTGGCGGAGGGGGTGGTTCACCTCGTTCTTGTGGAAGAAGCAAGCGAAAGATGGCCTCTTGGAGAGGGAACAATTGGAGATAAAACTCGTCTTGTTTAATGAGGGGAACAATGGGCGCCGACTCTTCTTCAGATTCATCACCATTTGACATGACGTCAAATTCTTCATAGGCTTCATCTTCGGATTCGTCGGGGTGGAGGATTTCTTCTTCTGAATTAAGATTAATGCTTTGAAAAGCTCGTTCAAAAGAAGAAAGGGATGGAAGTGGTTGGTAGCCTAGACCAAAACGCTCAGTGGGTCTCTGATATGGCATATCGATGCGTTCAGTTACCCCTTGCTCGTATCGACCTAGGCCAAATTGCCGCCAATTATGTCTGTGGAAATAGCGAGAGGGAAAACCCTCCATCCTTTCGATATTGGCGGGGACTGGATGCTTGGGTTCTAGTATGGTGGTAGTACTAGAAGATGACTCTATTCCCCCATATACAAAATTAATGGAATTTGGCATAGAACCCATGTTATAAACCGATCCAATGGATAAATGTTGGTCATGTGGACGACCAAAATCTTTAACTGTTTGCACATTGAATGGTGTGATGTGGACATCTTGAATGGCATACTCACCAATACCGCATCAGTGATATGGACCTTGACTTGGGAGGGAGAAAGACTAGATGATGGAATAGAAGAATGTGGGATAGAAGAATTGGAAGGATTTGGTTGGGTTGATGCTTCACTAACTTGTGAAACATCACCTGGTGATGGTTGGGAAGATGGAGGAATAATAGGTGATGTTGAAGAAGGTGTAGAAGAAGGGGGTAATGACGTGGAAAGAGATGATTGGTCATGGCCACATGTGCATGTGGTCACTGATGAAGAAGAAGGAAGATTAGGAGATGAAGAAAGTGGTGAATGAGATGGAATAGCGGAAGAGGAAGATGGTTGCGATATGATGGGTAGCCCCTCAGGAATGGGAGCTTTAGAAGAAGATGGTATAGAAGAAGTAGATGGGGTCAAGAAAATATGAGTGGATGGCAACACAATCTCATAAGGATTTGAGACATAGTTGCAATGTTTGAAGGGTTCAATGTCAGCAGGTACACAATGAACTCGTCCCTCATATACATACTTCAGACATTGATGAAGTATAGAAGGGACACATCTCATCTCCCTAAGCCAAGGCCGTCCAAGCAATACATTGTATGCCATGGACCCTTCCAAGATGTGAAACAAGGTATGCAAAGTTCGGGCCCCTACCTCAATGGGCAAGATAACCGTGCCAACCGTGGAAGATAAAGCATCATTGAATGCTTTAAGAGTAAAAGTCGACTTTGTGATAAGGGATGGCGACAACTTTAGATGACTCAACGCCGATGTTGTAATGATATTGATTGAGGAACCGGTGTCAATTAAGACTCTCTTGAATGGCTTGTGATCGATCTTGGCCATGATATGCAATGGAGGATCTATACTTTTTGTTGACATAGGTTTGATTTCAAAATCATAGAAAGTGATGGAGGGCTCCATGCATGTTTGAATACTCCCCACAAAGTTGTTGAAGGCATTAGTATCTTGAGTTTGAAGCTCGATTGACTTCAAAATTTCCATTAATGCCTCTCTATGCGGAGGAGATTGTTGAATGAGGTCATAGATCGATAACTTGGCAGAAGCCATTTTTAAACTGGTAGTTAATCGGCTACTCAATGACATGATTGGTCGTTGGCATTGAGTAGAATGATTTAGCGATTGTTGAGAAGTACTAGCACATCGTTGGGTCACTGTTACCTGAGGTGGACTGGGGGTTTGTACAGGTGGCTGTGGTTCAGCCCGATTTGGTTGGTTCGCCCTTTGACCCCGGGTTACTACGTTAATAGTACCCACAAAACCTTGGTATTGTTGTACATGGTTGACTTGATTAGGAGGAGTTACCTGAGTTACTCCCCCTGGAGCTTCCTCCCGATGTGGAAGGGGTGTTTGAAATATACCAAGATTTTGATTTTGTTGGGCTAAGGGGCTATCCAATTTAATGGCTCCAATCTCAATAAGATCTTGGATCACATGTTTGAAAGCTGTACAATTATTGATATCGTGCCCATTTTGCCTATGATAAGGACAAAATAGGTACTCCTTGTAATACTTCCCCCTTCTAGATGGTTCTAAAGGTTTAAACTCGGGTAAAGTTAACCGATTTGTGCTATATAACTTGTTGAATATGACCGCATATGGTTCATCTAAAGGTGTGAACTGTCGCTTGGGACGATTTGTTTGCCAAGGTCGAGTTTCCATGGTTGGCCCAGTATTGTGAGCTGGTTGAGGAGGGGCGGGTACCGCATGATAAGCAATTGGTTGCGGTTGACTTTGCATTACTTGTTGTTGTTGAGCCATTACGGGCTGGCTCGCCACCACTTGATTAACTTGGTTAACATTTGAGGCTGAACTAGCCTGTGCTTGTTTGTTTTGGCCATAATTATTATTTCGTTGTTGGCCCTTTTGTTGCCATTCTTTTCTACGGGGTTTTAAAACACCCTCTTGGACTTTAATGTCTTCTATGATACTTGCTTGGGCCAAAGCCTCTTCAAAAGTCCCGTATTGTTGTAATTGGAGTAACCAAGAGATAGGTTTTAGACAACTCGGGTGAACATTTTGGTTAACTCCTCCATTGGTAGGGAGAATGGCAATTTATTAATGATAGCCCTCCAACGGTTTCCAAAGTCATAAACAGTCTCATCGTCATGTTGCTTGAGCTTGTATAAGTCGGACAATGAGACTTTCCTTTGTACATTTAGGGAGAATCATTCTAAAAATAGATTAATCAATTGTTCGTAAGCATAAATGCTATGGTGAGCTAAATGATTGTACCATTGTACAACATCTCCCCCTAATGTCTGAGGAAAATTTCTGAGCATAAGAGCATCATTATTTTGGATTCTAAAGCAGGCATGCATGAATGAGCTCACATGTTCATGAGGATCCTCAGTTCCTCGAAATTTGTCAAACTTCGGTAATGTGAAATCAATCGGATATGGCGGTGAAGGTACCGAAGGATGAATTGGTTGATTGATCAATGACCTTAGCGTAGGTTTCTGACTAGATGAGCCAGGCATGTTGAGCATAAGGTTGTCAATCTGTTGTTGCATAGCATGGAGTCGAGAATCTTCATGAAAATTTTGATTCGTTTGATGATTATGATGATGCAATGGAGGAATGGAAAAATGATGAGATGGGATGAAATTGCCTGGATTAGGCGGTGTGGAATGGACAGGTTGTTGGTATGGATGATACCGAAAAGAAGGTGATTGGGGTGGATGATGAACTGGACTAGGTTGGGAGAAAGGTGGGGTAGGAATGGACACCACCGAAGATTGGGGTACCCAGGTGGGGCTTGAGCTAAGAAAAGCTGGCTGGGTAGAAATTGGTTGGGGTGTAGGATTTACTACGACAGGTGGTTGAGCATTTTGTTGCTGTTGTTGCTGAAGCAACTTGTCGAGGTACTCCCTAACCTTATTAATTTCTAACCCAAGGGATGTGGGATGATTGGATGAAGGTGGAGGGCAGGCTGCCATGGTAGTCACGGAGACTGCGTAGCAGGGGCAATGAAGGTGGCTGAAGTAGGCGATACCTGGGAAGAAACAATAGACTGTGCCCCAGGTAGGGTGAAACCATAAATGGTTTGGGAAGAAGAGGGTTGAAATTGGTCATGGCTAGAGGAGGTTCCACCAGCCTCATAGAGAGAATTGGTGTACACCCGGGTAAATGGAGGAGAAAGTGGTCGGGAAGACACTACATTTGTCTCCAAAGGAGGGCAATTGAGCATCTGGGAAGATGTTGGAGATGAAGCCGGCTGAACAGATACCACATTAGCCTCAAAAAAAGGGTTAGTGTAGACCTGAGTGAAACCAATGGGTATGGTTGATGCAATATCCTGTTGAAAAACAGAATCTTGCATAGGGGAATCTTGGATTGGCTCAAGGACATAGCCAGTGCCATCTCTTAAGTGAGTTTGCACTTGGGCCATATCAATGTGGGTAATATGACATGAATTGTCTTCCTCCATGGGCATGGCCATGCGATAGACGGTAGAAGGACGTGAAAGACCTGCAAGCGAACCTGCCTGAAATTCACTAGGATAAGTGGTCATGTTGGTGGTGGGGATGTTCTGTGAATTACCCATTTGATTATTTAGATTTAACATTTTAGATTGATTCCTTGTTAAGACCATAACGCAATAAATCTAAACAAATTCAGAAAAGAAGAATGCAAAATTGGAATGATAAATTTACACTAAAGAAATTATCAGAAAACAGTCACAACCTAGGTTTCAACCAATGTGTCTTACCTGCGGTTAATTAATTATTTTCTCGATCTTAATCGTAGTAAATTTTAAGTGTCCGGTTTATGAGTTTTGCATGTGATCTAATCTTGAATTATTCACAAAAAAGGTAAAAACTATGGCTAGGAAAGGACAACGAGATTCTTACTGGTGATGAAATCCAGCAAGTTTGCTCGGGGTGACCTATGGTGTCTAAGGCAGAAGTTTAATGGATGGAGATGAATTCCACCATCACTAAACTTCAAGCAATACCTGGTGATGAAATCCAGATATTACTGTTTTAAATGCAATATGAAATGCAGTAAATTTTATTTTAAGTGTTTTTAGTTGTCTAATGTATACATACAAAGCTATAAATCAAAAGTTCTAATGATCTAAGCAAGAGGCTACTGAAAACATGCCATTTCCTCTGAAGAAGTGGAGTACACCGTTTAAAACCCCCTGCCTACCGATGATATCAAATATCAAAGGAGCAACCGGAAGGTTCGTCCACTTCTCTGCTTGGAATCACCCAATGGCAGGAGTACTATTGACATCCAATCAATAGTCCTACTTAGATAACTAAAACAGATAATTCGTAGCTATTCTAATATGCAGCTAGGTATGCAATTTTTTTTTTTTTTTTATGCAAGCAACAACCAATAATGCAATGCAGAAAAATGTAACTAAAAATAACAAAAATAACTATTCTTTTCCAGATTACTTAGTTTTTGTTCATTTTAAAGCAATGATCTAAAAAAAGAAACAGAATACGACAGAAAAACCAAAAACGTAAAAAGTACAGCACTTACTTGGAAGCCTACGCTTTTTCTGTAAAACTGCCTTCAAACGCCCAAGGGAGTCTACGCAGGCTGAAACGCACCTCTGCGTTTCGGATTGGACTTCCAGACGCCGCTCTGCGTCTGTCGCATTTTCTGCAAACTCCTCAGAAACCCTAGTTCGCTGGAATAATCGAATTTCACGATTTTCGGAACTTGCAAAATAAAACAAAAACAGGAATAGATCAGTAAAGCAAGTATTAAAAACATGAAACCCTAGGGGGTCCCACCGTGATCGCCATTTGTAGATTAAAGATACAACGCCAAACAAAATATAAAGAAGTCACGATAAAAAGTAAGACAAAACATAGTTGTACAAAACAAACGATTTTTATTAATCAACGGAGTTTAAAAACTCCTTTTGAGTACAACAGGGCCTGTAACCCTTTTCGTGATACAAAAATTACAGCTTTGTGCTAGGGTTCTCCGAAACCCTAGCCGGCACAATGGGTGGCGTCTCCGAAGAATATATCTTTAACCCCAACAAGGTGAGTGGGCTTTGTTGTATCCTGTAGCTCGGACCACTCCGACTTAAACAACTGCTATCAACACACCAGATCCGCCATTAAAATCCCGCACACATTAACACTATCAAGGAGTTAGAAATTAATAAGAGGGCTCCACCGTGTGAGCCCTCGGAAACAATTTAAAACCCTAGAAAAATAGAATGCAGGAATTCAACAACAGATTAATAAAAGAAAAGAAGTTACTTGCTTTAAGCTGATTTATACCTGTTCTCTGTTAACGCGGCTAGACCAGGCGGCACCTGGAAGTAATGTGGCTATCAAATCGGCTGCAGAAGGTGCCCTGGTGCACTCGTTGAACTCCCGCGTGCTTCTGAATCAGGGTTTCAGACGCCGGTCTGCGTCTGTGGCTGTGGGTAAACGCCCGTGGGCACTTGCGACAAGAATGTGGAATTCTGCAGAGTGATGCAGAAGAGATGGCGACGGATGCGGCGATGGATGCGGCGACGAATAGCTGAAGAGATAGATGAAATAGAAGAGATAGGTCCAAAAGATAGCAAAGATAGCAAAGATAGGAGAAGAAGATAGGGTTTGAGCCATCAAGGTGACTCAATTTATAATCCACTCTTAGGGCACACTTTAGGGTTTTAACGACACTTTGAACGTGTGGCTAAGATTAAAGTGGATCCAAGGGTAGAGAATAAATCTAGGTTGTGAAACGGATTAAGATGGATGGACGGATGAGATTAAATGAAGGATGGACGGCTTAGATTAAATCACTTAAAGTATCTTTATATATATATTAAAATATTAAAAAATATATATAAATATTAATTTAAATAAATTTGGGAATGAAAAATGGCGGGAAAGGTGAAATTGGGCCAAATAATGGCGGGAAGGTGTGGATTTGGGCCAAATAATGGCGGGAAGGTGGATGACTGACACGTGGCTAACAGGAAGGTATAGATGACTTACAAGTGGCTGGATTTTGGTGTCTACAATAACACCTCAAAAAAATGTAATTTCCTTTTTATTTTCTTCTAAAATATTTCTCAAAATAAAAACTTATTGCCCTTATGAATCCCTAAGTCAAATAGTGCACACAATGACCAAAAAAAACTTATGCCTCCTAATAATTCAACCTTAGTCAACAAAAATTTAATTTTTGCACTTCAAAACCGTTGCGGGTGAGAATCAATCACGACACCTCCTACATACCCGCACGCTAGCACCGCTTGCACTACAGCTAGGCCAACCACCCACACAAAAGCATAGATGCACGAATTATGTTTTAAACCTTTTGGTAAATCCTCTTTGTCAAAAAATTTGAAAAAACCATCATCACCGAGTTTCGACCCTAAGACCTGTTGTCTGCCCTGTGCCTTAGCACTGCCTAGACTATCACTAGGCCAACCGTCTGCTTGACAACAAATGCCCATGTATTGTCCTTATTCACACGTCCTCTCTCCTTTTTAAATTTTGTCTTCTCCTTCCTTTCTTTCTCACACTTGTGCACGAGGGAGATTGATTTGCATTAAACAAAAACACACTTCCAAGTGAATGATTTTAATCCATATTTATATGGATTTCACCTCCTTTCTTGATGTTGGTGCTTATATTAAATTTTTCATTTGAAACCTTCAAACACGTTGGAGCCAAACCCATATTGAGTTTAAATTATAATATAAAAATATTATAATAAACTTTTTAACTTCCCTTGCAACACTTAAACCTTTGTCTTCAAACTTTTGTCCCAAATATTATAATATTATCTCTTTTAAGCCTTAGTCACTTATGATTTAAACTTGCTTTCTTTTTGAACCATGGTCTTAAACTTGAGTCTTCAAACCTTTCTAAATTTGGGCCTTTAAACCTTTTATTTAATTACTTAGAACTTTTTCCCAAGTTTTTTGAGATGAACCTTGCCTTACCTTCTTATGATATTAACCTTTTGACATCAATGACTATGCACCTTTGACATCAATGAGAACTCATTATGCTTTAATATTTTCAACAATCTCCCCCTTTGTCATTTATGGCAACCCTTTCTAAAAATTCTTTTTCAAACATTGAATTCCAACTTTGCACCCCCTAAGAAGTTGCTTCCCCTAACTGAATGCTCTCTCCCTTACTCAAATCTCTCTCCCTTTGACATAAATGGAAAAGGGACTCATTTGGGGCTAAATATAAGACTCTTAGCTCAACTCGTTCCCCACCTTCTCTCCTTGAGATGATTAATTTTGGGGTGGGAGTAAATCTACTCCCAAAATACAATGCTCTTTTTCTTTTTCAACCTTCTTTTTTAACACCTTTGTAATCATACACTTTTGATCCTTTTGAGTGTCCCTATTCTTGCTTGACTCTGGAAGTTTTGGAAACTCTGTTCTACACCACTTGGACTTATTCCCAAGATTATTGCACTTGTAACACCTGATGTTGTAATTCTTGTAAGGTGCAAATGACTTGAAGTTCCTCTTGGTGAAGCCATAATCATTTATGTCATGAACCCTACAGTGGATCACTTTATGACCAAATAAATTATATGAGTAGCAATAGCATTGGAATAAATATCCATATTTTAATGAGTTGAATTTCATCTTAGTGAATTCATACTCCTTCTTTCCATGAACCCTTCAATGCATAGCTTTGTAACCAAAACGATTACATGAAAAACAATACCCTTTGAAGAAATATTCATCTTGTTTTGAAACATATGTTCTCTTAGTATTTTCTTTGCCTTATTTGTGATGATCATTGTTTGTTGTTTGTGCATTGTTTTCTTTATTATTGAGGCTTCCATTCTTCAACGTATCTACATAGGTCTTAGTTTCTTCTTTTTCTTTTGAACTTGAGCTTAAATCTTCTTCTTGTTCCCCTTATCCTTATTCAAAACCAAGTCTGATCTTGATAAATGAGGATATTTATGTTTTGATAATATCATCCAAATATTTTGAGCTTTTATCAAACTTATGTAGATTATCCTTAGAATATTTCACTTCCATCCCTAGAGAAACCACTTCATGTTCTATCTTTCACATTCTAACTCTCTTGCCTTTAACTTTTCAGCCATACCTTCTTCAAATTTTTTTGCCTCTTCAACCTTAACTTTTAATTCAGTGAGATCTCATAGAATTTTTGCATTTGTTTTCTCATCATCTTGTACTTGAGCCTTCAAACTTAAGTTTTCCCTTTTCAACTTAACAAGTTCCTTTTCTATATCAATTGTGGCTTCCTCTTCCTTTTCTGAATCTTTCTCTTCTTCTTGGTCTTCAAGAGCATCTTCATACTCTTCTACTTGATCTTCAATAGGAGCATCTTCTTTTTCAATATCTGAGAGACTTTCATCACTGTCACTTGAAGCACTGCTTTCTACTTCAACATAAAAACTCTTCTTGTGTCTCTGATATACACTTTTCTCATGCTTGTTTTGACAATGTATAGTGACCAATGTTACCACAACCAAGACATTTGTTTTTTCTTTCTTGCTCTTCACTTCTAATATTATCATTTTGTGGATAATAAAGTGCCATGTGACCAAGATTACCACATTCAACACATCTCACAAAGTTAGCCTCTTCTTCACTACTATAGTACCCAGATTTTGAACACTAATCTACAAGGTGACCAAAGTTACCACAAATAAAACATTTGAGTATTCTTAGATACTTCTTAGAAGCTTTTAATGTTGCCTCTCTTTAGGATGTTTGATCTTTCTTTGTCCTTATCTCCTAAGCTTTGATATTTATATGTAGCTCATTCATGTGTGTTCTTGTAATATTTTCATTCAAGCTGTTAGAATTTTTTTTAAATAACCCGCTCTGATACCAATTGAAGAACACAAGCTTATACTGAGAGGGAGGGGTGAATAGTAAAATGATAACAACAATAATATCAATGTAGTAAATGAAACAATGCACAAATAATCACACAAATGAGAGACATATATTTAACGTGGTTCACCCAATGTGGGCTACATCCATGGAGAAAATATTTCTTCTAAATTTTCTCAACAAATATCTTGGGAACCAAATCCCTATTATAATGTTTATGGACCTTTGTCCAAAGTAGAACTCAATACCCTATTCTCAAGTTCATAGAACTCTATCCACATGAGAACTCTATCCCCTTTGCTCTGGTTTGTGGATCTCTTTCCACGAGAGAACTCTATCCCCTCTACTCTGGCTTGTGGATCTCTCTTTTTAGGATAACTCTATCCCCTCATCTTTAGTTTGTGGATATCTCTCCATAGGAGAACTATATCCCCTCCGCTATGGTTTATGAATATCTCTCCATAGGATAACTCTATCTCCTCTAATCTAGTTTGTGGATCTCTCTCCATAGGATAACTCTATTCCCTCTACTCTAGTTTTTGTATATCTCTCCACAAGAGAACTTTATCCCATCTGCTTTGGTTTTTGGATCTCTCTCTATAGGAGAAATCTATCCTTGTTGCTTTGGTTTGTGGATCTCTCTTCATAGGAGAACTCTATCTCCTCTACTCTGATTTGTGGATATCTCTCCACAAGATAACTCTATCACCTCTGCTCTGGTCTGATCCAAATACTACTCTCAAATCTATCTCAAATCTACACCAAACCTCATCACAAGGCTAGTACAAATCTGCTCCAGCTCTGCTCACAAATATATTCAAATATTCACACATTACTTGCATAAATTTATTCTCAATTCTATCCCAAGTATTATCACAAGACTTTCTCAAATATTCCTCAAACCTACTTCAAGTCTTCTCACAATACTTGCTCAAATCTGCCTTAAACCTGCTTCAAGTTTTCTCACAAGACTTGCTCAAATCTATCTTAAACCTGCTTCAAGTCTTCTCATGATACTTGCTCAAATCTGCCTTAAACCTGCTTCAATTCTTCAAAAGACTTGCTCAAATCTACCTTAAACCTACTTCAAGTCTTCTTACAAGACTTGCTTAAATCTGCCTACTGTCTCTACTCAAATATGCTCTAACACATGCTCAAAACTGCTCATAATACATGCTCAAATTTTCCCAAAACTTGCACACAAATAATGCTCACAACAATGGATATATTCCTTTTAGAAATACTTTCTTCAATCAAAGTAATTCAGACATATTCTACCTAGAATTTGTTTAACCTCTTGAACATACAGATAATGATGTGCACTAAACAAATTCTCAATACATTTTTCACATTCATTAAGTCTATCGCTTTCACATTCAACAAATTAGATCTCTATCTCTTTCAGATTCCTTTCAAATCAAATCACACTAGTGTAAAACTTTGCTTCACAAAACTGGTTTATGTTCCATGCAAATTTTTCTCTCAAGGACCAAACAAAATAATGCACAAATTTGCTCCACAAGATTGATCTCAAACACTTTCACAATTACTTTCAATGTCACTCAAACCAATACCCAAATAATTCACAATGATGCACAAACTTGTTCTCAACCTTTATCACAAATATTTCAATATCTTTCAACAATGAAGCACAAACCCTAGCTCAAATATTTCCAACAATGCACATATACAATCCTTATTTCTCCACTTTATTATTTAGAAATATTTTGCTCAACCAAACACCTTAGATAAGGAATGATATCACCATACCTCTTAATTTGCTTTGATGAAGATGTGCCCTCAAAACCCGTTTTAAAATAAATTTCCTTTTTGCCACTTCAAGAGATTAGCCAATCTTCTTTTCAAAACAATCACAAAACCTTTCCTCAAAGATGTGCTCAAAGATACTCTATAATTTCTCTTTAGTCTTGAAAATATAAAGCTTTGAATTTTAAGACTAAAACCTCAAACTTCTCTTTTCTAAGATGTACCAAAATATAAAATATCAAAAGACTTAAATTACACCTTATTTCTCCTTTCTAAAGTGCCAATATAATATATCAACAATCCCATATACAAATTAGTTAAGCACTAATTACACCTTATTACTCCTCACTTTTCCATAGAAAAATAACACCTCAAAAAAAACGCAATTTCCTTTTTATTTTCTTCTAAAATATTTGTCAAAATAAAAAATTATTGCCTTTATGACTCCCTAAGTCAAATAGTGTGCACAATGACCAAACACAACTTATACCTCCTAATAATTCAACCGTAGTCAACAAAAAATTAATCTTTGCGCGTACCAAAACTATCATTGGTGAGAATTGACCACAACACCTCCTACCTTCCTGCGTGCTAGCACTGCTTGGGCTACCGCTAGGCGAGCCACCCGTACAAAAGCATAGATGCACAAATTGTGTTTTAAACCTTTCGACGAATCCTCTTTGTCAACAAAAACAAAAAAAATGTCACCACTGAGTTTTGACCCTAAGACCTAATGTCTGCCCTGCATCTTAGCACTTCCTAGACTACCGCTAGGCCAACCACCCGCTTGAGAACAAATACCCATGATATTGTCCTTATTCACATGTCCTCTCTCCTTTTTAAATTTTGTCTTCTCCTTCCTTTCTTTCTCACACTTGCGCACGAGGGAGATCGATTTGCATTAAACAAAAACACACTTCCAAGTGAATGATTTTAATCCATATTTATATGGATTTCACCTCCTTTCTTGAAATCAATACTTATATTAAAATTTTCATTTGAAACCTTCTAACACGTTTGCGCCAAACCCATCTTGAGTTTAAATTATAATATAAAAATATTATAATAACCTTTTTAACGTCCCTTGCAAAACTTAAACCTTTGTCTTCAAACTTTTATCCCAAATATTATAATATTATCTCTTGTAAGCCTTAGTCACTTGTGATTTAAACTTGCTTTCTTTTTGAACCATGGTCTTAAACTTGAGTCTTCAAACCTTTTTAAACTTGGGCCTTCAAACCTTTTATTCAATTACTTAGAACTTTGTCCCAAGTGCTTTGAGATGAACCTTGTCTTACCTTCTTATGATATTAACCTTTTGACATCAATGACTATGCACCTTTGACATCAATGACAACTCATTATGCTTTAATATTTACAACACTAACCACATATTTGAGCATGTTATAGAGATTAAACCTAGCACAAATTTGACCATACTAGAAAATATTCCTGGCTAAAGAAGAAACTATTGGGTTTAGTAATAGTCAAGAACAGAGTCAAACAAGGTAGTTGTCAAAGCAATTATTAATGACACAATAAATGTTAGATAGACAATTGTTAGTAATGGTCAAAATAGATTCTTTCGGGATAGTTGTTGGCAACAATCAGTAATAGTGTTAGACAGACTAGTGTTAGTGACATAATCTAACAAGGTACTTGAGGATAACAAATTGACTAGTAACTAATATGGAAGTTATCGAGGACTAAAGAAGAAAGTCATTTTTTTAATTGAAGGAAAGCTTTAGGAGAAAAACAGACAATAGTTGACTATAGAAAGAAAATTTGGGGTGTCAAAAAGCGTTATTTTTAGACCTATTCCATTGTATTCATCTTTTCAAACTAATCGTTTTGATATATAACACCCCAAAAAACCCTAGAACAACACTTCTATTTTTAGTAAGTCAGTTGGAATGGTCCAAATCATAAGTATATGGATGGAGGAACCATAGGATAAATGATGAATATAGAACAAAACCAATATATGGAACAATTAAATCTCACACTTAGTAACCTATAGAGCCAAATGTTACATTAGAGCAAAATTTAAATAATTGAAATATCACATGCAAGTCCTAAAATCTGACTAGCTTAAAGTGAAAATAGGGATTGAGGAAAAATCCTTGAGGTTGAAGAGCAGTTAAAGGAAGGCCCAAAATTATACCAACAGATTAACACTAAAGGGCTAGGTGGTAATTCAATAAAAAAATATGAAACCCATCATGCTCTTTTTGATACTAATACCCCATTTAAAATACCTAAATTAGAATTTTTCAATTTTTATGGCAAGGGCTTTGATGGTTGGTTGTGTCAGATAGATAAATTATTCAAACTCCATAATGCTCTATGATATTTTTAGGTCACCATGGTATCCTTTAAATTTGAATATGAAGCTCTACAATGATATCAATGGTTATAGAACATGACTCCTGGTCCTTCTTGGGGCGGATTTACTAACTCGTTTATTTTGGCCCTAGTGAGTATGAGGAATTTATAGGAACCTTAAAAAAATTGAAATAGACCTCTACTATTCAAGAATATGAAACTTGGTTTGAGAAATTGGCTAATAGGACAAAGGGTTTGAATGAAGGATTTTTTTAGAGTTGTTTTATCAATGGGTTGAAATATGATATCAAGGCAAAAGTAAAAATGTTTAAACCATAGTCTATGATGCAAGCCATAGGATTGGCTACACTAGCGAAGGAAAAAATAAACTACCTAGAGGTGGTCATCTAAATTCCCATAGGCCAAACCTACATTTTCATCTAAGTTCACATTGAATACTAACAATAAATATCCACCAATCAAGTGATTGACTAGGAAGGAAATGGATGCCTATAGAGCACAAGGATTATGTTATAATTGTGATGAGAAATATTTATTGAGGCATAAATGCATACAACTAAAGTTATTTTTATTGGTTATAGATAACTCGCTAGTGAATAAAATATCTTATGAAGAAGTAGAACCACAGTAGAAATATCCTCAAGATGAAGGTGAAGCATAGGAAGAACCATAGCCCAAGATTTTTGTCCATGCATTTGTAGGAATTTTGACCCCTCATATGAAAAAGGTAGTAAGATTCTTCAGAGAGATAATAATTAAAATTCTTATGGATTTAGACAGTACACATAATTGTATTTATCTCTGAGCAGTTAAGAAAGTGAATTGTTACATACATGCTTGCAACTCTTTTGAAATCATGGTGTAAAATGGAGGAACATTACCTTGCAAGGATCAATGTCCAAATGTTAAGATGAAGATAGGGAACTATGAAATCAAAACTAATATGTTTGCTCTTCCACTTGGAGTATGTGATGTTGTGTTGAGAGCATAGTGGCTCTGTACCTTGGGAAAAATAGCCTAGAAATTTTTTGAATTATAAATGTAATTATCATAGAATGGGAATTCATACACTCTTTGTGGTTCATTGAAAAGATCTTCATAGGTTATCATTTCTAACCGTATGGATAAGTTATTAAAAAATCATCCTGTTAGGTAGTAGCCTAATTTTTTGCAATTTAACCACATACTTTAGGAGTAGACGAACCCTAAGGAGATTTGCAACTCATTTTGACTAAACATAATGCAATTTTTGTGGAAACAATGGAATTACCTCCACATCATTGCTATGATCATACAATATTATTAGTACCAAGTAGCTTTCCACCTAACATCAAACCTTCCAAATAACTCTATGCACTTAAGTCCAAAATTGAGAAGTTGATTCAAGAGTTACTAAAAAGAAGGGTAATTCAACCCAGAAAAAACCATTATTCTTCCTAATTTGGTACTATTGGTTAAAAATAAATATGTATTGTGGTATCTATGTATATACTTTCATGATCTCAATAAGCTCACCAATTAAGGATAAGTTTCCTATCTATGTGATCGATGAATTGTTGGATGAGTTACATGGCATAAAATTTTTCTCCAATTTAGATATTCACTCTAGCTATCATCAAATAAGGCTCAAGAAGGAAGATATCCCCAAAATAGCATTCCAAACTCATGATGGCCCTTACAAGTTTTTGGTTATGCCATTTGGCCTAACTAATGCACCATCAACATTTTAGATAATGTCTTCTGACTATTTCTTCACAAATTTATTTTGGTTTTCTTTCATAACATTCTCATCTACAGTTGTTCTTGGATTGATAACTTACAACATCTAAATAAAACTTTGAAATTATAGTGGGACCATCAGTTACTTGTCAAACAATCCACTGTTCCTTTGGCATGAAGAAGATTGAATACTTGGGGTATATTGTTTTACAGGAGGACTATCCATACACTACTATCCAAAATTGGCCTATTTCATAAACTCTCAAGGTGCTTCATGGGTTTTTAGGGCTCATGGGATATTACCACCAATTTGTATAAAATTATGGAAAAATAACCACCCCCTTAATGGCCATATTGAAAAATAATTAATTTTATGTGGTCATATCCAGTAGAACAAATGTTTGTAAAACTTAAGAAGGCTATGAATTTGACCCCAGTGTTGGCTATCCCTAATTTTTTCAAACCCTTTATAATTGAAAGTGATGTTCAGATCATGGCATTAGGGTTGTACTAATGCAAAAAGGGTGACCCTTACCTTTCACTAGTATGGCACTATCAGGCAAAAATTTGGAAAAATATACTTATAAAAAATGATGGCCATCCTCCATGTTGTTAATAATTGGCAATAATTTCTCATTGGGATACAACTCTCTATTAAAATACACCACCAGAGTTTGAAATATTTCTTGGAACAAAGGGCATCTACTCCCGCATAGCAAAATGGGTTTCAAAATTTTTGGGGTATGACTATAACATTTTGTATAAGAAAGGAAAGAAAAATATTACGATAGATGTCCTTTCCCATAAATATGAGTATCAAGTGATGGTGTGTGCTCTTTCATATCCACTTCCCCAATAGGTCTCCCAACTTCAAGAAGATATGACCAAGGACAAGTCTTGACAAACCTTATAGGAACAATTACATAGGGATCCCAATTCGTATATTCGTGGGATGGAAACCTGTTAAGATATTACAATTGCATTATGGTATCCAAAACTTTATCACTCTTTGAGTATATTATGAGGGAAATGCATGCTTCACCTATGATAGGACACTTAATATTCTTGAAGATATATGAGAGAGCTAAAAGGTCATTCTATTAGGAAGGAATAAAAAAAGATATTCAAACTTTTGTGGTTGAATGTGAAACTTTCCAACAAATGAAAGTTGAAATGATTTGTACTCCAGGTATTCTACAACCATTGCCAATCCCAGAAAATGTATGGATTGATATCTCCATGGATGAAGGGCTTCCTAAATCTCAAGGAAAATAAATAATTTTTGTGGTGGTGGATCATCTCTCAAAGTATGCTAATTTATGTTCCCTCAACCATACTTACCATGCCTTCACCATTGCTCAAATATTCATTTATTCCATTTTCAAACTCCATGGTATGCCTAAATATCCATTGACTATGATTTTTACCCTACTTGAATGCAACTATGGATGTTTTCATCCTACCACCTGAAAACAAATGGGTAAAATAAAATTATTAATAAGTGCTTAGAAATCTACCTTCATTGTTTTACCTTTAAGAACCCAACATAGTGGGATAAGTGGTTACCTTTGGCTAATTGGTGGTACAACACTTCCACACAACTTCAAAATGACTCCTTTTGAGCTAGTGTATGGGTACCCACCTTTGTTGCCCTCTTCATATGTCCTTGGCAATTCCAAAGTTTAGGTAGTGGATGTAACTCTTTCGAAGTGTACCTAGCTTTTATAGCATTCGAAGGAGAACTTGGTGTTGGCTCAAAATCAAATGCTATAGCAAACTAATTAACATAATTATGAGTGTAACGTCAATGTAGGTAATATGGTGTTTCTTCGACTAAAACCCTACAAACAATATTTTGTGCAACTTTAAACTCATCAAAAATTGGTTGCATACTTTTATGGACCCTAACAGATATTATAACATATTGGACAAGTGTCCTATAATCTTATGTTACCACCCTCTTCCAATATCCATCTAGTCTTCCATATCTCTTGTCTCAAAAAGATACTCAGCAATTGTATTCAAGTCTAGTCAATAGTCCTTGAGTTAAATGATGAATGATTGATCATCTTGGAGCTTGATAATATTTTATACTAAAGAACCCATACTCATCGTAACCACACCATCACTAAATTTTTGATCCAGTGGCAAGGTTACAACCAAAAGATGCTACCTGAGAGCCTCTCCAATAGTTACAATAACATTTTTATCATCTCCAGCTTTGAGCACAAATATTTTTGAAGGGGAAGGGTATGTTAGGACCCCATGCTAACCTTATTATGTAATTACCCCATTCCTAATGTGGGGACCCAATCTTAATAATCTTATGTAATATTTATAATATATATGTGGAACTTGATGCACCTAGATAAGTGAAGTCATTTAATGTAACCATTATAAAGAATGCAATTGCTTGTTTGGTAGAAGATTCTAGCTCGGGTGGCCACTTGCATGTGAAGCCAACCCTTGAGTGTTATAGTTAGGGTTATGAAGAGTCTATAAAAAGGAAAGGGGACATAGATGAAGGTATCTCATATTTTTTTGTATCAAAAGTTTGCTCCTAAGGATGTTTCCCCCTCAAAGAGACCTATGATTTTGTGATTTGTTCTTATTTTTTTGTAATATAATCTGCTGCATTTCTATTTTATCTTGCAATATTGTTAATTTCAAGATCATTTTCTATTATTTTTAATATTATGTGGATGTGCTTTTATTTTACTTTAAGGTTCATAACACCCTTTCTCTATGTTGGTCATCATACTATGGCAACATATCTCCTAATGCATAGTTTATGGTTTCTATGTATAGAAACAAGGGTTGAAAGTGTAGACACCTAAAAAGTATCACATTTGAAATGGTTAATATTAATATTTAATATTGTGTGCAATTATTTTAATTAATGTTTTACAAAACTTAGAAATTATTAATATTGACTATTATAGCCCCTTTGATCTATTCTAACCCATTTGACCCACTTTAGGCCCTTCCTACGCTTAATTATGGTCATCATGAAACAAATCCACTAATTTTAACTCTAGTTCACCTTAACTTTAGTTGATATTTATTTCCCCTCTTTAATCCACTTTCCAAGTGTATTCAATGCATTTGGGTGAGGATTCCTTCCACCTAGACACTTTGATGAGAAATATCAATTTGGTGGGTGAGGAATCTCTCCAAAAAAGGGGCAATAATGTGACGCATCATAATGCATCATGGTATGGCATAATGTGTCATGGTATGTCATAAGGTGTTATGTAATATAATAGTATGTCATAGCACATCATAGCCCAAACAAGGAAAGTTGCACATTTATCCACCCCAAGTTGGGAATCCCTAAGATTCCTCTCTTACGCACCCATGCCACTTGACCCTCCTCTTCCATACTCCCCACTCTTCTCCACCCATGTGAGAGTTTATAAATATGTCTCTAATTTCAATTTCATGCATGCACAAAATTCATAATGAAACTCTACTCAAATTTTATCCGATTTTGTTGTGTATGCATTTGACATTGTGATTGTAGGTTTACCATCTGAAGAGCTTGAAGGCATCAACCATGGAGGATCTTGGTATTGTTCACTAACATTTATTTTTTCAGCCACACCCACATTCAATATCATTACTATAGCTTATACACATGTATCATAGGATTGACCTAATGGCTTTATCTATTATGCTTGGAGGAATGGACAATTTTTTTTAATATTAATCCAACTTAGGCATATTGTAAATTTGGGTCGACTTAGTCAGGTTTCATATGCAAGTTATCATAATCTAAAGGAGATTGATTATAGGATATTTGAAATATGATACCAAGTATATATCTTTCATGCAATTAACATAGTCTAAATGGGATTACTTTGGCTATGAACATTTTTGATGGAAGAACAAGTATATATCGTGTGTAGGAAAAGGTCTAGGTAATGGTGGAGAAAAAAAATTGCACAACCAAGAAACATAAATTATAGTATGGATAGCACTTAGGACATATATTACACAAGGTTCTTATGCATTTCAAAGCAAGAATATGAATGCAAGGAAACAAAGACATGACTAGATACCTTCTACACTTCTCAATAAGATGCATTTTAGACTTCTCAATAACAAACTTGTTTGATTATAATAGATAAATATGATAGGCAAAAATTAAATGATTATATGAGGGGTTGGATTAAGTATACCTATGAGAGTATTAACAACGGGTCTTCAGGTCCTCAAAGCCTTGTATAGCAAAGTATTTTCTTCTCCACTATCACCTATATAAAAACTTCATTGGTTGCCTTCAAACATCTTTGGTTCTCACACAAGACTCTTTTTAAATGGCTTATAAAGAAAATAAAGGGTATTTCATAATGCCTCATAGAATTTCCCAGTGGTGGCTATGTTACCACATGTTGGATTGAGAGGTAAGAATAAAAACATTAGTCACAAAGTTATGAAAAATAATACACAAACAATATTTCACAATAATCTTATCATTTCATCAACACAATATTAGATTTTTTCCATCTCAATTTGCTAACACTTTGCATGTATAAATACATCATGGAGTCTCTTCACATTTGGGAGAATCTTCATAATTTTTGCAAATCTTGGCATTTTACCTTCAATTATCTCTTCTCTCCTTACAATCTCAAGGGAGATTTAACTCTTCAAATTTATCATATGGGAGAAATATTGATTTATCTCCCAATAATATCAAATGCGTACATAATTCCAAATAATTAAATAAGGTCTAACAAAGTTTGAGGAGATGAAGGGAGCTTTGGCTAGGTCTAGGGCAAATTGATCATTATCTAGTTTATTGACGATGATTGGGTTATTATATTATGCTTTAGATTTTTTATATGTATTATTTATACTGAGTTACCTCAATACATTAGTGATAGGAGACTAAGAATAAAAGGAAGAGGGTACAAAATATGAATTCAAAAAAATGAAAACATGAGATTTTAGATTATAAATATCAGTTAATCAATAGTAGGAAAAAGGGTAGTGGTAAATAGCATATGATAAGTCTTGTCATTATATTTGTATTTGAGACACTAATAGAGAGTTGAATGGATGGACCACATCTCATGGATCCATGGTCTCCCTAGAATAATATTGTAATTCAAGTTGCAAGGCATGGTATAGAAAAGAGTGTTAAGAGTGCTAGGTCAAACCTTGAGGGGTAAGACTATGTTACCACTAGCCTCACATTCCCATTGTCAAAATCCATAATAACAAGATTCGATTTCTTAAAATCCTATTTGGCTAGCTCAAAATGACTTATCAACTTCAAGCTATAGATAGTGAGACCAAAACTATTCTCAATTAGAATTTGTTTGATAAAGTTATTGGTAATATGACCTATAATGTATCATGGTGGATATTTGACTAGAGAGGATAAATGAATATCATCCTTATGGAATTATATGGTGGTATAATTAACCCAAAAGGACCCTACTATGGAAGTAAGGTCACTAAGGTTGAGGTCTTGAGGAACGACTTGTTCACCCAATTTTTTATTAAGATATTTCTATGGGTTAGAAAAGACCTATGAAGTTCAAAGAGAGAGATCTTGATTAGAGTATTCTCAAGTTGCTATAGAAAATTAAAATGATCCTTATCCTTTGTCCCTAATTGGATGATTAGAGGAGGTCACTTAGGTGGAGAAGTTAATATTGTATGAAGGACCAGTGGAGGTCTTGATGGTTGGTTAGATTATTTATTTTTGTGTTATTGTCTGGTTACATCATAAATGTGAGAGATATGATTGAAATAATGGAGCATACCTACCATACTTTGATTTGGAGGTGGTACATTTCTTTAGTGAATGTTATTACATTTTTATTGTGATTGTGATTAAGCAATGGATTTTGGAAGATTTTCATAGATTAATTGGAAGAAGTTTGAGAGTCAAAGCCATTGAGAACAACTTAGTCATGGTTTATTAGGTCCTGAAACCACATTTTTGAGGCCTATGTATATATAGGAAGCATGATCATTTACATGATGGAAGGTACGCTACTTATTGGCATAAAATTATGAAACATCTTTCTTTTAGGTTCTATAGGTTCAATGATAGGAAATTCTACCATTTTGGCTTTTAGAAGCTGCTCTAAGATGTCTAAAAGGGATCTCTCCAATTGGGAGTAACTCCTTTTAGGTTTCTATTGTTGAGGCTTCCCTAAGACAAGTTTTTTGAGGTTTTTGGAAGCACTAAAATCATTGGCATAGTGTGAGTTTGTGAATTTATTGCTTGCAATGTGTTCATTCTTGTACTACCCCTTCAAATTATAGGAAGACTTATCTTCCTTCTTATTGGATGTATGCTTTAGATGCCTTCTTTTGACAAAGGTAGTATCTACTATCTTAGCCAAGTCAATTGCATCTTTGAATAAAGACACAATAGTTGTATCCAAGTAGAAGGTTAATTGCTAATTTAGGTTTTCTATAAAAACATCTGCTAGGTCCCTTGGTGGGGGTACATATTATTTTCTCTCCACTAGGGCTCACCATCTTGCTAAAATTTGGTAAAATTCTTATCTTTATACTATTTGAGTTGGTATAAGTTACTAATGGTGATTTGTTTTGCAATAAAAATAGATAATTGCTTACCAAACATATCAAAGAGGTCCTTAAATGCTTTTAGGGGATGCATTGGTATCTAGTAGTACCATTCTAATATAAAAAGTGTAATATGATTTATGGCCAAGTTCAACATTGTATTATGTATTGAATAGGCTTAAGGGAATTTATTGTACAAAGTATTAATTTATTGTAATATTTTATTATGTAAGCCCTATGAGTCATAGTTAACCTTTTTATGGATAAACCCACTTTAAAAATTGTAATAAATCTTAAGCCCTATTGTTATGTCATCTTAGGTTAAACTTTATTATATAATATATTTTTTGGTATTGGTATAAATACCCCTGCCACTCATTTAATTATTAGAGTGTTGTGTAATTATATCTATAGATATAGTGATTATTTATGGTGCCTATGGGTACTCACTATATCTCTCTTTCATCCTTATTTTTGCTTTCTATATAATATTTGAGTGAATGGTTTGCTTTTGTTCATTTCTGGAAAATATTATGAATTTCAACATAGTATTAGAGTGGGTATGGAGCTTCCTCACTTGGACATACAAAAGCACTATTTAGAGTCCTTGATTCTTATTTCAAATCCTAAGATGATTTTATTTAAGTTTGTTCAAAAAGTTTCTTCTTTATCTCAAGAGCATTTGGAAAAATATCCTATTTTTCTTCCAAGAAAGCCCTTCAAAGTGCTAATCTACATGATGTCAAGGGACTCAAAATTTCTCATAAAAATTTGGAATTCAAAATGTGTTTCATGCCTTTGCACTTTGTCTTGGCACCCACTCCAAATGACACATAGCACCCTTCTTCATGGAGAAGGGGCACACCCCTATGCATTCCATAGGATGACCACTATGGCTAGGAGGTAGGTAGTTAAAATGTTTTTCTATGATAAAATTGAGTTCAAATCTCATCGTAGGCATATTTTAGTCAATGAAGATATTTTCTACTAAGTTGGAAACAAAGGATTGGTATTTTGAAGGTACAAGTGTTTGTCTGTTGGTGTGGTATGGTGGTTTATGTTGTGTTGTAACAAAGAGGGCATAGGTTCAAATTATGCCTTTCCTTTATATCATGAAATAAGCACTTAATTATAATATCAATGCCTTTGTGCATCATCATACACCATGGATTGATGGCCAACAAAATATTGTGAGGTTAATTTACAACCAAGGAACTTTTGTTATTGTAGTCAAGAGGGAGGTCTTATCAATGGGAGTAGCTTCCCCTCTCCAAAGGTGGTGATAAAGTATTGGTTAGTGCAATATATTTAATACTAGAGAGACCATGTTTTGAATTTCTCTGATGCTCACAAATATTTTTTCAAGCAAAAAGAATCCTCTATCGAACATTGTCTGCTTTCATACCTTATCAAACCTAATTTTTACTATTTATACCAACTTGACCAATTGGAAGGGGCAGGTGTTGTCAATTAATAAAAATAGAAGAACTGAGATGGAGAAATAGGATTGGAGCATAGCAACAAATTAGAATTTTCCAAGCAGTAAGCTAGGGTTGGCTCTTGTAACTCTAAGGTTTGGGCATTTAATTTTTAATATTTTAAGGGATATTAGGGAAAAACTTCTAGAGGCCATAACTTTTGCATATGGAAGCATTTTAAGCCTATTTGTTTTAAATTGTATGATTTTCAAGCCCTAAATATTAGTGACATCAATTTATGGAATTATTCTAGTGTTTAGGATCAAATTGTATGCAATAGTATTCAAGCCCTATTGCCTTGTTTTGAAAGGGTAGATTTACATTTTGTATGCAATCAAATGTGGCTTAGTTTTTTGGAATATATAGATCTATAATAATTGCAACAAATTTTGAGCCTTTTGGAGGCTTTTAGGAAAAGGTTTTAAGATATTCTTTAGTTAATCCCTTTGGGAAATTAATTCAATTATTCATGGAGATCTAATCTTTTATGATCTCTTTCTTCTATTTTTTTAAAAGGTAATCTTGAAAGTTTGTTATGACTCTTATTTTAAGCAAGTTCATGAAAATCCTCTTTTGGTGACTAAATTAGGTGGCCCAAGGGCGAGAGGAAGTCTTCAAATAGGATGATGTATGTCATAAGAGGAAATGTTGTGCCTTCAAATTGTACCTTATGCAACTATGAAAGATCAAAAGAGCCAATCTTTAAGGAGGTGGTGATATTGAATTTTCTTCTTCATTTGAAATCCTAGCATAATATTTTTGGATTATGTGGGAGTACCTAATAGTGGGAGTGATGACTAGGGTCCAGCCTAAGGAGACTCTTATGTAGAAAATATTTTTGTAGTAGTAGGTTTTAGATGATAGGGGGATCTAGATGAGTCTACCTAAAAATGCAAATGCCCACTATAGCATCCATTATGAGGGGATATATTATTTCTACTAATATCTTCTCTCCTTGGCCCCTCAATTCAAATTATGGGAGTGTTGAAAATGTAATATAATTCATAGCTAAGGTCAATATTGTATGATGTAATGGATAGGCTTAAGGGTATTCATTGTATAATGTATTAAGTTATTGTGGTATTTTATTATGTAAGCCCTATGGACTATGGTTTACCTTGTTATGGTTAAACCCACTTAATAACTTAAAATAAACCTTAAATCCCTCTTCTTATGTTTGCGTAGGTTAAACTTTATTATGTAATTGGGGTTTTAGTATTGATATAAACACCCATACCACTCCTCATTTAATCATCAAAATATTGTGTAATTTTATCTTCAGATATAGTGATTGTTTATAGTGTCCATAGGTGCCCACCACATCTTTCTCTTTTATAATTCTTTTTTGCTTTTTGTATAATATTTGAGTGAATGGTTTACTTATTTTCATTTTTGGAAATATTATGAATTCTAGCATCCAATGCAGGGCCACTAAGACTGTTAGGAATGATTTTTAATAGTAATGTTTCATCATAATAAGTGTCACTATGAGTAATCTTAACCAAGCTAAGGTATTTAATGGAATCATGTTTCCCCTTGTACATTTGAAACCTAGGTGTTTCAAAGTCAGGAGAAAAAGGATGACTAGCTACAAAGGGATGTAGAGGCTAGTTGCAAAAATCATCATACAAGTACTTTGTGACTAGATAATGACTATTTACTATTTCAACTGCTCTAACTAAGTGGTTAAGGCTTGAAGTTTAGGAGAAAGGATTTGATGAAAAAAAAATCGCATGCTAAGAGATATAGGAAATTAATTAATTATTGATATAAGGATAAGGTTGATACATAGGCATATGATGTCAAAGTTGGTATCATATGATTTTCCTCCAATATGGCTAGGATGAGAGGGTTGGAAGATTTATGATGAGAGTTTGCGGGGATATATTTTTTCCAAATCCTATCCCTAAACTTATGGGATTAGAATGAAGACCATAAGAAAAATTGAGCTAAGGTTTGGATATTCAGGAACTTAGTGGTACATTCCAATTGAGAGTGTCACTTGTGCCTACTTGCTGAGATATAGGGAACTAATGTTTCCTTGCAATAATTTTTCAAGGGTAGGTAGAGATGAATTATGCACCAATGAGTATGATATGATTTTTTTTCTAGAATTCATTTATGTGGGGATAGAGGGTGGAGTTGAATCAATAAAGTGAGATGCGAATGCATTAAGGTTTGTATTTTTGGATCCAAAGGATGGGTCCAATTGACTTATTGGTAAGGATTTGAGTTAGGCTATTGGGGGTGATCTAATATTGAATCACATCTTATAGAGGTACTTAGGGTTTCATGACCTTCCCTAAGGAAGCTTTTTATGGAATCTCTATGCATTTTAAAAGAAATAGGTCATATGAATTGTAGATTGGAAGACAAATCTCTCATATCCCTCATGGGTAGGGCTTAGAGATCCTTGAAGTGTGGAAACCTCATCTTCTTGATTGAATTTAGGATTCACAAAGGTAGGTTACTCATCATAACCCTTCATAGGAGGCTCAATATTAGTAGCCCATTGGTGATGAACACTATCGATCAAGTAACATTTTTCAACCATAGGATTTAGGAGAAAAGAGAAGACTATTTAAGTTTTGAATTGTTTATAGCATGAACTAAAGAAGAAAAATATGTTTTAGAAATTATATATCTCCTTGAGGTGTGGAAACCTCATCTTCTTGATTGAATTTGGGATTCACAAAGTTAGGTTACTCATAATAACCCTTCATAGGAGGCTCAATATTAGTAGCCCATTGGTGATGAACACTATCGATCAAGTAACATTTTCAACCATATGATTTATAAGAAAAGAGAAGACTATTTAAGTTTTGAATTGTTTATAGCATGAACTAAAGAAGAAAAATATGTTTTAGAAACTATATATCTCCTTACCTTTATATACTCAATCCGACCTATATACCTCAATATCCTCCCTATATATCAAAAATCCTAATATACCTTACCACTCTCTATATACCTATCAATGTAAGAGAAAATCAATATATGTGATTGTTACGATATTTGAAGATAACCTCCTAGATACATGGCCAAGATGATATGTGAGGGGTAATAGTATGCCTCCTTATGAATCCCACTAGCCTATTACAATATACTTTTTACTATGTATAAGTTCATGCAATATGCTATGTGGGTGATTGGCATTTTGAGCTTGTTATACACCCAATACACCCTTGTAACTTGTATGGTAGTTACTAGAGCATCGTAAAAATCCCCAATAGAAGTAGTACTTGGTTATGTTCTTGTTATCTATATTTAATATTTCTTAACTTAATAAATAGATTTAATTATCTTGATTAAATTTTAGTCAAATTTTTTTATTAAGATTCAGCTTATTTAAGAAAAAAATTAGGAGTTGTAGTGGTGTTCATATCAAATTCACCAAAATATGAGATGGGGAAGGTTAAGGAGGGCCTCTAACTTATTAGATCCATTGCATCTCACCTCAAGGATAGGGGCAGTCATGAGCCTAAGTCTAAGTTTTTAATGGATTTAAGTTAGAGAATGTCTACATTTCTCCCTAAGATTTCCTTTGATAGCCTAACCTTATTCTAGTCCTATCTTAGCTACAAATACATCAATTAATGCAACAAACAAGTTTTATATACTATATGCTTTTCTCTTCAATGATGTATATAGAAATAATAATTTATTTTCAAGGCAAGGGTTCAAGAAGGTAGTGCCATCAAATAAGACCTAATACATCTACATGTGATTCCATTTTGATAAGATGCAAGACAATAGTAAGTCCCTAATTCTATTAAAGATAATTACTAGTTTCTTTTTTACTTTTATCCTTTTATGAATAAAAATAGAAAACATAGAATAACAAATATAGAAAAAATATAGTAACCCTAATCTAAAATGATAAAAAATGATAACAATAACTTCAAACCTTATTTTGACCTCATTGGCATAAGCACTGGCATATTAGAGATGGCAATTAGGTGAACTTTTGGAAATATTGTTGGCTAATGGATATTCCCCTCTCGAAGGACCCGTAGGTAAGCACCTTGGAACCTGCTTTATCCCTCCATTTTGGTATCAAATTTTTTGATTATATAACAATCAAAAATAGTGATTTTTTTTTAAATGTTTATGTACTCCAGATTTAGACCCAAACTTGGCTGGCCATATTAACAATTTGAAAAGATGGCTTCTTTTGTATCCTTTGTTGTCTTCCTGTTTTAGTGATTTTATCCTTTAGAAGGAGGAAAATAATGGAAAATACTTTGTTAAGTCTGGATATCATTTGCTTGAGATAGAAGGTAGAAGTTGTTTCTAGTGAGAAAATTTTGGATTAAAGGGCTCATCCCTAAAATAGCTTTCTTCTTATGGTTGGTGGCTCAAAATAGAATATTAACAATTGATAACTTACACAAAAGAGGCATACATGTTGTAAATAGATGTTATTTGTGTGAACAGAATTTAGAATTGATTTGTCATATTTTTCTTGAATGTTCTTTTTCTAGATAGATTTTAGATAAGGTTTTGGAACCTTTTGATGTTCCTTGGGTCTTCTCAACCACTATAGGAGATTTATGTATGTAGTGTGATCCTCCTTCCAATAGTGGTGTATTGAAAGCTCTCTGGATATTTTATCTTTCCCATTTTCTATGGGGAATTTGGAAGGAGAAAAATATTAGGGCTTTTAAAAATAGGAAAATAGAGGCTTCTATGGTTGCTTTTTGTATCCTTGGTGTTGTTGTGGAGAACCCTCAGACCTTATCCTTTTCTGAAGTAACTAAAAGTAGACTTGAGGAAGCCATTATTATTCATTGTAATTTGAAGCCTTTAATCTATGTGAATCTATTGAGGTCTTTAAGGTTGGAAGTTAATTGGGAACCCCCTCCAGATGGGTGGATCAAATTGAATGTGGATGGTGTTGCAAAAGGGAACCTAGGGTATGCTAGTGCGGGTGGATTTTTTAGGTATTCTAGGGGGATATTTGTACAAGCATTTATTGAACCTCTATCCATCTATTCCAACCATTTTGTTGATGCTCAAGCCTTTTTCATAGGGGCTAAGTTAATCAAATAAGGGTGTTATAAAAATATTATTATAGAATGGGACTCTCTAAACCTTATAAATATTTGAAAAGGAAGATAGGAAGTTGGTTGGAGCACTGCAAATATGGTTGTGGGGATGGAAGAGATCTTGAATTCATGTCACAAACTTTAGTTGAAGCATGTTTATTTAGAGGGAAATGGAGTTGCAAATTTGTTGACAAATATGGGGGTGGAGGCTCAGGATATTATTATATGGGAAGATAATTTCCCACTTCAACTTATTAAATTTGTGGCTAAGGAGAAGCCAAAGTGGCCCAATGATGTTCACTTTCCAATTGGAAGAATTTAAATCTTGGGGATCAACTCTTAGGATAAACTATTATGGATGACCCAGTCTATATGTGGTAGATTGTTATGTTTGTAAAGTCAATTGTTATCTAGTTTTTCTTGTTATCGATAGTGTAGTTTCTGTGTTTCTTTATCGAGTGCTTCAGGTTGGTTCTTTATGATCGTTAATGGTTCAAATGGACTTGGAACCCTGTTTTCTTCATATTTTATGATCTACTTATAAGGAAGTTTATGTAAAAGATATGGGCTCTTTTCAATCCTCTTCTTGACCTATTAATAAAAAAATAAGCATTGGTTATATACAAAAGCACTTCTAGCACTATTTCTCTATCTAGTACTTTTTTGATGACTCCTACTTTCATAATACTTTCAAAATATATGAAAAATAGATAGAGTTATAAGTAGAGTGGTTTTCCTAGACCAATGGAGAATGTAGGTCTCCCTTGGTTAGCATCAAATTTGATTAGCATCAGACCCTTATCCAAGAGATAAAAATAGATGAATGCAAAAGGATGTAATAATGGTTTTTAGCTCAATGGTAAAAGCACCACTCAAGAGTGATAGCACCATTGAAACTTATGTCATTTGGTGGCACTTTTGCTTTCAGTGGCAGACTATGACTATGAAATCATAGCCTATGTTGTAGCACAAATAGAGTGTAGTAATGTCAATTCAATAGAGCTTCACCTACAAGTATAGAAGAATGATTCTTAGGACAAAATATTCCTTGGATTTCAAATGATTAAGTGAGGATCCCTGACCAAGGTGTGTAGGGGTTATGATGGAGACAATAGGATTATCTAGTTGATGATATTTGATACAACTATGTTAAAATAAGAATAAATTGATAATTAGATAAATTATTTGATTGGGAGACAAGGTTAGTGTGTAATTATAAAATGATTACAAAATAATTAAACAAATACAATGACAAGCAAAGAGATGAGAGGGAATATTCAATCAAATACAAGCAATATTGTGGCCTCCAAAGCTTTATCTAATGTCCCATTATTTTAATGAGGTAGATGATAACTTGCTATTGCTTGAGATGATCAAGAATTTGGTAGAGCTTCATATTCTCAGAAGTTCTTGGAAGTTTAGAAGGGATTGATTATTCTTAGAAGTTCCTTGGAAGTTTTGCAGAGCTTCACTATTGTAAGATATATATGGTTTGGGATCCCCTAAGGGCTACCTTTATAGGAATACATGGATTCTTGGAGGATGATTGCATGGATTTTATGGGGCTAATTGAAGGTAAGTTTTCAAAATGACTAAATATGAAATTAAGGATGTAAGATAGAAAGGGAAAACTTGGGGTTTTTGGATTATCATCCAAGGTGCAATTAAGATAGTAGATTAGACTAGCATGATCATATTTATAATTAGTAGGTAGTTTTGAAGTTGATACCTACATACCTTTCCTTTTTGTATCTAACAATCAATAGCACTAAGAATCATTAGCATTGGTGACAAGTGCTTGACTATTATTGGGCAGATTGGGAAAGAAATGATAAAATTTGAAAGTATAGCAAAAGGTTTTAAGGTAAATAGTAGCACCATCAACACCAGCACTTTAGTTTCAATGCTTTTGCTTTTGGAGAAATAAATGCACCTATATTGAGCCTTGAGATAATTGACTTGATTTGGATGTTTGAATTGTTAGTTGGTGGAAATAGTAGTGGGTTTTGGAGATTTGATGACATGCTCAAAAGTAGATGTCTACAAATATCAATTTTAGTTTGATTAAGAAATTTTATTTAAAATATAAGCTTATTATTTCCATATTTATGTCAAAGAATATATGTGAAACTTGATTTAAGGCTAAAGGAGAAGAAAAGTGAAGATATTGAGATAGTTTTAAACTCTTATTTGGGTAAATATCTATCATATATATGATAATTGTGAGGATGTAAATCCTAAAATTATCTACTTCTTTGAGTGATTTTTAGAAAGAAAAGAAAAGAGGTCCTTTTTCTTTTGAAAAATAAGAGACTTCTAAAATACTTAATATAAAAAGGCTCTTAGTTTTATTTGTAGTATTTATCAAACCTTTTATAGAGGTAAATGATGTTTATTAGATGGAATATAAAGGTTATTAATACCCCTAATAGGATTTCAATTATAAGGATGTTTAGGAATTTTGGAGATGAGATGACTTCTTTTATTTGTAAGAATTTAAAGCATTGGAAATTGGAATTTGATTCACCTATAAATTTTGTTTAGCTTGAAGTTAATTAACATTAATAAGACAAGGTGAAAACTATTTTAATGATTAGAAAAATAGAAATATTCTATAGTCTAATATAATTCATGTCTTTGTAATAGAGTTTTTTTGAGAGTCTTGTAGTATAAGGGTTGTTTATTTGGTGTAGTTTCTATTTGTAACTCAAATCATTATGAGGGGACTGATCAATTGTAGAAATAGATTTATCCTTACCATCCCAATATCCCTTAGATTTATTTTAAAAATATATTAGTGGGGAGAGATTTCAGTTAGAGGATATGGAGGATAAATGTAGAGGCATACTCTTTGCTTAGAAAGAAGATGAGTTGTAACAATAGTATAGTCTTAAGATAAACCTTAGGGTTTTTAATCATCTATGGAAGAGAATAAGTAATTGTGAATAAGTTTCATATATTGAGTGAAATTATCAAAGAAGAATAGTAGGATGGAGTGTAGGTTGGAGAAATTTCTTGCCAGGATAGATACCTTTAACTTAATTAATGATAAAGTATGGCTTTTTGGCAAGGTCTTGTCATTCACAATCCGTGGTAATCTTATTGAGCATATGCATTTAGAGGAGAAGGTGCTAGATGAAAAAGAAGTTCAACCTCTATAGAAGGTTATATTGATCACTTAACAAATAAAGAGTGCCTTGATAACATCAAGCTGTTATAGGATTATACTAGAGTCAATTCTAGTTTAGATAATAAGATTGAAAGATGGAAACATTTTGATGACTCTTCCCAAAAGTTTGAGGATTATAATAAAATTAAATCCATTAATAGAATGAAATTTTAAAGTGAGTGCAAATAATCCTATTATATGTATGATATACAAAGTAAACGCATACTGATATTTTTTAAAAGAATGGTTGAGGTTAAGAACTTATTCAGAAGTGATCAAGCTTATTGATCCAAAGGAATTGCACTTATATATGAGTTACAATGGCTTAAGGAGGGAGACAAAGGTATAAATTTATATTTTAGTTTATACAATGAATATTGAAAAGAATATAATATAAGAGCAAGAGTAGATTAAGAATATTATCTTTGTTTTCTATAAATCCCTTTTACATCAAACAATGATGGCAATTTTACTAGGAAGAATAGTGATAATTTTAGGAAGATAGTCCTAAGGAAACTTAGTTGGGATTTAGCTTATAAGTTGGAACAACCAATCAATGTTGACGAGACAAAGTGTATAATTCTTAATTTGGTAAACAGGAAGTTTTCAAGAACATATTTCAATGGAATTCTATAAAGCAAATATGGATTATGTAGTTAATGATTTGTTAAAAGTCTTTGAGGAAGCTTTTCAAGTTAGTAATTTATATCTTAAAATTAATAAGCTAATAAACCTTACACCTATAAAAAAGGTATAATGGGAAAAAGGCTTACTCTGTAAGGGTTTTGGAGGTGATTGTGCAAGGGTTTTGTTTGTGTGTCAAGCACAAGCGGCTATAGAGGTTGTATTTTGAGGCCGAAGGGCCATAGCGGCCAACTTTTTTGTTGTTTTTGCTCAAGATAAATGCAAGATATATTATAGGGGACCTACGATGGGTTAGGAATATTTCATTTAGAAAATATTCATGCTACAAAATTGATTGAAAACTAATTCCAATTTGCTGCCAAAAAAAAGCAAAAATCACACCTCTCCTCGACATCCAAGGCATGGATTAAAGAGACCTAGAAACACGTTTCAAGTTGCAGACCAAATAAGACAAGCTCCTTATGAAAAGAAAAATGGTTTAGAACTCAAGAAAACCCAATCTCTAAGGAACACCCCAAAACAGATCCACTATGGAAACCCCTTTCAAGGGTAAGGATTTTGAGGATTCAACCCCAAAAATTTATTTTAGGGATGACCTCCATAGTAGAAAATCCTTGCATAATGTTGACAATAATATTAAGGCTTCTCGTAGACCTCTAAGAATACCTAAGATTGATCCCAAAAAAATTGAGTCATAATTTCTAGTAGAAACTGATGGAACCCCAATAGTTAAGCTAAAAATGGATGACATTCAGGATGACATAGAAGATCCAAAGAGAAGAGGATCGATTTGCCATTTCTTGGGTTTTTTTCTGATCCTATCTACTTTCAAAGTGTGGGCCATGAAATATTGGAAAATAAAAGGTGAGACACAAATATTTTTTTATCCCAATGGTTATTTTATTATTATATTTGCTAATGATGAAGACAAAGAGAAAATATTTCAAGGGGGTCCCTAGTTATTTTGAAGGATAGATCTTTTCATGAAGTCTTGGCACACTAAATTTAAATTTGAAGAAGATATTACTTCTACAATACCTATGTGGGTTAGATTATTTGATCTCCCAGTTGAATTCTAGAATCTAATTGTATTTTCTACATTCAAAAACTCCCTAGGATCATTCATGATGATTGTTGACTATACACACAAGTTTGAACACATTGTTATGCTAGGTTTTGTGTCTTAATAGATTTTTACAAACCCCTTCTAGAAAATATCTCTTTATAATTTTGGGATGACACTTGGGAGTAGGTGGTGGACTATGAGAATATTCCATTTCATTGCATAATTTACCATGAATATGGTCATTTGGCTAGTGTTTTTCCAAGTAATATTCTAGATAAAAAGAAATAGGACACAAACTATAATGACCCACTTATTACTTAACTCAAAATTACCCAAGAGAGAGAATTTTTTTTAAGTACAAAATTCATGAGCAAATATTGAACAAGTAAGGTTCACAAGATATTTCTATTTCACATAAGGTATAACCACTTTTGAGATCGACCACAAATTATGACACTCAAGTGGATAGGAATTATCAACATCCTGTAGCTTAGAGTTCTTGTATTTTGGACTCCAACCCAAACACATGCAGGCTACAACCCAGTAGGTACATTTGAGCTACAACTCAAAATGTAAGAACAAGTTTGAGCTACAACTCAAATACCTTTAGGATACAACCTGGAATACACATTCGGGCTACAACCCAAAATGTTCTATTGCCAATGATTTCTAGTTACCTCCTTGTAACTATAATTTGGGCTACAACCCAAACACATTTAGGCTACAACCTATAATGTACATTCAATCGATTTGGTAGTCGTCTCCTCACGACTGTCCCAAATCATGGAAATATCTTGACAAGGTACTAGACAAGATGTCTAAAGCATTGTATTCCCAAGTACCTCCACATGAACATAAATAAACCACATATAATTTACCATCTCTCTCTAAGCATATTATATTCCTTTACTTTAATATTTCATAAAACCATTAATCAAAGCATTATTAAGTGAATATAAAACATTCCATCATATAAACAAGACATGATTTCATTCATATTCCATCTTAGAAAAAATATTATGCATATTTTATATTAATAACCTTTCATTAAAGAGCATACAATAAACTAAAACAATAGATGCAAGTATCAAAGATAACACCACATTTATCCTAGGAAAACCCCTAAGGGAAAAACCTAGCCTCAAAGATATATTTTCATTATATAATCATAATTTTCTCCAATACAATCAATTTAAGGAATTTCCACAATTCCATTTTCCAAAATTTATCCATATATTACATAAGAATTTCCACAATTATTTATGTTATGAAAGAAACACCATTCTTTCCAATATATTACATAAGAATTTCCACAATTCTTTATGCTACGAAAGAAACACCATTCTTTCCAAATACATTTAGTAACAACATGTTTTCACCAAACAAGGTATCATGTTTTCAACAATCATATAGTATAAAAATAAATATCAAGAAGAACCCCTTTAATCCCTTCAATAATGAACTCCACATTCATATCATATTGTATAAAATAAGTTTTCAAGAAGGGACTCTTTAATCCCTTCAGGAATGAACTCCATGTTCATTTTTTTACAAATATTATTTTATCAAAAACCTAGAATTTCCATTGTTCTAGAATGAATTCCACGTTCATATCATCATCTTAGAAATTCCACAATTCCATAATTATTTTAGAACTTTCACAGTTCTATCATCACTTAGAACTTCCATAGTTCTATCATTGGTTTAGAACTTCCACAATTCTATCCATGAATGGCTACAACCATTCAATAAGCAAAGTATTTTCTCTAAATTATATTTACAATCAAGCCATGATTTGTTTTACAAATCCTATCAAATTTTCCCCAAAATTTGACCTATGGATGCATTCAATTTTTCCACAAAACATTCCTTCAACTAGCATTCATTTTTTCCATAAAATTGTCCTAGCTAACACACAATTTCTCCATAAAATTGTACTATAGTTAACCTATAATTTCTCCACAAAATTATCCTATAGTTTCCCCATAATTTCTCCATGAAATTTTTCTATAATTCCCTTACAATTTCTCCACAAAATTTTACTATAGTTCATCTACAATTTCTCTACGAAATTGTACTATAGTTCCCTAAAATTTCTCCATAAAATTGTACTATATTGCTATCAAAATTTCCCTCAAAATATGACTCTAAGGATGCATTCAATTAAATCAAAAGGGATATTTAATCCACTTAATCTCTTAGAAAATCCAATAGGGGAGATTAATACATTTAACATCAAATTATTTCAAAGAAGAGATTAGTCTATTTAATCTTTAATTACTCCAAAAGGGAGATTAATCCATTTAATCTCAAATTATTTCAAAATAAGAGATTAACCTATTTAATCTCTAATTACTCCAAAAAGGGTTACTCCAAAAAGAGGGTTTATTAGAAGGTCAAACTAACCAATCAACCTCCTCAGTGCACAATGCTCAAATCTCAGCAAGTCAAACCTTCGTTGATCAAGTCAAACCTTCACCAACAAGTCAAACTTCTGCCAGCACCTAGTAACCGGTGCCCTAGCCTCCTTAGCTAGGCTAACCACCACATCATGGTCATCTTATTAGGGGAGGTTTCCCCTATATAATTTCCCTAAATGCACCTACTAGGAGCATGTGGAACTATTCTCATAATTTAATTTAAAATGTTTTTCAATCAAATTACCCCCAAATAAACCAGACATAGTCAACCATTAAATATCGATAAACCAACCTATCTAATCATGCCACATAGTGGATACATATGAGTCAACGGTGGTTCAAAAACCAATATCATCCATCGAAAGCTAGCACATGTCCAAAGTGCCCCCAACTGGCACATAGTGGCCACCACTTGGTGGCCACCTTGACCACCGAGTGGTGGTCACTTTCTAAGGGATGATATATCCCTTATAAATATTATAAATCCCACTGTATTCCCTACACAAGGAATGTGGGATAATATATATCCCTTAAACCAAATAAAATATGGTTAATCACACTTCCATACATGTAGGAGACAATGAATAGCAAGTGACTAGGTGGCAATAATAGAACAAGGACAACAAGCTATCATGTGGTAAAATTGAGTGAGTTCAAACTGACAAGTGGAAACAACCAACAACACCATGTGTACCTCCAACTGGCATCGAGCTGACCACCAAGTGGTTTGATCCTTGACCACCACTTAGTGGTCAATAAGCCTAGGAAGCCAAGATCCCTTTGAAGGCATACACCACCCGAGCATATCCCATGTGGGGCAATGCTTGCGGAAAGCTTCTTAGAAGACTTTTTCTTGAGTGGAGTCAAGTGCAAAGTAGGCACCTTGACCACTTAGGGGTCAGCTCCTTGAGGTCACAAACCTCATAGGGAGACCGCTAAATATACGTATACAACCATCTAAGCACCCTAATGGTCGATCTAAGTAATTGTAGTTTAATTCAAATGCCTATTTATAGATCATAGCAATGCAACATAGGGTTTTATATAGATGACTATAACCCAGAGGAATTAGGCTTGTATCAAATTATTAATGGATATACAATGCCATTGCTAAGCTTCCTTAAGCATGACTTTGAGTAACAAGAGAAACCCTTTGATTTAAATCAATTGTTATGCAAAGCAAACGTGTTAGAGATATTGCTAAAAATAGGGTTGAATTCATGCATATAACTGGTGGCATAACTAAAAATAATTAATGCCATTGTTATCATAAATTAAGCACAGTAATTGGTGATGGAAGTAGCATAAAATCTTGGAGCTACACCATGCCAACAAAGTCGATTCTAATAGCAGATCAAGGGATTGCTAATAACATAATATTACAAAGCATTTGATTAAAATTCTAGCACTAAACAATTATAGCCTTCAACAAGCATAATCACATAGGAATGGTAAGCAAATAGAGCTTCAAAACAAGCATAAGCAATTAGAGTCTCCAATAAAGCATAATAATTAGGTATCCTCCAACCTCTTGTTCTAGAAAAGTATGGCTCCTTGATCTATTTATTCTACCTCTGAATCATCTCCTCCAGTCTTCCTCCTCCTTCTTTTCTCCAAATCCTCCTCTTTCTCCCCAACGTTGTCTACCCCCTCGTGCTAGCTCCTTTCTAAAAACCAAACCCCTTTTAAAAGGTTTTCTCCTCCTCCTTTATGAGCCATCAAGTGGCTCTTATTTTAATATTTATAAATATACCACTTTAAGCCCTTCCCTTCTCCTCCATCCATTTGGAGGGTGTCCAAATCCACTATTCATTCCCTATTTTGGCCCTTTTCTAATTTTAAAAGGACTACTATTGAAATAGTAATATGTCTTAATTTAATCAATATTAAATTTCCATTAGAAAATATGCCAATCCTTCTCCCTTCATTTGGAGGAGGGGTCAATTTGTAAAACTATTATTTTATTCCAAGATGGAAGATGCTCTTTCTCCTCCCTTGGTTTGGAAGGGGTCTTAGTCACCCAATTCCAACTCAATTTCCTATTTTACAAAAATAGGCTAAATAATCAAATCACCAAATTAAAGCTAATCATAATTAATTACTTAAACTTGTAATTAATATTAAATCATAATTAGGACCATTATGGATCTTCATCCATATTTTCCTTCTTTCTCATCCTTAGTGGTGACTCCCTCGTCCACTCTATTTGAAGGATACCTGCTCCTGCAACCATGTAGACTAATGTAAACTATTAGTAGTAGCATATTCTTAAATAAACCAATCATATATTGAAAATAATCAACATAATGTCATTTAGTCTATCTACAAAACAACATAACAATCATAAGCCATCATATAAAAAATATTGCCAAGGGGGGGTCATGACATACTACCCCCCTTAAAATAAACACAATCCTCTATGTTTGCCTACAATACAAAGCATATATGAACATAGGTTTTCATAACCTTATTTTTCCATAAGTGGCACATTGTTCAACATTGTTTTGTTTTATTTTCATGATATAAAATCATATTTCCATAATAGTTTAGACACAACAATTCTAAATGCAACTAGGTTTATCAAAATCTCCCATAAAGGAGTTCCAACCTATAACTTGGACCCTTATCATGAGTTAACCTCATAGAAAACAAGTGTCATAAAAGTCAAAAATAACATATTATCATAAATCTCACTTTAGGATATCCATATATACTAAAATTCTCTTTGGCAAACATATTTTCCACCACTAGTGCATCATCTTTTATTCCCCCCTAGTATACATCCTTAGTCAACTTATTGACTATTACTAGAATTATGTTAGGTTCATACTTCAAGAGATCTAATTATGTATGAGGAAATAATCATAAATAAACATCAAATTAAATGACAACAAAAGGACTTGTACATGCTCCAATACTGAATCTAACCACAACCTAGTAGTTACATTGATGTGTGTTTTCACTTTAATTTTTAGTTTAAAGTTGTATCACTTACAATATTAATTTTGGATTTGTCTAACGTTAATTATGATATGCATGAAAAAAAATCCAATGAAAATTTATATTTTCTTCCATTTTCATATTTCGCCAAGTACCTTGGGTCGTTGTTTGATTCCTCTGCATCAATTAGCGTTATCATAAACTTATTTGATGCAAAAGGTAGAGCCCCAATAGTGTACAGACTCTTCCGACCATCATAAGAAGGTATTCTCTTACCCAAAATGGTCTCTCTATAAATGGAACATAGACATTATTTCTTTAAAAATTCATAAAACAACACATGCAACATACTATCCTATTCTAGGATAGAAGTAGTCTGACGAACATTAGTTTCTCAAGCCTTTGATTCCCACGAGCTGTTAGAGTAATATTCCATTACTTGGGATATTTACCATTTACTCCACTAGGTAAAATAGGTAGTATATTGCATTATACTATATAGGTAGATTTTATTACATTTACTTTTTCACTACTTACCATAGAGATATTTACTGTGCTAAATATCTACTGGTAAACCTATGTTAGATATTTTAGATTAGTAGTTAGTTCATACTTCTCTACCTAGGTTAGATATTAGCACACTACTCTCGGGACACATTATGTTAGCATTATTTGTGCTAATATAGTTTGTTTGTAAACTATATAATGCTTAGACCTTTCTAAGCTAAGGTTAATGCATATTTCATTCATCTTACCTTTCGCTTACTAACATTGGTATCATCGCAGTCGGGTGGCCTAATACGAGCTTCGTTCGTTCCACCTAACCTGGACCTGGGATGGTCTTCGAGGACCCTACTAGCCCTTAAGACCTGCATGGATCCCTAGGCGGGCCCATAGACCCACATCATCGGGCGGCCACAAGAGAAGGTCCGCAGGCCCGACAGCTCCCGCCACAAGGCGGCCTCGAGAGAGGGCCCGTAGGCCCATGTCACTGGATGGCCATGGGAGAAGGCCTGCAAGCTCGACAGCTCCTGCCACAATGCGGTCTCAGGAGAGGGCCCACAGGCCCACATCATCGACGGCCATGGGAGATGGCCCGTAGGTACGATAGATCTGACAACATTCTGTTGTCCAACCTGTCAGGCCTGATAGGCCGACAGAGGGCAGGCGGTATAGATTCGACGATCGGGATCTACGAGGGTAGGAGCACCCTTTGATCTTCGACGATCGATGACATAGATCTGACGATCGATATCTAATAGGGCAAGAGCACCCTCCGATCTTCGATGATCGGATCGGAGACCCTAAACCTGTGGACAAACTCTCAGGCACAAATCTTGAGGATAATTGTAGGTGACAGACTGTAGTGAATACGCAGATGGGACCCATGCGCGCTTGGGCACAGATCTTGAGGCACTGACTCAGACCACTCATCTAGCAACACATGATGGCCATATGTGACCTCAGGCATAGATCTTGAGGTGCTGACATGGCACTACCACTAGACTCGACCTGGACCGGACTGGACACATGGCGGATAGCCACTAGACAACCGACCAGACTGGACACATGGCGGATAGCCACTGGATGAAGGACCAGACTGGATATGTGGTGAACAACCACTGGACGATGGACTGGACATGTGGTGGCCACGTGGCAGACAACCACGTGTGCCACTTGACACGTGGACCCCTCCGACCATGCCACATGGGCGATAGTAAAAGGGGTCCGACAGACCCTGATTTCCCACAGGCAATCAAAGAGCACTGTGTGCTCTGTTGCTTTTAAGCAACATAAAATCGCCCGCATGGGTGATGTGGGATAAATCCCACTAATTTCCCCATCGCTCAATGGGGAAGCCTTCAAGGAGAAGGCAATGCCCTCCTCTCGTCGGGCTAGCTAGCCCGACTGGAGAGCAGGCCAGCGCTAAGGCACTGCCCGACGGGAGGTCGGGAGTTCGACTCCCGTCGGGGGGGCATATAAAATTTTGCTCCATGGAGCAATAAAAAGGAGACCCCAAAGGTAACTTAAAATAATTTTTTTTTTTTTAATTATTTGCATTTTTTTAATTAAAGTTTTTCTTTTATTATTATTTTTAATAATTTAAAATTGAAACATATTTTTTTTATTAAATCAATTTTTATTTAAATATTTAAGTTGATTTATTTAAAAGATATATTTTTTAGTTTTTCATTATTAATTAAAATGATTTATTAAAACTTTTCTTAAACTATTGCAAATTAAAAAATTAAAGAAATATTTTTTTTGCAACTTTGATATTTAAAGGTGCTAGTGTTTTCTCACAAAATGGAGATATAAGACATAGCAAGAGCACAATTTTTTTTGTTGCAAATTAGACAATTCTTCTCAACCTTGTTAGTTTTGCAAAATACAAGAGGGACAACATCATAGCAATTTGATTCTTTCTTGCACAAATAGCAAACAAGGAGACTGAAATTTTTTGTAAGAATCAAAGTTCAACGAGTGCATTTGTTTTCTCCAAGGGGGATATAAGACATAAAATTGCACATCTATTTTTTTTTGCAAAAATTTGAGAAGAATTTGTAACCTTGGGTCCATAAAAAAAAAAACTAAGTCGTTTGTCGACTAGTTCTGGAAGCCTTCCAAACGCGGGTCGTGTGTCGACTTGTCTTGGAAGGAGTGCTCAAAATTGTTAATTTTGCAAAATTCAGGGGAGAAGACAACATTGTACTTCTTTTGCAAAATTGGAAAACAAAGTAGGAGACATAAAAATATCATTTTTTGCACAACACAAAACACACATTTTGTTGCAAAAATTAAAAGGTGCATTTTCGATTTTACTCGACACCTTTATTGGCAAATTAGGTGCATTTTCGGTTGCATCCGACACCTAGGTGATAAGAATTTTGTGGGCATTCTTGTTTGATTATTGCATTATTTCTTTTGCAATTATAAGTCATAGAATCAAGAACACACTAAACCCCAAAATTTCACAAATTTGTGTAAATCCTTGCACAGATTTAAAGCCAAAATTACTTGATATTCTCTCCTAAATCAACAAAACCCCTAATTCACTCTTATTTGTTTGGCTTAATTTCCTCCAACTTTTCATCCTTCTTGAAGGGAGTTAAGGCAAGTGCCATTAAATATCTTTTTGAGTGAATTATATTTTGATACTCTTTTAGGGTAATCAAAAGAAAGAACAAGTTTTTTTTAAGGAACCTTAAAAGTTGCAATTCTTTGCACTAAGGGGGGATAATTCCTTTCTTCCTTCAAACATAGATTTTGTCAAGAGGGAGATAAAACTTGTAAAGGCAATCAGAAAAGTAGAAGTCATCAACATTACACCTTTTCTTTTAGACTTCCTAATAGCAATCATGCTTGAAGTACTTACAATAAGAAAGGACAAATTGGTGAACTTTTTTGATCAAATTGCCTAGAAAGCATAGTTTTGCACAAATTGTAAAAATGACAACCAAGACACCATTCAGTGTTGGTTTCAAAACAAGCAAAACTAAAATGGCAAAGGCACAACATAGAAGCCATCTTTCTTGTGAAGTGTCTCATTCTGATTCTGTTTTTGGTTCAAAGATAGCACAAGGAGTGCTAAATTGCTAAAATAGTTTTGTAGAGGGAAAACACATGTGTCCCTTGGGCAAAAACACCATATTCTCTTTCTCCTTTTTTAGGCTTCATAAATAGCATAAGTATTTTGTTTGAAGACCTTGCAATAAGGGGTGCTTGTACCTCTTTTAGGCTTCATAAATAGCAAATTCTAGGTGTTTGAAGTACTTGTAACAAGAGGAGCGACTTTTTGTGATGTAAAATTGTCTAGGAGGCAATATTTGTAAAATCCTTCACAACACTCTTGCGTTGCACACTTTTTGCAATTAAGGGGGGATATCCATTTCTTTTCTTCACTAATTTTTGTAAATAGGGAAGATGACTTATAAGGGTGCATTTTTGGCTTTGACCGACACCTTAGTCACACTTCCTTCAGAAATTAATTACACTATGTTTTGCAACAAGAAGGGGGGAACTTATAAGGGTGCATTTTCGGTAGCGATCGACACCTTAGCTACCTTATCTTTTGCAAATTCATATTGTAAATGAATGAACCTTGTATGAAGTGATCTATTCTACTACACCTAGCGATTGCAGTGGTTGGTTACCCATGCAATTTGATTGGATGATGTGATTACCATAAGGACATTTGTTGGCATGAAGACAAAGTGAGGAATGACCCACTTTTTGCTTAGGAGCAGCCAGAGCACTGTGATAGAGCAAAGAACCAGCAGATCAACATCTTCTTCACTGTATTGGGATAGCTATATACTTTACCCAAATATTTTTGTATAGAGGGATATGTATGTATTACCCAAATAATGTAATAAGGGGGGATGTTAGAGTAATATTCCATTACTTGGGATATTTACCATTTACTCCACTAGGTAAAATAGGTAGTATATTGCATTATACTACATAGGTAGATTTTATTACATTTACTTTTTACTACTTACCATAGAGATATTTACTGTGCTAAATATCTACTGGTAAACCTAGGTTAGATATTTTAGATTAGTAGTTAGTTCATACTTCTCTACCTAGGTTAGTTGTTAGCACACTACTCTCGGGACGCGTTATGTTAGCGTTATTTATGCTAATATAGTTTGTTTGTAAACTATATAATGCTTAGACCTTTCTAAGCTAAGGTTAATGCATATTTCAAATATCAAATCATTCATCTTACCTTTCCTTTACTAACACGAGCCACAATAGTAGTACCAGATCCTACAATCCTAAATAAGTAGTAAGCAACCATTGTTCATGTTGCCTCAAAGTATATTGACCAACAGATAGCACAACATTATAAATAAAACAACACATGCCTGCAATTGGAAAAAATATAAAGGAGACGATCCATGTTGGAGGGACTAGAAGTTAGGCCAAATAGTAATGTAATTTACAATTATACCACAAACGAGAACATAATAACAAGTCCATAGGCAAGTTTATCAAAAACATAAAAGATAAAAAAGACACACTTACAGGGTTTGTTCAATCCATCTAACATAGAACATGATAATTTCTTCTTATGCAAATGCAAAAACATGTCAAAGTTCTTCAAGCCTAAAAACAAATATCTTAAAATTCTGAAATTCTTTGCAAAATTAAATTCTTCTTGCTTCTCATCATTCCATCACCTTGTATGTAGCAGTAAATAAATTTCCATGCCACAAGGCATCCCTATAAAATACTCTCCAGGACTAATACCTTGTAGTGAGGACATAATGTATTAAGAATGAAATAAATATGAAGTTCCAAACAAAATGCAAGAATATGCAACCAAATGATCATGACAATTAGTATCATATATCAAGACTAGGTAGGATTTCCTCACAATCTAACCATATTTTCCTTACAGTGATCAAGACACTCAGTCTCAAATTCTTCATCAATGTTAAAGTCCCTTTTAGGTGTCAGTTCTAGAATTACAGATAGTAGTGCCAGTATTTTATCATCACCACTAATAACACCACACTTGACATTGAAGCCAACACCGATCCTAAATTACAAATTACAGAAGTAAATATTAGGGTCTTTTAAATATTTTCTTATACAGAAGTAAGATTCATCAACTGTTGTCAACAAAAAATTACAAATAGTTCATCTTTCTAAACATAAAAGGATATATTGTAATAAGCTCTGTCATTGAAATTCAGTAAACAACAAACAATATTTACATTGGAGAACTACCTCAGTGCTATATACTCTAAGTTTCACCAGTTGACTGACATCCATCAGATAGAACATAAACTATCAGAGAGCTAAATCAAAATATAGAATTTTTGGGGGGCATGTTTAATTTAGTCAGCCATTTGTTGCAAGTCAAAAATGAACGAAGAAATAATAATTTTTTGAGATATGGATTTTGAAACAATGACAGCCCCAGGTGTTCCATTCTTTGGTTAAATTTATGCCCAAAATATCTTCCCTCAAACAGAACTAAGCATTCTCAACTTCATATCCAAAATTTCTTCCTAGGACAAATAGGCACATTTGTAAAACATTCTCATCATTGTTGTGTGAAAATACTACCATTGTTTTATAATCTAAAACTTCTTTCAGTAGCATTTTAAACCAAAATTGCATGAATGAGTTCAGCTCTAGCACCATCTTGTCACAACCTCTATTAGAAAAAGTTCCATCATCTTCAAGCAACATAAGAGAACACAAGGGCTATGAATGAGTCACTCATAAAGACAGATGTCAACAACTAAAAGAGGTAACATCAAATATAGAGTAGAAGTGATTTTATCCATAAATAGAATATAAACCCTTTTGAAAAGGGAAGAACAAAACACTAATAAACAACTACATAAACCAAAATCAACTACAAAAACACTCAGTTCAATGCAAGCTTAAATGGACAACCTAAGCCCTCCATATAATGGGCAGATGTCTAAACACCCCTACCCACCCCAACCATCAGAGATGAGGTGAGAGGGTATCCTAAGACTTTCGTCAGATACATAAATATCCATCTATACAAATCAAGTATTGTTGCTAATTAAGGACTAGGACTAAGAGTCAAACATGAAATATCAATTTCATAACTAACACACACTCAACACAATAAACCTTCATTTCAACACATTACAACATGCATGCATGATTAGACTCTTAATCCTATGCCCTAGCAGCACTTGTATTCTCTCTCTTTTTTTTACCAAATTACCTTCTTGTATCTGATTAGCCAACCTCATGCTCAGGATACCTACTCGCCTCACTCCTAGCTTGGTTGCCCATTAATTATCTACTAGCATTTTCTAAAAATAGAACAAAAAATGTCTAACAACACTCATTAATTATTTCCATTAATTATAACTACTTTTGAAGTATAGTAATTAGGCTTCCAACCATGTACCCTCACATTCTTCATGAACATATTGAATGTTGTCATCATTTGCATTTTCATCTTGTGTAGTTTTAGGTCCAACAAAATCTGTTGCTCCAAAGACACTGACATATTCTACCTCGTATGCTTCAATATCTTTGATCCTTCTTGGAGGTGATGTGAGAACCACATACCAGTTGGTATCAAGTGGATCATTTACATAAAAGACTTGTCTGGCTTGCGATGCTAGGATAAATGGATCATCTTGTAGTCTATCATAGCCAAGTAATCTATTCATGTTGACTAGTGTGAAGCCCATTTCATCCTTTCTACATCCATTCCTCATATCAAGAATATTTACCCAATCACATTTGAATAGGGGGTATCAAAATTGATAGTAATCCAACAAGATTATTTCCCTAATAACACCATAATATGTGATTGTTTGAAGCATTGGGTTTGTGTCTTTTGTGCTTGCTCTGCACAAAGTAGTAGCATCGACACACACACCATTATTTTGAGTTGTTCTTTGGTCTTCTTTGTCTTTGATATGAAATCTATAATCATTGATCAAATAGCTTGAATGTTTGGTTGCAACTTTCCTCAGACCACGTGCCAACCATTTTATTGTGTTGGAGTCATCATTATGTTGCATTTCATCTCCATGAAACTGAAACAAAGCAGAATAGTTTAAAGATGATTGTAGAACATTACATGACGTTTAGTACATGACAATCAGTATAAATATCGAAGATCATATTCAAGAGAGTAGACAATAACCTGATCTCGTAGCCAAGTGATGAATGTCTGATTATGGATTTTTTGCAACACCCCTTCATCTCTCATTGCACGAGGGTTGGATTCCTTGATACTCTTCAGGTGCTTCCTGATTTGGCCCAAATTTTGTCAAGCTTAGTTGGATCTAATTAATATTCTACCATATATAACAACAACAAATAAACATCTACTTACTCTACCCAAGGTTGAACTTCATCCATGTTAAAGAGAATGCATCGATGGGCTTGCTCGTAAGAAGTTTCATCTAAATCAAAGTCTTCACCACTGGACAAAGGCCTCCCATCGATTATAGTTTCTTCGTCCTCATCACTCCATACCTCATTGTGACCAAGGTGATCACCAATTGCTTTTGTACCTCTCATGTAGTCCGCACAGAATGAAATAGATTCCTCGACAAGATAATATTTGATAATACAACCTTTGGGCCTAGCTCAGTTCTTTACATACCCCTTAAAAATATTCATAGTTCTAAGAAAGGAAACAAACAATTTGGATTAGATGAGACACTACAAAAATTAGAAAAATGGTGGTTTATGAAACTGATGAATGCATACAAACCTCTCGAAAGGGTACATCCATCGATATTGTACAAGTCCACATAGACGTACCTCCCACACCAAGTGAATAGTCAGGTGCACCATGATATCAAAAAATGAAGGGGGAAGTACTTTTCAAGCAAACATAATGTCTCCATGACCTCTACCGATAATTTCTCTATTTTTATGGGATCCACCACTTTAGCGCATATATCCCTGTAGAACATGCACAACCGACAAATGGTTTGTCGCACTAGCTTATCAAGCAAATGTCGTAGTGCTACCGGAAGAAGTTGTTGCATGAGAACATGGTAGTCATGTGATTTCAGGCCCTAGATCTTAAGTTCTTTCATAGAGACACATTTTCTAATATTCGAACTATATCCATCCAGTACTTTCATATTGTATAGTGTACGACAAAACCTTTCTTTCTCAACCTTTGATAGATTGTAGGGTGTTGGTGGAAGATATGTCTTGTTTCCATCCATTACTAGCCACAATGTGTTCCTGATACCCATATTTTTTAAATCCTCATAGGATTTTTTGCCATCCTTTGACTTTTTATCGATACCTAGCAGTGTTTCGAATAGGCTTTCGCAAATATTTTTCTCCACATGCATCACATCCAAGTTGTGATGAACTAGAAGATGTTGTTCATAGATAGCAACATCAAACAAAAATTACTCGACATTGAGAGACATAACAATAGATACAGAAAGAAAGTTGCATGTCATACCTCCCAATATGGTAGATTGAAGAATATAGATTTCTTCTTCCATCCTGCTACAGGAACAAACACGCTATCCTCATCCATGTTGTGTTTCCTTTTATTTGAGTTGCTCTTTCCCCAATTTGGTGGGATTCCCTATACTATTTTTAGTATTTCCATCCCATTTAAAGGTTTGGGTGGTTTATCGAGCTCTTGTTTGCCATTGAAATATGCCCTCTGATGATGAAATGAATGATCTGGAGGAAGGAATCTCTTATGGCCCATGTAAGCCATCTTTCTACTGCATTTAAGATATTCTGCATAGGTGTTCTCCCTACATATTGGACATGCTACCTTTCCCTTTGTCATACATCCTGATAGGTTTCCATAAGTAGGAAATTCATGGATGGCCCACATCATTATTGCTCTCATATTGAACGTAGTATTGGAAAATGCATCATACATTTCTGCTCCTTTAGTCCATAGTTCATGCAAGTCATCAACCAATGACTGTAGATAAACATCAATATCATTGCCTGGTTGCTTGGGGCTAGGTATTAACAAGGTGAGCATTGAATGTTTCCTCTTCATCCACATCCATGGTGGGAGGTTGTAAGTGACCAACACAATGGGCCAGCAACTGTAAGCAGTACTAAAGTTAGCAAAAGGGTTGAACCCATCGGTTGCCATTGCAAGTCATACACTACGTGGATCCTTGGAGAAATATTTCCACCTAACATCTATAGTTTTCCATATTGGGGAGTCAACTAGATGTCGCATATTTCCATCTGAACTCTTGTGCTAGGAATGCCACCTCATATTCTTTGCAACCTTTGTAGAGCTACAGGAAGAAAGCAACTCACTTCAACCACATCTAACAATGTTGAAAGTCAAAACAAACACAACAAAGCTAATGATATAATAAAATCCCTTACCTATACATTCTCTTCAACCTCGATATAATGGGAAAATACCTCAACACCTTCGTAGGAATATTAATGCATACCTTTTGTGAATGAGGGTCAACTTTCCATCGAGATGCACCACATGTTGGGCAAGCTTACTTCTTTTTATGATCTTTCCAATATAAAATATAGTCATTGATGCATGCATGTATCATTACATAATCTAATCCCAATGGCCTCATCATTTTCTTCGTTGCATATGTGGACTCTGGAATTGTATTGTCGATTGGGAGCATATCTTTCAACAACTCCAGTAAGTCGCCAAAGCTTTTGTTCGACCAGCCATGTTTTGCTTTGAGATTATACAATTTAGCGATCATCGATAGCTTTGTGTACTTTGTACAGCCTGGGTATAATGGTCGTTTGGCATCTTTGAGCAAGCTACGATATTCATCAATAGGAACTGCTCCATAAGATGATTGGAACTCAACATCATTATCTAGCAGTTCTAGTCCACTCTCTAGGCAATTGACATTGAACAATTCGTATGCATCATTGACCATTCCAATGATGTCATCTTGTACATCTTCGGTAATTGGACCCTCATCAGTGGTAGAGCATGTGTTCGATGCATATTTATCAAAACTAGAGGGTTCTTCTCCATGCAAAACAAACTCGGTATATGTCTTGTCAATCCCATGATAAATCAGGTGGTCACAAACCTCCGAAAAACCAAGAGTTTCCATATTTGAGCACTTTCAACATGGACATCTAGTTCTTTCAGGGTCTATTGAATTCTTTCTTGCAAAATCTAGGAATTGGTGAACCCCACGATAATAGTCCTCGCTATTTCTACAAACAAACCCCCCAAAAAATAAGAAAGTATAGTTATACAGGTAGATCGCATCGAAAGCACAACTTTTCTTCATTAATGGAGATAACATAGTTGACATACCTAGATGATCCTAGCCAAGCTTTGTCCATGATACTTGATGGACAAAAAATATTGACCCAATTGACCTAGCTAGAGTTGGTGCTCTGAGTCTTGAGGATGATCCAACTATTAAAAGTAAAGACAATAATCTTGTTACCCAAGCACAACTTGCACAAGGTAAGTGGAGTTTCTTGTGTAGCTTATTACTACACAATACACTCCAAGGAAAGCTTTCCACCTTTACTAAAGTTGATGATGTAATAGAAAGATTTAATATGATTTAAAGGAGCAAGATTCAAATAATTTTACAGTCACTTTGTGCATGGGATCCAAACAAGAGGCCAACCACAACTGAAGCACTCAAGCATCCAATGAGTCTCAAAACACATGTAACTATAATATTAAAGAAAATAATGGTATAATTGTGTTGAAGGTGGTGTACATGTTACTCTGCTAATGCTAAATAGCAAATGCAGGAAAATGATAAGGATGCTACTTTGAAGCCAACTACAATTCCTACTACAGATAAATGATGATAGTAAAGTTGATGAAGTGTTTAATGGATTCAAAGATACAAATTTTGTTGCAGTCTAGCTTTAGTTAGGATATCCTTTAAAGAGCTCTATGTTGTTGATACAACTTTATGCATGCAAATAATGATAATAAGCATGATAGAGATAATTGTTATAGTATGCAAAACTGGTCTTGAATAATAATGCTTTGAAGTTGATATATTACTAATCAAAGCCCCTATTTTGTCATAAATAAGATTTCTTTTTTGTAGTTGATATATTACTTGTATAAATTGTATATATTACTTGTATATCCAAAGAGGATTACCAAACATGCATAAGCCTCAAAAAAATAAATTGGTACCTTATTATTAAAAATTCATTTCCAACAATGGTGTATACCCAACCTTGATCATATTCAAATATTAGGTGTCTATATGTTAAACCTCAACTTTATCCACATTTTACAAAATTGCCTCAACACTTCTTATCACCAACCAACCTCACAACATATTAAATAACAATATTTGTAAATGAAATTGCATCTAAAAAGTAGAGTGGATGATGAAAATAATCAAAGATATATATATATATATATATATATATATATATATATATATATATATATATATTTTGAAATTAATTGCTTAAACTAATCCTGGAACAAAGGCTTCTAATTAAGAAAAGAATCCCATACATATTTATCTAATGGACAACATTCGGTAGTAATCAAAGCCCCTGTTTTATCATATTTAGTAGGAGAAAAAATGAGAATGAACTGAATGCACTCAGACAAACATAGGAAGTGATAAACACCTTGAAAATTATTATTATTTACTTTGCAATGTGACTTCCTCGGGTGTTGTCATAATATTCTCTCTTTGCTCATCCTTTGCCAATATTTTCACCTATGCTAGACTATGGAAATGAGGCTATGTGTTAAGCCTCCAATCCTTATGGATTTGATCAAATGACCTTTTGAAATATTCATGCAAACAAATAGTAGAGGACTGATTGTGAAAAAGTACTATTTCTTGTCACACTGGGGTAAGGTAGCCTTAAAAAATTCACCATGCACCATCATATACATAAGCCCCATCTAGGGTAAAGAATGCTCTAAAAAAATAAATGACAAATCAAATATGTGGAAATAATTTAATTCTCAGGAGATGAAAATGGTTATGTTGGAAAGTAATTTTGCAAGGCATCTTGATCCATGGACTTCCAGACGACAGCTAGATGTAAGGGTATGTAAAATATCTCGTAATTGTTCTAAATCTACATAAATCGTAGACCTAGAACCCATCAATCTGTTGTTCAAAGACTTTTAGAGAGAAGTAAAACAGAATTTCTGCTCATTCAGGAGACAAAAATGTCATTAGACCTTATGAGTAAAACTGTCAACCGAATCTGGAGGGGTGTTGGCCATATGGCGGTGGCTGCTCTAGGTGCCTCGGGAGGGATTGCTACTCTTTGGAATCCTCTGGCATGGATAGCAATAGAACATATAGCATGGAGAGGTGTCCTCACATCTCTTTTTAAGAATATTGTTACAGCTGAACAAGTCTTAATTAAAAATTTCTATGGGGCTCAGAACACCGATGGTCAGCGATTTCAATGGAAAGCTGTTCAAAACATGAGGTCCTCCCGGGAAGATTTTGATTGGATTATTGCTGGGGACTTCAATGCTAAATTATCTGCTAGGGATCAGGAAGGTGGCATCCCAGTTTTGGATACAGGGGACCGGTTGTTTATTGCCCAAGTCCAGGCCTTTAACCTTGTTGATATCAAAGGCCCTGGTACAAACTTTACCTGGCTAATAAGATAAGAGATCCATACAATAGGAGGGTTAAGCTTGACCGGTTTCTGGTCTCGGAGGAAGCTTATGTTAGATGGAATATCAAATTCCAGATTTTGGAGGGCCCAGTCTCAGATCACTCTCCCATTTTTCTGGAGGGAGGGACTATGTCAGGGAAGTATTATAAACCTTTTAAATTTGAAAATTTTTGGTTGCAAAAAGAGGACCTACGAAGGAAAATTCCACAGTGGTGGGAAGAAGGTCGTCTCCTTTTCGGAACAGCAATGTTCAAATTTCATAAACAGCTTCTTTTTGTTAAGAGTAAACTAAAACAGTGGAAGCAAACTAACAAATCTGATTTCCAGATCCAACGGGCTCCCTTGTTGGCCAGATGGAATGAGGTGAAAAAACAATTCAGAGAAGGAAGTATTTCTGAGCATCTTAAATTTGAGGATGACACTTTACGCAAAGCGGTTGAGGACATTGATAATCAAGAAGAGATCTACTGGAGACAGAGAGCAAGAAATACTTGGCTATTAGAAGGAGACAGAAATACAAAATTTTTCCATCGCTATGCCTGTGCTAGAAGGCAATTGAATAACATGGAATTCCTTCAAGACGAGAATGGAAACTCTTTTGACACTCTCCCTGATATGCACTCCCTCTCTATGGAGTACTTCTCAAACCTCTTCAAGGAAAGTATGCAGCATGATGTGGAAGCCCAAAATGAAGTCATTGAGGGCATTCCCTCTATTATTTCTCATGAAGAGAATCAGGCCCTTCTTAAGCCCATTGTTTGTGATGAACTCAAGAAGGTGGTCTTTGGGATGTGCACAGGAAAATCGCCTGGTCCGGACGGTTTCCCTATTGAGTTCTTTCAGGCCTTTTGGGATATCTTGGAGGAGGATGTGTTTGTTGTCATTGAGGAGTCCCGAACTAACAGAAGAATGCTCAAGGCTCTAAATCACACCTTTATCACCTTAATTCCTAAAGGATAGGGGGGGGCTCACATTTCTGATTTCAGACCTATTGCCTTATGTAATGTGATTTACAAAATTATCACTAAAATTATGGCTGAAAGACTAAAACCCCTTCTTCAGAATATAATCTCCCCTGAGCAAGGGGGTTTTGTTGAAGGAAGACAGATCTTGGATGGAGTGATATTGGCTCAGGAGGCTATCCATTCTATGCACAATTCAGGTAACAAGGGAATGTTCATCAAACTGGATATGTCTAAGGCTTATGACAGAGTAGAGTGGGGCTTCTTGGTCAAGATGTTGGCAGCCTTTGGTTTTTCTCAGGACTGGATTTCCTGGGTCATGAGCTGTATCTCAACGCCATCCTACTCTGTTTTAATTAAGGGACTTCCCTCGCCACCTTTTGGAGCCTCTCGGGGTCTCCGCCAAGGAGATCCTTGCTCTCCTTATCTCTTTCTCATCTTGGCTGAAGGATTAGGTAGACTCCTCCTGAGAAGAAGACGTCAAGGACAGATAACAGGAATTAAAATTGGGGCTGAAGTTTTGACTCATTTACAGTTTGTGGATGATACTGGTTTGGTGGGAGTTGCCAGCCTCAGGGAAGCAAGAGGAATCAAATATTCTCTTAACGTCTACCTCAGGGCTTCTAATCAAGTCATCAATGAAAAAAAATCAAAAGTGGTCTTCTTTAACCTTGATCAAAGGTCACAAGAGAGAGTTATGGAGATCCTGGGTTTCACTAGGACCTCTCTTCCTGTTGTTTATCTGGGGGTTCCTTTGCATTTCAAAAAATTGAAAGATGATTTCTGGAAGGATCTTTTGGATGGCATCAAAGAGAGAATGAATCACTGGTCTCATAGATGGTTAAGCTATGGGGGCCGACTAACTTTCCTGAAGTCTGTTATTCAGGCCATGCCAATTTATAAATTCTCTATTTTGGCTGCCCCTCCATCAATTTGGAAAGAGCTGGACAAAGTGGCTAGAAGTTTTCTCTGGGAAGGTGCCAAAGGAGAGAGGAAATGGGCCTTGGTTGGTTGGGATAAGGTCACCCAGCCTAAGGAAAAAGGTGGGCTGGGTTTAAGAAACTCCAAGTTTAACAATCGGGCCCTGGCTGGTAAATTGTATTGGAGGTGGATTTCCCAGCCTACGTCCCTCTGCAGCAGAATCCTTTCTAATAAATACTTGGGTCTTGTTCATCCCAACGACTTGGGCCACTATCCTTTGGAGGGTAATGGATCTCTTGTGTGGCAGGCGCTCAAGCTTGGATCTCGCATTATCAAAGATCAATTGTTCTGGAAAGTTGGGAGAGGGGAGAAGGCCCGATTTTGGACTGATTCTTGGGATCAGAATCCTCCTATCCTTGCTGTGTTTCCTGATTTGCATCCGTTAAAATCAGCTCTTGAAGATAAGGGATGGATTAATATTGAGAGCTACTTCAATACCAGCCAATTGGGGGAGTATAAGGTTCAAAAGTTTAAGCGGCTGGGTGAATGGCCTATTCCAATCCCTCCGGAGCAGGCTCCAACTCTGGAAAAACTATTGTCATAAAGGTTTCTTACTGGGAGAGATGTGGAGGATGAGCTTGCCTGGGGATTTGGGAACCTAGGGGTTTATTCTATGAATGAGGGCTATGATTCGATCCTTCCTGAGCCCCCCCACACTCTTTTCCAGTTCAAGAATGGAGGAAGATATGGCATCCCAAGGGCTGGCCGAAAGTGAACTTCTTTGCTTGGCAGCTGATGCATAATGGTATCTTGACCTTTGACAACCTTAGAATTAGAGGCATCATTGGCCCTTCCCAGTGTGTTTTATGTTATAGGAATGAGGAAACTGCGGATCATCTTCTGTTTGATTGTCCTTTCACACAGCAGATTTGGCATCGTTGGTTCTCCCACTTTAAACTTCAGGCTCTTGGAGACTTGTCTCGGACCAATTTATGGGAAATCTGGAAGAGAGGTAGATTTTTATCTAAAGCTCTTCGTGCTGGCTGGGAGCTCGGTTTCCTTTTTATTTGGTGGCAGGTGTGGTTGGAAATAAATGCTCGTATTTTCCGTGAAACCTTCTCTTCGATGGATGGGATATGGCAGGTCATCTGGAGCAAAGTTGTGGAAACCGTTGCCATCTATGCTGAGAAGGAAAATCAGCCTGCTTCTAAGCCTTTGGAAGGGAGAGTTGCTGATCTTGAGAGACAGGTAAGAAGTTGTTGGAAACCTCCCCCAGAAGGCTGGGTCAAAATCAATACTGATGGAGCTGCAAAAGGCAATCCGGGCAATGCTGGTAGTGGAGTTATCTGTCGTGATCATGCTGGGACTGTGCTCTATTGGGAATTGCAAGGTCTGGGATATGCCACAAACAATGAAGCTGAGGCCTTTGCTATTAAATCTGCCTCCATCTGGGCCATCAAGCAAGGTCATAGAAAGATAATCATTGAGTCTGATTCCCAAATCCTGGTTGGTGCTCTTGATTGCATGAGGAACTTTGCCTTAAAAGCTTGGAGGCTACGGATTTTGGTCTCCCAAATTACTGAGCTTTGGAAGGAATTAGAGGATGTGATACCTGTTTATGCTAGTAGATCTCTCAATAAAGCGGCTGATTTCCTTGCTAAGATGGGTGCTGAGAGAGAGGTTGGGATGCATCTGCATAGTAATATGTCTGTGGAGGATGCAGAGATTAGACATGGCCTTGAACAATTTTTGAAATAATGTGCAAAGTTTTTTTTGCTAAGGATCTTTTTTGTCGCGATATCGCGACATGTAGTGCTGTCGCGGCCTCTGGCTGGTTGCTGTCGCGATATCGTGACAGGTTGTGCCTTCGTGGCCTCTGGTGGGTTTCTGTCATGATATCGTGACATGTCACGATTTTGCGTGTCGTGATATCACGACATGTCACGATTTCGCGTGTCGCGATATCACGACATGTCGCGATATCGCGACATGTCGCGATTTCGTGACACGCGATATCGCGACATGTCGCGATATCGTGACAGGAACCGCTTTCGTGGTCCGTGTGGATTTCCTGTCGCGATTTCGTCCCCTTTATGAAGTTGAAAAGCAAAGTTAATTTTTCGTCGCGTTTTCGTGACAAGTTTGAGAATTGGAAGCTGCAAGGTTTACCTGCCGTGATTTCGTGACACGTTTGGCACTTAGGCGACTAGGGGGGAAATTGTCGCGATATCGCGACCTGTAGCGCTGTCGCGGCCTCGAGTTGGTTTTTGTCACGATTTCGCGACAGGTTGTGCCTTTCCGGCCTTTGGCGAATTTCTTGCGCGATTTCGCGACATGTAGCGCTGTCGCGGCTCTTGTTGGGTTTTTCTAGCAATATTGCGCCTATTTTGAAGATGCAGTACAAAGGTGGTATTGTGTCACGATTTCACGACAGGTTGGTTAATTGGTTGCAGCTTGGCATTTTTGTCACGATTTCGCGGCACGTTTGGCTCTTAAGTGTTTGGTTGGTTTTTTGTCGCGATATCGCGACCCTTTTGCGGCATGAGTGTCGTTTAGTTTTTTCGTCGCGTTTTTGCGACGCCTTCTACGGGCGGCTATCGAGCGCCCTTCCTATCATGATATCGCGACATGTCGCGATATCGCGACATGTCACGTTATCGCGTCTGTTGGCGCCGAAGCGGCCGTGACGGGGGTGCCTGTCGCGATTTCGTGACATGTCGCGTTTTCGCGACATGTCGCCTTTTCGCGCCGTTTGTTCTCTTTGCCCTGTGGCTGCTAGTGTTGCCTTTGAGCGTTGCCCTTGTTGTGTTGCTCTTGGCTCTGGGTCGGGATGTGCTCTCTCCCGCTTGTATCTGGTCTTTGTATTAATACAAGTTTTCATTTTTTCAAAAAAAAAAACAAATGAATTTTACATAAAATTGAGATATAAGTGTTATATTGGTAGACCTAGAACTTATACTAACAAGTTGTTGCCCCTTCATTGCAGCTCATAAAAACTAATAATAAATCTTTTAAACATCCTAAAAATATATTATAATGTACAAAATCATGCAAAGTCTTATAGTTTATTTTTCAAGACTCCGTAACATGCTATACTTAAAGAAATATTATTTATAACTTATTTTCATAAATAAGATTTATTTTTTGTAGTTGATATATTACTTGTATAAATTGTATATATTACTTGTATATCCAAAGAGGATTACCAAACATGCATAAGCCTAAAAAAAAATTGGTACCTTATTATTAAAAAGTCATTTCCAAAAATGGTGTATACCCAACCTTGATCATATTCAAATATCATGTGTCTATATGTTAAACCTCAACTTTATCCACATTTTACAAAACTACCTCAACACTTCTTATCACCAACCAACCTCACTGCATATTAAATAATAATATTTGTAAATAAAATTGCATCTAAAAAGTAGAGTGGATGATGAAAATAATCAAATATATATATATATATATATATATATATATATATATATATATATATATAAAGTGTTGCTCCCTCTATGGACCTTACCATGAGATACACCAAGTTTATTCAAAATAATACCTGGTAGTCTCATATTTCAGTCACAGAGTTTCATGATTGCAAGGAATTGGTTAGCCAAGTGCATGAATGCATGGTTGAGTCGAAGGAAGAAGATGAAAAGGGTGATCTTGGATGTCGCATGGATGTGGTTGAGGAGTCCATGGATAGTTTGTCTGAAGCAATTGTAAATGCGGAGGCTATGATTTTAAGAACTTCATACTGTAGGTTGTCTCTATTGTAACCCATGCACCCTACCAACCTATAATTTTAACTTTGAATGTTGGTTTGGTTAGTAACCCGCATTTTTAATATTATTTGCTTATAAACCTCAACTTTTATTAGCATATGAAATGTGATTTTTCTTCTTCATCCTATATGGTTACCTCTAATAAAGATAATTTGGAAGATGGGAATTATTTTTAATCTCTACATGACCAAAATAGTTATATGGTAATATGAAATAGAAACATCAATGCCATATCTAAAGGTTTGTGTCAAACTATTCTCTAATTATAGAGTATTGCAATACCTGGCAATTGGAATGATAAATTTATAAACCTTGCTAAGGTTTTCATCTCATAAACATTTTACATTGATAAGGGTCTGATTAAGCATCCATGATAGTTGTAGTACCTATTTCCATGTCAAAAAATCCATTGGTGTTGTGTTCCTTGTTGATAGGTAGATGTCTTTTACTAAAAAAAGTGGTAAAAGTGTAATGAAATTTAAAAAATGTGAATTTTTAATAATATTGTTTATATCTTTAGAGGATACTTCCCTTTGTATAAGATTTGTTACGCTTATGAGAGACTTATTTTTTGAGATAGCGAAGTTTATATCTCCTTATTCAAAGGGATTGAAACACAAAATCATAAAAAATATAAAATGAATAGTTTAACAACGTATTGTTCTTTTGTGATTTTTTTGGAGAAGGTTTTGAAGGTAACTGCAATGAAGATAATATCAACCATTCACCCTTTTGACACATTGTTTTATTGTGAAGGATGGATCCATTTTGACTTGAATTTGGGTTCTTATTGGCCCTTCTAGTTATTGGGGTGTTGAGCCACCAACAGAGTGAATATTGAACCCTTCAACACCCTTCATTAAGCCATACATGACTCAATTGCAACTAGTTGCCTATTTGTAATATAATAGTGTTGGAAATTAAGCCAGTTAAAAGGAGTAAAAAATTTGTTTGCAACGGTAAGCTTTGGATCTTACCCTTTTACCTCCTTGGACGACAGCTGACTAGGCAGGTAGTTTGACTTGGATGACAACTGACTGGGCAGATTGGACGGCATGGGCGGCAAGGCGGACAACACCAAATTCCCTTTCTCCTTTCCTCCCTATTCTTCTTATTTTCCTAACTTCTCCTATATTCCCTAAGGTTGTTTAATCAACCACTATTTAAACTTTGTAATTCTTATGTTTCCAAGGTTGAATATAATATTTTTGCATTTTCCTATTGCTCCTAATTCTCACGTGCCCACATATGGTATCAGAGCCAAAGCCGAAGAGGGTGCTAGAATCGAGGTCGATGGAGGAACCAGGCTCGAGGACCGAGGTGGAGGAACCAGGTAGCACGAGCATCGAGGTGAGGTCGAGTGGGGCCCATAACATGCAATCCGAGGTGAGGAAGGCCCATGATTCATGAACCGAGGTGAGGTCTAGAGCAGGCCCACACAACAAGCATGCGAGGAGGAGCAACTCAGAAGAACCAACCGAAGAGCACCACATGGCGAGAGGAGAACAAGGCTGACATAGACTGGATGACTCAGAACTGACGTAGACCAATTACATGGTAGAAAGATCGATTACGTGGAAGAAGGAGGACAAGCAACGTGGCAACAGATGACAGGCTCAAAGGAAGCAACGTGGTGGGGAGCGATTGCTCGAGAAGGAGGTAAAAGGGTGATCACTGATTTCCCAAAGGCAATCGAGTGAGTATTCACTCGTTGAAGGTTTTAAACACCTTCATCGCCCTCCGCATGGTCGATGTGGGACAAAAATCCAAAAAATTTTAATTAAAGCACGACCGAGAGAAGTATAAGGAAGGCAAGCTTCCCTTGCCTTCCCGTCGAGCCACGTAGCTCGACTGGCTCGTGGAGCCAGCCATAAGGTGCCCGCCTTCCTGCAGGTCACGGGTTCGAAACCCAACGATAGTGAAAGCTTGAATTTTTTTATTTTTGTTGAAATCGGATCCGAAACAGAATATACTTGTAATCTTGCCCTTGGGTTCTCATCGACAGTGGTAGCCGAGTTGGTTAGGATGAATTCTTGCATGAAATAGGTCACGGGTTCGATTCCTACGAAGGATAAATTTTTTATATAAAGTTTTTTTTATATATTATTATTAAAATTAATTATATTATATTTAATATATTAACTATAATTGCTTTTCTAAAGTTTTTTTTAAAGCAATTATTTTTTAATCTATTAAATAGTAATATATATATTTTTAATATATATCATATAAGAAAGAAAGACATTGTCTAAGAGACAATTATTGTAATCGAAGGATAAATTTTTCACTTGATTCAAGGAATCATAAACTGTAGAACTTTTGTGTAATAAGCCTAAGAGGCTTAGTTTTTTTTGTAAAAGAGACAAAAGATCCAAATTGAAAAATTGTAAAGAGGCATTGATGATAAGACCAAATGGTTGTTATCATGCCTTATGTGCAATTCTAGCAAGAGAAGGTGCAGAGAGGTTTGATGAAAAAGTAAGAGGTTATGGGCTCAACATTGTGTTTAGCCAACTTCAAAATGCAGTGATAGCACATCAAAGGCATCCTGACTCAGGGTACGAGGCAGACTTTGAAGACAACTCATTCAAGAGTCAATTTGAACAATCGAAATCCGTACAAGCTGCACCACAAGAATCAGAGTATACACACTACAGTATTTTAATGGAAATATTAGAACCAGAATCATCAAAAATAATATTGATAAGTGACGATGAAGAAGAAGTAGCAGATAATTTTGTGAATCAAGAGATAGCATCCCCACATCAAGAGGAATAAACAGTGAATGATAGAGTAGAACAAGTCAGATTTGACTTAAGTTTGTAATCTCTTCTTTCTTCCTTCTTCTTCTTTCCTTATTTCAAACAACAAAGTACTTTATTGTAACCATGAAATAAAGAGAGTTTTTTGGTAACTATGGCCTCACACAATAGCTTACCTATACCAGAATTTAACGGTTATGACTATGAGTATTGGTCTATAAATATGAAGACCTTGCTCATAGGAAGAGGTTTGTGGGACATAATAGAAGAGGGCTACACAGAACCCTCAGACTGGACAACACTAAGTGTCGCAGACAAGAAAACATGAAAAGAAGAGAAAAAGAGCAACTCTTCTGCTCTTTCTCATCTCCAAGCTGCATTGGAGAAAAGCATATTCCCTAGAATCATCGCTTGTACAACTGCACAAGCTGCATGGAAAGCATTGAGTGATGGATTCCAGGGTAGTAATCAAGTGAAGCAGGTAAGGCTTCAAACACTGAAGAGAGATTTTGAAAATATCCAAATGAAAGATGATGAAAAAGTCGATGATTATTGTGTTAGAGTAAAAGCAATTGTGGATAAAATGGTTACACTAGGCAAAAAAATCATGCCTGAGACAATTGTAACAAAAGTGTTGTGAACACTTACATAGAAATGGAACCATATTGCCATAATTATAGAAGAATCCAAAGATCTTTCCCTTTTAACATTCGATGCATTAATCGGATCGTTAATGTCACATGAAGAGAGGTTTCCTGAAACTCCTTCAACCAACTACGGAGGTGATGATAAGGCCTTCACTTCCAATGAAAACAATGGAAGAGGATGGGGAAGAGGTCAAGGCAGAGGCAAGCAAAGAGGTAGAGGCAGAAGCAACTACAGAGGAGGCAATCAAAATAGAGGAGGCAACCAGAACAGAGGAGGCAATTCCAATAGAGGAGGCAACTCATATAGAGGAGGCAATCAACAAAGAGGTGGAAATCAAAATCGAGGAGGAAATCAAGGACAAAGTGGAAATCAAGGGCGAGGAAGTGACAAGTCAAAATCAGCTTGTTTCAACTGTGGCAAGCCAGGTCACTTCGCTCATGACTGCTGGTCAAAATATTCACAAGGCAGCAGTAGTCAATATGGTAATTATGGAGAAGAAGATGATACCTCTAATATTTTTCTTTCATATGGACAATCAGAACACAATCTAAATGACACATGGATTCTGGATACTGGTTGTTCAAACCACATGAGTGGCAAAGAACATTTATTTGCTACTCTAGATTCCACTTATAAATCCCAAATCAAATTAGGGGATGATAAGACATTGCAAGTAGAGGGTATTGGAGCCATGGAGGTTCCAACCAAAGAAGGACTAAAGAAAGTGCATGACATCTATTACACTCCAAAGCTCCAACACAATCTGCTAAGCATTGGAAAAATGATGGAAAACAATTACAAGCTTGTATTTGATGAAGGACAATGTATCATTTTTGATAAAAATAATTGTAATCGTGTCATCACACAGGTCCCCATGACCAAGAACAGGTTATTCCCTCTCAAATTTGGTGAGCCAGGAGGAGCTCAACTTGCAAATGTAGCTATAACAAATCCAAGTGTGCTTTGGCACTTGCGATATGGTCACCTTAATTCCGCTAGCTTGAAACTTCTCACTTCTCAAGCTATGGTGACAGGACTTCCCAAAATCAATGAACAAAAGGAGGTCTGTGAAGGATGTGCTTTGGGAAAGCACTCAAGGTCAAAGTTTCCAAAAGGACAAGCGTGGAGAGCCAGCTATCCACTTCAGTTAGTACATTCAGACATCTGTGGACCAATGCAAACACAGAGTCTCGAAAACTATTCTTATTTTCTCACTTTCATAGATGACTTCTCTAGAATGTGCTGGATTTATTTTTTGAAACATAAAGATGAAGCTTTTGATTGCTTCATAGATTTTAGAAACAATGTAGAGAATCAAAGTGGGAATTATGTAAAATGTCTTAGGACAGATCGAGGAGGTGAATACTCCTCAAAAGTATTCTTGAAATATTGTAAAGCAAGTGGGATTAAAAGGCAATTCACCACTGCCTATACCCCACAACAGAATGGTGTGGCCGAGAGAAAGAACCGCACCATAGTTGAAATGGTGAGATCGATGCTTCAGACTAAGCATCTAACTCATATGTACTAGGTAGAGGTTATAAGAACCAATGTATATATTCTAAATAGAAGTCCTACTTCTAGTTTAGATGGTGTCACTCCTTATGAGGGGTGGTACGGAAAGAAACCTAATGTAAAGCACTTCAAAGTGTTTGGTTCTTTAGCATATGCACACATTCCTGATGAGAAAAGGAAGAAGCTTGATCCAAAGAGTCAAGCTTGTATATTTGTAGGGTATTGTGAGTCTACAAAGGCATATAGACTCTACAATCCCAAGACTCATAAAGTTATACTCTCCAGGGATGTAATTTTTGATGAAGGGGGAGAATGGGGTCATCAAAGAATTTTTGTTGATGATGAGTCCCAAGATGTAAGTTCTTCATAGGTACAACAGGTGTCTCCAAAGAAAAGCAAAGGCACGCCACCCCCTCCAAGCCCAAGCAGGAGTACTACATCAAGTACTTCAACCGCCACTCCAAGTCCTTCTCCACAGAGATCAGTAAGTTCTTCACCGATGGACATTGACAGAGACTCTCCATCAAGAGGCAAAAGAACATTACAACATCATCCATATTTTCAAATGTTGGATCAGAATTTCTAGAGAAGATTCACTAGAAGCCAAGCTAGTGAAATGAATACAGTTTTGCAACAACTTGAAAATTTGCAATTGTATGGGGATGATGACTCCCATGATCCTAGGGGAGATGTAGTCAATTATGCTTTATTGGCTAGTACACAGCTAGAACCAACTAGCTATGAGAAGGCTTGTACTCAAAATGTATGGCAAGAAGCCATGAAAGAGGAAATAACCTCTATAAAAAATAATGATACATGGGAGCTAGTAAAGCTACCCAAAGGAAAAAAATGTGTTGGATGTAAATGGGTCTACAAGACCAAGTACAATGTTGATGGAAGCATTGAGAGGCATAAGGCGAGACTAGTAGCAAAAGGTTTTACTCAAAAATTTGGCATTGACTATGAGGAAACCTTTGCTCCTGTTGCACGACAAGAAACAATCAGATCAGTTCTTTCCTTAGCAGCCCATAAAGGATGGAATGTTCAACACATGGATGTGAAAAGTGCTTTTCTGAATGGATACTTGACAGAAGAGGTTTATGTTCAACAACCTCAAGGTTTTCAAGAACAGGGAAAGGAGAACCTTGTTTACAAATTGAAGAAAGCACTTTATGGCCTCAAGCAAGCACCAAGAGCTTGGTACTCATGCATTGATGGCTATTTCAATGAGTATGGATTCACGAGAAGCAAAAGTGAACCAAATATGTACTACCTAAAGCATGGAGTAGACATTCTCATAGTTTGTTTGTATGTGGATGATCTAATATTTATGGGTAGTAACAATAAAATGAATATGGAGTTCAAAAACTCCATGATGAAACAGATTGAGATGAAAGATCTTGGTTTAATGTGATACTTCCTAGGGATGGAAGTGCATCAATCAAATAAAGGGATCTTCATATGTCAACACAAGTATGCTCGAGACATGATCAAGAAATTTGCCATGGAGCAAGTGCAAATCAGTTGCAACTCCAACTGGACATGGGATCCAATTGAGCAAGGATGATGGAGCATCAAAGGTTGACATGACCACTTACAGAAGCATGGTTGGGAGTCTGATGTTTCTCACCAACACAAGGCCCGATATTCAATATGTTGTTTCTCTAGTTTCAAGGTTTATGGCTAGTCCATCTGAGCTGCATCTACAAGCAACTAAAAGAATCTTAAGATATGTAAAAGGTACATTGGATTTTGGAATCCATTACCAAAAATGTAATTCTATGAAATTAGTTGGCTTCAGTGATAGTGATTGGGGCAGCAATATAGATGACAGGAAATCTACATCAAGAAATTGTTTTAGTCTAGGATCAGGACTAATTACATGGAGTTCCAAGAAACAAACTGTTGTAGCATTGTCATCGATTGAGGCTGAGTATATAGCCATCACACATGCTAGTACTCAAGCCCTATGGTTGAGAAAAGTTCTTGAAGAGATTGGAGAAAGTCAAAGTGGTCCAACTCGACTGTATTGTGATAACATAAGTGCCATTCAGTTGGCATACAATCCAGTCCACCATAGCAGATCAAAGCATTTCGATATGAAGTATCACTTCATTCGAGATATGGTGGAACAACAGATAGTTGAGCTTCAATATTGTAGCACTTTGGATAATATTGCAGACATCTTCACCAAAGGTATAGCTAAAGCTCAATATATAAAGTTGAGAGACTGTATAGTCAGTCCTCTCAACTTTAAGGGGGAGAATGTTGGAAATTAAGCTAGTTAAAAGGAGTAAAAAATTTGTTTGCAATGGTAAGCTTTGGATCTTACCCTTTTACCTCCTTGGACGATAGCTGACTGGGCAGGTAGTTTGACTTGGATGACAGCTGACTGGGCAGATTGGACGACATGGGCGGCAAGGCGGACAACACCAAATTCCCTTTCTCCTTTCCTCCCTATTCTTCTTCTTTTCCTAACTTCTCCTATATTCCCTAAGGTTGTTTAATCAACCACTATTTAAACTTTGTAATTCTTATGTTTCCAAGGTTGAATATAATATTTCTGCATTTTCCTATTGCTCCTAATTCTCACGTGCCCACAAATAGTTTATGACATTGATTGGCTAGTACTAAAATGTAATACCTTATGTCAGCACCAGTGTGCTCTACCATCAAATGACTATCTCTTCATAGTCTTGGGTTGTGGCCAAGTGTAGAGTGAATCTTCTATTATTGTTTTTAAGAATCCATCAGAAGTGAATTCCATTATCCATCTTTATAGACCATACCATTATGTGACAGAGTTGTCAATTCTCTTATTGAAATTCCTTCATTCAGAAACCTATAATAATATAAAATCATTACAATATTTGAACTTGCACCCTTTTGTTTCCAATCCTAGTGCATACTGCCATGCCACAATAGGGATTGAGGTAGAAATGGTATCTTTATTCTTTAGGCTTTCCCTCTAAATCAAATGCTAAAAAAGAGCACTTGCTTTAGAAAAAAACATCATTTTAACCTAATTTTTTTCAACACAATGCCTTAAAGGTCACTCTCCTAGTCACAATTCCACTTGTATTGACCATATGAGGGTGTTCCCTTCATTAAGAAGGGAATATACACTTTTGGTCAGGAGGGCACTAAGCCAAATAAAAAAATTCAACCATATGCAAAATTTTGAATTTAAATTTTGCACGCAAAATATCTTGAACCATTGAACCTTTTTTATCTCCACTTCTATGCTTTGAAAGGATCTACCTTGATGATCTATATATTTTGAGTAAAGCAAGCCATATAGTCTCCAATGCTTTCAAAAAGGTAAATAGAAAGAAACATATTAAAAATGGTTTCTACCTCTTAAAAAAAAGTAACTCATGAGACTTTGAGGAACAAAAGACACTTCTACATGATTCAGTAGGGTAGCTCCATACCTACTCTAATACAATGTTAGAATTCACAATATTTTCTAGAAAAATAACATAAGAAATATATCTCAAATATTTTATAGAAATTATAACAGGATGAAAGAAATGAAAAGAGATTGATATTTGGGGGCATCCATAGGCAATATAAATAATCAATGTATTATGCATATATAATATTCACAACACGTTGATAATAAAGTGAGGGAGGGGAGGGGGATATTTATATGAATACCAAATTTTTAAGTATTATAATTAATAGTACAAAATAAAATAAATGAGTGAATATTTTATTTATGAGCACTAAATGTTAAAAATTATAACCATCATAGTCAACGCAATTGTAATTTGAGTGGTTGCAACCACTCAACACAAGGTCCATGAGTCCACTAGTGGTTGAAATTAGTTGCTATTAGTTATGGTTTATTATGCTATACTAGGTAAGGCAATTATGTATAAATATATTCAAAAAAATAATGTAAATCATTAAAACGTTCCCATTAGTGGTATTAGAGCAAGAGGTCAAAGGAAGAGGTAACTCTCATTTTGATCCATTAGGACTCAATTATTTTGTGAAGAAGAACAATAAAATATTTCCCTTGATTTGAAATAGAGGGGATCCAAAGCACTCTAGAAGAGAAACCTCCATGGGCCAAAGAGATTACCTATATTGATTCTTCATTTTTTATTCCAGCATTTGAAACAAAGGTAGGCTAGTGGTATAGGTTTAAGCACATCATCAAACTTGTCATCACAACATTAAAATGATAGGCACATTTTGTATCATCCTCAACTATTCTATTTTTCAACAAAAGGTAGATGCTAATATAACATGTCCACATAGAACAACCTCAACTTTAGAAGTGAATCATCTAAGGTAAAAGATATTCTCATGATAGGATGGAAATATTTGACTCTCCCATCCATTACCAGAAGCATCTTCTTTCTCTGTGATAAATCTACTTGCACTCTTGGAAGCATGATACCTCACCAAGGAAGTTGTGTCAAACACATTGAATTCCTAGAGGAGGTTCTATTAGATCTCACCTTTGCAAGAAGGTGCACAAGACAATACAAGGTTTTCATGATTGATGTATATAGTAGATCATCCTATAGAATTGGAGTAAATATAGTCTGATTGCATTTCATCAAGAGGGACTTATCAAAATTTTCAAGTAAAATTTATCCACCTAAAGCACGTACATGGTGTCAACATAGATGCTTTTGATAAACCTAAGATCCTACACATGCTTTGACTACAAGTTTTTTAATGAAATCTTATAAAGTGTCAGGTCTCATAACATGGTGCTAACATATTGTCAAATTAGAAGTTTTTATCCTTATTGGTACACACTCTAGTCTACATACAATACAAATATTAGTTGGCCATCAATTTTCCACATCAAGCCTTGTAAATATTTTTCCCAAATAAAGGTGTTTAGGATTTTATGATGAGGTTGTGTCACTATTGGCTCAAATTCGGTGCCTGATATCATTTATTAAGTGTGCAACTTATTAAAATGGACTTCTCTAGCCAGTGTAGCTCATATTTCCTTTTGACTCCTCCATGGCACAAGCATATAATATTTCTTACCATATGGACAATCAAAATAGCTATTGGAGAACTCAATCATTGATATCATAAAAGCCATATTTTGATTTTTCCTTTGACGTATTACCATGCAAGATCAAGGTATAGCTTAAGGCTTTTAATTACAAGTATGTGTTGGACTCTCCTGCTTAGGGTTCATTTCGAATGTATTAAATTATTATTTGAAACTACTGTATTTAATACAAAAATTTACTAAGCACCACAATTTTTGTTGTGCCATTATGTTCGTTAATTATCTCCTATTCCACAAATGCTTCCACCACAACCATAAAATATGTCATATGCTTAATTCAAGAATGAAACAGAACAGTTGGAATGAAATTATTTCGTATGCCACTGGAAGTCATAAAGAAAACAAAACATCAAAAAAATAAGATAAAAATAAATTCATAGCAAACACTCTAGCAATGTAAATAAAAATTCTTAGTTAATTGCATTATAATCTGAATGGGGAAGCTCCAAACTAAGAAATGTTCAATAAATTTGATCTATAAATATCTGCACTTGTAATTTTAAAGGAGTGAGAATGGAGTGAAATATTGCTAGGGTTCTATTTGGCTCGTCTAAGGCTACTAGGTTCTATGTATAGTACACTAAAATTTCCCTCAAAACAATTTCTTCAAAGAAAACTCTATTTCCTCAAACGCACCCATGAAAAGTGGCCTAAATGAGGGTTTAAATTTTAATCTAGGATTTAAATTTTACAAATTTCATGTGTAAACACAACATTACAAACTAGAAAATTCCAAATCCTAATCGCAAAAATACTTGAAATAGTGCAAAATTCACTGAACCTAACTAACCTCATATCTTTCAATATTAAATTCATCTTAATGCCCTAATCTATACCTTTGGATTCTACTTTGACCCTCATCTCTCACCATTTCGCGTAAATTAGCAAAAGTTTCAGAGAAATTTTAGGGAAAACCCCAGCCAAAAAATTAACAACATGAATTGAAGCTTAGGAGCCCTAGTATGATAGATGAGATGAGGCTTGGTTTGAACGGTGTGGAGGTTGTGTGCACAGTGTGGAGGTTGTAGTAGCTAAGGCATGGTGTAGAGGTTGTAGTAGCTAAGGTGTGGTGTGGAGGTTGTAGTAGCTAAGGTGTAGTGTGGAGGTTTTTTGTGCGGTGTGGAGGTTGTACGTGGAGTGTGGAGATTGTAGTAGCTAAGGCAAATGGATCGTATATTCACATAGTACTGAAAGCTTCGAAGAAATAATGATGTCACCTTGCTGGAGTTAAATCCCACCTATTAAAAAAAACCTAAATCACCTCTAAGAAGGTGGTTATAAACCCCCTCTTATCCTTAAGAGGGTGGTTATAAACCACCCTCTTATCCTTAAGAGGGACGTTATAAACCGCCCTATTAGATCACCCTAAGATGGCGGTTTATAACTGTCATCTTAGTTTAACTCCTAAGATGGTGGTTTATAACCATCATCTTAGTCCTAAGAGGGTGGTTTATATTTGCCTTCTTAGGGTGACCCTAAGAGGGTGGTTATAAACCACCCTCTTAGGATCTATTAGGGTGATTTTTTACCACCATAAAAAATCATCTTATTTGACCCATTGTTAAACCCCTTTTTTGGTGTAGTGAAGGATCACACTTCCACCATGTAAGGTGTCATTCCATAAGTATTATCATCCACTGATAATATCTATGACTATCCTTACTCCACGTAAGGTATCATTCCAAAAGTATTATCATTCGTTGATAATAGCAATGGTCACACTTACTCCGCATAAGGTGCCATTCCAAATCATTGAGCAACAAAATCAATGACATTCTTCTTCATATATTTTTAGAATGTCTTTTTCGTGCTCTTACTCATATTAACACCTCTAATATGAGTAAAATAAGGGAACTATATGCTTCCTACATAATAAATCTCCTCAAATTTCTAGTTTTGGGTATAAGTACCCGATATTTAAGACATAAGAGTCCATCCCTTATGTCAAAATACTTGTCCTTTTTAGGATTTATTCTATTTTGACCCGAATTTCACTGCAATAACCATCATGAGATTGCATTCTCTTGGCTTAGCCTGTTAAGTTAACATGACTATGGGTCAAAATAATTATAAGCCTTTTTAAGGACTTAAAATTTAATAGGTTTATCTCATTTTAGTCTTAGTATTTGCTCCTAAGATGGACTTATGTATCTTCTATTGTTCATAAACCTCATATTCTTGGACATAATTTATCAACTTAAAGAGAGAATCCCATTTAAGTATAGTCAAAACTTAACTAAGAATAGAATTTTCCTTTCTATTCTTTCTCATTAAGTTTAACCAAGAATATATATTCCTTCTCATTAAGTATGATCAAAACTTAACCAAGAATTAATTTGCACATATATATTAATTCATGTTTATTGGTTACATTTTGCAAAGTCCATTGGCATACACACCATACATCCTTATAGCACATAAAATGGTGGTTTTTCAACCACACCAAAAAAACAAACTTCACGCTAACTGCCTCTTGGTTCTTTCACCACTTTGTACTAGAGCTAATCCTCCTATATAAGAAGTTACCTAAGTCATTTGAGAATCTGCTAAATAAGATGATTGAGACGCTATTTGAGAATTTTCTTGATCTTTGCCCTACAACATTGCTCAATTTACTCATATTGTCCTTCCATTCCTGCATTTTGCTTTGACAACTGGCTGTGAGGGAAGGATCAAACCATGGCTTACCAATGCATCAAAACACGAGACCAAGAATGCATTCATATATTCTTTCCTTACTTGTTGTAGCTGTGTATTCTCTGCTTGAATGGTTTCCAATGTTGTTGCTCTCCAGCTATTTGTTTATGCTACCTCCAAGCGGATCCTATCTTGGTCTACTATGATGACATATTTCTTAGCCTCAAGCCTCGTCTTTTATTGTTCCTACAAGCATTCTTGCTCCAACTATTATGATTCCATTTGTTGGACTTGCTTCCTCAGATACTTTACCTAATGCATTCCATCCATCATTAGATATCATCAATCATCTTCTTGACAGTCTAATGGACCTGCTTCTATCTCTACCCAACGATGTATATGTCATCTAGGAAGCTCCTCTTCACTATCAATAGCCTCTGTTGTTTCACTAGTTGCTTCACCAGCTTCCTCCTCATATACATATTCCTTCATATCTTCCTCTTTTTGCCACCATTGAGTGGCCCACCATCTATCATACTTTAGAGTTGTAGCAACATCATCATTATCTACAACCCATATATCATCATCTAGTTCTATGGTTAATGGTTCCATCCATGGTGGTACTACTATATTCCTCTCCTTCCTTGTATATATCATAGGTGGATCTAGTATTCTTTGTCTAATATTGAATTATCACAATACTCAAGTATATTGAAAATACTCATATTGCATTCTCACTCGCCCAATCATCCACCTTGCTCGTTGCACACAAGTTATTTGCATTTCATATTTTGCCCATATTGGGCCCTTCCTCCATGGTCTCCAAATCACATCTTAGGATTGCAAATTTTCCTAGAGAGAGCGATATCGCTCTCTATCACCTTCATATGGTTTTTTAACCTTCATCTCTTTCCCCCTTTGCCATATTAATACATAAGGCATCTCTGGCTCCACCAAATTGTGTGCATCATAAGGCAATTCTCGAGGTCTTTCCATAGCCACATGTTCCTAGGACATTATTTGTAGTAAAATACTATAGGTCATCCTTGATTGATTCATAATTAAAACCTTTAATAACTCTCTATAATTCTAAGCCAACAATATTGTTGTCGATGCAAACACTATTGAACTCTCCACTAGGTCCTGCACCACTCCTAGTATGTTCTAGAAAAATCATGCACCAGATGAATCAAGTAAAATAATGTCTAATATAAGCACCATCACCATAGCCTGTCTATGTGCGAGTTTGCTCAACACATAATACAACTCATACATTATGCTACCCTTATTAGTGTTCACATAACTCCACTCTAATCCAAACACTCTTTCAATAACCACCCCTTATTTACTTCATCTATAATGATTATAGTACATCCCTCTACTGGTAACCAATATATTTGGTATACGTCTTCTAGAGTGATGATCATCTCTCCAGTGGGTAACTATAATGTCCCTCTATCAAGATTCCATATTTCGATCAAGGCCAATAGATAACATCTATCTGCATGTACTAGTTCTAGATGCGTAGCTCCTTCCAATTCTCTTGCTCTCAACCACCGCTAGTCATCATCATTCATGATATCCCTCACATTTCAAAATATTTCTCTAAACGTGTGATGTGGTATTACAACTTTTAATTACCTTATTTTATCTACCTCAACATTGCCTCCTTGACTCGATCCAATGCCACCAAAAGCCATTTTTTCTTCTCAAATAGTATGCACTAGTAGGTCAAAAATCAGTAGCAATATGAAGCATACTATGGGATTTGTTTTGAATATAATAAATATTGATAACGAAAACCCTAATACAAGTATAATTATATTAAACACCATGAGTAATTGACAAGTTAATTCTTTCCTCTCTTTGAAGTTGAATAAATAAAAATCCAAGTTTTCATCTCAACCTTCAAAGTTACAGAGTTAATGATTTGACTCACTCCTTTAATTATCGCCAAGTGCCTAACCAATCACCGATTTATGACACATTGTTCCTACTTAGTCGTCTAGCCGATCACATCTTGATCGTCTCGAGTCTCTACATTCATCCTCTATGGATCATGTCTCAATCCTCTCAAGCTGTCTTAATACTCTTATGTCACCCATATTCATTCTCGTAATAATTAACTAGGGACATATCATTTCTCTAAGGCACCCGAGGCTACAACGTTTTCTAACGTGATTGAAATCCTATTATTTCTTCACGCATGTCCCATATTTATGTCATTTTAACCCATTTTATATCTCATCATATAATTCCATCAATTCTTCCCATATAAATCTATTTATACACCTTATCCTTGGGTGTCATTTTAATTTTGACCATTATCATTCCATTGACAATGATCTAGGTCACGCTTTCCTACCCACAAGGTGCTATCTCAAAATTTTTACACTTAATTATTCATTCTATAATGAATAGGGTTACAAAAAGTTGAGTTTAATTATTTATAGTTAGTTCTTTAACTAACTTTTCTCATTATCATTCATCCAATAATGGTTATGGTTATTCTTGCTCCATGCAAGATACTACTCCTAGGTAAGCTTATACATTATCACTCACCTGATAATTATGGTCACTCTTGCTTCACGTAAAGTACCATATCAAAGTAAAGCTACCTTTCCTAGGATCAATTCTCTAGAATTCTAGCAATTTAGAAGTTGTAGGTCTTCCCAGATTTAGTTTAAGAACTAAGCAAGGGACTGAATAAGAAGTTACTTGATTCCTTAGCACATTCCAAGGAAACTTCTAATCCTACAACTTAGAGCTCATCTATGGAAACTTATAGTCCTATGACCTAGAGCTTTAACAACTGAAACATTATTATCAATGGTTTAAACAACCTTAAACTCAAATTGAGCAACCTTTAGTCTTGAACCAACCTTTGGTTCTTTTACCAACATCCTTTTACTAGCTTGGACCTTATACTAGCATCCATTTGCTAGCCTAGGCTCTGATACCAACTGTAATGACCCACTCCCTACTTAACTCAAAATAACCCAAGAGAGAATATTTTTTTAAGTGTGGAATTCACAAGCAAAGGTTGCACAAGTAAGGTTCACAAGATATTTCTATTTCACATAAGGCATAACCACTTTTGATATCGACCGTAGATTATGACACTCAAGTGGATAGGACTGATCAATGTCTTGTAGCTTAGAGTTCTTGTCTTTTGGGATCTGACCCAGACAGATGCGGGTTACAACCCAACAGGTACATTTGAGCTACAACTCAAAATGTAAGAACTTGTTTGAGCTACAACTCAAACACCTTCGAGCTACAACTCGAAATACACATTGGAGCTACAACCTAGAATTTTCTATTGCCAATGATTTCTAGTTACCTCCTTGTAACTATTGCTTGGGCTACAACCCAAACACATTCAGGCTACAACCCAGAATGTACATTGAAGGTACTGGACAAGATGTCTAAAGAATTATATTCCCAAGTACCCCCACATGAACATAAATAAACCACATATAATTTACCATCTCTCTAAGCATATTATATTCCTTTACTTTAATATTTCATAAAACCATTAATTAAAGCATTCTTAATTGAATATAAAACATTCCATCATATAAACAAGACATAATTTCATTCATAAAAGACTATGTATATTTCAAATTAATAACCTTTCATTAAAGAGCATACAATAAACTAAAATAGTAGATGCAATTATCAAAGATAACACCACATTTATCCTAGGAAAACCCCTAAGGGAAAAACCAAGCCTCAAAGATATATTTTCATTATATAATCATAATTTTCTCCAATATAATCAATTTAATTAATTTCCACAATTCCATTTTCCAAAAGAATCCATATATTACATAAGAATTTCCACAATTCTATATGTTATGAAAGAAACACCATTCTTTCCAATATATTACATAAGAATTTCCATAATTCTTTATGATACGAAAAAAATGCCATTCCTTGCAACAACCTATTTTCACCAAACAAGGTATCATGTTTTCAACAATCATATAGTATAAAATAAATATGGTGGTCAGCCTAGCCGAGGAGGTTTCCCCTATATAAGTTCCTTGAATGCTCCTACTATGAGCATGTGGGACTATTCTCACAAGTTAATTTAAAATATTTTTGAATCAAATTGCCCTCAAATCAACCAGGCACAATCAACCACTAAAGACTGATAAACCAATCTATCCAATCATGCCATATGGCGGATATAGGTGAGTCAACAGTGATTCAACAACCAATAGCATCCATTCAAAGCTAGCACATGTCCAAAGTGCCCTCAACTGGTGCATAGTGGTCATCGCTCGATGGCCACCTTGACCACCAAATGGTGGTCACTTTTTAAGGGATGTTATATCCCTTATAAATCCCATTGCATTCCTCGTACGAGGAATGTGGGATAATAAATATCCATTAAACCAAATAAAAAGTGGTTAATCACCCTTCCATACATGTAGGAGACAACAAATAGTAAGTGACCAAGTGGAAACAATAGAACAAGGACAATTTATCAAGTGGTAAAATCAAAGCGAGGTCAAACCGATAAGTGTCATCAACCAACAATACCATGCATACCTCCAACTGGCATTAGGTTGACCAAGTGGTTCAGTCCTTGACCACCACTTGGTGGTCAATAAGCCTAGGGATACAAGATACCTTTAAAGGCTTATTACCACCCAAGCATGTCCCATGTGGTATATGCTCATAGAAGACTTCTTATAAGCCTTCCACCTAAGCGGAGCCGAGTGCGAACAGACACCTCGATCACTTAAGGGCTGGCTCCCTAAGGTCATAGACCTCATAGGGAGGCCTCTAAATATTCTTATACAACCATATAAGCACCTTAATGGTTGACCTAATTTATTGTAGTTTAATTCAAACACCTGTTGATAGACCATAGTAATGTAACATACGGTTCTATACAAACGACTGTAACTAGGAGGAATTAGGCTTATAAGAGAAACATAATTGAAATATGTAGGGAAGGAATCAGATACAAACTAGCAAATCAAAGGTTTTCAACAAAAAATAAGAGAGAAAATATAGACAAGAAGAACAATATTTTAAATGTTGACACTTTAAAAATTTAGACCCCAAGAAAGACTTTGTTGAACCTTCCAATAATTTTTTGGTTGTGTATTCATATACTTCAGGGTTAGAAGTTATCCCATATTCAATTGGGATAAGACAAGAAACAACAAAAAAAAATGAAGATGGGCACTAACCAAAAGGTAAGTTGCAAGACTAATCAGCATCATATGGTAAAGAAGGTGAAAACCTTGTAGAGGAAAGTAATATTAATGCCCTTAGCAATATCTTTAATCTCATTATCAATGAAGATCATCACTTGGAATATTATAGGACTCAAAGGGAGTCTTTCAAAATAAAATAAAATTAGAAGAATGATTCAGATAAACCAACCACATCTTGTTTTCCTTTAGGAGATAAATTTCAATAGAGGAAATGGAGTCACTTACAAGTAAAATCTAGTCGACGAGAAAAGTGGCTTCTAGCAGCATTTCTTACCTCTAGAACCCAAAAGAGATTGTTATTCACCATATGGTTGGTATCTAGGATATTTTGGTTGTGGCTCCTTAATATAAAAAATCTAACCAAATTATGCTCTACTTGAATATTTATGCTTTGACTACTTTGGAGGAAAACCAAAGACAATGGAAGGATATAACTTATATCATCTCCCATTTCCCTAAATCTTGGGTCTCAATCAAGGAGACTTCAATACCATCCTCTCTATGGATGATAATATGAGGGAAAATTAAAATTTGGATAGGAGCACGGACCTCATGAGTGAATATACTACAAACCTTCACCTTTTGAACATACAAAAAAATAATGGCCTTATGACTTGGTCTAACAGAAGGCAAGGCTTAGCTTGCATCATGGAGATATTGGGTAGGTTCTTGTTCTTTGACAATTTCTTAATCCATGGACACATTACTAAGGTTAAAACTCTTAACAAAGTTAGTTTGGATCACTGGCCAGACATGGTTGAAATGTGGAAAACCAATGTCAGTTTCTCACCCTTTCAGTTTCAATTAATGTGGCTCAAAGATAGTTCTTTCATATCCCAAGTGCAACAATGGCAGCAAGAAGGTAAACCAAGGCATGGGACTAAGATGTTTTGTTTCATCAAAAGGTTACAATACATCAAATCCAAAATCAAGATATGGAATTGGGAGGAGTTTGAAGACGTCAAGCAAAAGAAACAAGAATTGATTGCTCGACTTAAATATTTAAATGAACAAATATATTTATATGACCTCACAAATAATAGAAGTTTAGATGAAATTAGACTCACAACTTAGTTGGAGGAATGGGAAAAAAGAGAAGAGCTCTTATGGAAGCAAAAATATAGGATCTAATGGCTCAAAGAAAGATATCAAAATATGGAAGTCTTCCACAAATCTCTTCTAGCCTGCAAATCACACAACTTTATTTCTTCCCTAAAATCAGATATTGGAGACTCTGTCTACACTTGGGATGGCATGAAGTCTATCACTGTCAACTAATTTTCTAGACTATTCACTGTTGCATCTCTTGACTTGGATTCTCAATAGAATATCCTTCAAGCAATCTCTACTCTTATCACTTCAAAGGAGAACTTTGTTTTGGCTTCTCCAGTTACTATCAATGAGCTTCAACAAGTGGTTTTTACAATGCAAAAAGGGAAGACCCTATTTCTTGATGGTTTTCCCATCAAATTTTACCAATAATTATGGGATATTCTTCATGTTGATTTATTAGAGGTGGTGGAAGAAGCCAGGAAGGCCAAAGAATTTTTTAAGGTAATCAATAAAACTTATATAGCTCTGATCTCAAAGGCTCAAGATGCAAAACATATCTCATCTTTTAGACCAATAGATTTATGTAATGTTATTCTCAAAATCATTGCCAAGATCATGGCAAAGAGGTTGAAACCAATTTTGCATAAGATTATTTTCCCTGAACGAGGAGGTTATGTGGAAGGGTGATAGATAGTGGATGACATAGTTCTTACTCAAGAAGCCATCCATTCCATGGAAGCGTAAAAATATCCATCAATTTTCATGCATTTAGACTTATACAAAACTTATGACAGAGTGGATTGGCACTTCCTTGTCAAAGTAATGAGGCAATTTGGCTTCTCTCAGGATTAGACAAATTGGATTATGGGATGTATCTCTTTGATGTCCTACTTAGTTCTTCTCAATGGCTTCACTTCATAGTTATTCCTAGCTTCCAAAGGTATTAGGCAAGGTAACCCCCTCTCCCATTATTTATTCATCATTCTTGTTGAATGCTTGGGTAGGACTATGACCAAAAACTGAGAAAATAGAACCCTTGAAGGAGTTACCATTGCTCATGGATCTAGACCTATCTCTCATCTTTAGTTTGTTTATGACTCTACTCTGTTAGGTAAAGCTACGATTAAGGAAGCTTCTAGAATTAAACAAATCATTAGTTGTTTTCTAATGCTATGAGGAAATTTATCAATGAAGATAAATCAAAAGTCATTTTCTTTCACTGCTCTTCCAGATAGGAATCTATGGTTTTGGATAAATTAATTTATAATAATGCCTCCATTTCAATCACTTATTTAGGCATTCCTATCAATATCCAGAGACAAAAAAAGAAATACTGGAATTGGTTGTTGGGTAGAGTAAAGAGGAAAATTGGTTGACCAATATGTGGCTTTCATCTAGGGGCAGAATTACCTTGGTAAAATCAGTCCTTCAAGCTATACCTATTTATGTTTCTATTGTGTTGAATATCCCAGAGGCAATTCTTCGAGAACTATATCAAATCAATCATCGGTTCCTCTGGAGTGGTACTAAGGAGAAAAAAATGGGCCTTGGTGAAATGGGATACTTTATATCTTTCCAAGCATGAAGGGGGGTTAGGATTTTGATCTGCTATTAAAAACAATAAGGCTTTAGCTACAGAGTTGTATTGGAGGATTTTGAATAACCCCAATGCTCTATGGACCAAAAAACTTCGTGCTAAATATGTTGAAAACAAAAGTCCTAAAGACCTTGTTCACTATCAATTGCCTACCAAAGGTTCTCCTATTTTGGTGATTCTTAGGACTGGTGAGGATTTGATAAAGAAGAAGTTAATTTGGATCATTCATAATGGTCAATAGGTAAATTTTTGGATAGATTCTTGGGATGGTCACCAACCATTGATAACTCAGTTCCTTGAGTGGATATATTGGATGAAGGAGCTACACCAACCTAACTGGATAAATGTAGCTAATTAATGTCAATACCAGACTTGTAATTTAGAGATAGGTAGATATTGGATCCCTATTGAGGACTGGCCTATTCAAATTCTAGAAAGGTAAAGGAAAGATATCCAATGCACCCTTCATATGAGATCTCTCTCTGGTTCCAGGATAAGGATTGTTTGGGATGGAATAACACTACTAAGGGTGAGTATACGGTTGCTCAAGTTTATTTGACCTTATGCCACAATAATCTCAACCAGTCCTATGACATATTTACACAATTGTAGGCTCAAAATCTCTAGCCTGAGGTGAGCTTTTTTATTTGGCTTTTATTGCATTGAAGGGTGGTCACTCGTGAGCAACTTATGAAATGTGGCTTTCATGGCCTATTTAGATGTGAAATATATGAAAAAATATGAAAAATAAATCATATTTTTATTGAGTGTCCCTTAGCCTTTGAGCTATGGAGGAGAATGGCTATCTTACTCAGTTTACAATGGTCCACTTTTTCTACTCTTGAACAAGGTTGTTGATCATTTTGTTAGGTAATTAGTTTGGATAGGAACAACCATCCTACCTTGGAATATTTAGAAGAAAAGAAACAACCAGATTTTCAAACAAGAAAGGAAGGATATTTATTATATCTAGCAAAAGACCATTGCCAACATAGCTGAATATGTTCAACAACTCCTTAATCACCTGAGGTTTCACATCAATAATGGGATCAAGTAATGAAAAGATTGAATATTAACTCTACTATTGGTAATAAGCTTAAAGGGAATATGAATAATCGAAATATGGATAGAACAAGGAATTGGCAGCCTCCTCCTAAGGCTTTTGGAAAATTCAATACAAATGGAGCCTCTAGGGGGAACCTTAGAAAATCAAGTGCACGAGCAATTGGTAGACTTTTAGATGGTTCCCTAGTTTTCACTTTTGCTAAGAATTTGGGTATCCTTTCCAATAACCTTGTTGAGGGGTATGGTATCCTCAAAGGCCTTCACGAGGCTGCTAAGGTTGGATGGAAAAAGGTGATGATTGAATCTGACTCCCAAGTCATGATTAATCTATTGAAAAAATCCTTCTAAGAATCATAAGGATGATTGGAGAAGAAAAAGAATTGTTGAGAAGATTCAGTTAATCCAAAAGGGCTTTCTAAAAGTTGAATACAATCAAGTGGTCAAAGAACATAATAGGATTGTTGATGTATTAACTAATTGGGTGTTGGACAAAGATGATCTCACTTGCTATGACCACCCTCCCATATGGTGGGTTTTACAAATCAAGAATGCTCTTCTATCTATCCTTTCTCTGGATGGATCCAGTACTAGAGGTACCTAGTTCCTTTTTACTTTGTATTAGCTTCTCTTTGGTTCAGTTAGGGTATTTCAGTTCCCCAACTCAGACAGATCATTCTTATTTTTCCTCTATTGAATATTTGGCTAAAAGACCTTTTGGCCTGGGAAGGTCATGTAATCTATTTTTTCCATTAATTTAATTTTTAGATGTGTGTGTGTGTTTTGTTTGAAAGAAATTAATATTTAGTAAACATTTAGAGGTATGCTTCTCTTTTAGAAGACCCTTGTAATGTTTTACTAAATCTTTGGCTGAAATATTAAGAAGGTTCTCCATATTATTACTCATATATTTGAACTAGATTTTTCAAGGGTAGTTATATTTTAAATAACCTTATTATTGTATGGAGAGGTACGTATTAAACTAAAGAATTTAAGTAGGAAATATTTATAATTATTATGGATGAAAATCATATGAGTGAGATTTTATTAAAATGATGTGGGATGTAGTTGGATTGGGAGTAAGGTTTATCAAAATGGTTACAACCTCTAATGTTGCTTGATTAAGATATTATGGTATGAATGTTATTTGTTGATGGCACTAACATTTTCTCGTGTATTAAAAAGGATAATTTGAGGTTTTTTAAGGTTGAGTTCAATATTTGTTGTTTAACTTACGTGTTCGAGATTAGGGTTAGTAAACCTTTTATAATTTCTTAGAATAAAGAGATTAGACTTGGCTTACAAATCAAGAGTAGAAATTTTTTTAGCCTAAGCAAGTTATTGGATAATTAGGCCTCCATGTTGTTTTGAAAACTTTCTTCAAAGAAACGTAGAAGTGGATTCTTTTTTTCTTTAATCCAAGTATAACAATAACCCTCTTTCACTTTAAGTAGATTCTAGATCTATCAAAAAAATGCCTTTCTTATGGACCCACATCTCTTATTGTTGTAGCACAAAGTATCAGTTTAATAGGCTTAATAATATTATTAGGAACCACAGTTGGTTTGATGGAAAGGGTAATAGGATGAGGCATGCTACTGGATGGGATCTAATGGCTTTGAATAAAGAAGTTGGATTAAGATTAAGAATTTGAAGTTTGAAGAGGTGGCTCTCAATTAAGATTAAGTGCTTTTACTTTTCGTTGCTTAAGAAAGTAATGTCTAGATTTTATATCCCCTTGGTATCCACTTGCTAAGATCACACAATGATTAATATGTTAAATAGATTATGAAAGATATAAAGAACTTTGGATATTTATGAAATAAGTATAGTTGGATGGACTAGAATCATCTCAAAAATAAGTTTTGTTTTCAAAAGAGTGAGAAAAGAACTTAGTATATTCTAATTAGTGCCTTGAAAAGACTACCCCATACATGTTATAATGGAATGAAATGAGGATGATTCTAATGAAGTCATATAAAATATGGTACAACCCTTTTCCAAGCCTCGTCTAAGAACATTTACAATCTCTTTATGAAGCCCAAGTGTCCCTATAATACCCCGAATGATTTTTGGAATGTCTCATTTTCTTATAGAAATTGGGTGGGCATTATTGAAAATATCTAGGCTTCATGTCTAGAATCAATAATTGAATCTTTATATAAATTGTGCTTCTTATTGGAATATATTTGTAAGGTATGTACAATGCAAATATTATGTCTTTAACCTATCAACAGGAATCTTGTGCATCATTTTTTTTTTAATTTATTTGCTAGATTTATGTGGACTCGTTTCCTACTGGTTGGTCCTTCTATGCTAAAAGAGCTATTACTTTATTGAATAGTTGGATTGGTTTTCTATTTGATATCAAGTATGATAAACTAGTCCGTGGGTCTAGGTGGATTGGTAAGTTGGGGCGCTTACCGAGAGGAGACCTAGGTTCCAATCCCACGGGCTTGCCCATGCACAGACAGTAGCCCAGATCTGATTCCTCTGAGTGGTGCGTCAGATTGATGACGACGGTGCAACCCCTGTGCGTCCGACGGTCCCCATCTCACGCCGAGTTACCATGTACCGAGACGGTGGAAGTCCTGAGAGCCTTCATAGATAGTTTGAACCCTACCAGCTGTGCTGGTAGTTACTAAAAATCGTGATTGTAACCATTGCTTCTATATACCAAAAAAGTATGATAAACTATATGCTACATTATGGAATGTGTTATCTATTGAGGTCCCATAATTGCATAAATGACCATGGCTTTTAAGTGTAATAAGATGAGACTTGCTACCTTTTCAAAGTCAGTCACATTATATTGTGTTTCTTTACAGGTTGCTTCACAGGTGCACATGACTAATGAGCATATCAAAAATTTTATCCAAAGGAAAATAATCCCATAAAGAGACAGATAGGAGAGGAAGGAAGAGGTTCTCAATTGTCCTTATCCTTCTTAGAACAATTGAAATAAAAGGCAAATTTGGTAAATCAAATATCATAAAAGACCTTTGCCTTATCGATATAACCCCACCTAGAATAGGAAGATTTCAAAGGTTATTAGGGAAAAGGTTACAGACAAGCACACCATTGATGTTAATTCTACTCTTGAGATGTCATAGGCAGTGTCCACAGTAAAAAAAAAATTCAAGCTTCGTGCTCTAGAAGCTTCCGTATTAATTTATATGAGAAAAAAAAAAACTTTTTTCTTCAACTCTTTTCTTATATAAAAGACATGATATAAAAACACACCAGAAGTGTTAGAATGCAATTGCAACAAACTTTCTTCTATCCATTTTCTTTTTGAATTTTTTTAATTTGCACCTTTGGAATAGGTGGGACCGTATCACTCTATTTGATTCAGGAGAAAAGCAGTCATCCTCAACATATCACCCAACAAATTTGCTTTTTAATATTATTTACATGAAATCTGAAACTACTAGAAACTCTCTATCTTAGAATGTCTCCCTTGTTCCATTTAGAGTGGGGCTTTCGTAGTACCAACTGAACGACATCTAAATATCGTGACTTGTATTTTTCATTATTTTTTTTTTTTTTGTGGGTAAAAACTCAATTCTCAGCTTCGCAGCATTTTATGCAGTTATATGAATGGAAATTCAGATTGAATTGTCATCATCACTGTTCATATATTTAAAGCATTATTTTCTTAATTTTATGATTGGCCCATCAAATTATTCATATAATCCAAATCATGTTATATGTGCATAAACTGTATCCCCTAACCAGCCTATGTAATACTCTTCTATTACTGTTCAAAAATTATGCAGACCTGCTCAAAATTACGTAAGTACAGTGAGACACCTGATATCAATACAATATGAAGGTCGATAAAGCTCCATAGAAAATAAGAAAATAGAGATTACATAAAGGTTGGCGATGCCAACAGCGTTCAAGCATAAAGCTGGAACATTCAAGTCCTTTGCCCTTGGATACGGCACCAATAATCCACTGCATATCATATCATCTTATATGGTAGACAGTGAAGGACTACATGATGAAAATCATTCCTCAAGCTGGAATTTGATACTTTGCTTCCAACATGGAAGCTCATTATAGGAAAGAGCACAAGAAACAAGAGACAAAGACTCCAATTATTGAAAGCTGCAATCAGCTTAAACTGGAATTTAAAACAAGCTATAGAATATGCATATAGGAAGAGATCCTTTAAAGCTACTTAAATCACATCTTTTTCGCCTGCTGCAGGAATGTGACATTATTTTTAGAAATCACATTTTTTTCACCTGCTGCAGGAAGGAATAACAGGAATATCCTCCATAATACAAATGGGCTTTTATCTCGTATTGAATACTTTAGCAATACCAAAACTTCGTTCTCTTTGTCCTTTGCTGCTAATGCAGCTTCATTTAGTCGACTTGGCTCTGCCTAATTATCCGGCTACAACTTCAGGAAGACAAATTCTTCAACTGCAGGAATTTCACCAATCCTCTTCAGTGTTTCCTTTGCCGGTTCATCATCCACCCCTATTGCCATGATAGCCTTCCTCCTAGGAGCAATTCTGCCAACACTCATGAAGCTCACATTAACATTTTCAGATCCAAGAATGCTTCCCACTTTTCCAATAATGCCAGTTTGATCAATTTGCCTACAAAGTATGAGACTTCCCTCAAGACTAACATCCACACTGAAGTCCCCAACCTTAGTGAGATGAGGAATTCCATCCTTAACCTTCCCTTCAACAGTGATGTCTCTGCTTTCAGAAAGTGCACTGTCAAATTTGGACTCTGCATGTGCAATTTGTACTTTTATTGACTCCAGTGGTTGTTGAGGGGACCCATCATTAGGTACCTTTTCTTCTGTTATTCTGAGGCCCCTTTGCTTTGCTATAAAATCAGCATTGACGAGGTTCACATATGTATCTGATATGGGTTCAATTATTCCTTTAGTAATCATAGCACGAAGCAACCTTGTATCCAGGTCATCAGCAGCCCTAGCAGATGCATAGGTTACCTTCACTGATTTGACACCGGTAACTCCTGCCACTAGCTGTACAGCAAGCCTTCCCAGCTTTTCTGCCAGTATCACATAGGGAGCAAGTTCCGAGAGGACCTAAAAACAAGACAAGAAGTCTATCAATTTGATCTCATGTAAATAAGAAAAAACCATATATGTGCAGAGAATAAACTGAAAACCCTCTGATAAAGGACTGGTCAGAGCAAAAGAGACTGTTGAAATTAGAACAGAACATAACAAGGCTAAAGATAGTTAAGAAAGATAAAAAAAGAAATTAAATTCATGCAAAAATGGACAATAAGAATTTATCCATGCCATGAAATTAAATTTATGTGGAATATACCTGAGCAGAAACCATGGGTGCATTAACAGCTGTTGCAGAGAGTTCGCCATTCAGAGCTCCAGCAACAGCCTCGGCTATTTCTATAGCTACACCTTCCTGCATACATTTGAACTTGGTCAATCCTCTCCGATCATGAAAAGGCAACATGCCCTCATGATTGCTAGGAGGTGTAGAAATACAAATAGCAATTTATATCTATTACCAACTCCAGTTCTTTTTCCTTGTCAAAAAGAGGTTTACCTGTGCCTCTACTGTGCTTGCACCCAGATGAGGTGTCACAATGACTTTCTCATGCTGCACTAACTTGTTGTCTTTTGCTGGAGGTTCTTCTGTAAATACATCAAGTGCAGCCTGTATTTTGGATAAAACAGGGGTTTGTCAGCACCTTAAGACTTCAACACCAAGCATTTTAAGAATGTATAAAGCAATTGTTACGTGATCTTTTAAGATTTTCATTTTCTGAATTTGGGGCATTAAATTTTGCTCCACTCATGCTTTCTTCATTCTGTTGGACTATTACAGAGCTTGTTCTAAAATGTATACTGGTGAACAATACACTCAGATCTAACTTACTTATAATTCATGTGTAACTATAAAAATCAATCATTCATCTTGATACATGAAACAAAGGAAAACAAAGAGAGTGCCCTTCCAAGCGGTTATAAATAATGGTAACAAATTACAGTCGGATGGAGCATACCTGAGCAACAACACCATTGTCAAGTGCCCGAACTAGGGCTTCTTCGTCTATAACACCACCTCTAGCAACGTTCACAATACGGACTCCTTTCTTCACCTTAGCAAAAGTTTCATCATTGAATATCTTGTTTGTGGTGGGAGTCAGTGGCATGTGAAGTGAAATGAAATCAGCAGCGGATATGGCTTCATCAAATGATACTAAATCCACACCAACGGCATGTGCCCTGTCAGCAGCAGCATATGGATCATGTGCAACAACATGCATCCCCAACCCCTTTGCACGCCTGGCAACTTCTGACCCAACCTTCCCAAATCCCATGACCGCAAGAGTCTTCCCCACCAGTGACACACCCACGTACTTATTCCGCAGCCACTTCCCTGCAACAAGTTTGAATCAAAGACAAATCAGAAAACATAAAAGAAAAGAGAAAGTCAATAGAAAAAGTGAAACTCAGGTTCACATATTCACTCTCAAGTTTTACCAAGACAATGTAAAGAGGCGTAAGCAAAATTCTCATGACTTACCCCATCTCTCAAACTATAGTAAATTTAAACTATAGTAAATTTAGGATTATTATATGATACCATATCCACAGGCAAATATTTTTTACTAGCTAAATTTTAAATGAATATTTTTTAATTATTTAATTATTATAATTTAAAATAAACAGCCGTATTCAATTTGTTTTTAAAAAAGAATGGTAATTTATATAATTTCCACTAGTTTTTTTTGAAAAATATAATATTTTCAAGGAATTTCCACTAGTTTTTTAAAAATATAATATTTTCAAGGATTATGAAGACAGATTATAAAAGTTTAAATATGCATTTTCATTTAAATGATTAAATACTGCTCACTTAAACAAATTTAAAAAACAAAACAAAAACTATTTTTTTAAAATTATTAAAAAATAAATAAATACACAGAGTTGTAAAAGATCGTAAAAGTTAAAAATAAAATCTTTTAATAATTAAACAATTCAAATTTAAAAAATAATAATAATAATTAAAAAACACTTTTCATTTAAACGATGAAAATAATGTTGAGACAAACGAAAACAACAATTGTAACGGTTCAAATATTAGGTTCTGTTTAACGACTAAATAGTATTCATATTTTTTTAAATTGTATGATTTAATTAATTAAAAAATAATAATACCGAAGAAAATCCAACCAAAAAAACTCTTTCTTCGATAGTAGATGCTAGATCTACAAACGTTCTTAGCCAGCGCCTTTCCAACGAACGACAAGTTGAAGACAAAATAACATTCAATTTCAAGTAAACACCCATCATAATGACACCACTCAATCATAAGAAGACACAGCCCCGTTTAAAAACAATCAAACAAAAATCATAAAAGTTCATTTCAAACATCAATTTTCTTGTCAAACGATCAAATACTGTTAATTTTTTTTCAAAACTTCGCAAGAAAATTCAAACAAAGGGGAAAAACAGTTTCCAGTAGAGGAAATGCTAGATCTACCTGTTCCTAGCTAGTGCCTTTGCACGAACACACGTTGAATAAGCAAAAACAGTCAAATTCAGGCAAACATTCATCATAACAACGCCACCGTAAAGAGCGGCTCAACCTTTGCGAAACAGAGCCCCAGTTACAGCAACATACACTCTTAAAATTCAAAAAGATGTTGACAGACCTCAAATCCAGCATTCACACTGTCGTTAAAATATCCTAACGGCTTAAAATATAAAGACAAATAAAGGTAAAGTTTCAGACCTTGTTTCATAGAGGCGTCAGCCTGGGCGACATTGCGGGCCATGGCGGAGAGGAGAGCAATGCCGTGCTCGGCAGCGGCGACGGTGTTGGCGGTGGGGGCGTTGACGACGAGGCAGCCGAATTCTGTGGCGGCGTGAAGATCCACGTTGTCGATTCCCACGCCTGCCCTGCCGACGACCTTGAGGCGTCCCCGCGACGCCTCGAAAACCTCACGGGTGACCTTTGTGCCGCTCCGCACGATCAGCGCGTCGCAAAGCGAGATCTTCACACAGAGCTCCTCCGGCGTCAGTCCATACGCGCAGTCCACATTTGCCATCTCCCGCAGGACCTCGAGCCCGGCCTCCCCGAGCTTTTCCGCCACCAGGACTCTCGGCTTCGCCTCCAGCGACCGCTGCGCCAGATCCCGCGCCTCCGAGATCTCGCGGCTCCCCACCGTCACGCCCGCGGAGACAGACCTTAACCTTTCGCCAGTCGCGCTCAGCGAGAGCTTTTCCTTTTGGAAAGCGCCGCAGCGCGGAGGAGGCGGAAGCGCGAGTGACGCCCCGGGGGTTCGACCCGACGATCTTGGGGCGAAAGCAGCCGCTCCTTTGGCCTGAAGACCGGAATTTAACAGGGCCGCCATTTTGATTTTTCGAAGCTCAGATCTGGCGTCTTTGTGCGATGGTGCTCAAAAGCCTCTGCGCTATATAACAAAGTGTTCGGGGTTGTCGTTTCACCGCGTCTGTGACTCTGCTCTCTTTTTCGATTGTCCTCTTGTCTGCTCGGACATTTTTTTTATTTATATGTTAAATTTGTGCAGTTGTAATTTTTGATTTTTTTCTTCCCGTACTCTTGGGGGATTCGTTGAAGGTAGATGTGGGTCCCTTTGTGGGACCCACCACTGCCCACCTACCAAATGTATAAATTTGCCAAAAAAGTTGGGTAATGTGTCTTAAATGGTGGAAGATATTTTTTTTTGGAAAGAGGGGAGATCGATCCATCTAAACGAATTCAACGGAGACCGAACTCTAATTTTAAAAAAAAAAATTGTTTTAAGAGTGAGGCGGCACCGGTTCAATGAATCTGGTCGATTTAAATCATAGTATTTTTTTAAGGGAAAGTAGTTACGAATCAGATTGCTTGCCATTAAGTGAAAGTAATTACCAAGTCAAAAAAAGGAGAAGGCTTTTGCAATTAAAAAAACGATGGCGGGCCAATTTGGAGTGAATAATAGGTTTAATTTTTTTTTTTAATTATGTTAAAGGTAAAGAGTTTCACAGTTAATTGGTTTTGATTTTTTTTGGAAGGTTTAAGGAGGTGAGTGTGTGCATGGTTGTGTGTTTGGTCCTATTCATAAGTTTGGTTCTCATTCTTATCAGAAGTTATGGTTGTGATGGGATGTCCAAGAATTGTAAAAACTTCATTTCAATTTTATGCGTAAATTTTAATATTTATTAAAATTATATGGATGGATATAATGATTTAATTGCGTCAGCTTCAAAAAAGATAGTAGTGTTTAAATCTTGTTAATTGATACATATGTAATTGTAAAAATGTATGGCAAGGAAGATATTCAAGTTCAAACTAAAAATAATAAAATTTAATTATCAAAATACTTTTATAATATTATTATATAATTTGTTTTATATTTCTGTGTGAAGAAATTTACTTGTAGTTAGGGATTGTTACCCTCATGGTCAGTTGACACACATTCAGTGGGTTCAAGTCAAATAATTACCCTTGCAAACAAACATACCTCCAAAGTTTAAATCTAAATCTCTTTTTAATAAATTCAACTTACAGACCACTTAACCCCGAAAACATTTTAATAAAAAATATAAATAAAAATTATTTTAATTCCAGGAAAAAGAAAAGTGGAGGACCCTGCTTGCTACGTAGTTCAAAAGCCACCTAAAATGATAGTTGGTAATTTTTTTAAAATGATGTTTCTGTTTATTTTGTTTTATTTATTTTCCTTAAAAAACTAAAGAGGCGTTGAGATAAATTTGTTATCTCATTTACTTATTTTGGAAGAATAAGAAACTTTTATAACGAAGATAATATGATTTAAGGGGAATAATATGGTAAAGAAAGTTGTTAATTTTCTATATAATTAAAAAGGATAATATGATTTAAGGGGAATAATATGATAAAGCCGTTACTAATTTTCTATATAACCAAAAAAAATTGCATAACACAAAATATTTTAAAATATCGAAAAGATTAACAAAGTTAGGTATGTCTTTTTCCTTAGATGTTCGCAAACCATCTACAAGCTACACATCATATAGACCTTACCAACCAGCAGGTACATAAGGTATGTCTTTTTCCTTGGATGTTCGCAAACCATCTACAAGCTACACATCATATAGACCTTACCAACCAGCAGGTACATATAGACCTTACCAACCAAGGTACATTTACTTTGCACATTATCAGCCACATACATGTACCCTACATTTTAGTGGGCCATGCACCTTACAATTATTAGCTGCTGTATATGTGTCCTACAGTTAAGCGTTTATGCACCTTACGCCGTGTAAGCTATACTATATTTATCTTTACATACATGTATCCTACATTTTTTTTTTTGAATTTACATGGTGGAATCGGTAGCCGCCACGAATCCGGGCAGGCTGTCCAGCTTTTATGGTCGCCACAGTATTCTGCGTTGTCCGCCCTAGAAGCCATCACACAAATCTTCACGCAGTCCGCCCCTATAACCACCATGCCACAATCATTTTAAACCTTTTACGCCGCTGAAAACACCAGGAAAGGGACAAGCGTTCAGTCCGACGAGGCCCGAGATTTGAACCTTGGACCTCCGCCCCCCTTATGGGGTTTGGATGAACCAATTGGTCTACACCTCGGACCTATGTACCCTACATTTTAGTGGGTCATTTACCTTACAATTATTAGCTGTTGTATATGCACCCTGCACTTAAAGGGGTCTTATATTTAAGTGGTTTATTTGTGGAAATTTTAGAATTTTTTTTTTTAATAATTTTGTAAGGAAGTTATATCATTAATAAGGTTTTTATCTAAAAAATTTATAAACACTGGTTATAATGTTGTAATTGAACTAACTTATTGCAAAAATAAAATAAAAATCTAACACATAAATCATTTTTTATAATGCATATAGAAATAGGTCACATCATTGGATGTAGCCTTTATAAACCCTAGCTTATTGGGTAAAGCAAAGTTAACTTCCCCAACCCTCCAAGACATCGAATGGGAATAGTCAACCAACAAACACTTGGCCTCTACCATCCAACCTATCCCCTTCTAAGTATGTTGTGGTTTGAACCTTCGACCTCCATAAAGAGAGGCCAAAGCCCTAACCATTGCACCATCCTTATGGACACACATAAATCAATGTTACAAGTATCAAGATGTAAGATACAGTAGAGGTCTTCCTTGATCTGTTGTGTCCATCATATGGAGAGGTCTCCATAACAATATAGATTTCCTCAGTTCAGGGTCTAGTTTACCATAGTATCGGCTACCTTGTTTTGCTTGCAGGAGACATGAAAAAATTTAGTTGTCCTAAATTTGGTTTGAGTATTGCGGATCTTATCTAGCACTTATAAATGTCAGTCCTGAGAAGGGGCCTTAGTGGGATCTTTCAGCCAATTAATGAGCATTTGGGATTACGACTCTAGTTATACCAAACTCCAGCTAATCTTAGCAACCTTTTGAAGACCCCAAAGGATAGCATAAGCTTCTGCTAGATTATTAGAGAGAACACCCAAATTCTTTGCAAATATGATGACATGATTACCGTATGAAAGCTTTCCTATACCCCCAATACTTGTTCTTCCTGGATTACTTCTTGAAGCTCCATTCCTATTAATCTTCCCAACACCATTAGGAGGGGTTTGCCCATGACCATCCTAACAAATAGGAAACATGTGTTTATGAGGATTTATTTGTCTCCATTCATCCAAAGAAAGCTTCATCTTACCAAGAATACTATTCCACTATTGCGGTGGGGAGGACGGGGCTTGCATTACATGCTTGATCGCTTCCCTGATATTAGTTAAGGTCCTCTAATAGATATAGTGAATAACTTGTTGAACATCTTTGAAGATTCGGTTGTTTCTTCCTTTCCAAATATTCTAGATCAATAAAGAAATGTTGACTCATACCATTTCATTCATAGAACTTCCATGTCATCCATCTTGGGCCAAGTATGCCAAGCTTGCTCAAAGGAAGTGAACATGTGAGGTCTAAAATCCAAGATGAAGGCCAACATTTTCCATAATTGGGAAGCCAAAGGACAAGAAAGAAAAAGGTGGTCCAAAGTCTCCATCTCAACAACACATCACACATCTATAGGGGAAACCTCATTTCATCAATTGATCTCCTATAAGGACCTACTTGTGAAAATGAAACCAGATAAAAAACCTTACTTTGGTCCATAATGGTAGTTGCCAAAGTTTTTTAAAGGCATTACTAAGGGGGTTGGTAGCATACTGACATGATAAGGAATCTCCCAAGGCTACTGTATAAACACCCTCGGAGTGAGGGCCCCAACCAAAAGAGTCATCTACTTGAGACCAAGAAAGAGATAAAGCTCCAAAAACTGTCTGAATAGCTTCATTTCGAGCCTTGAATGTTGTCATAGCCCACTCAATAGTTAAGATCCATACTCTTTTATGCTAAGCACCATCCATAATGTTCCTATAATAGTGGGAAACTTTGATCCACCATTCCCTACAAAGTTGTTCCATGAGAGGTATCCATTCAAAAAATTGTTGAATATATGGGGGATGCCCATCCCAAGCCTTAGTCTAGAAAATTGCTTGGTGGTCGTTGTTGATAATCTATAATAGTTGTGTATTGATCAATGTATCCCCCATCCTCAACATCACTAGGACCTTGTATCCTCTATTGGATAGCTAATATCTGGTAAATTCTTTTGTTAATCTATTTTTTGCATGTTTAGCTCTCAAATTTTGAGCCCAAAGCACATGAGGGGTGTTAATTAACCGCTAGTACAGTTTAGTTGCTAGTGTCTTATTATTGTTGATCTCTAATCTAAGGCCTAGCCCATATATTTTTCAAAAGGTATGAATTCTCCCACTTCACAAGTGCCCATTTGTGTTTTGCTTTTGCTTTGCTCTATAAGAATCTTTGATTGATTTTATCTAGCTCTCTTAAGATAACTTTAGTGATATCCAAGACATAAGAGATATAGATAGGAATGGATTGAAGAATCGATTTTACCAAAGTGATTCTACCTCCAAGAGAGAGCCACCAATTGCTCCAGTTATCCAGTCGACTCTTCATCCTCTTTATCAATCACAACCATTCTTCCTTTTTTGGCTTGGCAATTTTTAGCAAGACTTCTAGATAGAAAATTAGAAGAGAAACTTGTCTCAATTGCAAGATGTTCAAAATCATAGTTTCCACTTAGGCAGAACAATGAAACAAGATGATCTTTGAAAATCTTCTTGAATACCTCTCCTAAAGATGCACAACCCAATAGGGTTAAATCATCCACAAACTATAAGTAGGATAGTGGAGGGGCTCCAAAAAGTTACTGTAATCCCTAAATAGATCATTTGGTTTTATGTTTAGAGATAAGACAACCTAAACATTTTGTCAATTTTATGAATAAGGAGAAAAATGATCCCCCTGATGAAGACCCCTAGAATTTGTAAACAAAGAAGAAGGGTTGTCGTTGATAAGCACTACATAGGAAATAGAGTAAAGAGGTTTTAAATAAGAGGTTAAAGGTTTGAATTTTGTAAGAAAGGGGTTGTACACTAAGTTTTTCCCTCAAATTGTTCGTTATATTATGGACAACAACCCCAACCTACAATATGTCTATACAAATTTTGAAGGTTTTTTTTTTAGTAAAAGTTTAGATTATATTATGTCATCAACTGGAACATTACAATAATATGGTGCTAGCACCGTCCACCAACAAAGAAAAAAAAACAAAATTATGTGGATAAAGAGTAAAGCATCCAAAACTGAGTACACATAAGAATAGAAGCTAATAGCAACAAAGATATTATAGTTGTATCATGTTGTGATATGATATCATCACTCATCCCTGAGAGAGTCTGTCATGTGGAGATATTTTGAGCATGTCCTCCATTATATCTTCTAAAGTCTTAAAGGAAGAAATATAAGTAATGAGTTCTTGAACTGGTTCATCATTGTTTATTGCCTTCTTTTTATTTCATGTTCGAACTTTTGAAGATCTTAGATCATGTGAGATATTTGATTAAGCCTATTGGTAACATCTCCTAGTGTACTAGAAGCCCCAACAACATAGGAATGAATGCATCCTAAATGTAACAAAAGATCAAAGGTTAAGTCTGATAAAACAATATCCCATGGAAGAGTGGAGCTGATAAACACCTTTCTACATCTGAAATTTCAAATATGTTTGAGAAAAATGAGTCTATAAACATCCTAGAATTTGGGACAATGATCTTGCTAGGAAAAACCAAGCAGAGCAAGCTTCCAATATCTAGTGAAGGAGGGGAATAAAAAAGTGTAGAAAACATCCCAAAATTGTTTAGCCATGTCACAAAATGAAAACAAGTGAATAGGAGCTTCTAAATCATTACAAAATTTGCATTGAAGGGAATATGTAAAATTGGAGCCAATCTATCAAAAGTTGGAAGTCTATGATATAGAACCCATCATCCAAGAAGTTGAGTTTTGAATTCAACAAGAACTTTCCAAATTTTAGCAGCAAGATACTTCCACTAGGCGTTGGTAAAATTGACTTGCCACTTGACATTGAGCTTAGAATCCAATGGTAAAGAACACAAAATATTTTTGTAGATCCAACTTGATTTATTGGAAGAGATTCTATGGTCATTAAGCCATCTCCAATCGGTCCATATATTGTAGGTAGTTATTCCCAACTTTATAAGGATCTCACATGGAATGGAAGCCACAACAAGGCCATAAGCCTCCTTGAACAAAGAAGGAAGGGAACAATAATTGCAAATCTAGGTCAAGTGAGAATTGAGCATCTGCTCAGATCCCAAATATCCCTTATTCTTTTATACATTTATTCAGAAATGCCAATCCTCGAAGATCACTACACAAAGCTAAATGTTTATCATTGTGGAGGATAAGTTTACTCCACCAAAGACTATTCAAACTAATGCTTAAATCATGTTGTGAGGAGTCAGACTTCCAAGCCAATAAATGAGAAACCAATTGCCAAGCTTTCCAGTTACGGGTAAGAGGAATAGATTTTTTAACCATGAAGTATAGTGCATTAAGGATCTTATCCTACCATGGGGTTTATTTCCATTTACCTTTGTGAGTAGCTTGGATTTCCAATTTTTATCTCCAATAATGGCTCTAGCAACCCATTTCATAGCCAAACTTTTGCTTTGGGTAAGAGGATCAATAATACCCAAACCTCCTGAAGCCTTTGGTTGAGTATAAAGTTTCCACGAGATGGTTGTCATGCCTACCTCCCCATCCCATTTGGTCCATAAAAATTTACGAATGACCTGAGTAAATTTGTTATAGGCATCCTTTGAGGTCATCCAACAAGAGGAGTAGTAAACATGAGAGGTTGTCATAACTTTATTCACAACTTGAATTCTTCCTGCTAAGGAGAGAAACCAAGTCGACCATGCATTAAACTTCTTCTGAAGTCTTTCCATAACCTAGTTCCACATATCTTTAGGAGAAATATTAATCCCAAAGAGGATTTCAAATTAATGAGCGATCATTCCATGAGGGATAATCTTCCACTTAGCCAAGGAGTTGAAATATTAATATTGGAAGAAGTATAGAAGACTTATGTTTTAGAGTGGTTGATACGAGAGCTAGAAAAATCACAAAACAATTGTACAATCTCTTTCATCATTTCCACCTCCTATTGGGTATTTTGAAGAAAAATAAGGGAGTCATCAACAAGTGTGAGTTAAGAGCATGTTTATCCCTAGGAAGCTTAATACCTTGAATGAGCCGATCAAATTGAGCCTTGTGTAGAAGATAACCAAGAGCATTAGCAACGAAAACATATAAAAAAGTAGCAAGAGGGCAACCCTATCTAATAGACCATTGCAAAGGGAAGGAAGGGGATAGAGCTCCATTAACTTTAACACAATTTGAAGCATCACCAAAGAAAGCATACGAAGAATAAAATCATATATGATTCTATCATATTTTTTACGGGATTGGAACCCGTTACAATCCCATAAAAAATATTTTTATATATTTATTTAATGTCTTGTAGTGGTAGCTCAAGCAATTGGACCCTTTGTCATGATTTGGAGTTTTATATTCTCTCCAAATTCAAAAAGGTTCTTTCCTTTTATATAGATAGATAGTAAAAAAATCTATATTTTTTAATATAAATTATATATGGCTTTTATTAGGAGCCATCATCATCAAAATAGCAAAAACATTACATTTGTAGTTAGATCATTTAAATCATATACAACTTATTTTTTTATTAAAAGATAATATTCTTTATCTTCCTCACTTATTATGTTTTCACAATTACTTTTAAATATTATTATCATTAAAAGATATGATCGTCCAATGCCAAATGCCTACTAAAATTTAAATTTTGATAAGATGAATATCAATACCATGATTGACAATATTATTTGCTAGTATGTTTTCTTCTCTAAAATATTGTCATTTCCAAAATACTACCTCCAAGAATAGTTGATAGACATCAAAATTAATGTTATTTTCATCCAATTCTTATATCCCTTTTTCTTAACACTATTGATAATAATTTGTGAATCCCCTCAATTGAAATATGTTTTAGTATTTTTTCAATATCAATCTTGATCTTCCATAATTTTACTTAAAGTTCCCTATGATTATGAATAAGTGAGGATATTTTACCTTCATTATTTAAGAAATTGTTGGCTCCATCAACTTTCCTTGGATTTCCTTTGGAAGCACCATCAAATGATGAACCCAAATTCTAGATATTTGTAGTCTATAATAGAACAACATATTCTTTGCGTTAACTCTATTATCACATATGATCCATATATATTCAATTCTTGTAACCAAGAGGTAGCACTTTTTTCCCCACACTTGAGACTTCCCATCATGAGCACCATGCTTGTAAACATTTTATAAGAGAGGCAATATATGATTTCAAACTTGGCATTGATTCTAAAATTTATTTCTAAAAAATTATATTGTTGCTTTCAATCTAAGTGTTTCAACAAATAATAATTATCCACATAATACATAATGTTTTAGCCTTGAAACAATTAATCCACCATTTCGTCACCTCTTTCAATGTTGACGGAGCTATCGAGTATATTTTCAAATTTTTGAAAAAAAGTTAACCACATATAGAAAGGTAAAGGGACAACGAAGAAGCAAATGATATGATGTTTCTAGATATTTCTTACATGAAGCACACCTAAAATGTTCATGATGTCCTCTTCTTTGTAGACTCTTATTTGTAACAATTTTGTTTTGAACTACTAACCAAAAGTGTTGAAAGTGTAATCTAACATATGGCCAAGGCTGACATTGTATGGTGAAATATTGTATAGGCCAAAGGGAAATCATTGTACAATGTATTTAGTTTATTGTAATATATTATTATGTAATACCTATGGGTTGTGATTAACCTTATTATGGTTAAACCCATATTATAACTGTAATTAACCTTAAGGTCCTCTTGTTATGTTGACCTAGGTTAAACTCATTAAGGTTTGGTATTGGTATAAATACCCCATCCACTCCATAGATTGTGTTGAAGTGTTTTTATTCTCCACAAATAATACAATTATAATTTATAGTGCTCAAGGGCACCCCCAATTTTTGTGTGTCTCAATGTTCTTTGTTCCATCCATTTATGATTTTTGTATAAGACTTGAGTGAATAATTTATTTCTGTTTGCTTCTAAAAAATATTATAAATTCTAGCATGGTGTCAGAGCAGGTATGAAGCTACCTCACTTGGTCATGCATAAATGCTATTTGGAGCCTCTGATATTTCTTTCAAACCCTTGGAAGAGTCTCTCCTTGATGCCTCGTTAGTCATTTCCACACAAGAGGGGAAAAATTTTACCTTTATTTGGATCAACCTTTCCAAAAGTATTGGAGGAAAAAAGCCTTGCTTTTTCTAAAAATTGCTTTAGATTTATAGTTTGGAGAGACTAATATCTTATCACTAAAAGAATTTGAAAATAGAGGATGGACAAAGGTATTGTATAACTCAAAAATGGCAGGCATATTTCAAATTAAAAAACATGCTTTGGCACATGTGCCTAGCTTTGGCTTGGCACAAATTTGGATGCACAAAGCCCTTCTCTATGGGCAAAGGGTGTGCCTTCGTCCAATAAGGATGAACACCATTGCGGCAATAGTGAGGCCTACTAATGGACACCACTGTAGCTAGGGCAAGGTGTGCTAAGGTATTGCATGAAGATAAATTCAGGTTTGAATCATCACAATTTTTTTGAGGGAGAAAGTGCTTTGTTTCTCATCTATAACTGAAAGAAGTGGGCAACAATTTGAGTGAACCATTTTTATTTGAAAACAATTATGGCATGGTGGTATGTCCTAATAGTTGGAAGAAAAAGGTTGCAGGTTTGAAAAGGACCTACCTTTTGTTTTGCCACCACAAGAAGCTATTCAACATATTTTATACAAAAGCATTGTAGCTCTATCATGCATGCATACAACAATAGATTGGTTAATGGATTAATTTTAGGGGAGCATGGTCTCAGGTTTGAATCCTTTGCTAATCATTACACCTCACTTTTTCCATGTGGATAAGGAATGAATAGAATGTTGTGTAAGCTCCTCCTCAACTATAATTATGGCACAATGACCAGTGCATCGTGTTTGGCATAGGAGAGACCAAGGTTTGAATCCCCCATATCATTCATAGCTTTTAGTGGATATGAAGTTGGTGTGTCGATTGACATGCCCCCTTGGTGCCTTGCATGCACTTATTTTTCTTATATAAATCCCTTTGAACAATAAGCAATCACCAATTATTGCAATTGCACAAGATTAAAGATTCTAAGGTGGTGAGACATAAGTGGAGGACACTAGTAAAACATAGATCCCAAAGTGGCAGTAATGATTGGATTTTGCTTTTCTTAGGTTTGAGGCTTTGATTTTTGTATTTTCAAGGTCCATTAGTGTAAAACTTCCAGATGCCATAACTTTTACATATGTAAGCATTTCGAGCCCTTTTTTTAAATGGTATAATTTTTTGAGCTCTATGCATTTGTAGCATTAGTTTAAGGACCTATTACAATATTAGGGTAAATTGTATAAGATGGATCATCAAGCCTGGTTACTTGTTTCAATGGACCTTAAAATTACAATATTTGGTCAACTCAAATGATTGCCCTGTTACATAGTAAGAACTTGTGGTGCATCTTTCAAGAAGATAAAGCAATATCTCTTGATGAAGAAACTCATCAGCATATGAAAGAAAAAATCTTGACCTATTCTCCTTGTTTATTGAACCAGAAGTGCTTTTCCATATAAAAAAGAGAGGAAGCCTATCAAGGTATGGTCAAAATTGCATGAGTTATTTGGGAAAGTAAATACAACTTAAGTTGCTTGAAATTAGAGCTTTCTTCTCTTAAATTGGTTAAGTTTGAAAATGTTGAGGACTCTATTGCAAAATTTAAGGTGTTGAGAGCATATATTGTATCTTATGGAGGCAAAAAGAAAGATGATGCAAAATAAATGATTTTTTTTTTCTAGTCTCTCTCCTTTTTAGACATTGAACCTCATGGTGCATATGATTCCTATGTTCCTATAATCACAAAAAACTCCTGCTCTTGGTCACCATTTTTCTCTCTTAGTTCATTTTCAAATACTAATGAGGAATTGTGGTGGTACTTCACAAATACTAGCTCATGTAAAAACAATTAAATCTAATAAGGCTAAGACCTAGGGTCCCAAGGGCTAGGCTAAGTCTTAAAGGATTTTAAGACCATTTACAAATACTGGAATAGGGAAGGACATCTAACTAATAATTGCTTGCTAAAATTGTAAAGGATTGATGCAAAGTTTTTGAAGATGGGTGGGCATCCTCTAAATGATGAGGGTATTTAGAATGATCTTCCTTAATTGTAGAGGTCCCACTAGAGCATCCATTATTGGGGGGAGATATTATTGTCACTAATGTCTTCTCTCCTTGGCTCCTCGGTTCATATTATGAGGGGGCATTGAAAGTCTAATCTAACTTATGACTAAGGCTAACATTGTATGATGTAATATTATATAGGCCTAAGGGAAATAACTATACAATGTATTTAAGTTATTGTAATGTTTTACTATGTAAGCCTTATTGGCCATAGTTAACCTTGTTATGCTTAAATCCATGTTATAAATTTGTAATTAACCTTGAAGCCCTCTTGTTATGTTGGCTTAGGTTAAACTCATTTACGTAATTAGGCTTTTGATATTAGTAGTACATCCCTCCACTCCATCCATTGCATTGGAGTGTTTTGATCATTATCCATTGATAACATATTGATTATTTATGGTGCTCAAGGGCAACCTCAATTTTTGTGTCTCTTGATTTTCTTTATTTCATCCATATGTACTTTCTATATAATATTTGAGTGAATGGTTTTATTTTATTTATTTTTAAAAAATATTGTGAATTCCAACATGGTATTAGAGCGAGTATGGATCTACTTCATTTAGTCACACATAAATATTATTCAAATCCTCTAATATTTCTTCCAAACCCTTGGATGAATCTCTCCTCTAAGTCTCATAAACAATTTCCATACAAGAGGTAAATATGAATTTTTATATTTTTTGTATCCACCTTTCTAAAAAGTATTGGAGGGAAAAAGCATTGCTTTTTCTAAGAATTTCTTAGAATTCCAGTTTAGAGAGCTTGCAGTCTCGTGTCACCAAAATCATTCAAAAATAGAGAATGGGAAAAGTTGTTATATGACTCAAATAAATGGTAGGAGTTTTTTCAGATTCAAAAATCATGCTTTGGCACACATTCTATATTTGGATTGGAACAAATTTGGACACACAAAGCCCTTCTCTACAAGGAAGGGGTAAGCTTTCATCCAAAAAGGAAGGACATCATTATAGCTAGAGAAAGGAGTACTAAGGCATTGCATAAAGAAGAATGTAGGTTCAAATCACTATGAAAAATTTTTGTTAGGGAGAAAGTGCTTTGTTTCTCATCTAAAACTGAAATAAGAAAAAAAATAAGGGGGCCATTTTTAGCTTGAACATAGCTATGGCATGGCAATATGTGTTGTTGGTTGGAATTAATATGTTGCAGATTTGAATTTGATCTACCTTTTGTTTTGCACCATAAGAGTTCATCTGATATATTTTCTATAGAAGCATTGTGGATTTATCATGCACACATGTGATGACATGTTGGATAGTGGATTGATCCTAGGGGAGCATGGTCTCACATCTAAATCCTTTGCTAGTTTTTTTGCTTCACTTTTTCCATGTGGAGAAGGAATGAATATAATGTTGTGCAAGCTCCTTCTCAACCATGAACGATGGCTAGAGTGTCATGTTTGGTAGAAGAGAGATGACAATGGACATGGTCCCCCTCAATGCCATGCATTACTCATTTTTCTTTTATAAATCCCTTTGACCAGTTAAAAAGCACCAATTGTTATAGTTGTATAAGATAAGAGGTGTTGAGATGTTGAGATATAAGTGAAGGAAACTAGTGAATCACATAATGCTAAGTGTTATTTTCTAAGTTTTGGGGCTTTTATTTTTGCATCTTTGAGGTCCATTAGGACAAAACTTCCAAAGGCCATAACTTTTGCTTATGGAAGCATTTTGAGCCCATGCTTTTTTCAAATTGTACAAAATTTTGAGATCTATACAGTGGTATCATCAATTCAAGAACCTATTGTAGTGTTAGGGGTCAAATTTTATAATATGGATCGTCAATCCCTAGTTACTCACATTAATATGTAAAATTATGGTATTTGATCAACAAAAATGATTGGCTTGTTCCTTAGTAAGAACTTTTAGTGTATCTTTCAAGAAGATAAAGCAACAACCCTTAATGAAGAAACTTGCTAGCATGGTTAAGAAGAAGCTCATGGCCTATTCTCCTTATTGATTGAACCATAATTACATTTCCATATCAAATAAGAGAGTGAACCTATCAAGGGATGGTATAAATTATACGAGTTATTTGGGAAAGTAAATACAACTAAAGTAAGCCACTTGGACTTAGAGCTTTCTTCTCTTAAAATAGTTGAGTTTGATAACATTGAAGTCTATATTGTAAGATTTAAGGTATTGAGAACATATACTACATCTTTTGAAGGTAAAAAGAAATATGGTGTAGAATGTGTGAAGATTTTCCTTGCTAATCTCTCTCCGTGTGAAGATTTTCCTTGCTAATCTCTCTCCTTTTTAGATGTTGAACCTCATGGTTCATATGATTTCTATTTTCTTGGAATCACTAAAATTATTACTCTTGATCAACTTTCTCTCTCATTGTTCATTTTTAAGTAGTAATGTGAAATTGTGGTGGTACTCCATAAATATAAGCTCATGCAAAGGAATTCAAACCTAAGGCTAAGACCTAGGGGTCCAAGGTCTAGGTTAAATCTTCTAAGAAATAAAAAATTGTTTATGGATATCGCAAGAGGGAAGGTCATTTGACCAAGAATTGCTTATTAAAACTGCAAAGGATTGAAGTTGAGTTTCTAAAGATGGGTGGATATCTTCCAAATGATGAGGGTGATTTAGAAGGATTTGCCTCAACTCTAAAGTAACAATATAGCATCCATCATGGGGGATGATATTATTTTCACTAATGTCTTCTTTTCTTGGCCCCTTAGTTTAAATTATGAGGGGATGTTGAAAGTGTAATTTGACTTATGACCAAGATCAAAATTGTATGATCTAATGTTGTATAGGCCTAAGGGAAATAATTGCACCATGCATTTGATTTATTGTTTATTTTATTACATAATCCATACAGGCCATGGTTAACCTTGTTATGTTTAAACACATCTTATAACTTGTAATTAACCTTAAGGTCCTCTTATTATGTCAGCTCAAGTTAAACTCATTTATATAATTGGGATGTTGGTATTGGTGTAAATACATCCTCCAATTCATCCATTGCATTAGAGTGTTGTGGTCCTTATCCAAATATAATACAATGATTATTTATGGTTCTCAAGGATACCTCCAATTTTTATCTCTTTTTTTTCTTTCTTTTGTCTATTTATACTTTTATATAAGATTTGAATGAATAGTTTACTTCTATTTATTTCTAGAAAATATTGTAAATTCCAACAAGAAAAATATTGAGGATGTAGTAAGGGTCTTAAGTGATTGTAGTACCTTGACACTATCTTTTTTACATATTTTGAAAGTAATGAAGAACAACTGGAGACTGAATGGTAGGAAAATTCTCAAAAAAAACAAAATTTTGATCATTTTTAGGAAAATTGTGATTCACTTGCAAATCCTACCAATTGCTTCATAGAAGTGATATGCTCCTTAGTTTACCTACTAAGGAGCTTTGGATCTCTTGTTTGGATAGAATGAAAGCTTGTTTGGTAGGTTGGAAAGGTAAGTTCTTAACCATGGTGGGATGGCTACAATTCATAAAGTCTACATTTAAATCCATCTCTATTCATATTAAGTCACTTTCAAGATTGCCAATAGGATTAGAAATTGATTAAATATAAAAAAACTTTCATTGGAAATGATGAAAGGAAATATTTAGGTTTCCTATGTAAGTGGGATAGGATTTGTAAAGAAAATAATATTGGAGGAGCAGGCTTACAAAATTGTAAACTTATGAGTTTGGTCTTAGGGTAAAGCTTGGGTGGATATTAGTTACAGATCAATTAAAAAATTGGATAAAAATATTGCTTCAAAAATATATAACTTCTCTTGATGGAATGAAATTATTTAGGAAAAGAACCCTTCCTAAAGGATTGTCAACATGGAACTTCATATCAAATAGTTTGTAATTAATAAAGAAACATATTAGATGTTAGTCAATGAGGGAAATTATAGAAATTTTTGGTCTAATACTTGGTTGAATCCTTATCCTCTTATCTCTAACTCAAAATGGAAACCATTGTCTCGAGCATACCTAGCTTGTAAAGGTCCAAAGGTCAAAGACTATATTAATATGAGCAACAACTCTAGATCATGGATTTATATTAGTAACCTAGTTGAAGGAGAGGAACTCAAACAAATTAAATATAAACTTCAAAAGGTGCTTTAAGAGTTTTATTTACCGATATTTACATGAATGAATGATTTGGTTTGGAATCTACCAAAACATAGTAGATACTTGGTAAATTTAGGACATGAAGATTCATAACAATCAAACTTTTCTACTCCTAAATGTTTTCCTTAGAAGAATATTTGGTCACTAAAGGCTCTCCTTAAGACCTCAACATTCCTTTGGTTAGCAGTTCAAAAAAATATTCTTAAAGGAGAAAGTCTACAAAGAAGAGGATATCATAGAACTTTTAGATATGCCTTGTGTGAGAAGGATTTAGAAACATCGGACCATTTACTTCTTCATTTTCCCTTTGCTCATACCATTTGGGGTTATTTTTTTTAATATAAAATTATATTGGGTAGCTCCATCAACATTGAAAGAGTTGATGAAATGTTGGATTAATTAATTCAAATATAAAGCATTATGTATTCTATAGAGGATTGACCTCGCCATTATTTGTTGGAATTTATGTCTTGAGAAGAATTATAAAATTTTTAAAAATAAATCTGAAAGTCATGCTCAAGTTTAGAACCGTATTATTGCCTCTCTTGTAGAATGTTTATAGATATGGTGCTCATAATGAGAAATTTTAAATGCAAAAAAAGAGGTGGTAACAACTTGGTTATATAATTTGAACATACATGGAAGAGTGATCTATGATATTGTCATCAAATAAAGGATCTACTTTGATCTAGGGTAAAATGGTAATGTCCAAAAATTAGGTTTAAAATCAATTTTGATGTTGTTTCTAAAGGAAATTTGGAAAAAGACGATGGAGGTAGTGTTTTTGGAAATAATGAAGGAAAAATTCTCTTCACTCAGAATTATATGGAACTTTAACTAACAACTATGTAAAGGCTAGGGCACTTCTTACAGGGATTAAAATTACAATAGAAAAAGGATGAAAATATATTTCAATTGAAGGGGATTCACAAATTATCATTAATGCTATCAACAAAAATGGATGTGTGTATTAACAACAAAAAATATATTATTGTTGATGTTCATCATCTATTATTGGAGGTAATTTCTTGTATATATGAGCATATTTATAGATAAGAAAATCAGATAGAACATAATTTAGCCAATTGTAGTGTTGATCTTCATCTCGGTGAAATCCAAATTATAGAAGGCAATTGGCCAAGTGAGAATTTATCTCTTTATCAAAATGATATCAAGAAGCTAATTTTGGAAACATAGCACTTTGAATAAGGTGAAGAATATATTTGAAAAAAGATGAAAAATATTTGTGATAAAAGGTCATGTTGAATATAATTTAATTGACCTACTAGCAAATATAATATTTTGGTATTTTGATGGGAGTGACCCCCAATAGAAGCCACATATAACTTATTAAATATATAACATTTGTTAGTAGAAGAAATAAAATTTAAGGCTCTTATAACTCTTTTGCATTTTTGAAGGAAGCTAAAACATAAAACCTCTTTATAATTAATATTTTCTTATTTAGAATTTTTGTCAATTAATAAATTTTTTACTCCTAAAACATTAATTTTAATATTTTGCATAGACACCAGATTTTTTTAAGTGCACACACACACACACACACACACACACACACACACACACATATATATATATATATATAGAGAGAGAGAGAGAGAGTCCTAAAAAATATAATATCAAATGACATTAGTAAAACCAATTAGATTCCTTGATCTTCCTAATTAATACATGAATAATAACCAAGTTGTTATAATACCACTATATGGTGATGATGTAATATGGGCAAGGCCTGTTTCAATTCCATATAACAAATTGAAAAAATAATCAAATGGCATTAGCTCAACCAATTATATTCCTCAACTTTCATGGAGGAGACCAAGGTTTAAATCTTACCAAGTAATACATACATAATTTCCATACTATTGTAATACCACATTATGTGACCATAATGTTATATGGTTGGGGTGTGTTTCATGTTCGCAATCCAACAATATTTTCCACATGATCAACATAAAATATTCACACAATTCAATAACAAACTCACATAAAATATTTTACTGATAAATGCAAATATATTAACTCAAACAATGCAAATACAACGTATTGCAAAACTTCTTCGATCAATTACAGTGTATGACAAAACTTTATCTTCAAAATATACACACATGGATATGAGACTCTTCATATTCATAGCCCTTGACCTTTCTACTTACTTTAAATTTTTCATCTCCTCACACACATAAGATAGCTAACACTCCATATTTCTCATGGGAGAAATACCACATAATATATTATTGACTCTACATATCCACATAAGGACAAAGGTTGTAATGATTGCACAAACTAAATGATAAACTCTTACATAACTCTATACTTACATGACATCTGACCTACATAACTCCTCACATACATAGCTCTACACTTACTTACATGACACCTACTATATACTCAAATATTTATAACACTCTAAACTAAATTATCTATATGGCACTTACAATATTCTTGCAAGTTATCAAATAATGTAATACTTCTAACACCCCCTATTACATTATTTGGTATGAAGGTCCTTTGCCTTCATGTGTTTTCAATCCTTCATTTTGGTCTTGGTCTTTCTTCTCTAACTCTAGTACTCTAGGTTTAGGACTGAAATTGTCTTTCTAGGTTTTTACCTATACTTACCACACTTTTGATCAAGTCATCACAATAATATAACTCAATCTTTTTATTTCTGAGGTTGTCATCATCAATACTACTCAAATCATTATTGTCATATATATTATTGGTCTCACAACTACCATCTTGAATATTAGTCCCCTGATGAAGATTATATGTGTCTTTCTTTTGTAGTGTATCAAAGAACATATTTTTCAACTTATCTATCATCCTTTCAAGTTTATTTGTTGATGTCCTATCTTGTTCTTTTGCCATGAGAATTTTGTGTTCAATTAAATACCTTTTTTGATATTTTTCTTTTGGTAGAAGTTGATCCAATTATTTTTGTGCAAGTGTTATCACATCTAAAGCAAATATACCACTTTTGTAGGACCAAAGAGCTTCAACTTTTTTTAGTCTTTTGATAAGACATTTCTTATTTCCATTGATGATTTTAAATTCTATTATTCTTCCTCTATCCAACAATTGTGTCACTAAAATTATATTGTTTATTATTCGTAGAACATAAAACACATTCTATAGTGTATATTCTAAGGTAGACTAAGTGTAACATTGATTGTTCCTTGTACTTGGTAGATTTTGTCATCAACTATCTTAATAGGTATACTTTCTTTTTGATGCAAGAGCCTATCTTTAGAGGTTTTTTTAAAAAAGGTTTTTAAATAAATTTTTTATTACTAAAAATGGAATGTTTTGACGAAAAAATAATTTGCCGAAAATAGTAGTTATTAAAAAAGGTAATTTTGATGGAAAAATAATTTGCTTAAAATGGTAATTATTAAAAATGGCAATTTTTGATAAAAAAATAATTTTTTGAAAATAGTAATTACTTAAAAAAGTAATTTTTGACAGAAAAAGCAAGTTGCCAAAAATAATAATTTTTATTTTTTTATTTTAGGGCTTTAAGCTTTAGGGTTTCTTTGGGGATATATATTCTTTTGGTATTGCATTGTAAAAAGGGAAGTGAATCCAAGAATGAGAAAAAAAAATATTTATTGATTCATTTCCATATATTACAGTTTTTATGTGAATGGAGGGTTTTATCAGTTATTTATATTTATTGCAATTTTTATGTAAATGGAGGGTTTTATATATTTATTTTTATTTATAAAAAATTTTATGTGATGGGAGGTATTTGTTCCAACCTTCTTGCAATTGTATTTACATCATTTGGTATCAGAGCAAGTTGGATCTTGCTAGGGGAGAAAAGAGAAGAGAAGAAAAGAGAAAATGAGAGGAGAGCAAAGGGGCTCCAAGAAAATTGGCACTTTGTGCAGTGCTTGCAGAAGGTTTGTAAAACCTTGAAGAAAGAAATTGGCACTTGTGTAGTGCTTGCAAGAGGTTTTTTTATGTAAAAGCCTCAAAGAAAGAGATTGACACTTTGTGTAGTGCTTGCAGAAGGTTTGTAAAACCTTAGAGAAAGAAATTGACACTCTGTAGTGTTTGTAGGAGGTTTTTTTATGTAAAACCTCAGAGGGAGGAATTGACACTTTGTGTAGTGCTTGCAGAAGGTTTGTAAAACCTTAAAGAAAGAAATTGACACTCTATGTAGTGCTTGCAGGAGGTTTTTTTCATGTAAAACCTCAGAGGGAGGAATTGGCACTTTGTGTAGTGCTTGCAGAAGATTTACTGTTTTAAAACCTCAAAGGAAGAAATTGGCACTATGTGTAGTGCTTGCAGGAGGTTTGAGATATAAAACCTCAAAAGGAGATTGATACTTTGAGGAGTACTTGCAGATGTGTGGCACTCTATGGAGAGCAATTATGAGTTTGATAAGAGGAACTCGCAGGAGCAAAGTTATTTTCAACCAGAGGAGAATAGGAGCCTATATTTAGAGGTTTTTTTAAAAGAAGTTTTTAAATAAATTTTTTATTACTAAAAATAGAAATTTTTGACGAAAAAATAATTTGCCGAAAATGGTAATTATTAAAAAAGGCAATTTTTGATGAAAAAATAATTTCCTTAAAATGGTAATTATTAAAAATGGCAATTTTTAACAAAAGAATATTTTTTCAAAAATAATAATTACTTTAAAAAGTAATTTTTGATAGAAAAAGCAAGTTGCCAAAAATAGTAATTTTTATTTTTTATTTTAGGGCTTTAAGCTTTAGGGTTTCTTTGGGGATATATATTCTTTTGGTATTGCATTGTAAAAATGGAAGTGAATCCAAGAATGAGAAAAAAAAATATTTATTGATTCATTTCCATATATTGCAGTTTTTATGTGAATGGAGGGTTTTATCGGTTATTTTTATTTATCACAATTTTTATGTAAATGAAGGGTTTTACATGTTTATTTTTATTTATCACAATTTTTATGTGATAGGAGGTATTTGTTTTTACCTTCTTGCAGTTGGATTTACATCACTTTTACTTGAGTAGAGTCAAACCAATATAGATTATCAATCATATGATCGTTGGCTCCTGAATCAATACCCAATTTTTAATCATGTATGATTTTTTAGTGATTCATCATATCTCAAAACATGTTTGTGGCACTATTTTTTCTGCTTTCAATAATATCTCTTCATGAAGTTTACTTCTTTAAACATGTGTGATTTTGTAAAAGACCTTTTTTTTTTTTTTTTTGATGAGGAACCTTTTATATACAACATATCCGCAACATGTGAGGGGAGAGATTTGAACCTGGGCCTCTCGATAACTGGAGAGTTTTAACTACCCACTTTTGTGCTTTCAACAATAAGCCTTTGAATAATTCTTCCTTCTTCAATTCTTTTTCTTAATAATTTGACACTTTCAATAATTAATTCAACTTTCTTCAAATCTTCCTTTAATTTTTATAGATTAATTTCCTTCATTGTTGACAACCTTATTACTCCCAAATTTAATATTGAAATTTTCTTTTTCCTTCAATAATTCTTCTATTTTCTTCAAACAAAATTCTTTTCTTCAAACAATTTTTCTTTCTCTTAATAAATTAATTTTCTTCTCGATATATTTTCTTCAAATAATTTCCCTCATCTTTTTTTATTTTCTTTCTTCATTTTTCAATTTAACATTCTTCTTCTTAATATTCTCAATAAACAATATCTTCTTTTAAATTATCTTTCTTCTTCTTCAAATATTTATTTTCTTCACTATAATAATTTCAATATTTAATTTAAATAATTATCTCCTTATAACTTCCTCCAATTATTCTTCTCCTTCATTTATAATTATTCCAAGGTAATATTTTACCCTTAATTATGCATTCTTTAATTATGCTTTCAATATTAATATTGTCTTCCTTTTCTTTCCTTTATTTTTTCAATTCACCATATACTTTTTCTCTCCAATTAATTCTTATTTTCTTCTATAAATTTTAATGTTATCATGAACCTTTAAAATTCTTAAAATAAATTGAATACCTAGATTATTCTTTACGTTGCTCACTTTTGTGTGTCTATTTTCCAATGACTCTTTTCAGCGCTTCTTGATGTCTTTCTATGCATTTCCTTATTTAAACACCTTTTGATCTCTGCACAATTTTTATTGTTAATGCATTACGAGTAACATTCTTAGTCTTTTCTCTCACTTGGATGTTTTCACCTTGCCTACACATGTTCATTCTTCAAACTTAAATATTTTGTGGCTCTCTTAGGCACATATAGTCTTCTTTGTTGTAAACATCTCTAGATATTCTCTCCTTTTCAAGTATTATTCAAGCTACTTTCTTTAGCATTCCATTGGCACTTCATAACGTCTTTAGCACACACTCTTTTCTCCTTCATTTGCTATGTAATTCCAACTTGTTTAACATTTTATTTCAGACTTGAGCACAATTACTCGATCCTCAACTCAAATTTACTACTCTATATTTGATTTTTAGATGCTCTTATTTAGCCCCGAAGATGAACTTGGGTGCATTTTTCAACTCAATTTATCTCACAAACTTAGCTCCTTTGTCCTAGAATACTCTCAAACATGGATTTCACCAAACACACACAATGTGGCTCTGATACCACTATTAACAATCCAACAATATTTTCCACATGATCAATATAAAATGTTTATACAATTCAATAAAAAACTCATAGAAAATATTTTATTGATAAATGCAAATATATCAACTCAAGTAATGCAAATACAATGTATTGCAAAACTTCTTTGATCACTTATTACAATGCTTTATCTTTAATATATACACACATAGATATGAGACTCTTCACATTCATAACCCTTGACCTTTCTACTTACACAAACTTTTCATCTCCTCACACACACAAGAGATCTAACACTTCATATTTCTCATGGGATAAATACCACATAATAATAAATCTATTATTGACTCTACATATCCACATAAGGATAAATACTCTAATTATTGCACATATTAAATAACAAACTCTTACATAACTCCATACTTACATGACACCTCACTTACATAACTCCTCACTTACATAACTCCACACTTACATGACACCTACTATATACTCAAATATTTACAACACTCTAAACTAAACTATTTATATGGTACTTGCAATATTCTTGCAAGTTACCAAATAATATAATACTTCAAATATTTCAATCCCATATAACCAATTAAAATAAATTCATGATAAATATATTTATAAGATCTTCTCACCATATGTTAGATAAGTTAAACATTTTTTTTTAAATGATATCTTAAAGTATTTATAAAATTTATTGTAGCATTGCAAGCCGAAGCAAGCCTCACTAGGTATCATGGAAGGAAAACCATATTTGAAATTCCTAATTCAAAGTGAGGATGCCCTAGCTAAAATATGGATTCCCAAGTTGAAGACAAGAGGAAGAGTGAATATTTAACAAGTTTGATTCAAGGAACATCAAATGAGAAGTGATTATCAAGTATGAGATGATCGAGAATGAAATAATGGTTATTAAAAGTGGAGTGTTGATATATAAGTTCCATGGATATTGATTAGGGTTTTTCAAAACTCTATATTGGAGCAAGTAGAAGTGAGTATTAAATTCAAATTACTCTCTAACTTTTCTTCCTAAAGGTTTTTCCTCCTCATATTTTCCACTTTATAAATCAAGGATAAAATAATGGGTGGTGGTCCATGGTTTATGAGGGAGAGTTACCTTTTATTTAAGACCATAGAATGAGATATTTTTGTCAAGATAAAACTATTAAAAATATTTTTGTGTCTTAGGATTTTTAGACTTCCAAAATAACTTGTTAATAAGGATGTTTTAAAGAATATTCAAAAAATTCCAAGGGAGTTTATAAAGGAGAGACCAACTACTAAGGAGCAAAAACATGCTATATATATACCTAAATATATGTTGCTAAGGATATTTCAAAACCTTTGCCATAATTTATTACGATTAAGTCTAAATCAAGAGAATAAGATCAAAAAGTGAATTATGAAAACATTGCATTTCAACATCATAAATTATGAGACTGGACACTTGACAAGAGATTGCAGAGTGAAAACAATAAAGAAATAGACATAAAATTTTGGTCATGAGATAAACTTCAAGATAAAGCAAGGAAATCATACTATAGTAGAAATTGGATTAGATCAAGGATACTCCACTCTAAAATAAGAGACAAAGAAAGCCTATATACAACATTAGATGGTAAAGGTCACCATATTCACTCAAATCAACTATTAGAAGAAACAAAGAAGGATACAAGGGACGAAAAAGTCTAATGTGCAAGTTCAAATTCAAAAGAAAATAAAGGGTGAAAAAGAAGATATGGAAAAAAAATCTAAAACAAAGAAGACAAAAGAGGTCAAGTTTATTCCATGTAAATGGTCTTCATTTTTCTCAAGTAGTATAAAATCCTCTCCTATCAATAGAAATGAAGGTAGTGTAAAAATTATCCCTTACACTTTATGGTTTCAAGAGTAGCATAATAAAGAAATGAGGATGGAGGAAATCCATAGCAATTTAGGATTCATAGGGTAGTATAAGTAGGTAATCGCTATGGAGGAGTGTCCTTACATTTTAGGGTTTGTAGGGCAACATAAAGAAGAAAGTGCTTTTGGGGTTTGTAGGGCAACATAAAGAAGAAAGTGCTTTTGAGGTTATACCTTGCACTTTGGAGCAAGGAAAACCAATAGATGATAAGTATCACCATGAATAGTGTGAAAAAATAAAAAATATTGTGTTGTAATCACAATGACACTGAGAGGGGGGGTGAATCAGTGTGTTCTTTAAAATTTCTAAAACATATGATTTTAAAACCAGCAGCAGTTTAAAGCAGATAAAAGAGATACTAAATGCATCAAGAAAGCATCACACATAACATAGCATTTTAACGAGGTTCACCAATGTGGCTACTCCTCAAAAAGACTGCTTGGACTACCATCCAAATCCAGTCAATGCAAAGCTACAACTTTACATAATCCTTTACCAGCACCAACCTGGAAGGAGCACCAACCCCTTAACTTTATCTCGCTACAATGGAATGGAGCACAAACTCCTATTTTACCAAGCACTCTACCGGAAAGAGGCACCAACCCCTTATGCCAAGCTACAACTTGGAAGATAATAATAAAAATTGCAGAATAAAACTTTCACCTTAATTTTCATGATCTGTCATTTTTCGCATTCTGTCGTATGTCACGCATTCTCGCTGTCACGCAAAATGATTCGCACTATCCGACTGACTTCTCTATATTTCTTTGCACTTTCTGTCGTATTCGGTTTATCGATTACTTCAGTAACCGTGCACTATCACTCGGACTTAGAACATGACTTCGCATATCGCGCTCTTATCATCCATGCACTCACGATCTGCAGATGCGAATTACGACTCTGCACTTTCCTCAACCGAACTTGATGCAATCACCCTTCTCGCACTTACACATTATCTTTTCGCTATATTCTCTATACTGCCATTCCAAAGAACTAACACTTTTCTCACTCTCTGGATCGAAACGACTTGCTCTCGGCTTCACGTGAACTTGTTTTGCACCTTTCACATCTATTCCGCACCTTAACCTCCCAACAGACCCCCTTTTTATAGAAGAGAATACCATATCAAACATCTTCGACTGTAACTCAAAGACGTCGGCTGCAAACCCTAATGAAGTCAACATGAAACCCTAGAATTTTTCTGGCTGCTTAACCTTTGTGATTGTCGGTTGCAAAAAGAGGAAGATCCAAGAAGCAAAAACAAAGAGAAAACAAAACTTGGAGGGATATTGATATAGGAAAACAAAAGCAAATATCGTAAGTTTGAACAAGAAGTGAGGTTAAATGCACAAATAAAAATAAAAAAAGTGATGATCAAAATGATATATTGAAATATTAGAGCCATGAATAAGACCTTTAAAAAAAGTGCTATTAGAGAATTGACAAAATGTTATAGCCAACATATTTATAGATATAAACACCAAGTAACAAATATTTTGGCCATTTGCATTGTTGATTTTTATCTTGTAAAATTTCAAATTTTATAAGGCAATTAGATGAGTGAAATTTTATTTCTTAATAAAAATAATCTGAAGGAGTTTATTACAAGAACATAATAATTTAAGGAAGATAACACATATCTTTGATACAAAGACAAATGGAAAATATATTTAATAAAATGTCAAGTTAGATATGGTTTGATTAACACAAGAGTAAGGTTATTTTATTATTTTAGTGGGAGTGCCCCTTAATAGAAGCCACGCAACTTATTTATAATAATGTTGATATGAGGAATTGTTCTAACTTTTTATTTAAGTGTTATATCCCAAATTCAAGTTTCAACAAGGTTTGTTAGGTTTGCCAAAGGTTTCTTCCCACCTTTGGATTAAGGTCGGTTCCCTATTGTTCTCATATTTATCTCTAATTTAAACTTAAATGCATAAAAATAAAGTACAAAAGGGGAAATTGAATAAAAGTAAAGTGCAAAAAATAAAACTTTAAAGTTTAGAGTGTGAGAAATGAAAGAAAATATGACTATTACATCATAGCGAGGAAAGCATGTGATCAACCACCACATGAGAAATTAAATAACATCAATGTCCACCCATTCGTTTGAATATGAAATAGATAAGCGAATGACAAGATGGCCTACAAGGTCTATGCGACAACTATCACATGTTAGTAATGGGATGCATAAGGACTTGCTAATTTCTTACGACCTCGTGAGTGTAAAGCACAATGTGGGTTTCATAAAGTGTGGCTATAAATCCTCATGGCTAAAAGATAGTTTCAATGAAGGCCCTAGGCCCCTTTTTATAAAAAAAAGTTTACCCCTAAGTTACCTAGGGTGACAAATAATTACTCCTAGTAAAAAAAAATCAAGGTAACTTTAGAAAAATGTTGCACCTCCAAATGTTACATACCTCTAATTATGACACTAATAGGCTTAGAAGGCTACAAAAATGCTTAGTGTGTCAAAAACACCAAAAATAAATAATTTTTACAAGATTTTCCTCATGATCCATGTTGATTTTCATCTTTGAACCTCTTCAAGCAAATCACTTAGTCTTGTTAAGCAATTTGCTTGCTTTAACAAGTAAACTAGCCAACTTTTTTGAGCAAATTGCTCCTTTGAGTAGATAGACACTTTTGTCAAGCGAATTGCTCCTATGAGCAAATCAACACCTTTGTTGAGTGCATCGCTCCCTTGAGCAAATTGGAATTGTTTTGCAGATGAATTAGTACTTATTAAAAATTGAGTCAAATTTTAGGATATATAGACAAAATTGGTAAAGGTAGTGTCGAGGTCCTACATTTATGGTGACTTCATGAGAGACCAAGCTCAATGGCATAAGATCCTATATCCTACCTCTATCCTTGGGTATGGAGACTTTAAAATTGTGATTCACAATATAAAACTAGAAAAATTATCGTTTCTTCCTTTAGTTGATCTTTTGAAATAGTAGTCTTATATCCTACCTCTATCCTTGGGTGTGGAGACTATAAAATTGTGATTCACACCATAAAACTAGCAAAATTTTTGTTTCTTCCTTTAGTCAATCTTTGGAAATAGTAGTCTTAAGAGCTTCTACTATTCATTGTCATTAGGCAACTATATTGTCTCAAGGTCTTCTAGATCCCCCATCAAATCTTCAAAAGGGTTTTTGGGTAATTCTTCTCCATTGGTAGCTAACTTCTTTAGCTTGGCATAAAATAGATTCAACTTCTCACATGTTTTAGTGGTATTCCTTTTATTGATGTGGTCCTTTTCCTCTTCAATGATAGCATTGATGATAAAATCATCTAGGACATGCTTCCTATCATCAAAGATGCCAGGAATTCTAGTAGCAATCAACCCCTAAATTTCTTTGTTCATTTATTATAATTGGGATTTAGGATGTCAATTTATCTTTGCAAGTACATAGGTTCCTCTAGATGTCTATGATATTTCTCATTTTCTTGACTATATCCTTATGATCTAGCCCATGTTGTTGTGTCTGTGTTGTGGTCGTTGATATGAGAAGTTCGAGGACCTCCTGATATTCACTCCTTATAAAAAGTTACCCTTCTACTTGACTGGTGATATTTTCAACTTGTTCTAAGATTTCTTCTATGGAGGTCGATTAGAAGTATTCAAAGGAATTCATTATCTCCTCCCTGATGTGGTCCCACAAAGTCTTGACCATTTAAATTTCTTGCATTACTTTTTGGTCTACCTCCTTTTTTAGGTCACAAGGCTTCTAACTCCTTGATCTACTGATCCTTTGTTCCAATTTTATAAGAATTCTAATCCATTCCTCCATTATCTCTTGTACAAGTTCTTTAGATTTAGCAATTTGGGCTTTGAGGTCTTCAGCCTACTTCTTCAATTGGTCATTTTTAATGACTTATATTTTTAGCCTTTTATTCTCTTGTTGAAGTTGGTCTCTTTTTTCATTTACGTGAGAAAATTCTACTTCTAATCTCATGTTCCTGATTTAATCTACTTCATGCTTAACAACTAGTCAACCATATTTTATTGTTGCACCAACTATTAGCTGGTTATCCAACTACACCACTTGGTAAGAGTCCATCTTGTCTAGGTCTAACTAGGACACTCTAGTAGTCAAGTTAGTAGGAATTGATACTACCTTGATGAGTTTGGTCTTTGATGCCTTGTAAAAGTACACTTTACCTCCTTTATTTGATATTTACAAGTGTAAGAGCACTAAGGCCTTAGAGATCTTCCTGATAAGTCGTATGTGCTCTTTCTTCTATCCTTTATCTTCAACAAACAAAATATCCAATGGGTTTTTGACCTTAGACTCTCTAGCCTTATATACATAGCTTGGCCTAGACCCTTTAGATATACCTATTGATGGGGGAGCTTCTAAAGACTCAACTTCTTGAGTAGGAATGATGGACGTTGTCACCTATAGGAGAATTTGTCATGTATGCAATGGTGGATAAGCTAAAGTGGATGGCATGGTAAGGGGTGTGAAGTGAGTGGTGATAGTGGGAAATGGAGTGGAATTTGGGATGGAAAGGATATTATTGAAATAGTTCCATCCATGACTATGACCATTAGAGGTAGAGTACCTCCTATATAACTATGGAATGGGGTGCCTCCAGAGAAACATGTGTTACATTGATAGATGTTGGGAGAAGTGCAACAAAAGAATGAGAAAGAAGAGTGGGGATAGGAGAACAAGAAGGAGCAAAAAGAGAGAAAGAGGTAGATGTAGAAGAAAAAAAAGTGGTAGAAATAGAAAGTAGAGTAGTGGATGTCAAAATGGAAGAGTATTTGAAATAATGACCACTAGATTGGTCATTCCCAAACCTAGAGGAGAGTCTCCTTGGGGAATTGTTGCTCTTTAATTTGGATTTCTTTCCCTTTTTTTGCTATTAAACTACTATAGCCACCTCATCAAAAATTGATCCATATCATTCAAACCTTTATTACCTTTGATCATTATTTGTATCACTACTATGTGTTGATCACTGTTAGATATATAGCTGAAATAGTAATCATGAGTGTCACATACTTCCTAGGCTTCACTTTTAATGGAATTGAAGTGCATGTTGCTATCTCCATAGTGACTTTAGCTCTTTTTGTGTTTTTGGCATGTCTCTTATCCCAAGTGGTAGAAAACTTATCATCAAATGGATCATCTCATATGGATTTGATCATCGTGTTCATTTCATGCCTCATTCTCTACCATTCTAGAATCTTCTTGTTCATGTATGCCAATTTCTAAAATACCCCCAATCTTTGATGATTTGGGTTCATGTTTGGATCAAAGTCATCTTTCACTTTTGGATAAAAGGTGTGCCACTATAGGGGGTTATTGTACCAACTTTGAACTTCATTTTTGTAACCCCTATTGCTTGCTAAATTGGCAAGGGTTTTTTCTTCATCCAGGTTGACCTATTGTTGGATGTTCTACCTCTTATCATATGTGAAGAAGGTATTCAATTTTATGTCTTAGAGAGTTTGTCCAAAATTTCCCTTTGGGTCATAGGACCATCATTTTTTGAGTTGTTCAAGACCTATATCCCTTAACCTTACCTCTATCATTGTATTGTACCAATGTATATTAGGAGTGATCCTCATGATCTATTGCTTGATTGGGTAAAAGATGGTTTTTTTGCTCTTTGAAGTATTTTTTATCTACATAGTTAAGCTACTTGACATATTATAAATTGAATATGTATTTTGGAAATTTCAGAGGCAACTCTAAGGACATAACTAAAAATACATAAAGGTAGATGAAGGATTTGCTATTTTACAAATAAAAGTCCTCCTTAGGCCATTTCACTTTTGTCAACATCTTCCACACCTCATCTATCAATCTTCATGCATTTTCTCTAAAATTTTCTATAATAAACTCATACACTTTGTTATAAAAGTAGTAGGAGGTTTTCCTACTTCTTATTGGGGTACATTTATGCACTCTAGAATACTTAGAGGTTGTCCATATACCCCTAGTTGATCTAATTGGAGGATGAAAAACTAGTTTTCTTCTAGTATAATATAAACTAGATCAGGTAGGAAGTATGGGTGAATTTTTTCCCTTCCTTGAAGTCCCTTAGTTGATTATCCATCAAATATAAGATGTATTTTGCAGAGTCAATCACTTGGGAGTGTCTTAGGTAGGTCTAGATTACATACAACAAGGCAATTTAATCTTCATAGAATTTTTTACCACTCATTTCCTTGAGGACGATGACTATCCTTGACATCATTATTTGAATATCTTCCTTGAACTAGTCTAACTCTAGTGGGATACTAAATTCAGATGGAAAATTCAATTTCTTTAGGTATGAGACTAGGAAGCTTCACCAGTAGGCACTAAAAATGCCTATAGTGAAATTCCCTTTGGGTCTTAGAGCTATAGGATATCCACATTGTTAGGTCATTGGTGGTTTTCAACATGCACCTTATGATGCTCGTCCTAATGTAAAAGTCATCTTCTATCCATTGTAGAGGTAGAAAATCTTTGCTGAATTATATTTTTTCTATTATTTTTACTATTTTATGGAAGTTCCTCACATATGGTAATAGGTTCATTGCTAAACTAGATGTCCAAGTCTGTATTATGCTTGAGGAGTCTGTTTGAGGGCCCAAGTTGTACCTCCTTAAGGCTTATTTTCTCACTTATCTCATGGAGTGTGTATAGATTCCTTCCCCTACCTTCCAATAAGGATCTATGAACTACTCTTAAGGTCTTTTAGAAGGTGAGGAGACCTACCTCTTTCTTTTCCACTTCTTATTTTGACCTTGTCTTCCTAATGGCTAAACCTCTACTAGACTGCAATAGGTGATAGAGGAATTACAAGGGGTGGGACGACAATTGTGGAAGGTGGTAATTCTACCTGATATTCAGGTAATAAAGGGCTAGTGGTAGCGGATGTGATGTCCATGATTAAGAATATGAAAAAAATAGCCAGAAAAGATGAGATTTTTAGAAAATTTAGGTAAATTTGGTGTTTTTGGGGTCAGAGTGATTTGCTAAAAAATACGAGTGATTCACGTAGTGGGGTTGATTTATTTTTTAGCAAGGAAAGTGATTCACACAAAAATTTAAGTGTTTTTCTTGGTAAATAAGGTGATTACCTAGTTGAGATGGAGCAATTTGCTTGGAAAAGGGTGGGCAATTCACTTGAATTGTTGGACATAGGTAAAATTTTAAAGGATTTAGCTTTGTTTGCTCTTAAGTGATTCACTCAATATTTCAACAATGAACCACCCATGGAACTACTACCTACCCAAACTTTATCATATAATTTTCTTGAATGCATGTGGTTTACTCTCAACTTTGGTTTACTTGAGAAATGCATGGTGTAAAGTGAGGCTCACTTGGGGCCCTATTGGGGCTCTGATAAGCATTGGATAGTGTGCATGTTTCCCATGCCTTAGCATGGGTTGCTCAGGTATATTGATTGGTCCGTTAAGGGCCAATTTTCTTGGCTTTATGGTTGGCACAAGGCCAAACATAGGGGAAAGCATGCCACTATCTTTAACGAATGAATCGCTCTTTTTTTTTACATCAATCCCTGTCAAACATGATATATTGCTTTTTTAAGGGAGAACGAGGTGGGATATTAGATATAAAATCAAGAAACTTGGAAGACAAGGGAAAGAAATAAACAAGAATAGCAGAAGGAGAAGTTGATTGTTGAATTAATAACCAATACTATGTATGTAGATACTCTCTTGGTCAAAACCCTTCTTGCTATACCAGGTGAAGGTGCTACCTATTCACTGAGATAGACAATAATAATCCTTCCATAGAAGTTAGTTTGTAGGTGGTTAGGCCTACAATTTTAACGATTTGGTAAGGTTCACTCCATAGTGAATCAAAATTTTGATGAGCACCTAGTTTTGCATGATCCTCATCCCATTTGAGCACTAGTTATCCTTCTTTGTATTCTACTTTTGTTACCCCTTTGTTGAACCATTTCTTAATGGATTTTTAAAGTATGATTTTTCTAAAAAAAAATTCTCTCTCCTCCTCTAGGGCTAGAAATTCATTCAATATTGCTTGCATGTGTTCGATGCCTGTTTCTTATAGATCATATCAATATGATATTTGGAGGGAAGGAAGCTTAATGGTAATTGATGATACTACCTCCTTTCCATATACCATATTGTTGGAAGGTGACCCTATGGATGCTTTTAGTGTTACTCTATCTGCACATAATTATTTATGCAACTTTGTATGATAGTCCCTTTATGATTATGTAATAGTCATTTTCAAGGTCTTAGTGATGTTCTTATTGTTCAATTCAACCATTTCTTTGCTTTGATAATGTTTAGATGATATCTTGAACAAAAACCCATATTCAAGGGAAAAAATAATTAATTTAGCTCCCTTGAAATAGATGGTATTATCTATGACAATGGCAATAGGGACTTTAAACCTAATGATGATATCTTCAAGCAGTTGCACCACTGTCTCTTGATTAGTTGCTTTAGATGAAACCACTTTGAATCAGTTGGTGAAGTGGTATATGGTGATGAGGATCCACCCATGGCCTGCACTTGACCATGGAATGATATTTCCTATGAAATAAAGACACCACTATTAGAATGGTTCAATTACAACAATTGGTTTTAAGGGTATTGGGGTCCTTTTCTTTTTTCCTAAAAAAATTAACAAGATTTACAATCTTTGACCCGTTAATAACAATCTATAAAAATGGTAGGCTAGTAGTATTTGGCCCTCAACATCTTATGGGATCTTATGGGATTAGAGAAGTTCCCTCTATCATGATATTAATATTTATCTATCTTCCTCCATGCGATTGAGTAGAATGACATTGTTTTCTAAATTAGACATTGTATAACCATTGGTAGTGTGTCACTTATTGTTTGAACCTAGCCCTTTCCTTGGTGGATAATCCTTTAGGGACCTATCCTATATCTATGTACTTGCATATGTCACTCATACATTAGGTTCCTTTGTCACTACCCATTTATTAAACTAGAGCAACTTGTTATTGCCAATCTTCTATATAAATCCCTTTCCCTGATTAGTTTAGTTGGTTTGATCTTGATATCAAATTCTTGTATCTTATTGATCCATCCATATCTATTTTCTCCCAACTTGTCAGAACAAACATTAAGGTGGGTGTACTATAAAAATAGTGGTCTTGCTTTGAAAAGGGTAGTATCTAAAATTTTTTAAGGTCTTCATGATGGCAAATACTTGTTTCTCAACCAAGGTATATCTCTCTTTATAGTTGTGAAGGGCTTAGATCATGAAGGTTATGGGATGCTCTTTATCTTGATCATTATTTTGAGTTAGGATAATCATAATACTCTCGTATATTTCGAACACATACATCCTAAATTCCTTTGAGAAATATGGATTAAAAATGGTGGGAGCCTTCTTGATGGTATCTTACCACTTGGAAGGATCTCTTTCCTTATTTGGTCCAATATAAGGAGGTATCTTTCTTTAGCATCTTAGTTATAGGTCTAACCATTTGAGCAAAATGTGTAATGAATTTTGCTATAAATTGAATTTGACCTAGGAATAACCTCATTTCTTTGACCATCATGGGAAATGGTAGGTCTTGAATGACTTTTATTTGATCAAGGTCTATGGCTAGACCTTATTTTGATACTACATGACCTAAAAATTTGCCCTCTTGGACCATGAAAATATAATTTTTAGGGTTCAAATAAATACTAAATTCTTTGTGTAGAAACCAAATCCTAGCCACTTGTCATCCACTCATCATCAAATCATAGACATTCATCATTTATTTATATATATATAAATATAAAAATATAATATATATTTATATTTATATATTTTTATACATACATACATACATACATACATACATACATACTATATATATATATATATATATATATATATATATGAATAAATCTCAACCGCCCATCACATCTTAATATTGGATGTTCATTTAACATGATCCATGTTACTTATCAAATTGCAATCACAAAAATTCATCATGTTTTAATCCTGATCGCTTATTGGTGTCGTCGAAACCCTAACATGAATTAAGAGAAATAATAGAAGATCATTCACTTTTATGAATGAAAGTATAAAAATTAACATCTTGAGAGGTTGAATCATCCATCATATTGTGAGCCCTAACATTCTATCATCCCAGTAATCTCTTTGCATTCACACAAACCCTCATCACTACCATATCCATCGTTCGTCCTCTATAGCCCTTGCAAACCATATTTGGACCCTACTGAGTGTTCACCGTAGACCACAAATGCTTCAAAGTATCTCCTGAATGCTATAGAGCATTTGGAAAACACCACAGGGTATCTAGCTAGCCCTCAAATGCTTTAGGGCATCCGCATGATATCAAATAAAACCAGCAAAAGAGTAGATCCAAAGATTTCAGGTATTGCCAAATTTGTTATTTGCTTTATGACTTACATTTCTTGTATTTAATTTACATTTCTGTATGCATAAAAAGTAACACCATTGCAATAAAAATTACACATTTTATTAAATTTGGAAAAATGCCTTTTGATACACTTTGACCCTTTTAGAGTGCATTTTACAAAGAGATGTGCCAAATGGGAATCCCTTTTACAGATCAAGTATGGTGTATTTGTCTCTTCATGCTACAACAATGTGGAAGGTGGGTTTGTCATGACCACCATGATGAGCTGCGAGCTTGTTGAAGTTGAACCTGCAATCTGCACACATGAAAATGGACAAGGGTTTAGTAGCACCTGTCATAATTATAATCATAAAATGTAAATAAAATGACTAATGTAAAATGAAAATAGAAGAAGATGAACAATGCACATGGCTTACATAGAAAAATCTAGACAACATAACCTTAGCATTCACCTCCTCTTCCTTTTCTTAGTCATGTGATGGTGCCTTTATAGGCCTTTAAGGGTTTTGGAGGGAAGGATAGGTGGCAATCCAGGGCTGCCAAGTGGCAAGGACTGGGTGGCCATCTACCCTGGGTAGTTGTAGCGAGTCACTACAAGTGTATCATTTAACTAGGGAGATGTGGCAAGTGGGTGGTTGGAAGTGAAGAGATGTGTGGAGTGAGGTGTGAGATGTGGCAAGTGGGTAGGTGCAAGTGGAGTGAAATGTGGAGTGAGGTATGATATGTGGCAAGTGGGTAGTTGGAAGTGGAGTGAAATGTGCGGTGAGGTGTGAGATGTGGCAAGTGGGTAGTTGGAAGTGGAGTGAAGTGTGGAGGATTTCCCCATGTGAAGGGACAAAGGGGACAAGGGTGTATGAGAGGTGGTAAAGGAGTGATGGTGATGTGGCCAGGACACATGTCAAGTGAGGAGAGAGGGTATCCTAGGAGGATATTTTCCATATTTAATAAAATCTAGAAAATATAATTATGTGTAGGATTTTATGCCTAAGTCAAAACTTAGGATGAAATGTGCAATGTGGATGAATAATGTGCAGGAATTATATGCCTAATTTTAGACTTAGGAATATATTAGTATGCAGAATTGTGATGTGTAATTCCAATGAATAATGTGCAGGAATTATATGCCTAAGTTTAGACCTAGGCAAATATTATTATGCAGAATTGTGATGTGTAATGCAAATGCCTAGATTTTGGTGTCTACAGATGCCCCTTTTTATACCGTGTTGTGTGAAACACAATGTGGTGCAAAAAAAAAAGACACATGGTTTTATTTTATGGAGGAATGAACTCAAATCTTCTCGATGCAAGGAATGAATGACTTTTTTTGAAAAATTTGATTTGTTTGCTTACCCCCTCAATTTACAAATGGGTAAAGGTTGAAACCCATGAGCCAATTGACCAAATATGGATGATGAAAGGAGGTGGTTGATTTAATGATGTGGATTTGATGTAAATGTATGTCATTTTGACCAACTTGATGCCCCAAGTTTGGGATTATTTGTGTTCTTGCGAATTTGCCTTTAGTTTCATTGATTTGCAAAATGTGTGGTAAAATCTTCGACCACATTTGGATTGCTTGTTCCACTGTGACTTTAGCAATTCCTTCCAAATGATGGGTTCAAGGAACTAGTCATTCGGGAATTTTATAATCGAGTGGTTTCTGATTATTACCAAATTATTTTTGGATGTTTTCCTCTTTTGACCCAACGAAAGGGGTTGAAGGATAACCTTATGCAAATATGTTTTGAACACATCTAAGCTCAAATATTTAGGGACCTAGCTGATTTAATGTCATAGTGATTTGATGTTGAATGTTTTAATGAGTTTCCTTATGGTGAGCTACCCATCCAACCAGATTGCATGGATTGCTAGTAACTGCAACCGTTAGGTGTATAGGGTAATCCACTAGATACAAGGTTCACTAAATGATGTGATGATGATGATGATGTTTGTAAAAATGAATGATTTGATGTATGCAAATGTTGAAAATCAAGATCAAGTTGGATGCCCCAAGTTTGGGGTGGACTTGTGTTGCAAATTTCCCTTTTGGTTTGATTGACATGCAAGATGATGAAGTAAAGGAACCAATCACCCTAGGAGCTCGTTGTCCTAGTGACTGTTAGCAATTCCTTAATGCAAATTTCCACCTATCCATGGGTAGTTATAGTGAGTCACTAGAAGTGTCTCACTTAACTAGGGAGATGTGGCAAGTGGGTAGTTGGAAGTGAAGAGATGTGTGGAGTGAGGTGTGAGATGTGGCAAGTGGGTAGGTGCAAGTGGAGTGAGGTGTGAGATGTGGCAAGTGGGTAGGTGGAAGTGGAGTGAAATATGGGGTGAGGTGTAAGATGTGGCAAGTGGGTAGTTGGAAGTGGAGTGAAGTATGGATGGTTACCCCATGTGAAGGGACAAAGGGGACACGGGTGTATGAGAGGTGGCAAAGGAGTGATGGTGATGTGGCCATGACACATGTCAAGTGAGGAGAGAGGGTATCCTAGGAGGATATTTTCTAGATTTAATAAAATCTAGAAAATATAATTATGTGTAGGATTTTATGCCTAAGTCAAAACTTAGGCACATAATGTTATGCAGAACTGAAATGTGCAATGTGGATGAATAATATGCAGGAATTATATGCCTAAGTTTAGACTTAGGCATATATTATTATGCATAATTGTGATGTGTAATGCCAATGAATAATGTACAGGAATTATATGCCTAAGTTTAGACCTAGGCATATATTATTATGCATAATTGTGATGTGTAATGCAAATGCCTAGATTTTGGTGTCTACAATTTCATCAACATTGCACTTAGGGTTTAGTAGATCTACTTTTTGAAGAGGGCCTCACACAGTGGAGCCCTTGCATGTACTATTGATCCAATTTTGTGGAGTGTTTTGTATGTAGGTACAAGAGATATCTTCATTGATAGCTGTTGTAGCTCAAGTGGCCCCATAGGGATACACAAGCCCACTCACCCTTGTTTGGAGTGAAGAAGATCCAAAGACACCACCATCATTTGATCGAGGGTTTTATCCCTCCTATTGTAAATCATTGTATCAAAGCAAATATTGTTTTATAACCCTTGATTTGGGGCACATCTATGTATAAAGTGGAGATCAAGGCTCCCCAAGTTTATAATATATGAGATCTTTCATTTTATGTGTACATTGTTATCTGCTTTGATTTACTACTTTTATTGGTGTTCATATTTTTTCGCTTTACAAAATGGCGATCATGGTGGGACCCCCAAAGGGTTTCATATTTTTATTTACCTTGTCAATACTTAAGTTTATGATCTACATTTTTTATTTTTACTACAGGTTTACAAAAACTTGATCGCGCAAAAATCATAAAATCAAAAACTAGGGTTTTTAGAAGTTATGGGGATTCAATCTATGCTCACATAGATGCCATACCACATCTAGGGGATGCCACAGATCATATGAGAGATGCCACAAAACATTAGGGATACACCGCAGAGTATCTAGGATATTCAGCGCTGCATTCATGAAGTTGGGGAAAGAATACATAGGCTTCCTGGTAAGTTCTTTTCAAACCCTACTTATATTTTTTTTTTTAAAAGAGAAAAGGAAAAATAAATGTTTATTTTTCTATTTAAAAAGTAATACATCATGCATTGTTAGGCATTCTAGGCATTCATAGGCATTTTCTTTACAATAAATAAAAAAAGTGCATTTTAGAGTAGCAATCCATTTGTCATATAGACTGCATATAGGGGTAGATCTGCACTCATAAATCATTTTTAGTTGCATTAGGGCTTTCAGATTTATTTTATGTTATTTCTAAATTTGTATGTCAAAAACAGTCTAAAGTTTATCTAAAATTCATTCACTACATTTTGGCTCATATTTTTCTATTGTTTATGGCATTTTGTTTGTTGTTTGGTTTGCTTTGAGTGTTTTCGCTTATGTTTTAGGCAACAAACTTGAAGAGCATACTAGGCTGCATCTTAAGATAGTTTTTCTTTTCATTTAAAAAAAATTTAAAAACACACTCTTCTTTCGTTCTCACTTATCACCCTTCTAGGTTGGAATAAGTCACTTGTGCTCAAGATTCCTCCCACTATTGGAAACACTTGTTGATTTAGAGTGGAAGAGCTAGGTAAACCCTCCACACATTGTGGATCTTAAGTGGTGTACCCTAGACTCTTTTGAGGGTCTCACACTTGGCACTAGTGTTCCTAGTCACCACCTTGATTGAAGTGAAGGGTGGTTTCTTTGCATTTTATGATTCAAAAAACACCATAGAAAACAAAAACTTAAAAGGAACCCACACACAGCATGTTTCACTATTAACATCAATGAGTTGGATTTCATCACCAACCGTTGATCGAGACCAGCGATGGTGGGCTTCATCTCCATCCATTGGCTCACCCCTAGACACCCTAGTAACCCCATGAGTGGTTTTCTAGACTTCATCACCAAAAAATTCCCTACTTTTGAGAGATCCTCAAAGTGGGTTACACTTTAGGAAGCCATTTCAATCATTTACATTTCATTCCTTGTCAAAGGGGTGAGTGTGAACATACCTTCCACCCACCTTGCATAGTTATTTTAGGCTTAGGGAGTCTTAACATCAAACACACAAAAAAAAAAAATAAAAAACAAAAATATTGCAAAGACATAGAATACTTGTTTGCACATTTCACACATGCACCCCACACATTCATTATCCTAGCCTACTTCTAGCTTATGGTATTGACCAAAAATCAAGCCAGAGCCATGAATCAGGTACCTACTAGCCAACCAACTTCATCCATGGAGTGCTCCACTCCTTCCCCAACCACTTTTATGGCTAACCCAACTAATGTGGCATAAATAAGCCATTTTGACTTATCTACTAGACCTTCTCACATAATATTCACTTTAAATGTAGATGTGATACAAAGGGCTATCCACACTTCCATTCCAAAAATAAAACCATCCACACCAACCGACCATCACATCACTTACATAGATATTGATAAAGTTAGAGCTTATTTAAGACCAACCAATCTAGTTCTAGAACCACTTAACATCCCACCCAGACATGTTCCTTCTTCTCAATAGGAACTTGCTCACTCATACCCCAACAATTTTAACCAAGTCATCACCAACCCTCTTTTTGAGGCCACATCCACACTCCCACACCAAATTCCTCCACAACCATTTAGCCAAAGCACCTCCATTCCATTTACCTATACCACTACCTACTCCAACCCACTCTATGAAGCACAAGTTAATGTTACTTCATAGATTCCATCCACCATTCCATCTACCATCCCTCATTCAATTGTGATTCCTTTTACAACTTACCCTCCATTAACCTCAACCAACATTGCCAACACTCACACCATACCTACATCCACTCCCAACACAACCACACAATCTACATCTAAAATTTCCATACAACAAGCATGGCAACATCTCAATCAACTACTTATGGGCCATCAAGATGCTCATTCTTACCCACAACAATAATCATAGGTAGAAAATTCAAACCTCAATCCATTCTCAACCAACACACCTTTTTCACACCTAATCCATCTTGGGTATCACAATCTTCTAAGGTCACCATACCCACACCTCCATTTCACCACATCAATACCACTTCCACAACCCAACACATTCAAATCCCCCAAACTTCATCCCCACTTCATCAACACCAATCATTCCATCACCAACAAAACATCCAACATCACCAGATACCCATCAATCCATTGGCCAATCAAAACCACATTTCATCCCAACAATTCATCACCCAACACACACCACCCACATACACTCATCAAACAAACTAAGGCTTCCAAACACAAATGGAAGATCCTAAGATACAAGCTTTGCAATAATAGATTGATAGCTTAATTATGCATACACCTCGTATGATGTACCAGAAACCTACATTGAGATAACTGATCAATCAACCCATTCATCCTTTGGTACCATCACCACCTTATCCGATAGACTTTACATTACCAAAGTTTGATAAATTCAAAGGGACTGAGGACCCTAGGGAGCATATTAGTGCATTCATCCATTCATGTTTTAGAATCCAAGAGAATGATACCTTAATGCTCTAAAATTTTCCTCAAACATTAGGAGGGGATGCCTTAGAATGGTACAACCATCTACCACATCATAATGTCTATACATTTGAACAATTGGTAGATAAATTCTTAGAAAGGTTCTCCCTCAATGTTCGAAAGAAAACTACCTTGATCGACTTATATAATCTTAGACAATTTGAAGAAGAGTCAGTCTATGACTTTGGAAACCATTGGAGGGCAATCATTACCAAATTACCATTCTCCCTCCCAATGGAAGAATTAACATGAATGTTCACAAGGAGTTGTCTAAAACCTATCTCCTTGTTATTGCAATTACAACAATATAGAACATTCGATGAAGCTCTTGCCCAAGCTCGAGTTATCAAAGAAATCAAGATACAAGAGGGTGAGATTAAACCCAAAAAGAAATAATGGTAAAACAAGGGCCAATCCAAAGGAAACTATAATAGCCAATCAAAATCTAGATAAGTCAATCAAGTGGTCTTGAGTCAACCAACAATGACTCAACAACAACAACCATCATCGCAACAACAACCACAACAAGTGTCATATCAAGTGGTTCCACCCCACAACAATTACACAACACAATACCAACTATGGAAAACCATCAACATCAAAAATATATTTAATAGACTCATAATTACACACCATTATCTAAATCATATACCTCCATATTTCAAAGGTTGTATGATACAAATGCTATCACCTTACCTAAAGTTAAACTAGATGATCCAACTAAACATAGCAAGGGCTATAAGGAGCATTTATTTTATCCTTTCCATCGATAGAAGGGGCATGACATTAATAACTACTTTTCATTCAAAGATATTGTGCAAGACTTGATAGACCTAGGGGCCATTAAGTTGGATAGTCCCTTAGCACAACAAAATCAAAACCTTGGTATTTACCAAACACCACTTCCTCATCATGAGGAAACACAATAGACAATAGGGGGATCAAATACTATGACTCCCCCTAACCAAGTCAATCATGTGCAATAATACCAAGGTTTTGTGGGTGCTATTCATGTAGTAACCCGAGGTCAATGAAGCACAAATCATCAAAATGAACAACCTCAAGTAGTTCAACCTCCTATGGCACCACCAACAAATGTGTCTCCACAACCTACTAATTCATCTCCACCCATTCATTTTTCTACCAATTCATCTCAACCAATTCACCTTCCAAGTCATCCATCCCAACCTATTCATCTCCCAAGCCATCCACAAAGACCTATCATCACACTAAGTATCAGCTAACAACTAGTCTCAAAATAGCTTCAACAAAATTATCGATCTATGAGCTTATACAACAATCTCCTCCACATCATGAGGCATTAATGGAGATCTTAAAATCCATTGAACTTCAATCTCAAGACTCTAATACCTTCAACAATTTTATGGGGAGCATTCAAACATGTATGGAGCCCTCTATCATATTCTATGATTTTGAGATCAAATCAATATCATCAAAATCACCAGATCCTCCATTACACATCATGGCTCAAGTTGATAGGAAGCCCTTCAAATGAGTATTAATTGACATCGGCTCATCAATCAACATCATTACCACCTCAACACTCCAACATCTCAATCTTCCACCTTCACACATCACCAAATCCACCTTCACCTTGCAAGCATTCAATGATGCTCTATGTTCTACAGTTGGCACTATGGTCTTACCCATAGAAGTGGGGGTTAAGATGTTGCACACTATGTTCCATATCCTAGAGGGGTCCATGGCCTACAATGTACTCCTTGGATGCCCTTGGATAAGGGAGATGAAATGTGTTCCCTCAATACTACACCAATGTTTGAAATATGTACATGAGGGATAGATTCATTGTATACCTATAGACATTGAACCATTCAAATACTGCAACTTCATCTCCAACCCATATGAGTCCACACTTCCATCCACTCACTTATCCTTAGTCCCATCAACCACACCATCCACTTCACATCACAATTCCTCATCCAAAGCACCTATGCTAGAGGAACTCCCCATCACTAATCCACATCAAGCTTCCACTTCCACACCCCAACCTTCATCACAACCGACAACATGTACATGTGGTCGGACCCAATCATCACCCTCAACATCCATACAAGGGGGACATCCCTCCACATCATCCACATCATCCACACTATTAAATACATCATCATCCACACAACCATCTTTACAAGCACCCAACACCATTTCATCCACACCAGAATCACCAACCATCCATCAAATTCCTCAACCAAATCCATCTTCATCTCCACCAGTCGATGTCTCACAAGTCGATTTGATAGATTGTGAGATGCCATTCCAACATACATCTCTCCCATCATTTAAGCCACAAGTCACCCTTGAGTCCCTCCACATCCACTCCATCCACATCATCACCCACACAAGTTGTAGTCCACCTCGCTAGTCCTAGTATTGGTGAGTATGTGGTTCAAGATGTCACAATCACACCACTCAACATCAAAACTATTAGGGATTATGGTCATCCATGTGACCCACCCCTATCCATAGGAGTAGTATACAACATGGGTTCATCACCTAACAGAATCAATTTTATATATGGGGGGTCGATTCATCGTTCGATCCACTTCCCCTAGATGAACCCAAGCAACCATCCTTGCCAACCTCGAACACATGACCAATCCTGATTTCCCATCATGATATTTTCATCAAGTTAATTGGAAAGGATATGGCTTAGGATGATATGAATAGGGTATGCATGAGATCATTGAACCTCAATATCGAGAAGTGCATGACCATTCAGGTCTGGGATACAATCCATAATCTTCCACTTCCTCTTTTGAACAAGCCTTTCAAAGCCTCAATCTAGATCATGAAGAGGAAAACAATCATAATGATGACTTTGAGGATGAATTATATGAAGAATATAATATCATATCGATAGCTTCAGATGAATCCAAAGAGGAATCAATCCCAATCACACCATTCACTGAACAGGATGAGTATTATCTCAGAATGTTCCCCATCCATCAACCCATATTTTATTTGCTTCTCCCAAGGGAGTGAGCTGAGCCAACTGGTGAACCACCACCTCCACTTCATTGATCACCTCACAACAACATGATGTAACATATGTACATAAAAAATAAAAATTTTTGAATTTTTGCATTTGCATATCCTTATCATTTGCATTTATACATGTTGCTTGCTGCTATCCAGGTTCTCAAGGTTCATTCATCGATTCCAAGAGATAAGAAAAACCACCCTTCACATTACAACCACCATTTCCCCACTAAGTCAACATGAATCCTATTGACTTATTCACACCACTCCGTAATCCATACGATTTGGCAAAACCAATTCCTATTGACATAAGTCTCATTGATATGGAATGGATTTCATCACCACCATCCTTTTTCTAAATTCATCCTTTTTAAGGAATTGTTAAGAGCTTCTACCACTTACATTCCTCCATCACCTTCACCTTCACCTTCCTTCACCCTTGGATCCTACTATTTTCTAGGTAAAAATGGAAGAGACTATGCTAGAAGAGTTTGATAATATCATTGATGACATTCATCTGATCCCAATACCCCATCAACTTGAGGAAGGTTCACACATGGCCATTGAAGAAACTATAGATGTGAACCTTAGTACAGATCTGGACAATCCATAAATTGTTAAACTTGGAAAAAGTTTATCCATTGATGAACAAGAGCAATTCATAGATCTCCTCAAGAGAAAGAAGGGTATATTTGCATGGTCCTATAAAGACATGCCTGGTCTTGACCCTAACTTGGTTGTCCACAACTTAACCTTGCATCCTGATGCTAAGTCGATCAAACAAAAACTAAGAAAGTTACATCCTACCATTGCCCTCATGGTCAAAGAAGAGCTTCAAAAGTTATTAGATGTGGGTTTCATTCAACCCATTGACTATCCTGAGTGGCTTTCAAATATGGTACCCATTCATAAGTCTAACAGGGTGATTCACATTTGCACTAACTTTCGAGATCTTAACAAAGCATGTCCTAAGGATGACTTTCCTCTACCAAACATCGATACTCTTGTCGACACTTGCATTAGCCATGAAATGCTATCTTTAATGGATGGTTTTTTAGGATACAACCAGATTCGAATTAATCCTGATGACCAACACAAAACAACATTCACAACACCTTGGGGGACTTTTTGTTACAAGGTGATGCCATTTGGCCTTAAAAATGTAGGTGCTACTTATCAACATGCCATGACATACATCTTCCATGATTACATGCATAAGATCATTGAAGACTATGTGGATGATCTATTGGCCAAATCTAAAACACGACAAGAGCACATCGATGTCTTGGAAAAAGTTTTTGATCGACTTCTAGAGCATAATGTAAGGTTGAACCCCAAGAAGTGTGTCTTTGGTGTCACCTCAAGAAAACTACTAGGATTCATTATCTCCAAGTAAGGCATTGAAGTGGACCCAAACAAGGTCAAGGCCATTATGGAGATGCCTCCCCCAACAAACTTGAAAGAGTTGCATAGTTTACAAGGAAATATCCAATCGATCCATCATTTCATTGCACAACTCTCAGACAAATGTAGGCCATTCAATCACCTACTACAAAAGGGGGTGATATTTTCATGGATAGAAGAATGTCAAAAATCTTTTGATGATATCAAGCAATACTTAGCTTCTCCACCAATCTTAACTCCACCTCACTCAAGGGTCCCCTTTCATATTTATGTTTCAGCAATAGAATTTGCATTAGGGACAATTCTTGCACAAAAAATGAAAACAATCAAGAGCAAGCAGTCTATTACATTAGTCAAACATTGGTAAGCTATGAAACCAGATACACTTATGTGGAAAAATTATGCCTAGCAGTGGTTTTTACCACTAAGAAACTCAGACATTACATGCTAAGTCACACCACTTATGTCATAGCTAAAGAAAACCCTCTACATTACATGATGTCTCACACTTACAACAACACCCATACCACAAAATGGATAATGCTTCTAATAGAATTTGATCTTGAATTCATTAGTCAAAAATCCATTAAAGATCAAGTAATAGTCGATCAACTTGTGGAAGCTCCACTTCCTAATGATCAACCCTTGATTATTGAGCTCCCAGATGACTCGATATTTACCATCACTAAATAGGAGGAAGATGTCATTCCTAAAGAGGATGTGGATATCACACTATTCTTTGATGGTTCTAAGTGCAAAAAAGGACAAGGTGCAGGAATCATATTTCATACACCCCAAGGGGTACCTATTCCATTATCATTCAAACTTGATTTCCCATGCACAAACAATAATGTAGAGTATGAAGCCCTAATATTAGGACTTCAAGCAGCTATAGCTATGGGCATAAAGTGTATCAGGATATTTGGTGATTCCCAACTTGTCGTTCATCAAGTAAATGGATCATACCAATGCAAAGAACCAATCTTAAAACTTTATCATGAAGTAGCAATGAAATTGCTTGTAAAATTTGATTGGTATGAGATTGATAGTTTACCTCAATTGACTAATAGATTTGTAGATGTGATGGCCTCTCTAGGATCATTGATTCCAAAGAACTCTATAGGAGAGGTACAACCATTAATTATCACAACAATCTCTAAATCTATAATTTCTCATGTTGAATCTAAAGATGAGAAGGATGTTTGCTTTATCCATGTAGAACCATATGAGCCTTGGCTTAATCAAGTAAAAGACTTCCTCAAGTTTGGAACACTCCCATAAGATATGTCATGAACTACCAAATAAACTTTCAAGCAAAAGGTAGCTCATTTCACTCTCTTGGGGGACGTGTTGTATAGATGTGGTTATGATGGAGTCCTCCATTATCTCGAGCCTATAGAGGCCCAAAGAGCAATATCTGAAGCTCATGATGGTACTTGTGGTGGTCACTTTAGTGGAATGGCCATCACAAAGTGTATTTTATGCATGGGTTATTATTGGCCCACCATGGAATGTGATTATTGCACTTATGTCAAGAAATGTCAAAAATGTTAGCAACATGCTAATTTAACTCATGTGCCATCACAAGCATTACAACCTATTCAAAGTCTTTGGCCCTTTTCACAATGGGGTTTGGACTTGATTGGTAAAATCTCACCTCCTTCCTTGAGACAACACACATTCATCATCACTACCACTGAATACTTCACGAAGTGGGTCGAGGCAATTCCTCTAACCAGTATGATAGGACCTCGAATTGTGGAGTTTATACTTCAACATATCATCTATCACTTTGGTATCCCCTCAAAAATAATATCTGACAATGGTAAGTCTTTCAAAAACAAGGATGTTCGAGCACTTTGCAAGAAATATAATATCCAACATAGTTTCTTGACTCCTTATTACCCATAGACAAATGGACAAGTTGAGGCAACCAATAAGACATTGATCGCTATTCTCAAGAAATTAGTCAAAGAAAATCATCGAGATTGGCATACTCAAATCCCCTTGGCATTATGGGCTTATCGAATGAGCATTCACATGCCTACTGGGGCAACACCATTCTCATTGGTCTATGGTGTCGAAGCCATCATACCTCTTGAGCTCGAGATCCCCTCACTACGTATTTCATTACAAGAATTCATAGATGATGATACTGCTAGACAAGCACATCTTGACCAACTCACGCTCCTTGATGAAAGGTGAATCAATACCTTGGAGCACTTACGAGTATATCAAGATCATTTAAAGCATGCTTACAATACCAAAGTCCATCTACATGAATTCCAAGTAGGAGATCTTATCCTTAAAGAGAATTAACAAAACACCAATGCATTACCACATCTTCATGATAAATTCATAGCTAATTGGTTAGGTCCATACATTATCAAACAAAAGGTGGGTCAAGGAACTTATAGGCTTGCCAGTCTAGAGGGAGTAGAAGAGCCCGAGCCATTAAACATCATCCACTTGAGAGCATTCTATGCTTAATGTGATTTATATATATATATATATACATGGCTAAAAAATAAACATCCATACACATTGCATTTCATACATCCATTTTGCATAATCACATTCATTATCATTTCCATACATTTCATCCACCATATTAGTGGTCATTTGCTTAGTTTAGATAATAATTGATCCAATAAGTCTTGTTGCCTTAATCAAGGGCACCCTCAAGTTCACATCCATCTCATTCTCCATTTCATAAGTCATGTCATCATTTGCAATATCATTTCCATCATCCCTAGGTGTTTTCGATCACTCAACCACTCCTAGTGTTTCAAGCAACCTCCAATACATGTCAAGTTTTCTCTAGGACCAAAGCACATTTTCACTAAGAAAATATTGAGTTTTGGGAGTTGACTCTAACATTCTTGAACCAAACACATATCACACCTATTAAAAACATCTTGTGTCAAAGAGGGATAACACCATGATTGGGTTGAACCTCGAAGTAAAAAAGTCATCTTTGCTTGTCCCATTATGCACATAGTCCAAAATCAAAATAGTGGTCTTCACCACTAACAACACTTCCAAATAAAAGAATGAGTAGTAAGGATAGGGTAAAATTCTCATCACACCTTGGTTGAGAATCTGATTCCCCAAAGCTCTAACTCTTTTACAAATCACACACCATAGATCCCCAAGTAGTAAGGATAGCACTACATTTCCATCCAGATGGTTAGGTAGTCTGATTCCCCAAAGCTTAGAGATCATATCATTGGACTATGGAGCTAATCTCCACTAAGGCTATAGATGCTTGACTGGTAGTGGAGTACGCTCATGCATGGTGACATGTCTCTCTTGAAGAGACCTCTGACTGCACATAAGGACAAGCTAGCTTCCTGGTCTTCTCCATGATAGGTTTCATCTCAATTTACTCAAGATGGGTAAATGAATTCACTTGCACACACATTGGTTCTTGATTGACTTGAGTCATCACCATGCTCATGATTGGTAAATGAACATTCACTGCACACACATTTGGTCTTGGAGAATTTAGATAGAACTTAGTGAGTTTGTTTGAAATCACTAGGATGTTTGAGTCTCTATAAAACAACTCTAGATCAGTCATCCATAAGCCAAAACAACATCCATATCATTATCACATCATTACATGAGTCTTCCACTTCACATTCCACCATTAGATGTTGGTGTCCCTGATTAAGCAACAACAATAAATATGGTCAAGCAAAATCTAAACTACTACAAATGATCATTAGAGTCACTTACATTATTATCATAAATCATATACATTATCATTACATTATCATCCATCACATCATATACACATGCATTCACACAAACATTCACACAAAGTCATACACAAAAATAAAGGCCATGTATATATATATTGCATATACAAAGAATACCCAAAGGCTATATACAATGGAGCACTAAGGCTCATATACAAAAGTGCATCAAGGCACTAGCTAGTGCCCATAGGTAGACCCCTATGATCCTGATGGGTCAGGAGCTCGAGGAACCCTAGAGCTAGAGTCACTATACCTAATAAAGCCAAATATAGAGGAGGAAGGCCACACTAGCAATCCAATGCCATGCTGCATAAGGAGATCCTCAAGCTCTTGAATGTAGCCATCCTAGGATCGAAGGTATAACACATCCTATCTCTGATGAGCATCCCTCCATACCAACTCTACCTAGAGCCTCACTATCACATCCTCACCTCCACCTACCATATTATACCTCTAACTCTCCATAGCTAAGCATTCTCTGAGCATCTCATATCACTATCATTACATCTCACTCTACCACCATCTACTAGAGTTGATCTCACTCAACCTAGATCTTAGCCCACTCCTCCTCACTCCAACCAAGAGGTCTCTCTAAAACCTCCTCCATACCATCCCCACCATCACCATCACCTCCAATCTCTAGAGGTTGCTCTACTATAATCCTTGCCTACCTCCCTCCACTAGACCGATGATATCTCTAACATCGAGGAGTCTCCTCTACCTTAACTACTACCTCCCCATCATCACCACTACCCTCATCAACCACCTAACTCAATACCCATGGAGGCTATGAAGTGAACCATACATCATACTCGATGGTGGTCCTAACATCATCCACATCTAGGAGATCTATATCCTCATCATCCTCATACTCCACCTACCACTCCTCCACACAAGGTAGGCTCAACTCATCAACTTGATACCTATACAACACTAGAGCATCAAGTACCCCCTACCATATCCCAAACTACCATAACACCCATGAGAACTAGATCAACTCCACCTCACTACCATATCGACCAACCACCCATCTAGCCTGCCTAACCCATCATAGCTACTCTCTATTAGAGGGCCACCTAGCATCTCACCATGGTCTCCAGTACACCTAGTCCAGTGTCAACCCTACCCATAGATCTCTACACTCCTAGCCACTATGACTAGGATGACTCATTGTATCTCCTCAACTACCCACCATCTCAATGCATAGGGTTGATCCCTATCCCACTCACATGGTAGACCCATAGGATGAGCTACACTAAAATGCTCCCAACCCTAGATCTAAAGTAGCACACTACAACCCAACCCCTTCTACCCTTACCTCTTCACCTCATACAACTCCATGTATACCTGAGCTAGTAGAGTAGGTACCCAAGCATACACTCAAGGCTCATCGATCATATCAAATACCAATCGAATCATGTTCCAAGGGAACCAACATCCGATGTTATTAGGCACCAACACATTAGCTAATAGGAACATGACTAAGGTTGGTAGTGCCTTCAACTACCCCTCCACATACATATCCAAGTACCTAATACCTCCACCACTAATCTTCACCCTTCCACCAATCATCAAAAATTTAACTCATCTCATACCCCTTATCATGCCCAACTTGGACACACAACCCCTCCATAGGTACTCAAAATATATGGTACACATCCTCAAGTCCTTATTAAGAGCTAGAAGGTCCCCCTATCTAGATCCCACCACTCTACTAAGGTAGAGAGGTACCCCTCATCAACCCTCACCACCTCAATCCATGCACACCCAACCAATCCCACTCTAACCAATCCTAATCATCCTTTTATAGTACCTTTCTCACCCCTAGTATGATAGGTGAGAATCGATGTCGAGCCTCCAAAATCCTCAATCAACACAACACAAAAGCAAATGCACATCAACATCACATCCATTGCATAATAAAAAACATTACAAAATCAAACAAGAGAGCTAGAAGAACTTACCTCTACCACTCACGCATCAACTCCCATCACTACTTACACTCCCTCCATCACCATCATCACACTCTTTCACTCTCCTTTGCTCAAACATCACTTCTCAAACTCTCAAATGCAAGAATGAAATAAAATTTACCCCTACAACCCTTTTATAGCTGATTTGGTGCACTCAGACACCCTAGGGCATCTACTAGTGCACTCAAATGCTTCTACATCTATAAATGGTAGATGCCCTTCCACATCTATGCATGATGTGGACACAAGTTGGTGTTCAGCTCCAAAATACTAAAAAGACTCAAAGGGCCTCAAAACATAGCAAAACCCCACAAAATCACCACAAAATCCATCCATGCATTCATTACATCATCACATCACATTTTGTGATAACATGGATTGATTTGGGTATTTAATTTTTTATTGCAACCAAAAGTCACAAAAATACCTAAAAACTTCAAAACACCTCAAAACGATCCAAAATTTCACAAAACTACCAAATTCACTATTCCAAGCATTCATCACATCATTACATCACATTTTATGATAACATGGATTGATTTGGGTATTTAATTATTTATTGCAACCAAAAGTCATGAAAATACCTCAAATTGCTTCAAAATATCCCAAAACAATTCCAAATTTCACAAAATAATCAAATTCACTCATCAATGCATTTACATATTCATCTTCATTCAACATTACCAAATTCACTCATCAATGCATTTCCATTCAACATTGTCAAATCCACTTACATTATCAAGTGAACCTCGTATCTAGTGGTTTACTCTATTCCCCTAGTGATTGCAATGATTGGTTATCCATGCAATTCGGTAGGATGGGTAGATCACCATAAGGATGCTTGCTCATATCATCATCCAACATCCTCTTGTTTAAAAATAAAATCATTTTGGTCCCTTAATTTTTGAGTGAGACTATGCTCAAGCAAATTTTCCCAAAGATGTCATTGATACCCTCTCCATGGGGTTACAAACATAGATAACTTTTACTACATCATTTATTTTTCTTTTACATTCAAGAATTGGATCCAGTCACTAGGGATAATAGGTCCCTAGGATGATTGATTCCTTTACTTTATCATTTATCATTTTACATTTCAATGATACCAAAAGGTATATTTTCCAACAACACAGAATCACCCCAAACTTGGGGTAACCAAATTTGATTTTGATTTCCCACATTGAGATACATCATACACATTCATTGCATCATCCAATCAAAAACCCTTTTCTATTGGGAAAAATAGAATCAATCATTGCACCATTCACATTCATTGCATCATTCACATTCATTACATCATTCATATCATCCACATTTCTATCAATTGGCTCATGAGATTCATTCTTCACTCATTCACCAATTGAGGGGGTAAGCTACAACCACAATTTTTGTTGTCAGAGTCTTCTTACACACTCGAGGAAAGAATCCATTCCACCAAACTAGGTGTCTCTTATTTTTGCACCGCATTGTATTTCATGCAACACAATACAAAAAGGGATATCTATAGACACCAAATCCTAGCCACTTATCATCCACTCATCATCAAATCATAGCCATTCATCATTTATTTATATATATATATATATATATATATATATATATTATATATTATATATATGAATAAATCTCAGCCACCCATCATGTCTTAATCTTGGCCACTCATTTAACATGATCCATGTCACTTATCAAATCACAATCACAACCCTTCATCATGTTTTAATCTCGGTATCTCATTGGTGTCATTGAAACCCTAACATGAATCAAGGGGAATCATAAAATATCATTCACTTTTGTGAATGAAGGAAAATTAAGAGAGGTCGAATCATCCATCATCTCGTGAGCCCTAACATTCTATTATCACATTCTCCCTTCACATTCGCACAAACCCTCATCACTACCATATCCATCATTTATCCTCTACAACCCCTATGAACCAGATCTAGACCTTAGAGCATCCAAACCACAAACTTTAGAGCATCTCATAAATGCTCTAGAGCATCTCCTGAATACTGTAAAGCATTTGATAAACACCACAGGGTGTCCAGATAGCTCCTCAGATGCTTTAGGGCATCCGTGTGACATCAGATCAAACTAGTAGAAGCGTAGATCCAGCGAATTCAGGTATTGACAAGGTTATTATTTGCTTTTTGACTTACGTTTTCCTGTATTTAGTTTACATTTCATCAATATTGCACTTAGGGTTTAGTAGATCTATTTTATAGAGGGCCTCACACAGTGGAGCCCTCACATGTACTACTGATCCATTTTGTGTTGTGATTTGTATGCAGGTGTAGGAGATATTTTCATTGATGGTTATTGCAGCTTGGAGTGGCCCCATAGGGATACACAAGCCCACTCACCCTTGTTTGGAGCGAAGAAGATCCGAAGACACCACCATTGTTTGATCGAGGGTTTTACCCCTCCTATTGTAAATCATTGTATCAAAGCAAATATTGCTCTGTAACCCCTGATTTGGGGCACATCTATGTATAAAGTGGAGATCAAGGCTCCCTCATTTGATAATATATGATATTATTCATTTCATGTGTACATTGTTATTTGCTTTGATTTATTGCTATTATTGGTGTTGATATTTTTCTGCTTTACACTTTGCATATTTGGAAGACTAATTCTAGATGCTCAATGTGTTTGTTTTTGAGTTTAGAGAATATTTCCAAATCATCAAAGTATATGAGGATGTTCTCACCTATAGACCCTATGAAATTTATATCCATAGCCCTTTGAGAAGTTGGTCCAACATTCAATAGACCAAATGACATTCATTGATATGCAAAAGTCCCCCACTTTGTGGTGAAGGTTGTCTTATGTTGGTCTTCATCCTTAGTCCAAATCTAATTAAAATTGGAGAAACTATCTAGGAAGATATCATTTTTGAATCCAATACCTTCTATAGTATTTTATCAATGGTAGCCAATGGATAAATTATTTTTTAAGGATACCCTATTTAGGTTCTCAAAATCAACACAACCTTATATATCTATTTTTCTTGTGTACTAGGACTAGATTAGCAATCCACATAGAATGCTTGATTAGGAATATAATATGAGGCTATAATATCTTTAGAATTTTTTTTTATTATGACTTTTAGCTTTAGATTGATTGGTCTTTGCTTTTTGCCAAAAAGGCTTGGAATGAGGATCTAGTTCTATAGTGCTCTATGACATTATGGTTGTATATTTTTAGATATTTGTATGACCAAGTGATGATGTCTTTGTATTTATCATAGAGTACTTTGAAAATATCTTGTTCCTCTTAAGTATAGTCCTTGAGTAGTAGTCTATTTCCTTCAATTATATCGACTGGGTAGTATACAATTTTACCTTAAGACTACATTTTCTCAAACTATATTATGGGTTAAACACACTTTCCAATGTGATTAAACCTTTAGGCAGCTAATATGAATTTATTTGTATGACTCCATCCTTGATGTACTTCCCATATCCATTCCATTATTTAGTGTATTGGGCCTCTTTGATTAGGAATTCTATAATTTGTTAATCATTATTAAAGACTTGTTAATGGTCAAAGTTATCCAAAATTGCTAACCTGAAAACCACTTCTAAATCCTTGGGTTTATCCCATGTGTCATTTGTTGGATCAAATTGGGTTTCCATGTTTGACAACTTATCTTATTTCATATTCATCTCTCTATGTATTGCTTTGATTTCATAGGAATAAAAAATTTCAAGCAAATCCTAGGCTTGATGTTTATAGGAAATTAGATACTTGTCCTTTGTGGCGTATTGGGAATTGACTTGAATATTTATTAGTTTGGAGTTTCCATGCATTCATAGGTTCTTGTTTCTTATCTTCTCTACTTTTCATAAACCAAAATAGAGTACTTCATATAAGACCATGTTGTTCATACAGTTAAGCAACAATATCTAGATATAATGGATTTATGCTCATTGTGGGTTGAAAAACTATACCTTGATGCCCGATCCATTTGTGGTTCTTTATAAAAGTACATAGTCCATATATTTTCAACTTTATGGATTATTAAGGCAAAGGAGTCTATATGATTAGGTAATTTTCCAACCATATTTCTTCATACTCTTCTTTTGAATATCCATTATCCTATAATACACATATTATCATGTCTACCTCTGGGTCATGGTTCCCTTCCTAATATCCATCATTTCCAAAATATTTTGGAAGCTAATTCAAATTCACTATACTTTCATCCTTGAGCTTGTGTAAGAGGTAGTTCCAAGGTAGTTCATTCTCAATTCTAATTATATTTCTATCTTTGGGCACCTTCATGTGAATATAATCAATTTCTAAGTAACCATCCCCTCACAACTTTTGTGTGCATTCCCTAGACAATAACATTTCAAAATATGGGGTTAGATCTACGACTATCACCTCTTGAACTACCATAAATTTTGGGTGTTGGGCTATAGTCGTGGTCAAATCCTTGAGAACATCCACTACATTGACTCTTGTTCCATCCATATGGATAAGATGCCTAGTTATTGTAGTATAAGGAAGGTCTTTATATTTGTAAATAACCTTGGGCATAACTATTATCATTGAACCTAAATCTACTCAACGACTTCTAATAATATAAGTTTTAATTTTGAGTGTTACATGAAATGAGGGTAAATTAGGATATTTGGATTTGGAGTGTTCTACACATACTACTATGCTATTAGATTTTATTTTTTTGCTACATGAACTATAATAGACTCCATTTACTTATCTTTGACATAACTCTATTCTTGCTCTCTCAGGGCTTCCTAGGGTAGTTATCTTTATCTAGGTAAGTCTAATGCTTCTTGTATACTAGCCTTTGTTGATGTCCTTTTCATCTCTTTTGTGATATTGAACTTGACAAAGGGGTCCTCTTTCTTTGTATTGAAATTTGGGGGTTGCCTAGGGACTATTGTTCATCTTTCACTTGTAAAGGATGGGTATTTTAGTCACCTTTTAGCTTCCCTTTAAAGTGAATTCCTCCTTTTATCACCTTCCTTTTTTGTTGAAATATTAGTTTCTTGTTTGTCTCCATTTTTGGCCATTGATTCTTTCCCTTTGTCTACCCTTTGGTCTTTGTTGTTTGATGCTCCCTAACTGCCCTTTGGAGGTATGTTTGTTACTTCTTTTCTTCTATTTTCCTTCTTTTACTTTTCTTATTACACTATGATAAAATTTTATAAGACGACCTTCTACTTTTGAGAACTATTATACCCTTCTCAGTGTCTGTCTACTTATTACCTGATTGATTTTCATACATCTTCATTTTACCCCTCATTTCAACTCCTTGCTAATTAGAAATTATGAAACTATCTTCGAAAGTTGACTATATCTATTTCTATAGTGCTAAAATGATCTAGTATCACATTTTTAGGGTCGGGCAAGTTAGGAAATGACTATGGGGCTTTGGACTATTGGTATACAACGTAATTCACTATAGGGGTTGCTTGGCTAGTGGTAGTAGCTTGTTGAACCTAAAATTGCTAAGTGTACTGCATAGTCTGATAATGCCTAATGGTGCTCATGCATTCAATGAGATCATTGTATTAACCATATGATTATGAAATTGGTTCATTCTTTGCGTAATACATTGTTGAGACACACGATCCTTTGTTAAGTATATAGTTTTTTTAGACCACCAATTCTATGGTTGTTGACACTATTATTTTACCACATTGTTCTAATTCACCAAACTTTTTATTACCTCCAACATTTTTTCATCATAAAATTATTGTTGGGATCATTACCAAGGTTGGATAGTGTGAGGAGGGCTAGAAGTGATGGCTAGAATTCTACTATGGACAATGTGTTTAAGCCTAGATGGATAATAACGTATGGATATGTGGAAGAATAAATGGGAGCATTTGGTTGGGAATGAGAGATTAGAGAAAAATTGGGTATAGAATTTTGCATGGGTGTATTCTAGGAGATTTAGGATGCATTTTCCATTGGTGGGATAGGGGCTATATTTCCCACTCAAACAAGAACATCTTCTCCTCTATCCACTTCTTCAAATGTTGTAGCTAGTTTATGATGGTTAGCATTATAAACCATTAGCTCCAAATTAAATTGTAAACCTTTGATATAGTATGGTAATGTTTATTCTTTATTTAGCCTAACATGTTATGGTATCAAATTTAGAGCCCTCAAGAACCTAGTATTGAAAGCATGGATGTTTTTTCAAATATGTATTGCATCATATTTAATTGAAATAAAATTGAATACCAATAGCCCATGCTACCAAAGCTATACATGAGTGGTTCTACTATTTATGCCCAACTAGAAACTGATTTTTTTTTTAGTTCCCTATACCATAAATCATCTTTATCAAAAAGATAATAGATGAGTAAATGTACCATTATATCCTCCTCTAGAATACAATTAATTGACTTGAGTATTGATAGCTTATTGAGGTAATCCAATATCATCTTGTTTTTGTTCTGGTTGAAGGTGTTGAAATTGTAATATGATTCATGGCCAAGGCCAACATTGTGTGATGTATTGGATAGGCCTAAGGAAATTTCATTATACAATGTATTAATTAATTATAATATTTTATTATGTAAGCCCTATGGGTCATGATTAACCTTGTTATGGTTAAACCCTCTTTATAACTTGTAATTAACCTAAAGCCCTTTTTTTATGTCAACTTAGGTTACACTTCATTATGTAATAGGGGTTTTGCTATTGTTATAAATACCCCTCCCACTCCTCATTTGATTATCAAAGTATTATTGAATATTATATATAGATATAGTGATTATTAATGGTACCTACAAGTGCCCACCATATCTCTCTTTTTAATCCTTCTTTTCATTTTATGTATAAATCTTGAGTGGATGCTTTGCTTCTACTCATTTTTAACAAATATTGTAAATTACAACATGGTATTAGAGTGAGTATGGAGATACTAACTTAGTCACACAATTTTTTTATTGGATCCTTTGATTCTTCTATAAAAATCAAGAATTATTATCTTCTCAAAACTTTTGAAGCATTTTCAGTCTGAGAAGTCAAGAGAAAACTCTAATCCATGAATCTTTATTTTTCCTTCAAACATATCAAAGAATTTATGCCTTATACTTTAAGGTATGCCTACAAATTTGAGTTCATGTATTTTATTGCTATGTTTCCATGTCTACAACAATTCAGGAAGGAAGTAGGGTGATAAAGATTTGAATTCAAATGCCACCCATTTATTGCATGTGTTTCCTTCAACAAAGATACCCCCTTGATTTCATCCATTAAGGATAGTGAGGTAGCTAGATCATAGTGCTATCAAGAATTTTTATTATATTATATGGTTTGAATCTATGTTATGCTTTCACTGCTCATATTGTGTTCATAAAGGTTGAAAGGTGCTACATTTTTTGCAACTTAGACCAATGGTGAACTAGCCAGGAAATATGGCATTAGGTCATTGGACATGCTTACTATTATGTTCAAATCTTGGTATGACTCTTTCATTGTCTTTCAAAAGGATATGAAGGCATTTTTCCTATGAGATTGGCTACAATATCTCAAGCAAGAGACTTGGCTAGTTGGATACTCCAAGGCTGCTAAAATCTTAACAAAGGAAGGGACTTGTGTTTGAATCACTCTATTATCCTATTTTGTGCTTTGTTATATATGTAGGGTAGAAAGTAGTGAATGGAAGACACTTGAAGGACCTAACAAATGTTGCATTGTCTTGGATAGTGCATTGTATTTTGGCCAATAGAGACCAGGTATTGAATCCCACCAGCACTAGCTAATGAAGGGAAATAAACTATGGCTAATGTGGCACCTTCTTGCACCACCTAACATATTTTTATGGCTATCAATTATAAGATGGAAAGTGTTAATTACTATGCAAATTAAATGAGCTAAAGTGGAAAAATCATATTGATGTGCGGTAGCAAATCAAAATCCACTAAGTGGTAGGTCGGGATTGGCCCATATAACCCTAATGTTTGGGTATTTAAATTTAAATTCTTTGAGGGCTATTTGAGAAAAAATATAGAGGTCATAACTTATACGTATGAAAGCATTTTGAGCCTATTTTTTTCAAATTGTATGATTTTTCAAGCTCTATGCATTGGTGACATTGGTCTACAGACATGTTTCAATATTTAGGGTCAAATTATATGGAATAGTCATCAAGATCTATTGCCCTATTTTAAAAGGATAAATTTATCATATTTTATGTAATCAAAATATTTGGCCTAATTTTTGGGAGATACAAATGGATTTATGTCAATTACAAAAAAAAATGGATCTTTTGGAGGCTTACAAAAAAGGATTTAGGATGTGATTTAGTTAATCCCTCTTCCTCCTTTGGGATATTGATTTATCTTATTCATGAAGATATAATATTTAATGATCTATTTCTTATTCTATTTCTTGTTCAGGTACTCTTGGAATTTTTTTACAACTCTTCTTTTAAGTAGATTCATGCAAAGCCTATTTTGGTTATTGTATTTAGGTGGCCCAATGATAACAATAAGTCTTAAAAAAGGGTGATGTATGTTGTAAGAGGAAAATTTATGCCTTCAATACATACCTTATGCATCAATGGAAGATTGAAGGATCTTATCTTTAAAGGAGGTGATGATCTTGACTTCTCCTATATATTTATCTAAAGTCCCAGTAAAAGTAATTTTTGGATGTGAGGGGAGTGTATAATGGTGGTATTGGTGACTACGGTCTATCCTAAGAATATTCTTTTGCAAAAAATAATTTTGCAATAGAAAATTTCAGATGATAGGGGGATCCATATGAGTCTATTTAAAAATGTAGATGTTTGTTAGAAAATTCATTATGGGGGGATATATTATTATTAATGTCTTCTCTCCTTGGCCTCTCAATTTAGATTATGGGGGAGTGTTGAAATTGTAATCTGATTCATGACCAAGGCCAATATTGTGCGATGTTTTGGATAGGCCTAAGGGCATTTCATTGTAAAATGTATTAATTATTTATAATATTTTATTATGTAATCCCTATGGGTCGTGATTAACCTTGTTATGGTTAAACCCTCTTTATAACTTGTAACTAACCTAAGCCCCTCTTGTTATGTCGACTTAGATTAAACTTTATTATGTAATAGGGGTTTTGGTATTGCTATAATTACCCCCTCCGACTCCTCATTCAGTTAATGTATTTTCATGTAAAATTATCTACAAATATAGTGATTATTTATGGTGCTTATGGGTGCCCACCATATCTTTGTTTTTTGTCCTTCTTTTCACTTTATGTATAGGATTTGTATGGATAATTTGCTTATGTTTATTTCTAAAAAATGTTGTGAATTACTGCATGGTATCATAGTGGGTATGAGGCTGCCTCACTTGGTGATGTAGAATTTTTTTTGGAGTCTCTGATTCTTCTTACCAAATCAATAATAATCCTCTTCTTGAAACTTACCAAGCATTTTTTAGTGTGAGAAGCCAAGAGAAAACTCTACTCCATGAATCTCTATTTTTTCCTTCAAATTTCTTGGAGAATTTGTGCTTTATCCTTCAAGGTATGCCTACAAATTTGAGTTCATGTATTTTCTTGCTATGTTACCATATCTACAACAATTTAGGAAGGAAGCAAGGTGGGAAACATTTGAATTCAAATGTTGTCTATTTCCAATGCATGTTATCTTCAACATTGTGCTACAAAGGCAGGATATTCCTTTTCAAGGAAAGATACCCCCTCAAGCGTATCCACTAAGGATGGTGAAGAGGCTAGGTTAGGGAATTATCGAGTGTTTTTATTATTTGATGTAGGTTCAAATCCATTCTATGCTCTACCTACTCAAATCATGTTTGCAAAGGTTAAAATGTGCCACCTTTTTTGCAATTTAGATTGATGGTGGATTGTCCAGGTGAAATGGTATTTAGGTGTTGGACGTGATTGGGATTGTGTTCAAGTTCAACATGGTTCTTTTTTTGTCTTCTATGGGTGTATGAAGGATTTTTTCCTATGGGTTTGGCTACAACATCTCGAACAAGAGACTCCTCTAGTTGGTACTCTAAAGTTGTTGAAGTCATAACAAAGGAAGGGACTCATGTTAAAATCCCTTTGTTGTCCTATTTTGTGCTCCATTCTATATTTAGGGTGGAAACTAGTGAATTTAAGCCTCTTTAAGGACCTACTGGATGTTGCTCTATATTGGACAATGTATTGTATTTTGGCCAAAAAATACCAAGGATTGAATCCCACCAACACTAGGTGATGAAGGGAAATAAACTATGGTTGGTGTGATGACTTATTGCACCACCTAACCCATTTTTATGGATATTTAAATCCAATCAACAAATTAGAGAATGGCAAGTATTGATGAATATATGAATTAGAGGATCTAAAATGGAAAAATCACATTGGAGTGCAATACAAAATTAGAATCCACCAAGTGGCAAGTTGGGATTGACCCTTGCAACCCTAAGGTTTGTGTCTTTAATTTTAAATTTTTGATGACTATTTGGAAAAAAATTGGAGGGCATAATTTTTGCATATAGAAGTGTTTTAAGCCTATTTTTTTCAAATAATAGGATATTTTGAGCTCTATACATTGGTGACATCCATTTATAGATATGTTTTAGTGTTTAGAGCCAAATTGTGTGGAATAACCATGTTGAAAAATATTACATTATTTGGTATATGCTAATGTACCCCTATAGTACCTTCATGGTAAAAATGTAAAAATGTAATAGATTAGAGTTTGAGTCTATAGTTTAGATGAGTGATTTATATTTCCCCTTTATGTAAGTGTCTATGTGTAGGATATACATAAGTGTCATGTAAGTAAGAGTGTAAGTGTGTATTGAGAGAAAGTGCACAAGTGTCATGTATGTAAGTATGCAAATATATAATGTGAGGATGTGCACAAGAGTATTGTATTAGGAGTTCATGTAGGAGAGTTTGAGTCTATAGTTTAGATTATTTTTAACTCACACTTTTTTTGAAAGACAAAATTTGTTAGTTTGGGTGAGCAAATCAGTTGCAATTTACTTTGAAAATTTTGCAGATCTAGTTGTTTATGTGGAGTTTTATCTTCAATTCAGTGGGAAGATATTTATTTTTCTAAAACCCTAGTTTGCATTGGGGCATGATATCTATTTTCATGAAACCCTATATTTGCACTATCTGGAGGTGTGAACTTATGGAGCTACACAAATTTTCTGGAGAAGATGATATTGATGTTAGGGATTGGTGGAAAATTTTTAAATTTATCTTCAATTCAGTGGGGAGATATTTATTTTTCTAAAACCCTAGTTTGCATTGGGGCATGATATCTATTTTCATGAAACCCTAGATTTGCACTATTTGGAGCTGTGAACTTATGGAGCTACACAAATTTTCTAGAGAAGATGATATTGATGTTAGGGATTGGTGGAACATTTTTAAATCGTTATATCATCATCATTGTCTTTGGAAAATTGTGCTTCCTTGATATCTTGGAGGAGAAGCTCTCTCTTGGTTTTATGGTTTTAATAGTGCCATCACTTGGGATGAAATGGAACATGCATTCTTGAGTAAATGGGACCCATGTAAAAAGATAGCTAGTTTGAAGGTCACCATCAAAGGTTATAAAGATGAAATAAACATGCTTCAAGAAGAACAAGAGGAACTAGAAAGAGATCTTGAGGGAAGGGATAAAAAGATAGATAGCCTGTTGGATGTCATCAAAGACCTTGAAAAAAAACTATAGGGAATTCAAAATGAGCAGAATGAAATAAAAGGAGAATGAGAATTTTTCAAGAAACAAAATAAAGGCTATGAAAAAGAAATAAAATTACTCAAGAAGGAGAAAGAGAAAATTGTTAAGGTAGATAGTGAGAAGAATGAAGCCACATATTTGGATTTTCAAAAGCAAGCGAAGGATCAAAAGGGTTTAAATTCATATAAAAGTTCTATTTTTTAGGTTCATGGAAGTATTTTTAAGGAACAAGTTATTATTTCCATTGATCCTAGTAGTAGATATAATTTTATTAATAATGCTTTGGCTAAGAGGTTGTAGGTTCAAGCAACAAAAATTAGGGACATACAATTGGAGGGTGATAATTTTTAGATTTTTGAAGATTTGAATATCACCATGGATAGATATATTTTACATTCAAATTTTCAGGCATATGAGATGGATGATGAGGATATTGTTCTTGGTTATCCTTGGTTAGATTCTTTGGGTACTGTTAACATTAATGTGCAAAATAAGTTTATGAAGTTATGGTACAGGAAAAATAAGATAACATTACAAGATATTTCTTAGTTTAAGGAGGAAGGATCCAAGGAAAAACAAGAAGTGGTTGTAGAGAAAAAAATTGAAGAACAAATAGAAGAACCTAAAATAGAATCCAAGAAGGCAGTAGCAATCGAGCCCATGGAAATAATAATAGCAAAGTCCAAGGAAGCTTTGATAGAAGAGCACAAGGATACACCAAACAAAGGGAACATGAAAGAACAATGTGTAGAAGAATTTAGAGCAATGGAGCCAAATTTTGAGGAGTCAAAGAAGGTAGAACATTAAGTTAATGCTGCACCATATCACAATCCACACCACCATGAGCAACAACAATCTTGGAGGTATTGCTCAAGGCAAAAAAATTATGGTTCTACATGGAATCAGAAGGGAACCAATTATGGCAGTGTTTGGCAAAGAAAGCATAGTGATCCTAGTTTTCAGAGCGGTTCATCAACATCAAGGAACAAGTGGACCCATCATTAAAGTTATAAAAATACAACAACAGAAGCATGGAGCCAACGAAGCCTATTTGGATACTCAAGTAATAAATAACATACCAACATCAACGTGGTTCACTTAATTGGATGGATGATCGATATTGGTACCATTTGCTAGCATTGCTTAGCAAATCATATTATCTTGTTTCTTCACATGTTTCGAGGATGAAACATTTGTAAGGAGGGTGGCATGTTAGGGTACCTAGGAATAGATATTTGGGGATATATTATTATATTGTATAAGGGTTGGAATGGGCCACACATAACCCAAGGTTGATTGTATTATAATATATAATAATATAATATTATATTAGTAGTAGGCTCCCCAAAGTAGAATAAGAAGATGGATATATAAAGAAGAGATATTTGTCATTGTAATCATCATGGAGATCAATCATATGTAATCTGTCTTTACCGACGAAGTGGATTATGGGACTTTGTCCTCCGTAAGTGTCTCTCTCATATTGGGAGATCTTATGGAGTTATTCCTTCCTTAAGGATTATTATTGGTATTTCCCTACCTTAAGGGTATTATCTATATCTCTCTAATTTGTGGATTTTTACTGTGGATAATTATTTGTGGATGAATGATTTGATATTTCCGCATATTGGTGAATGATTTCTGTTAATGATAATAAGGTTTTGCAACACTATGGTCTAGCTTAAGGAGACTTATGCAAGAAATGTTTTTGCAACAATAGTTTTAGATGATGGGGGATCCAAATAAGTCTACTTTAAAATGTGGAAGCCCACTAAAGCATCTATTATGGGGGGAGATATTATTTAATTAATAATGTCTTCTCTCCTTGGCATCTAATTCAAATTATGGGGGGTGTTGAAATTGTAATCTAATTCACGATCAAGGCAAAATTGTACATTGTATTGGATTGGTCTAAGAGAATTTAATCCTAAAATCTATTAATTATTTGTAATATTTTATTATAGAAGGCGCATGAGTTGCGATCAACCTTGTTATGGTTAAACCCTCTTTATAACTTATAATTAACCTATATCCTTATTATTATGTTGTCTTAGGTTAAAATTTATTATGTAATTGGGGTTTTTGTATTACTATAAATACCCTCATCCACTCCTTATTTCATTATTGGAGTGTTGTGTAGTATTATTAATGGATATAGTGATTATTTATGGTGCCTAGGGTGCCCACCATATCTCTATTTTTTGTCCTTATTTTTGTATTTTGTATAAGATTTGAGTGGATGGTTTGCTTCTATTTGTTTCTAAAAAATATTATAAATTCCAACAAAGGTAGTAAAATCCTTCATAGATATCAGAGGAATATGAGAGTAAACCAATAAGTTCAAAGGGCCTTAATAGGTCCAATGAAGAAGTTGATTTTGAGGCCTAGTGATTGCACCTAGATTATTTTGATGAGGAGAAGGTTGGACATACTATTGATGAGGAACGTGTATTGCATAACTAGGAGGTGGGTACAAGTGGTATGGAGTATAAAATGGAGGGTACTAAAGAGATATATTTTGGTAAGCCCAATGTTGATTGAGAGGTGGTTGAACATTTTGTTGTGAAGGGTGATAGTTCACCCCTATTTGTAGGGTTTGTTTGTTTTGAAGAGGTGGATCTTACATGTTTTGTTATGCTTGGTTGGTTGGAGGTGGTGTTAATCCTTGGGTATTTCCATGGGATACTTATGACCCCATTTCTCTAGCCATCACTTATGTATTCTAGGCAAGTTTTAGATTTAATCCTAATGATGTTATTAGGGTTGACAATTGACCTAGAGGGATGTTGCAAGTATTTGATAAACTAGATCCATGTGGGTTGTGGGGTGCTTCTGGGAGGTATATTTTATATACCATAAGCCATAGGTTGGGTATAGATATCATTCATGAAAAGTGGGTTGGTTACGGGGTACATCAACTGGTACTTGATATAAGGGATTGGTGTGAGTCACTAAAGGAGTTGGGTTAGAAAAAGTTAGGTTTACTAGGAGAGATGAATAACTCATTTGTTGGTTCAAGTAGTCTATTTATGGTGGTATGAAGCATTGGATAACTAGATCAACCATGGGAATTTTTCCTTTTTATGAGGCGGAAGTGAACATTAGGACCTCTTCAAACTTGTCTTCATGATGTATCCACATGGTTGTTTGTTCTTTTCTCTTTCCTTTAGATTTCCTGTGATGAAATGCAATTATGTTTATTGTTTAATGTTCTTTTCCTTTCTTTTTGAGACTTAGTTCATGTACTCATAGGTTTTTAATTACATAGAGAAAATTTCAAAGTCAAAATCTACAAAAAAAAATTCAAAATTAAAAAATCTACAAATTGAGTGTTTTGTTCACAAATCAAAATTATTTGCTCATTATTTTAGGCAATTCGCTAACAGAATATAGTTTTATATTATGTTAAAAAAGTGAATGATTCACCAAATTTATCAAGTGATTCACTTATTCATTTGAACTTAGAAATAATTGTAGAAATTGAAGATTGCCCAAACAAATTGCTAGGGGTAAACTTCTTGTGACATTGGAACAAATCGCCTTCTTGTGAGAAAGGGAATAAGAAAATTGTCTTTCCTAGTGAATCACTTCCCAAACCTTAAGAGAAATGCTCACTTTATTGATCAAATCACTTCTTGTCTTGCACTTAGTCAAAATTTAACTTAGAATCCATTCTAAGTACTTTTGCTTGTGGCAAATGCACATATGAGGTCTGATTCATGTTTTTGGTGTTGTTTAAATGCCATCGTATTTGTAAAAATATTAGATTTTTAAAGTTTGTATCAGAGTCACCATTCATAAAGTACCTATAATATTTAAGTATAATTAACAAAGAATTGATAAAATTAAGCAAAATCAAGCTTGGAACAAAAAATTATACGAGTTGCTCTAAATTCAACTTGTAAATATGTAGGTTCAACCAAGTGATTTTCTTAGTAAATTGAATGATTCACTTGTGCTTATCAAGTGGATTACTTGATTTTAATAATTTAGGTAGCTTTTAGATTTTTGCTCAAAATCAAGCAAATCGTTTCCTTTTATGAGAGAATTACTTGCGAATTCAGACTTAGCAAAAAATTTCTTCAAATTTGAGCCAATCACTTTGTCTGTGATGAATGCATTTTTGAGCATGATATTTGAAATTTTTTAGCAAAAATGCATTAAAATGGGGGTTTGTCCCACCAAGCATGCCTGAAACTATGTTGATAGAGGGAATTGTCCTAACTTCTAATTTGAGTGGTGCACCCTGAATCCAAGTTTCAACAAGGTTGGATGGGTTTACCAAAGGCTTCCCCCAACATTTGTATTAATATTAGATCCCTGCTATCCTCATGTTTATCTCCAATGTAAACTTAAATGCATAGAAATAAAGTGCAAAAAGGAAAATTGCATAAAAGTAAATATAGAAAATAAAATTATGAAGTTTAGAGTACGATAAATGAAAGCAAATATGGTTGTTTTTTTTTTGGTAAATAAGGTACAAATTCATTACTACCGAGTTTTACAGGTTGACCCAAAACCTATTACAAAATCAGCACAAAGCTTAAGCGGAACAAAAAAGAGCCACACAGTCTGTTCTTAGCCCCCTACTAGGGCCACACAGCCAACAAAGAGCAACAAGCTTACAAAGGATTACACACACCTTAAAACACAGGCAGTCGACAATTTCGCCTCCTAACACTTTCTCTTCTCTTTTGGTCGCGAAATTGTGACATGTCGCGATATCGCGACACTTTTCCTTCCTCCTCTTTCTTTTCTCTTTTGGTCATGAAAAAGCGACATGTCGCGATATCGCGACACTTTTCCTTCCCGCTCTTTCTCTTCTCTTTTGGTCGCGAAAATACGACATGTCACGAAATCGTGACACTTTTTCCCTCTTGCTTGTTCTCTTCACTTTTGGTCGTGAAACAGCGACATGTCGCGAAATCGCGACACTTTTCCTTCCTCCTGTTTCTTTTCTCTTTTGTTCGCGAAAAAGTGACATGTCACGAAATCGCGACACTTTTCCTTCCCGCTCTATCTCTTCTCTTTTGGTCACAAAAATTTGACATGTCGCGATATCGCGACACATTTCCCTCTTGCTTATTCTCTTCACTTTTGGTCACGAAAAAGCGACATGTCGCGATATCGCTACACCCTTTCTTTCATTCTGAACATGTCGCGAAATCGTGACACTTTTTCTTTCCTCCTCTTTCTCTTCTCTTTTGGTCACGAAAATGCGACATGTAGCGATATCGCGACACTTTTCCTTCTCGCTCTTTCTCTTCTCTTTTGGTCGCGAAAATATGACATGTCGCGAAATCGTGACACTTTTTCCATCTTGCTCTTTCTCTTCTCTTTTGGTCGCGATAAACCGACATGTCGCGATATCGCGACACTTTTTCCTTCTTGCTCTTTCTCTTCTCTTTTGGACGCGAAAATCTGACATGTCGCGAAATCGTGACCCTTTTTTATTCAAGCTCAACATATCGCCGGACAGCGACACCAAATCCTTCTTGCTCACCATGTCGCGATATCGTGACACTCTTTCTTTTAACATGTCGCGATATCGTGACACTTTTCCTTTCTTGCTCTTTCTCTTTTCTTTTGGTCGCGAAAATGCGACATGTCGCGATATCGCGACACTTTTTCCATGTCGCGAAATCGTGACACTTTTTCCATGTCACAAAATCGTGACACTTTTTCTAACATGTCGCGATATCGCGACACTTTTTCCTTCCTTCTCTATCACTTCTTTTTTGGTCACGAAAATGCGACATGTCACGATATCGTGCCACTTTTCCTTCTTGCTCTTATTCTTCTCTTTTGGTCGTGAAAAGACGACATGTCACGAAATCGTGACACTTTTTCTTTCTTGCTTTTTCTCTTCTCTTTTAGTCGCGAAACCAAGACATGTCGCGATATCGTGACACTTTTTCCCACTTGCTCTTTCTCTTCTTTTTGGTCACGAAAATGCGACATGTCGCGATATCGCGACACTTTTTCTTTCTTGCTCTTTCTCTTCTCTTTTAGTCATGAAAACACGACATGTCACGAAATCGTGACACATTTTCCCACTTGCTCTTTCTCTTCTTTTTTGGTCATAAAAATGTGACATGTCGCGATATCGCGACACTTCTTCCTTCATGCTCAACACATCGCCAAAAAGTGTCACTTTTTCCTTCTTGCTCAACATGGATCGACATCGCGGCACTCTTTCATTCATGTCGCGATATCGTGACACTTTTTCCCTCTTGCTTTTTCTCTTCTCTTTTGATCGCGACAACGCGACATGTCGCGAAATCGCTACACTTTTCCTTTCTTGCTCTACATGTCACGAAATCGTGACACTCTTCCTTTCTTGCTCAACATGTCACGATATCGTGACCTTTTTTCCTTCTCGCTCGACATGTCGCGATATCGCGACACTTTTCCTTTCTTGCTCAACCTGTCACGAAATCGCTACACTTTTCCTTTCTTGCTGAAAATTGCTTTTCCTGAAACTCGAACAATTCATGAAAACGTGACATCGGTCTTTGGCCTCAGCCATTGCCCCTGACCCCATAACATGAAGCCACCAAGCCACCTGGATCCTTCCCCTATTGCAAAGAAAGCTAAAGCCATCACAATAAGGACCGAAGCAATCCTGACAAAACCGCATTGAAACTGCTCTCCCTTTTTTCGATCCCCATAACTTCACCATCATTGGCGATCATTTTGAATTATTTTATCCACTTCACTTGGGACTCCATGTTCCCAAGTGACCAACCCAACGGCTTCCACCCCTAAATTGGCCAAGATATCAACAGTTTTATTTGCTTCCCTAAAAATGTGTTGGGCCTTTCGATCGTTCCTGGCATGGTAAAGGATCCTAGCCTCTTCGATGACAGTCTTAATCCACCATGGAGGATTTTTCCCATTGCTGAGAAGGTTTATGACCTGCATCGAATCTCCTTCGATAATTAGTTTACCTTCAATTTCCTGAGCCAATTGAAGACCCCTCCATAACGCTCTTGCTTCCGCCTCGTTGTTAGTCCTAGTTCCCAGCTATTCAGAGAAGGCCATCACCAACTTACCTTGATGATCTCTCACTGCTCCTCCAGCCCCTGCATTTCCAGGGTTACCTTTAGAGGCCCCATCGAAGTTGAGCTTGAACCAACCAACCGGGGGCGGTTTCCACTTGACATCTAATCTGGGATTGACCTTGATTACAGGTTTCTCGCCCAGAGTAATATTTAAGGATTGAGCGATCCGCCTCTCCCAGGGGAAAGGATTTCGATCCTCATAAGGTATAAGGCTGACGTTTTCATGGGCGAAGGTAAGAATCTTATTGGTAATGGAGGTGACATCATGGCTCGACTCATGGAAAGCTCTAAGGTTTCTTTCTAGCCACACCTACCAAAGAAAATGATGGAGACAAATCTTCCAAAAGAACCTCATCCTAAGGCTAACAAAGGGATTTGGCCATTGGTGGAAGAGGTCAAAGATGGTAGCTGGTCTGACCCAGCAAATGCTAAAGGCTTGAAACAACCCATTGAGGACACTCAGAGAGACCGAACATTCAAGGAAAATATGGTGGGTGGACTCCCAATTACCCCTGCACAAATAACATCGGTTAGCAATTATCATACCTTTCCTTAACAAGTTGTCAATCGTCAGAATCCTGCCTTGGATCACCAACCATGAGAACATAGCAACTTTAGGAATAAGGTTTTTGACCCACACCAACTGAGTCTGGAGTGTGGGGTCATCGGTATCTAACATTAGCATATATGCAGATTTGATTGAGAACTGCCCACTTTCGGTAGCTGCCCATATTACATGATCCTGCTTAGGATTCGTGGAAATGAATTGTTGATGCAGGATGCTTTGGAGTTCTTCTGATTCAGCTTCAAAGCCTTGAATCCTTATCTATTTCCAAATAAGCCTACCTCTGTCCTGTCTTATGAAATCAGCCACTTTCCTTCCAAAGAGGTCCTCTGTTATTCTTTTGATCCTTGCCAGGGTAGGAAACTGAGATAAAGCTTCATCCTTGGCCCACCTGTCATCCCATAACTTGATCTTCTGCCCATTACCAAGAACCCATCTTAGGCCTTTCTTTAAGACCTCTCTACTTGTTAAGATTGCTTTCCAGAACGTCGACCCTCCACCGTGCATCGAATCATTTAGGAAATCGGTATCTTGAAGATATTTTCTTTTAATTATGGCAGTCCACTCATTCTCCTCATTGTTGATAAGATGCCAAGCTTGTTTGGCAAGCAAGGCAGTGTTTAGGTGAGCAACTCTTCTTAGTCCTAGCCCCCCATTTTCTTTCGGCCTGCAAACCTTGCCCCAGCCCACAAGGTGGAACCTCTTTTTTTCCTCTGACCCAGACCAGAGAAAATTCTTTTGGAGCTGTTCAATTTTTTGGTAAACTCTGGTTGGGGCCTTAAACACAGAAAGAAAATAAATCGGGATGCTCTGTAAGGATGCCTTAGTGAGAGTAAGCTTCCCGACCTGAGATAAGAGATGACCTTTCCAACCAGCCAGTTTCTTTTGAATTCTTTCAACCACTCTATCCCACATCGACTCTCTCGGAGAACCATAGAAAAGGGGAAGGCCTAAATAAGATGTAGGAAAAGTCGCTATCGAACATCCCAAAATCGTAGCTATTCTGGCTTGTCTCTGGATTGGGGTGTTGAGGAAGTAAAGCTTACTCTTGTTGAAATTTACCTTCTGGCCCGCCGCATCCTCGTAGAGTTGGAGTATGTGCTTAATTCTTCTGGCTTCAACCACTGACGAGTGAGTCAACAACAAAGTGTCATCAACAAATTGTTGGTGAGAAACTGGGTTGGTGAGAGATGTGGCTTTAATCCCCGAGATTAATCCAGAAATACAAGCAGCTTTTATGGTTCTACCTAATGCCTCTGCTACTAAAATGAACAACATTGGGCTAATCGGATCTCCTTGTCTAAGCCCCCTATGACTCTGGAAATACCCAGCTGTCGTGCCATTGACCAAAACTGAGAACCAAGGTTCGGATATACATTCTTTTATCAGCCTGACCCACTGAGGATGAAAGCCAAACTTTAGAAGAACAACCATCAAGAACTCCCAGTTAATGCGGTCAAAAGCTTTATTCATATCAAGCTTTAAAGCAAAGACCTCCTTGTTGGTTTGCCTTGCAGAGTGCAGAGCTTCATGGACAGTGATTGCACCATCCAGAATTGATCTCCCCTGAACAGAACTTCCCTGACCAGGGTCAATAATGAGGGGCAATATTTCTTTCATTCTGTTAGCTATGGCTTTGGTTAAGATCTTGTAGGATACGTTACATAAGCTAACCGGTCTGAAATCTGCCATTGTCTCCGGAGATGGGCCCTTCGAAATCAGGGCAATAAAGGTGGACTTGAACCCTCTCGGAATATGTTTTGAAGCCTAAAACTCTTGGATAGCAGAAATGACATCCTCTCTCACAATATCCCAAAAAACTTGAAAGAACCGAGGAGGGAACCCATTAGGGCCAGGGGCCTTCTCAGGTTCCATACTAAACAACGCCTTTCTGATTTCTTCATCGATGAATGGAGCAATAAGCTTGCCATTCATGGCCTCATCAACCACGCAAGGAATGAACTGGAGGAGAGTGTCCTTAGCTTCCTCTATACACTGGGATTCATCTCCGAGAAGGGAGCTAAAATAAGCAATTGCTTCCTCTCTGATCTCACTCAGATCCTGGGTTTTGGATCCATCAGCTTTGGTCAACTCTCTGATCTTGTTATTACTTATGTTCCTCAATGTTGTGACATGAAAAAACTTTGAGTTCAAGTCACCATCCTTTAGCCATAAAGCCCTTGATTTTTGTCTCCAGTATACCTCTTCACAAGCCAGAATATTGTGATATTCTGATAGCTTGGCTTGCTCCTCCTTCCTAGTAGCTTCATCACCTAAACCATTTTGTATGGAGTTGTCAATGATCTGCAACCTTTCTCCCACATGTTTCTTGTTCTCAAACAGGTTCCCAAAAACCTCCTTATTCCAAGTTCTAAGATTATCCTTTACTAATTTCAGCTTTTGAGCAAGTTTGAAACCTGAACTTCCCTGGAAGGGTTGCCGCCACCATCTGGAAATATTTTCTTTTAACTCCGGGTGCTCGATCCACATCGACTGGAATCGAAAAGGTTTTTTGAAGGAGTTTGACTTTGGAACCTCCCAAAGGATGGGATTGTGATCAGAGGAAATTTTGGGAAGAGTTTGCAAAGTCGAGTCTCCAAACCCAGCAATTGCCTCCTTCGATAAGAAAAACCTGTCAAGTCTTTCCTGGATAAGTTGGCTTCCTGCACGCCTGTTGCTCCAAGTATACTTGGCTCCTCTTAGTCTCACATCCATCAGTTGGTTCGAGTTAACGAAGTCATTGAAGTCTTCCATACTTCTGGTTGGGAGCCCAGAGCCACCCTTTTTGTTCGAGGGGTATAATGGCGTGTTGAAATCGCCAGCCATCACCCACGGGATGTCATGGAAAGCATCACCCAGTTTACCCAAATACTCCCACAACGAAGCTCTTCCTTGGACATCATTGGGAGCATAGACATTTGAGAAAATCCATGACCTATTGTTGTCAATGTCATGGAAAAAAACACTCAGCACCCTATCATCATCTTGGATGATGCTGCCTTCCACCACCCGAGGATCCCACAGAACCATGAGACCCCCTGAAGCTCCTCTAGCCGGTTTGAACACCATGTCCCCTTGGCTCCACATATTTTTTGCTATTGATTTTGACTGGGCTTCGCCTAGTTTTGTTTCTTGCAGCAACACAATTGTTGGATTGTACTGCCTTCTTAACGAGCTAACCACCCTTTGAGTGGGTTGGCCATTGAGGCCTCTCACATTCCATGAGAGAACCTTCATTTGGATTGTTTAGAGTTTTTCCCCTTCCCCCTCCCTTGAGGAGGTTTTCCTGATTTGTTATCTTCAAGCCCTGGGATAACTTGTTGTATCAGAGTTTTCTGTTTGCCACTGGCAATCTCATTGTCAGTCCTCATTCTGTTGAGCTCTGCATTTGAAATCCTCCCCTTCTTTCTCTCACTGCCATAGTCAATAGGTGACTTAGTAGTACTCCTGGTCTGTTTGGGGCTAAAAGGTGGATGATCTCTCTGTTGTAGAACCGGACTAACACATTCCTCCAAAACATTCATTTCTACCTCCTCAATCCTAGATTCTAACTCCTCCATCTGTTTCCTGAATTCTCCTGATGAACCTTCTATATGGTTTGACGGGCTCCTGGCTGTGATGGTGGGAAGGTCTAAAATCGATGACCCAATCTCCTCCACCCATTTTTTGTATTCTCTAGGATTTTGCCTTGCCCCTCCCTGGGGGCTTGAGGGGTTCTTGGTTATGGGATTTGCAGGACCCGCCCAAGATGGGGGATCTAGGGATTCAGGGATTTCACCTTGCAGGATTCCTCCTTCTAAATCCTCGCTCTCCCCTTCTCCCAATAGATCCTCTAAAATTTTGAACTTATTTGAGCTTGGAATTTTAGGGCTTACCTTATTTTCCTGGTCGTCGGAGAGGAGTTGCTTACCTTTACTCTGACCTTGCCCTGCCCCCTGTTTTGTCTTCTCCTGATAAAAGTGGTTATTTTTAGATTGCCTAAACCCTCCTCTGCCCATATGGCCTCTATTTGGAGGGAGGTACCTAGGAAACCCTCTCTCATTTGCTCGATTGCCTTCCATATTTTGGTTTTCTCTGCTATCTACAAGTTTAGGGCACTGATTTTGCAAATGGCCTTGGGTTTTGCACTCAGTACAAAAAGCTGGCCTATTTTCATATTCCACCACCTATTTTCTTAGGTAGTTGTCGTACTCTAGCTCCACAAAATTTGGCAACTCAGAGTCTAAATTAGCGTTGATGCAAAACCTTGCATGTGTCATCCTTGTCCTAGCCAAGGTTGCATGATCTATGGCCACCAATTCTCCAATCACTTTGGTGATGCTTTGCAGCCAATACTCGTTGAAAAACTATGCTGGTAGGTTAGGAAGACGAACCCAAATAGGGGCAGTATTGATACTCTATTTTTTAGGGTCGAAATCCTCCCCCCACTTCCTGAGGAAAAGGCTGCGTTTCCCTAAAAACCAGGGTCCTCCGGTTAGAACGCGGTTTGCATCCTCCTTGTTATTAAATCGTAAGATAAAAAAACCCCTGGACAGGGCAACAACTTCCAAACTCCCCACCGTTCTCCATTTGGACAGAGCCCAGGATCGAATAGTCTCAATATCCGGCCTTCCACCCAAAAACTTACCCACGAGCGAAAACTCTTCCATGGCTAAAAAAGAGCCCATCAACTCAGAAGGAGCCACTATCCTATTATTCACCGAAATGAGGGGCGGGAATGAAAGGAAATCACTCACCCGACCCTTAACAGTTTTCGCAAAATACCGGCCCTCTCTGGGACCCGCAACGCCCTTCTGGGTCCCTTTGTCCGGATCTTTTTGAGGAGGGTCGAGCCCACTAGGGATGACCCCACCTAACGTCGAAGGCCTCCCTTCCTCTGGATCCTCACCTGATTCCATCTCGATGGTCCTTCCCAAACCCTCCGTGCCTTCTCTGCAGTTCCCGCCCAAAATTTTCAAACCTCCTCCGCTTCGCTCCGCGTTCACCTTTAAAGCAAATATGGTTGTTACTGTAGCAAGGAAAGCATGTAACTAGTCAACACATGAGAAATTGAATAACACCAATGTCTATCCATTCGTCTGGTTATGAAATTCATAATCAAATGACAAGATGGCCTATAAGGTTCATGCCACAATTGCCACACATTTAGCAAACTAGGAGGGCAGTTCCATTGATGCAATGAATAGGAACTTGTCAATTTATTACAACCTCATGAGTGAAAAGCACAATGTGTGTTTCATAGAGTGTAGTTTAAAATCCTCATGGCCAAAATGTAGTTACAATGAGGGCCCTAGGCCCCAATTTTTAGCAAAAGTTTACCCCTGAGTTACATGGGGTGAAAAAAAATTACTCTTAGTAAAAGTAAATATTTGGGGGCAACTAGAGCAAAATGTTGCACTTTTAAATGTTAAATATCTCCAATTATACCTCTAATAGGCTTAGAAGGCTCCAAAAAATATCAAAAAAATTACTTTATGAAAGAATTTCCTCGTGATTCATGTTGATTTTCACCTTTGCAACTCTTTGAGCAATTCACTTGTTCCTATCAAGTGATGTGCTTGCTTTAACAAGCAAATTGACCATATTTGTTGAGTGAATAACTCCTATGAGTAGATAGACACTTTTATCAAGCAAATCACTCCTTTGATCAAATCGACACCTTTTTTGAGGAATAAATCCCTTTATCAAATCGACAAAAAATTATAGGTGAATCAATACTTATCAAAATTGAGCTAAATTGGAAAAAGGTAGTGTTGAGGTATTGCAAATAATTATAGTAATAATAATAATAAATCATTGCAGAATTACTAAATGATATGAGTTCAAGGAGGAGACTTAGGTTCAAATCTTGCCAAGTAATACATGTATAATTTCTAAGCTAATATAATATCATTATGTAGTTATGCTAAAATATGGGTGAGACCCATTTCAATCCCTTATAACCAAGTTAAAAGCAAGAAAGACTCATCAAATGGCATGAACTCAATTGATTCAATTCTTCAACTTTCAAGGATGAGACCTAGGTTCAAATCTTGTCAAAAAATAATACATGCCACTACATAGTCATGATGTAATACAAATGGGGTTTGTTTCAATATGCTATAGCTGATTAAAAAATTAAAATAAACTCATTTGAAAGATGAGTAGCACCATTCACACACTAAACTCTTCTATCCATAAACACTTGAACTTTTTATGAATAAATAACTTTTTAATTTCCATAAGCTTTCTCTAGGTACATGAGAAAATTATGTCCATTCAATAATATAACAGTATACCTTATGAATGTGCTTCTTATAGGTGATAAAATGACATTAATTCAATTGGATTTTTTTTTTTTTATTTTAGAGAGGAGATCCAAGTTCTAATCTTGTCGAGCAATATATGTATAATAGCTAAGTTGTTTTATTACCATTAAACTTACAATAAATAAGTAAAAACTTGTGAACATTCAATAATATAAAAAGCTACTTGATGCAATGTGCTTTCCATAGGGGATCAAATGACATTAGTTCAACTAATCATTTTTTTGGTTGAAATCTTGCTAACCAATATGTATGATAACAAGTTGTTGTAACAACAATGTGTGGTCATGATTTCATATAGGCGAAGTTCTTTTTAATCCCATATAGCCAATTAAAAAACAATTTCCATACATATTTAAGAAGATTGTTGGCACACAATAATATAAAAAACTACTTCATGCTATGTCTAATATATATCATATACAAGCAGCGTTATCAAGGGACACTATCAAGTGTTAAGGGGACATTATTGAATATTGAAAGGATAAGAACTCGTGACCTCTTCAAGGCAAGTACTCGATTCACCACTCTAGTAAGACTTATAATCTATGTTAATGTTTTGATTATTTTTAAAGGGTAAAGGATAAAGTAGTTTTGCTTCTTACTAAAGGGTAAAGGATAAATAATTTATGTTATTGTTTTGTTTCTTTTTAAAGGGTAAAAGATAAAGTAGTTTTGCTTCTTTCTAAAGGAGAAATGATAAAGTGATTTTTAACGTTCATGAGACCATAGGTTAAATGAGATTACCCTTGTTTTACCTAATATATGATTATTCAACTATACTTCAATTAATATAGTGTATAACCGTATCCCCTACAAGAATTAAATTTTAAACCTTCATTCAAAGTTTCAAAATCTATAATGTTAAACTACTATGATTGTATAAAACTAAAGTAGGACAAGGTGCAGCAAGAACTCAATGATAAACCATGACAATATTAGTTTATGTTTTGCTCTAATTTGATAGAAGCTTGATATCTTACATTTTATGCAAAGCAAATATAATATAACCCCACTATATTGAAGCCAAGGAAAGGATATCTATATTCCAATTCTTATAAGAATATTCCACTAACAACTAAAGAGGAAGAAACATTGCATTAGACCAAACTTCATGTTGCCACCCTGTCCACACATACATTATAAAGTTGTCCATTAAAAAAACGTAGGAAGACATTTATGGAGCTTAAATTGATAGACCCATGTGCAATGACGACAAATTATTTATATTGTGCATTAATAACGTGTGCACCATAGGGGTACAGTCCTTTAAATAATTTTAGTTTTTTCCACAAAAGACAAAAATTCCAAGTGCAATGGCTTAGAAGTTTTAGGGGTACAGTCCTTTAATAGTGTGACGTTAACTCTCTAACATTAGATGGGTCCCCGAGTAAGTGGAGGCAGATACACCAAGAATGTCAAACTTCACACCTGAGTCAAGCATTGTGGGGTTGGTTAGAATACTTTTGACCTCAAAAAAAAATACTAAAATAATAATAAATATTAAAAAAATTATTTAAAGTAGTAGGTGGAGGTATTATCTGCAAAATACAGAGTTTGATTCAATTCTTACTCTCATGTCCTTATATTTCATATATTTGCCAAACATTTTTAAAATTCTGAATATAAGATAATTATTATATTTAAAAAATGCTTTCACCTTGATTATAGTTTATATTTTACTATTGAGGGCATTTATGTCTAAGGCAAAGCTATTTAGTTTAATATAATTTATCCAATAGCTAAAAATATTTATAATATAAATGTTAATTTTAAATATTTTATTAAATAATATTAGTTAATAAATTGTTTTTTTTAATTTAAATTTAAATAATCATAATATAAGTATTGTCACCTTACATTGCTTTCGAAGTTCTCTTCCTTCTATTATAATTAAATTAATTGTCATGTCCATTTTCAATCAACTTGTCTTCTCTCCAATAATGTGGTGTATACATTCCATGAAATGGAGATGCAATATGAGTTGGGTTCTCTCTTTAGAAAGTCATATCTATTTAGATTTAGAGTAGCTATCAACTACTATGCATTATTTTAGTAAAAAGAACTATAAAATGTTTGTTTTGGTTGGAAGGTAAAAAAAAAAAAACAGCCATAATAAGCTTATTTGCTTGGTATTTCATATCAACTAAATATTAGATATAAATAGATATTTATATTAATTAATAGTAATTATTAAGATTGATAAAGTATTAAATGTAATTTTTAAGTTTATTTAAGATTGAAATGGGTTTTATTTGTATTATATTATTATGGGTTTCCTCTTTGAATATTGAGGTTGAACTAATACCATTTGATTAAAATTTTAGGACAAACATAGGTTTTGAAAAGGTCTTAAACGTTATACTAGGATTTGAACTTAGATCTCTAGATAAAAATTGAGTGTAGTTTTTTCTTATAATAAGATTAAAGATTCAATCTTTATAGTCTTGTATTTTCATGTGTATGTGCAACATTTTTAATATATATAATATATATATATATATATATATATATATATATATATATATATATATATATATATATATATATATATAATTGAAACAAATCCCATTCATTTTACACTGTGACCACACAAAGTGGTGATATAACAACTTGAAAATTATACATATATCACTTAAGAAGATTTAAACATAGACTTTTTTTCTTAAAAATTGGGAAATTTAGTAGATTAAATTCATACTATTTTTTTTTTTGTCAAAGTAATATGAAGTACAATGGGTGACACAACTAAGACCACACTTTTAAAGGGCATAACAACAAGGGGCCACTATCATCATGATTTGAACTCAGGTCACCGAGATGAAATACTGACAACATACCATTTAAGGAAAATAAAATTTATGCTACTTAATTTTTTTGTAAAATTTTAATAATTAAATATAATTGTATTAAAATCATTTATATAAAAAATTTAACTAGTTTTAAAGATGTTTTTTAAACTTCATTAACATTAAAGAAAAAAATTTGTTCTTGAATTTCATTGTTAAAATATTTTATAATAACATTTGATTCATTGTTTAAAGTGTGATTTTTTTCTGCCGGGCGTTTTGGCGGGAATTCCTCTGCACTGTCGACGGCCGTGGCTTCAGGGTTTCAGTTCGGAAACCGCCTTCAGCGTGTTTGGGGTCTGTTGCAGGCCTCTCGGACAAGGATCTTTCGGTTCCCTGGGAGGGCCCAATGGGGTCTCTTCCCCGGTTCTCGCGAAGGAAAAAATACCTCTTATGCGGAGATTCTTCGAGAGACTCCCGCGTCTTCCTCTCGTCGAAGCTCAACGCAGTGCCTCCCATCTGCTAGCCAAGAATGCGGGCAAGGGCTCTCCCGGGCACGTAATAAATGGTTGTCTCCCGCAATCTACATTAAGACCGAAAATTGTCATCGAATCCGTAGCCGGTTGAAGACACGATAAACTACCGGACCACGCATGATCCGATTTGCAAGTTCATGGGCATTCGACCCACCCCCGCACTTTTTGCATTCCCCGGGTGAGACAAAACTGGGAGCCAATCGGTGAGTACTCCTTATGGCCCATTAGCAATGGGTATTTCATTATTAGTTTTTCTTCCCTAATGGATAGAAACAGAGCATTTGAATCAGAGAAGAGGAGCCATGGCCCGGCAGGGTTATTTGTCCAGCCATGGAGAGCGGGTTTTGATCCTCGCATTGAACCCACGGCTGTCCCGGTTTGGATCCGGCTGTACGCGCTCCCGATGGAGTTTTGGGGTGAGCGGATTCTTGAATTGATAGGCAACTCTCTAGGTAGATTTTTGGGAGTTTCTAAGGATACCATTGAAGGAAATACCGCCGTTTATGCAAGAATTTGTGTAGAATTGGATATTAGTCAATCGCTACCAGCTGAGATGGAATTGGAGCTAGCAGACATTCTTGGGTACAACAGTATAGACTATGAAGCCCTACCTTTCCGTTGTAGAGTCTCGCCATTTGCATGGCCATTTGGCAAGGTTTTGTCCAAATATCTTGAGCTCCAATGCGGATGCTACACAGTGAATGTCAAATCGCTCCCGAGGAGGTAAGTCCACTTCGGCCAAGGAACCATCTGTCATTCCCACTGGGTCTGAGGGCCAGAATGATGGCTTTGAACAGCAGAAGAGGAGAAGAAACAAAAAGAGAAATGGTAAGGAGCAAGCTCTCCCCAAGCCAACAAATCGGTATGAAATCTTCAAATCTCTTGTGGATCAAGAAGACCAACCTATGGATGGAGCAGATGGGATCCTTGAGGACAATATTATCCCAACTCATGCTCCTCCTTCCTCAACCCCTGTCCTTGAACAGACTTTTGATTCCTCTGAGTCTTTGCACCATGAAAACCTTGGGACTCTGGTTATCCACGCCCACACTCAACCTCGTTATCAAAGATGTTTCTATGGGAATTGCAAAAAAGCTCAGAGAAAGACCAGCTCTTGGAATTTCACAGGTGGAGAAGAGATCAAAAAATAGTAATTCCCAAGGGGTGGGCAGGAAATCCAATAAGGATCTAATCGCAATGCAAGGGGATAAGCTAATCAATGGAGGACTCGCAAGAACAATTGATTCGTATTGCTCCCAAGGTTTCCAATGATTGTACAATCTTGGAATGTGAGGGGTTTAAACAAGAGAACCCATCAATCTGCTGTTCAAAGACTTTTAGAAAGAAGTAAAACAGACTTCCCGCTCATTCAGAAACAAAAATGTCATTAGACCTCATGAGTAAAACCGTTGGCCGAACTGGAGGGGTGTCGGCCATATGGCAGTTGGCCGCTCTTGGTGCCTCTGGAGGGATTGCTACTCTTTGGAATCCTTTGGCATGGATAGCAAGAGATCATATAGCCTGGAGAGGGGTCCTAACATCTCTTTTCAAGAATATAGTTACAGCTGAACAAGTCTTAATTACAAATTTTTATGGGGTACAGAATACCGAAGGTCAACGGTCTCAATGGAAAGCTGTTCAAAACATGAGGTCCTCCCGGAAGATCTTGATTGGATTTTAGCCGGGGATTTCAATGCTAAATTATCCGCTAGAGATCGAGAAGGTGGCATCCCCTGCTTGGATACAGGGGATAGGCTGTTTATTGCCCACGTTCAGGCCTTTAACCTTGTTGACATCAAAGGTCCTGGTACAAACTTTACATGGACTAATAAGAGAAGAGAGCCATACAATAGGAGGGTTAAGCTTGACAGGTTTTTGGTCTCGGAGGAAGCTTATGTTAGATGGAATATCAAATTCCAGATCTTGGAGGGCCCAGTTTCTGATCACTCTCCCATTTTGCTGGAGGGAGGGACCATGTCAGGAAAGTATTACAAACCTTTTAAATTTGAAAATTTTTGGTTGCAAAAAGAGGACCTACGAAGGAAAATTCCACAGTGGTGGAAAGAAGGCCGTCCCCCTTTTGGAACAACTATGTTCAAAATTCACAAACAGCTTCTCTATGTTAAGAGTAAACTGAAACAGTGGAAGCAAACTAACAAATCTGATTTCCAGCTCCAACGGGCCCCCTTGCTGGATAGATGGAATGAGGTGCAAAAACAATTCAGAGAAGGAATTATTTCGGAGCATCTTAAATTTGAGGATGACGCCTTACGCAAAGCGCTTGAGGACATTGATAATCAAGAAGAGATCTACTCGGAGACAAGAGAGCCGTAAATACTTGGCTATTAGAAGGAGACAGAAATACTAAATTTTTTCATCGTTCTGCCTGTGCTAGAAGGCAATTGAATAACATGGAGCTCCTCCAAGATGAGTTTGGAAATTCCTTTGACACTCTTCCTGACATGCACTCCATTTCTATGGAGTACTTCTCAAACCTCTTCAAGGAAAGTCTGCAGCATGATGTGGAAGCACAAAATGAAGTCATTGACGGAATTCCCTCTATTATTTCTCATGAAGAGAATCAGTCCCTTCTTAAGCCCATAGATCGTGATGAACTCAAGAAGGTAGTCTTCGGGATGTGCACAGGAAAGTCGCTTGGCCCGGACGGTTTCCCTATTGAGTTCTTTCAGCCTTCCGGGGACATCCCGGAGGAGGACGTGTTGGTCGTCATTGAGGAATCCCGAATTAACAAAAGAATGCTCAAGGCTCTAAATCATACCTTTATCTCTTTAATTCCGAAAGGAGAGGGGGGGGCTCTCATTTCTGATTTCAGACCTATTGCTCTATGTAATGTGATCTATAAAATTATTTCTAAACTTATGGCTGAAAGACTAAAACCCCTCCTTCAAAAGTTAATTTCCCCTGAGCAAGGGGGTTTTGTTGAAGGAAGACAGATCTTGGATGGAGTGATCTTGGCTCAGGAGGCTATCCATTCTATGCATAATTCAGGTAACAAAGGAATGTTCATCAAATTGGATATGTCTAAGGCTTATGACAGAGTAGAGTGGGGTTTCTTGGTCAAGATGTTGGCAGCCTTTGGTTTTTCTCAGATCGGATTGCCCGGGTCATGAGCCGTATCTCTACGCCTTCATACTCGTTTTAATTAAGGGGCTTCCCTCGCCACCTTTTGGAGCCTCTCGGGTCTCCGTCAAGGAGATCCCTCGCTCTCCTTATCTCTTTCTTATCTTGGCTGAAGGTCTTGGCAGACTCTTCCCGAGAAGAAGACGTCAAGGACAGATTACAGGAATTAAAATTGGAGCCGAAGTTTTGACTCATTTACAGTTTGTGGATGATACGGGCTTGGTGGGAGTTGCCAGCCTCAGAGAAGCAAGAGGAATCAAAGATACTCTTAACGTCTACCTTCGGGCTTCTAATCAAGCCATCAATGATTCAAAATCAAAAGTGGTCTTCTTCAACCTTGATCAAAGGTCGCAAGAGAGAGTTATGGAGATTCTGGGCTTCACTCGGACCTCCCTTCCGGTTGTTTATTTGGGGGTTCCTCCGCACTTTAAAAACCGACGACTGATTTCTGGAAGGACCCGCTTGATGGCATCAAAGAGAGAATGAATCATTGGTCCCATAGATGGTTAAGCTATGGGGGCCGATTAACTTTTTTGAAGTCTGTTATTCAGGCCATGCCTATTTACAAATTTTCAATTCTGGCCGCCCCTCCCTCTATCTGGAAAGAGTTGGACAAAGCGGCTAGAAGTTTTCTTTGGGAAGGTGCCAATGGAGAGAGGAAATGGGCCTTGGTTGGTTGGGATAAGGTCACCCAGCCCAAGGAAAAAGGTGGGTTGGGCTTGAGAAGCTCCAAGTTTAACAATCGGGCCCCGGTCGGGAAATTGTACTCGGAGGTGGATTTCTCACCTTCGTCTCTCTGCAGCTGGAATCCTTTCTAGTAAATACTTGGGTACTGTTCCTCCCAATGACTTGGGCCGCTATCCTCTGGAAGGTAATGGTTCTCTTGTGTGGCAGGCGCTCAAGCTTGGTTCTTGCATTATCAAAGATCAATTGTTCTGGAAAGTTGGGAGAGGGGAGAAGGTCCGGTTCCGGATCGACTCTTGGGATCGAGATCCTCCTATTCTTGCAGTGTTTCCCGATCTGCTTCCGCTAAAAATAGCTCTTGAAGACAAAGGCTGGATTCATATTCAGCCCTACTTTACTACCAGCCCTCTGGGGGAATATAAGGTTAAAAAATTTAAGCGGCTGGGTGAATGGCCTATTCCAATCCCCCTGGAGCAGGCCCCAACTCTGGAAAAACTTTTGGCTGAAAGGTTTCTATCTGGGAGTGATGAGGAGGATGAGCTTGCTTGGGGCTTTGGGAACCTTGGGGTTTATTCCATGAAGGAGGGCTATGCTTCGATCCTACCCGAGCCCCCCCACACTCTTTTCCCGTTCATGAATGGAGGAAGATTTGGCATCCCAAGAGCCGGCCGAAAGTGAACTTCTTTGCTTGGCAACCGATGCATAATGGTATTTTGACCTTTGACAACCTTAGAATTAGAGGCATCATTGGTCCTTCCCGCATGCGTCTTATGTTATAGGAATGAGGAAACCGTGAACCATCTTCTCGTTTGATTGCTCTTTCACACAAGCAGATTTGGCAACGTTGGTTCTCCCACTTTAAACTTCGTGTGCTTGGAGATCCGTCCCTGACCAATTTATGGGAAAGTTGGAAGAGAGGTAGATTTATTTCTAAAGCTCTTCGTACTGGCTGGGAGATCGGTTTCCTTTTTATTTGGTGGCAGGTTTGGTTGGAAAGAAATGCTCGTATTTTTCGTGAAACCTTCTCTTCGGTGGAGGGGATTTGGCAGATCATTTGGAGCAAAGTTGTGGAAACCGTTGCTATCTATGCTGAGAAGGAAAACCAGCCTGCTTCTAGGTCTTTGAGTGGGAGAGGTGCTGATCCGGAGAGACAGTAAGAAGTGGTTGGAAACCTCCCCGTAAGGCCGGGTCAAAATCAATACTGATGGAGCTGCTAAAGGTAATCCGGGCAATGCTGGTAGTGGTGTTATTTGCCGTGATCATGCTGGGACTGTGCTATATTGGGAATTGCAAGGTCTGGGATATGCCACTAACAATGAAGCTGAGGCCTTTGCTATTAAATCCGCTTCCATCTGGGCCGTCAAGCATGGCCATAGAAAGATAATCATTGAGTCTGATTCTCAAATCTTGGTTGGTGCTCTTGATTGCATGCGGAACTTTGCCTTAAAAGCTTGGAGGCTCCGAATTTTGGTTGCCCAAATTTTAGAGCTTTGGAAAGAAATTGAGGATGTGATTCCTGTTTATGCTAGTAGATCTCTTAATAAAGCGGCCGATTTCCTTGCTAAGTTGGGTGCTGAGAGAGAGGTTGGGATTCATCTGCATAGCAATTTGCCTGTGGAGAATGTCGAGATCAGACAAGGCCTTGATCAATTCCTCGAAATAATGTGCAAAAGTTTTTTTGCTAAGGGTCCTTTCTGTCGCGATTTCGCGACATGTTGCCCTGTCGCGGCTGTTGGTTGGCTTCTGTCGCGATATCGCGACAGGTTGAGTCTTTGTAGTCTCCGACTGGTTTCTGTCGCGATATCGCGACATGTCGCGTTATCGCGGGTCGCGATTCCGCGACATGTTGCGCTTTCGCGACATGTCGCGTTATCGCGGGTCGCGATTCCGCGACATGTTGCGCTATCGCGACATGTCGCGTTATCGCGTGATGCGATCCCGCGTCTTGTTGCGATATCGCGACATGTCGCGATATCGCGACATGTCGCGTTTCGCGCCTCGCGATTCCTCGACATGTTGCGATATCGCGACAGTCCCGCCTTCCCGGCGTCTCGGGTGGTTATCCGTCGCGATTTCGCGACCCGTTGTGATGATGCTTCTTTGTGCCGGTTTTTGTCGCGATTTCGCGACAGAGTTGTGCCCTCCCGGTCTCTCGGCATTTTTCTTGCGCGATTTCGCGGCATGTTTGGCTCCTTTGCGACTGGGTGGTTTTCCGTCGCGATTTCGCGACCTTGTTGAGGCTTGTTAGTTGCTTTCTTTTTCTGTCGCGATGTCGCGACGCTTTCTGCGGGTGGCTGTCGGGGGCCTTTCCTGTCGCGATTTCGCGACATGTCGCGTTTTCGCGCCTGTTGGTGCCTTCGTGGCCGTGTTGGGTTTTCCTGTAGCGATTTCGCGACATGTCGCGGTTTCGCGACCTGTTGCTGTTTCGTGCCTTCCGTTCTCTGTGCCTTGCGGTTCTTTGCCTTGCCTTGGTGCGCCTTCCCTGTTGTTTTGCTTGTGGCTCTGGCTCGGGATGTGTTCTCTCCCGCTTGTATCTGGTTCTTGTTTTAATACAAGTTTTTCATTTTTTCAAAAAAAAAAAAAAAACATTAAGGAAAATAAGTTCATAATGATACACTTGGAAAAATGTTGTTTATGAAGTATTGTAACATGAGCATTTTTCTTTTTCTCAACATTTAAAAAGATATAAATGAAAAAGTGTCATATTGTCATTAAAAACATGAACCAAATACAATTTGTGGCATCTATAGCATATAAGTTTAAAATATTTTTTTCAAAATTTTGAAAAAATAATAATATATCAATGATTATTGATAGCAAATATATAATTTCGTAAAGAAATTAAATATATTAATTTTAATATGAAAAAATTAAATATATTACATTAAAATGAATAATTTTTTTATGTAAATAAAATTTACAACAAAAATATTAAATGGTATGAATAAAACTAGTTAAATAGTTGAGGTTTAAATTTTGCTAGGTAATACATGCATAATTGTCAAAATATTGTAAGAATATCAAGGTAATGGAATCATGAAAATACCATGGGACTTATTTCAATCCAATATAGCTAAATAACAAAGAAGTTGCAACAAGAATAAATAATCCTTTATTAAGTTTAAATTAAAATTTTATAGTTATTAATCAAATGACATTAGTTCATCTGATTAGAGTTTTCAATTTTCAAGGAGGATATTGAGGTTTGAATCTTACCAAATAGAGTTTTCAATTTTCAAGGAGGATATTGAGGTTTGAATCTTACCAAATAATACATGTATAATTGCCAAGCAATTATATACCACTATGTGGTCATGATGTAATATGAGTCAACATCGTTTCAATCCCATATAATTCATTGACAAGAAAATATATACAACTATTTACCTTGTAGCATGGGCTTGCTCTCTGAATGAGGACACATTTATTCTACTACCATTATTGGAGTTACATCTATTCTACTACCATTATTAGAGTTATGAAGGAATTCAAACTCATGACTCACTACTTAAACTATGTTTAACAAATGTCTAGCTATTTAGACAAAGTATGTGACTTTAAATTTATAACCAAAATATACAACTTTCTCAATTAAGCATGTTGGATTCCAACGAAGTCATCATCATAAGGTTTGGATAGACCATAATGGTCTAATAACAACGATGAAAACCATCCATATAACCCCATGATTGAAATTAGTATATTCAAATTCTTTAAGATAATATCAGTCATTGTCATGCATTAGTTCTTCAAGATTTCTTACATGGTTGTTCTATTTCATAATACTTCCTTGAAATTTGATTTGTAGGGTGCATAGGATCATATGCCTTGATTCAATCCTAGCATACATAATTCTAGATATTAAGCTTTCCTAGATAGTCCAAAGAGAAGCACATAAGAGTTCATTACCTTATATTGTGTGTCTTAGTTCCAAAACTTGAAGAAAATCTCCAGAATTTTAAAATATGACACAACCCTTTGCAAAACACTCTTTAACTATGTTATTATTTACTCTCATGGAACTTGTCTTGCTTCTTAAGTCATCACTCTTGTTGTAAGTAATCTAATGCTTGCAACATGATCTACACCATAAGAATTTATTCCATTCCTTTGACCCAACTATAAGGGTTCAACTAATTATTGTAAACAATATGTAAGATGTTACAAGTAAATTATTGTTAAAGAATTGTAATATTTGCCCCATTAGATTGATTAGTTTTTATAGTGATTGTAGAACTCATAATGTTTTAGCTTCTTCATAAATTTTATGAATATCTTGATAAGTGTCTCCTCCTATGGTGTTTTCTAATCATATTCTACTTTATAGTATGTAATTTAGGATACACCCTCTTTTAGATTTAGATTTATGTGATTTGATTTAGTCCTAAATTAAGTCAATTGGGATCCATAATTTAGCAACACACATTTGCAATAATTATAAAATAATTTAATTGGGAAATGGACCTTGGTAATTAGATCTATGTGCAATGAGATATGGGTAATATTTTTGCTACTTTGATCATACTTTGTTGTACTTGAGCATTCTATTTGTTATGGCTTCCTTTCTCCCCCTCTATCCAATTTTTTATTTTCTAGGCATGTTCAATCTTATCCTTGAAGTTTAAATCCTTATTTTTTCAATAACTTAGTGATAATAGTATTGAAAAAATCAATTAGATCAAGCATTGAATCATCTCATGCATTTGTTATTCATTTTTAATAACTACATTAGAAAACTATTGCTAAACCATTTTAAGAATAACATTAATACTCTCTTTTTTTGTTGAATAATAAGGGGTTGTACTCGGGTCCCTCACCCTTGAAAAATTACATCTCTCTTATTTAGAGCTTGAAATTTTACAAATAGATACACTTCTCATATCAATTGAGATGCTATAGCTAGAAACCTACATCATTTTACATAAAATATTCGAATTCTTAATTTTTACTTTTTAGATCTTTCCAAATTTTGTATCAATACAATTAATCCAAAATTTATCAACTTTCTAGATATTTTCATATAGCAGCCTTCACAATGCCAAAACTTCACCTCTACTATCTATACCTTGCATCTTAGTAGAGTAATATTTCCAAAACATCACACTACAATAGTCCATTTTACCAAATATGGATTGCTAGTTTCCTTCATGAAACACAAGTGCAACCATAAAAATTATAATAAATAATCTAAAAGAAAACACATTATTATTACAAAATAAAGCAGATAATACTAATGGAAAACATTAAATTAAATCTTAATCATAAATTGATTCAAGCAACCAACATTTTTTTCAGCTTCAACTAAACTTTCTACTTCCTCTAACCATGGAAAGGAGAATTTAACTTCACGATCCTCAATCAAAACCCCTCTATTGGATAGCTTATCTGCACATTTATTTCCTTCCCTTAATATATGTGTAAACCTAATTTCTTCAAACTCTTTAGCAAGATCTTGAATTTCCACAATTATCTCTTGTATGTTCCATGGAGCCTTTGTTTTCCTTAAAATTGGATTAATTACTATGAGAGAATCACCTTCCATCCATACTCTATTCCATTTAATTTTTTTCCATATTTTTAACCCTTCTAAAGCCACCCAAGCTTGAACTTCATTATTTATATTAAATACACTATTGAAAGCATAATGAGATAAAATATCTCATCTATTATTTCTAATTATTCCTCCTCCTCCTACTGGTCTTGGATTTTCTTTAGATGCTCCATCAAAATTCAATTTAACCTCCTCCACATCTGGTGGTTTCCACTTTATATTATTTGTCTTATTTTTGCTTCTCTTATACCCAACATCATAATTCCATTTAATGACTTGACTCCATCTATCAAGGCTCTCTTCTTCCAAATCAGGGACTGGGTGAGTTGATAGGGTTGGTTTAGACTCCTCTATGGCTCCACATATCTTCTTTTTCATTACCTCTAAACTACTTTTCTTTTCTTTAAATATTCTTATATTTCTTTCTATCCATATAGTCCAAAGTATTGTATCTTTTGATATATCATATATTGTCTGTAAAACCCCACTTTTATAAGTGCTCTGCCATTGCTTTAACCAATCTTCAATTCTGCTATTCATCACCATACATTTACCAAACATATTAAGAATCCATTGCCATAAATTCCAGATTATTGAGCAATATTCCAAGAGATGGTCTATGCTCTCCTCCTTATTACAAAAAACACATTGAGAGGGACCATGGAAACCCCTTTTCATAAGGTTACCGCAGAATAAAATTCTTCTATGACCTACTAGCCAAACAAACATTTTGATTTTAGGAATGCTTGAGCTATCCCAGATATCTCTCTATATTCTAGTGACATTATTATTTTTTTGATGTTGAATATTATATCCACTTCTTGTTGTGTATTCTCCTAAGCTATTCAACTCCCAAATAAATTTATCCTTGGCTTACCTTAGAATAATCATAATTGTTATCTTTCTACTCAATTGCCTCCTAGCATCAATGTATTGAATACTTGCAAAAAAATCTTCTTTCCATTTGTATCTTCCTTCTCGATCCTTGTACAAAATATTTGAAACCCTATCACCATATTTATCTTGAAGCAATCGCATCCATGGTTTCAAAATTGGATCTAAATTGAGTGGTCTTTTATCACACCAAGTATCCATCCAAATAGAAAAATTTTCTCTAGTTATCACTACCCATATTAAACCTTTACTCATAAGATTAAATAGTTTTTTTTAAATCATTCCAAAGAGTAGAACCATTTGGTAGAGATAATGTATTAAATATTAAACTTGGGTGGGATCAACATACTCAGAAAAATTCTTTCCCATTATCTTTGACTCTCTTTGTCCTCTCCAAATAACTTTTCACCTAACAATTAAATTTGCATCTATAAGAACTTTTAAACCAAGACCTCCCCTAGTTTTATCATCACACAACTTGCTCCATTTCACCAAAGTAAATTTCCTTTTATCATGTAAACCTGACCATAAAAAGGATCGCATAATATAGATTAAACTTTTTTCAAGTGATTTTGGCATAGAATACAATGACATATAATATGTTGGAATGGCTTGTAAGATTGACTTAATTAACTACACTATTCCTACTAATTCCTACTAATGATAACCATCTACCTTTCCAAGTTAGAAGTTTATTATGAACTTTACGAATAACTAGATTCCATAAATCTATCCTCATTCTCCCCTTAAATAAAGGTATCCCAAGATAAGTTGATGGTAAATTTTCCTCCTCCATTTGAAGAAACCTACAAATGCTTACTTTGATATTAGCAGGAGTGTTAAGGAAGTAAAATTTGGATCTATTCCTATTAAATTTTTGCCCTAAAGCTCTTTCACACTCTTTTAAAATGTTATTCAAATCTATGACAACATTTATCATTGCCCTTCCAAAAAGGGTTGTATCATCTACAAACTGTTGATGGGTGATGTTATCGATGATATTACTAACCTTAAGTCCACTTATAAGCCCATATTTGTAAGCTTTCTTTAAGTTACTACTCAAAATTTCTACCATAATAATGAACAAATAAGGAGATAGAGGATCTCCTTGTCTAAGGCCTCTCTTGGCTTTAAAATATTTTGTCACTAACCCATTGACCAACACTAAATAAAAAATTGTAGAGACACAAGCTTTAATCCATCTAACCCATTTCTTCTTGAAACTAAACTCATCTAACATGGCAAAAAAAATCCCATTTAACCCTATCATAGAATTTACTCACATCAAGTTTTAAGATCATTGCTTTCTCTTTTCTTGAAGCTACTGAATGTATAACTTCATGAGCTAATATGATCCCATTTAAAATTTGTCTCCCTTTCACAAATCCTTCTTGCTCTTCTGAAATGATTTTGTCTAGCAATGGCCTTAATCTATTCGCCATCACCTTGGAAATAATCTTATATGCCATATTACATAGGCTTATGGATCTAAAAGAATCAAACAATTCAACATCCTTCTTTTTTGGAATTAGGGTAAGATATGTTGCATTTATTTTATAAGGTATGAATTGTTTTACCCTAGACCTGTTTTACTACCACCAATAAAGAATTCTTCACTATATCCTAATTATGTTGGTAAAAATATGTAGAGAACTCATCTGGACTTGGGTATTTATCCTTATTAAAAAAGAAAAGAGCTAAATGAACTTCTTTTAGAGTAATAGGCTCCATCAGTTTCCTATTATCTTCATTCATTATAACTGAAGAAACATCTTGAAGAAGTTTATCATTAAGAATTGTGGTCTCCTTTGAACCTAGAATATTTTGATAAAACGACTTTACCTCTTTTCTAATTTCACTTTGATCTTCAACCCACACCATTTCTATCGATTTAATTCTACTAATTCTAGAAGTTGATCTATATACTATAACCATCCTATGAAAAACTTTCTAATTTTATCACCTTCTTTTAATCAAGTTTGTCTTGATTTTTAATCTCCAAAATTTCTCTTCCTTACTCAAAATAATATGACATTCACTAAGCAATTTTGTTGGACATTTTGAGTAGATGAGTTGTCAGTGATGTCAAAAGTGAATGGTCATTGATGTCGACGTTAGTTTCAGTGAGTAGTGCAAGGAGAAGCAGTTCCGCAATCAGTACAAAAAGAAGAGTCCGCCTTCAACTAGTCAAATCCGACTCCAAGCAGTCAGATATGGTCCAAAGTACAAAGAAGAGGCCCAAGCAAATAATATTATAATATTAAAAAGGAAATTTAAATTAATTATAAATTAATTAATATAATTTTATTATAAATTAATTTATTAATTAATTTAATTAACTTTCAAAAGTTACTTAAGTTGTAGGTCCGAGGTGTAGACCAATTGGTTCATCCAAATCCCATAAGGGGGCGGAGGTCCAAGGTTCAAATCTCGGGCCTTGTCGGACTGAATGCTTGTTCCTTTCATGGTGCTTTCAATGACGTAAAAGGTTTAAAATGATTGTGGCATGGCAGTTATAGGGGCGGACTGCGTGAAGATCCGTGTGGCGGCTTCCGGGAGGGACAACGCAGAATACTGTGGCGGCCATAAAAGGTGGACAACCTGCCCGAATTTGTGGCGACTACCAATTCCACCATGTTAAAATAATAATAATAATAATAATTACTTAAGTTAATTATAATTTAATTTTTAATTTAATTATAAATTAATTTTTATTAATTTAATAAACCCAAAAGAGGGTTATAAGGCTAAGTTAAAAATCGAATTAAATAATTCAATTTTGTGCACTGGCGTTTTATGGCATGAAGCAGTGTGTATAAATGATGGTAAAAACTTTTCCTTACCTCCCAATGATATCGATCGAATCCCAACACTATCATTGAAATCGTGTGCAAAAAGGTAGAAAGAGTTCTCACATTTTTTGAAAGATCTCTAGCGATGAAGAGATAAATCAAAGGGAGCCCCAAAATTAGCACCAAAGGTGCTGGTAGCACAATTGTCAATGGCAGAAGTGCTAAGAGTTTCAGCAAGCAAGGCGTGCAGGTTCGAATCCTATCGGGTTTGTTTTTGCAAGGCAAAGAGGGCACATTATTTTTGGAAAGCGTCGAATGAAGGGATAAAGGGAGGCTTGCACCTTCCCTTCCCTGTGGGAGTGCTTAGCCCATGTGGTGGGCTAGCGCCTTGATAAGGCGCTCGATAGAGAGCAGGTTTCACGTTCGAAATCCATCGAGGCCTTTTGGTAGTTTCAAAGGTATGCGCTGATGTCATTTGTGTTGGTCGCTTGATTTCGGATGTGCTAAGGTTGAAAGAAAATAAAATATTTTTTGATGTGCCTAAGGTTGAAAAATATAAAATATTTTGATGGTTTATGAAGTTTAATTTTTTCCTGAATTAATTTGGTTATTAAGTATTTTGAGGGAGATAAAAGGGTAGGCAAATATTATTTTTGAAAGGTTAATTTTTGGAGTTTGATTAATTAAAGTTGGAGATTATAAGGAGCAATTGAGTGATTATTTTTATGTGTGATTTGATGATTGCTAATTTCAAGAAGGAGTAATAAGGTGTATTTGAGATTGATTATTTTTGTGATTGAGAAATATTTTGAAAGAGTGTTAGTGTGATATTTTGTCATCTAACCATTGAAATTGGCAAAGAAGAAAATTGTGATTGAGACAGGTTTTGAAGGGCACTTCTACATCAAACAAAAAGGTATGGGCACATATTCCTAGTGAGTGATTGTTGAATGTTGTGAATGCTAAGTTGGAGTGAAAAGGTGGGGGGCGGGATTGTTTGATAAGCATTGTTGTTGAAGTGATTGGTTGAGTGAGGAACTTGAACTAGGGTTTGCAAAGATCATGAGTATCATTGTTATGTGAGATTGGTTGATAAGCATTGTTGGAAATAAGTGAGTGAGTGTTCATATACTTGGACTAGGGTTTGTGAGCAAGGATTAATTCATTGAGTGATTGAGTAGAGTTAGTTGAGCCTAGTCAAGTGGATGTGTTGAAGTGATAGTTCAAGTTCTGTGAAATAAATTGTTCTATATTCTAAATTGATTTGAGAAAGAGATTGAGTGTTTGTGAGTGTGAAGCATATTGAGTCTCTAAAAATTCTCTATATGTTTATGTGAAAAAAGAGAGAGATTGAAAGTGATTGAGCATTGTGGTGAATGTGAAGCATATTGAGTCTCTAACAATTCTCTATATGTTTTTGTGAGATTGGACAAGTTCTAGTGAGGACTTGTTGAGCAGATTTGAGGTAAGTCTTAGAGAAGACTTGTGGATAGATTTGTGTGAGATTTTGTGGAAGCTTACAATACAAATTTGAGGACAGAGATTATTGAGCAGATTGGACAAGTTCTAGAGAGGACTTGTGGATAGATTAGTGTGAGATTTTGTGGAAGCTTACAAGGCAGATTTGAGATAAGTCTTTGAGAAGACTTATGAGCAGAGTTGATTGATTGATTTGTTCAAACCTTGAGTTAAGGTTTGGGGCAGATCCAGTAGAGTTGATTTGTGATTGAGTTAAGCTTTGTGTTAAGGCTTGAGGACAGAGATTGAGGATAGATTTGTGCTAGACCAAAGGACTATGTTTAGTGCAGATCAGAGGACAAATATTGAGGATAAATTTGTGCTAGACCGAAGGACTGTGTTTAGTGTAGATTTGAGGATAGAGTTTGGTGCAAATTTGAGGATAGGTTTGTGCTAGACTAGAGATAGATATTGAGCATATTTATGCTAGATCGAAGGAATGTGTTTAGTGTAGATTTGAGACAGAGCTAAGAGCAAGATTTGGAGGTGATAGAGTATAGAGGATGATAGTCTCCAGTGGATAGATATCCATTAGCTAGGGTAGTGAGGATAGGTCTTCTGAGTGAGGATAAGAGTCTTCAGTGGATAGAGATCCATTAGCCAGTGTAGTGGAGGTAACAATTCTTCTAGAAGATCACCATCCAAAGCTAAGGAGAAAGGAGTTCTCCTATGGATAGATATCCATGAACTTGATTAGGGTATTGGTGTCTCCTTTGGATAGAGGTCCATAAACATTGTAATAGGAAAAGGATTCCCAAGATATTGATTGAGAAAATTTTAGTGAAATATTTTCTCTGTGGAGTAGCCCACATTGGGTGAACCACGTTAAATTGGTGTCTCTATTGTGTGTGGTGATTTGTGCATTGCTTTGATTACTGTTGTTGATATTGCTATTGATACATTGCATAATATTGATTGGGAAAGAAAAGTAAAAAGTGGTCTTATACTATTCACCCCCCTCTCAATATAAGCTTGTGTTCTTCAATTGGTATCAAAGCGGGTTCCTTCGAAGAGTTTAACAACTTGAAGGAAAAGCTTACAAGAACACAATGGATTCTAAGAATGGGTCCTCAAATAATTCACAATATTTTATGGAAGCGATTATGTATTTTTGAGTATGAGAATGAAGATTCACCTTATGGCACTTGGCAATGAAATATGGAAAGTAGTTGAAAATGGATACACACCACCAACTACTCCACCTATAGATAAATATGGTAAGCTTCTACATCATTACAATTCAAAAAAAATGAATGCAATTTTGAGAGGTTTGCATAGAATAGAGTTCATAAAGGTTATGCATTACAAATCAGAAAAAGAAATTTGGGATAAGTTGCAAAGCATATATGAAGGAGATAAAAGTGTCAAAAAGGTAAAGATACAAAATCTCAAAGGACAATTTGAAGATTTAAAAATGAAGGATGAGGAAAACATTAGTACTTATCTACTTTGTGTAGATGAGGTTGTTAATGCCATGCAAGGACTTGGACTTGAGATTGAAGAATATGATGTTTGTGATAAGATCTTAAGATCTCTTCCAAAAAGGTTTAGTGAAAATATATCTGCTATAGAGGAATCAAAAGATGGTGATATTTTGACAAGAGATGTATTACTTGGTATTCTTACAAATTTTGAGATGAGAACAAAAGAGGAACCTAATCTCTGGAAGGAAGTAGCCTTCAAAGCTACTAAGAAGACAAAGGGCAAGAAGTTAGATTCAAGCAATGAGTCATCCAGTGATGAAGAAGTAAATTATGGCAGAAGGAATAAGGATCCAAGAAGATTTAAAGATGCAAAATCTGTTAGATGTTTCAATTGTGGAAAGTATGGTCACTATGCAACTAATTGTCAAGAAGCTAGAAATAGCAATGATGAAGAAAAATAGGATCATAAGAACAAGGAATAAAAAAAATATAGGTACCAAAAGAAAGGCAAGGATGGACAAGGCAAACAAGGAAAGAATTTCTTTCAAATACAGAAGAGGAGTTACTATGCAGACAAGGCAAGTAAGTACTCAAGTGATAGTGATAATAGTTTCTCAGATAATGATAAAGATGAAGTTCTATTTCTGATAGAGGAAAAGGAAGAAGTTATGAAAAGATCACCAATAATTCTCAAGTGTTTTAGATGTGGTAATTTTGGACATCTTGAAGATAGTTGTACAAAGAATGGTTTCAGTTTCAGTGATGATGAATATGAAGATACACTTGAAGGACCGGAAGAGAATATTCTAATGGCACTAGAAGAAGAAGGAGGTGATCCTATAGAAGACAAGTCAGAAGAGAATGAAGATGTTTTCAAAGGCAAACAAATAGAGGAAGAATAAAAAAAAGGAGAAGTTGATCTTGAGGGAGAGCTTATTTATGCTCTTAACACATTGAAGAAGGTAAGAAAGCAAAATTCCCAACTTAAGCTTCAGTTTCAAGAATGTGATGAAGAGAGAGGAAAGCTTATAGAGGATCTAAATAAGTCAATGACTAAGACAAAGAAGTTCAAGGATAAGTTAGAAGCAAAGGTCTTAGAATGTGAAAGATTAGAACAAGAAGTGGCTCTACTAAGGAAAGAAATAAAAGAGTCTAAGGATAAGCTACATAAGTTTGGAAGGAGCTCAAAGAATTTGGATAAGATTATCATGACACAAAAGCCTATATCAAGAAAAATAGGTCTTGGTTTTGAACAGGTACAAAAGAAACAAGAAGAGGAGTCAACCTCAAGTTCTAAAGAAGAAGAAACTTTAGAAGAAGATAATGTGAGAGAAAGTGAGACTTCTGAGGATGAGTTGGACAATAGAAAGTTCAACAAGGAAAAGAACAATGCACAAAGGAGGAACAGATGGAATAGGGACCAACATAGGGTAAGAGAGACTAAGAGACCAATGAGGTCAAGGCAAGGTAATTTTAATGGATGATGTTTCTCATGTCATAGATTTGGGCACAAGGCTTCATAGTGCAGGACACATGAAAGACAAGAATATGGAAACTTCAGAAACAGGTAAACTTTTCATGGGTATTGCTACTCATGTAATCAGTTTGGTCACAAGGCAATAAATTGCAAGGTCCATGATAGGAAAAGATATGGCTTCACCAAAATAAATCCCAAGGTATTTGCACCACCAAGGAATAACAATATTAAGTGTTATAAGTGCAATAATGATGGACACATAACAAAGTGGTGTAGAGTAGAAATTCTAGAGATAAGTAAGAACAAGAACAGTTAGAGGAATCAGAAGGATCGGATGAGAAGGAAAGTGGACAAAGGTAAATATCAGTGCTTGTTGGGAGTAGAAATACTCCCACCCCAAAATTAACCACCTCAAGAGGAGGTGGGGGAGGGGCTAAGCTAAGAGACTCATTCTTAGCCCCGATCCCCAAAGGTGACCCTTTGCCATTGATGTCAAAGGGGGAGAGATTTGAGTAAGGGGGAGAGATTTGATTTAAGAAGAGAGCATTGAGTCAGGGGGAGCAATTTCCCAGGGGGAGTAGGACAAAAATAGGTTAAGGAAATTGGAAAAGATAATTGGGTTGCCATCAATGACAAAGGGGAAGATTGTTGGACATTTTGAGTAGATGAGTTGTCATTGATGTCAAGAGTGAATGGTCATTGATGTCGAAAGTCAGTTTCAGTGAGCAGTGCAAGGAGAAGTAGTTTCGCAATCAGTACAAAAATAAGAGTCCACCTTCAGTTGGTCAAATCCGGTTCCAAGTAGTCAGATATGGTCCAAAGTGCAAAGAAGAGGCCCAAGCAAATAATATTATAATATTATTATAATATAAATATAAATTAATTATAAATTAATTATAAATTTATTATAAATTTTATTATAAATTAATTTATTAATTAATTTAATTAACTTTCAAAAGTTACTTAAGTTAATTATAATTTAATTTTTATTAATTTAATAAACCCTAAAGAGGGTTATAAGGCTAAGTCAAAAATCGAATTAGAAATTTGATTTGGTGCACCGACATTTTAAGGCATGAAGCATCATGTATAAATGGTGGTAAAACCTTTGCCTTACAATCTCCCAATGCAATCGATCGAATTCCAATGCTCATCATTAAAATCGTGCACAAAAAGGTAGAAAAAGTTCTCACGTTTTCTGAAATATCTCCAACGGTGAAGAGATAAATCGAAGGGAGCCCCAAACTTAGCACCAAAGGTGCTGTAGCACAGTTGGCGATGATGGATGTGCTAAGTGTTTCGACAAGCAAGACATGCGGGTTCAAACCCCATCGGGTTCATTTTTGCAAGGCAGAGAGGGAACATTCATTTTTGGAAAGTGCTGAAAGAAGGGATAAAGGGAGGCTTGCGCCTTCCCTTCCCCATGGGAGCGCTTAGCCCACGTGGTGGGCTAGCACCTTGATAAGGCGCTCGACACATAGTAGGTTTCACATTGAAAATCCACTAAGGCCTTTTGGTAGTTTCAAAGGTATGCGTTGATGTCATTTGTGTTGGTCACTTGATTTTGGATGTGCTAAGGTTGAAAGAAAATAAAATATTTTTTGATGTGCCTAAGGTTGAAAATTATAAAATATTTTGATGGTTTATGAAGTTTAATTTTTTCCTGAATTAATTTGGTTATTAAGTATTTTGAGGGAGATAAAAGGGTAGGCAAATATTATTTTTGAAAGGTTAATTTTTGGAGTTTGATTAATTAAAGTTGGAGATTATAAGGGGCAATTGAGTGATTATTTTTATGTGTGATTTGATGATTGCTAATTTCAAGGAGTAATAAGGTGTATTTGAGATTGATTATTTTTGTGATTGAGAAATATTTTGAAAGAGTGTTAGTGTGATATTTTGTCATCTAACCATTGAAATTGGCAAAGAAGAAAATTGTGATTGAGACAAGTTTTGAAGGGCACTTCTACATCAAACAAAAAGGTATGGGCACATCTTCCTAGTGAGTGATTGTTGAATGTTGTGAATGCTAAGTTGGAGTGAAAAGGATTGTTTGATGGACATTCTTGGTGGGGGGGTGGGTTGGGGAAAGGGAGGGGAAAGGGGTAAGGGAGGGAAGAAGGGGATAGTGGTGGAGGGGAAGGGGGGAAGGGGGGAGGGGGGAAAAGAGAATGTGAAATTGTTTGATAAGCATTGTTGTTGAAGTGATTGGTTGAGTGAAGAACTTGAACTAGGGTTTGCAAAGATCATGAGTATCATTGTTATGTGAGATTGGTTGATAAGCATTATTGGAAATAAGTGAGTGAGTGTTCATATGCTTAGACTAGGGTTTGTAAGCAAGGATTAATTCATTGAGTGATTGATTGAGTAGAGTTGGTTGAGCCTAGTCAAGTGGATGTGTTGAAGTGATAGTTCAAGTTCTATGAAACAAATTGTTCTATATTCTAAATTGATTTGAGAAAGAGGTTGAGTGTTTGTGAGTGTGAAGCATATTGAGTCTCTAACAATTCTCTATATGTTTATGTGGTAAAAATAGAGATTGAAAGTGATTGAGCATTGTGGTGAATGTGAAGCATATTGAGTCTCTAACAATTCTCTATATGTTTTTGTGAGATTGGACAAGTTCTAGTGAGGACTTGTTGAGCAGATTTGAGGCAAGTCTTAGAGAAGACTTGTGGACAAATTTGTGTGAGCTTTTGTGGAAGCTTACAATACAAATTTGAGGACATAGATTATTGAGCAGATTGGACAAGTTCTAGAGAGGACTTGTGGATAGATTAGTGTGAGATTTTGTGGAAGCTTACAAGGTAGATTTGAGATAAGTATTTGAGAAGACTTGTGAGCAGAGTTGATTGATTGATTTGTTCAAATATTGAGTTAAGGTTTGGGGTAGATCTAGCAGAGTTGATTTGTGATTGAGTCAAGCTTTATGTTAAGGCTTGAGGATAGAGATTGAGGATAGATTTGTGCTAGACCGAAGGACTATGTTTAGTGTAGATAATAGGATAGATATTGAGGACAGATTTGTGCTAGACCGAAGGACTATGTTTAGTGTAGATTTGAGGACAAAGTTTGGTGCAGATTTGAGGATAGATTTGTGCCAGATCGTTGGAAATTTTGAGTACCTAAGCTAAAAGTTGTCATTGATGTCAAAAGGACCTATGTAAGTAAGCACTATGATTTTGATCCACAAAGATCTTCATGAGAAGCCAAGGTTTTGATCAAAGGTTCTAGAAGGGATGCATGGCATTTGGTTCCAAAAGGAGCTTCAAGGGAAGCTTAGCAAAAGGTTTTTATGAAAACCAAGGAAGGCAAGGAAAGGTTTTATTTAAAACTAATGGATGGAATATTTGAAATGGATTTTTCTTAAAACCCAAGTTGGCTTTTTGTTTCATTGAAAAAGGTGCCCCGATGATGGAGAAAATTAATTTTAAAGGTTTAGTTTAAATTTAAATTTATTTTAAATTTAAATTTAAATTTTAAAATTAAATAATAGGTTTTCCCTTCTTTCTTATTAGCATCGTCGACGTCATGAGGGCAATGTTAAAAGGGTTGACGTATTCGCATTGAAGGATGGCTTATATAAATAAGCCAAAGGTTTTCCATTTAATAAACCTAAGGAGTGTTGCATGATTTTCAAAAACCTAAAGTGCTTGGCATCCGAATATTGCGCAACGAATTTCATGGAGTGTGACGTGGGCAGTCAAGTCGTGGACGGTCAAAGTTTTTGTGCCTTGTGAGGAAAGCGCACACGACTTAAGGAAGAAAGTGCCCAAGGCACTCACGTGGGCAGTGTTAGCTCACGCAACTTAGATGTCGCTTGGCAGCACGGTGGGCAGAGGTTCAAAATGCCAAGGCCCTTCGAGGGCTCCTTTGAGGTATGCACTTCGACTTCGATATTTGTGGGGTAAATATTTTAATTAAAATATTTGCTTGCTAAGGTTTGATTATGATTTTTGTGGGAGATATAAGGTTGAGCAAGCTTTAATATTTTGCTAAGGTTTGATTATAATTTTTGTGGGAGATATAAGGTTGAGCAAGCTTTAATATTTTAATAAGGTTTGATATTTGATTAATGTGATATATTGCCTAAAATATTTGTGATTATTTTTGAGTGCAAAAGTGTTGAAAGGAAGGATATAAAATATTTGATTTATTTTATGGTATAAGTGGTTTGTGGAGTGACAAGGTTATGCAATGATTTGATTTATTTTATTTTATGGTGCAAGTGGTTTTAGGAGTGATAAGGAAGTTGTGCATTAATTCTTAAGAAGGTTTTCTAATTAAAAGCCTTAGTGAATATTATTGTGAAGTGGAGTAATGTTGATTATTTTATGATCTTCTAACCCTTGTGAATATTGGTAAAAGAATATTGTGATTGTGGTATATTTCCAAAGAGGCTTCTTCATCTTCATAAAAGGTATGGGCACATTCTCCTATTGATTGATTATGGTGGTTGATTTCTAAAAATATATTTGGAGTGAAAAGGATTGATTGTGGTTTCCTTTTTGAAAGTGATTGGTTTAATACTTCAAGGTTTTCTAGATTGAGAGTTGTGATTAAACCTTGTTTTATAAGCATTGTTGTTGGAGCCCATTGGTTGTGCAAAGAACTTGAACTTGAGTTATAAGAGAACATGAGTATCATTGTTATGTGAGATTGGTTGTTGAGCATTGTTGGAAATATTTTGAGTTGATTGATACATGCTTGGACTAGGGTTTGTGAGAAAGGGTTGTTCATTGAGGTGATTGGTGGAGTTGAGTTGATTGAGTCTAGTCAAGTGGATGTATGTGGTTTTTCAAGTTCCATAAAACAAACTATTCTATATTCTTGATTTGATTTGAGATTGAGATTTGAGAATAAAACATATAGAGTCTCTAACAATTCTCTTTATGCTTCTATGAAATTGATTTGAGTTGAGATTGGGATTTGAGTATAGAATATATAGAGTCTCTAAAAATTCTCTTTATGCTTCTATGAGATTGATTTGAGTTGAGATTGGGATTTGAGTATAGAACATATTGAGTTTCTAACAATTCTCTTTATGCTTCTATGATATTGAGTTGAGATATTGATTGAACATTAATTATAGAACATATTGAGTCTCTAAAAATTCTCTTTATGATTATATGAGATTGGACAAGTTTTGTGTGAGCTTGTTAAGAAAATTTTAGACAAGTCTTTGAGAAGGCTTGTGGACTGATTTTGAGTAAGCTTTTGTGGAAGCTTGCTATGTAGATTTGAGCAAGTCCTAGAGAGGAATTATTGAGCAGATTTGAGCAAGTCCTAGAGAGGACTTATTGATCAGATCTGGACAATTCCTAGAGAGGACTTATTGAGCAGATTTGAGCAAGTTTTGTGTGGACCTATTGAGCAGATTTGGATAGTTTCTGTGTGGACCTGTTGAGCAGAATCTATGTGGACCTGGTGAGTAGATTTGGATAGGTTTTGTGTGGACATGTTGAGTAGATTTGGATAGGTTCTATGTGGACCTATTGAGCAAATTTTATCAGGTTCTATGTGGACTTGTTGAGTAGATTTGGACAAGTTCTGAGTGAGCTTGTTGAGCAGATTTGGACAAGTTCTTAGTGAGCTTGTTGAGAAGATTTGAGAAGGTTTTGAGTGAACCTATTGAGACAGAGCTTTGGAGGTGACAGAGTATAGAGGACAAAGTCTTAGTGGATAGAGATCCAATAGATAGGACAATTGAAGACAAATCTGAGTGAGGAGTATTCAAGTGGAGAGAGATCCACCAGTCAGTGCAGTAGAGAAATAGAGTCTTCTAGAATATCACTAGCTAGAGTAGAAGGGGAAATATTTATCCTGTGGAAGAGATCCACGAACTTGAAATTAGGGGATTAGTATCTCCTTTGGACAAAGGTCCATAAACATTGTAATTGGGAAGGATTCCCAAAGAGATTAATTGAGAAAATTTTAGTAAAATATTTTCTCCATGGAGTAGCCCACATTGGGTGAACCATGTAAATTATGGTGTCTCTATTGTGTATGGTGTTTTGCATTGCTTTTATTATTGCTATTGATATTGCTATCTATACACTGCATAATATTGAATTGAAATAAAAAGTAAAAAGGGGTCTTATACTGTTCACCCTCCTCTTAGTATAAGATTGTGTTCTTCACAAACTAGAGATAGATATTGAGAAAATTTGTGCTAGATCGAAGGACTATGTTTAGTGTAGATTTGAGACAGAGCTAAGAGCAATATTTGGAGGTAAGAGAGGACTTATTGAGAAGATTTGAGCAGGTTTTGTGTGGACCTATTGAGAAGATTTGTATAGGTTCTGTGTGGACCTATTGAGAAGATTTGAGTAGGTTTTGTGTGGACTTATTGAGTAGATTTGAACAGGTTCTATGTGGACATGTTGAGCATATTTGGACAGGTTATATGTGGACCTTTTGAGAATATTTGAGCAAGTTTTGTGTGGACTTGTTGAGCAGATATTGACAAATTCTAAGTGAGCTTGTTGAACAAATTTGGACAAGTTCTGAGTGATATTGTTGAGCATATTTGAGAAGGTTCTGAGTGAACCTATTGAGATAGAGCTTTGGAGGTGAAAGAGTATAGAGGACATAGTCTTAGTGGATAGATATCCAGTAGATAGGACAATTGAAGATAGATCTATGTGAGGAGTCTTCAAGTGGAGAGAGATCCACCAGTCAGTGTAGCAGAGAGACAGACTTCTAGAAGATCACTAGCCAGAGCAGAAGGGGAAGAGTTCTCATGTGGAAGAGATCCATGAACTTGAGATTAGGGGATCAACATATCCTTTGGATAGAGGTCCATAAACATTGTAATTGGGAAGGATTCCCAAAGAGATTGATTGAGAAAATTTTAGTAAAATATTTTCTCCATGGAGTAGCCCACATTGGGTGAACCACGTAAATTGTGGTGTCTCTATTGTGTATGGTGTTTTGTGCATTGCTTTGATTACTGTTATTAATATTGCTATCTATACACTGCATAATATTGAATTGAAAGAAAAAGTAAAAAGGGGTCTTATACTGTTCACCCCCCCTCTCAGTATAAGATTATGTTCTTCAATTGGTATCAGAGTGGGTTCCTTCAGAATATTTTGACATCTTGAAGGAAAAGTGGTCTAAGAATACAATGGATTAAAAGGATCAAAGAGATAGACCCTTAAATAATGCAGTACTAGTCTTTGAAGGAAGTGACTTATTATATTGGTGTATGCTGATGATATTTTACTTGATGGCACTTGGCAATGAAGTTTGGGATGCAATGGAACTTGGATATGATTCAACAACCAATCCTCCTACAGATAAGGAAGGTAAGCTTCTAATGCATGCAAATTCAAGAGCTATGAATGCAATTATAAAAGAGCTACATAGACCAGAATCTATGAAGGTTATGGAATGTAAAACAACAAAAGAAATGTGGGAACTTCTGCATGAAATATATTAAGGAGATAAAGGAGTCAGAATGGCTAAGATCAAAAATCTCAAAGGATAATTTGAGAACCTAAGAATGAGGGATGATAAAAACATTCATGACTATCTCAACAAGGTTGATGAACTTGTACATGAGATGAAAGGTCTTGGAATGAAGGTTGATAAATCTGATGCTTGTGATAAGATCTTGAGGACTCTTCAAAAAAGGTATAGTGAAAATGTTTCTGCTATAAAAACATCAATTTATGGTGATTATTTAACAAGGAATTCTTTTCTTGGCATGCTTACTACTTTTGAGATAAGAACAAAAGATCCTATTCCTCCGAAAGAAGCTACTTTCAAAGTAGGTAAAAATAAAAAGGGAAAGAAGATAAAATCAAGCAGTGAGTCATCCAGTTATGAAGAAGAAAATTATGGCAGAAGAGATAGAGGTCCAGAAGACCCATAGATCTATCAAATGTTTCAATTATGGACGGTATGGACACTATGCAACAAAATGCAAAGAGCCAAAAGGAAACAATGATGAAGAAAAATAGGATCACAGATACAGGGAATCAAAAAGACATAGGTACCAGAAGAAAAACAAGGATGGACAAAGTAGACAAGGAAAGAAGTTCTTCCAGAGACAAAAGAGAAGCTACTATGTGTAAAATGCAAGTAAGTACTCAATTGATAGTGATGCTAGTTTTTCAGACAATGATAGAGATGAAGTCCTATTTATGGTTAAAGATAAAGATCCAATTAAGAAAAGGACTCCAGTTATTCTCAAGTGTTTTAGATGTGATAAATTTGGACATCTTCAAGACGATTGCACTAGGTATGGTTATAGTTTCAGTGATGATGATTTTGAATATGCACTTGAAAGACTATATGATAATCTTCTAATGGCTTTGGAAGATAAAGAAAGTGATCCTATAGAAGACAAGCCAAAAGGAAGTAATGATAAGGACAAAGGCAAAAAAATAGAATATTATTTAGTGGAGAATGGTTATGATCTCAAGGGAGAACTTATCTATGCTTTTGACACAATAAAGAAGGTTAGAAAGCAACACTCCAAGATTGAAATTTAGTTTCAAGAATGTGACGAAGAAAGATTATTGCTCATAGAGGATTTAGATAATCAAAGGGTAAGGCAAGCAGGTTCAATGATAAGTTAGAAGCAAAGATTTTGGAATGTGAGAAGTTAGCACAAGAAGTGGCTACTCTAAAATAAGACTTAAATGATTCCAAGATCAAGATGAAGAGTTTCACAAATAGCTCTAAGAACTTGGATAAGTTCATCTATGGACAACAATGAACATCATGTTCAACGGGTCTTGGCTTTAGAAAGATTCAAAAGAAATAGGAAAAAATATCTACTTCAAGTCTTGATGAAGAAGAAAATTCAGAATAAAATACATTAGAAGAAGACAGTTTAAGTGAAAGTGGGACATCAGAGGATGAGTTGGACAACAAAGAGTTAAAAAAAAAGAGGAACAATGCACAAAGAAGATATAGATGGAACAAAAATCAAAACAGGAGACCAATGAGATCAATACAAGGAGGCTTCAATGGAATATGCTTTTCATGTCACAGGTTTGGACACATGGCTTCACAGTGCAGGACTCATGAAAGACAGGTATATGGAAAAGAACAAAATTTTCAAGGTTATTTCTACTCATGCAATGGTTTTGATCACAAGGCAATGAATTGCAGGATTCATGACAAAAGAAGATATGGTTTAATTGGGAGAAATCCTAAGACAATTGCACATCCAAGGAATAATAACATTAAGTGTTATAAGTGCAATAATGATGGTCACATAGCAAGATGGTGTAGAGCAAATATTTTAGAAATAGGCATGAACAGGAACAAGAACATGAATATGAACATGAACAGGAACAAGAATATGAACAAAAACAAGAATATGAACAAAAACAAGAATATGAACAAGAAAAAAGACTCATAAAAGAATAGAGACTCAGAAAAGAATAAGAATAGGAACAAGGATGAGAACCAAAACATGAACATGGATGAGAACAAGAAAAAGAACAAGAACAAAAGTGACAACAATAAAATGGATGATAACTTGGAAAGAAACAATGAGAGGATTAAGAAAACCCACAAAAGAAGAGATAAAAATAAAATAATAGATCTATGCTTTTGAGGAGTAGAAATACTCCCACCCTAGAATTAACCATCTCATGTGGAGGTGGGGGAGGGGCTAAGCTAAGAGGCTCATTCTTAGCCCCGAGCCCCAAAGGTGACCCTTTGTCATTGATGTCAAAGGGGGAGATATTTTTGTATTGGGGAGAGATTTGATATGAGGAGAGATTTGATATTTGAGAGAGCATTGAGCCAGGGGGAGCAAAGTCCTAGGGGGAGCAGAAAATAAGGTCAGGTTTTAGTAAAATGAATATGGGTTGCCATCAATGACAAAGGGGGAGATTGTTGGACATTTTGAGTCCCTAAGCTAAAAATTGTCATTGATGTCAAAAGGACCTATGTAAGTAAGCACTATGATTTTGCTCCACAAAGAGCTTCATGAGAAGCCAAGGTTTTGATCAAAGGTTCTAGAAGGTATGCATGGCCTTTGGTTCCAAAAGGAGCTTCAAGGGAAGCTTAGCAAAAGGTTTTCATGAAAACCAAGGAAGGCAAGGAAAGATTTTATTTAAAACCAATGGATGATATATTTGAAATGGGTTTTTCTTAAAACCCAAGTTGGCTTTTCGTTTCATTGAAAAAGGTGCCCCGATGATGGAGAAATTTAATTTTAAAGGTTTAGTTTAAATTTTAATTTATTTAAAATTTAAATTTAATTTTTAAAATTAAATAAAATGTTTTTCCCTCCTTTCTTATTGGCACCACCAATGTCATGAGGGCAATGTTAAAAGGACCTACGTATTCACATTGAAGGATGGCTTATATAAATAAGCCAAAGGTTTTCCATTTAATAAACCTAAGGAGTGTCGCATGATTTTTGAAAACCTAAAGTGCTTGGCATCCGAATATTGCGCAATGAATTTTATGGAGTGTGATGTGGGTAGTCAAGTCATGGACGGTTAAATTTTTTGTGCCTTGTCAGGAAAATGTACACGACTTAAGGAAGAGAGTGCCCAAGGCACTCACATGGGTAGTGTTAGCTCACATGGCTTAGCTGTCGCTTGGCAGCATGGTGGGCAGAGGTTCGAAATGCCAAGGCCCTTTGAGGGCTCCTTTGAGGTATGCACTCCGACTCCGATATTTGTGGGGGTAAATATTTTAATTAAAATATTTGCTTGCTAAGGTTTGATTATGATTTTTGTGGGAGATATAAGGTTGAGCAAGCTTTAATATTTTGTTAAGGTTTGATTATAATTTTTGTGGGAGATATAAGGTTGAGCAAGCTTTAATATTTTAATAAGGTTTGATATTTGATTAACGTGAGACATTGCCTAAGCAATCTTTGTGATTATTTTTTAGTGCAAAAGTATTGAAATGAAGGATAGAAAATATATGATTTATTTTATGGTATAAGTGCTTTGTGGAGTGACAAGGTTATGTAATGATTTGATTTATTTTATTTTATGGTACAAGTGGTTTTAGGAGTGATAAGAAAGTTGTGCATTAATTCTTAAGAAGATTTTCTAATTAAAAGCCTTGGTGAATATTATTGTGAAGTGGAGTAATGTTGATTATTTTGTGATCTTCTAACCCTTGTGAATATTGGCAAAAGAATATTGTGATTGTGGCAGATTTCCAAAGAGGCTTCTTCATATTCATAAAAGGTATGGGCACATTCTCCTATTGATTGATTATGATGGTTGATTTCTGAAAATATATTTGGAGTGAAAAGGATTGATTGTGGTTTTCTTTTTGAAAGTGATTGGTTTAATGCTTCAAGGTTTTCTAGATTGAGAGTTGTGATTAAACCTTATTTTATAAGCATTGTTGTTGGAGCCCATTGGTTGTGCAAAGAACTTGAACTTGAGTTAGAAGAGAACATGAGTATCATTGTTATGTGAGATTTGTTGTTGAGCATTTTTGGAAATATTTTGAGTTGATTGATACATTCTTGGACTAGGGTTTGTGAGAAAGGGTTGTTCATTGAGGTGATTGGTTGAGTTGAGTTGATTGAGCCTATTCAAGTAGATGCATGTGGTTGTTCAAGTTCCATAAAATAAACTATTCTATATTCTTGATTTGAGTTGAGATTGAGATTTGAGAATAGAACATATAGAGTCTCTACCAATTCTCTTTATGCTTCTATGAAATTGATTTGAGTTGAAATTGGGATTTGAGTATAGAACATATAGAGTCTTTAACAATTATTTTTATGCTTCTATGAGATTGATTTGAGTTGAGATTGGGATTTGAGTATAGAACATATTGAGTCTCTAACAATTATCTTTATGCTTCTATGAGATTGAGTTGAGATATTTATTGAGCATTAAGTATAGAATTTATTGAGTCTCTAACAATTCTCTTTATGATTCTACGAGATTGGAAAAGTTCTGTGTGAGCTTGTTAAGTAGATTTGAGACAAGTCTTTGAGAAGGCTTGTGGACTGATTTTGAGTAAGCTTTTGTGGAAGCTTGCTATGCAGATTTGAGCAAGTCCTAGAGAGGACTTATTGAGAAAATTTGGACAAGTCCTAGAGAGGACTTATTGAGCAGATTTGGACAAGTCCTAGAGAGGACTTATTGAGCAGATTTGGACAAGTCCTAGAGAGGACTTATTGAGCAGATTTGAGCAGGTTCTGTGTGGACCTATTGAGCATATTTGGATAGGTTCTGTGTGGACCTATTGAGAAGATTTGAGCAGGTTCTGTGTGGATCTGTTGAGTATATTTGGATAGGTTCTGTGTGGATATGTTGAGCATATTTGTACAGCTTATATGTGGACCTATTGAGCATATTTGAGTAGGTTATGTGTGGACTTGTTGAGCAGATTTGTACAAGTTCTGAGTGAGCTTGTTGAGCAGATTTGGACAAGTTCTGAGTGAGCTTGTTGAGCAGATTTGGACAAGTTCTGAGTGAGCTTGTTGAGAATATTTGAGAAGGTTCTGAGTGAACCTATTGAGATAAAGCTTTGGAGGTGACAGAGTATAGAGGATAGAGTCTCAGTGGATAGAGATCCAAAACAGGACAATTGAAGACAGATTTGAGTGAGGAGTCTTCAAGTGGAGAGAGATCCACCAGTCAGTGCAGTAGAGAGATAAAGTCTTCTAGAATATCATTAGACAGATCAGAAGGGAAAAGAGTTCTCTTGTGGAAGAGATCCACAAACTTGAAATTAGGGGATCAACATCTCCTTTGGACAGAGGTCCATAAACATTGTAATTGGGAAGGATTCCCAAAGATATTTATTGAGAAAATTTTAGTAAAATATTTTCTCCATGTATTAGCCCACATTGGGTGAACCATGTAAATTGTGGTGTCTCTATTGTGTATGGTGTTTAGCATTGCTTTGATTACTACTATTGATACTGCTATCTATACACTACATAATATTGAATTGAAAGAAAAAGTAAAAAGGGGTCTTATACTGTTCACCCCCCTCTTAGTATAAGCTTGTGTTCTTCACGGACTAGAGATAGAGATTAAGCAAATTTGTGCTAGATCGAAGGACTATGTTTAGTGTAGATTTGAGACAGAGCTAAGAGCAAACTTTGGAGGTAATAGATTATAAAGGACTATAGTCTCGAGTGGATAGATATACATTAGCCAGGGAAGTGAGGACAGGTATTCTGAGTGAGGACAAGAGTCTTTAGTGGATAGAGATCCATTAGCCAGTGTAGTGGAGGTAGTAGTTATTCTAGAAGATCACCAACTAGAGCTAAGGAGAAAGGAGTTCTCCTATGGATAGATATCCATGAACTTGATTAGGGTATTGGTGTCTCCTTTGGATAGAGGTCCATAAAAATTGTAATAGGGAAAGGATTCCCAAGAGATTGATTGATAAAATTTTAGTGAAATATTTTCTCCGTAGAGTAGCCCACATTGAGTGAACCATGTTAAATTGATGTATCTATTATGTGTGGTGATTTGTGCATTACTTTGATTACTGTTTTTGATATTGCTATTGATACATTGTATAATATTGATTGAGAATAAGCTTGTGTTCTCCAACTTTCTTTCCTCTGAGCTTGGATTATTATCATCACATTTTTGGAATTTTAAAAGTTTATCTTTAGTTGTTATTTTAGTTCTCAAAAATATTTTCAAATGTGTTCTTGTTCCATTATTTTAATCTATATGTCATAGCTTTAATTTTGTTTGGAAGAGCATACAATCCACCATTACCTAAGGAATTCCACATTTGAGCTATCATATCAACAAATTGAGGATGGTCTTCCCACATTTGCTCGTATTTAAAATATGATATTTTTTTGAATTCACTTACCACTATTTGATGCAGGAGCATCCGAGGGCAACAAAGCAATCGAGCATCAACCAAACTTTTTGTTGTTATTTTTTTCTAAGTGTTGCAAAGTTATTTTTTCCTATGTGTCGCGATATCGCGACACAAAAAGTGTCACGATATCGCGACCAAAACAGAAGATAGGGGAGCAGCGGACAAAATGTCGCGATTTCGCGACATGTCACGATTTCGCGACATGTCGCGAAATCACGACCCAAGGCAGGGAAGCAAGGCCGAAAGACACAAGGTCGCGAAATCATGACATGTCACGAAATCGTGACCAAGGCAGGGAAACAAAGGCGGAAGACACAAGGTCACGAAATCATGACCACCACAGGGGAAACAAAGGCGCGGAAGACCACAAGGTCACGAAATCGTGACATGTCACGATTTCGTGACCAAAGCGGGAAGGCAAAGGCGCGGAAGACCAAAGGTCACGAAATCGTGACATGTCACGATTTCGTGACCAAAGCAGGGAAAAGGTGCGGAAGACAAAAGTGCATGAATCGCGACATGTCACGATATCACGACCAAAACGGAGAGAGGAGGCCGATAGAAAAATGGCACGATATCGCGACATGTCGCGATATCACGGAGAGAGAAGGCGCAGAAAGGAAATGGTCGCGATATCATGACATGTCGCGATATCGCGACCAAATAGGAAAACACACACTCCAACTTTCTTAAAGGCGTCCCTTCGTGCGCGGCAAGTTAGCGACAGTGAAGCAACAGTTCCAAAGAAGGATTTCAACGGGCATGTTGGCCACTCACGCAGGATATCTGGAAGACGCGTTTAAAGCAACTAACAACAAGCAAAGATCGAGAAGAAGATTCCGTTGGGTATGGCACCATCGCGCACCTCACCTAGAGTCTCATCAATGCAACTTTCCAGAATTGTTCCAGGTGGCAATTGTAGATCGTGGGAAGTTTGAAAGCACAGAGGATCGGGACCTCGATAAAAACCCATGGATTGTAATGAGAGGGGGTTGGAAAAATGGTAGTTTGGCTGTATATTCTTGTAAAATTCTTTCGAAGTATTGAATAAGAAATTTTGGGCTCTTGTTTCTCTGGTTTTCTGTCTTGTGCAAGATCTGTTCTCCACCAAGTGGTATCAGAGCTAGTAGTTCCTGAGTGTGTAGCAGATCGCCGGAGGAGAGGCAGTTACACTAGGATCTATGGAAGGGCTTGGAATTGGGTGAGCAGAATGCCTCCAAGGAGAAACCCTGTTGGTGGGAGAGGCATGGCAGCAGCGGAAGATGTTCGAGCTTTGCAGCGGCAAATGCAAGCCCTGCAAGAAGAAATGCGCAGAATATTGGAGCCAAGAAGAGACGAAGGTAGTGAAGAGGAAGATGATGAAGAAGAAGACCAACCTGAGGAAGAAGAAGAAGCAAGTAGATCCAGCTCAGGCCAGACTATACAAAGCCATATCCCAGATTGGGAAGAGGTCGAAGATGGAGGTTTCCACATATTTTGGGAACCTTGATCCAGAGGAATTGATCGACTGGATCAACGACCTAGAAGAGTACTTTGAGTACGAAGAGGTTGAGGATCCTGATAGGGTCAGATTCGCAAAGACCAAACTGAAAGGTCATGCTAGCATTTGGTGGAAGGGAGTGCAGCTGGAGCAAAATAAAAGAGGGAAAGAGAGAATAACTAAGTGGGAATGGATGGCAGAAAAGCTAAAGAGGTAGTTCATCCCTGGTGATTATGAGTTAGACCTGCTAAAGAAAATGCAAGGATTGAGGCAATCAAGCAAGTCTGTGAAAGAATACATAGAAGAATTTCATAAAATAATGATTAGAATAGGCCACTCAGAGGCCAACAAGGAGAAGGTAGCCCGTTACATTAATGGGTTACGAGCAAGTATTCAGGAAGAATTAAGTCTAGTCCGGATGACCACCATAGAGGACGCTTACCAATTTGCCTTAAAGGTTGAAGAAAAGCTCAATAGGAGGTTTGAAAACAAGCAAAGAGGAAGAGGTCATGGCGGAAGAACCGACGGAAGGAACAGTGGAAGAAGAAATGAAGATTCTCAAAAAAATGGAGAAGGTAGCAGCAATCAAGAACAAAGGAGAGAAAATACAGACCGCCCCCGTAATCAGAATAATGGTTACCGAGGGGGAAGAGGCAGAGCTGGACGTGGCCAGGGAAGAGGAAGATTCCATGGAACTTGCTTCCAGTGTGGGGAAGAGGGACATCACCAATATGAGTGCCCACAACAACGAGAAAGAAATAATCGGAGGCCGAAAGGAAATGCCAGAGTAGCAGTCACTGATGAAGATGCTGGATCTGAGCATTCTGAAGAAGCTGAGAGAGGAGAAGTAATGATTGCAAGGAGAGTCCTGCTGAATGAAGAGGGAGCTGCAGATCAGAGGAAAAGCTTATTCCGCACAAGGTGTAAATGCATGGGTAAGATTTGCAACATTATCATTGACAACGGTAGCACAGATAACCTAGTTTCAGAGGGAATGGTTACAAAGCTACAACTGGAGAGAAAGAAACACCCGCATCCATATCGGATCACGTGGTTGCAGAAAGACCATAAGGTTTTGGTCAATGAACAGTGCCTGGTAAAATTTAGTATTGGGAATTACCGTGATGAGGTCCTGTGCGACATTCTACCCATGGATGCGTGCCATTTGCTGCTGGGAAGGCCATGGCAGTTTGACAGGTGTGCGGTTCATGATGGCCGAGCCAACACCTATTCCGTGACCAAGAATGGAATGCGTCATAAGTTGAAACCCCTGAAGGAGGTGGAAGAAAAGGTATGTGGCAGTGCAAGAATTTGCTTGGTTGACGGAAGAAAATTTTTAGATGATTTAAAGCATGAACATATGTGTTATGCATTAATTCCTAGAGTCAGGGATACAGAATGCAAAGATGCCCCAACAGAAGTCCAAGATCTGTTGAAGGAATTTCCAGATATCATATCTGATAATGTGCCTGAGGGTTTACCCCCAGTAAGAAAAATCAGTCACCATATTGATTTGGTGCCAGGGTCAAGCTTGCCCAATAAAGCTGCACATAGAATGACGCCTGTAGAAACTGAAGAACTAAACAAGCAGGTCCAAGAGTTGCTGGAGAAGGGATTGATTAGGGAGAGTCTTAGCCCATGTGCAGTACCTGCAGTACTAGCACCCAAGAAGGATGGAGAGTGGAGAATGTGCACAGACTCTCGAGCCATCAACAAGATCACAATAAAATACAGATTTCCACTGCCAAGGATGGATGACATAATGGACTGTTTGAGTGGAGCCAAGTACTTCACCAAAATTGACCTCAAGAGTGGTTACCACCAGATCCGTGTCAGGGAAGGAGATGAGTGGAAGACAACCTTCAAGACAAGAGAGGGCTTGTATGAGTGGTTGGTCATGCCATTTGGGCTGTCCAATGCACCAAGTACCTTCATGCGGCTGATGAATGAGGTACTGAAAGAGTTTTTAGGAAAATTTGTCATTGTTTATTTAGATGATATATTAATATTCAGTAGAACCCTGGAGGAACACCTGATGCACATCAGAGGGTTTTTGAAAAGCTACGGGAGGAGCAGTTATTAATAAATCTAAAAAAGTGTAATTTTGTCAAGAAAGAGTTAGTATACCTGGGATTTGTAATCTCAGCATAAGGTCTGAAAATGGACCCAGAGAAGGTGAGAGCTATCATCGAATGGCCTACCCCAAGAAGCACAACAGAGGTAAGATCATTTCATGGTCTAGCCAGCTTTTACAGAAAGTTCATAAGAAACTTCAGCAGCATTTGTGCACCCCTCACAGAAACAATGAGAGGGGATAAGAAAGAATTCAAGTGGACCTTAGGGGCTGAAAGGAGCTTTGATGCATTAAAGAAAAAGGTCACAGAACAACCTGTTTTGGCACTCCCAGACTTTAACAAAGTATTTCAGGTAGACTGTGATGCCAGTGGCAGTGCAATAGGGGCTGTACTGAGTCAAGAAGGCAGACTTGTTGCTTATTTTAGTGAAAAGCTCAATGATGCTCGAAAAAAGTATTCAGTTTATGACCAAGAATTTTATGCTATAGTTCAGGCTCTAAAGAAGTGGAGGCATTATTTGTTGCCAAAAGAGTTTGTTCTATTTACGGATCATCAGGCATTGCAGTACATCAACAGCCAAACAAAACTGAATCAGAGGCACATGAAGTGGGTTGAGTTTCTCCAAAGCTATACCTTTGTGTTAAAGCACAGAAGCGGGAAATCAAACAGAGTTGCAGATGCCTTAAGTAGAAGGCAGAATCTGCTGATTGAAATGACAGTGGAAGTGGTAGGATTCGAAGAACTGAAGGGTCTTTATCCTGAAGATCCTGATTTTGCAGAAGCCTGGACGGCTTGCTTGGCACCTGTTACTATGGACAGGACAAAATGGTTAGATTTCCTAATCCAAGATGGAATGTTGTTCAAGGGAAGTAAATTATGCATTCCAAGGAGTTCCATGCGGGAGAACTTAATCAAGGAAAAGCACAACGGAGGACTCGGTCGGGCATTTTGGTCGAGATAAGACCATTGCCCTGGTGAATGAAAATTACTACTGGCCGCAACTTCAGTAAGATGTGAAAAAGTTTGTGCAAAGTTGCAGAATATGCCAGATGGCAAAAGGCGTGAGGCAAAACACAGGATTATACCAGCCGTTACCTGTACCTGAGAGGCCATGGGAGGACATCAGCATGGATTTTATTCTTGGGTTGCCGAGAACACAGAGGGGAAATGACTCTGTATTTGTGGTGGTTGACAGATTCTCCAAGATGGCACATTTTATTCCCTGCCAGAAAACAAGTGATGCAGTTCACATTGCAGGGTTATTTTTCAAGGAAGTGGTACGACTTCACGGTCTACCAAGAAGCATAGTTTCTGACAGAGATACAAAGTTTGTTGGGTATTTCTGGAGAACATTATGGAAGAAGTTGAAGACAGATCTGAAGTTCAGTTCTGCATACCACCCACAAACTGATGGACAGACAGAGGTGGTAAATAGAAGTCTGGGTAATTTATTAAGATGCTTGATAGCAGATAAACCCAAGGGATGGGATTTAGTTTTGCCGCAGGCAGAATTTGCATACAACAATTCTGTCAATAAGAGTACAAACAAATCTCCATTCCAAATCATATATGGAAACAGTCCAAGAAACATTTTTGAGCTGAGAAAATTAGATAAAGGAGAAAAGTGCAGTGCAGAGGCTGAGGAATTCATGAAACAGATGAAAAGCCTGCATGAAGAAGTGAAGAAACAAATTACAAAAATGAATACTCAGTATAAAGCAAGAGCAGACCAAAAGCGGCGGTTCAAAGAGTTCGAAGTGGGGGATGAAGTCATGGTCCATCTCAGAAAAGAAATATTTCCAGCCAAAACTTATAACAAGTTGAAGATGAAGAAGTTTGGGCCATGCAGAATACTAGGAAAACGGGATTCAGGCAATGCATATGAAGTGGAATTGCCAAGTGGGCTTGACATTTCACCTATTTTTAACATATCAGATTTAGTGGAATACCATGAAGGAGATAGTACAGAGGCACCAAGCACAGAATTGTGGAGCATTCCAAAGTCTAACCCAACCAAAGACGAGATCGAGGAAATATTAGATACTCGTGAAGGCAGAAGCACAAGGAACAAACAATATTCTGAGTATTTGATCAAGTGGAAGGGCAGACCTGTAGAAGATGCAACTTGGTTGTCAAAAATAGAGGTTGACCGCCTGGGTCTTCCTCCCAAAGATCAGAAGTGAGGATCACTTCTCAATCCACCCCGGGTGTCTGATGCAGGAGCATCCGAGGGCAGCAAAGCAATCGAGCATCAACCAAACTTTTTGTTGTTATTTTTTTCTAAGTGTTGCAAAGTTATTTTATGTGTCGTGATATCATGACACAAAAAGTGTCGCGATATCATGACCAAAACAGAAGATAGGGGAGCAAGGACAGAATGTCACGATTTTGCGACATGTCACGATTTCGTGACATGTCGCGAAATCATGACCCAAGGCAGGGAAAGCAAGGCCGGAAGACACAAGGTCATGAAATCGTGACATGTCATGATTTTGACATGTCATGAAATCGTGACCACCGTAGGGGAAACAAAGGCGCGAAGACCAAAGGTCACGAAATCGGACCACAAGAGGAAAAAAGGCGCGGAAGACAAAGGTCACGAAATCATGACATGTCATGATTTCATGACCAAAGCAGGGAGCAAAGGCATGGAAGACAAAAGGTCACGAAATCGTGACATGTCACGATTTCGCGACCAAAGCAGGAGAACGAAGGCCGATAGACAAAAATGGCGCGATATCGCGACAGGTCGCGATATCGCGGCCAAAACGGAGAGAGAAGGCCGAAGGAGGAAATGGTCGCGATATCGCGACATGTCGCGATATCACGACGAGAGAGAGAAGGCACAGAAAGGAAATGGTCGCGATATCGTGACCAAACAGAAAACACGCACTCCAGCTTTCATAAAGACGTCCCTTCGTGCGCGGCAAGTTAGCAGTAGTGAAGCAGTAGTTTCAAAGGAGGATTTCAACGGGCATGTTGGCCACTCGCGTAGGATATCTAGAGACGCGTTTATAGCAACTAACAGCAAGCAACAGATCGAGAAGAAGATTCCGTTGGGTATGGCAGCCAGTCGCGCACCTCACCTAGAGTCTCATCAATGCAACTTTCCAGAATTGTTCCAAGTGGCAATTGTAGATCGTGGGAAGTTTGAAAGCACAGAGGATCGGGACCTCGATAAAAACCCATGGATTGTAATGAGAGGGGGTTGGCAAACGGTAGTTTGGCTGTATATTCTTGTAAAATTCTTTCGAAGTATTGAATAAGAAATTTTTGTCTCTTGTTTCTCTGGTTTTCTGTCTTGTGCAAGATCTGTTCTCCACCACTATTTTAACTCTTATTGGCCAGTGATCTGAACCAATCCTTGTTAAGGTATTAATTTTAGCACAAGTTCCTTCATCTAGCCAATGTTATGAGAGAATGCATCTATCTAATTTTTTTGCTATTAGGTTTTGGCATCTCCTATTGTTGGTCCAAGTGTAGTTTTCTTCTTCAAACTCAAGTTCCCATAAATTATTGTTTTGAATAAATACTGAGAAATCTTTCATACTTTGGATCAATTTGCTAATTCTCCCAAATTTTTCATCCAGCTTGGTTATGGGATTAATAACATTGATACTCTTAGTGGTGATTTTTTTTTATTTTATTGCGTAGAATTCATTATGTGCTATATTCTTTTTTTTAATTGAGTAATTTTTCTTCATAAATAATAATATCTTGTTATTGAATTATACTTAGCACAAATTTGACTACCCATCATCATCTTATATTTCTTTATCAAGATTGTGTAATAGTGTCTTGTAATGTGCCATTTTGCATAGATTTTTAGATTACTACTATTATGACATAGATGATATCTTTATCACTCATTTGATGAGTGCATATTTTCATTGCTTTTGTACTATGCAAACTATATCATCTTCTTGAATAAAGATTATTTTACATGCTACATGCTTTAAAATTATGACCAATATCCTCTTTCCTTATACTTGTTTTGAGTATTTATTTAAGTAGTATTCTTGATTGATGGTATGATGGATTTGAACTAGGTTTTATCAAGCTTGTGATACCTCTTCTTTTTCAATAAAATCATCATCTTCTTCTTAACCATTTTTTATTCAAATTCAATTATTATTTTATGTTTAGGTTCATTCCTATCATTTTTGTGGTCATCCCTCAATGTTAATCCCATCTACCATTGGATAACATTTATACTTAATTATCATTGATATTTTATGTAGGTTTATTCCTTTCCACATTGTTTGAAGGAGGTGACCCCTCCATAGTATGGTATTATTTAGGTTGCATGCTATTTGGACCTAGAATTATTCCTACATTTTGCAATGACAAATTATAGCCCAAGGATGGTGATAATTCCTTAAAAAATGGTATGTGGAGTCTATGTATGGTGGCCAAGTTTTTACTCTATTGTTTATCAACTTGATTTATCTTATTGACCTATTAAAAATTAGAAATCATTTTTCACCTACTTGAGCCATGTTGATCACCTCAATGAATCATTATACTTATTTTATTCCATTGACAACATCCTCGAGATTCTTATTTTTATTTTCCAAGATTGGAAAACAAAATCGTTGACTATTTTTTTATAAAATATATATTTTTGTAATCAAAAGTGCCATATGTAACGATTCTAATTATACGTAATGGTTTTACTTATAAAACTAAAAAATTGTATAATGAACTAATGGTTTCAGTTGTCTTATAAGTGGTTTTTATATTTTAAGGTCAATAGATAAGAATAGGATTTGATTATCATTCATGTCTTGTCTTTTGCACTATTTGTATCTATTCTTTCTCTACATATCCTCATTCTTAGTCATCCAAAATTTTCCTTATCACCTTTGGGGGAGGCATTTCAAGATATGGACACTACACATAAAATTATCATTGCCAACATTTTATTCTACACTAACCATATTTTTATCCTATAACATCATCCTTTGCATTAGGATAACACTGATGGCCATTTTTTAGTTTTTCCATGCATGAAATATTGTAGCACTTTAATGTTATCATATTGCTAAAAAAAAAGTTAAATTTTATAGAGATGCTACATAGGCACTAAATATTGTCTCAATAATGATGTTGCGTTAATGTTATGTAGCACCAATGTGGTTCTAATGTGAAACCACCTGTAATATTATTATATAATGAGGATAATTAAGGAGGTGTAAAACGTTTAAAGGAAGGCTAGAGGAGAAGAAATTCTTAAAAAGTATTAAACAATTTAATTATTTCTATTAGTGGTAGGAGGTTTTTAAGTTGTAAGTTAGAAAGAAGAGGGAATATCTTAAGCAAAACACTAAAGTTATTGCAAGTTATTAACTAGATTAACACTTTTATGCTATTAAATAAGTGCATGGAGTATATTTTATCTATCTAAATTGTAAGATTATATCTAAGTTAAAAGTCAAATATGATAAAGATCTAGAAACAAGCTAATAATTCTCTATTATTCAATTATGAATAATGTTGAAGGATGTTAAAGTCATCAAACAAGCTAAAAAATATTTAGGCCTTCCAATGCCAAGTTGTATTAAATATAAGTATCCAACTTGAATATGTCAAGGTTGTAAATTATGAAAGTTAGATAAATAAAAGATTGTATAGAAGTTTAACTCAATATTAACCATATATTATTAATGAAGATTAGGTGTAAGTCTCATAAATATCAAGCTTAGACAATTTCACTATTAGATAGAGCTTGTATAATATGATATTGTCCTAAATATTTAATTAATCTAAAAGATGATCATTCCACTGTATTAAGTGCTAAATCACAAATTAAAAATACATGTGATATTTTCTAGTCATTCACCAATTTAAGTTCAACCACTATCATAAAAAATAGTTTATGCAATAAAGCTATAGGAGGATAAATCACTAAGATTGATTCAAATATTGCATCTAAGGAAGCATCTTAGTATCAAATTATATATGAGATATCCAAGTTCCTTTGATTCAATATGATGAAATTTGCTTCAAGTAAATGATGCACCAATCTAGTAAGACTTAGACATAACTTGCCTCAAAGGTTTTACAACTCAAAAGACAATCAAAATCTTGCCTACAACTCTAATATTCTTGGATAGAAAATCTAAGGATAAGTAATGTGTTATGTAGTAGAATAATACTTTTCTAATAAAATAGAGTACAATCAAATTAAAGCTTTGGAAAATATTGGATCTAGCTTGCTTAAGATTAAATCTAACTTAATGGAATGTTAAAATAAGCAAAGGGTGCAACTTATTTTATAATTAAAGCTTGACTAGAATGATAACAAGCTAGAACCAATGGGGTCATGGTTCAATGGTTGAGATATATGGGTGACGTAGCTCACATCAAGGTTCAAATCCTAACGGTATCAAATAACACTATTACAAATTATATACAACTTAATTATATTTTAAGTCATATGTTAATATAGCTACAAATAAATCCTACCTCTAATTTAAAAATATTTAGCAAACCTATTAATATTAAGAGTCCTCATATGATTGGTGATATGTCCCTACATACCTCATGAATGAATCCCATTGCATATCACCTAACTAGCGAATCAATCGGTTATGATCATGAATATGTTTCCTAATATTACATTAGATAATAATGCTATTATGGTAACCTTGAGAATTCTATCTTTACTTAGTTAGCAGTCATGCATCCATACTTGAATTCATCTCATCAAACTTCCATGTTGGTAAAATACATTTGTAGATTGATGATAATCAATTAAATAAGTATTCCATTAAATAAATAGGAATAACAAAGTTCCTTTATATACAATCATCCTTCAACCATTTTGGCATTATGTAAAATGAATACTAGGTTTAAAATAATATATGGTTAACACCAATATAACCTTCAAAACCTTGTGTGCCTTAAATAGATTTATAGGGCTGGAAATACGGAGGAGGGAATACCTTTAGACTCAAGTTTTCACCTTCACTTAACAAGATATTATCCATACTATCAATAAACCTATGTAGCACCTTCTATGTTTAAGATGTCCAATATACTTCTAGAAAGGACATATCATTTGTTTATATAATAAATTAGACACTCCCAGGGTTATGCACAATGACAAATATTCACCAATTGGAAAAATATTCGACTTTTGAAATTAAAAATTGGCAAAAATGGGGACCCTAGACGTTGGCCTATTCGCTTGAAATTTTTAGGACCAAAATATTTTTAGGGGTCGGTTCGTCATGCATTGATAATAATATTACCAAATTGTTTTTAAATTGCTAGAAATATCGCCTAATTTAAGGACCCTTTTTGCCTTGAATTTTTAAATTTTTAAAATTTCCACCAAATTTACCTCTTATAGTAGTATGTAAACGTAACATGAAAACAATACCCATACAAAAAACATTAGAGTGCGGTCTACGTACTCTAGATTGCACACCATCCAGACCATTTTTTGCACCTAGGCTGCATCCAGATCAATTTTTGCAATCAGATCACATTCGGACCAATTTCAGCACCCGAACCAAATCAGAAACTACTTTCTGCATTGGGGCCACATTCAGGGCACTTTCTACATCTAGCCCACAATTTGGATGTAAAATTACCTCAGATGCGAGTGCAGAAAGTGATTCGAATGTAGGCTGGGTGTAGAAAGTGATCCGAGTGTAGAAATTGGTCCTGATGTGGGTCAGGTGCAAAAATTGGTTGGATGTGGGACGGGTCCAAATTTTGATCCAAATGCAGGACGGGTGTAAAAACTAGACTGGATGCAAGATGGGTGCAAAAACTAGACCGGATGTGGGCCTATACAGAAACTGGACCAAATGTAGGACGAGTGAAAAGCTGGTCCAGATGTGGGATGGGTGCAAAAATTGGTTCGAGTGGGAGGCGGGTGCAAAAATTGGTCCAGGTGTGGGACGGGTGCAAAAACTAGTCCGAGCGGGATGGGTGCAAAAATTGGTTCTGGTGGAGGATAGGTGCAAAAATTGGTCTAGATGGGGGACGAGTGCAAAAAATGGTCTAGGTGGGGTGGGTGCTAAAATTTGTTCGGGTGAGTCGGGGAAATGGAGTAGAGAAAAAATGAAATTTCAAGGGTTACAAGGTAAGCAATAAATAAAGGGCCTTTTTTTTTAATGGAAGAGGGAAAAATAGAACTTCAAGAGTTACAAGGTAAGCAACAGAAACAGGGTCTTTTTTTTTTAGACCTCCTCACAACCACAACCAAAAATTTAAAAAACCAAGATGACTTGATGTTTTCCAACCCATCAAAAACTCCACAGTTAAGCATGCTCGACTGAAGTAGTACTTGGATGGGTGACCTCCTAGGAAGTCTTGATTTTGCACCCTCTAAACTAAAATTTTATTAGGTTATAACCCAAGTTCATCCGGACTTTTTTTGCACCCAGTTCGCATTCGAACTCTTTTTTGCATCTGGTTTGATTAAAATTGTCAAATTCACCAATGTTTTATAATTTTTGGTGAAAAAATAAGGTAATTTGCCATGTCCTCTTACATGGAGTTGGCCAGGATTCGCCAGGGTTTCAAAATAGATTCACCATTTTTAACAAGTACATTTTGGGTCCGACCCCTTATGCATAACCTTGGACACTCCTAAAAAGGCAACAAAGATCCTTTACTAGTATTGGGATGGAGAAGGCTAAGATCAAGGATCAATTTTTCATTACTTAAATGAGGGTTCCAGATACCAAGTTTATGTTGACCTTAAACCTCGTGTCCTATGCTAACTATATGTTTATCTATAATCTAAATTATAATGTAGTATGAACAACTTGTAACTCATTACATGAATGCTTATACTACTTCTCAACATGAATATGTCTATCCCTTAGCCAAACACAAATGTAGGTAACTGTATGTTAAAAACAAAAATTATCCTAAATAATATGCCCACAAGATCAAAAACTTGGTTACTATAAAATTATTATATAACAAAGAACCACACCATATAAAAATATGCCTACTCTAAATAAGACAATTAGGGATATTTATCTCGTATTCAACATACCCACTTCCTTTCCTAACCTTTATCACTTCTTTATTTTAATTGATAACTAAGTTTGAAGTCCTATTTTTTTTTACATCACTCTTCCTAAAAATAGTTAAAACAATATTTATGTTCACTTGTTAATTTTATGGTCACAAGTGCTAAGATGAAGGAAAGTGGCACTAGTTTGCACCATTGTAGTATCGTTGTGAATCTTTGGTAAAAAATAAAATTAAAAAGGGGGTCATGTCAACCTAAGATATATTCCTCAATTTCAAAAGTTCATTTTTCCATCTAACAAAGATTGTATATTTTAGATAAATACATCAATGACCCACTTTTAAGGATAAACATAATTGTCAAGAAAGGTAAAACATAGCTGAAAAATAAAACCAAAATATTTGTGGAATAGGAAAAGAAAAGAGAACAATGGGAAAAGTAAGTGGGATAGATTAGAGGAAAACCCTTCACAAAAATAATGTAAGCTTAGGAGGAAATCCCTTCACTGTCAATCGAGAATACAAATAACAATGAATTACATTATATTACTTTAATTGCTAATTGTCTTCTCAATTGATTCTTTTTACATAGTGTTAATTCACATTTTTAATAAAACTTATACATATTGTAAGTTCCATAAATATATATATTATAATATACATTTGTTATATGTAAATGGTCATATATAATTATATCTAATAATCAATATGTAAATTAGTGATGTTACAATGTATTTATAATAAAATCAATTATTATGTGTATAGTGAGGATAATCTATATATGAATAACATGTAATAACCAGTAAATTAAAAATAATAATAATTAAGCTAAAAGATACCATAATGTTAGATGTGATTAATTAATTTAATAGATAATTTGAATTAAAATTTAATTATTTTTAATTTGAATCCCATTATATTATACATATTATGCACTCTTTATGTTATAGAGGATATATAATTGGAAGTATACCACATGGAGCAATAAAAGGACGTTGAGCAACTCTAAATATAAAATCCCAAGACATGATGTGCCAATAATTAAAATTAGAAAGGAAGGCATGTGCATGTGGTATGAACACTTTTCCTTGCAATTAAAAAAGGGCAAGAGTGATGTAAACTTGATTTATTTATATTTTCTCTTGAACAAGTAGAATTTTGTTTGCTAAACTAATATACAATCTATTAAACCATCTTCAAACCTAACTATTACCTAACGTAAGAGTAAGCTTGGCTTATTGTAGGTTTTAATCTAGTCCAAAAATAAATCAAAGTGTGTAGGGGATCATGTTACTGAAAGTACATTTTTAATGAACCTAATGTAGATCATTATTTTGGTGTGTTAGTTTTTTTTGGATTTCTATGTTTTGTTTTTGTATTAAAATGATCACATCTTCTCAAAGTCTTAATTGATTCATATATCATACCTAAAATTAACCATAACAAATAAGGGCTAGAGGTCAAAACTCCATTGGTCTCATTTAATTCATGAACGAAGATCTCTATTTATATACTTTAAGCAAGAAGCCTAAGTTTGAATTGAATGATAAAGATATTGTTCAACTTCTTCCCTATTGTCCATATATCATGAACAAAGTTGAAATCCACAAGGAAAATTATTCATAAATCCATAATTGATGCTTTTTATTACAATACCCATGTTAATAAATAATATTGTTCGCCTTATCTAGTCAATATATGGTCTCCATGATTTTTACCATTCAAGATTTTAATAAAATTAGAACATTCAAATATCAAACCCAAGATAGCCCAATATTGAATCATTTAAATTTTACAGTGATACTATCATAAAAAAGTTAGCTAACAAATTTAAGAATCTTGAAGCGTTAGATACATCTCATTCCATTCCATATTCTCTACTAGCCATTTCTACCAATATTTCAACTCCTATTAATTGTAATAATCCTTAAATTTCATTATAATCCTAACTACTACCTTATTATTACTATTATTCTAATGGAATATGCAATATATTTAGGAACCAATGGAATCAAACACAATACCTAATAAATAAAGAACATTACATTTATAGAGAACAACATGAATATGAAAAGTATCCTTAAAAACTAATAATATATCATGAATGAATAAATAATGGTCTCTAAAAAACAAAATGGTTGGACAAATTGGGGTATAAATATCAACTGATAATACAACCTTTTCAATGTCATTCATTAAGACCAACCATTGGATAGTAATATAATAATACAAAATATCACCTAGCATGGTGCAGATGGACCCATAGGAAAAATTTAATGATAACAATACAAATTTAGTCTAGCCATAAGTTAACATTTACACTATTTCAACATCCTACCATAAGCTAAATGGGGACACTAAGAGAACCCTTATGATTCATCACTCCTTAAGGGATGCTCTTCCACACCAACATGATCCTAAAATTTGATGAATATCACCTTGACAATGACCTCCATTAGGATATTTTGATTTTGATCTATTGAATGTATGTACACAAATTGAACCATCCCACATAAGTGAAGCTATTGAAGGTAGTGTATACATACCTCAATGTGCTTCGTCTATTGATGCAAAATTAGATTACAAACAAGTTGAATATTACTTTAGTCTCACAAAATAGTATAACAAAAGGATTTTAAGTCTCGATCGATTAGAACCATTAACATCCACCAAAGATGTGTGGTAGCCTTATTAGCACTACAACATTCAATTGTGAAGAACAAAGAGATAGTAGCAAGAAGTCTAAGAGATGGGTCTGGATCAAATGAAAAAAAGTAAAACTAGTAGTGTATATACACCCATCAAGATCACCGACCTAATTTACATTAGAAAAAATTTCTAACGCAAGGGGATCTTCAACAAAATAATGGATGTGCACTTGATAAATATCCTTGATGTAGCATAGAATCTTCTTAGTCATTATCCAATTATTTTCATGGGCATCTGCATGTACCTAGAACAATAAATGACAACAAAGGTAATGTTAAGTCAAGTGTGAGTGAGGTTCAAGAGACATCTTATGAGAAATCATAGAGAGTAACATCAACAATAGAGTTGAGAAATCAAAATAAAATTTTAACCTAGATGTAAAACAAGTATAAATTGGCTTATAATCATCCAAGTAAAAATATTGTAGAAGGTCTAGTGCATACTAAGGCTATGACAAAAAAATCCCTAATGATGATTGCTTAATTTAAATCTCAAGAAGTAATGTAAAAGGCCCAAATTTATCATCTTAAAGGATTCTTGGATCCATAGCTTCATCTCTTAAATCATAGAAGTCAATATCCTAGTGATGAGTAGATCACCAACATACAATATAATGATAATAATATAGTTGTCATAACTTTTTATGTAAACATCATGTTGTGCTTTGCATTGATAAAAATCATAACTTAGGAAGAATGAATGAATCCTTTCTATAGCCATGGAATTTTGACACACCTCAAAATTCCCTTTTCCTAGTAAAACATGTTGATTATCCTAACAACGTGAAATTTACCCTTAAATACCCTTGCCTCGATTTTTGTGCCAAGAAAATTAAAAATGATTTAATTTCCCCCTTTTCGATAAATTCGGGCAAGCTCGACGAAATCGGACCTGTCCGACAATTTTGGCTGACCCAAAATCATCCAAATCCCACGTGCATCTAATTTAGGTGCTCTATTGGGATTTTGAACCTAATCTGGGTGAATCCAGATTCTCGACAAATTTGGGTGATCCAAATTTGTCCAAATCGAGCAAAAACCCAAATTGGCTTAACAACCTAGCCTATTCTCACCTACCTCCCTGATTCCTCGACCTGCATCAAGCATTTAAACCCCTAGATCCCCCCTAAATGAACTAATGGTGATAATTTGTAGGAAAGCTTGATTGAAGAAGGAGATTTAGGAGCTTTGTTGTAGGTTGCAGTGAATATTTTGGCCTTTTGATCACCATTCCAGGATCCCACAGACATGGCGACACCTACTGTATACTCAGACTTGGTTTATACTTAGCTGCAATTTGATTTCTTGCATTGTTTTTACAAATTTGGGTCACCCAAATTTATCATAAGCATCCGATTTTAACCACTATTTTTGTAGAACTAGTCGTTAGATTATTTTGGATCACCCAAAATCATACATCATCATAGCATCAATCATGCATAGCATCTGAAATCATACCAATTTCATATTGGGGGTAAGATTATGATAGCTATATTACCAGTTTGATTCAGATTTGCATTGTACTTTCTTATCTACTTTTAGTACTTCACTACATATTACTATTGCTACTATATTTACTACATTTAATCTTACATGTTTTTGCATTAAATCAATAGATCCTTTACTTTATTTATGGTTTGCTAAAAGAACCGAGGGGATTTGACTATTATAGATCATGATCTGCTATGACCTATGTAGATCCCCCATCCCTAATTTCAAATTTTAGTGTTGCATTGTGAAATTGTAGGTTTCTAGACATATTCGATTGACACAAATTTATCTGATGAATTCGAACATATGAATTCATCCTGTAGACATCCGAATTCATCCTATCAACCCAAATTCATCCAAAAGCAAACATCCAGATCAGGTAAGGATCTAAACTTATTTTCTCATACTTCAGATTTATACTTCTCTATCTTATAGGCATCTACATTTAATCATAAAAAAAAACATAGACTTTACTACATTTTTCCATACTAGTCAAAATACAAAATACAAAACAAAAAAAAAAACATGTTAGCATAGATCTTCATCTCTTTCTTTTTACAAAACCATTGCATCTTAGTCAAACTTTACAAAGCTTTCTAGCTAGATCTATATACTTTATTTTCATTTGAAATTGAAGTGCATATAGTTAGGTTAGTTGCATTTTGGCCAAACCATAGGAGTGTGCACATAAAAAGAATACATCAAACACCCACTTTACCTAGGCATGGAAACCACCATAGAAAGTGTTTCCTGGTGAACCCTCACCCCATTCATCGACAAACACCAAAGAGAGCGCAACTCAAGTGCTTCTCTTCGAGATGCAGATCCATCATTTTCCCTCCCCCTTTCAAGCATGGATCCATTAGCCTAGAAGAAAGGGGTGCAAAATTTTAGGTCTACATTCTTTGGTGAACCCGACGTGAACTACACCATCATTGTCAACTTTGTTATTTTTCCTTTTCATAAAAAAAAAAAATCTTTCTAAATGGTAGAAAATAGTATTAAAGAGTCTTCCTTTATAGACCTTAGAAAAATGCTCATAGAGCAAGAAGTTGACCTCTTCTACAAAAATTATCATTCAGAACGTCAAGTGGACTTGTGGAAAAACTTTGGTATCATTGAGAATAGATCTGAAGAAATAAGGAAAATTAAAAGAATTGATGTTACTAAAGCCTTAGGGCCAAGTTATTACTCTCCCTATTTTGAAATCAAAAGAAGTTGTGAATGTTGGCTCGCAAACAAATGAGCTAGTGTTCATTCAAACATCTATCCTTGGGATAACTATCTAGAAGAAGCATTAAATATCCATCAATTCTTAGCATACTTAGAGAACAATGAGGTAACCCTAGAACAAAGAAGAAGATATCACAAAGCACCTAGGGCAGTCCTCTTTCGAGACTATTGTTATGAATTGCAAGTTCAACCTTCTACCTCAAATACTAAGGAACTTACCCTTGTCCACTTCATCCAACTTCTAGTACATGATTTCTCTTTTGAGGAAGAACACTACATGAGTCCTGAAGATCTAGAGCCCATTAATGACATTCACAAGATTTTCAAGGAAGATTAAACCATTTAGCATTATTATCAAAATTCTATAAATACTTGAGTTAAAGTAGATTGTTTTCTTTTTCAAAACAAAAACAAAAAAAAACTTTTAATTAGCATCGATAGGAAATATGCCTAAAAATTTAAGGAGTGGTAAACAAGTGGCAACTGGATCAAAATATGAGTTAGAAACTAAAAACCCTAATGTTGAAGAAGAAATAGAAGAAATTCTAGGAGAACAACAACTACAAATAGAACAAAATGAAGAAAATGAAGTAGTCGACCATATTGACCCAAAGTTAGGACCTCAAGGGGATATTCATTTTCAATCCATGCAACACTTTTGTGATTTTTTAAACCGTAATCGAGCTGCCATCACTAATGTGTTGGAAATAGAAGATCAACTTGCAAGGGGTGACTTCTCAATGGAAGTAGCCCTAGAAGCAACTTTCCAACTTCACCCAAAACCTGAGACATATATAAATGCTTCATTGCAACATGACACTTATAATGATCATTCCTTAGATAATACCCAAAATATACCTCCTCAAGAAGATGATGCTCAAATACAAGCATCTATGGTACCACAACAACAACCTATTTTTGCAACTACCACAACCACTTCCACCCAAAAGAAACCTTCTCCATCTAATAATAATACTATTCTTTCTCAATATTTCCAACATCTATTCGCTCAAAATTCTACTTCTCAAAAAAATAAAAATATGCAAATTCCTAATTCTCCTCGACAAAATGCTCAACAAAATGCAGCTCCTTATAAACTTCAAAATCCTCATACTTCAAACACTAGGCACAATCGTATCTCCATTTCCACTCCTTATAAGGTAGCACAACAGACATATTATCCTCCACATAGCAACATAGTAGCACAAAATAGACATGATGAGCAACCACATCATCTTGAAACTATAGTGAAACAATTAGCTTCACGATTGGACCAAATAGACCCTTATCGCCCTACATACAACTATAAGGAAATGTGTAACCAACCATTAGATCCTATTGTTGCTGCTAGACCATACCCTAAACGTTTCCCCATGCCGTTTTACCAATTTATAAGGGGGTCGAAGATCCAATCGAGCATATTCGTATGTTTAGGACAACCTGTCATGACATTGCATATGATGATATGTTATTGTTAAAGATATTCCCAAAAATTTTAGGAGGTATGGCATTGGAATGGTACTATCAATTGCCAACACATTCTTTAATAAATTTTGAAGAAACTACAGAATTATTTGTACATCAATTTGGTGCCTACATAGAGAGGCATGTCACAATCAAATATTTGTACAACCTCAAACAAGGAAAAGAAGAGAGCTTCACAGAATTTTTAGCTCGATGGAGAAAACTTCTAGGAAAACTACATTTCACTTTACCTCCAAGGGAAATGTTAGAAATTTTCATTGGGAATTTACAAGAGCAATTATCCTATGAGTTAGCTACTACAACTATAACATCCTTTGATCAAGCTATAGACTTGGCTAGAAGGGTAGAAGAAGCCCTAATCAGAAGGGGATAATTTAAAAAGAAGGATGAAGACAAGTCATCTAAAAATCAATACAAGAACAAACATGTGGTAGGAGATGGGGTTACAGATAGTAGACCCACTCCAAATGTTAATACCATAGAAACTACATAGAATTTTGTGTTAAAAGCACCTCAAAGACCTCCACAATGTAACTTCACAAGATTAAACCAACCTTTGACAATAGTCTTACCACAATTGGTGGAAAGAGGTTTGATAAAATTACCAGAGATACGACAACCTGATCCCTCTCAACCTTGGTATAGACCAGACCAACATTGTGATTTCCATCAAGTTGATGGACATCCAACAAACACTTGTAAAAGATTAAAACATTTAGTACAAGACTTGATTGATGATGGAAAGTTGGGAGTGGAAAATCCTCCACCTAAGGCTAATCCTCCAATAGAACCACAAAAGCAACAGGCACAAAATGCTAATCAAGATCTAGATATCTTCCAAAATCCTTTACCAAACCATGGTAAGGAAGTTGTAAATCAACTAGACTATAAGATTGTTCCTCATCCAACATGTTATGTGGGAATTATTAGTAGTCACTTACCATCGCAACCTTCACAAACTCCCTTTGTGCCTACTCAATATATTGTCACAATTGAGCCATTTCGAGGAAAGACAATACAATTCTCATCCTTGAACCATATAGAAAGTGAAACTGAATCTGAGGTAGACATTAGTTCATTACATTCTAATAGTTCAGAAGATGAATCAGAACCAATTTTACCCATCACAGATTCATTAATTCTAGAGGAACCATTTCCAAGAATGATAACAACCCATCCTTCTTCACAACAACTTCTTCCCATAGAACAAACATCAAATGCTAGATCACAACTTGTTCAAGATGATCCTCCCATTTCCCATCAATCAAACAACATTGTGGCTACAGTTGGAGCCATTACTAGGCAACAAGCTCAAAACCAAAATTCTCAATCGCAATTACCTACAACTCAACCAAATAATGAGGATCAACCACCTTTTGTTCTGAAACCACCTTATAAGGGAAATAATGTAATTCGACCTCAACAAAAGGCTCCCTTTGATATTAATGAACAACTAGCTAATACAACAGCTAGGATTTCCCTCTTAGATCTTCTTAGAACTTCATCAGTTCATAGAGAAGAATTAATGAACACCTTGAGTCAAATGATGGTACCTCAAGACATAGAACCAACTGTTGTAGTGAATGTTGTAGCTTCTCAAGGAGTTGACTACATTGATTTTCATGACAAAGATATACCTCCACATAGTATGCATAGGGATAATCCCTTATACATAACAACATTAATTGGAGATGTAGGTGTTAAGAGAGTATTAATTGACAATGGCTCATCCTTAAATATCTGCACCTATGACTTTTTCAAAAGGTTTGGGTTCAGAAATGAAGATTTAAGAAGAACTAAAATGATTATAAAAGCTTTTAATGATGAAACCCAAGAAGCTTGTGGTGTGATATCTATCCCATTACAAGTTGGCCCTAGAATATTGGATACATCTATCTTTGTTGTATCTTGTCCTACATCATACAACATCCTTCTAGGATACCCTTGGATTAATGCAATGAGGGCAGTTCCCTCTACACTACATCAATGTGTCAAATTTAAATTTAAAAATCAATTGGTCACCATCCATGGAGATCCTAGACCTTTTGATATGTGTGCAATGGTGGAACCTATTGATGTTCCATTTTTTCTAGCCTTATCATCATCAATTCCTATTCCCCCTAAATCTTCTTCTCCAAAAATTGAACCTTTACCTTCTTCTGACATAACTACACCATCTAAAACTGATAATCCTTCTACCTCATATCCCCTCATAGATGAAGCTTTACCAGACTTATCTACCATATTAGCACCTACAGAGCATGCTAATTTTGTTGTACAAGACTCCATTATCTTGTCCCAATTACCGCCATCCCCATGAACGATAGGTTTACCTCACAAATGGGGAAACATATATCATGTTGGAAGTTGTACTTTTATTTTTATAGGATGTTCTCTCGATAAAATCAATATTAAGCAAATAAGCTTTACATTCGATGAGAATAATTTTTCTCAATGTTACTTTTCCAACAAATATATAAAATCAAAGCAAATGATGTGTGATATGGGTTATAGAGGTAAAGGCTTGGGTCATTTTGAAAATGGTATACGTGAACCATTTGAGGTTGAGGAATGGCCTGCCCGATGTGGTATAGGCTATATCCCTACAAAATCTCAACCTTTCCCTTTTGATGACGATGATCATCTAATCACCTATGATGAATATTTAGAAAATCAAAAATATTTAATGAATAATAAGAGGAGAAGATAAACTCATTTTTCTTGCAATATGATTTCAATAGTCCATCCGAAAATGATTGCCACTCCGGATGAATGTATAGAAGGAGATGTATTTTTTGACACCTCCCTTGAAGAAGTCATGAGGAATGGTTTCTTCTTCGATGGGTCTATCCCATGTATAGCCCATGTTCACACAGTAACCCCACAAGAAGAGTTAGCCAAATTATCCCTAGAAGAACTTCAAGAAATGGGTGTTTCACCCACCCCTCCTAACTTCGAAAGGGACTTAAATATTTTGGTAGAAGATATCTTGAAAATCAATATTGGAACAAAAATTAATCCTCACATGGTCAAAATTGGAGCTACCTTGAGTAAAGAAGAACAAATAAAATACACAAAACTTCTTGTGGAATACCCTGATATCTTTGCATGGACATATGCAGATATGCCTGGCTTAGATCCTTCTGTCGTCATGCACCACTTAGTGGTGCATCCTGATGCTAAACCAGTGAAACAAAAACTTAGGAAAATGCATCCTAAAGTAGCCTTGCTAGTAAAATATGAATTACAAAAGTTATTAGATGTTGATTTCATTCAAGCCATAGATTACTCTGATTGGATATCTAATGTCATCCCAGTAACCAAAAAAGAGGCTACTAAAATCAGAGTATGTACTGATTTTAGGGACATCAATGTTGCATGTCCCAAAGATGATTTTCCCCTTCCTAATATGGATCAAATCATTGATTTCATAGTAGGAAGTGGGATGTTATCCCTTATGGATGGATTTTTTGGATATAACCAAATCCGTATAGCACAAGAAGATCAACCCAAAACTACTTTCATTACACCTTGGGGGACTTTCTATTGGAAAGTAATGCCCTTTGGTCTAAAGAATGTAAGAGCAACTTATCAATGAGCTATGACCTACGTGTTCCATGATATGATGTATGACATCTTACATGATTATGTAGATGACATCATAGCTCGATCCATTAAGGAAGAGGATCATATTCCCGACTTGCGATGAGTCTTTAATAGACTCCATGAATATAAAGTCCACTTAAACCTAGAAAAATGTGTTTTTGGAGTAAAATCAGGAAAATTATTGGGATTTATTGTATCTATGCGAGGAATAGAGATAGATCCTATCAAAATCAAGGCAATCATTGATATGCCACCACCAAAAACCTTGACAGAACTCCGAAGCTTACAAGGTAAGCTCCAATCTATCCATCATTTCATTGACAAATTGGTGGATAAATGTCAACCCTTTCTTAAGTTACTTAAGAAAGATACTTTTTTTAAATGGGATGAAGAATTTCAAGAAGCCTTTGAAGCTCTTAAGACATATTTTCTTACACCACTAGTACTCGTTCCTCCTAGGCCCGAGCATCCTTTTATTCTATACATTTCTACCTCAGAACTTGCGTTAGGAGCAATGCTAGCACAACATGATGAGGATAAGAAAGAAAGAGCTATTTATTACATAAGTAGAACCTTGATAAGTTATGAAACTCATTATACTCCTTTAGAAAAACTTTGCTTAGCTATTGTGTTTTCTACACAAAAACTGTGCCATTATATGCTTAGTCAAAAAACTTTTGTCATAGCAAAATTTGATCCATTAAGATACTTGATGAGTAGACCTTATCTATCAAGACGTGCAGCAAAATGGGTTCTAGATCTGAGTGAGTTTGATCTAACATTTATTGGATAAAAATCCATTAAAGGGTAAGTCATAGCAGATCAACTCATCATTGCCCCTCTAGAATCTACTCACCCTTTGACAATAGAGTTTCCAGATGAATGCCTTAACCTAGAAGGTGAACATTTAGATTCTTGGACTCTATTTTTTGATGGAGCCCATTGCATGAGTGGTATAGGTGTAGGCATTATACTAGTGTCTCCCCATAAACAACTTATCCCATTATCTTTTAAACTCCAATTTTCTTGTACAAATAATACAACAGAATATGAAGCCTTGATCCTTGGGTTACGAGCAACTTTATCCTTGAATATTAAAATCTTATCAATTTTTGGAGACTCACAACTCATGGTAAATCAAATTAATAATATTTATCAAACCCGAGATGAGAAACTCCACCCTTATAAAGAGTATGTTTTAAAACTTATATCTTTATTTGAGAAAGTTACTATCGAAGCTATCCCTCATACTAGTAATCGTTCTATGGATGCTATGGTAGCAATTGCTTCTCTTATTCCTTTAGAGTTGAATGATGATCATGCTACTATCATCATTCACCAACTTTAAGAACCCACATCATTAGAATCATGTCTAGCACCCTTAGATATCTTCACAATTGAAGAAGCATCCTCAGAACCATGGTATGGAGATATCTTAAATTTTCTCCAAAATGGGTCATACCCAGATGGCTTAGATAGGAATCAACGTAGACTATTACGTAAAAGAGTTGTTCATTTCATAATTATCAAAAATACTTTATATAAAATATCCTTCAAAGGTATCCTTTTAATATGCCTCAACCTAGAGGAATCTAAGAAAGCACTAAGTGAGGTCCATGATGGATCTTGCGGAGGTCATTTTAGTGGTGGAGCCATAACTAAAAAGCTCCTACGAATGGGATATTTTTGGCCCTCCATGGAAAAATATGCCAATGACTATGTGCATAGATGTGAAAAATGTCAGTGACACATAAATTTAGTCCATGCTCCTACCCAAGAGCTTCAAGCTATCTCTTCCCCTTGGCCTTTTTCAAAATGGGGCTTAGACATTATAGGGAAAATAAATCCAATTTCATCAGATGGTCATAAATTCATCATAACAACAACTAAATATTTTACAAAATGGGTAGAAGCCATGCCATTGGCTTCTTGCACAAGAACCCAAGTCTCAAAATTTATTTTTAATCAAATCATCTATAGATTTGGGATTCCATCCACACTTTTTTCAGATAATGGAACTTGTTTCAAAAATAAAGACATACAAAAACTTTGTGCTAAATATAAAATCCAACATAGATGGTCTACTCCTTACTATCCACAAGGAAATGGCCAAGCTGAAGCATCCAATAAAACTCTAATTAAAATACTAAAAATATTGGTTAATAAATCAGGATGAGATTGGCATACTCAATTATATCCTGCTTTATGGGCTTATCGAACTAGTGTTCGAACCCCTACTAGCGCTTCACCTTTTGTCTTGGTATATGGTGTTGAAGTCATATTTCCTTTTGAGCTTGAAGTCCCTTCTTTAGGTCTTTTACTTCAAGACGCCGAAGTAGGAGATGAATATCATGTTGGATGACTAAGCCAATTGGAATTACTAGATGAAAAGTGTATAAATGCTTTAGAGCACCTTCGCTCATATCAAGATAAACTCAAAATATCATACTCTAAGAAAGTTCATACTCGATATTTTGAGATTGGAGATCTAGTTCTTAAAGAAAATAAAAAAATACAAATGCTCGAACTGATTTAAAAGGAAAATTTCAACCAAATTGGCTAGGTCCATTCATCATCACTACAAAATTTGGATCAGGTGCATATCATTTGGCTACCTTAGATGGAAAATACCTTAAGGAACCAATGAACATTATGCATCTTAAAAGATACTATGCATAAAATCAAGAAGTCTCACCATTGTACATAGTTGTAATACCTTGTACATACATTTCTTGCATCTACTTCAATCATCATATTTAAATCATCTTTCACTTAGTTGCATTTATCTATGAATTTATCAAAATAAAATTGTGGTCCAATTACATACAACATATGGTCACATCCAATTATTATTCTACTTATAAAATTAGACCGATGTTGTCAAAATTCATAGTTAATTTTGGTTTACTTCGGAAGAATTCAAAAATTATCTTGAACCACTCACCAAAATACACATTTTAATAAAATATTGATTCTTAATATTGATTATAAATCTCTCTTGAACCAAAATCACTATTGCTTCACTAAATAAATTTTGAAGTTTTGGGAACTGATCTTGCCACTTTTTGAACCAAAACACACTTACACATATTAAAAATGATTTTGCACAAGGGAAGATGATGCTACATAGTAGTCCTAGCTCCTTAAGCGAAAGGTTTCCCTTGCTATCCTATTATGTGCATGGTCTAGAATGCTGAGAATTGGAAAAAGGACAAGCTCCCCCCTACCCGAATAAAATCCCTTGCTCTTTGTCTAATCTGAGCAAGTATCCCTTGAAAAAAAAAAAAAAAAGCAAAAGAAAAATGACTTTTACTACAAAGCAATAAAATCCCCTTGTTCAAAAAAAAAATGAACAAGAATCCCTACTCAAAGAAATCAAAAGAAAAGAAGGGGGTAATGAGCTTGAATCCCTAGAATTCCTTAGTTATTTGAACACCATGGGGTGATCCCTATTACAACAATGGGCTGAATGAATCCCACCTGGCAATAGGGTAGTCTTATGCGTGGTGACATGTCTATCACATTAGCGACCTTCTTTTGTATAGACCAATGTCAGCTTGTGGATTAGCTAGCTTTTGGTAGCTTGTATTACATAGTAGTTAAGTCTAACTGAATGCATAAAATCATGGTAAATGAACTCCTCATTTTGCACACACATTGGTTCTTAAAGTTGGTTTGCATCATTACCTTACTCAAAATTGGTAAATGAACTTCATAAGCACACACATTTGATCCTTGAGAGATTTTGTATCATAATTAAGGTCAAGATGGAAAATGAATACACAAATCACACATTGGTTCTTGATAAATTTGACTTCATCCTAGAAATGACCAAAATTCTCCTTGAAGGTTGATTAGAAAACGTCATTATTTCATCATGGATTTGTATGACTGTTAGCATATGCAATTGGTCCTAAAAATAGTTAATCTTGCATTTTCATACCTATCACTTAGCATAAATGCTTCCATTTTACTATATTGCATGATTGCTTATCATTTATAAAAACTTGCATTTGATCATACATAATCACTTTCTCATATAACTACATATTGACTTCACGATGATGGCATGAGACAACCCTAATAAAATCTTTCTATTTACTTCACACTAGGAATCTTATGCCTAGCGCAAGTCCTCTACCCAATTTTTCATGCTTAGTCGCCTTCATCTAATAATACTTCCTTTTAAGATTAACTTAGAATTAATCTTAAAAATCATAAAATACTTTTCATCAAACTTATCACTTTTAAACCAACAAAATTTCAAAATTATTTTGTTGACCACAACCCTTTGATGTTAACAATATAATAAAATCTCATACAAGATCCGCTTAACGACCAACGCGAGGGGCAACCTCCATAGATGGTCATATACAAGCATACATCCTCGAGATATATTGTTAACTGATCAAAATCAATAGGGTTCATTTTCAAAATACTTTTCTTCTACAAAACAATCCAATCACACTACATTACAAAATATCAATTTCATTAAATCACATTTTACCTTTTCCATATCTTGATTAAGCATGATAAAAGAACAATTAACAATCAAACATGACTGAAAGCATGATTATGTAGATCATCCAAAAACAAATCATATTTTCAATTACACATACACATAAAAATATCAAAAAGAGAACAATAATAGTCAAATATATATATATATATCTCATCAAAAATACATAGGGTACAAAAAGTCGACTGGTATGCCACAATCATAAAATAGGCATACTCAATCACTAGGGGGTATACCACAAAATCTAACCTAGTATATCATCCCCTAGAACCCCTAGAACTCTAGGCCTCATCACCTAGAGGTGGTCTAGGCTCCAAAACTGAGTAGCCCCAGACACTGACCTAGATCCTGACCTAGAATGACTCGAAGGAGCAAACTCTAGGGGCAAAGGAGCCCTCTAACCCTCCAAAACCAATTGATAGTACAAATTTTGATAGAAATATACCCACTATGATGTCAATACTAACTCTACCACCATTATCCTACTCCCTAAGGACTAGCCTGAAGCCACGCTCCTCATCTGATGGGATTGTGACTATGTCTGATGTGATGACCCATGTCCCTACATCCGAGCTAGCTGAGCCTGAGCCTAACTCAAGAGAGTTTATACCTATGAGAGTTATCCCTCCAATGACTGGATACGACTCACCTAAATGGTGATCTAACTCCTCAAACCATCATTCTAACCTAAGAGCAGCTACCTCTCCAGTACTACTCGACTCCCCAACCTCTATAGCAATGCCCTTTCTAGGAAATCATGATGAGAATATAGGCACCTCTCACTGAGGTGATAAGGTAGTCTACTTGGGTAGGAGTACATCCTACTAAGAACCTCCTACCCATTATCACTACCCACTCTCTCCCCCAATCTGAAGAGCCCTATCTCTCTGAGAGGATCTCTATGGTTGTCACCCTCCTCTCATCCAAGGCCCCTCTCTCCTTGATGGCCTCTATCCCTCCTACTATCTAGTAGAGCATCATCTTGATACCTCTTGGTAAGCTCGATGCACCTACTCGACTCTACCTCTCTCTTAAGTAATCCTCATAGGATAGATGCTAGCATACCAGGCAAAATATCCATCCACAACTCCTACATCATCTCCCTCTACAAGGGTGACCACTACATCATCCTCATCCACCTCTACAAATCTATTGAGATCTGGTACCCCACTAGTGGTCATCAAATCTTGAACTACCCATGAAAATGTGAAATCATAGACCTCAAGAATCACCTAAACCAAGCCAAACTATCAGAGCACCCAATCTACTCGATGAAGCTCTATCTCTCCTCTCTCCATACAGAGCCATCACACTCACCTCACATGAGATAACTCTACTCTATCATCCTCCCACCCATAGTGCCCTCACCAAGATCTCCAACAAATACGATGTGATCAAGTCATCAATCGCCCATTTGGCCTCCTCTAGGCCACTCCTCCTCCCTTAACTAACTATAGGACCCCAATGAAATACCATAGGTCATCCATCCTCTACATCCTAATGAGGAAACCCCACTAGTCTCCTCATGGTAATGTGCTCCCAGCACCATACTAAGAAAAGTAATCATTAAGCTCCTTCTTATACATGACCCTAAACAAGGTCCTGTATAAGCGACACAAAATATAGGGTCCCCAAGAAAAGTGCATGCTAGTATCTCGCATATCTACTACAACCTCTACCAACCCCCATGGCAAGTGTCAACCACTCTGATGACACACTAGTAGCCCTACAACTATCTCTACCAACACTACTATCAGGTGAGACACCCTATCTACTACTAGTCCCTCTATGCTAACTCTACTCTACTCAATCAAAAATGATGGGTCTCCCATAAATCATTGCATGGCCTAACCCTAGGCCAATGACTGATACACAAATTAACCCTAATAAGTACTCTAAGGATCCTCCACACATCCTCTAGAGTAGGGGCCATCTCCCCTATAGGTAGCCAAAACATCGATGATCTTGGGTACCATCTACTAAAGTCATAAGCAAACTATAATCTACCTCTATACATGGCATCTCAACCACATGGTTCAGCCCCACCACTATCAGAATATCTCTCTCATCTATCAAGAGCTTGAACATGATCCTCAAACCTATGTGTCACCACTCATGACCCTTAAGTGATCCTCCCTACAAAGTCAAAAATAAAAGCAAATTAGTTATAAAACGTAAAAATATCAAAATAATAAAGCATACATTGTAAACTTAGTCCTAATTGATAAATTTCAAACTTAAAAATAAATTCAAACTTAAAGTACAAATTCAAACATTTCAAAAATAAATTTGGACATCCAATTTGCAAATTTGGACCTATCACGAACAAAATCGAATGTACGAATTCATCAAAAAGCATCCAAATTCATGAATTCGGATGCCTTTTTAATGAATTAACTTTCTTTTCAAATTTATCAAATGTCCGAATTCATCACTACGTTATGCGATGGTAGGCCACATCTAAAAATCAAAAATCCTAAAAATTAACCAAAAAATTCCAAATAAGAGGTGATAAAATCACTTACCCGCATACTCTTGCCAGTTCTATCATTCCTGGCTCGAACTTTGTCCACCCGATGCACAGTAGTAGCCATCCATCTATTTTTCTCTAGAGCTCAATTTTCTAGATAGCGAAGGTAAAAATGAATTAGGGTTTTGACCTAATTTCTATTTTATATCACCTTTTTACCCCTTTTTTACTTCAAATTTTGAGTTTTGCAATAAATTTCAATTTTTTTACAAAACTCGAAGGGGGTACCCTAGACAATAAACATAAAAAGAAAAACTGAACAAATTTTGATTTTTGCAACATAATACCCATTTTTGCTACATATTTCTTTAACGCATTTATTGTTCATAAATGCACCAAAGAGGGGGCAAAATGTAGCCATCAAATTTTGACACACCTCAAAATTCCCTTTTCCTAATAAAACATGTTAATCATCCTAACAACATGAAATTTACCCTTAAATACCCCTACCTCGATATTTATGCCAAAAAATTAAAAATGATTTAATTTCCCCCCTTTTCGATAAATTCAAGCAAGCCCAATGAAATCGGACCTATCCAACAATTTTGACTGACCCAAAATCATCCAAATCCCACGTGCATCTAATTTAGGTGCTCTATTGGGATTTTGAACCTAATCTAGGTGAATCTAGATTCTCGACAAATTTGAGTGATCCAAATTTGTCCAAATCGAGCAAAAACCCAAATTGGCTTAACAACCTAGCCTATTCTCACCTACCTCCCTGATTCCTCGACTTGCATCAAGCATTTAAACCCCCAAACCCCCTAAATGAACTAATGGTGATAATTTGTAGGAAAGCTTGATTGAAGAAGGAGATTTAGGAGCTTTGTTGTAGGTTGCAGTGAATATTTCAGCCTTTTGATCACCATTCCAGGATCCCACAGACATGGCGACACCTACTACATACTCAGATCTGGTTTATACTTAGCTACAATTTGATTTCTTGCATTATTTTTACAAATTTAGGTTACCCGAATTTATCATAAGCATCCAATTTTAACCATTATTTTTGTAGAACTAGCCGTTAGATGATTTTGGATCACCCAAAATCATACATAGCATCCAAAATCATGCATAGCATCCGAAATCATACCAATTTCATATTGGGGGTAAGATTTTGATAGCTATATTACCAGTTTGATTCAAATTTACATTGTACTTTCTTATCTACTTTTAGTACTTCACTGCATATTACTATTGCTACTATATTTACTGCATTTAATCTTACATGTTTTGCATTAGATTAATTGATCCTTTACTTTCTTTATGGTTTGCTAAAAGAACCGAGGGGATTTGACTATTACAGATCATGATCTACTGTGACCTATGCAGATCCCCCATCCCTAATTTCAAATTTTAGTGTTGCATTATGAAATTGCAGGTTTTAGATATATTCGGCTGACCCAAATTTGTCTGACAAATTTGAACGTACGAATTCATCCTATAGACATCCGAATTCATCCTATTAACCCGAATTCATCTGAAAGCAAACATCCGGATTAGGTAAGGATCTAAACTTATTTTCTCATACTTTAGATTTATACTTCTCTATCTTATAGGCATCTGCATTTAATCAAAAAAATAGAAAACACCAAAAAACATAGACTTTACTGCATTTTTCCATACTAGTCAAAATACAAAATACAAAACACAAAAAAAAAAAAAACATGTTAGCATAGATCTTCATCTCTTGCTTTTTACAAAACCATTGCATCTTAGTCAAACTTTACAAAGCTTTCTAGCTAGATCTGTATACTTTGTTTTCATTTGAAATTGAAGTGCATATAGTTAGGTTAGTTGCATTTTGGCCATTACAACAACGAATATTAGGTCTTACATTATATTGAATGGGGATTAAATATACATGCTCGTGAAGTTCGGTGAACGAATTCAAACACCAAATAACCACCCAACCAACTACCTTGGAGAGCGCTTCATGAAACATAGCACTAAGGTTAAATAATGTAATAAAACTAGGCTAGAATATAATGAACTAGGCTAACAAAACCATAGGAGTGTGCACATAAAAAGAATACATCAAACACCCACTTCACCTACGCATGGAAACCACCACAAAAAGTGTTTCTTGGTGAACCCTCACCCCATTCGTCAACAAATACCAAAGAGAGCACGACTTAGGTGCTTCTGGTCTGAGGTGTAGATCCATCATTTTCCCTTCCCCTTTTAGGCGTAGATCCATTGGCTTGATAGAAAGGGTGTGAAATTTTTGGGTCTACACTTTCATACCAAGCATGAGGTGCCTTCTTTAGTTCATATAAGGACTTCTAGAGTCTATTTATGAATGTTTTAGGTCCATCTAAAACAAATTTAAGCAATTACTAATTTAAATATCCTCATAAATATCATGATGGAGAAGGGCACTCTTAACATTGCATCCCACCAATGTGAAGCAACAATAGAAATAATCATCCAAATGGGGTCTATATGATCCATAAGGATAAAAGTCTTTGAATAATCAACTCTCTCCTTATGAGAATACCTAGCAACCAGACACGCCTTATGCTTCTCTATATGATTGTCAATATGAAATTTGATATTTTAAGCCCATTTACAACCAACATTCTTACCCTTAGGAAATAAAATTAACTTTCAACTATGATTCTTCATTAGAGAATAATGTTGGAGAATATTACATTAATTGGTACATACTAATGTAACCCATGGTACCTTCATGGTACAAATGTAAATATGCAATAGATTAGGGTTGAGTATTTAGTTTAGATGAGTTATTTATATTTCCCCTTTCATGTAAGTATCAATTTGTAAGAAATACACATGTCATGTAAGTAAGAGTGCAAGTGTGTATTGAAAGAATGTGCACAAGTGTATTGTATGTAAGTGTGCAAATATTTAAAGTGAGAATGTGTACAAGTGTCTTATATTATGAGTTCATGTAGGAGAGTAAGAGTCATGTAGAAGTGTGCAAGTGTCATAGAGTCAAGTATGCATGTAAGAAGAGAGTGAAGAGTCTAGTATACAAGTGGCAAGATGAGAAGCCAAAGGTCAAGAATAGAAAAGGTTGCATCTCCTAGATATGTGAGGAATGCAATAGAAAAGTATTGAAGAGTCACATTACTATAGCTATTTATGGAGATAAATCTCCATACAATGTAAGAAAAAATAGTTTGTCACGATCACCACATAGCAAGCATTGATAATAAAGCTTGTATATAGATTTTAAGCAAATTTATTGTAAGTATTCTTCATGCATGTACATGAATGATTTTGACCATTTGACATTCATATTAGGTATTATAATTGAATGTTATTTCATTATCATATTGGTCTAGATACATATATTTGACTGCTCACATATATAATTCTACTCTTGATATTGATATTTCAACCTTTAATATTATGGCTTATTTATATTTGGACCTATGATATTTTGAGATAGCAAGGCTTAAAAGCCAACATATAATATTTAGGCTACATTTCATCTTCCCACTTGGGACATCCCTTGGATTGATAGTCAGTGAGGATCTCCAAGAATCATTCACCTTAAAGAGCAAATCCTAAGGAGGAGCTTTTGATGATGTCCATGTTGAAGAATAGGTTATCCTAAAGAAAAGTACAAGCTTAGGCATGGGTTTATTTGTGAAGGAGGAGGATCAACAATCATAATGAGAAGTAGGTATTGAATAAACCACCATACCATCATAATATTGAGAGTCATTCAACATAGTAACATAAGGTATGAGAGCAGCATATTCATCTAATAAGGAATCTAGCGAGGGATAAGAGAGCACAAAAGTAGGAGAACCATAGAAATAGAAGAATACTCACCAAAATCCACAAATGGAGTAGAATCATACTCATAAAAAGAATGAATTTCAAGGTTGACATGATTAAAAATAGAATGGAAAAGAATTTGCAAGAAGAGTAGGAAGTGAATTTAAAGAACAATAATAAGGAATATCTACAAATTCTACATCATGATGAATCATAACATACTAGGTAAGTGATTTAAGCCAATAATTTTCATTTTTATCAAAAATAAAAAGGATAAGGATTCAACCAATCATCAAACCAAAAATTCATAGAATTCCCCTCATTGCCCATCAATCTAATATTTTTCTTGATTAATCGCAAACTCTTTGATATGAAGTTCTATGTTGTAGATCCCTTAGGCAACATTAATTTCCTCAAAAATTTTAAAACATCCATAAATCCCATATATTTTTGAAGTAACTTTTTCCCCAACTCTTTCCTTGGTCTTTGAATACTTGCCAAATTTTCTCCCTAATACCAAACTCATAAATCTATTATTTTGCAAGTCCTCCCTTCCAATATTCTTTCCTCCATAAATCCTATCCCATTTAGAAATAGGAAACCTCAACTTATCTCACATCCTTTCCAAATAAAATCTCTTTAAATTTTATCAAATTCAAATGCTATACTTATCGGTAAATCTTGAAAGTAATATCATCTATATATATATATATATATATATATATATATATATATATATATAAGAATAGCTTGCAATGTGGCCTCTTTGACTTTCCAAATATCCAAACAAGATTTCATTATATTCAAAATTGAGTTCCAAATATTCTTCCATTTACCATACAAAGCAATGCCTAGATACTTTGATGTCATTCTTCCAATTTTAGACCCTAACATCTTGATAACAATTTGTTGTAAAGCAAGGGAAGTGTTGATTAAACAAATCCTACATTTTTTTGCATTAATTAATTGTTATGTAGCTTTCTCATAGAATGATGGGATTGATTTAGTCTCCTTAACTGAAGGATGTCCTAAAAAAAGAGTTTCATAAACAAGTTGGAGATGATATTTGCATGCATCATTTGTCGCAACTTGAATATCTTTAGTTTTGCTTTATATTTTTACCTATGAGAAAGATCTACCTAATGTCTCAACAAGAATAATGAAGAGATAAGGAGACAATGGTTAACCCTAGTAGAGTCAATAGGATAATTCAAAGTGTCCAATAAATGATTATTTATCAAAATAGAAAATTTGGGAGCGTTAAAATGTCTAAACTATTCACACCTAAACTTGATCAAAAATATATTTTCTAAGAATATCATGTAAAAATCCCCTTGAAGCCCTATCCTATATTTTGTTCATATCCAATTTACAAGCATAACTATTTTTCATAGACTTAAGAGAATGCACAACCTCTTTGTGTAATGATTATACATTCATGGATTTGCTTACCATGAAGAAAACCACCTTGTTCCTCCAAGATAACAAAATTTAAAATGTTTTTAATGCATTTACCATATTTTTTTACTTTACCTTATCAATAATTTTATAGAGGCTTATTGGATGAAATTGACAAAACATTTTGACTCCTCTCTCTTGTGAACCAATATAATAAAAATTGTATTGATATCATTTATTATAACTTATTTTTCCTAGCTACTTCTACCATAGTCAACATATCACTTTTTAATATATCTCAATAAAATTTGAAATAAAAATCTTATGAAATCCATCAAGCATAGGGCCCTTGTTAGGGTGGAAAGAGAAAATTACGTTCTTTAGCTCTCCATCAATATTTTCTTTAACAAACTTTCATTTTATCTCAACATAAAAATTGAAGGAATATTTTGTAAAATCTCATCCTAAGCCTTCTTACCTTGCCTGGTAGAATATGTTTGAAATAATTAATTATTGTCTTCTTCATCTCTTCTTCTTTCTTAATATTTCTTCCAATAGGAGTTGAAATATATCTTATTTGACAAAAGGACAATTTTTTATTCAACAATAGCATTTTAATATTACTCTCACCTTATTTAAGTCATCTCTCCAGATTTTTGGAACAATATGGCTTCCTTTTGTAATATATTATGATAATTAACAACTAATTGTTTTTTGCACATAAGTATATTAGTTCATTCCATTGATTTTCATTTTCTCTTTTCTTTTACACATGTCACCAAATGATTTAATATTTAAGATCTTCATTTCACCTTTAGATATTTTAGGCTTTGAACAAAATTAAGTGTAAGTAGTCATTAAAACCTTGCTTCATCCCACCACAACATGACCATTTAGAAGAAATCAAGGTCTTGAGCCACATAGGCTTAAAAAATACTTAATTTGGATTTAGACCACATATCAAGATAATTGGTTTATGATCAAATCTTGCTTGCAACAAAATGAAGAAATTATATTTTTTGCTTATAACCACCTACCTGATATGACAAGAATTATGGTTTCTTGTTATTGACAAGAGGGGACCTTAAATAGGTTTATAATGCAAAACAAGACAAGATCTAGTGGTTTGAGGAGTTACTACTAACCACCCAAAAATAAAAGCTAATATAACCAATTACAAATAGGAGAAAGAGAATATCAAGCTAGCAAACAAACTCACAAACTAGCAAAATGGTATGTTATTCCTCATCATCCCTCCCAAAAATAAAAGCATTGGACTCAAATACTTGCAAAAGAGAAGGGACTAGCTAAGACATCTGATGTTGAGAAATCCATCAGGTCTTATCAGGAAGTTGTCCTTGTTAGGCTACAAGGTAAGAGTTAATGGAGCCACATTGAATTTGACAAGAGCATGTACTGAAACTCGATCTACATCACATGAAAGTTGAAAATTAGAAACAAAATCTATAGGGTGATTGATGGAAAGCTTGGACTCCAATATCAACTCATGATATGGTAAGGAGACCAATATTCACAACATGATGAATCCTTAACTAAGCTACAAAATCAAGTCAAATAAGTGCTCTTGGATATATTAAAGAATAGTGTAAGGTCCATAGTGAAGAGGCTTAACCTTACTATGTGCCTTGTCCTAAAGTTCTCCTTTTTCCCCCTAAAGTTGATGCACAATTGAAACTAAACAATCCCTTTTAACAGAAAACCTAGAGTACTCTTACTATAGTTGTTTGAGCATGGATTGATAGATTTTGAACTATTCAAATACAAGTTGGTAATCAACTTCAATATATTATTTCTCAAATTATGTGGTTGTTCAAGTGTTCAATCTCCTTCATTATGATTTATAGACTCTCTGTGGCTCATGATCCTAAAATAGAGCCTTGGATGTCTTCTTTTTGTCTACATTCAATTTTAAAAACAATGATTGTAGGTTTTTAATATACTCTATTACGAATCCAAATTCATACTAGAAGATGGCATTTTTATATTCTAAGACCATTTTCTTATCTTGGAGATCTTTTAATTTCCTCTATAGAGAATGAAATTCTTCAATCATAGTGTGACATTCTCCTTTCAATTTCATTTTTTCCTCTTGTAGGCTCCTAAGTGCTTTGGGTTCTTGAAACACATCATAATATGATTCTAATAGTTTTTGAAGATTTGCATGCTATGTGGATAATATGGTGCTTGCTTATTACATTTTGGCATGACAAAAATAAGTGATGTGAATCAATTGATTGCTTTGCATGCTTGCTTGTAGGTGAGTAACAAGTTTGTTACTTTTGTAGTGCTCTTTATTTGGTACTTTTGATCATCTTTTTGAAGTGTATAGGTGTTGTATACATGATAATGAGCATCCCTATCATACTGATAGGGTTTTCCAAGCAATAATATATAACAATCCAGATCAATCACATCATAGGAGATATTATCCATGTACTTGGGACCAAAAACAAAGGATGCAATGCATGTGTGTGTGATTTATGTGGATGAACCAAGATCCTTCCATCCAAGAGCATATGGATGAGGATGAGGGTCCATCAACAAATACAATTTGTTGACTATATATCTCAAAATTAATTTTCTATGATTCATTATAAATTATACAATCCATTGATAAGTCGTGTGAGGTGAACACGAGTCACAAACAAACTATCTCAATCCCCAAGAGTGGAATGGTGATACATCAAGGTGACCTTGTTGAGTCGACCTTTCAATTTCTCATATGGCCTATCTTCACTATATGTCTTTATGGGAACATTGATAGTTTCCTCATCACAAGATGATACAATCAAGGTATTTTTTCAAGTTGAAACACTTAAACCTTACATGTCCTAGTTTGTTACAATGATTATATAACTTACAAAATTTCTTAGAATCAAAAGAAGAAGAACAAGAAGAAGATAAAGAGAAAGAAGATGATGATGATTATGATGATTATTGATTTCCTAGACAAGAGAAATATTATCTTCTTGGTGAAGAGAAAGAAGGTATCATTGAAGAAGAAAGAGAAGTAACTTGCCTTGTTGGAGAAGAAAATAATTGTCTACCTATCATCCACGATTATGTTGGTCTTGAAGAAGATCAAAAGATGTTAGAGGAAAAAGGACATAGGTATCTATACTTACCAAAAACTCTCTCTTCTATCAATTGTGCTTGGTTGAAAGTCGCATTAAGTGTGGTGGTGATCACATACTTTACCTCCAAATATAAGCATTCTTGCAAGTCATTATTGAACTTCAGGATAATATTTTTTGCATCATTTTCCATATTGAACATGATTCACAAACGATTTAACCTGTAGATGTAGTCTTGCATGGACATATTGGATCCTTATTACAAGAAAAGTAATTTAATTCCCAAATATTCTAACTAATGGGATGGAAAGAATGTCGCTTTAATAATTATAACAAGCTTATCCCATGTGTTGATATGATTCTAAGATTATTGGCTATCTGTGATTATGACTTTGGCCATGTTAGTGAGCTTCAACTTGACAAATGTAACCTTGTCATATTTTTCAACATTATTGTACTCAAACCACGTCTCCATGTTCTAGATCCAACTGACAAGGATCTTCAAATCATGAGACACACTATACACCTCGAATAAACATTTTTTCTATAAGTAGCTTGGGGGATAAACACTAAGATATCATTAACAAGTCAGCCACCACATTAGCAAGCTTGACCATATTTTCGACAAGTATAATGGTCAACATATTGTGTGTTGTCGCTAGTGAGGGTAACTTTTCCTTCCAAAAATAAAATTAAGGTTACCTACAACAATTTTGACCCCACATATGTGTCTGTAATATGGGATAGAACCCTAGAATGAGCGATTATATAAAAAAATTGGCCACCAAACGGAAAAGTTACAAAGGTTTGAAGTTTTCAAGTCTTGTCAAGGTAAAATTCACTGTCAACAATTGTAATTATGAATCGCTAATTAATTTTCAACAATTAAAATCTTCTACTTACTTTTAAATAAAAATGTCATGCAATATATTATTGGAAAGTGCTCTAAGTCTACTTTCCAAGGGTGCTAAAATTATGTCAAAATGCTTCAACATGTGGGAGGTAAATTATTAAATGTTTATAGAGGTAGGAGTAAACTTTGTTTTGAATAGGAATGTTTTCTTCTTCATGTGACCAAAATATCTTCAAACCATCGAAATGCCTCATGACCTACTCGAGCACCTCCTTTGGAGTCAAAAACTTTACTACCCACCAAGGTAGAATCCACCTTGTGGCTTCTTATACTTCATGAAGAACCACAATATTGTAGTAATGTTAAAATATCTAGATGAGGGCAATTGCTCCATAGGTAATGTGACAATATTTTGACTTCTCCTCATGTACATTGATAGAAATGCTCTATTTTCCATGCTATGAACTCCAATGTCTCATAGCATTTTAGCTGACTTTGTGAAAACTCTAGGAAAGAGAGCTAAATTAGAAACAGTGTGGTAGATTACTAAAGATGGATCCTAAACTTCTTGAGACTCAAGTCCACAACCTTTAAAAGTCAATACAATGTTCTTGTATCCTTGTCCCCTTTGTCCTTAGGTCTTGAAAAAGGACTTTTTTGGATCTCGAATCCACAACAAGAAGACCATATGATGATTTTTCTAAAACACTTTTGAAGCCAATAGATTTCTCAATGTACAAATGTTGCAAATCTATAAATGATCTATAACAAAATGGATCCTGCTATTTTTTCTCTTTTAGAGTGACATAGATGGAGACTTGCATTTTTTCCATTCCATACAAAACATCACATGCAACAAATTTACAAATTTTTCTTTTCTAGATTACAACAAATGCTAGCCTTGCAAAGTATCTCTATTAAATGGGATTGCAAAAATATCAATGTTTATTATGAAATCATTTCATGTATTGTTTTCTACTTTTTCAATGGGACAAAGAGAGTACATCGACCAAAATTTTGCTTTGATTGACACAAATTTGGTGCTATCAATGATTCTCCAGTGATCCCCTATCATTTCTTCCTTTGTTACATCCATGCTCTAGCTTGGATTTTTAGTGTTCACCCCAACATCATCATAGAAAGCATTTGCCCAAGTCATGTTTGTTTGTTATTGACGAGAGGATGTCTTAAATAGGCTTACAAATGTGAAACAAAACAAGATCTAGTGGTTTGAGGAGTTACAAAAAAACACCCATAAACAAAAGCAAACATAACCAATTACAAATAGGTGACACAAAATATCAAGCTAACAAACAAGCAGGAAACTAGAAAAAATGGTACATTATTCATCGGGATAACAAAATTTTATCTAATCTTTCTACAACATGACATTGTCCAATATGCCTATTATCCCTAAGGAATAACTTCTCAAAGGTATTCAAATCGACAAATAAAGAAAAAGCATCCATTGATCTAGACCAGCTAAGATTGCCACAATTTTTTTTCTTCTTCCAAAGGAGATAGAATTGTGTAACAATTCCTCAAGCATCTAGAGCTCAAAACGTGAATTATCATTCAATATTACATAAACAAAACAAGGTCCTTCAAACATTTATCTCAAACAGAAATTATATTTAAAGGATATCTACTTCATTTTTTTCTCTTCCTTTAAAAAAAGACCAACCCAATTTCTTCTTGCTTCTAGTAATTGTCCATATCATTTAAGATTGTTACAAACAATTGCAATACTTGTTAACATAATAAAAACAAATAAACAATTTACTTTCCAAATTTGTGTGAATATATCCTTATATTTTTCACTACTTTTTTTTTTCTTATTATTTTTCTTTTTTTAAACAAACTTAAGAATATAATTTATTAATTCTTTGATAACTCTTTTTAGGGGGGGCCATATTTGTACCTCAAATTTTTCAAAATACCCTTTATCATCGCTTTCTATTTTTATGTGGGCTTAAAACTACTTTTTATTGACATTTGTAATATTTATTTCTGGGTTCCTGAATAAATCTCCCTATGGGTTTCCTTCTCCTTGTCCTGCTTTGAGGGGGGTATTTCTCTCTTTTTCCATTCTTGCCAATGCTTTCATCCTTGTCAACCTCTTCCATTTTTCTAGACTATTCACAAAAAGACTTACCATTTGTAAATTTATATTGCCCTAGAGAACCTAAGTGTAAGGAATAACCTCTAGAATAATTTTTTAAAGCTCCCTTGGAAACCCTAAAGTGCAAGAACAAACCTTCATACTACTTTCTATTTCATGTTACCCTAAAAACATTAAAGTGCAATAGCCAATCTCCATATTGCTTTTTTAATTATGTTGCCTTGGAACTCCTAAAAATACAAACAATAGTATACTATTTTCATTTTTATTGCAAGGAGATGAATTTTTTACTATTTTAAGAAAATAGAGATAATATATTTGGATGAAATCTAATCTCTTCCATCTTCTATGCTTTGAAACTTAATTCCACATATTTATTCATCATTTAATTCCTTCTCAATTTGAACTCGCACATTGCAATTTCTTATCTTGTTCATCCTTCATGGTTTTATTCTAATGTTTAATTCAAATGGATCATTATGGTTTTTGCCACTTGATGAGGAAGAGGGGCTTCCTTTACTAATTTTTTGGGGGTAAGAAATCCTTTATTTGATCCATCTTCAATTAAAATTTGATCCCCATGCTTCAACTTTGGGATTGTCTCATGACCAAAAATTTTCACCTCTTTCTCAATTGTTTTTCATGGCATATGCGATATAGGGATGAAATGTTCTTGTAGTCCATTTTTTGAACCCATTGTCTTAATTTATATTTAATCATAATGGATTTGACATATGCTTTGATATATTGATGGCAACACATCTATATATATAAAGCTAGTTATCACTCCTTAGAAGTCAATGCTCCCCGATAAATTCCCTTAGAGTGCTATTAATATTTTCAAGACCTCCTTCCTAATAAGTTGATCTGGAAATCCAAACGGCCTGACTCAAACTAGAAGTATTTCAAGAGTTTTGTCTCTACGAAAAAATTACTTCATGGTCCTATATAGAAGTCGATGCTCCCCATAAACCATGGGCCTACATCCATTATTTTCTTCCTAATATTTGAACTAGATAAGATAACGAGGGAAAAAAAACATTGAGTAATATGAACTAGTTCCTACTTCCTTTCAATCCACTTTTGAATCTCTAAAAAACATGGTCAACATTTGTTGGATTTACATATTAACCCTCTACTTTTAAAAACCATTATGTTATGCTTGATCATCTCATCATTGATTAGGGAATATTATAGTTCAATATTTCTTTGTTTTTGACCAACAAAAAATTACTTCCCCCAACTAGCGAATCCTTACTTCCACCTAGGGCCTCCTTAAGTGTCTTGATACCCAGTTGATCCTTATGATAATCCTTTATTCTTGAAACCCCCCTAAAGACTTAGACCAAGAAAACTCAAGGTGAGGCTCACTTTCCACTTGCACACACTCAATACAAATCTTCTTTTAATTCCAATATCAACAATGAACAAAGCACTACGCCACTCACCAACATTGATGAATAAAAAAACAATGTCTCTCTCTATCTAGCTCAATAACATTTTCTTAATGTTGCATATTAAGAGGAAAATCTAATATTCTTATTCTACTACCATGGCAATAGCTTTGTCTATAAGTTAGAATTGTTGAAATGTCAAGAAGTCTCTATATAAAATAAAATTCAACCATGGAATGAGAGAAAGACTAAGAAGAATTATACAAAATTCTTATTCTATTTTTATGTATTTTTTTCAAGCAATTCCTTTTTCTCACTCTTCTAAAAATAAGTATTACTATTTTTTCTAGGGGCCAATCACCATCATCCCAAATTCACAAACAATTTGAATGTGAAATGCCATGCTTTGCTGGTAGGTGTAGGAAGGGGAAGAAGCCTATTACCCTTAAAATTTGGGTAACTTCTATATAAGGGTTTATAGTACAGGTGCAGGTGCAAGTGCAGGTGTAGGTGCAAGTATTCCCTTCGGGTGAAGTGTTGTGTGTAGGTTGTGGAGTGGCCTATGGGTGCTAATGAGGGCCCTTCTAGGCCCCCTCCTTAGCCCCCCTCCCCTAAGAGATCATTTGCAGATACAGTTAAAGGGAAACAGGACATGGAGGATGTCTTGTTTAGAGACTCAGATCTTCATTCTATTTTCTCTACAATGACCAAGAATCCAAAGCAACAATCGTACCAGGCAAGGGTTAATGGTTGCCTCCCCCAGGTGGCCCTTCATCCTAAACTAGTGATAGATCAAGCCCTGGTGGCTGATAACATTCTCTACAGAAGCAAGCATGACCTAATTTGTAAGTTTATCGACATAAGATCATCTTTAGGATTTATGTCCTCTTGGATCCAAAATAATTGGGAGCCCCTTGGGGATACCTCAATCTCTCTTATTAGCAATGGCTATTATATTGTGAGTTTTTCTTCTCAAGTAGATAGAGACAAAGCCTTTGAGTCAGGGAGGAGAACATATGGTGTTGCGAGCCTTTTTGTTCAGTCGTGGAAGCTAGGATTTGACCCTCGGATGGAGCCCTCTATGGTGATTGTTTGGGTTCATCTTTATGCCCTGCCCATGGAATACTGGTGTGAACCAATTTTTGAGAAATTGGGCAACTTCTTGGGGCGTTATTTAGGAGTTGCTAGGGACACGATGAGGGGTGACTCTATTGTTTATGCCCAGATCTGTGTGGAGATGGATCTCAACCAACCTCTCCTAGCTGAAATAGAAATTAACATGGGGGACTTATCCTGGATCCAACAGGTAGACTATGAGGCAATCCCATTCTGATGCAAGATCTACCACAAACATGGTCATCTGGCCCACTTCTACCTAGAGGGCATCATGAAGAGCCCCATCCCTCCAAAGGAAACTATCACCAATAGCAAGTTTGTTGAGAAGAAAGAAGAGAATCTACCCACAACCTCGAATGTTAATCCCCCTGAGGAGGGTTTTGAAGCTCCAAAGAGAAAGAAGAATAAAAAGAGCAAGACAACATGCTCCAACCAATCGATAGAAAGAAATTTCAATAGGTATGAAATTCTTAATTCTCTCTTGGATATGGAGGAGGAGACCACCATAATAGATGAACCTCAGAAGGATAACCTTCCCCCTATAAGGGTTGAGGAAACTACCCATCATGTTTCTTTGAATTCAGATTTAGGGGCTAATCACTTAGCACTGATAAATCTAGGGAACCAAACCCTTGCAATGGTTGTGGTGGATAATGATGTTTCAATGAAAGATAGAGAAAAGGATAGAGGGAAACCTGACCTTGGGATCCAACAAGCGGAGAAAAGGTTAAAAAACTCTCAAGCAAAGAGTGTAGGAAGAAAATCAAACCAGGAGAAGTTGGCTAATGAGGGAGACCAACTAGTCATCCAGAGAAAGGTCAAGCAGATTGACACTTACTGGAATCTAGGTTCCCAATGATTATCCAATCTTGGAATATAAGAGGTCTAAACAATAGACCTCATCAAATTGTTGTTCAGAGTTTAATTAAAAATCATCATTCTGACTTTATTCTCCTTCAAGAGACTAAAGCTTCCATTCAGAAGATGGATATCATTGTTAAGAAAATTTGGAGATAGGTTGAGTACATGGTGGTTGGATCCCAAGGGGCTTCAAGGGGAGTGGTGACTTTATGGAATCCTCTTCTCTGGATGACTTTAGATCACTCTATTGGTTGGGGTATCCTCACTTCTCTCTTCAAGAGCAAGAACTTTGGGGAGCTTTTATTGGTTTCCAATTTCTACGGTGCTACAAATTTTGTGGAGCAACAACACCAATGGTCAGTTTTACAGGATAGTAGAACCAGAAAAGAGGAAGTGAATTGGATAGTGGTAGGGGATTTCAATGCTAAACTTGCTCTTAGGGATCAGGAAGGGGGAAATCCTTCTTTGGACCAGGGGGATAGATTTATGATGTCCAAAATTAATCAACTCAATTTAATTGATGTTCAACATGTGGGGTCTCTGTATACGTGGACAAACAAACAAGTAGGGTCGACAAGTAGGAAAGTCAAGCTTGATAGATTTTTGGTTTCTAAAGAGGCCTTTCTTCATTGGTCTTTTAGGATGGAGATTCTTAATCGCACTGACTCTGATCACTTTTTGATTCTTCTGGAATGGAAGTTGGGCCACAATCCCCCCAAGACCTTTTTATTTTGAGAATTATTGGTTGGAAAAGGAGGATCTGAAGGAAAAAATCCCCTTCTGGTGGGAGGAGGGTCATCCTTCCCATGGGAGAGCTATGTATATTTTTTCCAAACAAATCCAACATGTCAAATATCATCTCAAATTCTAGAAAAGAAGTAGCAAATCTGATTTTCAGTCCCAAAAGGCTCCTTTGTTGGCAAAGATGGAGGAGTTGGCCACCCACTTTAGGACTGGAGCAATCATAGAGGATCTAAAATATGAAGATGAACTGGTCAGAAAAGAATTAGAGTCCATAGACAATCAGGAGGAAATTTATTGGAAACAAAGAGCGAGAACTACTTGGTTATTGGAGGGGATCGAAACACAAGTTTCTTTCATCGCTCTGCATCGACAAGTAGACAAAGGAATTCTTTGACTTACCTTCAGGACTCCAATGGACAGGTGATGGACACCATACCAGGTATGCAACATGCAACAAATAATTTCTTTCAAAATATTTTTACTACCCTTACTATCCCTAATATTGCAGTGCAACAAGAGATACTTAACTGTATCCCCAAGATTATTTCAATCGAGCAAAACCAAGCCCTTTTCAATCTAGTGGATAAATATGAGGTGAGGAGCATAGTTTTCAGCATGAAATCAGGGAAATCTCTAAGGCCTGATGGTTTCCCAATTGAGTTCTTTAAGGCTTTCTAGGATGTCATAGGAGAGGATTTAACCAAGGTTATTGAAGAATCTCATTCAAATAGAACTATGCTTTGAGCTCTAAATCATACTTTCCTCACTTTGATTCCTAAAGTGGGACAAGCCGCCAACCTTGGAGATTTTCGTCCGATTGCTCTCTGCAATGTGACCTACAAGATAATCACTAAGTTGATGGTTGAAAGGCTTAAGAAGATTATGGACAACATAATCTCCCAGGAACAAGGAGGATTTGTGGAGGGGCATCAAATTCTAGATGGAGTTATTCTAGCCTAGGAGGCTATCCACTCTATGCAACATTCTGGTCGAAGAGGTATGTTTATTAAACTAGATATGTCTAAGGCTTATGATAGAGTCCCCTAGCAGTTTTTGGATCAAATGCTTGAGAAATTTGGCTTCTCTCAAGAGTGGAGAGAGTGGATCATGAGTTGTGTCTTGACGATTTCCTTATCTATTCTCATCAATGGCTCCCCCTCGACCCCTTTCCTTGCTTCTAGGGGTATTCATCAAGGAGATCCTATTTCCCCATTTCTTTTTATTATTCTAGCAGAAGGATTGGGTAGATTCCTTCAAAGAAATAAGCAACAAGGTCTTTTGGAAGGTGTGCAACTAGGTGAGGAGATGTTAACTCATCTTCAATTTGTGGATGATACAGGTCTCTTTGGGGAGGCCAGCATTCGGGAGGCTAGAACGCTCAAAGCCATATTAAAAACCTACATGGATGCTATTGGTCAGCAGGTGAATGTGACCAAATCCAAGGTTGTTTTCTTCAATATAGATAGAAGAATCTAAGATCAGATTCTATCCATTTTGAGCTTTGCCCAGGGTACCCTTCCGCTTGATTACCTAGGGATTCCCCTTCATTTTAAGAGCCTAAGGGTGGTTGATTGGAAAGATTTAATGGATAGAATCATTGCTAAAGTTAATCATTGGACTCACCATTGGCTTACCTTTGGAGGAAGAATGGCTCTCATCCAATCGATGATCCAAGCCATGCCTATTTATAAATTCTCCATCCTAGCTGCCCCTATGAGAGTCCTCAGAGAGTTGGATTCGCTTATGAGAAAATTTTTGTGGGATGGCCCAAGGATGGGTAAGAAGTGGGCTCTTGTTAGTTGGGATAAAATATGTCAGCCTAAAGCTCGAGGGGGTCTTGGTTTTCGTAAAGCAACTTTAAACAATCAAGCTCTTGTTGGGAAGCTTTATTGGAGATGGATCTCCAACAAGGAGGCTTTCTTCAGTAGAGTCATCACTAGTAAGTATTTGGGTTCTATCCCTCATCAAGAAGTTGGCCGCATTCCTCTAAGGGGCCTTGGCTCCATTATTTGGAAGGTCCTGAAAGTTGGTGAACAATTGGTTAAATCTAGACTTTTCTGGAAAGTAGGTACAGGAGACAAAGCTAACTTTTGGAGTGATTCTTGGGACCAACATCCCCCCTTAATCTATGAGTTTCTAGAGTTGCAGCCCTTGCAACAAAGCCTCGAAGGTAGAGGATGGATAAATATGGCTTCATACATTACTTCCAGGCAAATTGGAGATTTCTCTTTCTTTTAATGGAAGAGGTTAGAAGAATGGCCTATTCCTATCCCTCTTCATCAAAAGCTTCTTATTGATAAGATCCTCAAGCAAAGGTGCCTTACAAGGAAAGAGGAAGAGGATAGGATCACCTAGGGCCTTGGCACTCTAGGTGTCTTCACTATTCATGATGGTTATAATGCTTTGCTCCCTCCTCCGTTGATCTTGTAGGATGCCCCATGGGATAGAGTTTGGGTGGCTAAGGGCTGGCCTAAAATTAATTTCTTTGCTTGGGAAGTGATGCATAGGAGTTGTCTCACCTATGATAACCTTATGAAGAGAGGTTTTTATGGCCCTTCCAACTGCATCATGTGTAACTCCCAGGAGGAGACACTTGATCATCTACTTTTCCAGTGTGCATTTGCAAGAGAGTTGTGGAAAAGGTGGTTAGACCTCTTTAAGGCTCACCTAAACTTTTAGGTGACTCTTTCTAATATCTGGGAGATTTGGAAATGCAGAAAATTCAAGAATACCTCCATTCAGCTAGGTTGGTCCCTAGGCCCGAGTTTCATCTAGTGGCACATTTGGTTGGAAAGAAATTCTAAAATTTTTAGAGAGGAGTTCAGTCCAATGGAGTTGGTTTGGCATAAAATTGTTACCAAGGTTTCTGAAACTATCAGAGCTCACCTTAGGGACAAGAAAACTCAGGAGAATGAGGGGACTCCCAAGCCATAGAAGTTGGGACCATGGCAGCCCCCTCCCTCGGGTTGGGAAAATATTAATTCTGATGGTGCAGCTAAGGATAACCCGAGGGTTGTAGGCATTGGTTTTCTCAGAAGATATTTCAAGGGGAAGATCCTCCATTGGGAGCTAGAGGGTCTTGGAAGGGCTACTAACAATGAAGCTGAAGGACTGGCTATCAGACAAGGTTCTCTCAATGCTTGGGAGAATGGGGTTAGAAAGATCATAGTTGAGTCTGACTCACAAATTATGGTGGGGCTTCTGGATGTTATTAGAAATTTTAGACCAAAGGCTTGGAGGATAAGAAACATTGTGAGCCAAATTAAGTCCATTTGGCAGCAGTTCGAGGATGCCATCCCGGTCTATGTTGATAGATAAAATAATGCAATGGCTGACTTTTTGGCTAAACATGGTAGTGAAAGTCCGGTTGGATACATGCTGAATTCTAATCAGGATAGGGACACTTTTGAATGGTTGGAGGTGAACCAAATGGTTCTTAGTTTGGCCAACAAAGACTTAGGTAAGGATGAGGATAGGTCTAGAGTCCATTGAGCCTTGTGGATCAATGGAGGATGAACAATTATTTGTTGGGTTTTTTGTTGCCTCTTGCAGCACTCTTTGGCCCTTTTTGGGATAGCACTGGTAGTGTTTGCAGGACTGTCAAGCCTGCTAGGTTACTTAGGATCAACGTAAAGCAGAAATGGGACCAAGTTAAAAGTTTCTGCTCTTTAGATGGTACTCAATTTTTTGTTATTTTTGGAGATGTTAATCCGAGTTTTATTCGGATTTTAGGGCTTGCCAAAAGTGGCAGACCTATGACTGTAATTTGATTCTTGTTCTATCAATATAATTTTTTTTACCTTTTAAAAAAGAAAATGTCATGCTTTGCTCTAAATTTTAATTTTGTCTTGTATAATTTCAACAATTCTACATCATTATTTTGGCTTGGTACTTCAAAAGGTTTCTTAATTGTTATCACAAAGAGGAAAACAACCAAGTGTTTCTACTAACCAATATTCCATACCTCTTTGAGTGTGTAGTTGTGAACTATGGTACTTTAGCACCTTGGGATATTGAGTCTCAAATGACAAGCAATGATATATTTGATATACTACTGTTAGTTGTCTCACAAATGAAATAGAATGAAATTGGATTGACTGCAATTGGAGATTGTGTTGAGCATGAAAGCTAACAAATTACTCGTGGAGTCAGACTTCTTGCTTTCTATTTTCTAAACTCGTTTGACAAGACATTCACTTCATGAAGCTTTTATTCTCTAATACTACTCAATTTAGCTCCCAAGATAATTCAAAGAATAAATGACAAGCGGGGGAGAGAGAGAGAGAGAGATGCTACTCCATCTACATCCTAGAATAATTCAAGGAACAAATGACAGAGAGAGAGAGAGAGAGAGAGAGAGAGAGAGAGAGAGAGAGAGATGGATTTCATTGAGAATGAGTGTTTCTCATGCTACAAATCAAGGTGGTCAAACAAAATGACTAAACTTCCTTATCGTTCAACTGAATTCCATTAGGTATGGGCTCTATACGATAAGGCAACCCATGCAAGAAATGTATAATATTGCAAATGATACTACATGCTAAGGTGGTCAAACAAAATGATTCAACTTCACTATGTACATCATGCTACACATCAAGGTGATCAAGCAATACAACTCAATTTCTCTATTGTTTTGGGAAGTTCTTTAGATACCTCATCATGCACACATCAAACTCTTAGGTGTGTAGGTTTTATGCCTTTAGTGCTATTCTGCTAACAAGAGAATAGTCTATCTATTCAGAGCTGCTTGTCTTGTAATATTGGCATTGATACTAAGATTCAAAACTGAAGCTCGTGGGTGATTTTGACATAGAACTAAAGAGCTTAGGCATTGTCACATGCTACATACACATTTGCAAAAGCATGCGACAGTTATTTCAATGAATTTGCCACTTTGCAAAGCAAAGCTTCTGTTGGAGCCTATCCTTTAGAAAACCCATTGTGCCATCAACATTTTCAAACTCATTGGATTTGCTAAGTCCTTTACATATCATATTAATGTGTATATTATCACAAAATGACATCATCCGTCCATAATTGCCTTTTAGATTTTAAACTTAGCCTCTAGGATGAAGTGGGAGACCAATCATTTTGAATTGTTCAAGCTTTTGCTTATTGAGCTGTCATCAAATATCAATTATATCTTCAAGAAAGTAATATACGCTATCAGAGACAATATTTGTATGTTTCTCATACAAAGGTTCTCTTTAGCAAACTAGGTGACTCCACACATAAAAAAGAAAAAAGCAATGTGCAAAATAAAATCCATGCCTCCTTCCCTGTGAAAATGGATGATGCAAAACCCATAACAGAAAGACAAAAGAATAGTTTACCTTAAGAGTTTTAGTATCCCACCACATAGCTGAAAATGATGCATCTACCCTCTGCATTAACCCCATTGAACCAGAAGGCATTTTCTCTACATATGCAGTCCTCCAATGGAATGGAAGTGACATTTTCATTGTCAGAAAGAAGAAACAATCTTAGGGTTGAGGGTTAGCTTGTTAAACACTTCCTTCATCCCTTTGATCCCATTTATTTAACTAAAGAGAATCAAACAGTAGAGACAGCTTCCAATAATTTCTGTCCTAAAAGTGAAATAAGCACCTTGCAAACAATTATTAAGAAAAACTCCCAACCAATCACATCGACTGTTGCTCATGTCCAATAACCATATCACTATCGAAAACTACCATGTACAGGATATTGTAACATAATTCAACATTAGGATGCCATGCAATAGTATCATTCATATCACTAATCAAGTTGCCTCTGAAAACCAACATGTCATCTTATAAGCATAACTACAAATTTGTAATCCTATACAAGCTCTTCCTAACAAAAGTCAAAACATGTTCGTCAACATATTATGTCAGGCCACAAATCACTTGCTTCAACAATTTTTGTCAATTTCAGACAGACATTAATGTTGATAATATCTATAATGACATCACCAATACATAAACAAACTACCGTAGTGGTGTCAAATTGATAAAAACAGGATGACTAATGATGATATATAATCCAGAAAACCAATGCCACCAAAATGAATATGACATCCATCACAAATATCCTTTTGTGCAAATTCAGCAACAACAATGAACTTCAACAGAAACACTATAATTGGTATTATAAAACAGTGGTCATATTCCCATCTCTGATACGGCTGAAATGAGCAACAAACCACAAGAGGAAATAAAGCCTTTATTTAACACATGACAGTATGTCTAAAGCTTAAGGTAAATTAGATCCAACTCAACCCAGGAAGCTCGGAAGATCTCATATGTGTCCTACAATTGTGATCTACCCACATTTTCAGCATAGTTTCCAGTGGACTTCTACCCACAAAATATATATTTATTTATTTTTAATTGGTTATAGGGGATTGAGACGGGTCCCACCCATGTTACATCATGACCATATAGTGGTATAGAAACAACTTGGCTATTATACATGTATCACTTGGCAAGATTTGAACCTGGGTCTCTTCCTTGAAAGTCAAGAAATTTAACCGATTGGGCTAGCATTGAGAGAAGGAACACGTTTTGTTGCCAACAATTAAGCAGTAAGAAACTTCTATCTTAAAATGAAAAATGACTTCCACTCTCAAGAAACTCTCAACAGTCACATATTCAGAATTGAAACAAACCAGTAAACAAAGCCTTTTCAATGTTCATAACCAAGTAAAAGTAGTGTGAATATTCAAAGGCGTTGACACATTTGAAGACTTTAAAAGGGTAAATATTATATGCCATGAACAAATCATGCTAGTAGTGCACAGGAAAAAATTAATAGTAATAAGAGCAGACTCGGCAAATCTTTTAACAATAAAAATCAAGGATAACCATTCCTCTTCAATTTATATAATCCAACTCAATGTCCAAATATGATGTAACAAATGCAAAACTACACCATTTGAAAATAAAAAGACAAAAGTAAGGACTATTAGACATGAAATTATTAGTAAATAGCATCCATGGTTTAATTCACATCAAGAACAGACAAGTTTCAATTTTGAGTGCCTTGGTTAAAAAATAATTATTTCTTTAACATAAATGAGAAACTCGATACACAGTTGTCAGACAACGATCCAATTATGATTTCAGATCAGTGGCAAGCCTTTTTATGATTATGATAAAGTAAACATCCTAAATGAGAAAACTGAATGCTGACCACCTAGCTCATAATTATGCAGAACCATAACAAATTGATTGAGTAAACATCATAAAAATGACAAATCTGGATGTTGGCCAGCTAGCTTATTATGATGCAGAACCATAATGATTACTTCAAGGTTGATGATTAAAAGCTAACTATAAAGGACCACTTTTGTTTTTGCATTCATATTACTGAAATGACAAATGCAAAAAATAGTGGTAATTGATACGAACCACTGCTTTATGCATTCATACTAGTATATTGACAAATGCAAATAATGGACCATTTATATTAGCAAGCTGTTTGAATAAATAACCTGGAAAGTGGGTACCTTGCCATGGCCCCTGGTTTGGGCTTTTGGTTAAGGATCCATATCGACAAGTACAAGGTTTTGTGTTTGATCAATTGAGAGGACAGAACAAACACAGCAATAGGAACTATAAGGGATGAAGAATGATTCAAGATTCCATTATTTGATGACAAAACAAGACTGCTCATGGAAGAATACACCAAGAGATTAGGACTTTAAAGACAAGCATTTAAGATGTGAATATAAGGTAATTATAGGATTGAAAATCTATAAGTGGGCAACAAAAATAGAAATGATATTTGACCCCACTACTACGGACCAACTATAAAGGCCAATATTTGCTAGGCGGTGGGTGGAAGGACGCCAAAAGTCAAACCTGGCAAGTGGATTTGCACCCCCATAGCCCTAATTGAATTGAATTTTTATGGGGCCTCAAAAGGTAATCCTGGGCAATTAGAAGTGAAGCAATTTCTAAAGATCATGAAGGCAATGTTGTAAGCCTTCTGGCGTTCTGCTCAATGGATTTGTATCAGGGAACAAATAAACACGCAGAAATGAACACCCTCAGAAGCTCTTCAATTTGGCACAGCAATGAAGGTAGATGTGTATGAAGTTGGAGGAGACTATGAATAAGAAAAAGTTATAAACATGCATTTTCACAGACACTTAGGATGCGGCAATAGTTCTTACCAACATGTTTCTAAACTTGACTTTCTTACTATCAGAGGTAGAAATAGGGTGCCTGATTTCCTTCCTAACCATAGTGTTGGGTTCCATAAGATTTATATTATTCCTATAGGTTATTAGTGACAATGTGGATGAAGTGATTGGCCTTAATATTGTTGTTAATAGAACATTTAATCAGGAGATTTACTACTTACCCTTATTGCTCCCACAGGAGTCATACAGGTCAGTTGACTTGCATGAGAAAGTTGCAAGTGGTCAGATAGAATTAAAGGGGTATTTCAAGCAAGCTGCATTTCTTCTATTCTTTTCTTTATTCTTCAGTTTAGCCAATGAAACATGGAAAGTATGGCCAGTGCAGGATACCAGGGAAGCAAGAATCAAGCTCAGGGGAAGTCAACCTGACTTGCAATAAATTCAACTAAGAATTTAAACAAGCAATTTAAAGAGAAACCAAGGACCTGACTTGCCAAGTAAAATAAGGAAGCATTAAAAACTGTGATAAAAACAGAGCAAATCTATTCACCAATATGGGCATATGGAAGTAACTTCTGATAACCTGTTTCACTTACATGAAGAACAGGAAAGATTGAGGTCACATCTGAATGACTTTCGCACAGTGCCTATCAAGATATTGGAGTCCTTTGTCTAAGGACAGAAAAAAAGGTTCTATATAAGAAGACACTTGTTATGGATAGAAGTTAGATAAGATCTGAAAAAAGTCATGGTCACTCCTAACAGAGATACTGAACAAGGAAAACGTACTTGTGGACCATGCAAAGGAACTCTACATGGTGGCCAAGGAAGGCCATATGAGAGGATTCTATAGGCTGGGTCCTCCAGTTTTCATTTTCTACAAAGCATGTAGAAATATTGTTCTAGTTGATGATCAATTAAGTCTTTTGGACTTCTATAAAATTTTGCTTGCTTGGGTATTTGGTTTTGCCTTTATGCCTCTATGTTTATTATATTGTAGGCCTCTTGACTACCTTTTTGACCACGCTCCTCTATTTGAACCACGATATCATCGGGATTTTCTCATCTCTTTGTAAATATTCCTTTATATCAATACTAATGAACATTATACATTGACAAGGCAAAAATATTAAGACGGTCACACATAATGTGATGAAGAGAAAACCAACCAAAAACTCGTTGGTCTCTAAGTGAAGAAGTGCAGATTGTATGAACTAAAGTTCATTATGGCAACTGAAGAGTAACAAGAATACTAATGAAGACAATGACCTATATAATTAATACATTGCAGTGAGTTCATAAAATTAGATATGAAAATAGAAAGAAATTTTTAGACTAATAGAATACTGACAATCAATTGTGCAGCATTCTTAAAATAAAATAATCAATAAATTTTCAGAAATACACATTAAGAGCCACTTTTAAAAAATACAGTTTAAAAAAAATATCTTAAATTGTTAATTTAATGAACATTCTCTGAAACAATAGCTAGTGGAACTACTTTCTCAATAATTGCGCTACATTCTTTTACATTTGTTGGGTCAGAAATATTATCTAAGATATAAGTGGCCTTCTTCATAAGAGTGCCAACATCAAAAACAAAACAGGTCTGATGAACCTAGAGTGATTGCAGTTGGGACCCAATCAACCAAACTCTTAACTGCTACAATTGTATGTGAAGCTCTATATCTGATGCACTCATACATGAAATTTAGAAAACAACAAAATATCTAATGTCAAAATATCAGTCTTATAAGATAAATAAGACTTCAAAAGACTTTGGACCACAAATTTGAGACATCACCATTACAAGATCTTCATCCTATTATCATTTGCAATTCCCATAATATGTTATGCACATCAGAATAATGATAGAACTGACATGTTTTTTTGACAAATTTTTGTTTTTAGTTCAGAAAAATCAAACATCGTCATATTTATCCTATACATCAATTAATTTCCAAACAATGTAACTAGAATAAATCATCAATGAACCCATGTTGCCAATCCTTATAAACTAAAATACATAAAGTCATTTTCCAAGGTGCAAGACATTATCACATTTGAACCCTGAGTTTCTTGTGAATATGACAATATCAACATAAAGGTTTGTAATTCCAACTAAAGAAAGTTCAGGTCTATTGATAACATGATAGACCCACTCCTCTAATAACAATTGTATGAGTTTGTCTGTGTTGGAAAGAAGTTTGTTGTCATAATACCTGGACGGCATACTATTTGCTCTGAACATCCCTTCACATTTTAAAAGGTTCTAGAAGACAATTCAGGGATCGGAAAACCTAAGTTGATGTTTGTGGCAGATCTCGAAGTACTTTTAAATGAAAGATATTGTAGAAATATTTGATTCCATTAAATCACTACAGAAAACAATATTCCACAGAAAAAGTGACCAAAAACTGTGAAAAGAATTGCAATATAAACAAATCATGTTGGGCAGACCACTGCTGCTGCTCCTTTTCTTAACCACTCTATGAACTCACAGAAGTTACACCTCACTTATACAGCAAAACATTAGAAGCTTCAGATAGAGCTATACTCATCTTCATTGTTCATGCGAAAGTAACAATATGCTGTACAACCAAACACAAAAAGTGATGCAAATACCAAAAACATGGCTCCCAATTCAATAACCTTGGCATGTCTTAGGATACAAGGTATTGCAATGCTTCCCATTACAGAAGCCCCAGTCATGAACTTTGCTGCATCTACCCATCTGTCATCAAAAAGGTTGAAACCCAACTGGAAATGTCAATGCAGGTGCTTCCTCAACTTTTAAAATTGCCAAAGAATTGCAGACACTAGAGATACCTACCCACCAACATCTACGGAACCAATAAATGAAGAATCCCCACCTCCAAAAAATAAGAGTGGCATTGGGAGTACTATGTAAAAAATGGCTGCAAAACAATCCAGCTTCTGATCTTACTATATATCATTGTCAAACTTTAGTTAATAGGTGAAAAAGTACTTGCTAAGATATTGAGTTAAAAAAGCTTTGCTCTCAAAAAGATGTAGCAAAAGTACCTGTTAGCATTGGCCACCAGTTATGATATAAAGCACAAGCCTGGAAAAACATAATTATGACAGCCCCAAAAAAGTGAGAGGACAGCTAGCATGATGAAAATACTTGGCAAACATAAGTACAGTCATATTTAAAAAATAGTCAACGAAAAAGGCCACAGACCAATATTTGCAAAACAATTCCAGCAGAACACATAATTGCCAAGGTAGCAAGCCTGAATGAATGCAAGCATGCATGCATGTAAGCTGGAATGTCTGCCATATAAGCCCTCCACTGTACACAAATATTTTCCTGTCAAACTAGTATTTTTGCACATACACTGATGCATGGACCGTTGCCAGTTACCGTAACCATTGCAGCGTACATGCATATGCATCACAAAATAACAACATGTCATGTCACACAACAACTTGGTTAAATGTGTCAAGAGTAATCATAATACGAGATAAGCATTACAATGCACACGGCTCAATAAAAATAGAAAACAAACTTGGAAGATGTCAGAAATGCTTGGTTTTTACAAAAGATAAACATAATACTTTAATGTGTATTAAGGTTTTAATGGGGTTGCTTCCTGATCTGTAAAAGCAATAGGCACACAACTTGGATTCAAGAATGACTTTGCAACTTGATTAAAACTTGGCAAGTTCTGGCTGTCTATTGAGTCAGACCACCTCAGACTAATCATGAAATTTCAGATTTAGTTTTGGCGTAAATTTCATAATAGTGGGAGCTAATTATGCCTCTGCAAGAATTGTGATAATGAACATGACCAGGTGAACATTTCACAGAATTAATATCCCAACCAACATGAAGCCTGTGGTTAGTGTAACTTGCATAACTAAAATGATTTCATGTCATGAATAAAAGCCAAAAAAAAAAAAAGAATAACCGTGTACCTCTCAAAATACAAGTCTGCACGAGGAAAGAATTTTCATCAAGAATTCATGGATAGGATTACTGAAGACAGTAGTTACAGTAGTTATAGAAGTCCTAGTGTGTGGCTAGGTTCAAAAGAGAGATTTTATTTCTGGTATGAGTTTATTTGTAGAGAAAACTGTTTTACAAGACATGGATGGAAACCACTTTATTTAAGAAGATGACATGTAATTGACAAGGTAGACAAAGTAGTGTAATTTTGCAGCAGTAAAGAACAAGTTCAGTTCCATAATGTGCCGTGCATGTTTTTGGTTCTTCATTGAGAAGTTATATTTTGAAGGTTCTAGGTTTGTGTGAGTGTATTCCTGATTCATTTGGTATTTGGTACTAGAGCAGGTAATGCCTAATGTTCCTACATTGTTCTCCTCTTGTTGGGACAAAAGCTTAAACTCAATTTAAGATTCCTTCTACTCCCTTTTTTTTCTTTTTTTTATGGGGGGGCAGAGGCATCAAATTGTTTGCTGAAAGGAATCCACCTTGCAGTTGTCTCCTCAAACACATCACTTTTAATTGTTGCCTTCTCATCTTCAACAGAATTTTTAAATTGGCCATTGTGGCATCTTCCTTGAACTATTGCTGCCAATTGACCATCATTTTCAGACACTTAAATTGGCTGCCTTTGTTTTGCTACTACTTCAAGCAGTTCACCCACTTTTGGTTCATCCTCAACCTTTAGGAAACAATTCTTTGTTTCCTCTTCTGTCACAACTTCTTAAGCCTCATGCTCTTTACCTTTATCTGAAAAAAGTTTCTGCTGCTTTTTTCTTGCTTTTTGCTACTGCATTTTCATCTCTCCCCTCAGGTACTGCTTGAATACCCTTCCTGGTTAATGCATCCGTGTCATCGATTTCTTCGTCCTCTGCTTCTGAAAAGCACGGAATGGTTTCCTTGTTCTCACCAAACTTATCCTTCATCTTCTTCAGCACTTTCCTCCATGTCCAGAGTTTCTAAGTTCCTTGTACAATCCACCATTTTGTTTAACGTTTCCCACCAAATATTTACCTTCATTACCAATTCATGCAAATTTTACCCTTTGCGAATCTTCCATCTACATACTTTTCAAGTATTCCTTCTGCATCAACCCTCGATCTCAAAAAGGTTGCATGTTCATAGCATGGTTTGCTTCAAAAATTGTTAGGTAGGTTGCAACCAGGCAAAACAAAGTGGTATAATTTGAATTCCGACGACAAACTTTACCAGGAATATTACACAACTGGTTATAAAATCGCATCTATGTGAAACTGCAAACATACTGCCACCAATAACTTTCATATTGCCGACCTTATTAAGTGAAAAGCGTTCCCCAATATATTAATGCAAAACATCTCATTTCTCAAATGATTTCCCAGGTGAAAACTCATTTTCTCATTTCCTAAGAAATTTTATCCCTATTGTTTTTTTTAGTAGAAAGGGTTTTAAAAGGGTCTCAAAACCTATTACAAGTAGAGTTTTGAAAGACACCCATCTAGCAATAAGATATCAAAAAAGACTGAGCTGGATTCCACGAATCATTTTGACATAAACTAAAATTATCAAATATATTCTAAAATTAATTTTTTCCTAAAGAGAACAAATTCAATCGACATATTTAAACAAGCAACAGTCAAAAAAATATATATATATATATTTATTTATTTACCAAAAAAATTCTCATTTCTGTCTATCTGCTTGATTTCATTCTATATCTATAAAAGAAAATGTTAGAAGACAGGCAAAATTATTTTAGGACCATATGCAACTCAATACAGTTTTATAACATATGAAGTTCTTTATCCCATATTTATAATTATTTAAAATTAATAAAGTTATTTATTTTCTTTTTTCAAACATCATCATGAATTTTTTCAAACATCATCATGAATTTCCCAATACAGTTTTATAACATATGGAGTTCTTTATCCCATATTTATAATTATTTAAAATTAATAAAGTTATTTATTTTCTTTTTTCAAACATCATCATGAATTTTTTCAAACATCATCATGAATTTCCCAGCTAATTGTTTTAATGACGGTTTTTTTTTTTTTTTTATCCTTGTCGAACCTGAGCCTGGTAGCTTAGGTTTTGACTGGGTAAAGTCAAAATTTGGGCAGTCAGGTGTGAAAGGTATTCATGCCATGATAAGTAGCACTCTGCAGTTAGGTCTCTCGGATTTGGATTGGCTTGATTGGGTTGTCTGATTGGGATTGGGATTGGCCTTGGAGTGGAATCAGGGCAATCTTTACTACTTGATTATCCCCTCTGCATTTATATTCTGCGTGTAGTCCACAAGTACACTAGTACATACACTTTCTTAATGGTCAAGCAAATACAAAAGATTTCTACCATGTTGAATCCCCCATAGGTAACCCACCGATTAAATGGCCCTAGAATTAGAAATCAAATACAGGATAACGTTATTGGTTTACCTGGGATTGCGGTTTCCATCGATTTGATCAGAACAGAGAAATGTCTACTCGTGCTATTCTTCTTATACTTCACTACTCACCTTCCGGTCTCCCTCTGACATTCGTGGAGGAGAGATTTTGATTTCGACTACTTAAATAACATACCCAAAAAGAAGGGCTTTGCTGTAGAATATACTGTAAATAGTAAACAATAAACACGCGAGCAGGAAGCATTTGCTAACAAACTGAACTTACAAGATGCCAACAAGTTTTTTTTCTGAAGACGCACGTGAAAAGTTGAGACCCCTAGTCATATGTTAAAGAGATTAAAAGAGTTGGTTTGACAAAATTATAAAGTAATGTGGATTTTCTTTTATATGTCACAACAGACCAGTATTCTCATATTCTGCTCAACAATTTTATGAACCTACCAATGGCAACTATGCCGAGAGGAACGAAGTATTGGTGTATATATTTTTTTAAACAATTTAAAAATAATAATTTATTTTTTTATTTTTATTTTTGGTAATATTTTTTTTTTTTTTTTTTTTGTATACAGAAGCAATGGTTACAATCACGATTTTTAGTAACTACCAGCACAGCTGGTAGGGTTCAAACTATCTACGAAGGCTCCCAGGACTTCCACCGTCTCGGTACATGGTGATGGGGACCGTCGGACGCACAAGGGTTGCACCGTCGTCATCAATCTAGCGCAACTATGCCGAAAGGAACGAAGTATTGGGTGTATATATATTTTAATAATTTTTTTTTTTATTCTTATTTTTGGTAATATTAAGAAGCGCTGGTTTTGATCAAGAATCCCCCAACCTCGGGTTTTGACCAAGAATCCCTCAACCTTTTATAACAATTCCACCATGGAGACACACACTCACCAACGCCACGATTTGAACCTTGGACCTCCCGAAGAAGTGCCAAAGCTCAAACCGTTGCGCTGCACCCCAGGTGCAAAAAATAATAATTTGTTTGAGTGAATGTAGGAAATGAGTTTTATGTTGAAAGTTTTTTTTTGTTTTGTTAAAAGTGTAAAGAGGAAGAGAGCCTCACAATTTTATTGAAAGAATTAAAAATTCCTAAAGGAATAGGATTTTTTTTTTTTATTATTGGAAGTAAGGATATTTTAGTTGAGGAAAAAATAAAAAATAAATATTATATATTTTTTATATGGGTATTAGATGTTTCATCAAAAGATAATTGTCACCATGAGATGATGGAGCATGATATAGTGGTTTCAAAAGATAAGGGATTAATAAATAAGTTTAATGAGTACTAGTCAACCTGCAGAGAAATTCGAAAGCGGATTCAATGGGGGATAAGGATTCAGTTTATATTATTTCATGAATTTTTTTTAAGAAGGATTTTTTTTTTTTATCCTCTTCTTCATATCAAAAATCAAAGATAAAACATAGGTGGTTTTCCATAGTTTAAGGGGAAGATGGCTTGTATTTAAGATAATGGAGTGAGAATATATTTTTTTTTTTTAGCAAAACCCTTTTAAAAAGCTTTCAATATAGATCAATTTTTTTTTACTTCTATATCAACTTATTAATAAGGAGGTTTTGAACAATATTATGTACTTTAATAGAGTTCATCTAGGAAGGCCTAACTACTAAGGAATGAAAACATGTTGTTTATACTTAGATATGCGTTGGCATACATATTCCAAAACTTTTGTAAAAATTTATTAAGATTAAATTCATATGAAAATAATTGGATCAGTAAGTATATGAAAACATTGTATTATAGTGCCATAAATATGATGAGACTATACACGTGGCAAAATATTGTAAAGCGAAGATGATCAATGAAAGATAAAAATCTTTGGCTATGAGAAAAACTCAAAGGTAAAGTAAGGGGATTATATTGTTATAGGCAATGGATTAGATCAATGATTTTCTACTCCCAAGAAGTGGCAAATAAAGCTCATTTACCTTGTCAAATAGAGAATTATACAATGGGTTATTCAAAACAAATATAAGAAGAAACTAAGAAGGATGCATGGGATGGAGATTTGTAATGTGAAAGTTCAAATTTTGAAGGAGTTAAAACTACAAAGCAAGTTTTGGAGGCACATTTTAGAATGAAGAAGGTGGAAGAGGTCAAGTTTGATCTAGGTAAATCATATCCATTTTCCTTGAGTGGTAGGAAATCATCTCCTTACAATACAAGTAACAGTAATATGAGAGTTTATCCTTGCACTTTGGAGTTTACAAGGCAACGTAATAAATAAAGTGGTATGAATGATTCCATTGCAATTTACAATTTAGAGTTTTAGGGAAGCATAAGAAAGTATGTTCTATGAAGTATACCCCTTGCACTTAAGGTTTCTAGGGCAACATAAAATGAAGTATTTTCAAGATTATGTCTTGCACTTCATGTTTTCAAAAGCAGCATAAAAAATACATGATAAATAAAGTTATAAATGGTCTAGGAAAAAAACTTGGTAAGGATGAAAGCACTGGTGAGAATGAAGAAGAAGAGGATGACCCTTAAAGAAGGAGCAAAGAGATTAGGAAACTCAAAGGGATATTACATTGGATATCTATAAACAAATATTGTAATGGTTAACAAGAAGTGGGGCTAAGTCCACAAATAACAATAAAAAATGATAATGAATATGGAATATCTAAGGCATGAGTAAGGTCTACAAAAAATATTATCAAAGAATTAATAGGTTGTTATAGTCTTAAAATTATTTTAATGTCAGAAACAAAAATAAGTAATGAGTAATATAAGGATGCATTAAAAAAATATATTAGCAAATTACAACTATTCTCATAGGTTTATCACTCTTCCAAGATCAAACAATATCTCAAGAACATATATGCACAATAACAACAATGAACATAAAACTCATTGAATATTATTGAAAATATATCTACTTTAAGCAATGCATAAAATGCAATGCTTATTTGATACATTGTTACAATGTTTATCTTCAATATGTATATACATGAGACTCGTTGTATTCTCAAGAATCGTGACCTTTACACTTATATAAACTCCTCATCTCCTCATACTCACTGGAGATCTAACTTTTCATATTTCTCTCTTACATAATAATAAATCTCACATATTTACATAAAGACAAAGACTCTCATGATTGCACATAACTCATAACTCCTCACTTATAAACATGATACTTCACTTATATAACTCACACTTACTAACATGACACCTCATCTACATAACTTCACACTTATTTACATGACACATAACTCACACTTAATAACATAACACCTACTATATACTCAAATATTAAACACACCCTAATATAAATTATTTATATTGTCCTTGCATTAATATTGCAAGGTACCAAATAATGTAATACCTCCAACACTTCCTTGCTACACTATTTTGTATTAAGATCCTTTACCTTCATGTTCTTTCATCTTCTTGATCTAACTAGCGTACATTCGACTGCCCATCTGTCTATCCAAATCCCTTCTGGCTACCCATCTGACATTCTGACTTGTTCTTATTCTGGTGTTAATTTTATTTCTTCAGGATCTCTTGTTGAAGAAGTTCATACCCTTTTTCTAGTCATATATGAAATTGGAAAACCTTTTTTGAAGAAATCCATTTAGTGTTATCCTTATTATTATTTTTTTCATCTTATCCCATTTGTGTATGCTTATCCATCCATAATTCATATTATTATTTCCTTTGTACCAACAATATTTTTGAGAATGATTGTTACCTCCACAAATTTCACAACAATAAAGATCCCAATATTTTTCTATCTTGTGTCCATGCCTACCACAATGTTCGCATTTGTTACCTATCTCAATTTTTCTTGTATCAATTCCATTTATCCTTGTCCTAAATTTATCTATTTTACAATTATTTTCGTTAATATTTGTCATTTTTTTTATTAATTTACATCTTTATACCCTATCGAAAACTCTACAACAATCTCTCTAGCACTATTATTGATACAATTACAATGTCTATTGTCACATATACTTTTTGCAAACTTTTTGTTTTCATAAACAATGTTTAAGTCCTTTGTATCACATGTTATGTTTGTTCCCTGAACAAGTTCTCCTGTATTTGTTGTCGTGGATCCCAAATAACAACTACCACACATTGCATAGGTCTTTATGGACTTCAAATCACACTTCTCATTTTTCTTTTAATGAAGATCACTAGTGTCACAACATGCATCTTTCATTATAGGTTTGTTCTTCAAAAAAATTATTTCGTCTTTTATTCTTGTCTTTAAGAACTTCAAGAGAGAGTAGTGTCATATACATTATCTTTTCTATATCAATAGGCAATATAACATATTTAGAGTCATTATTTGCTTCAGTAAGTTTCAAACTTAGATAGCTATTTAATGTTGAAAAAAATATTTTTAGCTTCTCTAAAAATTGATTGTAAGCTCCTCTTTAATTTTATTGATATATCTTTTCATTCTTCAACATTCTCTATCATGTGTCATGTGCAAAGTTTTAGGTTTTTCAACATTTCCTTACTATCTTCTAGTGATGCATCCTAAATGTTTGTTTCTCTTTTTGTTTGATTGTTTTCTTTAATTACCATGTTAGCAATGTTTACAACTTTTATAAATTATTTTCTTCAATATAATTTCCTTTGTGGTAAAATTCCTTATTGCTCCCACATTTAACAATTTTCTCTTCGTTAATATTTTTAATCAATTTATCCTTTGTAGAAATCCTTTTATCTCCAAATTTTATATTTTTTCAATTTCTTTTAGTCAATAGTCAAATAAAATTTCTTTCTTCAAATTCAATATTTTCCTTCAATTCAATTTTTTAATATCATTAATTTCTTTCTTCAATATTCTTCAATTTAATATTATTTCTTCCTTCAATCTTTCATTTTTATTCTTCTTCAATCTTCAGACTTTGATTTGAATATTCTTCTTTTCTTCAATAATCTTTCTTCTACAATTTATTCTTCAAATACGTATTTCCTTCAATTAATTTATTTCTCAATAATATTTTCAAATTTCAATATCTTCCTTCAATATATTAATTTCTTCTTATAACTCTCACAATTATAATTCTTTTCACAATAATTATTTTCTTCGTATATCTTCCACCGATTAATTTCCTTTATTTTTCAATCTTCTAATAATATATTTCTTCTCCTTTTAATTAAATTTCTCCTTAAATATTCCTCCTCCAACTATTTAAATAAACTTTATTTCTTTAATGTTAATACTCAACGTTGGTATATAGTTGAGAGGAAGAGGGTTGTTCACAATCCACTTGTTGTACTCAAGAGTACATGAGGATAGAACAAAGTGAAAGGGGTGCAAACCCTAGCTGCAGTCAAACATTGCAGGAGGAGGATTGTTTGCAACTTGTTTGTTATACTAGGAGGACATGAGTATGGAATAGAATGAAAGGGGTGCAAACCTTAGGTGCATTCAAGCTTTGCAGGAAGAGGGTTGTTTGCAACCCACTTGCTATAATCAAGAGGACATGAGGATGGAATGGAACGAAAGGGGTGCAAATCCTAGGTGTAATCAAGCATTGGAGAAAGAGGGTTGTTTGTAGCCTACTTGTTGTACTTAGGAGGATATTAGTCACTCTTTAGTATTTTAGAAAGCCTGCAAGAACCCTGATGTTCTTGTGTAAATTTGATAAATAATTTAATATAAAATGTAATCACAGGCCACTTAAATGGGGTTCCCTTGTAATCACTTTGCTACTATAGGGGGCTCCCTCCTTGCCACTTATAGGGGGCTCCCTCTTTAGAATCTAAGCTTCTTATTCTTCTTCTTGGGTGATTTGTGTGAATGGCCAACCTAATATATATATCTACCCTAAAGCTACGTTGGTGAAGAGACGTGATGGTTCACGTTATGAAGAGACGTGATGGTTCACGTTATGAAGAGATGTGATGGTTCACTTTATGAGTTAATATAATAATTAAATGATTAATAATACTAAATAATACTAACTAATAATGTTAGGATGAAGGATCATAACATTCCACCCTCCTTAAAAAGAGCTTTGTCCTCAAAGCTCAAAGTGAGGAGCTTTGTCCTTTGTTTTCCAAGAAGGATTTGCGTAAGTTCTTGGACTCTTTTAATGTCATCCTTCCATAGGCAGGGATATCGAGAAGGATGAAGCGTTAGCGGGGGTTGCCAAAAAAATTAGTAAATGTGTGATGATGAGGGAAGGGCAACCCTTGGGGTTCTTCAAACGCCTTAAAATGATGCATAAAAAGAGGTGGTAAAACTTCTACATTCTCCTATTTTTCCCTAGGAGAGGCAATGGAGGAGTGTGCAGTCACCTTTCTGCCTTATTTTTGAATAGGTTTGACCCTATGGCGATAACTCACTATTGGAGAGGAAATTGAGTGTAGTTCTTGTAGAGTGCATGTTTGGCCATAATGAGTCACTTTAGGAATGTCTACCTCATCCTTACCTGATGCATCGATCACTTTTGGCATATCAACCTTATTGTCTTTATTGTTGTGAGTAGGTGTGCCAGGAACTTCAAACACAACTACCTCATCTTCACCTTTTAGGGATTGACAAGGATCAACTTCCTTCAATAAATACAATGTTAGTGTAACACATTTCTGATGGGATCCAAACAATCATTGCAAAGGTCTTTCGCTCGTCATTCCTTCACTTCCTTTGGGTTGAGGTACTCAACCTGCAAGGGTCGATTAGGTTTTGGGGCATCATAAGTGGTTTGTGCTTTTCCAATAGGTGTTTTTCCTAATCGACATTGATTGAATTTGTCTTCAGCTAATTTAGCCAATCCATAGATCTACATCATGGTATAGGGATTGAACCTTGTCACCTCCATTCTAATTTTCTCTTTCAATCCACTAATGAAGCTATTGATGAGAATTGATTCATCCAAACCTATGTTGTGTTTGGTGATATCCTCAAATAAAGTTTGATACTCACGCACGAAAGTGATTTGATGAAGATCTTTGAGCAATTTCCACATGACTGGGTCCCACATGGCTTTGATACCAAATGCAAGAACCCTAATGTTCTTGTGTAAATTTGATAAATAATTTAATATAAATGTAATCACAGGCCACTTAAAGGGGGCTCCCTTGTAATCGATACCAAATGCAAGAACCCTGATGTTCTTGTGTAAATTTGATAAATAATTTAATATAAAATGTAATCACAAGCCACTTAAAGGGGGCTCCTTTGTAATCGCTTTGCTGCTATAGGGGGCTCCCTCATTGCCACTTATAGGGGGCTCCATTGTAATCGTTTTTCCGTTATAGGGGGCTCCCTCGTTGCCACTTATAAGGGGCTCCCTCTTTATAATCTAAGCTTCTTATTCTTCTTCTTTTATGATTTGTGTGAATGACCAACCTAATATATATATATATCTACCCTAAAGCTACATTGGTGAAGAGACATGATGGTTCACGTTATGAAGAGATGTGATGGTTCACTTTATGAGTTAATAATATAATAATTAAATGATTAATAATACTAACTAATAATGTTAGGATGGAGGATCCTAACAAAGCCTCTGGTAAAAATAAATATCTCTCAAGGATCTTTGGGTTTGCGGGTGGAGCTTTCTAATGAACCTTCATCCTCTATTAGGATTTTGGAGGATGAATTTGGGCTAGATCTGATTGATTATGAAGCCCGAATAGTTATTTGCAAATGTAGGGGAAAAATACTAGGTTTGAAGGAGCTTAAAGGATATATTAAAATTTGGTGGTCCAGTAAATTCCAAGTAACTTTGCTACCCAAAAATTTCTTTTATGTTTCCTTTTTTGATTTAGTGGATAGAGTGAGGGTAATCTATTATAAATACAATTGGTTTTTCGGACAAAGGGGTGTCTATATACAACCTTGGACTCTCAATTTCAACCCACTTACAGAAGAATTTTATGGCTTCTCAGTCTAGGTGAATCTATATGCTCTCCTTGTAGATTTTTAGGGAGAGAAGATATTCGCCAAATTTGGTAACACCATTGGTGCATTCCAATATAGAGAAAAATTTGCCTAATAAAATTTAATATGAGTAAAGTAAGATTTACTATTTGGATGTATGTTTCATTTTCTTGACCTTAATCCATTACTACGTCCTTAAGCAAAGGGGAATCGATCCAAAATATTTAATATGCAAACTTATCCCTAAGATGTTATAGTTGTCAACAATATGGCCTTCTAAATAAGAGATGCTCTACCATCTGATCATGCTCTGATTCCTCCTTGGTGGAGGAGAAGGCCCTGCATACAAATGATCCTAAAACTTTAATCACCCAGTTCACAAAGAAGAAGCTCATCCTCTAGCTGTGTCAATTTTCTAGGAGGAATCAAGTGAGCAACAAAGACTCAACCTTGAAATAAGAATTCAAATTAGATCATTATTAAAAGTCAAATGGTTACTAAAGACCATCTAGTTAGTTCCATGGAAAATATTAACACCTCAGATAGTATTCTTGAAACTAATTATGAAATAATCGATGACAATCAGTATTCTAAAAATGAAGATCATACAAAATGTGTTACAACTAGATATTACCTCAAGAGCTTGAAGTGAAAAATGCATTCCTAGATCTTGCCACTCTAAAGGAGGAAGAACCTATGCTATGAAAGAAAAACAATCAAAATATCCATCGACTACAAACTTCGTAACAACCCCAATGGTTTTGGACTGTTGTTTTTTAATGATTGGGTGGTATCTATAGTTATTTTTTAAAGTTTTTGTTTAGGAAGTTGTTTTTATTATTATGCAGTATTCTAAGATTCAATCGTAGTAGTAAGTGGATGATAGTATTTTGTAAGGTTGTTGTAGCATATTGTACTATCTTACACAACTTGATGTATAGGTTTGGGGACCCTAAAACCCCTTTTTACCCTAATAAAAAAAGTTAATGTTTTTATAGTCTCGACAAGGACACCGCAATGGCAAAAGGTATTTGGCTCTCCTAGTGGAGACCCAAGTTTAATTCATGGGGAGGGTGGCCCTCGATGTACCCCTAGTTATTAAACCTATTCAAAAAAATACTCAACATTGGTAAATGAGTTAGGGTGATACCTTTACCCAATTTGTTTTACCTAATACACACTTGTTACTCCTACCATGTGGAGCTCTATGATTTGATGTAGATATCGATAATTGTGCTTGCATTATCAAGATTTTCATTTGTCTCTCTACTCTAGATATTTCTCTATATCTCATCTAGTTTTTAACACACAATACTACTCTACATGCCATGTTTTTGACGTTTCTATAATATCCTATTGCTCCTTTGGCTTATTTTCTAGCAAATGTTATATCTTCAATGTTACAACTTCCTACAAATTTGGTGCGCTCTCAGTTGCTTAATGTCTAACACTTTAAATTTAATTTATGTGCATCTTGTACCTGTAGGTGCTCTTTCCAATATTTGGTGTATTCTACAATCCTCCTTTGCATAATAAATTTTAGATTCTTTGATGTTTTTCACAATTTGGGTTGTGGCTCCTTTCAAACACAATCTTCCTCAAATATTGTTTTCTCTTACACCCTTTCTTTTTCATCCCATGCACTCTAGATGTGGCTTTGATACCACTGTTAGAAAATCACTACTATTATCACAGGTTTATCACTCTTCTAGGATCAAACAATATCTCAAGAACATATATGCATAATAACAACAATGAATATAAAACTAATTGAATATTATCGAAAATATATCTACTTTAAGCAAAGCATAAAATACAAGGCTTATTTGATACATTGTTACAATGATTTATCTTCAATATATACATACGTGAGACTCTTCATATTCTCAAGACTCTTGACCTTTACACTTACATAAACTCTTCATCTCCTCATACTCATGGGAGATCTAACTCTTCATATTTATCTCTTACATAATAATAAATCTCACATATTTATTGTAGCACCCTAAAATTGGCGCAGTCAAATTGGAATAATTACATTCACCTTAGTAAATAATTTTAAATTCAAATTTAACCTCCCAAACCGCCCGTTAACCGCCGAGAAACCCGTTTCCCCTTTTTTCGTGCCATTTTTAGAGGTTGTTTTGACCGTTGGACGATATCGTCGCCGATCAGACGATATCGCCCCAGATTTGACGATTTCGTCTGGACTAGAACGTCCAGACGATTTTGTCGCAAAACTGAATTTGCATAGATAGACTCTGTTCCAACGGGTCTCCAATCCGGCAGTAAGCGTGTCCGCGCCATTGGGACCCTTTCCCCGTTGGAGATCTCCCAAATTGGGATGATCTCCAACCTCCCAACAACTCCCCTATGCCTATTTAAACTCTAGGACATTCCCTCCCCAACCCTTGGCTGAATTTTATCTCGCAAGTTGAATCCCTCTCGCACTAAAACACCTTAATCTTATTTTTGCACTAGTCCTATAGCAGCTTTTTATGCGGGTACACCACCGATTTTCAACCGGAGCCAGCACCCATCGCCGTCGACTGAACCTCGTCAAGATCGGAGGCGATCTTGTCAAATTTGAGACGATTTCGTACTGATGCGAGACGATCTCGACTGCAATCCACATCGAGGCAATCAGTGCTTGGAGTTTGCTTTTCTTAACTTTGCCTCAGTTATTTTGTTTTACAAATTAGATAATCTATTTAGTTTTTATCCTATTTTGCATCCGGAGTTCACCCATCTAGTCTAGATTGCATGTTAAGCTCATAATCTGCCATTAAAGTACAACAATTTACTTTAATTTCTATTTTTAAACTTTGTTCAGTATTCAGTTTATTATTTGGCATATTTTGCCTCTGTTTGCATAGTAGGAATTCTTGTATTTTGCATCTGTTCTCTGTTTTGCAGGTCTCTGACGAATTCGTCTGACGAATTCATCAGATTTCAGACGATTCTGTCAGTCTCAGACGAATCGTCAGATTCGGACGATTCTGTCAGATTACAGGCGATTACGTCGAATTCCGACGATCCAGACTGCTTCAAGCATCAGAAACTTCTTCAGACTTCCGGATCAGGTAATCTCCATTGGCCTCCTGCAAATTCTCTATTTTTTGCTTTCTACTCTGTTTGCTGTATTCATTTAAATTGCATTTTCATATAGATTAAGTTAGATTCATTCGGCCAAACCTAGGATGAATGCTTAAAGGATAAAACGAACTCATCTAAACACATTCCAAAAACCTAGGCGTGGAAACTGCCACCAAATGTTTCCTGGTGAACCCACCATCCGTCGAAAAATCACCAAAACACACCTCCCTTGAGAGGCGGGACCTTCGTAAAGTCCTCTCGTCCGAGGTACCGCACCATCCTTTTCCCATCCTCCTTTCGGGCGCGGATCCAATAGCCTGAAGGTAGGGATGCGAAAAATTTGGAGCGATACATTTTGGTGAACCCGACGTGAATGCATCATAAACCTTTTGAAAACAAAAACAAAAAAAACAAAATATATATATGTATACAAGAAAAACAAAAACAAAATCATCATTTCAAGTTTGTATGTTTTAGATTCAATCCTAAATAGTAGATGCTAAATATTACTTTTAGAAGTACTAAAGAAACCATGAGTTTTTACTCAAATCAATATGAGCCCATCAGTAATGTTGGAAGAATTCAGCTAAATACATTTGTTGATTATGACCAACCTCATCCCTATTCAACACCACCTCCATCACACTCTTCTTATTTTTCATCCATAACCCAACAAGACAATCCCTTTGCCAATCCTCTTCATAATGATATTATCTATTCTCCCATATATCCATATTATGTCTATCAATCCACATATAATCCTCCGCCACCTTTTCAATACTCTTCTTTCAATACAACACATCCATTTCAACAAGAAAATACTTATTCTTCCAATTCTACCATGCACTCACCTCCTACATCGCAATCTTCCTGTCATCATTCTACCCATAATAAAGAAAGTAGAGGTGAGAAACCATTAGGTCCTTTTATGACGAAATTCCTAAGGCATTTATCAAAAACCTCTCAAAAACCTTCATCACGTAAATTTACTAAGCTCAATCAACCAATGGATATAATTCTCAAGTATTTACTTGACACAAATAAGATTGAACTTCCTTCCATAAGACAATCTGATACCACATCAGATTGGTTTAAACCTGAGCTACATTGTGAATATCATAGAGTAGATGGACATATGACACAAAATTGTAAAGATTTAAGATGTGCAATTCAAGATTTGATTGATAAGGGTCTTTTTAATATAAAGGAATTACAATCTACAACTGATTATAAATCTCCAGTAAACAATCAAACTCCTACACAACAAATACCAATAATCAATCAAGACATGGGGATCTCCCAAGAACCCCTACTCAATTATCAACAACAAGAAACCAATCAAATATTGCATGTTAATGTGTCCCATCATGATGATATTATTAATATTGTAACAAAAACTACAAATGAGCAACCTCAAGTTCAATCAACTCAATCCGATATTCAAGAGATGGATTCCTCATTTGACCAACCTTCAAAACTATCTTTGGCTCTAGAGAATGATCCAAAATGGAATGTAAGCATAGAAAGCTCATCTTTAGAATCAAAATCTCAATCTGAAATCCACTTTGATAACCAACAACAAGTGATTAATCCTCAAGCAAAGATATCCCTTTTAGAAGTATTACAAATTTCTCATAAGGAAATTTTGTTCAAAATACCTAGCCAACAATTTGTTCCTCATCATATTTTCTCTAAGAACATAATTAATGGTATAAACCCTCTTGAGGTTAACCATATTTCATTCTATGATGAGGATATTCCTTCCTCTACTCCACAAGAAGACTCCTATCTTTACATTATCGGATCTAGTAAAGAAACACTTGTTAAAACTATCATGGTAGATAATGACTCCTCTCTTAATTTATGCACTTATCAATTATTTCAAAAACTCAAATTAAAGGAAGAAGATATTAATGAATCAAATGTTATTATAAAATCTTTTAACAATGAAATTCAAGAAGCTCAAGGTACTATAATTCTTCCCCTTAATATTGGATCCAAGATCCTGGATACTTTATTCTATGTAGGATATTGTCCTTCACCTTACAACCTACTTCTCCAGAGTCCTTGGATTCATACGATGAGGGTTGTCCCTTCCACTCTTCACCAATGTTTGAAGTTTGAACTTGCAAATAAAATTGTTACCATACATGGTGACCCAACACCATTTGAAGAATATTTAACGATTGAAACATCAAGTTCTATACATTCTCTATTATCACAATTATCTTCTATCCATCACTTTTCTTCATCCATATATGATCATCCTTGTTTACCAAATAACACTCATGCATATCTTTCACATATACTTTCTCCATATTATCAAGACTTGGAATATAGTGATAAGAATGAAGAACCTTCTTATCCTTCTGACATTTTATTTTGTAACATGATCAATTTTCCACATATAAAAGTCAAATCTTTTTCTACATTATTCTACATTATAACAAAGCTTTTGTTATCACTACCTTTTATTCATCACCTTATATTCTTACCTTCACCTCAACCAGATTATCCTTCAAAACCTCCTTTGATTTTGAAGCAACCTTAGACATGCTATACTCAAATAAACCTTGTATAGTGTATATAGATCATCTTGTATATACCACCAATTTCAATTCATAAATTAAAATCAAAATACAAAAAAATCAAAATCCTCAAAATCTTAAAAAAAATACAAATGCAACCAAGGAACTTAAAGGTAAATTTGAGCCCAACTGGCTTGGACCATACATCATTACTGCAAAATTTGAATCAGGAGCATATAAATTATCTACCTTAGATGGTAAAGAACTTAAAGAACCCATGAATATTTTACATCTCAAACGTTACTATGCATAAATTTGGTCATTTCATCCATGTATATATTTGTTCAAAGTTACTCTCTTATATTTCTTTCAATTTATAAAAAAATTCAAAAACATCAAAAACATTTATAAATCTCCAAAAATCTTCAAAAACTATCTATTGCATTTATTTAAAGCACTTGTTAAGTTCCTTTTGCTCAAAAACTAAAATCAAAATACAAAATCTAAAAACAAAGCTATATGCTTGACTCTTTCGAAACCAAAACAATATACGGAAGAAAGAGAGAGTCAACATTCTCCCAACTTCTCAAAAATCATTTATATATATTTTCTTACAATTATTGCAGCTTATATGTTTCAACTTATTTTGGATACAATTAGCATTTATTTGGCATCCCTCACTTGCACACTCACAAAAAAATAAATATCTTGCTTTTATCTGGCATGATTACTAATCTCTCTTATATCAAAGTTCACAAAATTCAAATTAAATAAAGTTTGAGCATAGAGAATTGATCTTGTTATTTACTTAAACCAAGCACATCTTTTCACAATAAAATGATTATATTTGTAATTTCCATGTTTTGCTACATAGTAGAACTGATTTCTTGGGTGAAAAGTTTCCCCTGCTATCCTATCATGCACATGGTCTAGAATCTTTGAGAATTGGCAAAAGGACAAGCTCACCCCTACCCAGAATAAAAATCCCTTGCTCTACAGCTAATCCGAGCAAGTATCCCTAGCAAAGAAAAAGAAAAGAAAAGATTCAAGAAAGAAAAAAGAGAAAAGAAAAATGTTATTTCAGCAATATTCCAAGCATTATCAAGCAAAAGAAATACAAAAGAAAAAGAAGCAAAGTTCAAAAGAAAGCAAGAAAGCAATAAAATCCCTTTCCCTACCCTTTGAAAAGAAAAGAAGGGTTGATGAGCTTGAATCCCTGGAATTCTCAATTATTCGAAAAGCATGAGGTAAGCCCCATAACAGGTGGTTTGTGCCCAACCTGCTTGGCCTTGGGTAACTCCTAGCGTGGCGATATGTCTGTCACATTAGCGACCTTCTTTTGTACAGACCTATGTCCGCTTATGGATTAGCTAGCTCTTGATAATCCGATCTACATAGTAGTCTAATATGGTTATATGCATCTACATCATGGTTAATGAACACTTATTTGGTTTCTTCAAATCACTTGTATCATAGTATCTTGCTCAAACCTGGTAAATGAACAATACAATTGCACACACATTTGTATTTGAGAGATTTTGTCTATCATTATGATAAATCAAGATTGGAAATGAATTCACATATGCACATGGGATTCCTTATAAATCTAATTTTTGTCTTCAAAATACTTTGAAATATTATTTTTGCAACTTGTTTGGAATAATCAAGTACAATTATTTTTCATAAAGACAACTATATAATAGAAAAATCACAAATTTCTTTCAAAACATATCATATATATCATATCGACTTTCGCGACGATGGTATAGTTTCAAAACCAAAATTGGAATTTTATGCCTAGCGCAAGTCCTCATTTTCATATTTTCTGTTCATCAAAAATCAATCATGCAATAAAACTATCTATTTTCTTTGATTTTCGCGATGATGGTATAAGTCTATACCTACATATTCTATGCCTAGCGCAAACCATTGTAACAATTTTTATTCCCCCATTTATCAAAACTCATAAAAACCATATGACTTCATTTTATTACACAAATTTTGCTTTTCAAAAGAATGCACATTTTCATTATTTCATGTCATTATGTCAACCTCCAATTTTGCAATGACGGTATAATTCCTAAGGAATTATTCAACAATTTTATCACACTTAGGAATTTATGCCTAGCAAAAATCATTTTTTACAAATATTTCATGCATAATATTTTTATGGAAATCTGAAAACAAACCATCATCATCATCATCATTTGCATCATCACAACAAAGTCTTAAGACAAGTCTCTTAACCACTATTACACTTTACACAATATTTATATAATTGGTATTAGCTTGACGACCGAGTGAGCAAGCGACTCCATGAAATGGTCTATAATAGCGACAATGTCCTTTGAAATTATTGTTAAAAGTCCCCTTTTCTTTTATCAAATCATTGCATCACAAACAACCAATTTGTTACATCAGATTATTTCATCAATATTACAGCATGACATCAAAAGGTATAAATTCTTTTCCAACGACATAATTACAAGCATTATCAAAATCAATCAATCAAAGCATCATCAATATACTCATAACATAAGTCATATGACCAAAAATATCTCATCTATATATATATCTCAAAAATATATATGTACATCATATCAGATAGATTGGTATGCCACAATCGATATCTTGGCATACTCAATCAAGTGTCCTCCGAGCAGTGTCTCGAGAGCCCCTAGAGCTCTCAGCCTCATCTCCTCCCCTGCCCTGCGGAGGACGAGGTGGTCCCATCGCAGTATGTGTGGTACTGCGAGTCCTCGTCGTCGATCGGGATGAGCTCCTCGATGACCCTGTCCTGATCGGATCGGCTATGGCAGCCGATAGCTGTACCCTCTGGCCCTCCGGCACCGCCTCGGTAGTATAGAGCCTGATAGAATGCGGTCTGAGAAACCGACCGTAGCAGCTCCCGAGTGCTCACCCCTCCACCCCGTGCCCCGAGACGTGCATTCTCGTCTCGCAGCTCGTGACACCTCGGCCTGGTGTTGTGCGGCCGCATCCCGTAGTGTCCGCACTCGAGCCCGCAGACGATCTCTCTCTGCCCGGAGAGTAGCCATCTCGCTACTCTCTCCTATATCCATGCCCTTGCCCTTATCGGGCGATGGTGGCCTCTGTGGAGATGGGGGTCTCGCCTCCCTCCTCTCCCTCTCTCTCTCGCCTGGCCGCTCCCGTGCTCGTGGCCTCCTCTGATCTCTCTCACCGTGACCCCGGGCTGCCTCTATCACCGCCTGGCGCCGCCTCCCTATCCGACGCACGACTGCGTGGATCGGGCCCTGTGCCCTCGTCATCCGAGGAGGGCGGATGCTTGCATACCAGGCATCGTAGCCATCGGCTACTCTTGCGTCGTCCCCATCCACCGGCTGAATGGGGGCATCATCTGAGTCCTGGCTCCAGAATCGCTGCATGTTTGGAGCCCCGCTAACGGTGGTGTTATCCTGGACGGTCCGGGAAAACTCATAATCCCCGAGAGATGGGATCCCCTGTTGTAGACCGAACTGTCACAAAACTCGGTCGTAGCGGTGGAGCTCCACCTCTCCCCTCTCCATCCTCGACCAGCAGACTCGCCTGATGCGAGCCGCCCCTGTCCATCCTCTGCCCACCCTGGATGCTGCCTCCACGGCCTCCAGGTGATCTGGTCCGGGACAAGGTCATCCAGTAGTCTCCGGGACATCGGAAGGTCGATCCGTCGCTGTGCCCCTCTCCGGAGCCACCAGTAGAAGACTCGGGGCCTCTCCCCGTCTATCCCTATCAGTGGAAGCCCTACCGGCCTCCGCACCGCAATGTGCTCCCAACACCAAACCTGTAGTAGCGATGTCATCACCAGACATCGCCCGCCCTTGTACACGACCCCGTAAAGGATCCTGTACAGCCGGCATAGTACAAAGCTGCCCCATGAGAACCTGTAGCCGTGGTCCCGCATGTCGCAGATCACATCTGCCAGCATCCACGGCACCCTGCACCCGCTCTGGTGGCACAGCAGAAGTCCACCAACTACCCCAGCCAGAACCCGTGTGAGTCTAGATGCCCCAGGCATCTGGCGTAGTGCCTCGATATTAACTCCGCCCTTCTCCAGGGTGAAGCTCGGGTCACCACACAGTCGTCCCATCACGTGGCCCTGATTGGCCGTCGGTGTGATCATCCGTCCTTGTATGGGGATTCTCAAAATCCTCCATACATCCTCCAATGTGGGAGTCATCTCCCCTGTCGATAACCGGAAACATGAAGACCCCGGATACCATCTCTCTGCTAGGGCTGTCAGTAGCCCCATGTCTGTGGAAACCTGCGGCATCTCTGCCACATGCTGCAATCCGGCCTATGCCAGCAGATCCCGCTCTGCCTGGGTGAGAGCGGCCAAGTCGTCTCTCAATCCGTCGTACTTCCACTCTCTGCTTTTTAGTAATCCTCTCTGCAAACATAAACAACAAAACAACAAACAATAATTAATCAATAAATTCCAGTAATTAATAATGCAACTTAAAGATCAATTTTTTGCAATTGATGATATCGCCCACTATTGGACGATATCGTCCCAAATTTGAGCATGATCGTCTCCGATTTCGCAGTTCGAAATCGTCTCTAATTTGACGAAATCGTCCCCCTTTCGACGATTTCGCCCTCGGGCGAAATTGTCGAAATTGAGACGATTTCGTCGAAATCGGGACGATTTCGTCCCGATGACGTCGACGGCCAAAAACGGCCGCGATGCTCCAAATTCACTTAAAAATTCATCTAGAAAGCATGTAAAAGCAACTTAAATCAATCTAAATTGAGTTTAGACCCTTACCCGTAGACCGCGTCGGACCTCTGCAGATCTGTGCGCTGTCTCAACCATTTTTTGCTCCAGAGCTCTAAAAAAGTAAAATGAACAGTAACAATGAATTAGGGTTTTACCCTATTTTTCTTAATTTTATTCAACAATAATTTTTTTGCTTTTTCGCGTTTTTACCTCAAACGTTCGATTTGGGTAAAAACACGGAGGGGGCACCATAGTAAGTCGTCGTACGATTCGACCAAGAATCGTCGCCTAAAAATGGGAATAATTTTTGCTTTCTCGTAGATCGAGAAGAACTCTTCTTTAACGCATTTTCTTCGGAAAATTCGCTAAAGAGGGGGCAAAATGTAGCACCCTAAAATTGGCGCAGTCAAATTGGAATAATTACATTCACCTTAGTAAATAATTTTAAATTCAAATTTAACCTCCCAAACCGCCCGTTAACCGTCGAGAAACCCGTTTCCCCTTTTTTCGTGCCATTTTTAGAGGTTGTTTTGACCGTTGGACGATATCGTCGCCGATCAGACGATATCGCCCCGTATTTGACGATTTCGTCTGGACTAGAACGTCCAGACGATTTTGTCGCAAAACTGAATTTGCATAGATAGACTCCGTTCCAACGGGTCTCCAATTCGGGCAGAAGCGTGTCCGTGCCGTTGGGACCCTTCCCCGTTGGAGATCTCCCAAATTGGGATGATCTCCAACCTCCCAACAACTCCCCTATGCCTATTTAAACTCTAGGACATTCCCTCCCCAACCCCTGGCTGAATTTTATCTCGCAATTTGAATCCCTCTGCACTAAAACACCTTAATATTATTTTTGCACTAGTCCTATAGCAGTTTTTATGCGGGTACACCACTAATTTTCAACCGGAGCCAGCACCCATCGTCGCCGACGAACTTGTCAAGATCGGAGGCGATCCTGTCAAATTCGAGACGATTTCGTACTGATGCGAGACGATCTCGACTACAATCCACATCGAGGCAATCAGTGCCTGGAGTTTGCTTTTCTTAACTTTGCCTCAGTTATTTTGTTTTACAAATTAGATAATCTATTTAGTTTTTATCCTATTTTGCATCTGGAGTTCACCCATCTAGTCTAGATTGCATGTTAAGCTCATAATCTGCCATTAAAGTACAACAATTTACTTTAATTTCTATTTTTAAACTTTGTTCAGTATTCGGTTTATTATTTGGCATATTTTGCCTCTGTTTGCACGATGAGGAATTCTTGTATTTTGCATCTGTTCTCTGTTTTGCGGGTCTCCGACGAATTCGTCGATTTTAGACGATTCTGTCAGTCTCAGACGAATCTGTCAGATTCGGAAGATTCTGTCAGATTACAGGCGATTACGTCGAATTCCAGACGATCCAGACTGCTTCAAGCATCAGAAACTTCTTCAGACTTCCGGATCAGGTAATCTCCATTGGCCTCCTGCAAATTCTCTATTTTCTGCTTTCTACTCTGTTTGTTGTATTCATTTAAATTGCATTTTCATATAGATTAAGTTAGATTCATTCGGCCAAACCTAGGATGAATGCTTAAAGGATAAAACGAACTCATCTAAACACATTCCAAAAACCTAGGCGTGGAAACTGCCACCAAATGTTTCCTGGTGAACCCACCATCCGTCAAAAAATCACCAAAACACACCTCCCTTGAGAGGCGGGACCTTCGTAAAGTCCTCTCGTCCGAGGTACCGCACCATCCTTTTCCCATCCTCCTTCCGGGCGCGGATCCAATAGCCTGAAGGTAGGGATGCGAAAAATTTGGAGCGATACATTTATATAAAGACAAAGACTCTCATAATTTCACATGACTAATAACTCTTCACTTATAAACATGACACTTCACTTACATAAATCAAACTTACTAACATGACACATCACCTACATAACTCCACATTTATTCACATGACACATAACTTATACTTAATAACATACCATCTACTATATCCTCAAATATTAAACACACCCTATTCTAAATTATTTACATGGTCCTTGCATTAAAATTGTAAGGTACCAACTAATGTAATGCCTCCAACAAAAAATTAGAAGAGGGGGGATTCGGTAATTGGAGCTTCATGTGGTATTGAAAAGGTATAAAACAATTCCAAATAGGATGGACAATTGTTGGCCTTTTATACATGAAAGAAAAAATATAAAAATTGGATTCCTAAATATGTATGCTCCACATATAATTACTCTTCATGATAGATATTGGAAGGGCTCATATTTATTCACATTAAATTAGATTACGATTCACCCATGTGATCTTTGTATTTTTAGTAGGGACTTTGATATAGTTATTTGTCCTTTGAAACACAAGGTTGCTATTCTTGAATGGTCTAGACCAATGGATAATTTTATATCCTCTATCAAATCAAATTGCCTTTGGAATGGTATTTCTTTAGGATTTCAATGTACATGGGATAATAGATGTATTAGGCAAACTCGTGTAGCAAAAAAATTGGATGGATTTTTGTTAGCTAATAGGTTGTTACAAATAGAGAATACATTGTTTTCATAAATGTTGTTGCAATCAAGGTTAAATCATAAATCCATTCCCTTAATATGTGATCTACTTAATAATTGTTATCCAAAGCCATTTTATATTTAGTGTATGTGGCTTCAAGGCCCTAATTTTTTCCAAATGGTTATGTTATTGTGGGATGAAGCAAGGTTAAAGGATCATGAATGAATTAATTTTTCAAAAGATTAAATACCTAAAGAGGTAAATGATTATTAAAAATATTAAATCCTTTGGTAATATAGTAAAAGAAAGGAGAGAAATAAATTTAAACTTAACAATTTACAAAAGATAATAAGAATCAATGGAATGGAACAATATACTTATGTGCAATCAAAATGATTACTTTATTACTATCATAATATATTACAAAAGGATCCAACGATTCCTTGGTTCAATGGTTCGGATGAATAGTTGATGTAGCCCACACCAAGCTTCAAATCTCGATGGCACCAAATAGCTCAACGTGACTAAGTTGATGTAAAACGGAAAGGACAACCCTTTCAAAATCCTATTTTGAATATCTATCTATCTATCTATCTATCTATATATAATAGGTCAATTTTAATCTTAGGTAAATTTTCATTTTTCTCAACTTGTATAAAATCCTCTCCTTGCAACATAAATCAAAGTAGTGTAGAGTTTATCCCTTGCACTTTAGTGTGTTAAGAGTATAATAATAAAGAAGTGAATATGAAGGATATCCATGATAATTTAAGGTTAATGTTGAGGATCATCCTTCTACTTTAGGGTTTCTAGAGCTACATGACAAAGAAAGTATTTTTAGGCTATTCTTACACTTTAGATTCTTCAAGGCAACATAAACACAAAGATGATAGGTTTTATTATGAATAGTTTGGAAAAATCAAAGAAGTTGTTGAAGATGAAAGTGTTGATGGGAATGAAAAAATAAGAGGAATCCCCTTAAATCAAGAACAAAAAAAAAAAGGAAACTCATCAAGATATTGATATAAAAATAAAAATAAACATTGCAAGTATTAACAAGTGGCTAAGCCCATAAATAAAAATAAATGAAATTATATCTTAGAATATTAGGGGTATAAATAAGACCAATAAAAAAGAGTTATTATGGAATTAATAGGTTGTTAGAGTTGATTTTATTTTAATATAAGAAACACAAATAATTAATGAGAAATGTAACGATGTACTTAACAAGATTTGGAAGATGGGGGATTGTCTAGCAGTTTCTATTATAGGGACTTCAAGAGGTATTATAAAAATTTGGGAAAAATATAAATGGAATGGATAGTTGTTAGAAGCAAACAGTGATTGGGTTCAGGGTTTTTTGTAGGAAAGAGAAAAATACCAAAGTTAGGGTTATACATGTGTATGCTCTAACTATAGTTGCTCCTTATGAAATATGTTAGAAGGACCTTATTTTATTTATGATAAATTTAACAAAAGATCCTAATTGTGATCTATGGATTCTTTGGGGGTACTTCAACACAATTTCTCTCCTTCTAAAAAAGGGTGGTATTCTTGGATGATCTAAATCAATCGAAGAATTTGCTCCATTTTTCAATTCAATGGCCTCTAAGATGTTATTCTTTCAAGCTTTCAATGTACATGTCATAATAGATGCATAGGGAAAAGTCATGTAGCCAAAAAATTGGATAGTTTATTTATTTATTTAATACATGGTTCTAGATAGAGTACACAATTTCTTCATACATTTTATTGTGAGTAGGATTAGATTACAAAGCTATACTCTTGAAAAATTGTGTACTAAATAACGGTCGTTCAAATCCATTTCAATTTCAACCTATGTGGCTCCAAAACCTTGATTTATTCTAGATGTTATGTTATAGTGGGATGAAGTAAGGTTTAAAGGATCATGTATGTACAAGTTTGTTCAAAAGATGATATATCTAAAAGGGCTTGAATGAAGATTTGAAATTCCAAATCTTTTGGTAATATATTTAAAATGAAGAGAGAAAATTAAAATCAAGATTAGCAATTATAAGAGAGTAGAAATAATAGAATGGACCAAGATACTTATGCGCTTAGTTACAAAATTCGTTGATTTTTTTAGATAAAATTTGAAATTTATCAAATTTAAAACCCTAACGAATAAGTTCGATGAATAAATCCTAAATTTGGCAGGGATGCAGCCATTCGAGCTTCATTCTTCATAGCCTTTGTAACTACGAACTTGACGATTTTTTGAGCGATGGAACACGATGTGTCATAGAAGTCAGATGTCAAGTAATATTCTTCTTCACTTTCATGTGGTATATCATAGGATAGAGAGAACGATGAGAACGTGCATATCAGGGATAATAATAGCAAAAAATTGCTTTGCATCTTCATCTTACTTTTCCACAGACCAGGAGGGGAGGGAGGGGAGAAACACGAAACTGTTACGGAGTTTCACCTGGAATGATCTGTTCTTAAGGGACAGAGGAGCAAGAATGAATGTAATCATGTATGCAGGAGGTTTATATGAAGTTGTGTTAAAGAGGATTGATCGGTTGTCGGTCAGTTTGGATAAGAACGCAGAGCATGAAAGCCATTGAATAATCAGGAGTCCACAAAGTCTTCCAGATGTGACTCCGGTGAGATGATATGTTTCTTCGTCGTTTCTTCAATAATTTTTTTGGTGCCATTAGGCAATGAAATACTCGAGAACCAATGTATCTGCTCCCACTACGCACTGCTTTGTGCCATTCCCATTGGCGTAAACAAACCTACTCTTCCAAACGGTCGGGAACTCCTCAATATATTTTTAACATGCCATATTCCTATCATTGCAAGGCTTTTGTAAGCACATTAAATGACTATGAGTTTGCACACACATCGTTAGAGTCATCATACATTTTTTTTTATAAATTTATTTTAATTAATGTTTTTGGTTTTCAAGATTTAAGTCAAACCTTAGAAATATACGATAAGGGAATTATTAATGTTTGTTTCAAGTCTTTGTTTGAGTTTCTTAGTTACTAATTTATTTACATAATATTTTGAAAGGATATATGCACATTTATAATATATCAAATTTTATATGTCAAATTTTATTTTGAATTTTTAAACATGTCGAATTTCTTTCGAACTTCAAGAGTGTCAAACTTGAACACGAACTCGAACTTGGTAACTAAGCTTATGTGCAAGAAAATAATTTCTATATGCTTACCATAATATATTGAAAAATGAATAGTCATATTGATCAAAAAAATCTAGGGAGATATGGCTTAAGGGATGGACAAAAATACCAAAATTTTTATGGTACAACCAGACAAATTTATCTTGTTATCAAACTAAAAGTATTTCAACTCTAGATGGAAGAAGTATTAAAGAAGAATAAGATATTAGGAAGGAAGTAATTAATTATTTCAAATATATTCTATCAAAAGTTACAAGATAAGGAGGATCAAGGCAATATTTTATAAAATTCTCCATCAATTATCACACAAGAATGGAATGAAGCCTTGATGAGGGAGATATCTATGGGGGAATTGTATGAGGTAGTTTTCTCATGCCACCCTAACAACACCTGATCCTAATGATTTTCTACAATTTTTATTCAAAATTTATGGGATTGAGTGGTATGTTGGATGCAAATAAAGAAGCAAAAAAAATAAGGTTATAATTAGTAAGATAAATGACACATTTATTGTATGATTTTCCAACAAAGACAACATAAAATGTTTTGATAATTTTAATCCATTTTTTCTTTGTAATAAGAATTATAAGATAATTTTAAAAGTTATGGCAAATAGATTAAAAAGGAATTCTAGATTGTGTTATCTTAGAGGAACAAGGTAGGTTTCTTTATGGTAGGCAAACTCATGATGATGTATTTATTGCATAAAAAGCCATGCATTCTCTTCATTCTATGAAAAGATCATACATGCTTATAAAATTAAATATGAACAAAGCATATGATAGAGTTTGTTGGAGTTTTTTGAATAATATTCATAGAAATTTTGGTTTTGATCAAGGTTGGCATGGATAGATAGATGTTGTTACCATAATCCAAAAACTTCTAATTTCATTAAAGGATCCCCTACTAGATACTTTGAATCATCTCATGGACTCCATCGAGGTGTACATCTCCTTATATATTTATTATTCTTGTTGAGGCATTGGTGAGAGCTTTTTTAAAGGTAAAAATGGAAGGACAATCAAAGGTATTCATATTATAATACATGGTCCCTTCAAATATGATCTTTGTATATTGATGATATTTTTTTTTTGTATTATCCCTTAATCAATGAGGTCATGGAGATTAATTCAATGTTATCATGCTATAAGAAGACTACTAGGGAATTGGTAATTATTATTAAATCTAAGATCTTTTTAGTTAGCATTGCCTATATTTGCAATGGATTATTGTAGCTATTTTAGGGTTTAAAGTTGGAATATTGTCATCAACATATATAGGTATTCCTTTATTTATTTATTTTTTTTTTTTATTTGTGGAAAACATCCCAAAAGGGATGCCACTTTCGGGTAAGACCCAAGGAGGCAGGGGTATCCATTCCGCCAAAAACGCCCAGGACTCGGACTTGGCCTACCACCTTTGACATACTCAAGGAGCAAACAAACACACAAAACCAAATTAAAAAAAGTAAATAACAACAAAAATAATAAAATAAAATAAAAAACATGCTCCTTGAGTGTGTCAAAACCAAAAGCACAACCAAACACGCACAATAAGATAAAAGAAACCACAACACAAACCACATAGAAAAACACAAGAACCACATAACAAAACACAAACAAGACAAAAACAACAGAACACTACAAAGACATAACCCAAAAAAACATGAAAAATAAACACAACCAAAACCTAAAAAATAAAATAAAAATAAAAACAACCAACAACAGACAATAAACAAAAACAAAAAACATAGAAAACACTCACACATAAAAAAATGAAATAACACAAACAAAGAGAAACCCAAGAACAAGAACGAAAAAACACAAGAACAATAACAAAAAACATAAAAAAAAACAAAACAACAAAAACACAAGAACAACAAAAAACAACACAAAGAACACAAAAACAAAACAAAACAAAAGAACCCACCCACCTTAAAAAACTAAACAAAAAAACAAAGAAGACAAAAGAAAAAAAATGAACAAAACAATGACCTATCTAGACCAGAAGACTATTAATGCAAGAATCAACAGAGGAAACAAAATAAAGAATAGAATGAGCTAGGGAACTAAAAAACTGAATGAACCAAAGAGAAACAAAAAAAAAACAAGAAGAAACTAGGTACCTTCTGAACTGGAGCCATCCAAAGAAATGATAGAAAGAAGAGCTTCCCTAATTTGAGAAGCCCACCATATAGGAGGGTGGCCATAACAAGTAAGATCACCTTTGTCCAAAGCCCAATTAGCTAAAGCATCAACACTCTTGTTTTGATCTCTCGACCACATGATTGTAATCAACTTTCAAAAATCCCATCTGGATTAACTCGATCTTCTCAATAATTCTTTTTATTCTCCAATCCACCTTATGATTCTTAGAAGGAGTCTTCAAGAGATTAATCATAAGTTGAGAGTCGACTCAACTAACACCTTTTCCCATCCAACCTTAGTAGCCTCCTGAAGGCCTCTAAGGATACCATACCCCTCAAGAAGGTTATTGGAAAGAATACCCAAATTCTCAAGCAAAAGTAAAAACCAGGGAGCCATCTCGAAAGTCTACCAATTCCTCCCACACTCGGCTTTTCCAGGGTTCCCTCTAGAGGCTCCATCAGGATTGACTTTTCCAAAATCCTTAGGAGGAGGTTGCCAATTTCTAGTCCTATCCATCTTACTAATACTCACATTCCCTTTAAGTTGGTTGCCCTTAGAAGGTTTAATCTTCAATCTTTGCATCACTTGATCCCATCTTTGGTGGGAGTTTTGGGGGTGATTAAGGAGTTGATGGACTGATTCAACTAAGTTGGCTATGGTCTTTTGCCAAATATAGTGAATATCCTTCCTATCTTGATTAAAAATTTGGTTGTTCCTTTCATTCCAAATATTCCAAAGAAGAATGGTAGAACCCATCCAAACTAACCGCCTAATAAAATGATCAACACCCTCTTGATTAGGCCAATCCCTCCAAAGTCTGTTCAAAAGTGAAAAAATTGGACCACTGTAAGCCAAGTAAAGTTGCCATTCTCCTCCATAGCTCGGAGGCTAAAGTACACTCAATAAAAATATGGTTGATATTTTCTACATTCTCTTCACACATTTCACATCTAAAAGGGCCATGAAAACCACGCTTCATAAGTTGCTCACCAATAAGCACCCTACGATGCAATAAAAGCCAATTAAAGAACCTCACCTTAGGCCAGAGCTTTTGAGCCCACAATTGAGAAAATATGTCGAAGAATGGTTGGGATTATTATGGCATAAGGTCAAATAACCTTGAGCAACTCGAATACTCACCCTTAGTAGTGTTGTTCCATCCAAAACAATCTTTTTCATGGGACCAAGAGAGGGATCTCATATGAAGGATGCCTTGGATATCTTGTCTTTGCCTTTCTGGGATTTGAATAGGCCAGTCCTCAATAGGGATCCAATATCTACCAACCTTTGAATTACCAAGATGGTACCGACAAGTAATTAGCCACCTTTATCCAATTAGCTCTGTGAAGCTCCTCCATCCAAGGCCTCCAATCGAGAAACTGAGTTATCAAAGGCTTGTGACCATCCCAAGAATCTGTCCAAAAATTTGCATGTTGACCATTATGAATGATCCAAAATAATTTTTTCTTTATCAAATCCTCACCAGCCTTAAGAACTGCTAAAATGGGAGAACCTTTGGTAGGAAGTTGATAGCGAACAAGGTCTTCAGGACTTTTGTTCTCAGAATATTTAGCACGGAGATTATTGGCCCAAAGAGCATTGGGGTTATGCAACATCCTCCAATATAATTTAGCAGCTAAAGCTTTGTTGTTATTAATTGAAGACCGGAATCCTAACCCCCTTCACTCTTAGGAAGACATAAAGTATCCCATTTCACCAAGGCCCATTTTCTTTTCTCCTTAGTACCACTCCAAAGGAAACGATGACCGATTTGATCCAATTCTCGAAGAACAACCTTTGGGATATTCAAAATGGAAGAAACATAAATAGGAATAGCTTGAAGGACTGATTTTACCAAGGTGATTCTACCCCTTAAGAAAGCCACTTGTTGGTCCACTTTCCAATTTTCTTCTTGACTTTGTCCAACAACCAATTCCAATATTTATTTTTCTGCCTTTGAATATTTATGGGAATACCTAAATAAGTGATTGGAAGAGAGGTCTTCTTATATCTTAATTTATCCAAGACCATGGATTCCCTGTCTAGCAGAGCAATGAAAGAAAATAACTTTAGATTTGTCTTCATTGATGAACTCGCACAGTAGCCTTAGAAAAATAGCTAATGATTTGCTTAATATTAGAAGTTTCCTTAATTGTAGCTTTACCTAAAAGGGTAGAGTCATCCACAAATTGAAGATGAGAGATAGGTCTAGCTCCATGAGCAATGGTAACTCCCTCAAGGGTTTTGTTTTCCCTCTTTTTGGTTATAGTCCTACCCAAGCATTCAACAAGAATGATGAATAAATAAGGGGATAGCGGGTCACCTTGCCTAATACCTCTGGAAGCCGGGAAAGACCGAGAAGGCCTGCCATTGATAAGAACTAAGTAGGAAACTCAAGAGATACATCCCATAATCCAATCCATCCAATCCTTAGAGAAACCAAATTGCCTCAAAACTTTGATAAGGAAGTGCCAATCCACTCGTCATAAGCTTTGGATAAGTCTAACCGGATGAACATAGAAGGAGAATTTTGCATATCCATGGAATGGATGGCTTCCTGAGCAAGAACTATCTCATCTACTATTTGACGTCCTTCCACATATCCCCCTTGCTCTGGGGAAATAATCTTATGCAAAAGAGGCTTCAACCTTTCTCCCATGATTTTAGTAATAATTTTGAGAAGAACATTACATAAAGCAATAGGTCTAAAAGCTGAGATATGATCAACCTCTTGAGCTTTTGGAACAAGAGTAATATAAGTTTTATTGATAACCTTCAAAATTTCTTTGGATTTCCTGGCTTCTTCCACCACCTCTAATAAATCAACATGAAGGATATCCCGTAACTCTTGGTAGAACTCAATAGGAAAACCATCGAGACCTGGGGTTTTCCCTTTTGCATTTTAAAAACTACTTGTTGAAGCTCATTGATAGTAACAGGAGCAACCAAAATAGAGTTCTCCTCGTAAGTGATAAGAGAAGGGATTGCTTGAAGAACATTTTGTTGTGAAGCCGAGTCAAGAGGAGTAGCAAGCAAAAAGATTGGAAAAGTAATCAACAACAATAGAGTTCATGCCATCCCAAGTATAAACAACATCTCCATAATCTGATTTTAAGGAAGAAATAAAGTTGTGAGATCTTCGAGCTAGAAGAGATTTGTGGAAGAAATTTGTGTTTCGATCTCCTTCTTTGAGCCATTGAATTCTAGATTTTTGCTTCCATAAGATTTCTTCTCTTTTTTCCCATTCCTCTAACTAGAGTTGTGAGTTTAATTTCATCTCGCACTTCTCTTCTCTTTGAGGCCATCTAAACGGATTTTCTTATTCAAATTTTCAAGATGAGCAATAACTTCATGTTTTTTTTTATGAACATCCCCAAACTCTTTCCAGGTCCAAGTCTTGATTTTGGATTTAATGTATTGCAATCTTTTGGCAAAACAGAACATCTTAGTCCCATGCCTAGGTTTACCTTCCTTCCACCATTGTTGCACACGAGGTCTCAAGGAAATGTCTCTAAGCCACATTAATTGAAAACGAAAAGGAGAGAAACTCACATTGGTTTTCCACATTTCCACCATGACCGGCCAATGATCCGAACCAACATTATTAAGAGTCTTCACTTTAGGAATGTGACCATGGATTAAGAAATTTTCAGAGAGCAAAAACCTATCCAATCTCTCCATTATACAAGCTAAGCCTTGCCTTCTGTTAGACCAAGTCATAAGGCCATTATCTCGGTTGGATATCCACAAGATGGAGGTTTGCAATATATTCGCTCATGAGGTCAAGTACTTTTGTCCAAATTTCTATTTCCCCCCTTTTCTCATCCAGAGAGAGGATGGTATTGAAATCTCCTCCGATCAAGATCCAAGCTTTAGGAAAATGAGAGATAATATGAGTAATATCCTTCCACCTGTCTTCTTTTTTCCTCCAAAGAAGTCGGGGCATAAACAAGTAATGCGAGCATAATCTAGTTGGAATGTCTACTTTGAATAGCTATAGCCAACAAACCCCAACTGCCAACCATATGGTGAATAACTACCTCTTTTGGGTCCCAAAGACAAGCAATGCCACCCGAAGTCCCTTGGGAACTGAGGGAAACCACTTTTCCAATTGGCCAACAATTAAGTCCATATCCTCCATTGACATCTTTGTTTCTTGAAGGAAAACAAGATGTGGATGATTTATCTCAATCATTCTTCTAATTTCATTTTGTTTTGAAAGACTCCCTTTGAGTCCTCTAATATTCCAAGTGATGATCTTCATTAATACCAGGGCTAAAAATGTTGGGAAGGGCATTAATCTTACCTTCCTCTACAAGCTTTTCACCTTCTTTTACCATATGATATTGATTGGTCTTGCGACCTACTTTTTGATTAGAATCCATCTTCAATTTTTTTTTCCCTCGTTTCTTGACTTATTCCAATTGAATCGAGATGGCTTCTAACCTTGAAGAATGCTCATACACAACCAAAATTTTACTAGATGGTTCAATGGAGTCTATATTGGGACCTCGCATTATTTGAAGTTTTGACATTTGAAATATTGTTTTTCTTGTGTAAATTTTCTCCTTTTTTTTTCTCGTTGAAAACCTTTGATTTGTTGGTTTGTCTCTCGAGTTCTTTCCTTCATATTTAAATTGTGTTTCTAAGATTTCAGTTTCCATTATTTCCTCTTCCTCACTTGGGACATCATTTGTGGAAAGGATTTCAAACATATTAGCAAATGACTTTGATTGATCCTTCATTACTCGGTTTTTTTCGAGTGTTCTTCTTCTTAGGTATTTGGAAACCTGCCGAGTTTATATCTTCTTTCTTTTGATCAAGAATTTTATTTGGGCAAGCACTGGCCAAATGACCATATTCATGGCAAATTCTACAACGAAAAGGAATGTTCTCATAGTCCACTACTTGCTCCCAAGTGTCTTCCCCAAATTGTAATGTGATCTTTTTAGGTAGGGGTTTGTCAAAATCCATTAAAACACAAATTCGAGCATAAATAATATGTTCAAAATTTTGAGTACAATCAGCAGTCATCATAAAAGTTCCTAAAGAGTTTCCAATTGAAGAAAAAATAGTAGGATTCCAAAATTCAATAGGGAGGCCAAAGAGTCTAACCCACACGGGAGCTATAGAAGGCATCTCTTCTTCGGCTTTAAATTTAGTATGCCAGGGCTTCATGAAAAGCCCCGCCCTTCCAAAAAACCAAGGACCCCCTTGAAAAGTTTTCTCTCTATCTTCATTATTAGCAAATAAAACAAGAAAATAACCATTTGGATAAATAGAGATTTGTAACTCACCTTTAGTTTTCCAGATTTTTGCAGCCCAGACTTTGAAAGCAGATAGACTCAGATGAAAACCCACGAACCGACAAATTAGTCCTCTTTTTTCCAAATCTTCAATGCCAATCTGAATGTTACCCATATCAAGCTTAACAATAGGAGTTCCATCACCGCTTTAAGACATCCCGACTCTGTTTTCCCGGGATCAATCTTAGGCATTCTTAGAGGTTTATGAGAAGCCCTAATATTGATATTAGCATTGGGCCGAGGCTGTCCACCACGAAGGGCATCCCTAAAATTCATTTTTGGGACCGAGTCTTCAAAATTCTTACCCTTGACAGGGGTTTTCATAGTAGAATTATTTTGTGGGTGCACCTTAGCACCAGATTCACTTGAGATATGAGCCATTTTTTGATCAACTGCTTGAAACTTATTTCGTGGTCTCTTTAATCCTTGCCCTAGACGCCGTGGAAAGGTATGGTTTTCACTTTTCTTTTGTGCAGCAAATTGGAAGCCGTTGTCACTCAAGTTCACAGTATGATCCGTTGAAAGACAAATTTCTAACCCATATTGTATCCCCTGCAACATTTCTTGCTAAAATATTGAGCATAAACCACAAAAATATTGGCCGCTAGGGCCCGAAGGCCCTAAAAACCAACCTCTGGAGCCGCTTGCACTCAACCCAGATGAAACCCTCGCATAGCCGCTTGCCAAATATATCGTTCACACATAGGGATGCGCTAGGATCTGTGTTGCTCCAAATGATATGAAAATTGGTGGAGACGTTCTAGGGTTTTTCAGGCATCTACCCTCAAAATTTTAGCTCAATCCGAGTTCGGATGAGTGAGATATGGCCAAAACGAGTTCGGCAGTTTGGGCAGTCCTACGAAAAATGTCTAATCCTCCCTCCTCATACCGTCTAGGAATGTTTTTAAACAACCTGCTGAGTGTTGAGTTTGAATATTGAATTTCTAGGACTTTAATTTATGAAATGAAGAAAAAGGTTCGGTATTCCTTCATTCAATAAAGGAAAGGAGAAGGAGCTTTGAGACTCAATTTTGAATAGAATAAAGTCTTGTTTGGTAGGTTGGAAAGGTAAGTTCTTAACCATTGTTGATAGAATACAACTCATGAAAATTACATTGAGATATGTTTCTATAGATATCATATCACTTTCAAGATTGCCAGTAGGTATAGCATCTAAATTTAATAAAAGTCAAAGATATTTTATTTGGAAAGGATATGAGGAAAAATTTGGGTTTCCTATTTGCAAGTGGGATAGGGTTTATAAAGGAAAACATTTTGGAGGAAAGAGCGTACAAAATTGTGGACTTGTAAGTTTGGAATTGGGATCAAAGCTTGGTTGGAGATTATTTAAATATCAAGGAAATAATCGAGCAAAAATATAACTTAAAAAATGTATAGATTCTCTTGATGCAATAAGAATATTTAGGAAACAAACCCTTTATAAATGCTTGACATATGTAATTGTATATTATATAGTTTATAATTGGTCAAGAAATATATTAGATGATCAATAAATGAGGGGGATTCTAAAAATATAGTTGAACTATTGGTTGAATCCTTATCCTCTTATTTCTTATCCAAAATAGAAAGAATTTACTTGAGAATATTTAATTGTAAGGGTTCAAAGATAAAAAATTATACTAATGTGAGCAAGAACTTCAAATCATGGATTTCTATCAACAATCTAGTTGTTCAGCTTATAAATATTTAAAGGTAAAATTTTATATTGATACGAGCAACAAATGTAGATCATGGATTTCTATCAATAAGTTGGTTGAAGGGGAACTCAAACAAATAGTGGATGATCTTAAAAGGATACTTCAAGAGTTTTATTTGCTTATTTATATGTGAAAGGATGAGTTGGTTTGGCATATATCAAAAGATGGTCAATACTTGGTCAAGCTAGGATATATGGCTTTAGGGTAATAAAAAATTTCCACTCCTTAAAATTTTTCTTGGAAATTGGTGTGGCGAAACCTCATAAGGGGGATGAACATCCAAGGTTCAAATCTCGAGCCTCGTTGGACTGAAGGATTTTCCATTTCCTTGTTATTTCAACAGCATAAAAGGTTTAAAATGAATGTGGCATGGCGGTTATAGGGATGAACTGAGCGGAGTACTGTGTGGTAGCTTCTAGGGTAGACATCACAAAATACTGTGGTGGCCATAGAGATGGACAATGTTTCTAGATCATTGTGGCAGCTACCAATTCTACCATGTAAATATAGAAAAATTCTTGGAAGAATTTTTGGACACTCAAGTTTTCTTTAAGGATTCAACATTTCTTTCATTATTAGTCCAAAGCAAGATTCTTATGGGTGATAATTTATAAAGAAGAGTATATCATGGACCTTGTAGATGTGCCTTTTGTAAGAAGGGTCTAGAAAAATCAAATCATTAATTTTTTATTATCCATTTGCTTACACCATTTGGAGCCATTTATTTTGTAATATGAGAATATATAGGGTAGATCCATCTACATTGAAAGAGTTGATGGATGTTGAGTTAATTGTTTTAAAGCTAAGGCATTATGTATTGTATGGAGGATTAATCCTACATACTATTTAAAAAAATATATATATCAAAATCATTACCCAAGTTTTCAATCATGCTATTATCTATCTTTTAGAAAATTTATAGACATGGTGCTCATCACGGGAAGTCTCACATACAAAAAAATAGGTGTTAGCCTTTTGGTTATGCAATTTAACTATATATAGAAGGATCATCTATAACAATAGAATTAACGCAAAGGATCTCCCTTGATTTATGTTAAAATAGAAACGTATAGAAGTTTGGTTTATTCAAATTTATTTTTATGGAGTTTTTAAAGGAACTAGAAAAGCTAGTGGAGATGGTGTTTTTTAAAATAGTATAAAGAAAAAATTATCCTCACTCATAATCATATGGAACTTTAAGTAGAAACTATGTAGAGCCTAGTACACTTATTACAAGGATTAAAACTACCATTGAAAAATTATGGAAATATATTTCAATCAGTGGGATAAAAGACACGATCACGATGACACTTTATACCATGAAAATGGTGTCTTTTATCCAAAAAATATGGGATAAAAGACACACCATTGATCAAGAAGATGTTACAATAATTTTTTACAAATGTCATCTTGGGGCTTACAATAGGGACTTACCAAGATGGGATTATTCCTTTGAAAAAAGTTCACAAAATGGTGTTCAAGTAGTCTTCTATGCCACCTCGAAGGATGGGTGGGTTTTGGAGCCTTGGTTTCTTGACCACCCTAGGCTGCATGCACCTCCATGACACCTACACAATCAACCACAAGAAGCTAATAACATAAAATGGGCCTACCATGGTTAGGACCAAGTTAACAAAGAAGTAAACAATAAAAATGCTATAAATATTGATTAAAGTAAGAACATACCATTAGAATGTTACAAAACATCAAGAAATATACCTTAAATTACTTGTCTGTCTGATGTTGAGGTTGATTATGGTGCAAGCTCTAGAATGTAACTACAAGGGCTAAAAAACCTCTACTATGAACCACCAAGTGTCTGGTGGTATCAATTGCTAACTACTATGGGGTTGACGATCGAGAAATATACTACTCAGATCTGACTAAAACTTGTTATGGACCTTCGACAGGGTGTCAATAACCTCTAGTAGCATTTTGGAGCATATTTGATCATCCAACCATGAGTAGTTTCAAAATCACGTGCATGAATATTAAAGCCTACATTGATCTCCATGGTTGATTTACATACAAGGAGGATAATTGTAAAAGGGGATGAACACACACAAAGGGGTTCACTCAAAATTTTGATAGATTTTTAGCTTGTGTTTTCAATTCCTCTTACAAATGGAGGAAAAGAGGAGGTATTTATAAACCTTTTTGCAAGGGAGAGGGAGTGATGACTTGGAGATGACATGGTAGCTATGTGGCATGGATGAGGGGATGTGTAAAATATGGAACCTTCCATATTGGAATGGGCAAAGGGAGTGTGCACCAAACCTTATTAATGACCTTTTGTGGGAAGAGTCCTCACCCCACTCAAGTGGTATGTGTACACCATGCTTCATAAATATACTTAGGTGGGGAGGATATTCACCCTTACTAAGTGGTATTAATAAGCATGGGGGTGATGAGGGTGCATGGGGATGTGACAAATAGGGGTATTCTAGAATAGGGTGAGGTGGACCTAGTCTAAGGTCAAATGAGGAGGCTAGAGGGGGTGTGCACATAAAATAGGGAGTTGTGCACATAGACTAGGGGGGATGGGAAGTCACATGGTGACTAGGGGCTTAGTGTAGGAGAGTGTTTAGTGGGGGAAAGGGGCTAGGGAGGGTAAAATTTGATTTTTGTAAGGTTATAAAGTGGGATTGGGAAATTTTTAGGATTATTTAGATTTTTACAAAATTATTAAATTTAGCTTTAGACAAACACAAAATCGACACTTGTTGGGTGTCTACATTTTCTCATTTTTGTACCACATTGCATGTGAATGTAATACGATACAAAAGTAGATGACATTGGCTAGGTTGGATTGGTGATGATTGATCATGAATAGATAATTATAATTGGTAAGTAATTATTATGACTTTTCGTATGCTATAATGATAAATTGTGGAGGGGGTGTAAGATTACCTTGGATCAAGGACAATGTAAGGTACCTCAATTATGGAATGGACAAATACCTTTGGAACTTTGCCTTTAGCAGCTTGATGATATCACTTGTGGTAAACTAACCAACCATTAGTAGGTGTCCTCATGACTCTTTGATTGTGTGTATGAGTAAAAATACTATCATAGGCATAGGGAATGATTGATTGAGTTAGATTTTGAGGTAAGAAGAGAATTTCTACTTTTGCTCCAACAAAGGAGGGTTAATGATGGTTTTAGAAAAATATTCTTAGATAAATACAATTCCATAATTGGGTGTTTGAGTATTGGACTTGTTAGAGATAAAATTTTATGGGTAATATCTACCCCCTCAAGTGGTGAGTTGGTGGATGAAGAAATGAGAGACAACAATGAAGAGCTTGACTAGAAGTTAATGAACACTTGGAATATGGTAAGGTATGTGGTAGATGATGGAAACAACAACAAAAATAAACAAATGCAAAACAACTAGCCATAACAACAACAGTATTATCACTACATTCCTCCACCTTCCTCTTACATCTCTTCATCATCCTTCTTTACTCCCTACCCTCCATTTCTTCATTACTTCTTGTAACTTTTTCTTATTCCTCATTTTGTACTCCTCTTACTCCCCTCCCAATCATGGTTGTACAATCATGCTTCGAGTGGCTACGTAAGCTTGATTGGTTCTCCTTATTCTATAAATTTCCTCTCCTCCTTCTCCCACTCTCTCATTTATTTCTTCCCTTCTTATCTTTTCCCTTTTCTCCTCCTTATGTACTCTCTTCAATTTTATCATCTCACATTCACACCATACACTTCCACTCACACATTCATATCTTTCATCAATACATAAGACTTACCAGATAATACTTTGATCACCTTTTGGATCAGTTCATATGCTTTTCACAATCTTGATTAGAGTAATTAATCAACGATATCCAAATAGTTATGCATATGTTGTTCCTCTCTGTGTGTATAACGTTGTGTTTATAGCACTTTTATTCATATTCAACCTTGGGTTATGTCTTATATCCTTGTGCTTATCGTGTGATGATCCCATTAGGTATCATTCATCTATATCATCCATTCATAATCCTCACCTTCACTATGCCTTTTCCACTCATTATTTTAGGTTAATTGGATCCTCTAGGTTCTTTTGGTTATTTAGCCATTCCTAGTGTTCTAGTTGTAGACACCTAAAACATGTCATGTTTAGGAGACTATCCATATGGACACATTCGTAGACCATATGAATCCTCTTGGATCTCTCCAAGAGAAAGCAATGGTCCTAACCACTCAAACAGGGTAGTTCTAGCCCATCCAAGGCTTGTTTGCTCTCAAGTAAAGCGACTGCCACACCTATCCACTGAAGACAACAACAACCACACCTAGCCACTGGACCTGATAGCGACTAGCACCATGCATAGTATGGCCATGAATACGGGACTAGATCACGCAGTCTGACTACACCTTTGCATTATTTACAAGTATATTTTGGTGAGGAACTCCCTGAGTTCCTCCTAACTGCCCCTTCAATGCTAGTTTATGACTAATGCTTCCCACCCACGATGATCAGTCGCATGCAATTTGGATTGAAGATTCTCCAAGAAGCCAAGGTCCATATTTGAGAGAGGGAAGTCTACATATGGACTCTCCCACAAAGAGAAAAATATCCATGATTTTTAGAGTTTATGCAATGAAGCCCTATCATATTGGAGAGAAAATCTATGCACCCTTGAGGAGCAATGAAGTGCTATTCGACTGAGGAGAGACTACGCATCCGATATTCACATCCATTATTATTCACTGCCATTTCATGTACCTGACACATCCGGAGACCCTTGAACATCAATTGGAGTAGAGAACCTGGTGCTACAACCCTTGGAGTGCAAGGAGAAAGGTCTATTTCACTATCGTTGTCTTAGACAGTGGCTCACAGGCACAACCTAGGGTTTTGATATTAGTTTCTTTTGTTCTAGCATTAGATTTGATTGCTTTCCATTTTAGCACTTATTTTCTAGCATAGATCTGATTCATTGTATGCATTTATATTATTGTTCTCTAAGATATGCTCGCATATTTCATTAGCTTTATCGCATTTAATCATAGTATGCTTGTTTATATTGCTTATCAGGTTTTATACTAACAACCTCATTTAGGGAGGCAGCCCGAACTTCTAAGTGTGCTTTGTTATTTTCGTGTATGCAAATATGTAGGTTTACAGGACCATATCAAGACACTCGGAGCATGGGATCCCTCTTGGATGAGAGAAGGAGAAGGAGGCATCTGTGAGCCCTCAGACAAGTTCATGTGTGGGATTGGGAAGCCTACAAAAGTGCACCACCCCTTTGCAAGGGGATTTATTCCACCATTTATGCCCCACTTGTAACTGATTGTATCAAAAATTGGTTATCCCTTAGAGGGATAAATATGTAACCATGGATTGGAAATATCAATAAAAAGCATATTTATTTATTTTTATTATTTATGTGTCATTTGCATGCTCATTCCTTTCAATTTGATATAATAAATACATTGCAAGTCGGGTCAATTGCAATGCGTGCTCCTCGAGGTCGCACGGATGGTGATCACGGTGGGACCCCCACTAGGTTTTGTTTTTCAATCAGTTTATTGACATTCACGAATTTTTTTGTGTGCAGGTTTGGTCGCTCTAGTCAACAATGACCCACACGTCTTGGCCGCTCTAGTCAACAGTAACTAGCTAATCTTAGCCGCTCCTACAGTCAACGACCAAAATCAACCGCTCTAGTCAACAACGACCAGTAGCAAAGTGCAGCAGAGGGTAGAATTTCCATCATCAGAGTAGGATTTGAGGTTGGTTTCATCCTCTATTTTCTTTGTGTTTTCTTTTTGCAACTTTATATTTCCATAAATAGTAAGTGAAATCATAGTTTAATCAGGGAAATATAAATAAAAATGGGAAAATAAATTGCACTTGATGTTTCCTAGGACTTTCTTTAGTTTCTCTAGGCGCTGCTAGGAACAACGGGCCTCTACTTGTAAGGTCTGCCCTAGTCTCTAGCATGCTAGGCTTTTGTGTGTTTAGTTTGCTTGCATGTGGCCCAACCAGTGGCCCTTAATTCATAGAATAGAATGCATTCTTTGAAGATCATATAAGCTAAATACATGCATCTTCTTGAAATGAAACATCTTTTATCTTAGGCATATAGGAAAGATCATGCTTACTTGGTGATGCATTTTATTAATATACAAGGTTAAAAAGAACCACACACCATTTTAAACCCTAGTGAGTTGGAATTCATGACCAACCACTAGTAGAGATCCAACGAGGTGGCTTTCATCTCCATCCGCTGACTCAAATCCCATGTACCCTCTATTTTTGGCCAATACCAGATCCAAGAACCATCATAGCCCATGGAAAATCTACATGTATCTCTCCTCGAAGAGGTATATCACTGACTACGAGTGAACTGGGTGAGGACCGGGAGGACCTGTGCTCCCTGACCATGTGTGGAAGTCATTACCACACATTATAGGTTGGATTATGCGGCCTGGATTTCATCACTAGGTTGTTGAGATACGAAAGTCTTAAGGGCAACAATTCAACCCTTAGGGGGACTCCTCGAGAAACCACAAATAGAGAGCCACATCCTGGTTCCTCATCACATAGACATGAGGAGGCCTCATGGTCTCTCTCATCACTCAGGCACATGGAGGCATCACGACCTCCTTCATCACATAGATACGAGGAGGCCTCAAGGTCTTCCTCATCGCATAGACAAGTGGAGGCATCACGACCTCCCTCTTCACACCAACATGCGGAGGCATCATGACCTCCCTCATCACATCGATATGTGGAGGCTTCAAAGCCTCCATCATCGCACTGACATGAGGAGGCATCAAGACCTCCATCATCGCATAGGCATGCAGGGGTTGCAAGACCCCAAGCTTAACATGATACACATAGGACAAATCAACCCATTGAGGGGTAAGACACTAGGGCTGCACCTAGTCGTAGACCCGGGACATCCTACAACCTCCTTGTAGATGGGAGGGTACCCTTGGACTATGAGCTCATTGGTGCCAATGGGACTCCATAGGACCAGCCGTGGAGAACCCGACAACTTGATGAGTTGGATCGAGTTCCCTCGAGACCATCTCCCAAAAGTATTGCTACCAAACATTCTGCTTTAGGAAGTTCGTGTAGTGTAGCTACTAGACACACCAATGAACTAGGGAAAGCTTCAAAGTGACCCCACAACACATACACTACTTCAGATCATGGGGGTACTCAACCCATAACATAGTACATAGAGTAGGTCACCCTGGTGGGCAAGGGCAAACACACATCACAAGCCTCCCTGAGGGGCCTAAGCATTAGAACTCCTCGCACGGAGTTAGAAAAACATGAACCTTCAGTAGCAGATCAATTTGACCATATACGTAGGTTTGAGGAAGCGTTGCGCATTGAGGGTGAGTGTGTAGAAGCCCTTGAGCAAGAAGAGTGAAAGAAGAGGTGTTTGTGCCTACAAGAACAATGCTCAAGAGAATAAAGAGTTGAGCATGAGGAGCTAGTAGAGAGGCTAGCTCAAATAGACGCACACATAGGTGGTGAGAGATACCGACATGAGAGATGTGCCGATTCTCAGTAGGAGAGAAGCACTAGGTAAGGAAATGAGTGTGCTCACCACACTTCATAGCATCAACAACACCTAGACCTCGAACAAACACAATTCAATGAGGAATGGGTAGGGATGGAAGACCAGGAATAGACATATCTTGAACCTCCATCCATGGTTATGGGAGATGAGTACAGACGCCCAAACTAGGCAAACACAGGGTTACCTCCCTTACCACCATGAGAAAACCTTCAAGAAAATGAGATTATTTCCTCGAAGGTATACCAAACACTCATCGAGAGAGTCAAGTCTCTTGAGAAGTAGGACACGGGTGGATAGAAGCTGACATTGAGCAAGATACACAACCAGCCTCTATGCCCCTCAGTCTTGAGTCCCGCATATCCTAGGCACTTTGAGATGCCTAGGCTAGATAAGTTTAAGGGTGAGGGAGATGCGCAAGAACACATGACCAACTTCATGAACGCGTGCTTCCACATTGAGAAGAATGATGCCTTGATGTTGAGGACATTCATCACGATGTTCTCGAGCGCAACAACTCAATGGTTCAACCAGTTGCCCAAGCATAGCATCACCAATTTTGAGCAACTGATGAATGCATTCCTTGAATGCTTATCCTTCGATGCCAAGAAGAAGGTGAACTTGTCTGATCTAGTCAAATTGAAATAGTATGATGACGATCTAGTGATGGACTATGGGGACAGGTGGAGAAAAATCATGGGAAAACTATCATTTTCTATCCCCACAGAGGAACTCATCTGGATTTTCACAAAGAGCTATGCAAAGCACATCTCTCTACTATTGTAGCTACAACAATATGAATCATTCGAAGAAGCCTTGGCTCAAGCCAAGCTTATTGAAGACATTAAGGTCGATGAGGGAGACCTCAAGCTCTACAACAAGAAAGAGTGGAGCAAGAAAAATCAAAATAACAAGAATAAGCAGAAGCAGGCCAAGCCTACTCAGGTTAATTAGGTTGTATTGGCCATGCCAAAGGAGGGGAATGGACAACAACCCCAAAATTATCAAGCTCATCCTCCCACCAACCAACTATGACCCTAAGAACAACCAGGGCCGAAATAAAGAGCATCGATTGCCTTGTTATTTCATGCCTCTAAACGAATCGATGCAGTAAATATTTAATTAGTTGAATGAGGCACATAGGATAAGATTTCTTGACGTACAAATTCTTGACCCTAACTATCCCAAGCCAAAGGGATATAGGGAAGATCAATACTACCCATACCATAGGATACATGGGCATGATATCAAGAACTACATCAGATTCAAGAATGTTGTGCAAAACATGATTGAAAAGGGAGAGCTAAGAGTTGACAACCCTCTAGCTCCCAATAATAGAGATATGGGTATATTCAAGAACCCATTGCCCAATCATGAGGCCCCTAGAGATCAGGGTGCCCAAGTCAACCAGGTTCGAGTCAAGCCACCTATTCAAGGATGCATCAGAATGGTTGAGTTAGTTAACATGGCAACTAGGAGTTAAATATATGGGCAACCATAGCCTCTAGTGGCTCCCATTAATATCCTAGCTACACCTCGACAGAGATAGGTGCATAAAAATCCTCTAAGTCCACCAACGAGACCTATGGTAACTTTTCAGAGTAGACTAGAACAAAATCTACAAATGACTCCGACCAAGTTATCCATTTATGAGCTCATACAACAGTCCCCTAGGCATAGGGAGACTTTAATGGAGATTTTGAGATCAATCGAGCTCCAGCCCCAAAACCCAGATGCATTCACACATTTTGTGGGGAAAGTGCAATAGTGCCAAGAGCCCGTGATTCATTTTTACGATCATAAAATTTAGGTGGTCCCTACTACCTCAGTAGACCCACCTCTACACATTATTGTATCAATAAATGACATACCATTCAAGTGGGTTCTGATCGATACAGGCTCATCGATCAACATCATCACTACCAAGGCTATAGGGCACTTGAATATCCCTAAGTCCAACATTGTCCTAACTTCCTACATGCTCAGGGCTTTCAACGATGCACTGTGCTCCACTGTGGGTATAGTCATTTTACCTATAAAGGTAGGACATAAGACCATCCCCATGATGTGTCACGTGTTAGAAGGGGAAATGTAGTATAACATCCTTCTAGGGCATCCCTAGATCAGGGACATGAAGTGTGTGCCATCAATTCTACACCAATGCATCAAGTATATGCATGAGGGACAAGTACATGTGGTTCCATACGATGAAGAGCCATTCAAATACGTGCATCAAGTCGACTTGCCAAGGGACTTTGTCCTTCCATCAATGCACTTGTACATAAGGCCTTCATCCCCAACCACGCAGCCAGGAAGCAAAAGCAAATTAGTGTGAGGTGATCCATCCATGTTGGCACCACCTCCTACATCCAAAGCTACTGGTGCTTCTGAAAAGCCTTTGACATCTAAGGCAAAAGATAAACATAAGCTAAAGGCACCCCTAGTGGAGGAAGAACCCAAGGAGCTTTCGACCATAGCAGCTGTAGGAATCCCTACTCCCATGGAGGAGGAACATTCCCAAGAAATAGTCGAGGAGGTACCTCAACCTGCCTCACCTGCATCATCAACAACATCATCTACACTATAGGTGATAGTTCACCTAGCCAACACAACACTAGGTGAATATCTTGTGTAGAACATGACCTTCATGCCAATTATTGAGTCTGCACAAGACATGGGATGGCCAAGAGTCCCAAATCTACTAGTAGGGATAGTGGTTCCCTTAGGGGTTCCACCCAACCAAACTAATTTCATATATGTTGGTCTAGATTACGCCCATACTGCTCCTAATCTAGAAAGGGATGAGGATGAGCCATTCACCATGAATGTTCATTACTTGTCGAATCTTGAGTTTTCTCTAAAGTACTTTGAGCAATGTCATTGGCAAGGCTATGGCCTAGGCCTGTATGAGCAAGGGTTTCGACTACCATTTCAATCGTAGTACCAACTACCTACTGATAGGTGTGGTTTAGGCTATCAAATGCAAAGTCATGATGACTCTTTGGAAGTAGCCCTAGATAGGTTAAGCATTGGGTTCGAGGAGGACATCGACTGGAATCCCTATCAACCCCCTAGAAGAAACTACTTGGGTGATGGATGGGTGTCGATGATCAATATCACACCATCTGATGAGTATCACCCTAAATCCTCTCTTGAAGCACCCCCATCAAGAGCCATCCTATGGGAGGAAGAGCCAATGCATGGATATGAGCGAGAGGAGTATGACTATGTCCTAAGTGAGGATGAAGATGAAGCTGACCTGGCCTATCATGGGCCTCGATATGTGCAAAACCTTGCTTGGATAGGCCACACAGAAAGTGGGTACATCTCAGATGAGAGTAAATACATCTTAGATGAGGGTGGATACATGTCGAACGAGAGTGGCTATGAGATAGAAGACTCAACTGAGATGGCCTTCATAAGACATGCACACCAAATGGTAGGGCCCATAGTAAATGCCAATAGATTCTTCATAAGTGATGATGATTATGAAGATGAGACTGAAATGGCCTATCTTAGGCATCAGTAGGTAAGTTAGCACCCAACCCTAGTGGGTAGGAATGAGGGTTTTCCTACAAGTAATGATGGCTTTGAGAATGAAGCCGAGAGGGCTTACCTTGAGCTCCACTTCCAACAAGTCAATATGCTTGTTGAAAGAGAAGCATTACTTCACACCATAGATCATAACCTTCACTTCCTGGGGAGACCAGTGAACCTAGATGCCATCCATCGCATGGTCAACCTGGATCCCCCAACATTTAGAGAGTTGATGTTGCCTAAAGATCCCATCATCTCGTCTGTCCATAGACTAGATCCTGAGATCCCTATGCCCCTAGAGCCTCATCATGAGCATGGAGGGTGCACCCAAGATGTAGAGCTTCACTCGCGTGGTCCTAGAGATTTCATTCCATCCATCAACATGATCTCCATTGATTTGACCACTCCACTCCATAACCTAGTAGATCCTGCAAAACCATTGTGTCTTAACTTAGATGCTATTGATTGGGATCACGTTGATTCACCCCTAGAGCCTAAATATTTCTTCCCTAATGAAGAGATGCTACAACCATTTTATTTTGCATCAGGCTACACACATGATGTCTATCATACTGGTCTCGACCTTGAGTCAGTGGGAACTATAAATCCAGAAGATGACATTCATTTAATCCCCACTCCTCACCATCTTGAGGAGGGGTCACATATGGCAATAGAGGAGACTTTTGAGGTGGACATCAGCAATGATCCTTCTCAACCAAAGAAATTCAAGTTCGGAGAAATATTATCTCTAGAAGAATAGGCCATCATAATTCCTCTACTAAAAGAGAGACCAAATCTCTTTGCTTGGACCTACAAAGACATGCCAAGGCTAGATCCAAAATTGGTTGTCCACAACCTCTCGTTAGACCCCATAAAGAAACCGGTCAAGAAAAAGCTCAAAAATATGCATCCAACCATCACTTTGATGGTTAAGAACGAGTTGAAAAAAATATTGGATGTAGTCTTTATTGTTCCCATCGACTATCTAGAATGGGTATCAAACATGGTGCCCATAGGAAAACCTGATGGAAGAGTTCACATTTGCATGGATTTCAAGGATCTCAACAAGGCAACCCCAAAGGATTCATTCCCCATTGCCCAACATAGATGCTCTTGTAGATGCAACTACAGGTCATGAGATGCTCTCCCTAATGGATAATTTTTTTTGGTTACAATCAGATTCGGATTAAACCCGAAGACCAGCATAAAATTGTGTTCACCACTCCATGGGGGACATTCTATTACAAAGTGATACCATTCAGTCTTAAAAATGTTGGTGCCACATATCAATGGGCTATGACATACATTTTCCATGACTATATGCACAAGATATTAGAGGACTACATCGATGACTTACTAGCCAAGTCATTGCTACGTGAAGAGCATGTTGAGACCCTCAAAAAAGTCTTCGATCGCCTGATTGAGCACAATGTCAGGTTGAATCCCAAGAAATGCATCTTTGGCATAACTTCTAGAAAAGTCTTGGGATTCATCATTTCTAAACGAGGCATCAAGGTAGACCCAACAAAGGTAAAGGTTATCCTGGAGATGGCCCCAACCATGAATATCAAAGAACTAAGAAGCTTATAGGGCAAAGTAGCATCCATAAAGTGATTCATCGTGCAACTATCGAATAAATATCGACCCATGAATCGATTGCTACACAAGGGGGTCCCATTCCAGTGGGACGAATAATGTCAGCAAGCCTTTGCTGAAATCAAGGAGTACCTAGCAATGCTGCCAATCCTAGCTCCACCAAGGCTAGACATGCCATTCCTACTGTATATATCCGCTACCAATTTTGCTTTGGGCACCATGTTGGCTCAAAAGAATATGCAAGACAAGGAACAAGTGATATATTACATCAGCCACACCTTGGTGAGCTACGAGATAGGATATGCATACATAGAAAAGTTGTGTTTAGCAGTGGTCTTTGCAACCAAGAAATTGTGCCACTACATGCTGAGCCATATGACATATGTAATATCCAAACAAAATCCTTTGTAGTATATGATGAGCAAGACATATCATAACACACGTACTGCAAAGTGGATCATGCTATTGACAAAATTTAATTTGGAATTCATAAGCCAAAAGTCCATCAAGGGATAAGTCATAGTTGATCAACTGGTTGAGGTGCCTCTTCAGAATAGTAGGCCCCTCACCATAGAACTTCCTGATGATGCAATATTTGCACTATCAAAAGCACCCAAACTTGAAGAACCAAAAAATGAAGTGAACATGACTTTGTTCTTTGATGGTTCAAAGTGTGAGCAAGGAGGCGATGTAGGGATTGTCTTTTTCATGCCACAAGGTGCTCCAATGCCCTTGTCATTCAAGCTAGAATTCCCTTGCACTAATAACAACACCGAATACGAGGCCCTAATATTGGGTCTCCAAACAGCCATCGCCATGAGAATCAAGAGGCTAAATATCTTTGATGACTCCCTCCTCATAGTCAACCAGGTCAAGGGACTATTTCAATGTCGGCATCCAATCCTGAAATCTTACAAGGAGCTTGTTGACACATATCTAGCCAAACTAGAGTGGTATGACATCGAGGCAATCCCTCATTCATTAAATATATTTGTAGACACCATGGCATATCTGGGATCCTTGATCCCTCAAAATCCATCTGCTAATTTCACTACCATTCATGTCAAAATGCTCTCACACTCAACGATCCAACATGAGGCTTTTGATAACAAGGAATCCATCAACATGATTCATATAGATACAGACCATGACTGGTTCTATAAAGCCAAAGACTTCTTAAAGAAGGCACCTTGGGGGTCCCTGATCTCGCAAGGTCCTACAAAGAATGGTACCACTATTCACCATAAGGTTGTTTCTCAATCTGCATTTGTGCAAATCAAATTGTAGGAGGAACAAGTCATATTATCTGTCGAGGTTATAGCCTATCAAGATTGGCTATCCCAATTACAAGACTTCCTTAGGCTTGGAATTTTCCCACAAGGACTATCACATGTTGAAAGACGAGCATTCAAGAAAAAAGTGACAAGATATGTCTTGTTAGGAGGCATATTGTATCGTCAAAGCTATGATGGAATCCTCCTACATTGCTTAGAGCCCCAAGAATCAGCTTGGGTGATTTTTCAAGCTCACGATGGTACATGCGGTGGCCACTTTAGTAGCATGACCATTATCAAGCGCATCCTTCAAATGGGTTATTATTGGCCCACCATGGAGAAGGATTTTTGTGAGTATGTCAGGAAATGAGTTAAATACCAACAACATGCAAATATAACGCACTTTCCATCTTAGGCCTCACAACCCATTCAGGCAGCTTGGCCATTTTCTCAGTGGGGTTTCAATCTGATTGGAAATATTTCTCCCCCATCTTTAGGCCGACACACATTCATCTTAATGACCATTGAGTACTTCACAAAATGGGTAGAAGTGGTCCCTTTAACCTCGATAATTGGTCCTCGAATTGCGGAGTTCATACTTCACAATATCATTTGTCATTTTGGGGTGCCCTTCAAGATAATCTCGAATAATGGTCCATCATTCAAAAAAAAAAATATGTGAGCTCTAACGACCAAATACAAAATTCAGCAAAGTTTTATGACACCATACTCTCTGTAGGAAAACGGGCAAGTAGAGGCCTCTAACAAGACAATAGTAGCCATATTAAAGAATATGGTGAAAGAAAATCATAAGGATTGGCATCTGCAATTGCCCCTGGTATTATGGGCTTACAGGACTAGTGTATGGATGCCCACTGGGGCAACACCATTTTTGCTTGTATATGGCATTAAGGCCATTATGCCCTTAGAGTTGGAAATTCTGACATTGCACATCATATTGAAAGAGTTCATAAATGACGATACTGTGCGATAAGATCACCCGGATCAATTGACCCTTCTAGATGAACGGTGCATCAATGCTCTTGAAAATCTTCGTATTTACCAAGATCGTCTAACATGAGCTTATAAAAATAAAGTCCACCTGAGAGACTTTAAAGTTGGGGATATTGTGCTTAAAGAAAACCAACAGAACTCATATGACTATGTCCCAAGCGAGGATGAAGATGAAGCCGACCTAGCCTATCATGGGCCTCGATATGTCCAAAACCTTGCTTGGACAGACCACACAAAAAGTGAGTACATATCAGATGAGAGAAAATACATAACAGATGAGGGTAGATACATGTCGAATGAGAGTGGCTATGAGACATAAGACTCAACTGAGATGGCCTTCATAAGACATGCACACCAAATGGTCGGTCCCATAGTAAATACCAATGGATTCTTCATAAGTGATGATGATTATGAAGATGAGACTAAAATTACCTTAGGCATCAATAGGTAAGTCAGTGCCTAACCCTAGTGGGCAAGAATGAGAGTTTTCCAACAAGAAATGATGGCTTTGAGAATGAAGCCGAGAGGGATTAACTTAAGCTCCACTTCCAACAATTCAATATGCTTGTTGAGAGAGAAGCGATGCTTCACACCATAGATCATAACCTTCGCTTCGTGGGGACACCAATGAATCTACACGTCATTCATTTCATGGTCAACCTTGATCTACCAAAATTTAGAGAGCTGATGTTGCCTATAGATCCCATCATCTCATTTGTCCGTAGACCATATCCTAAGATACCTAGGCCCCTAGAGCCTCATCACGAGTATGAAGGGTGCACCCATGATGTAGAGCTTCACCCATGTGGTCTTAGAGATTTCAGTCCATCCATCAAAATGATCTCCATTGATTTGACCACTCCAATACATAACCCAGTAGATCCTACAAACCCATTGTGTCTTAACTTAGACACTATTGATTAGGATCATGCTGATTCACCCCTAGAGTCTGAATATTTCTTCCCTAATTAAGAGATGCTACAACAGTTTCATTTGCATTAGGCTACAAACATGATGTCTATCAAGCTGGTCTTGACCCTGAGTCAGTGGGAACTATAAATCCATCAGATAACATTCATTTAATCCCCACTCCTCACCAGCTTGAGGAGGGGTCACATATGGCAATAGAGGAGACTTTTGAAGTGGAAATAAGCAATGATATTTCTCAACCAAAGAAAGTCAAGTTCAGAGAAAGCTTATCTCTATAAGAACATGCCATCATAATTCCTATACTAAAATAGAGACAAAATCTCTTTGCTTGGACCTACAAAGACATGCCAAGGCTAGATCCAAAATTAGTTGTCCATAACCTCTTGTTAGACCCCGCAAAGAAACTAGTCAAGTAGAAGCTTAGAAAGATGCATCCAATCATCGCTTTGATGGTTAAGAATGAGTTGCAAAAACTATTGGATGTAGTCTTTATTGTTCCCATCGACTATCTAGAATGGGTATCAAACATGGTACCCGTAGGAAAATCTGATGGAAGAGTTCGCATTTGCACGAATTTCAGGGATCTCAACAAGGCAACCCCAAAGGATTCATTCCCGCTTCCCAACATAGATGCTCTTTTATATGCAATTGCAGGTCATGAGATGCTCTCCCTAATGGATGATTTTTTTGTTTACAATCAGATTCAAATTAAACCTAAAGACTAGCATAAAATTGTGTTCACCACTCCATGGGGAACATTATGTTACAAAGTTATACCATTCGGTCTTAAAAATGTTGGTGCCACATATCAAAGGGCTATGACATACATTTTCCATGACTATATGCACAAGATATTATAGGATTACATTGATGACTTACTAGCCAAGTCATTGTTGCATGAAGAGCATGTTGAGACCCTCAGAAAAGTCTTCGATCGTCTGATTGAGCACAATATCAAGTTGAATACCAAGAAATGTGTCTTTGGTGTAATGTATGGAAAACTCTTGGGATTCATCATTTCTAAATGAGGCATCGAGGTAGACCCAAAAAAGGTAAATGCTATCCTAGAAATGGCCTCACCCATGAACATCAAAGAACTAATAAGCTTATAGGGCAAAGTAGCATCCTTCAAACGATTCATCGTGCAACTATCAGATAAATGTCAACCCATGAATCGACTGCTATACAAGGGGATCCCATTCTAGTGGGACAAATAATATTAGCAAGCTTTTATTGAAATCAAGGAGTACCTAGCAATACTACCAGTCCTAGCTCCACCAAGGCTAGACGTGCCATTCCTGCTGTATATATTCGCTATCGATTTTGCTTTGGATACCATGTTGGCTCAAAAGAATGTGCAAGACAAGGAACAAGTGATATATTACATCAGCTGCACCTTGGTGAGCTATGAGATAGGATATGCATACATAGAAAAGTTGTGTTTAGCAGTGGTCTTTGCAACCAAGAAATTGTGCCACTACATGCTGAGCCATACGACATATGTAATATCCAAAAAAAATCCTTTGCATTATATGACGAATAAGATATATCATAACACACGTATTGCAAAGTGGATCATGCTATTGACAAAATTCAATTTGGAATTCATAAGCCAAAAGTCCATTAAGGGATAATTCATAGGTGATCAGCTGGCTGAGGTGCCTCTTCATAATAGTGTCCCTCACCATAGAAATTCCTTATGATGCAGTATTTGCACTATCAGAAGCACCCAAACCCGATGAACCAAAAAACAAAGCATACATGACTTTGTTATTTTATGGTTCAAAGTTTGATCAAGGAGGCAGTGTTGGGATTATATTTTATATTCCACAAGGTGCTCCAATGTCCTTGTCATTCAAGCTAGACTTCCCTTGCACTAATAACAAAACCGAATACGAGGCCCTAATCTTGGGTCTCCAAAATACCATTGCCATGAGAATCAAGAGGCTAAATATCTTTGATGACTCCGTCCTCATAGTCAACCAGGTCAAGGGACTATTTCAATGACGAGATCCAATCCTGAAAGCTTACAAGGATCTTGTTGACACATATCTAGCCAAACTAGAGTGGTATGACATCGAGGCAATCCCTCATTCATAAAACAAATTTGTAGACACCATGGCATCTCTGGGATCCTTGATCCCTTAGAATCCATCTATTGATTTCACTATCATTCATGTCAAAATGCTCTTGTACTCAGTGATCCAGCATGAGGCTTTTGATAACAAGGAATACGTAAACATGATTCATATAGAGCCAGACCATGATTGGTTCTATAAAGTCAAATACTTCTTAAAGAAGGCACCTTGGGGGTCCCTAATTTTGCAAGGTCCTACGAAGAATGGTACCATTATTCACCATAATATTGTTTCTCAATCCACATTTATGCAAACCGAAGTGCAAAAGGAACAAGTCATATTATCTATCGAGGTTGTAACCTATTAGGATTGGTTATTCCAATTACAATACTTCCTTAAGCTTGGAATTGTTCCATAAGGACTGTCACATACCGAAAGATGAGCATTCAAGCAAAAAGTGATAATACATGTCTTGCTAGGAGGCGTGTTGTATCGTCGAAGCTATGATGGAATCCTCCTACATTGCTTAGAGCTCCAAGAATCAGCTTGGATGATTTCACAATATCACGATGGTACATGTGGTGGCCACTTTAGTAGCATGGCCATTGTCAAGCGTATCCTTCGAAATGGGTTATTACGAGCCCACCATGGAGAAGGATTTTTGCGAGTATGTCAAGAAATGCGTTAAATTCTAGCAACATGCAAATCTAACTCACTTTCCATCTCAGGCCTTACATCCCATTCAGGCAGCTTGGTCATTTTCTCAGTGGGGTTTTGATATTATTGGAAAGATATCTCCCCCATATTTAGGCCAACACACATTCATCTTAATGACCACTGAGTACTTCACAAAATGGGTAGAAGTGGTCCCTTTAACATCGACAATTGGTCCTTGGATTGCAGAGTTCATACTTCACAATATCATTTGTCATTTTGGGGTTCCCTTCAAGATAATATCAGATAATGGTCCGTCATTCAAAAACAAAAATGTGCGAGCTCTGACGATCAAATACAATATTCTGTACAATTTTATGACACCATACTATCTGCAAGAAAATGAGCAAGTAGAGTCCTCTAACAAGATAATAGTAGCCTTCTTAAAGAATATGGTGAAATAAAATCATAAGGATTGGCATATGCAATTGCCCCTGGTATTATGGGCTTACAGGACTAGTGTATGGGTGCTCATTGGGGCAACACCATTTTTGCTTGTATATGGAACCAAAGCCATTATGCCCTTAGAGTTGGAAATTATGACATTGCGCATCGCATTGAAAGAGTTCATCAATGACGACAATGTGCAGTAATCTTGCCTAGATAAATTGACCCTTCTAGATGAACGAAGCATCAATGCTCTTGAGCATCTTTGTGTTTACCAGGATCGTCTAACACGAGCTTATAACAATAAATTCCACTTGAGAGACTTTAAAGTTGGGGATCTTGTGCTTAAAGAAAACCAATAGAACTTAAATCTATCGTCGTATCTATGAGACAAATTTACGGCCAACTGGGTAGGTCCCTATATCATTTTTGAGAATATTGGATCTGGGGCATATCACCTAGCAATGCTAGAGGGTGTTGAGAAGACGAAGCCCCTCAACATCATTCATATAAAGGCATTCCACACATAAATAAATAAAATATAAAAAACATTCATAAATTTCAAAATCACAAAAAAAATAGTAAATTGTAAAAGTAAAAGGCTCCAAAGGCATCTTAAAGCCCTTTGGTCAAATAAAAAAAACTCCAAAGGCATCTTAAAGCCCTTTGGTCAAGTCACAAAAGCTCCAAAGGAATCTAAAGTCTCTTTGGTCATTTTACAAAAGGCTCTAAAGGCATCTTAAAGCCCTTTGGTCAAATCACAAAAAGCCCCAAAGGCACCCTAAGCCCTTTGGTCAAAAGCAAAACATAAAAACACAAAAACAACTTAAAATCAGAAAGTTCAAAAACATTCAGAATAATCAAAACTAAAAATAATTGAAAGCATCAAAAATACAAAAATATTTGCATTATGCATTCACACTTGCATCCATATAGTTGCATTAAATTAGACATTTGCATCCGTTGCATTTACATCTAGTAGGTTGTATTCATAATATTATAAACGACACCACATTTGTACCTCAATCATACATATTCAAAATCCATTATCATCCATAACCCATGTGTGTAATTGTGTTTTCAACACAACCCCTTCCTATTGCTATAAGGAATATACTAGGGTTTTTTGGTCACTCAGCTATACCTAGTGGTTTTATCAAACTTTGTAGAAAGCCATCTTAGCTTCTAATAGGTGAGGTTTAGTTTTGATAGCACTTGGTATATTTCAAAATCCTATCACTAATAAAAACACTAAGAACCTAGTTGGAACAAGGGAAAGATGAATGCTACGAAGTGGTATTAGGCATCCTAAGGTGAAAAGTTTTTCTTTCTCATCCCCCTGTGCGACCGGTTTGAAAATGCTAAGAATTGGCAAAAGGACAAGTTCATCCCTACCCAAAGAAATCCCTTGCTTTAATCAAAACAAGCAAAAATCCTGAACAAAGCAAAATTTAAAATTCAAAAACAAAATAAATAGTGATTGTCATCAATACACAAATCCCTTGCTCAAAAGAAAAAAAAATTCAAAATAAATAATGAGTTTCATCACTGAGCATGAGCAAGTATCCCAAATAAATATGAAGAAAAGAAGAGAGTATTGAACTTGAATCCTTGGAATTCTCAGTGTGAACGAGCCTTATGCACGATGATATGTCTGTCACATTGGCATATTGCTTTTGTAAAAACCAATATTTGCATGTGGAAGAGCTAGCTTTAGGTGTCTTGTACCGCCTAGTGGTTTAATCCAACAGAGTCCAACTTAGTATCATGATAAACATTTGAGGATCCCCAATACAACAATGGGTTGAATGAATCTGTTAGGATCCTCAATCCTACCATTATTAGTTAGTATTATTAATCATTTAATTATTATATTATTAACTTATAAAGTGACCCATCACAACCCTTCATAACGTGAACCATCACGTCTCTTCACCAATGTAGCTTTAGGGTAGATATATATATTAGGTTGGCCATCCATATCAAATCATCCAAGAAGAATAATAATAATAGATTCTAAGGAGGGAGCCCCCTATAGTGGCAAAGCGATTACAAGGGAGTCCCCTTTGAGTGGCCTGCGATTACATTTACATTAATTTGTTAATAATTTTATAGTAAGACCTTGGGGTCTTACCATTTGGTATCAGAGCCATGTGGGACCCAGTCATGTGGGAATTGCTCAAAGATCTTCATCAAATCACTTTTGTGCGTGAGTATCAAACTCGGTTTGAGGATATCACCAAACACAACACAAGATTGGATGAATCAATTCTCATCAATGGCTTCATTAGGGGATTAAAAGAGGAAATCAGAATGGAGGTGACAAGGTTCAATCCCTATACCATGTTGTAGACCTATGGATTGGCAAAATTAGCTGAAGATAAAATCAATGCACAACGATTAGGGAAACCACTTATGGAAAAATTGTCGACCACTTACATCGCTCCCAAACCTATGCATAATGGAAGGGCACAAAGCACTTACACAACCCCCAAATCTAACCGAACTTTACAAATTAAACATCTTAGCTTTGAGGAGATGAAGGAACGATGAGCAAAAGGACTCTGTGATAATTGTGATGAAAAATTTGGACCCCACCATAAATGTGCTACACTAACATTGTATTTATTGAAGGAAGTTGATCCCTGTCTCTCCATAGAGCAAGTAGATGAGGTAGTTGTGTTCGAAGCGACCAGTGCACCTACTCACTACAATGAAGACAATGAGGTCGATGTGCAAGAAGTGATTGATGTACCAAGCAAGGATGAGGTAGACATACCCAAAGTGATCAATGCTAGCCAAAAATGCACTCTACAAGACCTACACATACCTTCCTCACCAATAGTGAGTTCTTGCCATATGACCAAACCTATTCGGAACCAACGAAGAGTGACTACACACTCCTTCTCCGTTGGCTCTACCAAGGAACCAAAATAGGATATGAAATCATTACCATCACTTTTGATGCATCATTCTGAAGTATTTGAGGAACCCCAAGGGTTGCCCTCCCATTGTCATCATGATTTTCCTAAGGAAGATTCTACTATTGATCTTGGCAACCCCCCGCTAATGATTCATCCTTCTCGATATCCCTACCTATGAAATGATGCCATTAAAAGAGTCCAAGAACTTACACAAATCCTTCTTGGAAAACAAAGAACAAAGCTTCTCACTTTGAGCTTTGAGGACAAAGCTCTTTTTAAGGAGGGTGGCATGTTAGGATCCTCAATCCTACCATTATTAGTTAGTATTATTGATCATTTAATTATTATATTATTAACTTATAAAGTGAACCATCACAACCCTTCATAACGTGAACCATCACGTCTCTTCACCAATGTAGCTTTAGGGTAGATATATATATTAGGTTGGCCATCCATATCAAATCATCCAAGAAGAATAATAAGCATAGATTCTAAGGAGGGATCCCCCTATAGTGGCAAAGCGATTACAAGGGAGCCCCCTTTGAGTGGCCTGCAATTACATTTACATTAATTTGTTAATAATTTTATAGTAAGACCTTGGGGTCTTACCAGAATCCTTCTTGGAACTAGGGTATGCTTATGTTTTACCTAATATATTCATTTGCACACACATGGATAATGAGTATCTAGGTCTTCATAACAAAACTTTATCCTTCAAAAGTTCTGTATGATCAATATACAACTTTTGATGAAGCAACTAGGGTATTTAAGTCTCATGGAAAACCTCAGAAATCACCTCATAGCAACAATTCATATCATAACTCGCATCATCAACTTTCTTTAGGAGATTTTGTTTATTAAAGGACATCCATGAAATAGGATAGATACCGGATGAATGTCAACAATGATATTTAGACGACCACTGACTATTGTTGTGCATATATTTTAATTTACAGAAGCTGATCAAGAAAGTACATACATTTCACATCATCTCATCTCACATTCGGATGCTTAAATATTTAATTCTTATGCTAAGAGTTATTATTTACATTCATGATTGTTATACATTCTGTGGTGTCGCCCATTAGATTATCAAAACCCATGCCATATCATATCATATGTTTTAAGTGATTAAAGCATACAAATTCATTCACATTAGATCATCATCATAATGTATTACACATATTTCATTTACCATATCATCACAATATAAGTTAGATACATACAAATGAATCAACAAATAAACATGTATTTAACATAAGCATTTCATCCATATATGCATCCATCATCATCATCTAGATCATGCCATCAACGCATTGTAAAGCATAAGTCATGTAAACCACATCATATAGCATAAAATCATAAAGTAGTACACCTATACATCCACATCATAAATGCATCACATCATAATCATATCACACAATAGCATGATGTTGCATCACATAAATATAAAAACATAATCATAAAAGATACACATGATGAATCTCAAAGTCTATATATCATATAAATGTGTGTCAAATAAGTACATGTTTGTACAAAATTGCCATAAGGCTACAACTATGTAGGTCACTCGACCTTACACTCACAAGTGGAATCAATACAATGAACCATCAATCTAGGCCTGCATCCCCTACCTCGCCTCTACACTTGTCTCTATCCCTATGCGAATGATGCGAGCTAGCCCTTGTAATCCTCTCTGTGTGGGTCTTGGTCCTTTGACTAGGTCGGATCAAATACTACCCTGATGTGGTCTGCATGCTGTGCTGTGACCCCCATACTATGGGTCTCTCCTGAGGAGTAGCACCTAGAAGCTAAAATCGTGACCTCATAGCAACAATGTAGGCGATGTCTGATGTCATATGATACTCATTATTCTCTATGATCAACTAGAGTCGATGCACCTCGATATCGGTATCCACACCTATAGGAGCCTGTGTCATAGGAGCAACTAGCACAATATTACTCTAAGTGACATCTCACTCGATAGTGACCTAAGCAACCTGTACCTATAACAAAGCAATGGTAGCATCCTATTGCTGCACCTGGATCTGAGATAACTAGAGCTCAACCTCTACCTGATGCAGTTGAACCTGGAGAGGGGACTCCTACTTCTTAAGAGCTAACTCCTCCTCCTCAAGGGCAACCTACTCCTCTACCATCTACTCCTCTACTCCCTGCTGCTCTGCCTACCCCCAATCATCTATTCGAGCCTACACTCGATCCCTATCAGGATCCTCAACCTTTGCCTTATCCAAAGACCGCCCCATGTGACCACCACCATGCCATAATTATGTAACCCACCAGTGGGTATATGCCTCTATAAATACAACATCAACCACACCAAGATCAACTGTAGGAGGGTCATCCTCCTCTAAAACTACTATAACTCGAGGTGGTGTAACGTTCTTATCTACAGTAATTCAATGATATTCAACTAGATCGAGAGGGATGTCCTGATGGATTTTGAACTATCTAAGCACCCTAGAATAATAGAAGAATTATTTGATGTCATCCTTGCGACCGATAATCCATCGATCGTGTCGATTCTGAGCTATGAAGCTAGATCTTTCCTCCCAGGTAGGGCACTCGTGATAAGGCATTCAAATGATGTCAGTGGCCTAAAAATTGGTCAAAGACATTGTGTAATGGGAAAGCTCCCCTGCAAACACTACGCATCATCGTCTATCGCGGTGGTCTCCATAGGAAGTCCTACTGGGTGGTCCACCTTAATATGCTCCCATACCTATATATGGATGAGCAAGATGCAAGTAATGCTGGCCCATCCGCAACATTGAATACGATGTAGCTCATCATAGCACTGCACCAACAGTGTGATCCCCCAAGCATAGATGATAGGTGCCTCACTATCAATCAAGTCCTGTACCATCACCAAGAGGTTCCATGGGAAACTCACTCCAGAGCAGTTAGGTATAAGGATGTTACAAATCACCATAAATAGGACAACATGCCTCTAGGAGAAGACATACTCTTGGTGCCATCGAGCAACAAAAATCGTACCAGAATGAGTATCCCAAAAGGCAACAGTGGTATATCTCCCAAAGATAAGCAAAAACCACATCTCTGGCACTAGTGGGAGAAGAGACAATGGGCACTCCATCAAAAGGGATCCGAAAGATCCTGTAGATGTCCTCCCGGAGTGATCGTCATATCTCTAGTAGGGATATGGAAGGTATTAGTCCTAGAGTCCCATCTGTGGGCCAAGGCAGTGAGGTAAGCCTGATCCGACATGATCATCGAAAGCCCAGTGATATACTGGAGGTCGTGAGCATCAATCCAATGCTAGTCCATGTCATCCATGAGGGGCAAAAGGTCCACAAGTAGCTTCGGGTCCTGAGCCCAAGCAGACAGAATCTAGAAGTGCAAATTAAATATCTAAATCAAATGCACTAAGCAAACTAATAAATGCATAAAACATAAAATGATGCAATCTAATCTAAGATGCACTTAAGGCAATAAGAAAAATGGCTAAATGCACCTAAAACATAAAAAAAATCAAATACTACACTTCAAAACTCCAAAAAGATTAATTAAATTGCTTAAAAATTCAAAAATTCAAAAATAAATCTAAAATCACTCGATCGCTCATGCCAGGAGTGGCCAAGCAGTTGCCGCCGAAGTCGACAGTGGCCAAACTCCAATGGTCAAAAATTTGACCAGTAAAGTTTGAACTGGTCGTTGATAGCAACAACAACTAGCCTTATGCCAATATAGCTACTCTAAGCGATAATGGCCAGTGGGTGGCATGCCAACGACGTTCCCCCATGGCAAAAAATCATAAAAAAAATCACAAAAACATAAAATAGAGGGAAACCCATCTGCTTAAACCCTAAACTAGTGCTATCTACTAGTTTAGTTCGTTGCCAACAGGGTTAATGAGGTTCCTTTACCAAATTGTGTAGTTAGGTTCATTTTACCACATTAAAAAAAGGGGTTTAGGGTTTAGAAAGGTACTCGTGAAGCTCTGGCTCCTCCACTAGTGGAAGCATTACCCTATTGAGCCATGGTGCCAAATTGATAGCGTTATGGGTCACAAGCAGTTACTCTCAACTCAAGTCTCAAAAGTACAATGATAGTTAGAAAATGAAAGGTCAAAAATCCTAATTTACTTTTATATTTCCAACTCAGGCCTTGACTACTGTTGGCGTCAGTGGCCTAAAATTTCTGGCCACTGGACCTGACAGTGGCCACGAAGCACCAATTGGGGGTTGCTAGACCTGACAATGGCTGAAAACCAATGAGAAATTTACTCAATTTCTCACCACAGAGCACCTCAAAATGAGTCAATAAACACATTTGCAAATCCAAAGCAACCAAAATAAGCACAAATACCAAAAAAAATTACATATATCAAAATCCAAAAATATCATAAAATCCAATAAACATGAAACAAAGCAAGAAATAACAAAATTCCAATTGAGCCTCATATTCAGTTATTTGCTCTATACACTCGGTGATTGCAGTGAATAGCGCTCCATGCAATTCGACGAGATGAGCAAATCACCATAAGACCACTTGGGGAAAAACAATTATGGATGAATTGAGACGCTTCACTTATAACCCAAAGAAGGCTATGATGGTCGGACTACCCCATGAGAGTGAGGATCCATCTCATTTCTCCTATAGAAAATAGTGATTCAACACAAGCTAGAATAGAATTATGTTCGTCTTAATACCCTAAGAAGTCCATTACGTCCAGACCACCCCATTTGATAGAGATGTGCAATTACCAATAATGGTTAAAGTCACACCTAGATGGGACCAACCCTATAATAACAAAAGCAACCCTCTAAGGAGGTCCAAATCATTCATTTCGGTCAAGCGAATCGTCCCTTTATTAATTGTCCTTTCCTCATCGATTCATCACTTGAGGGGGTAGTAAAAAAATTTAAAACAATCATAATCAAAGTCAACAAAATATTATCTCGATCATGTCAAAATTACATTCATCCTATGAATCATTGCCAATAACTATCATAAGCTTACCCTTTTCTGGGGAAAAAAGAAGTAAATATGATAGTTAAGTTTGTAGCTCTCCTTCGATTAGACCAATAGTAGTCCCAAACCTACCCGATTGTGTTTGAGGTATGAGTGCAAACTTCCACAAATTTAAGCCTTCCATTCTGTTGGAAGCAATTATTCTAGGATGCATGCCCTCCCGCATGACTGGGGCATCCAATATTGATCAGATTAATGATCATCATCAAACCTACAATGTGATCCTAGGTGGTATATTTTTGCTTTGCATTGTGTTTTCCCACAATGCATCCCAAAAAGGGGCATCTGTAGACACCTAAAACACATCATGTTTAGGAGACTACCCATATGGATACATTCGTAGACCATATGAATCCTCTTGGATCTCTCCAAGAGCAAGTAGTGGTCCTAACCACTCAAACAAGGCAGTTATATCCCATCCAAGGCTTGGCTGCTGTCAAGCAGAGCGGTCGCCACACCTAGAAACTGAAGACTACAATGGCCACACCTAGTCGCTGGACCTAACAATGGCTAGCACCATGCATGGTCTAGTCATGAATACAGACCTAGATCATGCAGTCTGACTACACCTTTGCATTATTTACAAGAAAATTTTGGTGAGGAAATCCCTGAGTTCCTCCTAACTGCTCATTCAATGCTATTTTGTGACTGATTCTTCCCACCCAGGATGGTCAGTCTCATGCAATTTAGATTGAAGCTTATCAAGAAGCTGAGGTACAAATTTGAGAGAGGGAAGTCTACATATGGACTCTCCCACAAAGAGCAAAAGATCCATGATTTTCAAAGTTTATGTAGCAAAGCCCTGTTAGATTGGAGAGCAAATCTACGCACCCTTGAGGAGCAACAAAGTGCTATCCGACTGAGGAGAGACTACACATATGATATTCATGTCCTTTGTTATTCATCACTATTCCATGTACTTGACACATCCACCAAACCTTGAACATCAATTGGAGTAGAGAACCTGGTGCTACAGCCCTTGGAGTGCGAGGAGAAAGGTCTATTTCATGGCCGCTATCCTGGACAGTGGCCCGTAGGCACAACCTAGGGTTTTGACATTAGTTTCTTTTTTCTAGCATTAGATTCGATTGCTTTCCATTTTAGCACTTATTTTATAGCATAGATATGATTCATTGTATGCATTTATATTATTGTTCTCTAAGATATGCCTACATATTTCATTAGCTTTATCGTATTTAATCATAGTATGCTTGTTTATCTTGCTTATCAGGTTTTATACTAACAACCTCATATGGGGAGGTAGCCTAGACTTCTAAGCTGGATTTGTTGTTTTCGTGTATGCATATCTGCAGGTTTATAGGACCATATCAAGAAACTCGGAGCACAGGATCCCTCCTAGACGATATAAAGATAAGGAGGCATATGTGAGCCCTTAGACAAGTTCATGTGTGGGATTGAGAAGCCTGCGAAAGCACACCACCCCTTTGCGATGGGATTTATTCCATTGTTTATGCCCCGCTTGTAACTGATTGTATCAAAAATTGGTTATCCCTCAGAGGGACGAATATGTAACCATGGATTGGAAATATCAATAAAAAGCATATTTATTTTTTTTCTTATTTATGTGTCATTTGCATGCTCATTCATTTCAATTTGATATAATAAATACATTGCAATTCGAGTCGGTTGCGGTGCGTGCTCCCCAGGGTTGCACACTAGTCAACCTTTATCAAATGTCATTATGTCTAAAGGAGATGTAAGCCTCCCCTAGTTAACTAGAGTTCTCTCTTGGAAACCATTCATATCATATACATATTAATCAAATTTTGAATATAGGAAATATGATACCATGAGTAGTCTTGTCATAAAGTGAACGATTTCCTATCATGCACATAATTTCATCCTATTGATCCTATCATACGCATAATCTAAGCCTAAAGAACCATAGTACATGTTTAAAAAAAATTATAATACTGGTTCTTCAAGCATTTTATATGCCTCAACCTAGGCTATAGATGCTCGATTGATAGTGGAGCAATGTCAAAGGATTATGGGGCTAATCTCCACCAGGTCTATAGATGCTTGACTGGTAGTGGAGTACATCCTCTGCATAACGACATGTCTGTCCTATTAGTGATATTATTTTTCATTGACCACTAATTTCTCATGAATGAGCTAGCTTACATTAGCTTCTACTACGATTGGTTAATCCAACCTCACTCAAAATTAGGAAATAAACCTCATTGTACACACATTGGTCCTTGAGTGGATTGACTTTTCCAAGATAGTCTAGGTCTCTACAGGTTACTGATTTGCTACTAGATGAACTTGAGATGCACCTCTAGGGTGTTTGAGTTTCCTAAAATACTTCTAAGCTCCAATATTCCTAAGACATTTGACAATATAGGTATTATCATTCCCAATCCCCCATTGTAAATATGTCTTAATATTTTGGTTCGTATCCTATCTCATATGTCCCTCGTCATAATTCATTACATTCACATATTATTTTTATTCATATATTGTGTTATGTACCTATTATTATTACCCTGTCTCATGTTACATCGCTATCCTATTGTTCTTGTGCATGTCCTTGATTAATTAACCTAATTATGATTAGTAACATACATACACACATTTCCAAAAAGGTGATTACAAAAAAAATTATCTATCTCTACTATATAATCATAACCATAATATCTCACATTATTTTTATCTACTTACATATATCTACATAGTCTATCATGTACAACCATTATTCCATATAAACACATATCATAAAAACATAAAATCCATATATATATATCGCTAATAAATGATCATACATCCTCATGCAATGCTCGTAGTCTACATCAAAATTACCCTCATACATATAGTCATAATACACCATCATCAAGTATAACAAAAATTGTGGTTTCTCAAGCTATAACCAAAAGATCCCCACTATTGTCCACATACCGTATCTTCACTCCCATCCGCATCATCCCATTAGCTAGCCTCTCTAGTCTGATTCTATCCATGTTGTCCACCCCCACTCTTATGCTACCCCTCACCCCCTTGCATGGTCCCTACACCTGATGTTTGTGATATAGTTAACTCTGTGTGACAAGGCACTACTAGCATAGTCAATGATGTACTCTCGTGGCTTCATCATGACTATAAGGTTGATTGGGAGGGTATCGATACCTCAACTCTCATCAGATCCTCCTATAGTATGCTCACCCTATCCCTCTCTTGATTCCACCTCATCACTATTAGAGTTAGAGCATATTACATCATTTGGATCATGTAAATGTACCACCTTAGGTACATAGTTAGGATAGGATATTACTTTAGGGGGCAGTTATCTAGTTACTTCATGCATTGTAATAAATGTATAAGTGGCAATTTGCAAGGTGTCCCCTTGTACAACTAGGTATAGTGTTGTCCAAGGAATCTATCTTCCTATATAAAGGGCCTCATAGTGATAGATTAGATGATCAAGGAGACAGGAAGTCAAGTTCTCATATAGTGCAGTGTAGTAGATAGTGGTGCTGCCATATGGAGTACCATGTAGCTCTTTTAGCTCATAGTAATGGAGTGTCCATTTCCTCCATACTGCATTGTAATTTTTTCATTTCTATTTATAACATTTTTTAGTCACATTGATGTTTCACTTTCTTTCATATTTCTTGTATTTCATTAGGACCTGTGTTAGATCTCTCCACAACATACATCCTCAAAATCTAACAGTGATATCAGATCCATGGTACTTAAATATAGGAGGACCTACATCCATCATAAGAGAATTATATTAGGTCAAGAGGAATAGTAAGAGTCACCATTACTATTGTTGGCCTACATCTTTGCCATTACATGCAAAAGCTACCATTAGGATTATTTGATAGAAATAATCATAGTAGTCAACAAGATTAGAAAAGTGAAGACTAAAATAAATATCAGTTGTAGAAAATATAAGATTATATTTGGGTAGAATCATTCCACAAAGTTATAGAAAAACTCATGAAGACTATGACTCAACATTCAAGCCACTAGTTTGACAAATCAGCTAGTGAAAATTATTATCTCCAGAATTACAAATTCTTCCATTTCAGTTTCTAACATGTTGTTGCAGGAAAAAGAAGATTCAAGAAAAATTTGGGAAGCTTCCTAGAAGAGAGTTAGGAAGAACATCTTCAAGAATTATTCTAGCACTTGCAACAACAAGGTAGAAGACTAAATATTTTAAAGACCTCGAGGAAGGTCCCATTACAAGAGATGCAATCCTACAAATTATAGAGGTAAAGAAAATACCCTAGTTGCCTTATAGCAGACTCAAGGAAGAAGAGACTCCAGAAGCTAAGTCAAGGAGGAGAGAGGAGATTGGTTATCTTCATTCAAGATCAATACCTGCAAAGTGTAGAAGAAGAACCAGAGAAGCCTAAAAGAAGAATAGGCCAGAGAAGCCTAGACAAATAAAAAAAATGCCATAGAAGCCTTAATCCTAAAGAAAAACTTCAGAGAAGATATCCTAATTTAGAAGATAGATTCTTGAATTCAAAAGAAAACTCTAGAAAGGAGTTCCTGAAGAAGAATCCTGAGAAGAGTCCAGGAAATAGGAGATTGGTGATCTCCTTTACTAATTAAATACTTCTTTCAAAAGAAGTTGAAGAGATCTAAAGTAGATCTCATTGAAGAACTTCCATTTTAGGAAGAAAGAGAAAGGACCAGTGAAGTCCTATTCTAGAATATAGAAGCAAAAAAATTAGAGATCCAAGAAGATCTCATCTAGAAGTAGAAGGTTAAAGAAAAGGTCTTAGGTGGAAGACCAGAGAAGCTACAAGATAGAAGACCTTGGATAGGTCTCAAGGAGAAAAAAGAAGAAGGCTTGGAGAGCCTTGTTGTAGAGCTCTTAGAAGCATTGTCAAGAGAGTTCCTAGGAGAACTTATTGGAGAATTCCACTACCAAAGAAAATTTCCTGATAGTGAAGGACTTGGGACAATTTTTGTCATTCGACAACAAGCCCAAGAGAAGAAGAATCTGTCAAGGAGTACAAAATTCAAGAATAATAATTGTAAGGAGTGCTAAATCCCAAAAGAAGAATCCAATGAAGACCTCAATAAAATCAAAATCTTGAGAAGAAGATCCTATTTGAAGTCAGAATTTGACAAGAAGATTAAAGGAAGATTCAGATAGAAGAAGCCTACCAAATCCAGAATATTTGGAGATTACCTCTCATAGCAAGAAGGCACAATTTAGAGAAAGGAGTTCTCTGAATCTACAAAAAAAAGTAGATCACTGGAAGGATTAATCCACCAAATCCAAGGCTTAGGATAGAAAGTTCAAGGCTAGAGATTGGTGAAGGAGAAAGCTGTTAGGGACAACCAACAAAGAAGTTGCATATCCATCCACTACAAATCAACAACTTGGTGAATCCAAAAACCAAGATCTACATCATCTACAAAAGTCATTAAAGGTAAGCAACTAGGGTATAATTTTTTGAATTTCAAATTAGGGTTCATTATGAAATTCTATTAAGCACCATATTTGGGTTTAAAATTGTAGAAGAATAGATTGCATTATAGTCTTCAAGTGAAAAAAAAGAAATAATTCCTTTTAAGGATTATTTGTACAATTAATAGGAGTAGGATATTTTCAAAGAAAGAAATTATCATCTACCTATTTTCTATCTAGAAAGCAAGAAGACTATATCCTACAATATTGATTGTAGTGAAAATTTATAGAATACTTATTAAGGGTTCATTACAGATTACTCTTAAAGTTGTAGAGATTATTAAGTGCATCTGAAATTATTTTGATAGTTTATTGTTGGAAATTTTGATTATAGTATTGTCATTGATGTCAAAGTTGATTGTCATTGATGTCAAAGGTGAAAAGGTTGAGTGGTTGTCTTCAAGGTTGAAACAATAAATGCAAAGGAATTTTCCATGGTTGTAAAAGCAAGTAAAGAGAATTTTGAAGAAAAGGATTAAAATATTTAAATTATAATATTTAAATATTATTAAGGGAGATTTGTAAATAAAAAGGAAAGAGAGATTTTATTTGACAAGGCAAAATATTTACTTATCATTGGTGAAAAATACCCAAGGCAAAAGGTTTACTTCTCATTGGTGAAAAAGACCCAAGGCAAAAGGTTTACTTCTCATTGGTGAAAAAGACCCAAGGGAAAAGGTTAATATAATATTTTTAAAAAAATATTATAAAACCTAAGTTTAAAATTGCATGGCACAAAAAATAAATAGAATTATTTTTAAATTAATTCGAAAGGTGGGCCGACATCTAAAACATGCATGGAAAGCATATATATATCCTAAGGTCTTTGCAAAGAAGAGTGTGCTTTTATTAATGTGAACATTTGAGAAATCGTGCAAGTGTGACAACAAATAAGGACAAGAGGATAGTGCTGATTTTGGAGCGCAAAAGGAGGACGAATTAACGAAAAGTTCATGCATCCCTTGATGTCATCCGCTAGGGTGGCCCAACGATGGCTAGGCTTGTGTTAAGATGTTTGGAAGGTGTATGTCTGTGGTTTGATTCTCCCTAGCACAAATTTTTTGAAGAGGTTTTTATTTTTGGTGAACGTGCCAAGGAACAAAGGTGGAGGCCTACACAATAGGTCTCAACCTGCTTGGCTAGCACAAGCAGTTAAGCACCTGCATTAGGAGGTTGAGGTTGGAGGGTTGATTCCTATTCGTGCCAGCATTAATAATTTTTTGAAAAAGGTATGCACTAAGGTTGTATGATATTTGCTTTGCTTGGTGTTTGAGGGGTGTGCTATGGTATAAAAGTTTTTGGAAAATAGGAGTTATAAGGATAATTTATTTTTGCCAAATGTTTTGAAGATATTGTTGTCATTAAAAATTTATTTTTATATGCAAAATTAGGAGTGATAAGGTGTAAATGGTTGATTTAAATTTGTAAATCAATGTTATGGGTTATTAAGTGGTTTGAAAATTAATTTATGAAAGTAGGGAGATAAAAGGTGTAAAAAGTGTTTTTATTGCTTGTAATAGTTGCATTAAATTTGAGGGACTTGGTTCATAATTTAATGCTTTATTTTTGAATAACCAAGGGAGTAATAGAGCATTGGTTTGGAATTAAATTAAGCATATATTTTTGGAACAAAAATTCATGTGGATGGTTTGAGACAGTATTTTTCTATCTAACCCTTGAAGTTTGTGAGACAGGTTTTTGAAGACATATCTCCATAAGGGTAAACTAAGAGGTATGGGCACATCATTTCTTGTTTAAAGTGTTTTGTTGAAGTGAATGCTTTGGAGAGAAAATGATTGTTTGATAAGCATTGTTGGAAATATTTGAGTTAGGATTTGTGATTCATTGTTGAATGTTTTTGGATATATTTGGGATAGAGTTTGAGAACAAGTGTGCTTTCATTGTTGAAAGAGATTGAGATATTTGTGCTAGAGATTGTGAACTGCTTGTGCTAGGGCTAATACAAGTTAGTAAATCATTGTGAAACTTTTTGAACATTGGTTTGAGAGATATTGATAACAATTGTAAAAGTGTTTGAGATCAATTTTTGTGAAGGAAAATTGTGCATTGGTGTGATTGATCTTATGGAGAAAATTTGCAAGAAATATAGACTAGTTTTGTGAAACAAGTTGTACATTGTTTTGATTTTATTTGAAAAGGATTTTGCAAGAGAAAGAGATTAGTTAATTGAGTACAAGATTTGTGAGTGTGAAACATATTGAGTTTTTGATAGAACATATCATTCTCTATATGTTCCAGAGGTTAAACGAATTCTAAGTAGAATTTTTCTGTGTGAAGAAAGCTTTTTTGAAAGAGATTTAAGTTGTGTTTTGTATGCAAGATTTGGAGTTATTTGAGCAGGTTTTGTGAGTAGCATTGAAGGCAGATTTGAGCAAGTCTTTTGAGAAGGCTTGAGGGAAGATTTTAGCAAGTATTTTGAGAAGGCTTGAGGGAATATTTGAGCAAGTATTTTGAGAAGGCTTGAGGGAAAATTTGAGAAAGTCTTTAGAGAAGACTTGGGATAGGTTTTGGTGCAGATTTGTGAGTAGAGTTTGGTACAGATTTGTGAGCAGAGTTAGAGAAGATTTGTGCTAAAATTGGGACAAAGTTTAGTGCAAATTTGTGAGTAGAGTTAGAGCATATTTGTGATAGACTTGGGATAGATTTTGGTGTAGATTTCAAACAAATTTAAGAGCATGCTTTGGAGGTGACATAGCAAATAGGATAGAGGTCTCTAGTGGATAGAGGTCCATCAACCAGTGTAGTGGGGATAGAGGTCTCTTGTGGAGAAATATCCATAAGACAGGGCCGTGGGATCATAAGTCTTCTAGAAGTTCACTAGCTAGAGCAGAGGGGATAGAGTAGAGATCCACGAACTAGAGCAAAGGGGAAAGAGTTCTCCTATGGATAGAGATCTATGAACCAACTAGGAATATAGAGTTCTTCTATGAAGAGAGATCCAAAAACCAGAGCTAGGGGATAAAGTTCTCTTGTGGAGAGAGATACAGAAATCAGAGCATAGGGATTGGTGTCTCCTTTGGACAAAGGTCCATAAACATTGTAATAGAGAATTAATTCCCAAGATATTTGTTGAGAAAATTTAGAAGAAATATTTTCTCCATGGAGTAGCCCATATTGGGTGAACCACGTTAAAATTGTGTCTCTCATGTGTGTGATGATTTGTGCATTACTTTGATTACTGCTATTGATATTTCCATTGATAATATTAGATAATATTGTTTGGGAAAGAAAAGTAAAAGTTGGTATTATATTTTCACCTCTCCCTCTCAATATAAGCCTGTGTTCTTCATTTATTGTTGTGATAATGTGATATTGTTAGTGCATTAAATTAGTATTATCAAGATTATTTGCACTACACTAATTACTCTAAAAAAGGTTAGTTTATGTTTTTTTATTAAAGGATCAAGAGCACAAAAACCAGTAGATTATCAAAGTGTCTAGAGACACTATTGGTGCACAAAACTTGCAACATATCGTGGCCCAAAGAAACCACCAAAATAGATAAGATTCCTCCAAGGAGTGGAGAAGAAAAGACACTATCAAAACAACAATAGAAGCTTCAAATTGAGACTTGGTGAATCTCAGATTCAAAGTGCACTAAAGGCTATTTACAAAAAGGTGCAAAAATTACTTCTACAAGAAAGAGCTTCTATCTAAGTGGTTAATAGCTTGGGTTTATTACCAAATTCACCAAGCAACAAAGAGAGTTTTTTAGCAAAATATACAACATCAAATCTACCATCTCCTATTTCAAAAAGTTGCCATAAGACCAAGAAAATCAGATTGTAAAAGGAGGTGCAAAAAAGGTATCTTAGATACAAATTATTTACATTTGTTTTGCACTACTCTAATATGCTCTACTTCAGAAAGAGGACGTTTTTTGTGCCAAATAGGTACACTCTTTACAAGGAAAAAAATACTCTAATGTAGCCATGCAAAAGCATTCTCCATGCAAGGGAATAGAGCCACTCAAAAGGCTCACATATACTATGTTGTGGATAACCAAAACTGCAAGCAAACAAAGTAAGGAGAAGCATTACATTACAAGGCGATATCATCCACAAGAAAGGAAGGCAGAATAGGTTGAAGGATGTGTGTCCAAGGAGCACCATTGGAGTAGTCCAAAAACTCCACTCAAGCATTGAAAAGCGTTTAACCAAGATATCAAGGTACCACTGGAATCATCTCATATCAAGCTCCATCAAACAAAGGAAGAGCTCACAATGTTGCATGGTTAATAGGGAGATTACAAGATACATTGGAGAAGCATTACATTGAAAAGCCCATTCACAAAGGAAAGGTGACACTTGTCACCTAGAAGGAAAAAAATATTTCCCACACAAGCACCCATCCATTACAAAGGAAACATTACAAAGGAAGAAGAAGAATGAGCATTCATTTAAGATCATAACACTCATCTACCTGATAGAGTTTCACAAACGACATATCAAGAACTCAAAAGTAATCATTGTAACACTTGTCACAAATTCCAAGATCCTCCATATATTAAAATGCATCAAAGACTACATAGGATAGCATTCAAAGTATTTACAGGAGTTATAGCACTTACAGTAGCTAAAATCATAGTTTGGAGGAGAGGTAAAGAGCATTAAAAGCTCTGGTCAAGGTGTTCAAGGAAGGTCAAATATCAAGAGTTGAAGCACCACCATCAAAACCTGAAGTCAAAGGTGAATGCTCACAATAACGTTCAAGGAGAAGGTATTAAGAGGATTTTCATACACATCCATAACCTACGCCAAATACATTGGGAATACAACACTAAAGATAAGGTTTATACTTCATCAAGATTGCTTTCATTAAATAAGGAGTTATAAGATATATTATAAGGTTAAAATATCAATAGAAATCAACCATATTTGAAAGCAATATCTAAGGGGAAATAACTATTAAATTAGCATAAATATTTGCAATACTAAAACATTAGAGAAATACGGATTTCTACTTGAATTTATACTATTGCAAATAATTAATTTCTAATATTCCACATTAGGAAGTTATAAGGAATACTACATCAAAGTAGGAAATTGGAAATTAAGAACAAAAATATCAAATTATTAAAGGCTATAAAAAGAGATTTATTAAAGAACATTAATAAGTGAAAATTAATTGGTCTACTTGTCTCAGAAATATATTAAAGGGATAAAAGAAATCCAACTATTAAACCTCATCAAAATAGAAAGTGCTCACGTTCAATAAGAGTAATAAGGTATAAAATAGGTTGATTTTTGCTATTCACAAAACTTTAAAAAATCAACTCAAAATTGAACTATCATTATCAAAAGCACTTTATCTATCATATAATATTTCTAAAATTACTAGGGAGACATAAGGTATTCTACAAAACCTATAATTTCACCAAGGTGACATCAAATCAATACTAGGGCAAATAAATATTACAAGAATCATCATGGCATCAAAGAAATTATTTCCTGCAGAATCCCAATTACTTAAGGGGCCAAACTATTTCTCCTAGAAAAACAAGGTTAAAGCGATTTTAGTATATGAAAAAATTTGGGAGATAACTCAAGGAATAGAAAAAAGACCAACTATAGATGATACTAAAATCCAAAAGTTTGATGAAAAAGATGCAAAATCCCTAATGATAATAATATTTGCCATCACAATTATGAGGACACAACGAAGATGGAAGATTTAGCAAATGAAGACAAAGTAGCAACAACAACAAACTGGGATAGCAACCCTAATGCAAATGGATCCAGAGGAAGTGGCAGAGTCAAACCCAGTTAGGATAGGAGAAATGGAGACACTTCTAATGGGAATAATTATAGAGCCCACATCGCCATATTGAGAATTCCAAAAATGGGTGATCCAAGTCATGGTGTACAGGAAGGATCCTGTATCAATCAGACCAAATGGGAAGAAATTTGTGTGGTGCAAGAGGAAGACTTTGGACCAACCTCTTTGATGATCACTGGAACCCGCTACCATGGACTAAAATCTAGTCAGAAGGCATAAACCAATGAAACACTTGGTCAAGGTTCTTTGGAGCGAAAAACAACCTTAGGAACAATGGGGAGAATGGACCCTATTCAGTCCTATGCAAACATAGTCAATAAAAACCCACACCTGAACACAAAGACTAGGATTGAACTGCTCCCCTCCAATGGTAGTCTTGAAATCCCCTGTGAAATCATGTCCAGTGTGATTGACTACAATTCTAACTCTTTGATTTATAAATTCTTTGAATTGTGGCCTAACATGGAGTCAATCTGTAAATGGGCCAACACCTCTTAGCATCCTGTAGGATCCATGGAGCTGGTAGTTCTCCCTAGAGGATTTTTGGATCTGAATAAATAACCCTGGAGACTCCCGATGGATTCTTATAGGTGAACCCTAGTTATTTAGACTAATAGGTATTTTCCTCTGAAAATGGAACGAGGATTTTAACCCATCAACCTAGAACATCAATGTTGCTCCAATTTGGATCCATCTCCCTAGCCTTTTAGTTCAATTTTGGCATGAAGATATCCTCTGTGGCATCACAAGAAGCATTGGAAAGCTGATTTCTTTTGATCCACTAACCAGATTCGGGACCTGCATGACCCAGGATTACATATGTGTTAATGCTAATCTAGATGCTATCCTCACAAATTCTATCAACCTCATTTCTAAGGTGTGTTCATTTTCCAATTCTATTGAATATAAAAACAAACTTGCATTTTGCAGCCTTTGTTCCAAGCAAGGTCACTTAACTTCTCAATGCCTTTCCAATCCTCCTATTGCTGCTCCCTATAAAATCCATCGTCCCCTCAAATTTGGTCACCCTCCCTACTTCGAATCAAACCCCACCTTCACTACTAATCCCACACATCCTCTTTTGTGAACCTTCACCAGGATAGGGAACCATCTAGACTCCATTATTTGGGCCCCTCACCTAGTTGTAACCTCTCCCCAATCCATAATCTACCACTCCCAATTTCCAACCACTTCTCCCCTCTCTCCTCCATCGATATTTTTTTTATCTAATCAAACCTATCTTCAATCGCCCTTTGTGCCCTCCACCTACTCCAACCTCCTAGTTGAGTCCCCATACCTCCCCCAATAATATTCCCCCTTCTCCTAGCCTCCCCCACCCATTCCCAAAAGAAATCATAGACCCACTATTCTTTTACTACAAGAAATCAAGCTTGATCCACAGAGTGTTTCCTACATTTCTAACTACATTTGTAAGGACTCTGGTTTCTCTTTTAGTTTGACCAATGGAGCTTCAGAGGGATATTTATACCTATGGGACCTATCCAAATTTTATGGAAGAGTACTATCCATAGCTGAGAGTTATATAAATATCCTATTTTTCAACAAATAGGATGGGTTTCATTGGGTCCTGTCCAATATTTATGATCCAAACTCTCCCTCCAAAAGGATTTTGTCATGAAAATCCCTCAGCCAACTAAGGTAAGTCTTCTCCTCGGAAGCCTAGAAGCTAGTTGGATATTTCAACTCTCCTCTCTTCCCCACAAACAAGAAAGGAGGGTCCAAAATATCATAGGGTTATTATGAATATTTTGCAAACTTTGTCGACAACAATGAGCTGATGGATATCAATCTCAGAGGACCAAAATACACTTGGAGAAATCACAACAAAGGAGACCAACTGATTTAGATTCACCTTGATCGTGTCCTAATTTCTACCAATGCCATTCCCAAATTTAGTGATGCCATCATGTGCTCTTTGCCCAAGATTGGATCTGAACACAATCCCCTGTTGTTGGACAATTCACCATAGGTTTCTAACTTCAAATATCCTTTCAAATTTGAATCCATGTGGCTCCAAGATCCAAACATTGAGTATTTGATTTACCAATGGTGTAATTGACCCTTTCAAGGATCCATAGTATCCTAAGTAAGCAACAAATTGAGGCATGTGAAATACAATCTAAAACAATGGAACAAGGAGGCCTTTGGAAACATCTTCTACAAAAAATAGCAAATCTAGTCCCAACTCCAAAATATTAAAATATCTATGCAGCATGGAGAACCTGATCCCAATATCTAGGAATCTGAAAGGATCCTCCTCTCAAATTTCCACAATATCCTCAAAAGTAAAGAAGTATTTTGAAAACAGAAGTCCAGGGTCACTTTGTTGAAAGAAGGTGATTCGAACACCAAATTTTTTCATGCCACAACTATGAGACACATAGGCAATAATAGGATCAAGGAGTTAGTCTAGTAGGATGGTGAGGTAATCAAGAACATTTTGGAAATAAGAAATAAGTCAGTCAATTTATTTGAGTACCTACTTGGCCCCACTCCAGGCTACGACCATTGAAATTCTGAGGACCTCCTTCGACACATCCCCAAGTTAGTTACTGCTGATCAGAACATATGCTTAGTAAAAAATCTATTCATTGAGGAAATATAGACCACTACATTCTCCATGCAAGGGTAAAAAGCTCCTGGCCTGGATGGTTTCCCCTCATCTTCTTCCAATATTTTTAGGGCATTGTGGGCCTAGATGTGGTCTCTGCTATCCAAAAAATGTAAAGAGATAAGGAGATCCCAAGGGACATGAATTCCACCTTTTTAGCCCTCATCCCAAAAGTTAACCAAGTCCGTACCCTTTGTGACTTTAGCCCCATAAGCCTTTGAAATTTCATCTACAAAATCCTCACCAAAGCCTTGGCAACTAAACTCAAATCCATCCTTCCCTACATCATAGATTCGAACTAGGGAAGTTTTGTCTAAAAGAGATAGATCACTGACAACATCATCACCATCCATGAGCTCATCCATTCCATTTTATCAAGTGGCAAAGTTGGCCTTCTTATAAAACTCGACATGAATAAATACTTTGAAAGAGTCTCCTAGGATTTTTTGTTCTTAGTCCTCCATAGATTTGGGTTCCACCCTGAATGGATAGATATTATTAAGGAATGCATCACCTCTACAAAATTATCTATCCTGGTGAACGGCTCCCCAACAGGCTATTTCAAAAATTTCAAAGGGCTTATACAGGGATACCCCCTCTCCCCATTTCTTTTCATCATTATTACTGAAGCTCTAGGAAGAGCTCTCATCCATGCCTACACTGAGGGGGATAATATCTAGCATCAAACTTGCTTCTTCTCTTCAGAAAATATCTCACTAGAAGTTTGTTGATGACATCATTTTAGCCACCTCTGCTTTGGTCCCCCAAGCCCAGCATATCAAATCCATCCTTCTTTCCTTTGAAGCTACTACTGGTCAAAAGGTGAATTTTAATAAAAGCAAAATTTAATTTATCAATACTCCTACGAGATGTCAAGCCTACATTACTTCCATCCTAGATTGTTCCATTGCTTCTTTCCCTGCCACCTATTTAGGGTTCCCCCTCTTTGAAGGCCATTCCAAAAAATATTTATGGAACCTTTTCACTGAGCGAATCCAAAAAAAAAAGGTCGATTATAAAGGAAGCCTCCTCTGTCAAGCGAGAAAGGCCACCTTAGTAAAGGCTACTTTGTAAAGCATCCATGTCTTCTTCCTTTCTATCTTCTAGATCCTGATCAACGTGTGCAATCGTATTGAGCAACTCCAAAGGAATTTATTATGTTCAATATCAGAGACTAAGCAACAGATTCACCTGGTAGCATGGTGGAAAGGGACTCTAAAAATTCTATAACATGAACCTTGCACTCATAGCCAAGCAAGGCTGGAACATTCTCACCAATGAAGACTCTCTTTGGGTTTCCATAATCAAGGCTAAATACCTCTAGCACAACCAAATTTTTTTGGATGACCCAGATCCCATATGAGGATCTACTGTCTAGAACTCCATCCTCAAAATGAAGAAAATAATTTAGAAGGGGATCCAGTGGAAGTTGGTCAATGGTAACAAGATCAAATTTTAGGAAGACCTCTAGCTAGGCAACAATCCACTCCTCAAGTGTGAGAATCTCTTGTACCTCAAATCGATGATTGATGCCCTGTTTGGCTCTAAGGTATGTAATTATTTCCTTCCTAATAGCCACTCTTGGAAACCTTTACCTATTGACATCCTCAATGATGAGCAAAAGCGAGCCTTTGCTGACCTCTTGAACTTACTATGAATTTGTGTTATTTCCTCCTCTCCTGTGGAAGACTCCATCCTATGGGTTCCCACCTCCAATGGTCTATTCTATGTTAAGTCAACCTATGCCCTCTCAGATAATCCTAGTCCTCCCTGGTTCCCTTCCAAGCTCATGTAGAAACCCCATATTATCCTTAAGGTCAATTTATTCATTTGGATCATCGTCTAAGACAAGGTCCTCACCATCCCGAACCTCCATCATCATGGTTTTTCCATCCCCAACCATTGTTATCTCTGCCTCAAGGATTGTGAATCTACCCAGCACATCCTTATGTCTTGCTCTTTCTCCTAGTCCATTCTTTCATACTTTTTCTCCTTTGTTAGCATCTCCTGGGTCCTGCCTAACCTGTTGAGTGATATTTATTTCTAGTGGCCTAACCCTTTGAGGGGCCATCGCTTGAAGATATTTTGGTCTTTCTGTATTCCTCACTTACTGTGGGAGATCTGGTGGGAATGCAATGGTTATGCTTTCAAGGACTCCATTCATAATGAGAAGTATGTTTTGGCTAGTATCTTTGTTGCCATTGCTAAGAATGTGTCCATCACCCATGATGTTGATGATCCTGAGCCAAAATTTTAAGCTCTTCTAGATTCTTCCCTCAGGATCCCCAAGGGCATTCACATTCATGTCCCTCCTTGAGAAGACCACTCCCTCATCAAATGGAACCCTCCCACTTCAGGGTTACTCAAGACAAACTTTAATGGAGCGGCCAAAGGCAATCTTGGGGTAGTAGGGGCGGGCGATATTGTTAGGGACCATTTAGGAAGAATCATATTAGTCTATGCTGAGAACTTGGGCCACAATTCTAGCCACTTTATCGAGGCTAGATATTTTTATTAGGGAGTTGTTCTCATTCATAGTTTATAGGCCCCAAATATCATAGTGGAAGGGGAATCCAAGAACATCATCAACTACCTGATAATAAGAACTCTCCCAGCTTTGTGGAACATCTCCAACATGATCATTGAAATCAAACATCTAATGCTTTCATTATTGAAAGTAATAACAAACCACACCTATAGGGAAGGAAATCAGGTCACTGACCTCTTAGGAAATATTGGTATATCCAAACATAGTCTCACTGTATGGAGGATCCTTACCCCAACCCCTCATTGACATCAATGGTGCTAAAATCAACAAAAAGTGAATCTTGGGGTCGGGACCAGAAATTGGCTTTTACCTCATTGGTTCCAAGATCATTCTCATATCAACTTTCTCATTGGTCATTTATTGCATAACATGGTAGGTTTATCTTATTAGATTTGACTGGGCACTTTCTTGAGTGGTCAACCCTCACTCAACAAGATGTCTCATAGGTACTGCATCTAGCTGGACCCTACCTCTCCTCGTCATATCAAAAGGGTTCTTAGAACTAGATGGTTGTCTACCTGCACCACAAAAATATCTCGAGCGGGCTCATTCATCACATGTTCAGTACATGGATTTCCACATATATCAGCTTATGCAGGAATGGCTTCATTTCTATTTTCAAGACGTGGTCTATCTCAATTTACCTTGGAATCATAACTTGCCAAGTTTTTCTCCATCTAAGTTCAAAATGTGCACCTAGATCATTGAAATTAACAACAAGTTCTCCATCCTCATAAATGGGATTCCAATCCAGATTGTGAGTAATAATTTTTTGGCCATGTCATCTGATTCCCACTCCTCTAGATTTGTTTTGGTCATTCCCTCTATTTCAAGGTTCTTGATGTTTCCTATCTCATCCATTTTCGATGATCAAAGTATGCTAACATATCACCACCCAATGTTATTCCATGTGAGTTGGTTCATGTGCTTTTCTAGTTCAGTGCCCCTGTTGAGTATCTTTTGTCATAAAAGTTTCCCTGAGCAAATATAAGACCTTCATCATCGTTAACCACCTCGAGCACCTTTGCCATGTACCCCTATCCAAAAAGGATGGTTACCACTTTTTACCTCTATCTAACCCAGAATGCACTTTTTAGTGGCCTCGATGTCATCCATACCCATATCCATCTATTCCTCACCATTTTTTGGCATGCCCTTTTTCCTGTGCCTATGCATATTTTCTTGATTTGGATGATGTGGGCCTTGAGTCACCCCATATTTCGACACCTTCTAGGTCCTTCCTCTAGCTTCATTTACACCCTCACCTTTTTTTTGGCTGATCATATTTTCCACATTTCCCTCTCTGAGCCTCTTTGTGCTACTCTATGTTCACCCCCCACCATGGCCAAAATTAAACCTTTGTCCCTTCAGCTCACCCCTTTGGTCAAAGATATTTTTAAAGACCATGACCTCCTCAATTTTTTGTAGTTGTTTAATGGAAATGAACCAGATTTATCATTGGACTTTATTTTATTTTAGAATGGAGGACATGTTATCCTAAGAGGCTTGGGATTCACTATCACGGTGGACTTGCTAGCCAATGTCATTGGCCTCCCCAATTACGAAGAAATTATCAACCGAGAGAAGCATTCCCTTCAAGGTAAATTGACCCTCTTCAATAATAGAGGAGAGTCCTTGGGTAAGGAGAAATGGGGTATTGTAAGAGATACATTGACAAAGCCTTGGGACACTATCATGATCACTATTCTTTAGTACTTTACCCTCAACATCCTAGATGCAATTATGAGAAGCTTTCATCTAGCTTTTCTGAAGCACCTCCGAGGGAAGAAAATAATCAATATTATAGAGTACCTGTTCAGGTCTATGGAGAGGTTGGTTCTAAACATCAAAAATAGAATTTTTTAATCTCCCATTCTTTAGGACCTCCACCTTGTCCTCTTCAACCAAGTTGTCATGGAGCAGAATCGTAGAGCTACTAGTCCTCTCGGCCCTGCGCTCATTGCCAGTGGTCCTACTAACTTTAGGGGGATGTTGGGGGAGATGCTCCAGTTTCTTCTCCTCCCAAATGCACTCCAAGACCCATGACCAAAGTGGAGGAGACCCCTAGTTCTCAATAGTCTGAGCCCCAGTGCTACCCCCTTCATGTCAAGGCGGGTTATAGTAAACGAAAAGCTCCCCTGGTTATCGATGAAGTTTTGGATGATTCTCTATCATTCCAACCCAAGAAGAAGAATCTGACCAAGAAACCTATCCCCACTGAGGGTACCTCTGCTCAAGCCCCTATGTTATTCTCTTGGGTAATGAATTATCCCAACCTATTGGATCATGGGAATCTCTCAAAAATTTAGGATCTTCTCAAGGTCCTCAGGTAGGCGGCCAAGACCATTTCTTCTTTGTTGGTTTAGGTGGATGCCCTCCTTGATGAATATAAGGACAAAAAAAAAATCCTCGAGGAATTAAAAAACTTGGTGGGAGCTAGCACCACACATAATGGCCATGGGCTAAACAATACAAATACCTAATTGGGTATTTTGGTTTGGGTTGGATTTAGGATGGTCTAGGTTTCACAATTTCTACCCCTGCGTGGGTATTTCTTTTGGGTTTGCTGTTTTTGCCCCTGTGTGGGTTTTTTCATGGATTTTTATATTTCTATTTTGGTTCTCCTTAGGTGTGGTAGTATTATCCTAGAATTTCATCCAGGACTGGTGCTATTATTTCTTTTTACTCCTATGGATATTTTTGTAATATTTTTCTCTTTGTAAAAGGTTATGGGACCCTTTCAAAAACCCTTTTTACCAATAAAAAAAATAATATTTGCCATCACTGATGGAATAAAATCTTATATCAGTTCAACAAAGACATCTATAGAAGCATGGAATAGCTTAGAAAAGATATTTGAAGGAAAAAATAAAACCACTATCCTTCACATTCAAACTCAACTACATTCTCTAAAAATGAATAGTGGTGAGAGCATAAAACTATTCCTAAAGAAAGTAGCATGTATCAAAGGAAAATTATTAACCTTAGGAGAAGAAATCAAAGATGAACTTATTAATCGAGTAACCATGAGAGCACTTCCAGATGGCTACAAACATTTGGTAAAATCCTTACAAGTCCTAAGTAAAGATACTTCTTTTGATGACCTAATCAATATTCTTCAAGAATATGAGGTAGAGAATACAATTAAAGATGAAATGACTAACACTACATTGGCATAAAAAGATAATCCACAGGGAAATATTGCTTCATATTCAAGAGGACAAAAATCATGGTACAACAAGTATTATCAGATATGCACAAGAAAAGGTCATAGCACTAACTATTATAGTTTTAATTCCAAAAACAAGAATCAAGGAAATCATATCTACAATGGAAGCAGATCTCAATAAAGACAATACCCGAATTAGCAACAAGCTCAATGTCCAATCAATTATCCCTAATTGGAGTATCAAAAATATAATCAGAAAGGACACCTGGCTCAAAGGATAGAATAAAATAAAGAACTGGAAGAATCTATAGATGATTATGAAGTTAAAGCTCTTTAAAAAAGAATAGGTTATGAAGATACTAACTACTTTCTTGAACATGTTACAGAAAATAGAGAAGAAGATTACAAGATCCAAGACAAGGAAGAAAATAAAAATTGAATATTGAAATCTTCAATACCCAAATAATGTAATACAGGGGGGTGTTAGAGTTAGAGCATATTACATCATTTGGGTCATGTAAATGTACCACCTTAGGTACATAGTTAGGATAGGATATTACTTTAGGGGGAAGTTATCTAGTTACTTCATGCAATGTAATAAATGCACAAGTGGAAATGTGCAAGTTGTAATGTGTAAGGTGTTCCCTTATACAACTAGGTAGAGTGTTGACCAATGAATCTATCTTCCTATATAAAGGGCCTCATAGTGGTAGATTAGCTGATCAAGGATAAGGAAGTCAAGTTCTCATCTAGTGCAGTGTAGTAGATAGTGGTGCTCCCATATGGAGTACCATGTATCTCTTTAGCTCATAGTAATGGAGTGTCCATTTCCTCCATACTACATTGTAATTTTGTCATTTCTATTTATAGCATATTTTAGTCATATTGTTGTTTTATTTTCTTTCATATTTTTTGTATTTCATTAGGACTTGTGTTAGATCTCTCCACAATATACATCCTCAAAATTTAACAACCACCATAGCATCCTAACTCTCTTGTACCCTAGTAACATTTTATCATAGTGTCATTGTCTCTATATCATGACCTATTATGGATGAATACATTCTCTTGATAGTCAGAGCCATGACACATCTATCTAGCTTGTCTTGATCTAACACCACCCTATCTTTATCTTCTTATACATTATCTAGGTATACCTACAATTTATCTTGCTCCTCATCCCACCTCTACCATTTTTTCCTCTCTGAATCCCACCCACTCCACTCCACTATAAAAACGATATCTTGCTCTACCCTTTATACCTCTAATATATGACCTTGCTCCTCCAAAATTGCCATACGATCATTTGTGTCAACAAAACCCTCACCATAAAAACCCTCATCACATCCTACATCACTGCTACCCTCCACATCTGCCTTTGGGGCTCCTCTATTTGTTACCTCTAACAACCCAACTCCATTATCCAATAAATCTCGTACACGTTACCTTATAGACTCATCCTCCTGATGCTCCTCTTGACCCCCATCCCCTCCCCCTGCTATACTTCCCCTAGTCCTTGAATGCTATTACTGTGTACCCCACCATATTTCATAGTCAGGTGTCATGCTCTCATCCTCCAAATTTGACATTATAAGCACCTTGTCTACCTCATATTCTACTTGCTCAACCTATGGTGATGGACTAGGCTTATCTCCTCTTCTCTTGTACACTATCGATAGGTCTGATACACCCTATCTCAATCTAAACTACCTCAACACTTGGATGTACTAAAAGTACTCAACCTAGCTCCTTTGTCTCCCCACCACCCACCTTGCTTGTCATACATGAGCTAAGTGTAAGCCATATTCATCCCATGTCAATCCTCCTCTCTATGACCTCCAAGTCACATCCAATGGCCTCAATCCTACCCACAAATATTGATAGTGCTCCCCATCACCTACGTATATTTTTCTAGATATACCCTCCCTATCATTATGCTAGCTTAGGGCATAAGGAACATATGACCCCACATCCCTATGAGACTCAAATGGTAACCTCATGGTCTTCCCATGGAAAATTCCTATAACAAAAAGTTGCACCCCAATCCCTATCGACCTCATTATCACACCTCATAGAGATATTTGTAGGTCTGGGCCAATAAAACTAGGGCCCATGCATAGACTATTGGTGTCTCCACTAGATACATCACCAACCTTAGAAGATTCCATGGGAACCACACACCCAATGAGTCTGGTAGGATGATATTGGAGATCACTGACATTATAATCATTTGTCTATGAGTCATATTACCAATGTCCTAGTGAAGCACAAATAGCACACCCTCACTCTCAAGGCTAATGTCCTTCCATCCTCATTCATACATCCTACTCATAATTACATCCTTCTACAATGGATCCACAACATGAATGCTAATGCACTCCATTGGTAATCAAAATATATGATACACGTCCTCTAATGTGATCATCATCTCCTTGATTGATAAATGGAAAGTCCTTGTGTCTAGATCCTTCCAATCTACTAAATCTGATATGTAGGCATGATCTATGTCCACCGTCTCTAGTCATGATACCTCCTCTAAACCTATGTCTCTCAACCACAACTAGTCATCCTATATCAACAACTCCCTTACCTGGAAGAATACCTTCTTGAATATGTGTCATGGCCTCAATAGCTTAAGCTACAATCATTCAACTCACCATAAATATTCCATAAAAAAAAAAAAAATTGTATGGACCATATAGTCTGGCAATCTAATCCTAGATGGTCAGGCTACATAACCATATGAACCCAGACGATTGGACCAAAAACATTGCAAAAGTAAAAAATCACTCAAAAAAAATACACACACACAAATCATCAACCTAAATTTTATTTTACCTTACAAATAAAAGGAAAAGAAGTATAAATTAGACTTACTAGTATTACAATTCCTCCAACTCCCATAGTCATGCCATCCATCATCATTTTATCCTCTCGAATCACAAATTCGATAGAACTCTATGTCAAATCCCCTATCACACCCCTCTCTCCCTCTTTTCACTTGTCGTGCATGATAAAAATGAGGAGTCACACCCCTTGGAGCACTATTTAAACCTAGGTGCTCGTGACCATCCCAGACAGTCATGTGACCATCTAAGATGGTCACTAGTGATCGTCGACCCCTGGATGATCGCTAAATTAAAAAAATATTACCATCATATACCACATCCCTTACCATATTCCAAGTGTTCATCAACTTCTAGTTAAGCGGTTCATTGTTGTCTCCCATTTCGTCATTCACCAACTCACCGCTTGAGGGGATAGATATTATCCATACAAATTTATCTCTAACAAGTCCAATATCCAAACACCCAATTGTGGAATTGTATTTATCTAAGAATATTTGTCAAAAGTCATAATTAGCCCTCCTTTTTTGGGGTAAAAGTAGAACTTCTCTTCTTCTTAAAATCTAACTCAATCAATCTGGTATCCCCTATTCCTATGATAGTATGGTTACTCATACACATGCAATCGAAGTGTCAAGAGGACACCTACCAATGGCTGGTCGATTTACCATAATAAGTGATCTCATCAAGCCACTAAAGGTAAAGTTTTAAAGTTATTTGTCTATTCCATAATTGAGGCACCTTACATTGTCCCTAATTAGAGGTAATCTTGCATCCCCATCCACAAGTTGTCACTGTGACACACCAAAAGTTGTAATCATTTCTTACCAATTATCATTATCCATTCATGATAATTTTTTTCCAATGCAACCATTCTAGTGTCATATATCTTTGCAACATATTGCATTCACATGCAACATAGTACAAAAAGGAAAAAATATAGACACCTAAAAAGTTTCAATTTGGTGTTTGCTTAAGGTTAAATTAAATAAGTTTGTAAAGCCCAAATTATTCTTAAAATTTCCCAATCCCATATCATAACCTCACAAAAATTAAAAATTGCTCTCTATAGCTCTCTTTCCCCACTAAGCACTCTACTACACTAAGCCCTTAGTCACTATGTGACTTCCCATACCTCCTAGCCTATGTGCACAACTCCCTATTTTATGTGCACACCCCCTCTAGCCTCCCCCTTTGACCTTAGAATAGGTCCACCTCACCCTATCCTAGTCTACCCCTATTTGTCACATCCTCATGCACCCTCATCAACCCCCATGCTTCTTAATGCCACTTGGGAAGGGTGAGGATCCTCCCCACCTAAGTGCATTTATGAAGCATGGTGTACACATACTACTTAAGTGGGGTGAGGACTCTCTCCATCCAAGGTCATTAATAATGTTTTGTGCACACTCTCTTTGACCATCCCAATATGGAAAACTCTAGATTTACCATATTTTATCATCCATACCACATTGCCACCATGTCATGACATGTCACCTCCAAGTCACCACCCCCTCTTTTCTTCCATTTGTAAGAAGAATTGAAAACACAAGATAAAAATCTGCCAATATTTTTAATGAACCCCTTTATGTGTGCTCATCCCCTTTTTCAACTATCCTTGCATGTAAATCAACCATGGAGATCAATGTAGGATTTAATATGCATGCACATGGTTTTTGAAACTACTCATGGTTGGAGGATTAAATTTTATCTAAACTACCACCAAAGGCAATTGCCTCCTTATTGAAGGTCCACTACAAGTTTTAGCTAGATTTGAGTAGTAGATATCTCAGTCATCAGCCCCTAGCGATTATCAATCATGACGACCAGATACCTGGTGGTTCATAGTAGAGGTCATTCGATCCCTAGCGATTGCATTCTAAAGCCTGCACCAAACACAACCTTAATAGCAAACAGACAAGTAAGGACAGCAAGGTATGTTTCTTGGTTGTTTATAATATTCTAATGTTATGTTCTTACTTTAATCAACATTTATAGTGTTTTTATTTCTTGCATATTTGTTAACTTGGGCCTAATCAAGGTAGGCCCATTTTATTCTATTAACTTCTTATGGTTGGCTGTGTAGATGTCATGGAGGTGCATGCAACCTAGGTTGATCTAGCAACCAAGGTTCTAAAACCCACCAATCCTTCGAGGTGGCATAGAAGACTACTTGGACACCATTTTGTGAACTTTTATCAAAGGGAAAATTCCATCTTGGGAAGTCCCTATTGTAAACCCCAAGAGGGCATATGTAAAAGGTTATTATAACATATTTCTTAATCAATGAAAATGGTGTGTCTTTTATCCCATATTGATCAATGAGGAGCTTTGACAAATTGATCAGTTATGACTTGACTCTTGATGGATTTTTGGTTGATGAACTCGAGATTGAATTATGTTAAAACTATAATCCATTTGGCGGTTTGAGTGTTATTGTAGGTATGACCCATCATGTAGTGTAATGGGTTTTTCCTTGAAATAACATAAGTGGTATGATTTATCATGTAGTGGTATAGCTTCTTGGTAGAAGAAATTATTTCCAAGCATAGCTTCACATAAGCATATTTAGTATCATCTCTCACCAAGGTGCGATTGATGTAGTAGATGGCTTGCTCACAATTTGATTTATTTTTCTTGGCTAACATGGTCCCTAAGGGAAAGTCTATGGTAGATATATACAAGTGAAATGGGATGCATGGCCTAGATAAGGATAAAACTGGTGGGGATGCGAGATAGTGCTTGATGGCCTTGAAAGCCTCCTAATAGTCCTTGGTCCATTTTGATGTGACCCCCTTTTATAAAAGGTGGTTAAATGGTTTACACTTATCTAATAATTGGGCTATGAAGCGATGAATCACCTAGGTATTATCTTGCAAGCTATGCAACTCCTTAAGGTTCATTGGGGGAGGTATTTCCAAAATATTAGCCTTGAATATATTAGGGTCCACTTCAATATTGTTCTGAGAGACAATAAACCCAAGAAGTTTGTTGGAGGTTACATAAAAGACACACTTATTAGGTTTAAGTCTCATATTATGTTCTAAAAGCTAGTCAAAGATTTTTTTTAGGACATTAACATGCATGTGGCACTTTTTAGATTTGGCCATTAAATCAACCACATAATCTTCAACAATTTTATGCATATAGTCATAGAAGATATAGGTCATAGCACATTGGTAAGTGGCCCCTATGTTCTTGAGACCGGATGACATGACTTTGTAGAAATATGTCCCCCATGGTGTTGTAAAATAAGTCTTATGGTTTCATTGAGATTAACATGAATTTGATTCTATCTCAAGAAACCATCCATGAGGGAAAGTATTTCATGGATTATGGTGGAATCCATGAGAGTATCGATGTTTGAAAGTGATAAATAGTCTTTGGAATACACTTTGTTAAGGTTATAAAATTTATGCATATACATAACCCTCCATTAGGCTTTTCGATGGGGACCATATTGGATACCCATTTTAGATAATTAATGGGCTAAATGAATCTCACATCTAAGAGTTTCTACAGTTCTTCCTTGACCATGAGAGCAATTTTGGGATGAAGCTTCCACAAATTTTGTTTGACTGACTTGTCATTTGGATTGAAGATAAGGTTGTGGATAACGAGGTTAGGATCAAGACTGAGTATGTTCTTAAGACCATGCAAATATGGATTTATACTTAGTCAAGAGAGTAGTGAAGTGATCTTGTTCTTTGGGCGAGAGACTTTTTTTAATCTTAAGAATGTGAGGATTTACAAGATCAAGATTGATGTCGATGTCGATGGTCTTCTCCATAAGCATGTGGGAGCCATCCTCTAGTTGATGAGGGGTGGGTATGAGATGAAGGTTATCCATTGCATTCTCAGGATAGATTGGGTTATCACTACTAACTTTGATTTGGAAGATAGAGGAAGAAGAAAAGAGGATTAGGATGAAGATGTATGTTCAAGTTTTGGATTAAGTCCTTTGTGGGAAGGAAGTCTAAAGAATGAGGAGAGGAAATACTTTTGAAGGTGATAGTACTTGTATATATTCTAAGGAGGAAAGAAGGATAAAAATCATGATGAAGTGGGATGAAGAAATCAACATAAATCATGTTGATCTGATGTGATGAAGAAAGAGGATTGCTAGATGAAGAGATCAACCAAAATCATGTTGACCTGATGTGATGAAGAAAGAGGATTGCTATAGGATGGGTTTCAAATTCACTCTCTTGAGAAATAAGCTAGGTAAATATGGATGGATGTGGATCAAGTTGAGGTGATTGAGGTGGGGGATGAAGGATGGTTGGATGATCAGGTCACTCTGGTGGGAGGAGCATGGACAGGATAGAGGGAAGAGATGAAGGTAAAAGTTACCATTGTCTATGTTGTTGTGCATGGGTACAATAGGGGATGACATCTTGTAAGAACTATCAAAGGAAATTGAAAGGGTATAAAATTGCTCTTCATGCTCATCATCCAAGATATCATGTTAAAGGACATGAATGATGGTAACATGGAATTTTTTTGAAGGGATCATATTAGCATTTTTAAGATCTCTATACTCATCAGAATCGTTCTCCTCAAGTTCAAGGTTGAGACCTTCTAGATCATTCTAAAGGAGGGTTACCAAAGAGCTTTTGTCATACCCCAAACCATATTTGTCTTTGGGTAGTTGGTAAGGAGGTTCAATGATGTACCATGGACCTTATCATATCTACCAAGGTCGAATCCATACCATTTGAAATGTTTAAAATATTGCATTAAAAAACTGGGTTGGACATAAAGTTAATATTATTGTAGAACGATGCTTCAATATCTTTAGAAGCAGGTTTCTCAAAATAAGAGTCAAGTCCCCCATAGATAAAATTGGTATTATTTGTGGAAGATACAAGGGGGATGATAGCACCAATAGTTAAGGGGATGTCATGAAGGCAACCAAAATTCTTAAATGAATCTATAAGAGGGGGAGAAGGTGACATTACGTAGAATATACTCCCCCAAACTAGGACTAGACATTTGTACAAAGACATGGGGAGACCCTTATTTGGGTGGTTTATGGGAAGGTTTTGAAGTAGGTATATCGAAAAAAGTGTAGGGCTCAGTGGAAGAGGGTGGAGGCTTCAATGGAGGAGAGGAAGAGGAGAGGTGTGCTAATTGATAAGTTGAAGATATAGATGAGGAGAAAGGGGGAGTGGCTTGAGAGGATGATGAAGTGACATGATAAGAAGTGGGGATAGCTTAGGAAGGTGATGTGGAGGGGTAATTGAAGATGTAGGTGAGGAAGTTGTGGTAGCCTATCCAATGGCTAAGATGGAAGGAGGTGGAGTGGGGGATGCTAGTTAGTAATCATACCATTGGGGAGTAGTTGAGGGGGATGGTGAAGCAAAAGGGGTATGTAAGATAAAGCTAAGAGGTAGATATGGGGTGAGTGGACACGGATTGCACACCTTAAGAACTGGATGGGGATGAATTGGGATATAGGGAGGTGTAGGTAAAAGAGGAGGGCTAGATGAATAGACACAAAAAATGGTAAAAAATAAAGGAGAAAATCTAGGAGGGAGGAGCAATATATGAAGAAGGTAGTCTAACAATGGGAATCAAGAGAGGATGAATGGACAGAGGAGGAGGATAGTTAGGTGGAGGTGAATAAAAATGAGGTTATAGGGATTGTGTAGATTATGGGGGAGGGTGAGTTGGTTAGGAAAAGGTGGAGGATTAACTCTTATCACAATGGATGGGCTAGGATGAGAAGGGGTTGGTTGGATAGGTGAGGGGACTAGTGAGGGCTAAATGAGTGGATGGTAATATGGGCTCTTGTAGAAGGGATACCATGTTATAATTTTTGAAAGGCTTGCCATTTGTGGGAATATAGTGGATCCCTCATGGATATATTTAAGGCATTGATGTAAGATAGAGGGTGCACACTGTATATCCTATATTCATGGTCTCAAGAAGCACATTATATTACATCTTAATTTCAATTACATGACATAATGTGTGGCTCATGCCTACCTATATTGGGAGGATGGTCGTACCAAAGGTTGAGCACAATTAATCATTAAAGGTCTACAAGGTGAAGTGGGATGAGGGAAGGTTAAGGTGCTTAAGGGTGGTAGAGGAAATGATATTAAAGAAAGAGCCTGCATCAATGAGGATATGATTAAACATTGTGCCATCCATGCAAGCCATGATATGCAATGAGGGATCGAATCCCTTCATTAGAAGAGTCTTAATATTATAGTCATAAAATATGATGGAGAGCAACATGCATGTACTTAAATTACTCATAAATTTGGATAAAACATTAGGATCTTGTGGTTGTAAATGTATAGACTTTAAGATATCCATAAAATCCTCTTTATGTAGGGGAGATTATTGAATGAGTTCATAGATAGATAATTTAGTCGATGCCATTTTAAGACTATGGGTAAGGCCATTTTTTAACTACAGAACAAGGTGTGTAAGAGGAGGGACAACATGAGTTAGTGAAGGTGGAACAGTCGATGAGAAAGATATGTTTTTGGGATCATTTTATTGGGATTGTCAACTAGAGTAGCATTGGTTATTGGTAACAATGTTTATCATGCTTACACAACCTTTATAAGATGGGATATAGTTTACATGATTGATTTGGTTGGGAATGATTATGGAAGTTGATGCATCATTATACTACTATGCAATCCCATGTTGTGGCAAAGTATTTTGAAATATGCTAAGGTTTTGATTAGGAGTGGCTAGAGGATTGTCAATTGTAATGTTACCTTGGTTAATCATACCTTGTACTAGGTTCTTGAATTATCATCAATTACTAATTTCATGACCCTTTTGGATATGGTAGATGCAAAAGTGATGTTCCTTGTACCATTTGGGCTTCGGCTTGTTGGGGTCCTCAGATTAGATTTTGGGCAAGGAGATCACTTTTGTCTCATAAAGCTTTTGAAATATGGTTGACAAGGGGTCAAATAGGGGAGTGAAGTTTCAAGGGGGTTGAGGAGGGTATTGAAAATGAGTGGAATATTAGGAAGGATATAGGAGATTAGATGGTTGTGTGGGGTATGACTAAGCTAGGAAAGTTGGTTGTTGGTAAGTGAGAACTAGGTTAAGGAGGGACTATTGTTATACTCAACACTACTTGATTAACTTGGGAGGATTTATTTTGGTTACTAGTATTGTCCTTAGAATTATTATTGGGGTATTACTTATTTTTAAATTTTATTTTCCCTTCCTAGAATTTAATGTCCTCAATGATCTTAGCCTGAGCTATGACTTCTTCAAAGGTGTGAGGTTGTTGTATTTGTAATATTGTGGAGATGTGTTTGGCATAACTTTTAGCAAACATTCTAAACAAATCGAGAGGGAGGAGTGAAAAATGATAATTAATTAATTACACCCCTCTATCAAGCAACATAATCCATGACAAGCTCATCATAAAATTCATGAAGGTTATAAAGATCTTCTAATGTAGTTCTCTTCTTGATATTGATAGAAAAGTGTTCTAAGAAGATGTTAGCTAGTTATTCAAAGGAATATAGACTATGTTGGGGTAAGTCATTATACCAATAAAAAGACCCTCCCCAAGGGACAATGACAAGGTATAAAGTATGAGAGGCTAATTTTCATTGATCAAGTAACAAGCATTGATAAAATTTTGTACATGCTCCTTTGGATCTTATTTTCCTTTGAATTTGTTAAACTTGGGCATCTCAAAGTGATAAGAGTATGTAATAATAGGGACTGATGAATAGATGGGTTGACTACATAGCTAGCTAAGGGTAGGATTTTGATAACTCAATCCAACTGATTGTAACTCTAAAATATTAAGTGGATTAGTTAGTATCTAAATTTGACTTTGTGAGCCTTGAGATGCCTACGAGGACTCAATCGATGGGGCAAAATGGGTGGCCTTAGGAGGAGGGTGGTATGGATAGATATAAGTGTAAGAAGGATGAGGGGGCTTACTAGTGTAGGGTTCCTAAGATACTTATTATGAAGAAGGGGGTAGTTGATTATGTGGAGGGAATGGGTGTTGAACAACTTGAGAAATTGGAGGAGGTTGGTTGTAGACAAGTGGAGGTTGGTATTGGGTAGGTTGAGGTTGATGTTGGGTAGGTGGAGGTTTATACTGGGTAGGTGGAGGATGATGTTGTGTGGATGGAGGTTGATATTGGGTAGGTAGAGGTTGATGTTAGGTGGGTGGAGGTTGATATTGAGTAGGTGGAGGTTGATGTTTTTTAGGTGGAGGTTGATGTTATGTTAGTGGCCACTGATAGGAAGTTAGGGGAGGAGGTGATGGTGGATACACAATAGGTGGAATGGAGGTCCATGGGGGGATTGAGTGAAGTAGGAAAATTGGTTGGATGGAGGAGGAGTAGAGACCATAGATTGATGAGGATGGTTGTAAGGGAGAGGAGGGGGTTTTTGAGAACCACTGGTATGAAATTGTTGTAAAGAAGAAGAATTGGAAGGAGGAGGAGGAGGAGAATAAGATTTAATAGGGGAGGAAAAAGGATAAGAATAATATTATAGTAAACCATGATATGCAGGAGGAGGAGGGGGTAAGGAGTAGAAGAATAGACAATAGTCACACCAACAACAAGAAGAGTGGTAGAAGGGAAATTTGTGAAAGAGAGAATTGTGTTAGGAGGCATAGATTGTGATGGTGGGCTAGGAAAATATAAGAAGATTGGAGGAGTGGAAGAAGTAGAATAAGAAGTGGCATTTATTTGATAGTTGAAAGGTTTATTAGGATTAGGAAGAGTGTGTGAGGGTGGTGTAGAGGTGAGAGAATTTTATGATAAGAGGTGAGGTTAGAGGAAGAGGGATGATTGGTATCAGTGACGATTGACACAACACCCAAAAATGGAGTAATGTTATGTGGATTTGAATGTGTGAGGCTTGAGGGTGGTTTAGATATTAAGACAAAAATATGAATGACTTTTTGGGCACATGAATCAAAGGTAATGAGAGACACAATGAATTAGGTGGAAAAGGATACGAAACTAAGTGATTATGCAAATAAGGGGATGGAGGAGATGAAGGTTGGATGAGGTGAATCGAATGGATGGGATAAATATTTGAATAATAATGAAGAGGATGGTGAAGTGTGGGATGTGAATATGTTCCCTCACTAGGGGTCTCAGGTGGAATGGTCTGGGTTGCTACATGATATGCATCATTTTGATGATAGGTGTTGCTTGACCATGAGGTATGACAAATGATGGAAAAACTACCAGGTGGGGTATGATACACTTCCTATGAATGCATTGGAGGGATCATTAAAGGATGGAGGATTTGCTCAAGATGCTCCATGGAATCATGCACTTGAACTTTGACTTGAATTTTGCTTAGGACCATAAGCAGTTGAGGATAGAACATAATGTGGAAGGATGGACATGCTAGAAAGGGGATGTTGTAAGCTAACCCTAAGTATGACCATCTAGGGTTTGATGACCATAACTGTTAACCATCTAGGGTCAAAAAATTATGACTATGAATCATCAAGGATTAGACGATTGAATCTAGAGACAAGTTATAGGGTATTTAGAAGCAAACACATATTACAAAAGGTGAGAGAACCGTGGTTTTAGTGTTATTGTTGATTTTATGGATTTTTTTTATTGTTTTTTTCAAAGAAACTCTATCTAAAAAAACAAGCAAACAAACATCAAAAAATAAATATGTAAATGTTCAATTAGGTTGTGTTTTGATGTTTGGTATTGTTGGAAATTTTAAGGTTGTTATTTTTGTGTTATTTTTTTTGGTTTTTGTGTTTTGATTTTTTCCTACACCTAATATCTACAAAAGGTGGATGGGGTGGTATCTACAAGGTGTGTTATGCACACTCTCCGATATACCCAAGAGTATGTGGAGAGAAGCAACACACAAATGACCAAAAGGGCTTCCTAGGGTAAGGTTGGCTCAAGGTATCCTAAGGGGTAAAATACCTCCAATATCCTTATTAGGGGGTATAAAAGGTGATGTTGTATAGAACTTACGTAGGCCAAACTGGCTTCCACTTAACCCTCAAGTGAGCTCAATAAAAAGTGATAGTTGCAAACCCACTGATTATTTAACCCCATCAGCAAGGGCATCTAATCCTTAGACTACTCCAAGCTAGTTCCAAGGGTAGTTAGCTTATCGATGATTAAATATAGGAAACTATTTGATCTAACTAAGGTGTCTTAAGGGAATTAATCGATGGTTAGGGATGAATTCTAATGTCACCAATTGGTTTTGCAAAATCATACTATACAAAAATGAAGTGTGTTTTTGGATTTTTGTTTTTTTAAGAAGCCTAACTTTTAATGCACAATAAAAAACTAACCTAAATATGTAAAATACAAAGCAAGAAAACACTAACCGTAAAATGATCTTTTGCTATCCAACATGCAAATAAATAAAACCTATTGTAAAAATGAAATACAACTAATATAGATAGGAATAAGGAGAAAAAATACTACCTAAACAAGGAAAAGAAACTGATTATAAAAAGCAAACAAGAGAGAAGATTTCTAAACTAATGAAGCAAAGAAGGAGTCTATACTAGAGGAAGAAATATAAGGAAGAGACCTATACTAATTTGCACAAAAGAAACACTACTTTGCTATGAGAAGAAACTTCTACTATGAGGGAAGACGGTTACAAAAGAATATCTATTACTAGGAAGAAGAAATGACAAAACAAGGAAAGTGAATCTAAGCTAAAAAAAAAAGAAAAAACAATGCTAGAAAAGAAAATCTATTCCTAATGAAAATAAGAAAAATGCATGGAATGGAAATTAATCTATTATAGAAATGAAAGTATGTAAAAGAAACTCTAATATAATCTAATCTAAGCATAAAAATAAATATATTCTAATAAAGAAAAAAATGATCATGAAATGAAACTACTCTAAGTAAAATATAATCTAAGAAAGGAAAACAAAACCATGAAATTAAAACTATGCTAAGAAAGCATATAAAGGCATGAAATGAAACTATTCTAAGAAAGTAGTAAATAACTTGGAAAAGAAGCTAATCTAATAAAATTATAAAGAACTTGAAGGAAAAACTATTCTAGGAAAACGATAAAATCTTGTATTCTAAGAAAGTCATAAATGAACCTAAAATGGAATCTATTCTAGGGAGGTAAGAAAAGAACACGGAATGAAATCTACTCTAAACAAGCATGCAAAAAATGATGATGATGATGATAGGGTTCATTAAAATTTGGGTACCTACCTACTTTTGATTCCCAAGATCACACGAAGTGTAAGGGAAGAGCATACATAGAATGGGAACTCTTTTTAACATGTAATGCTTATGCAAAAGTGATGTTTTTTAACTTAGAAGGATAGACACTCTTTTGATCTCCAAGATCATCCTAAGGCAAGGAGAGAGTATAAAAGTTCTACCTTCACTTAATGTGATATGTGCGATGAAGTTTGTTGCCTTAGAAGCTATGGCCTACTTTTTATCTCCAAGATCATCCTAGGGTGTGAGGAGAGAGCATATGTAGAGCCACAATCTCTATTTAGTGTAGAATGTAAGGTGCGATGAGAGGTGAAAAAACTACAAAAATAAAAGCAAATTTCTTGACTCCAAAAGTGTTCGTCCTTTTGATTCTTAAGATCACCTTATGGATGAGAGAGGAAAGCATACAAGTGGGAGAGACTACTTTTTTTTAATGTGAAAGCTTAAGAACAATGAAGATAAATTGTCCAGAATAAAGCTTTAAGGTGCAATTTCCTTTACAAAAATTACATTAAAAATAGGGAACAAAGCCTCCTACCTGAGGTCCTACACTGGTTAGGGATTGACAGAGGTTTTTGGTCTATGTCTATGATTAAAACTATCTTTGAGACTCCAGTCATTAGACCCTTGATGGTTCACAAACATAACTGTTTGACCCTATACAATTGAGTTTGGAAGGGGTGTCTTGTTGACAAGGTCTGATGGTCTTGATTTCTTACTTCTCAAGGATTAGTATGTTAGGTTTCTCTTGTAGAAAAGAGTAGTCATATTGATTATAAAATTATTTTTTAATAAAAAATAAAGGAAAGGATAACCCAAAATGAGAAGCCACAGTACAAAGAAGGCTAACTAACAAAAAACAAGATGATTTGCAAGCTATAAAAACGCTAACAAAAATCTTGTAATTTGCAAAAGGAAACTGAAGCCTAGATAAAGAAATAAAAATGCTTGAGAAGTGGGAAGGTGATGTACCTTAGATGCCCCAAAATTGATTGACAATAAGGTGGTAAGGAATCATACACACTTGAGGGTCATTGTGACATGTTTTGGGAGACTGGTACCTGATTGCTAGGTCCAACTTGGAGTGACAAAAAGCTATATTAACAAATTTTTGGGCCTTGATGGTTAGGATTGATAATCATTCAAGGTTGAAAAATGATATTTGAGTGCAAATGATGGGAGACAAGCTCAAGTGGGTCTTGGTTTGGCTAGTTTTAGGACTGTGTTGATGTTGTTTCAAGACTAAAATAGATAATATATAGTAAAGTAAGCAAGAAAACATGAAAAGTACTAAAAGAAACACAAGGCATATGCTAAATAAAATATAGCAAGAGAATGATTAACTATAATGCATACAAAACAAAGAATTCCAAGTGTGGGAAGGGTTTAGGTCCCACCGTGATTGCCAAAATGTGGGATAAAATACACAATTTTTATTGATCAAGAAAGATGTTACAATAAAATAAGGAGTTGTGCACATAGGCTAGGAGGTATGAGAAGTCACATGGTGACTAGGGGCTTAGTGTAGGAGAGTGCTTAGTGGGGGAAGGGGGCTAGAGAGCAATTTTTAATTTTTGTAAGGTTATGAAGTGGGATTGGAGAATTTAGGAATTATTTGGAATTTTTACCAAATTATTTAATTTAACCTTAGGCAAATGCCAAATTGACATTTTTTAGGTGTCTACACAATCAAGGAGGATTTTTAAATTATTATTAATGCTATCAAGAAACTTGATATGCAGAGTGGAACAAACATAAAAAAATTGTTGATATCCATTAAGTTATTAACTATTGTTGAAGGCATTATCTAGAAAATGCCAACATATTTATAGAGAAGGAAATTTTATAGAAAATATTTTAGCCAAATGCAGTGTTAATATTCATCTTGGTGAAATTCAAATTTTAAAAGACAACTAGCGGAGTGAGACTGTATCCCTAAGTAAAAATGATACCAGGGAACTGATTGTGGAAACCTTTTGAGGAAGATAAATATATTTTTGATAAAAATATAAGCTATATATGATTTAATTAACTTGACAAAAATGTAACATATTGTTATTTTAATTGGAGTGGCATAATAGAAGCCACACATAGGTTATTAAAAATGTGTGTATAAATTTCAACTCTAGATGGAAGAAGTACTATAGAAGAAGATATTGGGAAGAAAGTAATCATTTAAAATTTATTAGAGGTTAGGTAGGATACAAATGCTTAAGGTGAGAAATTAAAATTATGCTACTAGAAGTATTTGCAAATAAGAAGAGATTAAAAGGGAAAAATCAATTATTTCAAATATTCATAAAGAGGATCTCGATGGAGGAGCTACAAGATGTAATTTCGTCTTTCAACCCTAATAAGCCAACTAGCCCTGATGGACTTCCTATAAGTTTTTATCAAAATATTCACATATGCTAAAGAATTATATGTTAGATGAGATTGACGAGGCTAGGAAAAATAAGGTTATAATAAGTGATATGAAATACATCCTTATTTCATTGGTTAAATCCAAGAAAGAAAAGATAAAATATTTTGATAATTTTCATCCAATAAGCCTTTGTATCACGATTTATAAGATAATTGAAAAAATCATGGTAAAGAAATAAAAAACATTTTACTTTATGTTAACTCAAAGGTATAAGGTGGTTTTCGTAAAGGTAAGCAACTCCTTTATGGTGTATTCATTGCAAAATATGCCATACATTTTATTTATTCCATTGAAATTGTAGGTATGCTTGTAAAATTATATATTAACAAAGGATATGATAAGGTTTGTTGGAGGCTTGTATATGATACTCTAATAAAGTTTGATTTTGATTAAATTGGGTTTAAATGGATTAGTCGTTATTACAATAGTTCAAATTTTTTTATTTTGATTAATAGATCCCTTTTTGAATACTTTGAACCATCCTATAAACTTTGCAAGGGTGGCCCATTATCTCCTTCTCTCTTCTTTATTCTTGCTAAGGATTTAGGAAGAGCTAGCTCAAAAGTAGAAGTGGATTAAAATAAAAGGTATTTATGTTGCAATAAATGGTTCCTTAAAATATTATATCTAGTTTCTTGATGACATGATTCCTTGGGACACCCCTTAATCAATAGACCCATAAAATTTAAATCAATACTATGATGTTATAAGAAGGATATTGGATAATTGGTCAATACAACAAAACTAGAATTTCTCATCTAATATTGCTTTGGAATTATAATATATTATTATGAAGATTTTAGGTTTAAAATTAAAAAATACCATTAATATATCTAGGTATTTATTTATATAATAAAATAAAAAGGAGCTTTGGGACACAATTTTAGATGGAATGAAAGCTTGTTTAGAAGGCTGGAAAGGTAAGTTTTAAGGATATTGTAACTTAGGAATGCTACATTATAATTTATCCCTGTATATATGATATCATTTTCAATATTGCTAGCAAGTATTACCTTTTTTTTTTAAAAGTGAAAAACCCTTTGCAAGGCCGCCCTGGTCTGAGAGACCACGACCAGGGGGTTCTACACCGTCAAAGTCACCCGGGAGTCACGCCTGGCCCTGCCCGCACCAAAATTATCAATTGGATTTTGGGTGCCCAATTCAAATTTTTGGTAGGGTGGAGATTCGAACCTGGGACCTCCCTTGGAGGATTTCCATCTCCTCTCCAACTCACCTACAACACCGGGTTAGCAAGTATTACCTTTGAATTTTATAAATATCAAAGAAATTTTATTTGAAAATGATGAGAGATAGAAACTAGGTTTCTTGTTGGTAAGTAGGATAGGGTTTATAGAGGAATGAATATTATAGAGATAATATTACCATATTGTGAAATTATGAGTTTGACATTTAGGGTAAAACTTGGTCAAAATTTTTTCAAAAATCACATAAAGTGTTGGGATAAATATGTTATTTTAAAAATATATAGGTTCTCAAGATGTAGTAAAATTGCTAAGGAAATAAACCCTGCCTAGGGGTTGGAAAACATGAAACTTCGTATCAAAGAGATTATAATTGATCAAGAAACATATTAGGTGATTGATCAACTAGGGAGATTTTATTAATGTTAGGTATGATTCTAGGTTGAATTCTTATCTTTTTTATTTTTTTATCCAAAATGGTAACCATTGGTTTGATTTTTGGATTATAGAGGTTAAAAAATAAAAAATCATATTGATGTGTGCACAATTCTAGATCTTGTATTTTTATTGGCAATTTTCTTAAGAGAGAGAGAACCTCAACAAGTAGGAGATGAAATTCAAAAATGCTTTAAAATTTCCATTATCCCTTTTTTTAGACAAGGCTAAGTTGGTTTGAAATCTATCAAAAGATGGTGGATATTCATTCAAGTTGGGATATAAGACTTTAGGGAAATCAGAATTCCCTACTTCCAAGGATTTGTCTTATAAGAGTGTGTGGTCATTTATGGCATTCCCTAATGCCTCAAGATTCCTTTGGTTAGCACTTCAAATTAGAATCCTTACAGATGATAATTTTCATGGATATTTTAAGTGTGTCATGTAAGGAGGAACAAGAAATATTAGATCATCTATTTCTTTATTTCCTTTGCATCACCACTTGGAGATACTTTTATTTAAAAAGAAAGAACCTAATGTGTTGTTATATTAACATTAGAAGACATGATAAAGTGGAAAATAAATTATTTCAAAGCTAAACCATTAGGTATTCTATGAAGTACTGATCCTCTTCTAATTTGTTGGAGTTTATGGCTAAAAAAGAATAATTAAATTTTAAAAAATAAATATCAAAATCATATTCAAGTTTGGATTCATGATTTTTCCTATATTTTAGAATATTTGCAAGCATGGTGATCATCATGGGAACTCTCATGCATGGAAAAACATGTGCTAGCCTCTTCATTATAGTTTTTGAAGATACATGTAGGGGTAATTTTGATAATTGATTTAATTATAAAAATCTACATTCAATATTGATAAAGTAGAAATGTCCTAGGTTTATCAAATTTGATTTTAATGGTGCATCTAAATAAAAACTTGGAAAAATTGACTATCAAATGACATTATCCCATCTAGTTATATTCCTTAACTTTTAACGAGTAGAACAAAGTTCAAATCATGCCAAGCTATACATGCATAATTTCCAAATTATTGTAAGACCACTTTGTGGTGATGATGTAATATGTATGGGGTTCATTACAATCCCATATAACCAATTTAAAAAATATAAAATAAAAACTTGGAAAAATTGACCAAGATGATGTTCTTTAGGATAATGAACGAAAAGTTCTCAACTACTCAAAATCTTATGGAACTTCAATAAACAATTATGCAGAGGCTAGTATACTTATTATAGAGATCAACATAGCCACAAAAAGGATGGAGATATATTTCAATTGAGGAGGATACACATTATTATTAATGTTTTCAAGAAAAGGTTAATAGGATAGGATTAATAATTAGCATCATTTTGGATATTCATCAATTATTGATGAAGGTAGTATCTTGGAAATGCCAATATATCTATGGAGAAGGAAATAGGGTGGAAACCAAGGAATGCTATTTATTTTAGTGTACTTCTAATTTTAAAAGGTAACTAGCTAAGAGATACTCTATCTCTTAATGGAAATTATGTGGATTTTGTAGAGGAAAACTAGAAATTTGAGAGAAATTAAAATATTTTGATTGAAAGGAAAGCCAAATATGATCTAAGTGACCTATTAAAAAGTGTAATATTTTTATGTTTTAATTGCAACCCCAATAAAAACCATAAATAACTTACTTAAAAATACTATTACAAGTTAATTATTTAAATCTAAATTTTTTAACCTTGAAACTATTTGATAATTTTACCTTTCATAGATCACATTGTTTTAAGTGGCGAGTCGCTTTTCGAAGGATTAGAGTTTTTTTCTAAAAAATATCTCATATTTTAGGATCCATATCATCACGAAGGGTTATCCGATTCAACTAATTCTTAGACCAACTTGTGTAGAATTTGAATAGCTTTAAAATGAGTGGTCATATGAAAGAATCCAAGCAATATTGAGGAAGATACGATCTTGTGAAGTCAACCATCTGGAACAAGGGCAATGACAAATTTTCAAGTTCTAAAAAGCAAAATTGCAAATATTTGCCAGCTAGGGTTTGGATGATGGGAAGATAAATGAAGGTCTAGGACTTCAGTGAGGTAAGACATTTTATTTGGACAAAAAAATTCAGCTAAGTTTTTTTTCCCTTATTTATCTTAGAAATTTTGCATGTAAATTATTATATAGTTTTTATCAAATATTATATTTGTTTCAATAGATTTTAAGTTTTAGTTTCCTTTCCATGGACCAATTTATATTTGAATCCTTAGCATATCTAGTGGTAGAGGTTAGTGAGCATACCTCAAAGAAATCCTCATTGTTCCAAGAGATTTTTGGTAAATTAAATGGGTATCGGCTAGGGGCTTCAACCTTGAGAAAATGGATTGATAGGAGTTGGAAGTCTCCAAGAGTGATTCTATCATTTCTTCCCACAGGTTTCTTCCTAGCCATTTTTGTTCTAGGTAATAAAGAGAAAAAATCCTAAAAGGGGTTCTTGATTTATGGAAAGAGCAGGACTCTTTCTTAGCTACTAGTATGAAGTCTTTTCACCTAAAAAGTAAATCTATCCCTAGTACTAGTCTAGGTTAGGATATTTGGGTTACCCATTGAATTTTGAAAAATAGATACCTTCAAGGTAATAGGAAACACTCTAGAATAATTCCTTGATATTTCAAAACTACATAAGATGGATTCTTGGCTATTTATGCTTGGATATTGGTCATGATTGATATAAGTAAAGTTTTACCAAAATCAATCATTCTTAAGTATGGGGATAAGATGTGGATCCAAACCATATATTATGAAAACATATCTTTTATATGTAGAATATTTCATGATGTGGGGCATATTGAGAGATCATGCCATAAGAAAAGCCCAATAGAATCACATGTAGATAACCGCAAGAGAAACTTACAAATGGTTATGGATGAAGATGGTTTTCAATTTCTAAAAAATAGATCTAGAAAAATAAAAGAAAATAAATAGTGCAGACCAGTAAGGAAGGATATTTGAAGAAATACCAACTCTTTTGAGGCTTTAGCCTATGAAGAAAAAGTAGATAAAATTTTTTAGGACATAGTACAACAGTTTTAACATATTAACAAGGAATCATCTATTCAGTATGATCCTAATTTCAGAAATAACGTTCTCAATGAACCTAAGGAATGTGTCTCATCATATTTTGAAGACTCTCTTGAAGTACCATGCACCATTCAAGAGAAAAAAAATGGTAAATAAAATGTATTTTTAGAAGTTAATACCTTTGCCATTAATAAGGAAATACCAAAAAATGAGCAGGACAAGCCAAAAGCTTCTATAGTAGAATCAAGAGAGGATAAATATGATGAAAAATAAAATTGTGAAATAATAATACGACCTACTCCTGATATAAGTAAGGTAAAAAGAGAAAAACCCTCAAATTATCAAGCAAGATCGAAGGAAGCAAGAGCAAACATAGAGAAAGGAAAACAAACTAAGTTGGCTGAAATTATCTTTACGAAACAATAAAATGATATTGGTAATACATAGGTGGGGCCAAAATACCCTAATGAGACATGATTATCATATTATGGAATATAAGGGGTGCTAATACCCCTTCAAAGTAGAGGTGTATCAAGGACCTATGTTTAAGTAATAAGTCTGATATTCTTTGTATCCAAGAAACTAAAATGATAAAAGAAGAAGTTTCAAAAACTATGAAAGAAATATGGAAAATATGTGAATGGGATGCTATATATTCTGAAGGAGTTGTAGGGAGAATTTTAACTTGTTATAATCCTTCTAGAACCTCTTGTGTAACCATTCATAAAACTAGTCATTGGATAGCCTCTTTAGTCACTTGCTACTTTATTGATAATCATTTCATTCTTATCAATATCTATGAACCTAAAACTCAGATAGGTATATTAGAAGTTTGGAGTGAGATTGAAACATTTATGAGAAGTAAAGACCACAAAACCTGATTCATGATCATAGGATATTTTAATTCCATAACCAATTTGGATGAAAAAATTGGAAAATTGGAAAATTAACCCAAAGTATGAGAGATTATTCAGCATTTATTCAAAACAATAATCTATGGGAGGTTGAGTTTGAAGAAGACAACTATACTTGGACCAAAAACAAGAGAGGCCATAACTTAATAGCATAAAAATCATACAGATGCATTCTCTTAAATCATTAGATAGATGAAGGAACTTGTGCTAAAATTAATACCTTAATAAGGATTGATTCATATAACTGGCCAATAAGAGTTAAAATGGTGGTATGTGAATTAAAAAAATTCATATTTTAAATATGAGCAGATGTCAGAAGACCATCCCCAATTTTTTGATATGATAGCTCAAACATAGAATTATTCATGTAATGGTGGGTTGTATGCTGTTCCAAATCAAATTAAATATATGACATAACGAGAACACTTTTGGAAATATTTTTGAGAAGAAAAAAAAACTAAAATATAAACTTTCAAAATTCCAAAAAAACGATCATAATAATCCAGGCTCAGAGGAAAGGGAGTTGCTTAGTGAATACCATAATATTTTGAGCAACGAAGAGAAATTATAGATATTAAAATCAAGATAAACTTGGTTAAAAAGTGATAAAAATACAAAGCTTTTTCATAGGATGGCTATAGTATAGAGATCAACATCTAGAAGGGGTTTGGATTGAAGATCAAAGTGAATTAGAAAAGAGGTAAAGTTTTTTTATCAAAATATTCTAGGATCGGAGGATACTGAAGTTCTTAATGATAAACTTCTTCAAGATGTTCATTTAGTTATAATAAATGAAGACTATAGGAAATTTATGGAGCCTATTACTCTAGAAGAAGTTTAGTTAGCTATTTTATCTTTTAATAAAGATAAACCTCTAAGTCTAGATGGGATCTCTACAACTTTTTACCAGCATAATTGGGATATAATGAAGGATTCTTTATTGATGGTAGTAGAACAGTCTAGGGTAAAACAATATATACCTTACAAAATAAATGCAATATATCTTACCCTAATTCCAAAAAAGGAGGAGGCTAAATTGTTTGATTCTTTTAGACCCATAAGCCTATGTAATATGGCATATAAGATTATCTCCAAAGTGATGGCAAATCAATTAAGGTTATTGTTAGAAAAAAATATTTTAGAAGAGCAAGGAGGATTTCTGAAAGGGAGACAAATTCTAGATGGGATCATAGTAGCTCATGAAGTTATATATTCAACAACTTCAAGAAAAGAAAAAACAATTATCTTAAAAATTGATGAGTGACGTAAAAGGTTTAAAATGATTATGGCATGGTGGTTATAGGGACAGACTGCATGAAGAACTGTGTGGTAGATTTCAATATGGATAGCGCAGAATACTATGGCGACCATAAAATTTGGACAACCTGCTCGGATTTGTGGTAGCTATCGATTCCACCATGTAAATTAAAAAAAAAAATTGATATGAGCAAAGAATATGATAGGGTTAAATGGGATTTTATTTTTTGTAGTTTAAGAAAAGTTTGGACTTAGGAAGAAATGGGTTAGATGGATTAAATCTTGTGTCTCTATAATTTCTTATTCAGTTTTGGTCAATGGGTTAGTAACAAAATATTTTAAATCTAAGAGAGGCCTTAGACAAGGAGATACTCTATCTCCTTATTTATTCATATTAATGGAATAGGTTTTGAGTAGGAACTTAAAGAAGGGTTACAAATATGGGCTTATAAGTGGACTTAAGATTAGTGATAATATTGACAACATCACCCATCAATAGTTTGTAGATGATATAACCCTTTTTGGAAGGGCAAGGATAAATGAGGCCAAAGCTTTGAATAAATTTTTAAAGGAATACAAAAGAGCATAAGTGCAAAAAGTTAATAGGACTAAATCCAAAATTTACTTAACATTCTAGTTAATATCAAAGGAAGAATTTATAGGTTACTTTAAATGGAGGAGGTAAATTTACCAACAACTTATATAGAGATGCCTTTATTTGAGGGGAGAATGAGGATGAGGATAGAATTATGGAATCTAGTTATTAGTAAAGTTTAGAATAAACTTGCATCTTGGACAGGTAGATGGTTATCATTAGCAAGAAGAGTGTAGTTAATCAAGTCAATCTTATAGGCCATTTTAACATATTATATGTCATTGTATTCTATGCCAAAATCAATTGAAAAAAGTTTAATCTATATTATGTGATCCTTCTTATGGTTAGGTTTACATGATAAAAGGAAATTTCCTCTAGTGAAATGGAGCAAGGAGTGTGATGATAAAACTAGGGGAGGTCTTGGTTTAATAGTTATTACAGATTCAAACTTAGCTCTTAGGGGAAAAGTAACTTGGAGATTGTACAAAGAGAGTCAAAGATAATAGGCAATAATTCTTCTAAGTATGTTGATCTCAATGACCCAAGTTTAATATTTACTACATTCTCTCTACCAAATGGTTTTGTTCTTTGGAATGGTTTAAAAAATCTATTGATCTTATGATTACAGGTTTAAGATGGGTGGTGGGAATTGGAGAAAAATTTCTATTTATATGGATACTTGGTGTGATAAAAAACCACTCAATTTAGATCCAATTTTGAAACCTTGGATGATATTACTTCAAGATAAATATGGTGATAGGGTTTCAAAATTTTTGTAAAAGGATAAGGAAGGAAGATACAAATGGAAAGAATTATTTTTTACAAGTATACAAGATATTAATGCTAGGAGGCAATTGAGTAGAAAGATAAAAACTATGATTATTCTAAGGGTATCCAAGGATAAATTGATTTGGGAGTTTAATAGCTTATGAGAATACATAACAAAAAGTGGATATAATGTACAACACCAAAAAAAATAATATACCAAGAATATAGAGAGATATTTGGGATAGCCCAAGCATTCCTAAAGTTAAAATATTTGTTTGGCTAGTAGGTCATAGAAGAATTTTATCCTAGGATAACCTTATGAAAAGGGATTTTCATGGCCCCTCACAATGTGTTCTTTGTAAAAAGGAGAGTATAGACCATATCTTGGGACATTGCTCAATAGTTTGGAATCTATGGCAATGGATTCTTAATATGTTTGGTAAATGCATGGTGATAAATAGCAAAATTGAAGATTGGTTAAAGCAATGGTAGAGCACTTAAGTGAGACTTTATAGACAATGTGGGATATATTAAAAGATACAATACTTTGAACTATATGGATAGAAAGGAATATAAGAATATTTAAAGGAAAGGCAAGAAGTTTAGAGGTAATGAAAAGGAAGATATGTTTAGCCAGAGAGGAGTCTAAACCAACCTTATCAACTCATCCAGTCCCTAATATGGAAGCAGAGAGCCTTGATATATGGAATCAAGTCATTAAATGGAATTATGATGTTGGGTACAAGAGGAGCAAAAAGTAGGTATATAATATAAAGTGCAAATCACCAGATGTGGAGTGGGTTAAATTGAATTTTTATGGAGCATCTAGAGGAAATCCAGGACCAACAAGAGGATGAGGAATAATTAGAAATAATAGAGGATATATTTTATCTCATTATACTTTCAATAGTGGATTTAAGACAAATAATGAAGTTGAAGCTTGGGTGTATTTAGAAGGGTTAAAAATATACAAAAAATAAAATGGAATAAAGTATGGATGAAAGGTGATCCTCTCATAGTAATAAATGCAATTTTGAGGAAAGTAAAGGCTTCATGGAACATACAAGAGATAATTATAAAATTCAATATCTTGTTAGAGAGTTTGAAGAAATTAGGTTTACACATACTTTAAGGGAAGGAAAAAAATGTGCAGATAGGCTTGCCAATAGAGGGGTTTTGATCGAGGATCATGAAGTTAAATTCTCCTTTCCATGGTTAGAGGAAGTAGTAAGTTTAGCTGAAGTTGACAAGAAAATGTTGATTTGCCTGAATCAAATAATGATTAAGATTTACTTTAATGTTTTTCATTGGTAATATCTACTTTATTTTATAACAATAATGTGTTTTCATATAAATTATTTATTATATTTTTTGTGGTTGCACTTGTATTTTAGGAAGGAAACTAGCAATCCATATTTTGTAAAGTAGAATATGATAGTGTGATGTTTTGGAAATATTAGTCTACTAAGATGTAATGCATAGATAGTAGAGGTGAAGTTTTGGTATTGTGAAGGATGCTATAGAAAAATGTCAAGAAGGATGCTGAATTTTGGAATATCTGTATTCACATAGAAAATTGAAAAAATCCAAAAAATAAAAATCAATAATTTAGACGTTTTATATAAAATAATGTAGGTTTCTAGCTATAACATCTCAATTGAGATGAGAAGTGTTTATATTTGTAAACTCTCAAGCTTTAAAGAAGAGAGTTGTAATTTTTCAAGGGTGGGGTACCCTAGTACAACTCCTTATTATTCAACCAAAAAAATTTACCTTTCGTAAAGTTTCCTTATTTTTAATAGCAATTGATGATTGCTAGTTTTTCCTATATTTTAATCTATAATTAACACCATATTTTTGTCCAAAATTATTATTTTTATTATATGTTTTGTTAACAATAATTTTGGATAGTATAATAAGAAGTTTCTTAGAGATAACTCCATGAAAAAATGCATAGATAAATGTATTAAAAATACATGTTACCATTGTTTTTTAATTCTTATAAGGAGCAAATTTATATGTGAATGACATATTAGTAAATATTTATTGAGGGAAGTAACAAATAACATTTTTATATTTTTTTTGCATAAGGGACCTCTATAATACCTTAAAATTTGAGATAAAAACATGGATTTTTATGAAGGGTTTTGGTCCCCTCATATTTGGGTTTGAACTTGGATCTCTTGAATAAACTCAAAGACATACCACTATGATATCCTTGATGGGTAACATTTTTGTAAAGCACAAATTTTTGAAATGGGTCTTGGTCCCCTTGTATTAGAGCTTGAACTTGGGTCTCTTGGATGAAAAATCAAAGACATACCACTACAATATCCATCATAAGACTAATATTTTTAGGGTAAATCATGGGTTTTTGCAAGGGGTTCTGATCCCCTTGTACCAAGGTTTGAACTTAGATATTTTGGATAAAAATTTGAAGATATACCACTATGGTATCCTCATGAGACAATAAAATTTGAGTAAAAAATGTGGGTTTTTATGAGGGGTCCCAGTCCCCTCATACCAGAGTTTGAACTTGGGTCTCCTGAATGAAAAACCAAGGGCATACCACTATGGTATCCCTCATAGAAAAACTCAAGTCTCCTAAATAAAAACCCAAGGACATACCACTATGGTATCCCTCATAGGAAAATTTTAGGGTAAAGCATAGGTTTTTTGAAAGGGGTCATGATCCTCTTGTATCGAGGTTTGAACTTAGGTTTCCTAATGAAAACCCAAAGATATACCATTATGGTACTCCTTACAAGACTAAAATTTTTGAGTTAAAAATGTGGGTTTATATGAAGGATCCCAATCCCCTTGTATTGGGGTTTGAACTTGGATCTCCTGGATGAAAACCCAAAGATATACCACTATGGTATCCCTCACAAGACTAAAAATTTTGAGTTAAAAATACAGGTTTTTGAGAGGGGTCCTAGTCCTCTCATACTGAGGTTTGAACTTGGGTCTCATTAATGAGAATCCAAATACATACCACTACAATATCCCTCATGAGTAAAATATATTAGGGTAAAGCATGAAATTTCATTAGGGGTCTTGGTACCCTTATATCAGGGTTTGAACTTGGATCTCCTGAATGAAAACCCAAGGACTTACCACTATAGTATCCCTCCTAGAACTAAAAAAGTTATATTAAAAACATGGGTTTTTATGAGGGATCCTGGTCCCCTCATACCATGGTTTGAACTTGAGTCTTCTGAATCCCAAGGACTTATCACTATGGTATCCCTCCTAGAACTAAAAAAGTTTGAGTTAAAAAATTGAAATTTTATGAGAGGTCTTGGTCCCCTTGTATCGAGGTTTGAACTTGGATCTCCTAAATGAAAACCCAAAAATATACCACTATGGTTTCCCTCATAGGAAAATTTTAAGTAAAAAATGTGGGTTTTTATGAGGGGTCTTGGTCCCCTCGTATCGAGGTTTGACCTTAGGTCTTCAAAATGAAGACCCGACAACATGCCACTATAGTATCCCTCACGAGACCTAAAATATGGAGTTAAAATTCAAATTTTTATGAAGGGTCCTAGTGCCTTCATACCAAGTTTTGAACTTTGATCTTCTAGATAAAAACCCAAAAACCTACCACTATAATATCCCTCCCATGAAGTTTATATTTTAGTATGTTGCTCATTTTTTCTAAACTTTTTCATGGTTATCCATTGAGTTCTCAAGCCTTTACAAGCCACCACAAACAATAATAAGATGATAAAACATTTAATAGTTTCTACATTATATTTAATGTCCTTTGATACCATTCCAACAAGTAGCAAGAGATATTTTCATGATAGAGTAATAATTATGACCACTCTAGATTATTTTGGTTGCACTACCATTGTTATAGATTTTTGTTACTCCAACATTACCATAGATGGTTTGCTGCCCACACATCCATGATTCTATATATTTCTTTCTTTATACATGTCATTTTATGCTATATATTTTCCTAGTCTGACAGTGACAGGATTTATAGGCAACTCAATACTAGGTTATCTAATAGCCCTAAATCAACCTTGGGTTTCACAACTACTTCTTTCATCCTCCCTAACACCTCACTATGATCAAATTTTTCTATCATCATTGAATCTATGCATTGCTTGGCGTTACTCATATATAATCAATATTTGTATCCCATCCCTTGTTGTTGCACTCCATATATCCTTCTCTCTTTTTACATTTTTCTATTGAAATATTTTTTAATGATAGTAATATATGTGTTAATATTCCCAAATGGTTGTGTGTTATTCCCCTATTGAAAAGTGTAGCTCTTGGTATTACAAGGGGTCATGGTTGGGAGGGGACTGCTCAACCCTATGCGTTGGTCGTAGAGGTTTATCACACTAATCACAATAATTTAATCTAGAATATAGAAAATTTTGTGAAAGTCTTGGATGTTGGTAGAGGTTGACCCAAATTCCATTCCCTCTATGTCCACCCTGTAGATACAAGGTGTAGTTGGAAATGTCCTATGTGCTGGTAGAGGTCAACAAGGCTCCATTCCCCCTGTGCCCACCCTATTGATACCCAAATGGCTGTGTTATTCCCCTATTGATAAGTGTAGCTCTCGACCTTATGAGGGGTCATGGTTGGGAGGGGACTGCTCAGCCCTATGCATTGGTCATAGGGGTTTATCACACTAACCACAAATATTTAGTCCGAGGGGGGATAGCATAACGATTCGGGCTTTGATTCTTCTTTGGGAAGTCTAAGGTTCAAACCGTGGTGTGGGTGAGTGTGTGAGGGGGTGGATGTGTGGTGGTTGTGTTAAATTCCCTATTGATAAGCATAGATCTTGGATTTACGAGAGGTCATGGTTGGGAGGAGACTGCTCAACCTTGTGCATTGGTCATAAGGGTTTATCACACTAACAAAATAATAAATATATATATATATATATATATATATATATATATATATATGTGTGTGTGTGTGTGTGTGTGTGTGTGTGTGTGTGTGTTAATATCTTCCCTTCATTTTTTTTAATTGTGGATTCTTACATACTAAAAAATGATGGACAGTTAGGGTTGTTTCAATTCTCAAAGTGTTACAAGGGAGTTATCACAACATTCCACATTCCCAGTCATCACTATAGCTAGATCTAACTTTAATAATTTTTCTCTATGAAAATTGCCTTCTATTGAATGAAATTCTCTTCCTCTTGTTGTACATTATATTTTTAGTTTGTTTAACATATTTCAAAAAAATTTCTTTGGGGTTAAGTATATGTTTTTTATTGAATGTTGTAATTTGATTTTATTGGTGAAGGTCAACATTATGTGATGTAAAAATGTATAAACCTTCACTTAATAATTATGAAATTTAGTTATTAATTATTTATGTATAAATCTAAGGGCCCATGGTTAACTTTGTCATGGTTAAAATCTAACTTGTAATTAACTTTAAGCCTTTATGTTATATTGGCTTAGGTTAATAATATTATGATATTATTATTGTTGAAATTTAGTATTGGTATAAATTCCTTCCATCCACTTGATCCATTGGATTGGAGTGTTTTGATTCATATATATAGATAATACAATAATTATAAGTGCTCAAGAGCACCTATAATTCATGTCTACCATTTTACTATTTTTGCCCTTGTTCTTTCAATATAAAATTTGAGTAAATAGATTGCTTTTATTCATTATTGGAAAGTATTTTAAAATCCATCATGGTATTAGAGTAGGTATGGAGTGTTGGTACTCCAAGACACAAAAGGTTTGTTTGGAGATTTTTATTTTTATTCCAATTACAATGACAAATTACTTCTCAGAGCTTTATACATGTCTTCAATAATGAAAGGATCAAAATAAAGAATTTATTTCTTATTATTATTCCTTGCAAAAAATCAGAAGGAATTTATAAAAAATTTATTGAACACACTCACACACATCCATGACGGTTTGAACTTGGGTCTCCTTGATGAGAACCCAAAGACATACCAATATGGTGTCCCCATAGGGAAAATATTTGATGATTTTAAAAAATATTAATCTAGGGCTATTTGAAGGGCAAATTTCTAGATGCCATAACTTTTGCATATGGAAGCATTTTGAGCCCTTTTTTAAATTGCATGATTTTTTGAGATCTTTGCACTAGAGGTATTTGTTTAAGGACTTATTATAGGTGGAGAGATGTCTAAGTAGATGATTGTATTCTAGAACTATATCCCCCATCCAAAAGATTAAATTTATAATATATTATGGAAAAATAATCTTTGGTCCATATTCATGTTGGAGACAATTGAATTTGAGGTATTGCAAGTAGTTATTGGATATTTTAGATGCACACAAAAAAGTATTTAGAATTTGCTCTTGTCAATTCCTCCTCTTTCTATTAGATGCTTGTTCTATCAGTTTATTTTATGCATGAAGATATAACCCTTCATGATCTTTTCTCTCCTCTATTTTATGTCTAGTTATTCTTGGGGTTTTGTGATGAATCTTATCATAAAAAAACTTATGCAAAGTTTCTTTTGGTGATGATGATCAAGTGGACCAAGGGTAAGATGATGTCTACAAAGAATAAGTTATAAAAGGGAATGTCAATTTTTCAAGTCTTCCCTTATGTGATTATAGAATATTGGAGCAATTTATAATAGTGAGTATCTTTATCTCATCTTCTTCACGTGAAATTATAGAGGAGGTGTTCTTTGTATATGTGTGAGAGTATTTAATATTGGTTGTGGTGACTATAGTCAAGCCTAAGTATTTTCTTGTGCAAGTATAGGGACACATTCACATAAGCAAACTTCCATATGATGAAAAGGATTCATATGGGTATTCCTCATGAACAAAGATCAACTAGAACATTCGTTAAGGGGGAAGATGTTGTTGTCACTAATTTATTTTCTCCTTGGACCCTTAGTTCAGACTATGAGGGTGTGTTGAAACTTATAATCTAATTTTATTAGACAAGGTCAATATTGCATAATGTAAACATGTGTAAGCTTACCAAAAATCATTATGCAATGTATATATTAATTATTTATGTATAAGCCTAAGGACCCATGATTAATATTATCTTGGTTAAACTCTAAGTTGTAAATAACTTAAAACTTTATGTTATGTTGCTTAAGTTAAAGTCTATTATTATGAATTCATCTAACTTCATGAAATATTAAGGTAATTTTTTTCGAAAAAACATCTCATCTTTTAGGAGCCATATCTTTGCGAAGGGTTGCTAATTCAGATGATTCTTGGACCATTTTGTGTGGAATTTGAAGAGATTTAAAATGAGTGGTCATATGAATGAATCCCAACAACATTGAGGGAGATATAATCCTATGAAGTCAGCCATTTAAAAAAAGAGAAATGACACTTTTTCAAGTCACAAAAAGCAAAATTACAATATTTGTATGCTAAGGTTTAGATGATGGGAGGAGCAATTGAGGACTAGGGATTTAGTGAGGTAAGATATTCTATATGGGAATATAATGTTTTAGCTAATTTTATTTTCCCTTCTTTATCTTAGAAATTTTGCTTGCAAATCATTATAATTATTTTACCAAATATTATATTCACTATAGGATATTCTGGTAAATTTTATTAGATTTTGAGTTTTAGTTTCTTTTCTATGGACTGGTTTATAGCTAAATTCTTAGAACCATATCTAGTAGTAGAGGTTAGTGAGAAAAAAATAGAGTATTAATCCTTGCTACTTAAATACAGGGTAATTTTTGGTAAATTTAATGGGCATTGGCTAGGGGCTTCAACCTTGGAAAAATGGATTGATAGGAGATGGAAGTCTCCAAAAGTGATTCTATAATTTCTTCCCAAAGGTTTCTTCCTAGCCATTTTTTGTTCTATGTAAGAAATATATAGAATCCTAAAAGGGGGTCCTTTATTTATGGGAAGAGGACTCTTCCTTACCCTCTGGTATGAAGGCTTTTCACCTGAAAATGTAAATATATCCCTAGTACTAGTCTAGGGTAGGATTTATGGGTTGCCCATTGATTTTTGGTAAATGGATACCTTAAAGGCAATAGGCAAAACTCTAGGAGATTCCTTAACCAAGCTAGAAGTAAAATTTGGGGGAATTAGGAAACTAACCCAAAGTATGAGAGATTTATTAGATTTTATTCAAAATAATAATCTATGGGAGGTTGATTTTGAAGAAGACAACTATACATGGACCAACAATAGGAGAGGCCAAAATCTAATAGAAAAAAAATTAGACAGATGCATTCTCTCATATCATTGGCTAGATGAAGGAACTTGTACTAAAATTAATACCTTGACAAGGATTGGTTCAGAAAACTAGCCAATAAAAGTTAAAATGGTGGTAAGTGAATTAAAAAAAAAGATCATAAATTAAATATGAGAATATGTGGGATTACCATCCTAAATTTGTTGATATGATAGCACAAATGTGAAATTATTTATAAAATAGTGGGTTGTATACACTTCTAAAACAAATTAAATTAATGACATTTAGATTAAAAGAATGGAACAAGAAAACTTTTAAAAATATTTTTAAGAAGAAAGAAGAACTAAAAGATAAACTTTCAAAATTCTAAAAATATGATCATAATAATCCAAGCTTAGAGGAAAGGGATTTAGTGAATATCATAATATTTTGGGTAAGGAAGAGAAATTTTGGAGATTAAAATCAAGATAGAATTGGTTAAAAGGAGAAAACAACACAAAGTTTTTTCATAGGATGACAATAGTATAGAGATTAGCATCCAAAATTAGTATAATTAGATCAACGCAAGGGGTTTGGACTGAAGACCAAAGTGAAATCAGAAAGGAGGTAAGGTATTTTTATTAGAATATTCTAGGATCAGAGGAGTTTGAAGTTCTTAATGATAAACTTCTACAAGAAGTTCCTTTAGTTATAATAGATGAAGATAATAGGAAACTGATGGATCCTATTACTCTGGAATAAGTGAATCTAGCTCTTTTCTCTTTTAATAAGGATAAATCCCTAGGTCCAAATGGGCTCTCTGTAGCATTATATCAACATAATTGGGATATAGTGAAGGATTATATATTGGTGGTAATGGAATAGTCTATGGTAAAACAATAAATACCTTATAAAATAAATGCAACATATCTTACCTTGATTACAAAAAATAAGGATGCAAAATTATTTGATTCATTTTGACCCACATGCCTATGTAATATGACATATAATATTATTTCCAAAGTGATGACTAATTAGTTAAGACCATTGTTAGACAAAATTATTTTAGAAAAGTAGGAAGGATTTGTGAAAGGGAGACAAATTTTGGATGGGATATTAATAGCTCATGAAGTTATGCATTCAACAACTTCAAGAAAAGAGAAATAAATGATCTTAAAACTTGATATGATTAAGGCCTATGATAGGCTTAAATGCAATTTTATTTTTTTAGTATTAGAAAATTTTGGATTTGAAAAGAAATGGGTTAGATGGATTAAATTATATGTCTATATAGTTTCATATTTAGTGCTAGTCAATGGGTTAGTAAAAAAATCATTTAAAGCCAAGAGAGAGAATATACAGGGAGATCTTCTATCACCATATTTGTTCATTATTAAGGCAAAGGTTTTGGGTAGGAACTTGAAGAAGGCTTACAAATATGGTCTTATAAGTGGACTTAAGGCTAGTAATAACATCGACAACATCACCCATTAACAATTTGTAGATGATACAACCTTTTTAGTAGGGAAAGGGTAAACAAGGCCAAAGCTTTGAATAAATTATTAAAGGAATATGAAAGAGCATCAAGTTAGAAAGTTAATAGGACAGGATCCAAAATTTAATTTCTAAACACCCCAACTAAAATAAAAGTAGGGATAAACAGGTTACTTCAAATGAAGGAGGTAAATTTATCAGCCACTTGTCTAGGGATGCCCTAATTTGAGGAGAGAACGATGATAGAATTATGGAATCCAATTATAAGTAAAGTTCAAAATAACTACCAACATGGAAATGTATATCATTATCATTAGAAAGAAGAGTGTAGCTAATTAAAACAGTCTTATAGGCCATTCCAACATATTATATGTCCTTGTATACTTTGCCAAAATTTATAGAAAAAATTTTAATCGATACTATGCAATCATTTTTGTGGTCAAGATTACATGATAAAAGGAAATTTACTTTTTTGAAATGAAGCAAGGTGTGTGAGGATAAAACTAGGGGAGTTCTCAGTTTAAGAGTTCTTACGGATGTAAAATTAGCTCTTAGGGGGAAAGTAATTTGGATATTTTACAAAGAGATACAAAGATAATGGACAAGAATTCTTCTAAGTATGTCCAATGACCCAAGATTAATATTACTGCATTTTCTCTACCAAATGGTTCTACACTATGTAACAATTAAAAAAATAAATTATAGTGATTAAAGGTTTAATATGGGTGGTGGGAACTACAGAAAAATTTCTATTTGGATGGATACTTGGTATGAAAAAAATACTCAATCTAGATCTAATTTTGAAACCATGGATGAGATTACTTTAAGAGAAATATGGTGATAGGATTTCAAACATTTTATACAAGGGTACAAAAGGAAGATACAAATGGAAATAATATTTTTACAAGTATACACGACATTGATGCTAGGAGGCAGTTGAGTATAAAGATAACAATAATTATTATTTTGAGGGGAGCCAAGGATAAGTTTATTTGGGAGTTGAATAGATCAGAAGAATACACAACAAGAAGTGGATATAATATAAAGCACCATCAAAATAGGAATATCACAAGAATATGGAGAGATATTTGGGATAGCCCAAGCATTCCTAAAGTCAAAATGTTTGTTTGTCTAGTAGGTCATAGAAGAATTTTATCTTGTAATAACCTTATGAAAGGGGGTTTTAATGGCCCCTCAAAATGTGTTCTTTGTAAAATGGAGGAGGATAGTATAGACCATCTCTTGGGACACTGCTCAATAGTCTAGAATCTATGGCAATGGATTCCTAATATATTTGGTAGATGCATGGGGATGAATGGAAAAATTGAGGAATGGTTAAAGAAATAGAAGAGCACTTCTAAAAGTGAGGCTTTATAGAAAATATAGGATATATCAAAAGATACAATACTTTAGACTATTTATCTAGAAAGAAAAGCAATATAGAGATAATGAAAATGAATATTTATTTAGCCATAGAGGAGTCTAAACCAACCCTATCAACTCACCCAATTCGTAATCTGGAAGTAGAGAACCTTGATAGATGGAGTAAAGTAATCCAATGGATCATGATTTTGGGGATAGGATAAACAAAAATAAGGTAAAAAATATAAAGTGGATATCACCAGATGTGGAGTTGGTCAAATTGAATTTTGATAGAGCATCTAAAAGAAAAATAGGACCAACAAGAGGAGGAGTAATTAGAAATAATAGAGGAGATATTTTATCTCATTATGCTTTTAATAGTGGATTTAAGATAAATAATGAAGCTAAATCTTGGGCGACTTTGAAAGGGTTAAAAATATGCGACAAATGAAATGGAACAGAGTATGGATGGAAGGTGTTTCACTCATATTAATAAATGCAATTTTGAGGAAAGCATAGGCTAAATGGAACATATAAGAGATAATTGTGGAAATTCAAGACCTTGCTATATAATTTGAAGAAATTAGGTTTACACATATATTAAGGGAAGGAAACAAATGTGTAGATAAGCTAACCAATGTAGGGGTTTTAATTGAGGATCATGCAGTTGAATTCTTTTTTCCTTGGTTAGAGGAAGTAGTAAGTTTAGGTGAAGCTGACAAGAAAATATTGATTGCCTGAATCAAATAATGATTAAGATTTACTTTAATGTTTTCCATTATTATTATTGTATTTATCTTATAACATTAATGTGCTTTCATATATACTATGTATTATAATATTTGTGGTTGCATTTGTGCTTCAGGATGGAAATTAGAAATCCATATTTGGTAAAGTGGGCTATGATAGTGTGATATTTTAAAAATATTACTCTACTAAGATGCAATGCATAGATAGTAGAGGTAAAGTTTTGGTATTGTGAAGGCTATTGCAGGAAAATATCAATATGGATGCTGAACTCTAGAATATTTGTATTCACAAAAAAATTGAAAAAGTTTCAAAAAATATAAATCAAGAATTTAGACCATTTATGTAAAATGATGTAGGTTTCTAGCTGTATAAACTCATTTGATATGATAATTGAATATGTTTGTAAAATATCATGCTCTAAATATGAGATTTATGATTTGTCAAGTGTGGGGGACCCAAGTACAACCCCTTGTTCTCCAGTAAAAAAAATGTTGGCTTAAGTTAATGATCTCATATAATTATTATTATTGAGGTTTAGGTATTTATATAAATTACCCCATCCACCCAATACCTTATACCAAAGTGTTATTATTCTTAAATATTGATAATATAATTATTATTGGTGAAAATGGAACCCATCATTTGTATCTATCATTTTCTATTTTTATCGTTTTTTCTTTTTGTATAATATTTTGAGTAAATTGATTGCTTCTATTTTTACTAGAAATTATAACCCAATTTTTTTTAGGAGTGCTCACTTCTTTGGTGCAAAAATAAAACAACAACTACAAAATACAAATAGGGGAGGGATTTTAAGATCTTGAGTCTATATTACAAGTAGTTTTTTGTAGCCATGCTCATCATGTGCCCTTCCTATGAAAGGTCACCATATTTAGCCCATTGTTGTTGACCATGCAACTCACCCTCTTATCCATATGGTCATAGGTGCATCACTTATGTAGTGCCTATAACGATAGCTAGTGGCTCTATCAACCACTCCAATATCAGGTAAATGTGCAACTTCTCCATGTTGTCTTTTGAAGCCTTACTACCACAAAATATCACAAGTTATCTCACAATATCACATAGGTTTCAAATATAAAATAACCACAATATTAAAGATCAAATAATGATAATATGAGTAGAATGATATGATAAAATTAATATGTATATCAAGGCTTGTATAATAAATAAAATAAAATTCATTTATATACTAAAATATGAATGTAAATAACCAGAATCATTCATGTACTATGCATGAAGAATAACTTACAATATTAATTGCTCAAAATGTATACAAGCTTTATTGCTCCTCTTCTTGTTACAAATTTGAATATGAATCCTTGATTATTTTCTTCAATGATATTACTTTCCTATGGATATTTGTCTCTATAATATATCAATAGTAATGTGACTCTTCAAGTACTTGACTATTGCTCTCCATATGCCAAGTCTCATGACTCTTGGCTTATCATATTACCACTTGCATACTTGATGAACACTTGACTCTAGACAATTGCACACATGAATCTTGAACTTCTACATGAAATACTAATATAAGACACTTGTGCACATCCTCACATTATATATTTGCACTATTTCATACAATACACTTGTGCACATTCTATCAATCTACACTCACACTCTAACTAACATTGAAGAACACAAGCTTATACTGAGAGGGGGGTGAACAGTATAAGACCACTTTTTACTTTTCTTTCCCAATAATATTATGCAATGTATAGATAGCAATATCAACAGCAGTAATCAAAGCAATGCACAAATCACCACACACAATAGAGACACCAAATTTACGTGGTTCACCCAATGTGGGCTACTCCACGGAGAAAATATTTCACTAAAATTTTCTCAATCAATCTCTTGGGAATCCTTTCCCTATTACAATGTTTATGGATCTCTATCCAAAGGAGACACCAATCCCCTAATCAAGTTCGTGGATCTCTATCCACAGGAGAACTCCTTTCTCCTTAGCTCTGACTGGTGATCTTCTAGAAGAACTGTTGCCCCCACTACTCTGGCTAATGGATCTCTATCCACTGAAGACTCCTGTCCTCACTACCCTGGCTAATGGATCTCTATCCACTAGAGACTATCATCCTCTATACTCTATCACCTTCAAAGCTCTATCTCAAATCTGCACTAAACACAGTCCTTCGATCTAGCACAAATATATCCTCAATATCTATCTCGATCTACACTAAACATATCCTAATCTTACCAAGATCTATCACAAATATATCCTCAATATCTATCCTCTGATATACACTAACCACAGTCCTTCATCTAGCACAAATCTATCCTCAATATCTATCCTCATCTATTGCACTAAACATAGTCCTTCGATCTAGCACAAATTCTATCCTCAATATCTATCCTCAAGCCTTAACACAAAGCTTGACTCAATCTCAAATCAACTCTACTAGATCTACCCCAAACCTTAACTCAAGGTTTGAACAAATCAATCAATCAACTCTGCTCTCAAGTCTTCTCAAATACTTATCTCAAATATACCTTGTAAGCTTCCACAAAAGCTCACACCAATCTATCCACAAGTCCTCTCTAGAACTTGTCCAAATATGCTCAATAAGTCCTCACTAGAACTTATCCAAATATACTCTCAATATGTATTGTAAGCTTTCACAAAAGCTCACACAAATCTATCCACAAGTCTTCTCAAAGACTTACCTCAAATATGCTCAACAAGTCCTCACTAGAACTTGTCCAATCTCATAGAAACATAAAGAGAATTGTTAGAGACTCAATATGCTCTACATTCATCACAATGCTCAATCACTTTCAATCACTCTCTTAGAAACATATAGAGAATTGTTAGAGACTCAATATGCTTCACATTACACACAATACTCAATCACTTTCAATCACTCTCTTAGAAACATATAGAGAATTGTTAGAGACTCAATATGCTTCACATTCACCTCAATACTCAATCACTTTCAATCACTCTCTTAGAAACATATAGAGAATTGTTAGAGACTCAATATGCTTCACATTCACCTCAATACTCTCAATCACTTTCTCAACTCAATTCAGAATATAGAATAATTTATTTCATAGAACTTGAACAATCACTTCAACACATTCACTTGACTAGGCTCAACCAACTCTACTCAACCAATCACTCAATGAAATAATCCTTGCTCACAAACCCTAGTCCAATCACATGAACAATCACTCAAATGTTTCCAACAATGCTTATCAATCAATTCTCACATAACAATGATACTCATGTTCTTTCCAAACCCTAGTTCAAGTTCTTCACTCAACTTAATCACTTCAACAACAATGCTTATAAAACAAGGTTTTATCAACAACTCTTTTATTCCAGAAAACCTTAAAGCATTAAATCAAAACACTCTCAACAATGCTAACCAAACAATCCTTTTCACTCCAACTTTTCATACACAACTTTCAACAATCACTCACTAGGAAGAATATGCCCATACCTTTTGTTGGATGTAAAAGTGCCTTTGGAAAAACTTGTCTTAATCACAATTTCCTTCTTTCCAAATTCAATGGTTAAACACAACAATATCACTTCAATACTTTCTCAAAAATATTCCCTTAGACACAAAATAATCACAACTCAATTTATGCCTTATTGCTCCCTTTTAAAAATAACACTCATCATAACATACATAAAAATAATTTCTTTGATACACCTTATAAACTCCAACTTAAAATAATATCCAACACCATAAAATATCAACCAAACACCTTACAATCCTTTCAAAACATTTGAGAAAATAACATTAAAAATTTAATTTTGCAAAACCCTTATAACTCCCTTTGCAACCTTAGAACCAAATAAAAATATGCAAAAATTAATTTTTAAATGCCCAAACTATATTCCCAAAATTTTTGATGACCAATATCAAAGCATACCTCTTTCTTCCCCAAAAGGGGATTCAACGAGATTCGATCCACCGTCTCCTCTATCCTAAGTGCCTTAGCACTTGGGAGCCCACCGCATGGGCTACTAATGCCCACGTGAAGGAAGGAAGAAGTCCTTCCTCTTATGCCTCCGTCATCATCTTGTCTTTCACAAATTTTACACGCTTTCTCTCTTCCTTGGATGCAACGCAAATTACAAGGCTCACAATTTATTTCGAAGGCATGGTAATGTTTGGTGAAGTGGGTGTTCCCCCTTATATACACATTTTTAAACTTCTCCTCACATTGGTGCTTTGTCATTCAAAATCGAATTTTGAATTTTAATTTTAATAACCCACCTTAGGGTTATTTAACCTTAGCTTAAATTAATTTATAATTAATAATTAAATTAATTAATAATTAATTTAAATAACTTTATAAGTTAAGTAAATTAACTAATAAATTAATTTATAATTAATTTTAAACTTCCTTTGTATAATATTATAAAATAATATTATAATATTATTCACTTGGGCTTCTTTTAGCATTTTGGACCAAATCTGACTTCCTAGAACCGGGTCTTGAAACTGAAACCAAATTATCCTTTTGCATTTATTGGAGAACCAAAACTGATGCTGCCAACTGAAACTGCCACTGAAAGCTTGACATCAATGACCACTCACTTTTGACATCAATGACAACTTATCACTCAAAATGTCCAACAATATCCCCCTTTGTCATTGATGGCAACCCAAATTATTTTTACCAAAACTTGACCTTTTTCCTATTCTACTCCCCCTAGGAAACTACTCCCCTGACTCAATGCTCTCTCCTTAAACCAAATCTCTCCCCCTTACTCAAATATCTCCCCCTTTGACATCAATGGCAAAGGGTCACCTTTGGGGCTCGGGGCTAAGAATGAATCTCTTAGCTTAGCCCCTCCCCCACCTCCTCTTGAGGTGGTTAATTCTAGGGTGGGAGTATTTCTACTCCCAACAAGCATTGGTCTTTACCTTTATCCTCTTTTCTTCTCATATGATCCTTCTAATTTCTTTGACTATTCTTGTTCCTATTCCTATCCATGTCCACATTCTTATTCCTATTTATATCCATATCCATATTCCTTTTTTTCTATTCTTTTTCCTGTTCCTATTCTTATCCATATTCATATTCTTGTTCCTATCCATACCCATATTCTTGTTCCTGTTCCTATTCTTGTTCATGCTTGATTCTGGAATGTCTGCTCTACACCATTTTGTTGTATGTCCATCATTATTGCACTTATAACACTTAATGTTATTATTCCTTGGAGGTGCAAATATCTTAGGATTTCTCCTAGTGAAGCCATATCCTTTTCTATCATGAACCCTGCAATCCATTGCCTTGTGACCAAACTGATTACATGAGTAGCAATACCCATGGAAAAGTTGTCTATTTTTGAAATTCCCATTTTCCTATCTTTCATGTGTCCTGCACTGTGAAGCCATGTGTCCAAACCTGTGACATGAGAAACACCTTCCATTGAAATTTCCTTGTCTTGACCTCATTGGTCTCTTAGTCTCTCTTAACCTATTATGATTGTTGTTCCATCTATTTCTTCTTTGTGCATTGTTCCTTTCCTTGTTGAAATTTCTATTGTCCAACTCATCCTCAGATGTCTCACTTTCTCTTACACTATCTTCTTCTGAAGTTTCTTCTTCTTCAGAACTTGAGGTTGACTCTTCTTCTTGTTTCTTTTGAGCCTGTTCAAAACCAAGACCTATTTTGTTTGTTGACCTTATTTGTACCTTGATCATCTTATCCACAATTTTTGAGCTCTTTCCAAACTTGTGTAGCTTATCCTTAGATTTTTCTAAATCTTCCCTTAGTAGAGCTACTTCTTGTTCTAACCTTTCACATTCTAAGACCTTTGCTTCTAACTTATCCTTGAACTTCTTTGTCTTAGCCATTGACTTGTTTAGATCCTCTATAAGATTTCTTCTCTCTTCATCACATTCTTGAAACTGAAACTCAAGTTTAGAGTTTTGCTTTCTTACCTTCTTTACTATGTCAAGAGCATAAATAAGTTCTGCCTTAAGATCAAATCCTTCTTTATCTGATTCTTCCTCTATTTGTTTGCCTTTGTCTACATCTTCATTTTCTTTTGACTTGTCTTCTATAGGATCACCTTCTTCTTCTTCTAGTGCCATTAGAATATTTTCTTCTAGTCCTTCAAGTGCATCCTCATATTCATCATCACTAAAACTATAACCATTCCTTGTACAACTATCTTCAAGATGTCCAAAGTTACCACATCTAAAACACTTGAGAATTATTGGTGACCTTTTCTTGACTTCTTTTTCTTCAATCATAAATAGGACTTCATCTCTATCATTATCTGAAAAACTAGCATCACTATCACTTGAGTACTTACTTGCCTTGTCTGCATAGTAGCTCCTCTTTTGTCTTTGAAAGAACTTCTTCCCTTGTCTGCTTTGTCCATCCTTACCTTTCTTTTGGTACCTATATTTTTTTGATTCCCTATTCCTGTGATCCTATTTTTCTTCATCATTGTTATTTTTAGCTTCTTGAAAATCAGTTGCATAGTGACCATACTTTCCACAATTGAAACATCTAACAGATTTTGCATCTTTGAATCTTCTTGAATCCTTGTTCCTTCTACCATAATTTGCTTCTTCATCACTGGATGACTCATTGCTTGATTCTGACTTCTTACCCTTTGTCTTCTTAATTGCTTTGAAGGTTGCTTCCTTCTGGGGATTAGGTTCTTTTGTTCTTAACTCAAAATTTGTAAGAATACCAAGCAACATATCTCTTGTCAAAGAATCACCATCCTTTGCTTCTTCTATAGCTGAAATATTTTCACTAAACCTTGTTGGAAGAGACCTTAAGATCTTATCACAAACATCTGATTCATCCACATTAAGTCCAAGTCCTTGCATAGCATTAACAACCTCATCTACCCGAAGTAGATAAGAACTAATGTCTTCCTCATTCTTCATTCTTAATTCTTCAAATTATCCTTTGAGATTTCATATCTTTACCTTTTTGACACTTTTATCTCCTTCATATATGCTTTGCAACTTATCCCAAATTCCTTTTGCATCTTTACAATGCATAACTTTTATTGATTATGTTCTATGCAAACCTCTCAAAAGTGCATTCATTGCTTTTGAATTGTAATGTTGTAGAAGCTTACCTTCCTTATCTGTAGGTGGATCAACTGGTGGTATGTATCCATTTTCAACTACTTCCCAAATTTCATTGCCAAGTGCCATCAGGTGAACCTTCATTCTCATACTCCAATATATATAATCACTTCCATAAAATATTGGTGTTGAATTATCTGAGGACACATTCTTAGAATCCATTGTGTTCTTGAAAGCTTTTCCTTCAAGCTGTTAAACTCTTCTGAAGGAACCCACTCTGATACCAATTGAAGAACACAAGCTTATACTGAGAGGGGGTGAACAATATAAGACCACTTTTTACTTTTCTTTCCCAATCAATATTATGCAATGTATAGATAGCAATATCAACAGCAGTAATCAAAGCAATGCACAAATCACCACACACAATAGAGACACCAAATTTACGTGGTTCACCCAATGTGGGCTACTCCACGGAGAAAATATTTCACTAAAATTTTCTCAATCAATATCTTGGGAATCCTTTCCCTATTACAATGTTTATGGATCTCTATCCAAAGGAGACACCAATCCCCTAATCAAGTTCATGGATATCTATCCATAGGAGAACTCCTTTCTCCTTAGCTCTGACTAGTGATCTTCTAGAAGAACTATTGCCCCCACTACTCTAGCTAATGGATCTCTATCCACTAAAGACACCTATCCTCACTACCCTAGCTAATGGATCTCTATCCACTAGAGACTATCATCCTCTATACTCTATCACCTTCAAATCTCTATCTCAAATATACACTAAACATAGTCCTTTGATCTAGCACAAATCTATCCTCAATATCTATCTCTGATCTACACTAAACATCCTCACTCTCAAATCTTCACTAAACACAATCCTTTGATCTAGCACAAATCTATCCTCAATATCTATCCTCTGATTTGCACTAAACATAGTCCTTCGATCTAGCACAAATCTATCCTCAATATCTATCCTCAAGCCTTAACACAAAGCTTGACTCAATCTCAAATCAACTCTGCTAGATCTGCCCCAAACCTTAACTCAAGGTTTGAACAAATCAATCAATCAACTCTACTCTCAAGTCTTCTCAAAGACTTATCTCAAATATGCCTTGTAAGCTTCCACAAAATCTCACACCAATCTATCCACAAGTCCTCTCTAGAACTTGTCCAATATGCTCAATAAGTCCTCACTAGAACTTATCCAAATCTACTCTCAATCTATATTGTAAGCTTTCACAAAAGCTCACACAAATCTATCCACAAGTCTTCTCAAAGACTTACCTCAAATATACTCAACAAGTCCTCACTAGAACTTGTCCAATCTCATAGAAACATAAAGAGAATTGTTAGAGACTCAATATGCTCTACATTCATCACAATGCTCAATCACTAACAATCATTCTCAACAACTTTCAATTCTCTTAGAAACATATAGAGAATTGTTAGAGACTCAATATGCTTCACATTCACTCTCAATATCTTCAATCACTTTCATCATCCTCTCTCTTATAAAACATATAGAGAATTGTTAGAGACTCAATATGCTTCACATTCACCTCAATACTCTCAATCACTTTCTCAACTCAATTCAGAATATAGAATAATTTGTTTCATAGAACTTGAACAATCACTTCAACACATTCACTTGACTAGGCTCAACCAACTCTACTCAACCAATCACTCAATGAAATAATCCTTGCTTACAAACCCTAGTCCAATCACATGAACAATCACTCAATGTTTCCAACAATGCTTATCAATCAATTCTCACATAACAATGATACTCATGTTCTTTCCAAACCCTAGTTCAAGTTCTTCACTCAACTTAATCACTTCAACAACAATGCTTATAAAACAAGGTTTTATCAACAACTCTTTTATTCCAGAAAACCTTAAAGCATTAAATCAAAACACTCTCAACAATGCTAACCAAACAATCCTTTTCACTCCAACTTTTCATACACAACTTTCAACAATCACTCACTAGGAAGAATATGCCCATACCTTTTGTTGGATGTAAAAGTGCCTTTGGAAAAACCTGTCTTAATCACAATTTCCTTCTTTCCAATTTCAATGGTTAAACACAACAATATCACTTCAATACTTTCTCAAAAATATTCCCTTAGACACAAAATAATCACAACTCAATTTATGCCTTATTGCTCCCTTTTAAAAATAACACTCATCATAACATACATAAAAATAATTTCTTTGATACACCTTATAAACTCCAACTTAAAATAATATCCAACACCATAAAATATCAACCAAACACCTTACAATCCTTTCAAAACATTTGAGCAAATAACATTAAAAATTTAATTTTGCAAAACCCTTATAACTCCCTTTGCAACCTTAGAACCAAATAAAAATATGCAAAAATTAATTTTTAAATGCCCAAACTATATTCCCAAAATTTTTGGTGACCAATATCAAAGCATACCTCTTTCTTCCCCAAAAGGGGATTCGGCGAGATTCGATCCACCGTCTCCTCTATCCTAAGCGCCTTAGCGCTTGGGAGCCCACCGCATGGGCTACTAATGCCCACGTGAAGGAAGGAAGAAGTCCTTCCTCTTATGCCTCCATCGTCGTCTTGACTTTCCACAAATTTCGCACGCTTTCTCTCTTCCTTGGATGCAACGCAAATTACAAGGCTCACAATTTATTTCGAAGGCATGGTAAGGTTTGGTGAAGTGGGTGTTCCCCCTTATATACACATTTTTAAACTCCTCCTCACGTCGGCGCTTTGTCATTCGAAATCGAATTTTGAATTTTAATTTTAATAACCCACTTTAGGGTTATTTAACCTTAGCTTAAATTAATTTATAATTAATAATTAATTTAAATAACTTTATAAGTTAAGTAAATTAACTAATAAATTAATTTATAATTAATTTTAAACTTCCTTTGTATAATATTATAAAAGAATATTATAATATTATTCACTTGGGCTTCTTTTAGCATTTTGGACCAAATCTGACTTCCTAGAACCGGGTCTTGAAACTGAAACCGAATTATCCTTTTGCATTTATTGGAGAACCAAAAACTGATGCTGCCAACTGAAACTGCCACTGAAAGCTTGACATCAATGACCACTCACTTTTGACATCAATGACAACTTATCACTCAAAATGTCCAACAAACATGACACTTATGCATTTCCTACACATTGACACTTACATAAAGAGGAAATATAAATCACACTCTAAATTATTGACTCAACCCTAATCTATTACATATTTACAAATATACCATGAAGGTACTATGGGGGTACATTAGCATGTACCAAATAATGTAATATACCTCAATATCCCCTTGTATTACATTATTTGGTTATTGAAGACTTAAGTGTTTTCAAACCTCAAAACCCCCCATATTCATATTTGTCTTCAATATTCATATGTTCTCAAACCTCTGCTTGATATTCATCTTCAGTCCACCTCTTTTAGATCAATATCTAAATTTGTAGTATATGGTTCTTCTTTGAATTTGGATTTAGATATTCTATTTGCCTTCCTTGTGTGATTTCTTTTATTCTTCTTCCTTCTTCTTATCTTCTGCATCTTCATCTGATATATCTAATGATGTGCGTTCTAAATATTGAGTTAGCAAATCATCACAATAATACAACTTTGATTTCAATGATTCCTCATTGAAGCTAACATAAGCTTCATTCAAGTTGTATGTGTCATCTTTCTTTTCTTGTCTTTTTTCTTGAAAGATCTCAAAGATAAGTAATGGAAAATATATCATTAAACATTATTCTAAGGAAAATATAATAGTGTTATTTGAATTCTACCATGTTATAAAGAGTTTTTCATGAATATATCTTATTAGTGTTGTGAACTTTTCCTCTTTTGAATATTTGAGAAACAACGATGGCTTCTCTTTTAAAACATTTGTCATTTGTTTCTTTCCATCAAAATCATCTATTAAGTTTTGAGAATAAAACTTAAGTTTGTGCACCATTTCTTCACTATCCTCATTGAATGCATTTCTAATAATTTCTTCCATGGTATGCAATTCAATAAGTGAATTCTATGATTTAATTCCCTTGAGGTAGAAACCCTTATAACTCCCAAATTAAAAAATAACTCAAATTTAAATTTTGCAAATTTTAATTTTCCTAATACTTTGATGTTGAAAATATTTTGACTCCCTAATTTGATTTGCAAAATTTCAAACTTCAAAAAACTCTAAATTCAAAATTTTTAAAGTTTTTCAAATTGTCTAAAAACTTTAAAAACTTCTAAATATTTCAAAACTTTAAAACTTCAAAAACACACCAATTCAAAAATTATTATCTACTTATCTCTCCTTTTTATTATTTTTTTCAATTGGTTAAATGGGATTGAAATGGGACCCACCCATGTTACATCATCACCACATAGTGGTATTATAACAAAACTTGAATATTATCCATATCACTTGGCAAGATTCGAACTTTGGTCTCCTCGAAATTTGAGAAATTTAATCAGGTGAGCTAATACCACTTGATTTTAATTTTTTTCAATGAGTTTACACAGGTTTTTATGAGGGGTCTTGGTCCCCTCATACTAAGTGGGGTTTGAACCTTGAACCTCCCAAAGAGAGGCCAAATTCCTTACCACTGCAGTAAGCTTGCAACTCTCAAATTTAAGTTTACACAAGTTTTTATGAGGGGTATCGGTCCCCTCTTACTAGGGTTTGAACTTTAGTCTCCTAAATGAAAACCTAAGGATCTACAACTATAGCATACCTTGTGGGATATCTCCTTTTTATTATTATTCAAACTTCCTTTAAATATTAAAGAAAAATAATTTAAAACTTTATATTAAAACCTTATATCTCCCGCTTTAGCGCTAAAATTTAAATTACTTCTAAAACCTAATGTGTTGGAAAATAGTTGTGAAGATGTCAACTATGAAATCAATGATATTTAAAATAATGCATCCTCAATGCTCCTTTGCATGCAGGATTTAATATTTCAAATGTCTTGATGTTTTGAACATTTTTTTTCCTTATCAAAATGATTCAACTCTTCGATGTTCATGTCCTGAGTGCTTCAATGTTTTGTTAACACTTCAATTCCTTTAGGTTTTGGTTGGAGATGGTTATGCTTACCTTTTATTTTGGTTGGTTTGGTCTCAATAAGAGTTGCTTCAACTTTGCAATTGTATGAATCATGGAAACAAAATTCTTGATCACCTTTAGGTCACCTTGCTCCACTATCTTACCTAATTTTAGTCTAGTAGCTTTACCAGACTGTAGCTTCTTGGACTACAAATATCTCCTTTTTATATTGGCTGATTTGGCCTATGTTATATAGCATCTCTTTAATTATTGTACATTGTTATTCAAATATATATTTTCTAATGATGTTCACTTATCCTTTCATTATCCTCTTATGCTTAACACTTTTATTGTTCTATGTGTTGTTCACTCAATAATATCTGCTATTTACTTATTTTTTGTTCTAATGTTATGACTCTATGCTACCTTCATGTGTAGGTTGAATAACATGTCATTATACATACTATTTTTTATTCTATTTGCTGATCAAATAGCTCTCATCCTATTATTTGGTCGAATAATTCACCTTCTATTCAGTGGTTAAATAGCACTCATTCTATTCATTGGTCGAATAGCTTACCTTCTATTTATTGGCTTGATGACTCTTTCTTTTCTATGTTGGCCAAATGGCCTTTCTTGCTTTACAATGACTTCTCTATATTTTTCTATGTTGGTTGAATGATTTTTACATTCTTAACATTGTTTCTCTCTTTCCTTATGTTGCTTTAACACTTATGCTCAATCATATAGCTTGTTGCTAATCTCTCCTTTTATTATGGAACTCTTGATTCTATACAAGCTTCTCAAGCCTCTTTTTTGTCTATATGGATCTCTTAGGTCTTTCTTTCTTATATGGTACTCTTGGACCTTTCTATCTTTCCTTCTTTTTTATATGGGCCTCTTGGGCATTTATATATTCTATATGGACCTCTTCAACCTCTCTTTTATCTTATATTAAAAATAACGTCTACCTTGAATAAATTGCTTAAAAAATTGATCCACAACCAATACTGAAATGATATGTATATATATTCAGTAAACCTAGTTCTTCAATATATCCTAGGAAGATATTTTATCTTTTCTACTCTATAAACTTTTGATTCTTTTCAAATATGTCAAGTTTAATTTGATCTGATTCTTCTCTTTATATTTTGCTTTCTACTTCTACTTATTCTCTTATATTAGGAAGCTTGAATTCTTATCAATACATTACAACCATACTTTCTACTACTATTTTGAGATCTTCAATGTCTCAGGTCACACCTAATAACCCAATGAGATTCTCCTCCTTACTAGAGAACTCAATATCAATGTCAGGATGGTTTTTCCTTAATGAACAACTATCTTTATAGTTTATTATACCTTAGTCTTCAATCTGTAAATCCTTATTTTTTTCAAATAAATGTTAGGGTTAGATCTATCCCTGAATGACCAACTATTCTTGAGTTGGTACACCTTCAATATAGTTGAGTCCTAGTCTTCACTAGTTTTCCTTCAACCTAGTGGAAAGACCCTAGCCTGCTCTACTCAATATGACCTTTAAAAATTACAGTCCAAGTCTTCATTACCTTCAAAGTGGAGAAACTCTAAATTAACTTTATCAAAATGGACAAAGCTAATTAATGAAAAATGGTGGCTAATAAATAACTCTATCAAACTAGATAGAGTTTAGTGGTAGCTCTAGTACCATTATTGGAAGCCTTACTACCACAAAATATCACAAGTTATCTCACAATATCACACAGGTCCCAAATATAAAATAACCACAATATTAAAGGTTAAATAATGATAATATGAGTAGAATGATATAAGAAAATTAATATGTATATTAAGGCTTATCTAATAAATAAAATAACATGGGTCCGAGGTGTGGATCAATTGGTTCTCCAAACCCTTAGGGGGGCGGAGGTCCAAGGTTCAAACCTCGGGCTCCGCCGGACTGAACGCCTGTCCCTGTCCTGGTGCTTTCAGCGGCGTAAAAGGTTCAAATGATTGCGGCTTGGTGGTTATAGGAGCGGTTTGCTAGGAAACTGGACGCTGGCGGTTTGATCGGATTCTTCTGGACACCGACGGTTTGATCGGAGACGTGGTAGCTACTGATTCCACCATGTAAATCAAAAAATAAAAAATAAACAAATAAATAAATAAATAAATAAAATAACATTTATTTATATACTAAAATATGAATGTAAATAGCCTAAATCATTCATGTACTATGCATGAAGAACAACTTACAATATTAATTGCTCAAAATATATACAAGCTTTATTGCTCCTCTTCATGTTACAACTTTGAATACGAATCCTTGATTATTTTCTTCAATGATCTTACTTTCCTATGGAGCATTATCTCCATAATATAGCAATAGTAATGTTTCTCTTATGTCAAGTCTCATGACTCTTGGCTTATCAACTTGCCACTTGCATACTTGATGAACACTTGACTCTAGACACTTGCACACATGACTCTTGCACTTCTACATGCACTCCTAATCTAATACACTTGTGCACATCCTCACATTACATATTTGCACTCTTGCATACAAGACACTTGTGCACATTATCTCAATATACACTTACACTCTAACTAACATGACACTTGTATATTTCCTACACATTAACACTTACATAAAAGGGAAATATAAATCACACTCTAAAATATTAACTATTGGCATGAAAACAAGCATCGAATGGGAAGGGGGTGCAATCGACGGTCCTCGACCAACATTGAATGGCCACCTAGATTGGATAGGTAGGGGCAGTCGATCTTCAGATAAGGCCAACTCCTTTGGTTCTAGCTACCTATATCACAAAGTGTGAAAGGGGAAAAGGGAATGAGAGAGAAAGCAAAGGGAGGTCATAGTCAAAACTAATAAGGATGGGGTATGGCCACATCAAGGCACATGCATTTGATATCATTGATGGAAATAATAGCACACCACCTAACAAATTAGCTCATCTCATCCTCACTTATCATTTGGCACAGTGGGCAAGGGTGAATTCTAGAACCAACGAGAGGGTGCATGAAATCTAGATTGCAAAATTAGAGCGCTCCCACCTGATCAACTTTAGCAAAAATAAAACCTCGACACCCCGAGGTGGATGTGAATTCTAGAACCACTCAGTAAGACCCACAAAATCTAGATTGTAGAATTAAGTGAACAAGCTTAAATGGTCATCGCAGAAATAAACATCCAGACTTAAACAAAATAGAAGTGAAGACAAATTGAGAGACCAAATAGTGATATGCTTTATATTTACAAGGTGAAGAAGAATTACATATGAATTGTAATGGCCATAGAGCCACCCTTTGGAATGGCAAGCATTCCACTATTTATAGAATATTTTACAATAGATTCAAAATACAACATTGATGGCATCAAGCAAGAAAATCTTGTTGGGATGATTGGAAGATCCATTGTGGCTCTGCTCTAGGAAGAAATGATAGTTTTCTAGAGGAATTTAGGTGCTTCTGCATAGATATGATCCCTTGATCATTCTGATATCTTATTAAAATCAAATCTACTCTATCCCTTTATGCCATAAAAATATCAGAGATTGGTTGCTAAAGTTGTGCATTTCAAATTTCTTCCTCACACCCATCGACCATTTATACCAGGTAGTTGAGGTCATTAATGTTTGCTTCTACGGATCCTCAAAGCTTCCATCCTAATGTGTGATGTCCTTAGCCTTGGATGGGTTTTTGGACACACTTCCTTGTTTTCCATCTTCCCAATTTTCCACCCTATGGACGGGTAATCGGGCTTGGCACCTTTTATTTCTACCTTCCCATTCTTCCATCCAAGGTTGGGGTGGGGATTTGAGATCCTCCTTGATCATTTTTCCACCCATTTATCCACCCGTCCTTACCCTTATCCAATTTATATGTACTTGGGAGGCCAATATGTCTTACCATTCTTCCAAATTTTATAGTTTTAGCATGGGGCACGTTTTTGGGACCGCTCCTTTCTTCACGATAGCCTATTCTCCCATCATCCTACTTTGATCTTAAAATTTATCTCAGTAATCAATGCCTTGGCTCAAGTTCAAAATTTGGTCGATCCAAAAGAGCATCATTATCTTCAAAAAGGAAGAGTGGGTGAGAAGGCACAAAATTGCACCCACACTCTTGGTGATTCACAGGGGTTTTCCATCTTGTGGAAAAAAGGAACCCAGAAGGAAAGGAGATATAACAACTAATATAGAGAGGGAATAATAAGAGGGAACAATAGATTGGAAATAAATATGCACAAGAAGTGGGAAAAAATGGGAAGGACAAGGAAAAAATATCCAAATAAACAGGATGTAGACATAAAAAATGAATAGAATTGTGCCAGATAAGAGTAGCAGGAAGATAAATAGTGGAAACAACAAGCAAAAATGAGAAACAAAGATAGGAATATAGGAGAGGAAAAGGGGGAGAACAAGAAATAGTTGATACAAAGAAGCATTTGTCATCAACTTGAAGAAATGCAAGAAACAAAGGGAAGGGGAAGGTGAAATAAAGGGCAGGGCGAGGGAATGGGGAGACACAAAGGGAAAAGCAACCCAAAGCTTATCAAGTGAAATTGATAGGGCATAAACCCTTCTCCATGAGGCACTCTCATAGATTGAATCCCCTTAAATACAACCCTCCAAGGATCTGAGACATTCCAAGAGCAAGAAAATTTCAATGATTTTTATTTCTCTTATCCTAGGTCTTCTTTTTTATGCAATCCAACAAAGACCCTCTTTTACTAACCATTATTGACCAGGAGGTCATTCTTCTTTAGCTACACTTTGTAGTGTAAACTTCTTGGTTCCATATGCATCTACTTGCAGGGTGCTATTTATAACCTACTTGCCTTACTTTGTACTCGCAATATTCTATTTTCACCAAAGTCAGTTTTTGTGAGTTCCAATATTTCTTCATGTAGTTTTTGAGGGTGAGATAAGCAACCTTGATAATTGTTGGATGCATCCATTGGGCTATTGGATCACAATAATGACAAATAAATAAATTAAATATGGATAAATAATGTTATATTTCCAATATTGATCCTAGGAAACCCTCCTTGATGATTTTCAGTGCTTGACCAAACTTATGGTACCTTTGTAATGACCACACATAGTGTGTGGATTTATTTATTGGCCATAAAATTATAACATGATAGGAATACCTGAACCAAGGATACTCATGAAAATAATCCTACAAATATATAGTGGTCAGACTAGATTACATTGTATTTGAGTCACTGCTTGTATTGCATCTGGTACCGTCCACGTTGGCTCAGAATTATGGTGAAATCATAAATATTCTCTATTTTCTTGAGTATTTGGGTACTCAGAACCTCAAAATTTATTGTGGCAATGATTTTTTCCACCTTATTCTACCTTTCAAGTGGTGACCTATCAGGGAATAAATTTTCATGTTGCCCCTTCTCGAGGTTGGCCAGATGTGCCAATCTCACGGTTGGCTCCTTCTTCACTATTGGACCCTCTTCCTATCCATGAGCATCCACATCCTTACTTATTAGACCCAAATGGATATGGGGTTGATCTACTGAGTTATCCTTATGGATGTGGATATCATGGAATTCTTCTCCCTAAGGCATGTATGTTGTGCGACCTAGTGATGGCTCCTAAAAGGAGTTGATTGAATGTAGCCTCCATGTTAGCACTTGCTCAACTCTGATGGCTTCCTTATAGATCTAGGGAAACCTAGTTTTCCTGGACCGATGTAGAATAATTTGATGTCAGGACCAAGATCTCGAGATGTAGAATAGATACGCTTGGGTAGAGTTTGAGAGGATTTGTCGTGGAATCCTCCTCCAACTTTTCTCAAAATAGACATTAAATTTTGTCACACTTTCAAGAGGGCTCCTCTTGATAAATGTGAATTGATCCAGAGGCTGGAAGAGGTCCTCCAATTCACCAAATGTATCCATGAGAGGCTCTTCTAGGTCTGCCCATGTAGAGATGCTCCTAGGCTGTAAGGTTTTGTACTAGAGCCATGCTCTACCTTCGAGAGAAGCAACCAATAGCCTGATCATTACATCCTCGTGCATGATATTGTGAAGGGTGGCCAAAGAAGCCATATTTTCAAGGTGTTCCTTCATAGCTCCCTTAATGCCATCATATTTTGTTAAGGCATCGAGGGCAACTTTTGGGATATCATTATGGTTAGGGAGACTAAGGGGACTAGAATAATTTTAGTGTAGGAAGTTTAGTGGAATCATAGTGGCACTGGTCTTTAGAAATCCCATTAAGGTCAGAGTTGGAGTTATACTATCTCCACTGGTGAGGTCAAGGTTGTTCATCAAACCTTGAGTCCTTTGGGATATTTGGATCTTTCAGCATAGGAAGGTAACTAATCTCATGATCTAGAAATGCCACATAGTTAGAGTTTTCAGGTGATTTGCAAAGATATGGGTAAATCAGAGTATCACCAAACTCTAATTTCCTGAAACATAGAAACTCAATGAGTTCCCAAATAGAGTCACCAAAAAAATTGGTGTGAAAATAGGCATCGAGTGAGTGGGGGATGCCCGGTGGTCCTTGACCAGCATTGAATGACCGCCTAGCCCAGGAGAGGTAGGGGTGATTGATATTTGGATAAGGTCAGCTCCTTCGGTTCTAGCTACCTACACCACAAAGTGTGAAAGGGAGAAAAGGGAATGAGAGAGAAAGCAAAGGGAGGCCATAGTTGGAACTAACAAGGATAGGGTATGGCCACATCAAGACACACATGTTTGAAATTGGTAATGGAAATAGTGGCAAACTACCTAACATATTAGCTCATCCTCACTTATTGTTTGGCACAAAAAGCAAGAGAAAATTCTAGAACTAGCAGGAGGGTGCATGAAACCTAGACTATAGAAATAGAGCTCTCCCACCTAAATGGATTTAGTAGAAATAAAACCTTGACACCCCGAGGTGGATGCAAATTCTAGAACCACTCAATGAGACCCACGAAATCCAGATTGCAGAATTAAGTGAACAAGCTTAAATGGCCATCGTAGAAATAAACATCCAGACTTAAACAAAATAGAAGTGAAGATAAATTGAGAGACCAAATAGTGATATGCTTTATATTTACAAGGTGAAGAAGAATTACATATGAATTGTAATGGCCATAGAGTCTCCGCTTTGGAATGGTGAGCATTCCACTATTTATAGAAGATTTTACAATAGATTCAAAATACAGCATTGATGGCATCAAGTAGGAAAATATTGTTGGGATGATTGGAAGATCCGCTATGGTTCTACTCTAGGAAGAAATGGTAGTTGTCCAGAGGAATTTAGGTGCTTCTACATAGATCCAGTTCCTTTATCATTTTGATAGCTTCTTAAATTCCAATCTATTCTGCCCCTTTGTGTCGTAGAAATATTAGAGATTGGTTACCTCTGAAGTTGTGCATTTCAAATTTCTTCCTCGTGCCCATCAACCATTTATACCAGGTAGCTAAGATAATTAATATTTGCTTCTGGGGATCCTCAAAGCTTCCATCCTAATGTGTGATGTCCTCAGCCTTGGATGAATTTTTGGGTACACTTTCCTATTTGCCATCTTCCTAATTTTCTACCCTATGGATGGGTAATCGGGCTTGGCACCTTTTGTTGTTGCCTTCCCATTCTTCCATCCAAGGTTGGGGTGGGGATTTGAGATCCTCCTTGATCATTTTTCCACCCATTTATCCACCCATCCTTACCCTTAGCCAATTTAGACATACTTGGGAGACCAAGACGTCTTACCATTCTTTTGAATTTTGTAGTTTTAGCATGGGGCACATTTTTGGGACCACTTCTTTCTTCACGATAGCCTATTCTCCCATCTACCTGCTTAGATATTGAAATCTACCTCAGTCATCAACACCTTTGCTCATATTCAAAATTTAGCCGGTCCAAAAGAGCATCATTATCTTCAAAAAGGAAGAGTGGGTGAAGAAGGCACAAAATTGCACCCACATTGACTCAATCCTTAATTATTGCATATTTATAAATGTACCATGAAGGTACCATGGGGGTAAATTAGCATGTACTAAATAATGTAATATACCTCAACACTCCACCCTATGCTTCCATCATAGCCTTTGTCATCCCTACAACTTAACACAAAACTAATCTTCCTATGGTACTAATGCACCACATTGGGTGGAAGTAGCCTAGGAAACCATACCCTAGGGCAATGAGATGGAAATCCATACCTAATGGTATGAATGGTAGGTGATGCCATATCAAATATAAAGGGTCATACACTCACTAGAAAAGTGCACCATAATATGCATGGAGAAGCATTAACTATCATCCATCCATATATTTCTTTCTGTTTTATCTTGATTTGAATATATACAAATATCTTCCTTGCTAACTACAATTTATAAACAATTAATTTCTAGAACATTAAATTGACCTCAAGCAAATGAAGCCACCTTATGTCTAGTTGATAATAATTGTGCACTTTTCTCATCATAATGTTGAAATATGTGGTGATTAAGCTTCACTTGAGGCCATGATTGACTTTGTATTGTATTGTATGTATAATCCCTTTGGGCCCTTATAAACCTTATAAATTTTTTTTTCTGTATTTTATTATTTAAACCTAAAGTTGGTTACTTAACCTCAACCTATAGGTAACTTATAATTGGATATAAATACCCAATCATTCCAACCCTTTTATTATTGGTTGGAGTGTATTATATTTTTCTTTAGTGAAATTATTTGATGTCCATGTACACACCCACATATTGTGTGCATTGAATTCTATGTATTTATTTTTTAGCAATACTAGGTAAAGTATTGATTCCTTTCATTTCTAGAAACTACTATGAAATACAATATGGTATCGAACTGGATGTGAATATCCTTTACTCGATTACTTGTCCTTGAAAAATTAGCATCTATGGAATATCCTAAGGGAAATGATGTTCAAAGTATCTAGAAGAATTTTGTATATTATGCACTAACAATTTGTAAAAAGGATTTTTTTATCAAACCCTACACGGGCTTAGATCATGAGGATCTCACTAGATTTACTAGATTTGATCTAGAGAAATATTGACTAATAGGTTCCTTTGTTCCTCTCCTAGAACTCAATCCATCATTTAGTTCTCATTTCTAGCTAGATGGATGCCCTAGTTTCATAATTGAGTTGCTTGAGGTCTTCTAAAAACATCGCCTTAGATTTTTTAGAACTCTGTTTCCTTTTTTCTTTTGGTGTTTTGATAGACCCCTATTTCTAGAGAATTCATGAGAAGGCTTACATGCATGGCAAAGACCTTTAAGCTACTTGAAAAAGTTGCTAAAATGGTCTAGCAAAATATTTGTTGCATTGACATGAGAGGATGTCCTAATTGGTTGAGTTCAAAAAAAAGGCTTAGGGAAAACCGTGATAGATACAATTGAACTATTAGGGTTTTTTGGATTCTTTGCAAAATGTTAGATGGGTCTTAGTTCAACAATTTTTCTTATTTTGTCTCTAGGTACTTGTTTTCCTACATTGAAAATTTACATAATTTTCCTTTGTTTCTTTAAAATTAAAATTTTAAATTTCAGAATATTCCAAAGAATATTTTGCTTGATAAAATAAAAAAAATTGTTCAGGCATGCATGCATCAATGTGGCATGTGCTTACGTCACACATGTAGGGGAAATGAGGCTTAAAAATATTTATAAAGAGGAAAGATGTTAACTTTAATATGGGCACCTATGGTGTTTAGTGGAACCTACGACAAGGTGGTTAGAGGAGCCTACCTTGATACATTGGTCTTTGGAGGTCCTAGATTCAAACCTCACTTGTCCTTTATTTTGCTAAAAAATGTTGACATTAGCATTGAACCCAATGGTTTATATAGATACAATGTAGCAAATGTTGATTATGTGACACTTATTGATGATGTGCCACTTGATGACATCACACTATTTTTACCTATGAATGCTAATGTCGAACCTAGTGATGTGGCACCTAATGACATGGTACATAATGATGTGGTGCCCTATTATATGACATTTAGTATTGTAATTGATGCTCATATGATAGATAATGATGTGGTAAGTGATGTGTCACTTGCTAACATGGTACATAACGATTCAATGAGTTATGATATGGTAAGGTATGACATGGTATGGGCCAACATTTGAGTAGTCAATGTGGCAAGTAGACCATCACATGGTAGGTATAAAATAAGTTTGACCTATCACATTATACCAATTGATTGAACCTAATGACTATAAAATTGCATATTTAGATAATAGACTTAGTGAAGCATAAATTTTGGAGCAAATAATAACTTCACAAGTGGCACAGTGTGATTAAAAAAATTTTGAGTGAATAAAATCATGACAAGTGGTATATTTTGGTTTGATTGTACACTTTCTAATGTCCTACATAGTTAATACCCAGTTGGCAACCCCTTATTCTAGATTTTGACAACTTACATCACCTTATTTACTGGTATATTATCCAAGAAAAACATAGTTAGCACCCCCTTAGTCCTAATGTAGTGACACATAACAACCTCTCATTAGCTATAATTACTAGAAAAATTTAAAATTTAAAATGTTTTGGAGGTATTTTGTGTAGTTTTTGAGCCAAACTTCCTAGGATCATATATCTTGCATATAGAAATGTTTTGAGCACATATTTTTTCAAATCATATGGGTTTTTAAGATCTCTACATTGGTAGTGTTGTTTCTGGTCATACAACCATGTAGGATTTTGTATTTTTTCAAGAAATATATGGATTAATATGTACCCTTATTGAATGGTCCAAATTATGCCACTTGGAAAATCAAGATTGAAGATTTGAGTTAGATGAAGGGTTTGCTTAAATATGTAAATGAGGAACCTTGGAAGATTGATTCTAAAGAAACCTTGGAAGATTGATTCTAAAGAGATGAAGCAACTGTATAGAGAAGAAATATGAGTCTCTTGGTGTGATAGCTCTTCATTTTGACAATATGTATGACACTTATGTTAGCAACACTATGAACACTAAGGATCTGTATGGTAACTTTTAGAGATTTTGTGATCATATTGTTTATACATAAATTAGTAGGTTGGATTCAAATATTGATACTTTGACTATGGAATCTTTTGATATTATTGATACGTAAATCAGTTGGTTTAAGAAGTTTCAAGATGACATCCAGACTAATAGAGGGATTCCAAAGGTGACATGAGAAGAACAACAAGTTGTGGATAAGAAGAAAAATATTGAACATCTCAACATCATCTTCAATAATTTTGGAGATCTATGAGATAATTATTGTTGTGTTTGAGATTATTCATATTTACTTCCTAAGTTATCTCCCATCATAATTAATGATATGTTTAAATATTTTCTCCATCATCAAGCTTGAAGACAAAGGTATAAGAATCATTATTTCATCAATCAAACTCATCCAAAAGAAGTGGTAAAAGCTAAAAATGACAAGAAGTGAAAGCAAAATGAAAAGAAGTCCAAGAAGCCTTTCAAAAAACAACACATGATTTTTTTAAGAAGGAAAGATGCAAAGTATATTTTTATTGGATTTACATCAAGAATCTTGAGGAAGTAGCAAAAAAGGGATATGTTAATGTTATTTTATTCTATGCATAGGGTGAGGATAGTTGTGATGGTGAAACCCCATAGGATCATATAGTTTTTTGTTCAACTTATTGGACATCCACCTATTTTGATGAGTGGATTGCACATTCAAAGGTAACAAGGACATGACAAAGCACAAGCATTTTCTATAGGGTTGCAACATATTACATTTAAGGAGTGTGTTGTAATTGAGATGCTTCTTTATAGATTGGAAGTTGTGGAGAAGTTAGTATATGATATTTTTATTTTGATGAAGTTCTTCATATTCCTAGTGTTGGACCCAATTTTTTACTTATCTACCATATCACTCATATGAACAAAATGATAGAATCCTAGACTAATCATTGGGTAATAAAGAATATATACAATAAATTCAAGATAGTTCGTATGGTTATTGTGATGATTCAAATCAAATGTATAAACCAGAGGAAATATCAATTTCTCTTCCTCTCAAAATAAATATTTTATGGCCATTATGGCTCAAGCAGGTGATAAGATTTAGCAATGGCAATATCAACATAAAAATTTGCACGTTATTTACATGTGTAGTAGTATAAGAGCACATATGATATATATTTATATGGATTGTTAAAGAATATGATGATTTGATATCTTGTTCAATATGCTTATGACACAATATATTCATCAAGAATTTTGTAGGAATCATTAAAGAATAATGGTATTAAAACATAATGTTTGTATGGAAGGAGTAAATAGTTAAAAATAATGGTAAAAGTAAAAGTGTCATTGTCATGATAAATTGTCTTTGTCAAGTGTCCTTGTCACAAGTTGATATATTGTAAATTTTGTCTCATAAAATCTCTAGAAATCCAAGATAATTCAAAGTGCTTTGGGAAGTATTATGTAATTATTGTAATATGATTAAAAAACCAAAAGAAAATTCTCTAGAATCCTGTGATATTTTAACTATCTAATGTAATCATAAATGTCCTAAGAGAAGTCTAAGAAAAATATATAAAATATCTTGATATTATGAAAAGAGTCCAAAAAGGATATCTCTAGAAAGTGTTTCCATGTGTCCATCTAGAGTTCTCCATGCATGTAATATCTAGCTCCCATGAGCCTATAAATAGGGGAGATCTCCCTTATGGGAGGCAAGTTGAGCAAGTGTGAGCTCAAGGAAGTAAGAGAGAGTCTAATATGAGAGTGAGGGCTAGCAAGCCAATCTAGCTAGAGAAATGTGTCTCCCTATCCAAGGTATGTCCAATATTGTCAAAGTGAGAGCTTGGAAAATGATGATTAAGCAAGTCCATAGAAGGTAGAGGCTCAATAAGAGTGTTGTGTTCTCTCACTAAGGCAATCTAGTGAGCACTCATGTATTTTTAAATTTTGTATATGTAATAAAATTCCTTTTGTTTTCTTTGTGCCATCATGTTGTGTTGTGATCATTTAATATTTTTCATATTGTAACATTTTATTGTGAATGAGAGTTTGTGTTAGAATTCCATCACTAGATAAAAACTATGCATTAGCAATAAAGACCATAGTGAGAGGAGGGATTGGGGAGACATTGTGTGTATGCTATATTTTAATTTTTTTGGTTTTGTTGTTGAAATACCTCCTCTTTGTTGTTGGTGGTGTCTGGTAATTACATTTTTACCTCTCTAGTCACTTTGGTTTTACCCCTTATTACTTTTACTATAATAGTTGTCAATTTTACAATGTAGTAATTTTTTTTATTATTGTTGTGGTAATTCTAGTTTTACCAATGGTAACTTAATTTTATCATGGCCACTATTAAATTTACAATGTGGTAAATCCTATTTACTAAGGTCATTACCAAGTGATACCATTAGTCAATCTCTATCTTGTGGAACTTGTTTATTGTGCTTACTTGTGTAAGTGTCTGATGAAGTGACGGTCAATAAATCCATGCGATTGTGATATTGTGGATAGCTTGTGATTACCCCATAATAGTATAGCATTTGGTTTACCTCACTTTTACTTGTGTATCTACACTTGAGGCACAATATTAAAGAAATAGTAGGTAAAATAAGATAGATTTGGTATTTGCAATTCTCTACAGCTAGATTCAACTTCCTATTTATTAGACCTTGGCTTTTTCACTAGCAAGAGTTGTACCTAGGATTCTAAGGCTATAGTATAGATGGGATTTTTTTTTCTCTTTTTAGCCCAATATTTTAAATATGCCATAAATTTTCAAGAATATAAGAGAGAATGCATTTGTAATGTCTTGATGTAAAAGGAGTAATGGGCTAAGTTCCTTCCAACATTTTTGAATGGTGATACTTTAAAATGTCACAAGATATGAACCAGGTTCAATCCCCATGGTGGATTTTTATAAGAAGTATTACTAAAAAAAAATGGTATAAGATGCAAGAGGATCATATCAATACTTCACTTCATGGTACCCAGGTGTTGTAGGTGAGTTGGAAAGGAAATGGCAATCCTCCAAGGGAGGTCCTAGGTTCGAATCTCCACCCTACCAAAAAGTTGAATTGGGCACCCAAAATCCAATTGATAATGTTGGTGCAGGTAGGGCCGAGTGCGACTCTTGGGTAACTTTGATGGTGTAGAAACCCCTGTTCATAGTATCTCAGACTAAGGCAGCCCCACAAGGGGTTTTTCGCTTTAAAAATATATATATCAAGACTTCATGGGACAATATTAATGAGAAGATGATCAAGGAGTATAGCTAGTGTAAAAAATATTTTGACTTTATGATCAAGATAATGAAGTTGGTTCAAGTACCAAAAGAGAAAGTTTAATACAAGAGCTTTGAAGGAAAGTGGAGGCCCAATTACTCGGTGTAAACTCAGCTACAAGAGACCAACAAAATGGACTCCAATCACATAACACAAATGCAATAATGGAAGAAAACTGCAAATTGATATTCTTCTCATTCCTGAATTCACACCCCTTCTACAAAATATTACAATCCATCATATAGCAACCGAAAACCAAAGAAACCCTAAAAACATCTTTTTTCTAAAACTGCTAAAAATAGATCTTCTTTCTAAAAACTTCTAAAAATAGAAATGAGTCGGATTGCACCCAAATTCGGTGCACACATCCCTCTTACAATAAAAAACCTTAATTTAAAATATTAGGTCTCAAATTAAGGTATAACAAAAGATAATAAACTTCTAACAGCCAAAAAAACCCAAAAAACCCGGGAACCTATTCTAAAAGCTAATTTTGGGACACTAGATGGAGGAGTTAGGTCCCGAAAACACTTTTTTGGAGAGTCAGGCCAATCAAAGATTTTCCTGATGCAGAACACACACACAAAACCACCTGTTAAATTTCAAGGCCAACGGGCGTACGGTTCACAAGTTATGGCTCCGACAAGGTGCATCATTCTCCTCTGGTGAAAAAGAACTCAGCTCCTGCGAGTTTAGTTGAATTGAAATCCTGTAGCTTCTGGTTATCAATTTTCTTTAGCTCTGACTCTGAAACCCAAGTGTTATCTGACTGTGGTAATCCTTCCCACTGAACCAAGAATTTTTTGTAGCTCCCATGTCTGGTGGTGATCACCTTCTTATCGAGCACCTGTGCAACTCTGTATTTTTTCTTCTTAGGCATCTGTCGTGCCCAATTTACTGTCTCCTATAATTCACCATCCTCGATAGTACCAAGATACTGAAATAAATCAAAAACATTAAAAATGGGTGAAATATCAAATTCATCGAGCAACTCCACTTTATAGGCATTATCATTGATCTTCTTCAAAATCCTGCATGGCCCAATTTTCTTAAGTTTCAGTTTGTTATACGTCCCCTTAGGAAATATTTCTTTCCTAAGATGAACCATGACCATATCACCCTCTTCAAACACTTTCACCCTTCTGTGTGCATCAGTAGACTCTTTGTAGTGAGCATTACTACTCTGCAATTTTTCCCTCACTGACTCTTGCACTTTCTGGATATGCTCAGCAAATGCTTCTGCATCATCACTAACTTGTTCCCCAATTGGTAACTCAACCAAATCTAATACACCTCTAGGATTTTGACCATAAATAATTTGAAAAGGAGATTTACCTGTCGACCTGTTCACTGAACTGTTGTATGCAAATTCGGCTTGTGACAAGGCTAAATCCCATTGTTTTGGTTTTTCTCCAACTATGCATCGTAAGAGGTTTCCCAAGCTTCTGTTCACTACCTCTATTTGCCCATCGGTCTGTGGGTGGTAAGCACTACTGAACTGCAGCCTGGTGTTCAAATTTTTCCACAACGTCCTCCAAAAGTGACTCAAGAACTTAGTATCCCGATCAGAAGTAATAGTCTTTGGAACACCATGCAACCACACAATTTCATCAAAGAATAAGACTGCAGTCCTAGTTGCATCATTAGTTTTCTGGAAAGCAATGAAATGCACCATTTTTGAAAATCTGTCTACCACAACAAAAATTGAATCCTTACCCCTCTGTGTCTTGGGCAACCCCAACACAAAATCCATACTCAGATCGGTCCATGGTCCTGTAGGAACTGGCAGTGGCATATACAACCCTGTATTTTGCGCATGGCCCTTAGCCATTTGACATACTCTGCATCTAGAGACAAACTTGATTATGTCTCTCTTCATTTTTGGCCAATAGTACTTCTCCTCTACAAGAGTGGTAGTTTTGGCTACTCCAAAATGACCAGCCAAACCCCCACTATGTAATTCCCTCAAGATGTTCTCTCTCATAGAGCCATTGGGAATGCATAATCGATTACCCTTAAACAAGTAACCATTCTAAAAAAAATACTCTTCAAAAATAGTACGGGACTCGCCCCCTACCGCACTTTTGCACTGTTGCACAATATTCCCAAAATCCGCATCAGATTCATACAGATATTTAATCCCCTCAAATCCTACCACTTCATTCTCCATAGTGGTCAACAACAAGACTCTCCTACTCAATGCATCAACAACCTTATTCTATTTTCTCGACTTGTGTTTCAGGACAAATGTATACTGTTGCAAAAATGAAACCCATTTGGCATGCCTGCTATTTAACTTTTTCTGAGAATTTACATACCTCAATGCTTCATGATCAGTAAACAACACAAACTCCTTTGAGATTAAGTAGTGCCTCCAATGTTGCAATGCTTGCACAATTGCATAAAATTCCACATCATATGTAGAATAATTCTTCCTTGCATCATTCAACTTCTCACTAAAAAATGCTACAGGTCGGCCCTCTTGACTTAAGACACCACCAATCCCAACAAATGAGGCATCACAATCAACCTCAAACACCTTACTAAAATTTGGTAACACTAGAACAGGGGCTTCCGACACTTTCTTCTTCAAGAGTTCAAAACTCTTTGTTGTTGTCGTAGTCCATACAAACTCTTTCCCCTTCGTGCACTCAGTTATAGGGGCAGCTATACTACTGAAGTTCCTGATGAACTTCCTATAAAAGGTAGCTAGTCCATGAAAGCTCCTTACTTCTGTTATAGATCATGGAAGAGGCCATTCCAGAATCGCCTTCACTTTCTCATCATCCATCCTCATGCCATCTCTCGAGATTACAAATCCCAAAAACACTAAACTATCTTGAAGAAATCTACATTTCTTTAGGTTGACATACAATTTCTCCTTCCTGAGCACTTCTAACACTAATTTCAGGTGTAACAAATGCTCTTCTTCACTTTTACTATAAATCAAAATATCATCAAAATACACAACCACAAACTTACCATTATATTCCCGTAGTACTCTGTTCATCAACCGCATAAATGTACTGGGTGCATTAGACAACCCAAATGGCATCACCATCCACTCGTACAATCCATATTTTGTCTTAAAAGTTGTCTTCCATTCATCCCCTTCTCGAATTCTGATCTGGTAGTAGCCACTCCGCAGATCAATTTTACTAAAGTATTTAGCTCCAGCCAATCCATCCATCATATCATCCACTCTCGGCATAGGATACCGATACTTTATTGTGATCTTGTTTATGGCTCTACTATCCACACACATCCACCAGTCACCATATTTCTTTGGGGTCAACAATGTTGGAGTCGCACATGGACTCATACTCTCCCTAACTAATCCCTTCTTTATCAACTCTGTCACTTGCCTACTCAACTCTGCATTCTGTGTTGGGTTCAACCGATAAGCTGCCTGATTTGGGAGCGCTGATCCTGGAATCAAATCCATGTGATGTTGGATATCCCTTTTTGGTGGTAGCCCATCTGGTAACTCCTCTGGTGTGACATATTTATATTCACTTAGCAACTTAGCTACTGTTGTAGGCATAACCACTTCCTCTATTTCTAGCTTCCTAGCTATTAAGGCATAATAGAAGCTAGCATCCCTGATCTCTGCAAGAAACTCCTTCATCATCAACAAGCTCTCACTTGGCCCATCCTCCTTCAGAGGCACAAGAACTACCTTTACACCATCCTTCCAAAATGTGTAAGTATTCTTTCTCCCATTATGGTTAGTATCCCTATCGTACTGCCAAGGTCTTCCCAATAGAATGTGACATGCATCCATCGAGATCACATCACACCACACTTCATCCTTGTAAGTGCTCCCAATTGAAAATTTAATTAAACACCTCTGATCTACTATTACCTCATTCCCCTTCTTAACCCATGAGATGCGATATGGATAAGGATGTTTTTCACATTTCAGGTGCATTTTTTCAACCATGACATTTGACACCATATTCTCACAGCTACCACCATCAATGACAATGTTACATACCTTCCCTCCTGATGTACACCTTGTTCGAAATATGTTCATTCGCAGCCAAGAATCTTCACCATCTATGGTCTGCCCCTTTGCTTTGCTCTGCACCATCTCTTTCTTAGGAGCAATCAACGTCCTCCTTATCATAAGGGCTTCCCCCATGTCAGCAACAACTTCATCCTCATCCTGCTCTTCCATCTCAACCAGATTGACCCTTCCTTGTCCTCCTTGACCCCTTTCTTGGACATCACATTGGGGACACTCAAATGCTCTGTGCCCCTCCTCACCACATCCATAACAGGTATACGACCTCCTCGGATCATTCCCATTTCATCCACCACCGTAACCTCTACCTCGTTGGTATCCTCTTCCTCTCATATTCTGCCCATCTTCTTCTTGTTTAGCAGGTATTGAGGATTCTCCCTTGAGAAAATTAGATCCACTTTGACCCCGACCTGAAGAGGGCGTGAATCCCTTCTTACCTCTTCTATTAATCCTTTTCAATTTCTCCTCCGCCTTGAGGGCCATTTGATATGCATCCTCCACTGTAAGAGTGCGATGCATGCTCATCTCATCTTGAACAACAAAACTTAGGCCATTTACATACCTGGAAGCCTTTTGGTCCTCCATCTCATTGTGCTCCACTCGAATGGATAGCTTGTAGAATTCATTAGTATAGTCCTCAATGCTTTGATCCTTCTGTCGGAGATTTTGAAATCTACGAAATAGGGTTTGGGAGTAGTCTACAGGTATAAATTTTTCCTGTAACTTCTTCTTCATCTTTGTCCAATCCCTGATCTTTTCCTTTCCATTCCTTTGTCGTGTAGTCTATAAATGATCCCACCAAATCAATGCATGTCCCTTCAGCTTTGTGCATGTGAGTTTAACCTTCTTCTCTTCAACAAGGTTACTCCATTCAAAATATTTTTCTAGGCTATTGATCCAATCGATCAACTCCTCTGGTTTCAACCCACCAACATACTCGGGAACCTCGATCTTGATCCCATCTCAATCAACATAAACACATATGCCCAAAGGAGAATGATGCAGGAGCCTATCTTTAGAGGGTTTTTTTAAAAGAAGTTTTAAAGTAATTTTTTTATTACTTAAAATGGAATTATTTTATGCAAATATAATTTTCCAAAAATGGTAATTACTAAAAAGGCAATTTTTTATGAAAAAATAATTTGTCAAAAATAGTAATTACTTAAAAAGGTATTTTTTGTGAAAAAATAAATTTGCCAAAAATAGTAATTTTTTTATTTTTAGGGTTTTCTTTTAGGGTTTCTTTTAGGGCTTCAAGTTTTAGGGTTTTATTTTAAGGTTTCTTTGGGGATATATATTCCCTTGGTATTACATTGTAAAAGGGGAAGTGAATCTAGGAATAAAAAAAGAAAATATTTATTGGTTTATTTCCATGTATTATAGTTTTTATGTGAATGGAGGGTTTTACTGATTATTTCTATTTATTACAGTTTTTATGTAAATGGAGGATTTTACATATTATTTTCATTTATCATAGTTTTTATGTAATGGGAGGTATTTTGTTTTGACCGCTTGCAATTGGATTTACATCAATTACAAAAGGAGAACTTTCTTAATGGCCTAATGAATGTCATGAATAACATTGTTTGTAATCATTTTATTTTAGGTATTAAGGAAACACTTAGGTCAAGGATTAAGTATGAGCAGACTGTCATCACCCAAGTTGTATACATGGTTGTGAAGCATCAAGAGAAGAGTATGGAGGAGGATCTAATTCTACTAGCATTAACTACTTTGATAGCTTCCAACCAAGTTTCACAACCATAAATAATATTAGTAGTGGTAAGTCCATCTTTCTCTACTATTATAGCTAAAGTAGAAGATCTAATTAATGATGGGATAATGTGTAATCAATTTTTTGCAAGGAAAGGTTATAAGAACACAACGAGCATAATATGGATGTAAAAGTATTAAGAGGAATTTGTATGAGGTAGTTTATTATGAGTGCAAAGAGAAAGGTAATTACAAGATAAATTTCCCTAATAAGGCATATGCTTTAGAGTAATGAGAAAGGTAAGGCTTTAGTTAATATCGTTAATATTATTTAAGGTAATGAAGGAGTTGATGTCATGGCAACAAAGAAAGCTCAAGATAAGAATCCTAATGAAGGAATAGAGGTTAAAAAAAGAAAGAAGAGCCCAAAAAGAGAAGAATAATATTGGGAGTTCAATATTTTCCAATATTAGTAGGCTAGGTGTCATATTAAATCATGGAGGATTTGTCAAAAAAATTACCAACATTATGTAATGGGCAATTGATGGTATTATTATTAGAAAAACAGAGGGATTTGCATAGTAGATGCAGTGCCATACAAAGGAAGAAGGTCAAAGTCATTGTGTTTGATATAGAAGTTGGCCCGTATGATCCACAAGATAAATTTTTATGCAAAGGTATATCTATTCTTAATGTTATGACAAATGGTGGAGTCATTGTCAATATAAGGATATAGTCTACTTTTAGGACATTAGAACTAGATTTAGATTGTAAAGTCAACTTAAAGTTGATATCCATAAGGGAAAACAAATCCAATAGGAGTAGTCTCTGATGTAGCAATTTTACTCATGGGAGTCCCTTATGTGGTAGGTTTTCAAGTCATGAAAATGGTTCAGTAGCCTATCCAATATTTTAAGAAGGGCAATGTTAAGAAAATACCATGCTTAAAATTATTGGCATGAAGGACATATGACCATTGGTTATAGTCCCAAGCAAGTGAAGATAAATGTGTTACCTCAACTTCATACATTAGGGACAATAGAAATAAAGGAAGAAAGCAAGTAGACAACCTCATATTATGCCAATACAAGCAAGGTGGATACCAAAGATGAAGAAAGCAAGTTGGGAATATCATTAGTTGACATCCTTTTGAATGCTCTAGTGGATCACTGACATTAGTTTTCTAAGAAGGAGTTGGAGAACTGGGTATAAAAGTTACACTTTGGGGATGTAATAGAAGAGCACAAAAAAGATGATTACTTCTATCTCTTTCTTAGGTATATTCATTTGTTTAATTTTGATCCTAAAGAGTTACAACAAGTGGATTCAATGAAGCATCAAATAGAGTCATTTGATAATGCTAAACTTGTGAAGCAAATGCCATATCATATGAATCCATTTTTTTACAAATCTATCAAGGGTAAGTTATACAAGTCATTAGATCTAGTCTTCATTTTTCTTGTAGACAACTCATAGTGGGTGTCTCTAATTATAATTATAGGTAAAAAGAACAGGAAAATAAGGGTTTATATTGATTACTGGTAAATTTTTTGAAAAAGATATTATACACCTATGCAATAAAATAAAGAACAAACTAGATAGCAAACTATGTAACCATAATGACAAAACAAGATATGCAATAATGGTACCCTTTTTATTACTATCAATTCTGCCTTTTGAAAGGATTACAATGATATCTTGTTGAGGTATTTGCTACCAATTTGATACAAATTTACAATAAGAAAAGTAATCCAAGGTGTATCTCATAGGATCTCTCTTGCATCTCACAAAATGATTATAGACAGGTTTTTGATGACTATCATGATGTACAATGATGAGGAGTGAGTCTTTATGCTATTTGCTCCATGTAAAGACCTGTAATCTACACACAAAGAAACTTAAAAGGCATCAATAGCATATGAAGAGCCTTTCAATATAAGGCCCATATCCATGATAAAGAAGCTGAAATACGACAAATGAATGCATAAAAATGAAATCTAACTATGCTAAGAAGTAATTGAAATTCTTCTAAATCTATTGAAAGCAAGAAAATAGGGAATATATATCTTTGTTGGGAGGCCATATCTATGTAGGACAATATTTCCTATTGGCCTTATCTATGTGAGATGTCTCTAGGTGAGATGGCTGCTGAACTGTGAATGAATTATTTGCGGTCGATGCTAGGTAACACCAGGTTTGATATGTGGGATTGATGTTCAAGGGTCTGCTAGTGAATAATGACTTAATGGTGGTATTGGACATGAAGCAAGAGTGTTGATATAACACAAGAAGCACTAAATGGATCTTCAACCTTTGAGATGGTCCATTGACATGATTTGAAGTTCCATGGTTGAATTTTGGTAGCAAATCATTGCTTATAAGAGTGAGATCTCTCTGATTATTCAATTCGATAGCACTTCGATGCATAAAACTTGGATATTCTTAATGAAATCTAGGTGCTATTAAATATACTTCTCAATAGGATTCTAAAGCTTCCTTAAGAAGCCAAGAAATAGTTGAAGATCAAGAAACGTAATTGCTTCTTGATAACCATTGCATTGTTGCCCATATCTAGCAATTATAACTACTCAAACCGTTGCTCAGGATTTGGGGTTATGTTGCTTTAGGCACAACCATCCTTGGGTAGGATAATCATGATTGTGGGTTGTCTCAGGGTGAGACGGTCATAGTTAGGGGTAATCTCGAGGTAAGACGATATCTACTGCAAAGGAAAATTTATCCCTGTTTGAGTGGTGAAAACCACTATTAAGCCCTAGGGCTTCCCAAGGTAGGTCATATGGCCTGAAAATATGTCCATGTAGGCAGTCTCATTAATATGACATGTTTTAGGTGTCTACAAATACCCCTTTTTGGGATGCATTGTGTGAAAACATAGTGCAGAGAAAAAATAGATGACCTAAAATCAAATTGAGGGTTGATGGTGTTCATTGATCTGATCAATGTTAGATGCCCCAATCATGGAAAGAGCATGCATCTTTGAATCATTGCTTCCAATACTTTGGTGGACTTAGATTTGATCTTGGTGACTTTTTCAGCCATTGGTAGAGCTAAGGAGTCTATGAGGCTAGGCTTTAGGTACACCAAGGGTTTGTTTGAGATTTTTGCTTTTACCCCAACAAGGAGGGAAGTGTATGATAGTTGTTGGTAATGCTTCTTGAATTAATATAATTTGTTTTGATTGAGTGTTTCATTATGAATTTTGTGATGATATGACTACCCCCTTAAGCAACGAGTCGATGAGGATATGGCAGGTGATGAAAGTTACGAATCGCTTGACTAAGATGAATTATTTTGGATATTGTAGAACTTTAACGAATGTAGAGAGGGGGGTAAATCCCATTACAACTATTATTTTGACCATTATTGGTAATTGTATATCTCTATCCCTTGGAGCAGTCTAGCCACATGGATTTCTTAGGGAATTGAGATGATAACAATTCAATTTGTTTCAGAGGTAAATCACTATACATGCAGTTTTTACTCGAGACTGAGTGGAAGAGAAAATGTACACCTCTACTCCTTGGAGAAGTCCAGTCACATGGCCTTCTTAGGGAGTTTAGATGATAGCATTTCGACTCGTTTGGAAGCCTTTGGAAATGTTTTTGACCAAAGGAATTAGGGTGCATTTGGAATTTTTTATTGTTGTTTTTGTGAGCGGCCTTATGGTAATGTACTCATCTTACTAGATTGCATGGATAGCCAATCACTGCAACCACCAAGTGACTAGAGTAGATTACTAGATACAAGGTTCACTCGAGATGTTTGGTTTGATAGTTTTTAGGTTTTTTTGGGCAGTTTTATATTGTTTTTGTAGTTTTATGTTTGCTAATTTTTTTATTTTTATTTTTGAGGCCATCCCATAGAGAAACGGTTGCATTTTGCCATTTCTGGGGACGTCCCATGGTAGGATGGTCACACTGAATGTGGTCGTATGACCCCAAGATGATCGAGTTTATTTTTGAAAAATATAAAAGCAATTTTTTTTATTTTCTAACATCACTTTCATTACTGGTAGTTGGAAAAAATGAGAGGTGAGGAGGAGAAGAGAAACTTGTGAAGTAGAGCACTACTAAAATTCTACCTGTTGAAAGCATGGATCAACCCAGGACCTTGATGGGCGAAGGAGCCAGAGTGAGGAAGGTAGTTACTTTATTCTCTACTTCACTATTTAGAAAAATAAAATGAACCTCACTAAGTAATATGGAAAATGAAACACATTAAAATTTAAGACAAAAAACCTCATTTTAGTTGTTGCATGTAGTGTAGGTTGCTTGGTTTTGCTTTTGTTTGTTTGTTTTGTTTTTTTTTCGCATGTTTTTTAAAATGTTTTTGCCCCTATTTCAAGGCCTTCTCAAGAAGAGATAGTTCCCCTTTGGGTTTTTGGGAGCCATCCCAAGGTGGCACAACTGCATTTTGAAAAACAACAATCAAATTTAAACTGTTGAGACGACCATCCCAAGGTAAGACAGTCTTGCCTATAGACTATCTCAACCCGAGAAGGTGACATGATTTTGTGATTTTTTTGGAATTTTTGCAACTTTGTTTTTAAATTTTGAATTTTGATTGCTTGATTGGTTGATTGTTTATATTCAGCTTTTGAAGGCCTATTATAGAGTTCCCACAATGTGAGGACTCCTCACTAATGATGAGTGGATATGGCTTGAAATGATCGACCTCAAGAAAGTGACTCGACTAGATGCAGTGATGGTAGATCAGGTCTATCTAAATACCATTGACTGATGGGATAGTCAAACTAACACTTTTCACCTTCCAACTGACAAGATGATAGTCACCTTAGAGGATGTGTACCAGATTCTCTGTGTTTCGATTTAAGGATGCTCTATCATCTCCACTCCCATTCTTCAGCATGACAAAGTATTATAGAGGGTATTCGAAGTAGAGGTGGAGGTTGCAATGCATGGATAGCAACAGAGTGCTATTCAAGACATGGTATACTGCACAAGTTTTAATTTGAAGGTATATAGTATTTATGTCCATTATGTCAAACATATTACTACCTGACTCCTCAGGAGTGAGGTTCCCATGGAACCTCCTTGATTTAGTACAAGATCTAATAGAGTGCAATATTCAAGATCCAATGATCATGGTATGGAGGAGCACTTTACTTGCTCATATGTATGATGAGTTATATGAGATCTGGTAGTGGGTTCAACATGAATTAGGTTGTAGCTTCCTTCTTTAGGTTTTGGATTGGGAGCATATCCAAGTGGACCAACCAGAGAAGCTTCCATGGTCATCATGAGTAGAGATGTATGAAATTGACATAGGATATGCAACTCAATGGAGGTGATATCAGGAGATAGGTTAGAGTCAACCTCATTCAGGAAGGTTTACCCATTATGCAAGGTCCCTTGAGAGATTGAGACTAGGGCAAGTGATTTAGAGACACTATATGAATTTTCCACCTTGGATAGATGTGGTGGCACAACTAGGGTGCATGAGACATGAATGGTGGTTAGTTGGATGGCATGATATAGAGGAGTACTTCCAGTACTCTTGCATTACTCATTAGTTTGGGATATTCCAAGGTGTCCCTGAGGAGCCTATTATTTACCACCATCAAGGGGGTAGTTGGAGTGGCCTCAAGTGGAGCCACTAGAGGATGTAGAGGATAAGCCACTGGCCTTTCCAGGTTTGGAGGAACCGGGTATGATAGTGGAGTATAAAACATGGTGGGTTACTTGACTATGGTAGTGAGGTGGTCCTATGGGCAGGTCGATTGGGATTGATGTAGGGGAGGGCTTAGGAGATGAGAAATACTAGTTGATTGATCAAATTTTATATACTACCTACACAATACTTTGAAAGCTATAAGTTTGTTAAGAAGACCTAGATATTCAATATCCCTGTGTGTGGAAAGTGAATGTATTAGATGATGCATAAGACTACCTCATTGCTAGGCAAGTTTCATGCAACCCATTATAGTAATGAGGATTACCCTATGGTCATATTATCCTGAATTTGGATGTAGTTCGATTAGAATACTAGGCAATACAATCCACCAAAAGCTATCTCAACCATAAGCTAAAATTGGTCTATACAAAATAATATTGCTAATATGACAAACATATCATCACGTGTAAAGCTACTCCATTGCCAAGCAGGTTTCATTCAACCCATTTCTATTATAGAGGTTGCCCCATGGCTTTCGAATAACTGAGGATTCCAAGGATTCAAGTTCATTACCCCCTTATTTTATTTTTATTGCTTGGGATACTTGCTCATTTATAGTGGTGAAAACCAATTTTTTTTAGGAGCAAGGGATTTGATTAGTGGTGAAAACCACTGTTTCTTTTTTTTTGTTTTTGTTTTGGGAACTTGTTCATTTTTATGGAAGAGCAAGGGGAATTGCTTGGGTAGGGAGGAGCTTGTCCTTTTTTCAATCCTCAACATCCTAGACCATGCACATAAGGATGAGCAAGGAAAACCTTTCACTCCAGGTGGCAAGGACTACGTTGTATTGTCATCCTTCCATGTTCAAACTTGGATCTTAATATGTGAAATTATTATCAAGATTTTGACATATACAAGGTAATATCAAAGAAATACCTTACCTTCTAAAAGATAAGATATCTTTCTACAACATTTGAAAATAGAACTAGGGATGACTGAATGACCAAAAATCCTAGTGAACATCCTATAACAACTTATTGGTTGTGTTGAAAAACATAGTTACTCACAAAGGGGAATGTGGATGGTAGTGATATATGGTATGTGGGGGTTTTCCCTATGCTCTTTTACAAACTAAAATGTGTGCATAAAATAGTCAGTGGTCATCTAAACATCATTATTGATATTCATCTTATATATAACCTATCTTACGAGGACCCCTTAATAAGCAGAAGCTCATAAGGAAAACTACAAGTGATGATGATGGATAAAATTGATTAGAGACTAATGATTGGCATACAAACATGGTGCTATTTATAAGAATATAAACACAACTTTTCCTAATACAAGTGTAATGGATGAATATGCCTAATACAATTAATCAATGCATGCAATAAAATGTGTAATGACGTAATGCAAATGTTTTTGTATTTTTTATGTTTTGTATTATTTTTGTATTTTCTATTTTCTATTTTTTTTTTAATTTTGAAACAATTTTTTTTTTTTTGTAATTTTGATGATTTTTTATTTTTTTGTAATTTTGACGATTTTTGTGTTATGCATGAAATGCACATAGGTGGAGAATTTTGAGGGGTTCAAGTTCCTCAACACCCTCAAGATAAGCGATACGATAACTCCTTGGCCCTATTTTATGCATTATGATAAAATGGCCCAACCAGTTTTTAGTGAATTTATCTCACAAGTGCGACGATAAGTTGGAGTTTTATTGATTTTCCTTGAGTACAAGGTCTCCAAATTTGAACTCCCTTAGGTGGACTTTCATATTGTAAGCTTGTTTAAGGTGATCTTGATAAACACATAGGTGCTCAAGAGCATCGACTCGACGTTCATCAAGAAGGGCCAATTGTTCAAGGTGAGCTTGTCGTGTAGTGTCATCATTGATGAAATCTTGCAATGATATGCACAATGAAGGGATTTCCAAATCTAAGGGCATAATGGCCTAAACACCATAGACTAGAAAAAAATGAGATTCCCCAGTGGGTGTCCGAATGCTAGTGTGATAAGCCTATAATTATAGAGGCATTTGAAGATGCCAATCTTTGTGATTTTCCTTGATGGTTTTCTTAAGGATGGCAACTATAATTTTATTGGATGCCTCTGCTTGTACATTGACCTATGGATAATAGGGTATGGAACAATTGTGATGCATGTTGTACTTTGAAGTTAAAGCATGCACATATTTATTTTTGAATGAAGTCCCATTATCCAAGATAATTTTGGATGGAATACCAAAATTACATATGATATTATGGAGTATGAACTCCACAATATGAGATCTAGTCATAGTAGTAAGAGGGGTAGCTTCCACCCATTTGGTTAAATACTCTATGGATTTTAAGATAAATGTGTGATGGTCGATAGATGATGGTAAGATTTTCCCAATTAAATCAAGGTCCCACTATGAAAAAAGCCATATTGATTGGATCGGTTGTAAGCCTTGAGAAGGCAAGTGCAAATATTAGCATTATGCTGGTATTTCATGCACTTCCTGAAGTATGGACAATAATATTTTTCCATGGTGGGTCAATAATAACCCATTCAAAGGATGTGCTTAGCGATGGCCATGCCACTAAAATGGCCACTGGAAGTACCATCATGAGCTTGCAAGATTACCCAAGTAGATTCTTGGAGCTCTAGACAATGAAGGAGAAAACCATAATGGCTTTTATGATAAAAAATATCTCCTAAAAAGACATAATTGGTCACTTTTTGCTTGAATGTTTGTTTTATGGCATGCAATAATCCCAAAGGGATACTACTAAGCTTCAGGAAATATTTTAATTGAGTAAGCCAATATTAATAAACTGGGTCTCGACTGAATGAACAACTTGCTTCTATTGTAATTCATCACGTATGAATGTGGATTGGGAGATAACCTTAATATGAATGGTCATGCCATTATCAGAAGGACCCTGTGGGATTAAGGACCCCTAGGATGCTTGTTTCAAAAAGTTGTGTACTTTAGAGAACCGATATTGGTTCGACTCAATCTAGATCATGTGAATAACTTATTCGTTTGAAGCTTCACTTGTAATCACTAATTGCGAAAGTATTTTTACCTGTATGGTTGTGATATTGTTAGAAGGGTTCTACGAAATTAAATACCCCAAAGAGGCTATTGTATATGCAAAATGATTTTACGAGCGAGGGATTACCTCGATGTTGTACCATTCCAAGTTGGTCAATAGCTTATCCATAAGATCCTTGTATGATTTCAAGATCAAACATTGATATTGATAGATTTTCTTTAATTAGCCTTTTGATATTTATGGCGATGATTGTTTGGAGATCCAAATGGAGAGCCTCATATTCAACATTATTATTGGTGCATGAGAAGTCGAGTTTAAATTATAGGGGCATAGGAGCTCTTTGTGGTATGAAAAATATGATTTTGATACCATCCCCTTGCTTACATTTAGAACCATTGAAGAAAAAAGTCATATCAGCTTTATTTTTAGGTTACTCGGGTTCTGGAAAGTCGGATAATGCAAATATTGCATCATTAGGCAACCCGATAGTGAGAGGCTTATCATCCTAGAGAGAAGCCCCTACTAGCTTATCTACAATAACTTGACCCTTCATAGATTTTTTATTTATAAACTCAAGTTCAAATTTAGTCTATAGCATAATCGATTTTGTGGTACAAGTATTATGATATGTGTGACTCATCATGTGCCATAAAGGATTCTCTTTTAAAATGATATACATCGTATGATTCAACATGTAATATTGAATCTTCTTGGAGGTGAATACCACTGCTAGGCAAAGCTTCTCGATGTATGTGTATTTGAGCTCATATCTCACCAAGGTGTGACTAATGTAATATATAGTATGTTCCTTATTTACCTCATTCTTTTGGGCCAACATGGTCCCTAAGGCTAAGTCAATGCTTAAAATTTATAACAGGAATGACACACCTGGTCAGGATGGAGCTAGAATTGGTAGTGATGCCTAGTATTGTTTTATCTCATTGAAGACCTTTTTGCACTCCTTGTCCCAATGGAATGGGACTTCCAGTCAATTCATGGGTTGATATTTATCTGAAAGTTATGCTATGAAGCATCGAATAGATGCTACTTTCTCTTGTAAGTTGCAAAGCTACTTAAGGTTGGTATTGGGGAACATGTCAAGTATAGCTTTAACCTTGGTTGGAGACTATAAAACCCCACTCCATAGATATACTTTTTGGGATTGAGTCTGACATTATGCTCAATGAGGCGATCAAAGACCTTTCAAAGAATGTCAGCATGCTCATGATACAATAGATATTTGGTGAGCAAATCATCTATGTAATATTCCAAGATTCTATGCATATAGTCATGAAATATATATGTCATGGCCTACTGATATGTTGCACCAACATTTTTAAGTCCAAATGGAATTACCTTGTAGTAGAATGTTCCTCAAGAAGTGGTAAAGCTTATCTTTGGTTGATCCTCGAGTTTGACCTATATTTGATTATAGCCTAAAAAACCATCCACGAGGGACATATCATGATCTACAATGACATCAACTAGTGCATCAATGCTTGGAAGGGGGAATTAATCCTTGGGAGTCACTCTTTTAAGATCTTGAAATTATGTACATATGCAAATATTCCCTTCTAGTTTTCCTATAGGTACCATTTTGGACACCCGTGGTGGACAATCTATAGGGTAGATGAATTCTACATCCAATAATTTTTGTAATTCATCTTTTACCATCAAGGTGATTATTGGATGCATCTTGCAAATTTTTTGCTTAATTAGTTTAATATTTGGGTCAAGTGTAAGGTTATGCGTGACCAATTTTAGGTCAAGACACAACATGTCTTTATACGACCAAGCAAAAATTCCTTTCTTCTCTGCCAATAGAGATGTGTAAATGGCTCTCTTCTAGGAATAAGCTTTATCCCAATTTTACATTTTTGGGAGCCTCAGTTTCTTCTATTTATATATGGGATCCCTCAAGCTGATGAGGTGTAGGGATCAAGTGGATTTCATCAGCTGGGTTTGGAGAGTCGATCATATCTTGTTAAATTTTAACTTGACAAACAACTTTGGATGGCCCTTGCAAGAAATGAAATGGTTGTAGCATTTCCTCATAAGGGAAGAACTCTTCTAGTGATGGTGGTGACACGATATGATCAAAATCGATGGCCTCAGGGTTGAGGTGCAAAGATTCTGAGGGATCAATAGGAATATGGAGGGGTGCATTTAAGTCTATGGAAACCATGTTGATGGATGGATAGTTTCCATGTGCAGGTGGAGAAGTACTATCAAAGATGGAAGGTCCTAGATATGTTGGTGGTGGTTGAGGAGGTAGCGACATGAATGGGTGTGGCCTAGGAGGAGTTAGAATGATTGGATCTTCTAGAGGTATAAGGCACCTCCAAGTGGGTTGTCATGGAGGAAAAGCTCTATGATAGAACTCATCTAGGTTTATGAGGTCAAGTTCTATTCGTTCATTTTTAGCTCATCAAAGGTGAGGAGGACCTAGATACACAAGTTTGGTTTCATCCTCATAGTCTTTAGGTGCCTCACTGATTGGGTCAGGAGGCTATCACATATGGTGAGGACTAAGTTAAGTGAGTTCTATCTCATTATCATATTTTTTTGGTGTCTCATTGATGAAATCAAGAGGTTGTTGACCATGGTGATAATTGAGGTATGCTAGTTTTATCTCGTCCTTGTACTCTTTTGATGTCTCATTTAGGGAGTTAGAAGATTCGATAAAAACTATCATAATGGGGAGATGATTTCTCAATAGATGAAAATATCCTAGATAAATGTAATCATTCTCATAAATTTCCTCCCCAAGACCTAGGATCAGACATTGGAGGGAATCTGTGAGGAGTTCATTTGGCATACGTATGGAGTACCCTAAGCTGAATTTGTCTATAAAAAGTTGGTATAATGGCTAGAAGGGTGTGTGGAGACCCTACTAATATTGTCCTAGGCCATTTCCATGCCAATGGAAATGGTGGAATTATCACAAGGTGAACTTTAGGTTTGAAATATACCTAATGTTTCTTGAGAAAGATTCATCATTGTGTCTTATCATGGGAAATTGATCTATAGAGTCATCGAAGCCCCCATAAACAAAGTTTTTTTTATTAAAGGGGACCTCCAAAGGTAAAATGGTGCCAATGGATAAAGGCGACACATGAGGTCTACCCATGTCTTGAACAGACTCAATGAGTGGTGTAAATATGACATTCTATACCAAGTACTCAACGATACTAGGGATGTTAGAATAAGTTGTTATATTCCATTATTTGCATAACCAAAAATAGCGCTCATAGGCGCTCTCCAATTTGGTTGTTTAACCACCGAGTTGGTTAAACCAACTTGTAACCACATTGTAACCTTTATATTTGAAATTAATGAGAAGGAACAATTGCTTCATCAAATTCTTCATGGCATCAGAGCTACGGACAGGACGCAGATCGCAGACAGGACGCGACTGATGGACGAACGCAGACAGAGCGGACAGACAGGACGCGACTGACGGATCCTGACGGACGAGCGCAGACAGAGCGGACAGGACGCACAGACCGTAGACAGGACGTAGACCATAGACCGAGGACACCGACACAGACAGGACGTAGACCAAGGATAGACCGCAGACCGAGGACACCGACACAACGGACAGGACGCAGACAGGACGGCGGTTCGGGGAGACGGGACGATTGAGGAGGCAAAAGGACAGGCTGGGGGTGGTTGCCCGAAGGCAACCGAAAGCAATAGGTGCTTTCAGTTTGTTTAAACCCCCCCATAGTGGCCGCATAGGCCATGTGGGATAATTTTTTTTTGTTTCTTCTCCAGCCGTGAGGCTTTAAATATTGCCCGTTGCACGCTTGTTCCCATCGGGCCTTCTGGCTCACGTGGTCAGGGCGGTGCCTAGTCTGGCAGGTTTCGGGTTCGAGTCCCTGAGGGGAGGTTTGTTGCACCCTGCATAGTTTTGACGGTGGATGTGGTTCGTTGATGCCCTGCATAGTTTTGATGGCGGATATGGTTTGTTGACGCCCTGCGCAGCGTTATTTGACGACGGCTTCATTTTTTGATGCCCTTGACGCTGCAATTGGTCATTTGACGCCTTGCCAAGCTCCAAAATTTGGTATTTTTTTTACCAATCCTTGTCTCATTTGCAATTCGAAGGGGGGAGATCTCATGATTCATTTGCAAATTTGTCAGATAAAGGGGGGAAATCAAACTATTTTGGCAGAATAGTTGCTAGATTTGTAATAGGTGTTAAAATTTGTGGGCATTTATGATTGTTTCCTTTGCATTTAAATATTCTGTTTTCTTGCATTCACAATCATGAATTAAACAAAATATAAGACCCCAAATTTATACCCTATTTGTGCAATTTATTGCACAACAACGTTCGGTATTTGAGATACCTCTGGTCCACACTTACAGGTAATGTTGTCGTGCTTTGGACTACTGTATTCGCCGCCTAATATAGCTGCAACAATGACGTCTGAGCTTGTTCTCTATAAATCATCGGGGAGAAATAAGGCAAACCAGTTTTTTGTTTTTTCTCATTTCATACCCACATCGTGATTGTTGTTAGGCGTAAATCCTGACGAAAGTTTTTTTCCAAAGTGTTTAGGGAAGTTACGCCCCACGCATGCGGAATAAAACTTTCTATGGTAGGTGTCATTAACAACACGATGCCCTTTCAGTATCGCCTATGTTCAATATATTGTGCTTCTCATGTGTACTTATAGTCTCCCTCACGTAAGGGCGAGTACATATTGAGTAGTATACTATTCATATATACCTATAGTTTCCCTCACGTAAGGGCGGGTGTATATTGAATAGTTACAGTATAAAGATCTGGCAGGTATAAAGAAAGGGAGACCACTTGGTGATATAAGGAACCTTCATAATGGCCACAATTCATAAGTATCTTTCAGATTCTCAATTGTTGAAAGGTCCTAACTTTGTTCCATGGAAGACAAAGATGAAAGCCATACTTCAGTTGGAAGATTTATGGGATGTAGTGACTGGCACTGCAAAACGTCCTCCAACAGCAGGAACAGATCAAGATGCTTGGGATAAAAAAGACAAGAAGAGTCTCGTATTTATCTTGCTTGCTACTACAGATGAGGTGCAGCCTCATATTTGTGATGCAAAAACAAGTAAGATAGCCTGGGATGCCCTGATCATAGTATATGAAGGCAAGAATCAATCCACTATTCTCCATCTTCAAACTCAACTACATAATCTCAGTATGAATTCTGGGGAAACAGTTGATATATTCCTTTGCAGAGTGGCTGACTTGAAAGCAAAATTGAATGCTATGGGCAAACCGATGGATGATGATGTCTTGAACTCTGTCATCTTGAGAGCATTACCAAGTTCCTACAAGATGTTGATCACTTCTCTCAATGTTTCTGGTAGACAAGTATCTTTTGTGGAACTGGTAAACTTGCTTCAGACTGAGGAGGCAACTCAGGTCCAGAAAGATGATGTGCCAGATAATGCTCTTTCCACACAACAAAGTGGTAAAAAGCAAGGCCAGTTTCAAAAAGGGGGTGCTTCTTCCAAAGGAAAAGGGAAGCAAAATCAGCAAAAGGATACCAAATATTGCAAAATTTGTGATATGAATAACCATGACACCAACAGGTGTTGGTTCAAAAACAAGCAATCCAACGAAAGAGGTTCTCAGAAGAAGGGCAAGAACAAGCAGAAATACAATAAGCATAAGCACTCTAAAGGCCATGTTGCTTATGTTGACTCCAACTCAGACTCAGATCCTCCTGAGTCCGATTCAGATTCTGACTCTGAAAGAGCACATAAGGTGCTCATGACTCATACTTCGTCTTCCCAGATAGATGTTGTATGGTATATTGATTCAGGAGCTAGCAAACACATGACTGGGGACAAATCATGGTTTGATACTTTTGTGGAGAAAGAGGGTAAGCCAGTCACAATTGCTGACAATCAAGTATATCAGGTAAAGGGAGAAGGGGATATTTTTGTGTCCCTTCCTGATGGTATTTGTCAAATTGAGAAGGTTCTCTATGTTCCAGGCTTAGCCAATAATCTGCTTTCAGTCACACAAATGTTGGATAGAAACATGGATGTCGTGTTTCGAGTTGTCAAAGGCAAGAAGAGATGTTTTATCACACACAGTGGTAAACATGTTGCAACCGGATCCTACAAACATGGCTTGTTCATTCTCGATGCACTTTCAACTCCACATGTTGCTTTGGCTGCAACTACAAAGGAGGCCACCTCTCTCTGGCATCGACGTTATGGGCACCTAAGTTCTGGATATTTGCTTGAATTATACAAATATGGGATGGTGAAAGGTCTTCCACCACTTTCATCTATCTTACCAGTTTGCTCAGATTGCTTAGCAGGGAAGCAACATCGAGTGCCTTTTGAAGCAAGCTCCTCTCGAGCCGCAAAACCTTTAGAGCTGGTACATACCGATCCGTGTGGTCCTATGCCAACCAGCTATGGTGGGAAAAAGTATTTTCAACTATTCGTTGATGATTACTCACGAAAGATGTGGGTTTTCTTTCTTCAGTTGAAATCAGAAGCGTTTCTCTACTTCCAACAATTCAAGAAACTTGTTGAGAAGGAGTCGGGATGTTTGATAAAAACCCTCCGCTCAGATCGAGGGGGGAATACACCTCTGAAGAGTTTTTAGAGTTTCTTAAGAAACATGGGATCAAAAGACAACTGACTACAGCCTATACACCTCAGCAGAATGGAGTTGCAGAGAGAAGAAATCGTTCCATTATGGAAATGGTTCGATGTATGCTAAAAGGAGCACATCTTGAGGATCAATATTGGGCAGAAGCAGTAAACACAACATCATACCTCCTAAATAGAGCACCCACTAGAGCTCTACAAGGGAAGACTCCACAAGGAGCATGGAGTGGTAAGAAACCTTCCATTTCTCATCTGAAGGTGTTTGGATGTAAAGCATTCATGCACATTCCAAAATAGAAAAGGAGGAAGCTGGATGAGAAAACCCTCCAGTGTATCTTTCTTGGCTATGATGAGTACTCAAAAGGTTATCGATTGATTGATCCTAAGACCAAGAAGACACATGTAAGTAGAGATGTTGTATTTGATGAAGCTCTCACATCAAAAGACACATCCACAACTGTATACATAGATGAAGAAGAGCCTAAGAAGGAGGTTCAACTTCCACAAGAAAAACAAAAAGTTCCAAAATGGTATACTAGCACTTTGAGAGATGCTAAGTTGAAATCCCTTCCAGATCTATCTCTTGATAGGCCATGTACTCGCAGTATGACTCAACAGATGAGAGCAGAAGAATCTACTTCAGAGGTTGACGAACTTTGTCAACACTTTGATGATTTGTCAGTGGGTACCGAATATGACAGGGAAGAAGATGAGGATGGAGAAAAACTTTATATGTCTACATTGAATACAAATGAACCCACAACGGTTCAATCTGCACTTGATCAACCACAATGGAAAGAGGCTATGGATGTAGAACATAAATCTCTTCTTAAAAATAATACGTGGAAGTTAGTCGATCTGCCAATAGGAAAGAAACCCATAGGCTGCAAATGGGTATTCAAAGTGAAGTATAAGGCAGATGGATCTATTGATAAGCATAAATCCCGGCTTGTTGCAAAGGGATATGCTCAGAAAGAAGGCATAGATTATGAAGAGACTTTTGCCCCTACTGCAAAAATGACTACCATTCGAGTACTTTGTGCCATGGGAGCTCAGTTTGGGTGGAAATTGCATCAGATGGATGTTAAAAGTGCCTTCTTGAATGGTGACTTACAAGAAGAAGTATACATGACTCAACCAGAAGGATTTGTGGTTGAGGGGCAAGAACAAAAAGTATGCAAGTTGATCAAATCCTTGTATGGGCTAAAACAAGCTCCTCGAGCTTGGTATATCAAGATAGACAAGTCACCTTGTGCAAGCATGGTTTCATAAGAAGTCCTTCGGATGCAAATCTCTATATTAAGAAAAATGGTTCTGATATAGTGATTCTTGTACTTTATGTTGACGATCTGATCATCACAGGAAGCTCAGAAAGAATGATTGACTTAGTGAAAAATGACTTGAAGCAATCATTTGATATGACAGATCTAGGACTTCTGCACTATTGTCTTGGTTTAGAAGTTACTCAAAAAAAATTTCATATTAGAGTAACACAAAAGAAATATGCCAAGACTTTAGTAGAAAAATATCGGATGACTAATTGTAAGTCAAAAGCAACTCCAATGGAGCAAGGACTTAAGTTATCTCGATATGATGAGTCACCTCAGGTAGATGGTACTCTCTATCGCCAGTTGATTGGGAGTCTCCTATATCTGACAAATACCAGACCAGATCTCAGTTTTGCTGTGGGATATCTTTCAAGGTTCATGCAAGAGCCTAAGATGAGTCACTGGAAAGCAGCAAAAAGAGTTCTTCATTATGTTCACGGTACTACAAATTATGGTCTGGAATATAGACAGAATAATAATTTTTTCTTACTGGGATACACAGACTCGGATTATGCTGGATCCCTTGATGATCGTAAATCCACCTCCGGATATGTTTTTCATCTAGGATCTGGACCTATCTCATGGCACAGTAAGAAACAGCATGTGGTTGCTTTATCTTCTACAGAAGCAGAATATCGTGCAACCAGTGAAGCAGTCTACGAGATAATGTGGTTAAGTCGCATTCTTACAAACATGGGCCTTCCAAAGAATCTTCCTCTTCATTTGTTTTGCGACAACCAAGGTGTTTTGAACCTTGTCAAAAATCCAATTTTTCATGAACGTACCAAACATGTTGATACCAGATGTCATTTTATTCGAGATGAAGTTCCAAAGCACCATATACAACTTCAATACATTCCTACTGATGCGCAAGTTGCAGATATCTTTACCAAAGCACTTGGACGTATCAAATATGAAAAATTTCGAGATACAATTGGGATTTGCCAATAATGTAATAAGGGGGGATGTTAGAATAAGTTGTTATATTCCATTATTTGCATAACCAAAAGTAGCGCTCATAGGCGCTCTCCAATTTGGTTGTTTAACCACCGAGTTGGTTAAACCAACTTGTAACCACATTGTAACCTTTATATTTGAAATTAATGAGAAGGAACAATTGCTTCGTCAAATTCTTCAATTAGACAAGTGGACCATGACTTGTGGTGAAGGTAATGGAGAGGATGGAGGTGAAAGAGGTGTGGCATGAGGTGGTTAATCTATTGTAGTAGATAATTTATCTTCCTCCATGGGAATTGGAATCTCTGCTACGAAGATAATGGGGATGAACGATTGGGTTTCCTCGATTGGTGCTTTCAATTCCTTCTCGCTCGATGGACCCAATGATGAGGAAGGGATGTCAGACGAGGTCAATGACGAGGGCTGATATGGAGGTGATGATGTGGATGGATCAAGGGATGAAGGTGATGATTCTAATTAAGGTTCTAAATTTTTAATAGGGCCATTAGGTTGAATGTCCATATGTGTGAAAGGCAAGACAAATTCTTGTAGATTACTAACCAGGTTAATGTATTTAAAAGGTTTAGAGTCTAAAGGAACTACGTGAACTTATTCCTCATGGAAATAATTTATGTATTTTTGTAGTATATATGGGATGCATCTCATGTTTCTAATCTAAAGGGTTATCTGAACAATATGTTGTATTGCATCATACCTTCTATGATGTGGCACAATACTGAATTGTTTTTAGTCCAACCTAGATAGGAAGGACTATGGTGCTAACTGTAGAGAAAAGGGCATCATTTAATGCTCACAAGGTGAAGGTGGATGCCACAATATGTAATGATGGAAGACTAAGATGATTAAGTGCGATTGTGGTTATGATGATTATAGAGGAACCAATATCAATCAACACCTGCTTATAAGGAATCTTGTTTATGTACGCAATGATGTGCAATGGAGGATCAAGTATGTTGGAAGGTACTAGTTTGATCTCATGATCCTGGAAGGTCTATAAAGAGAGACCATTACCTACTCCCCTTCTCATATTAGATTTTGGATGAAGTTGTAGGACAAAAGTGTTACAACTTTATGGATGACTATAGTGGCTAAAATTAGGTTCACATTATAGAAAAATACCAATTGAAGATAACCTTCACAACTCTCTAGGAAACCTTTTCCTACAAAGTGATGTCATTTTGGTTATGCAATGATACTACAAATTTTCCATGGCTAATGAATAAGGATTCTAAATCTTATATTGTAAATTTTATCAGTGTTTTTCAATATGATTTTGTATTTATGGGAATAAGATAAATCATATTGTAGACACTAAAATGTGGTAAAACCGATTAAGCATCTACAAAAAATGATCAAATTGGCATCATATGGCCCCTTGGGTAGCCCTCAGGAGGCTCACAATGGTTTTAGCCACTCCATAAAGGTTTTTGGAGGCTACTGGCCCAATTTTGGGAGGTTTTGGCCCAAAATTCACCACCGTACTAGGATGGTGGTAGATTCCCACCATCCCACCCTGGTACAATGGTGAGCCATCGTCCCAGGGTGGGATGGTGAGCAGGTTTAATCTAGAAAATTTGGCACCCAAAAACTGCCATTTAGCATGCCATATGGAGCATGCAGGTTAGAGGGCACTGAAGCCTTAGGACAAACTTCTTAATTGATGCAGGAGCATCCGGCAACAGTGGAAAAATCCTGCATCTTCAAAATTTTTCTCGATTTTCCAAGTATTTTTCTTCAGTTTTTCCCAAGGGGGAAGTGTTTCCAAAGCATGGAGGAAGGGGGTCACGAAATTGCGACATGTCGCGAAATCGCGACCTCAAAGGCTGCATTGATGGCGAGGGTGAGTTGCGTCGCGATATCGCGACAGTTCTTCAGAGCAAATGCGGAAGGGGGGAGGACGTCGCGATATCGTGACTTTAGTCAAGGCAAAGGCGAAAGGGGAGATAAAAAGTCATGATATCGCGACGTCACGATATCGCGACGTCGCGATATCGTAGCGGTCTACAGAACATGGCGGAGGAGTTGAGTCCTATCATGATATCGCGACAAATCAAAAACTACCACGTGGCGTATTTCCAAGGCAGTACCAAGGGTTAAGACAAACCCAAGATCATGGCAAAGGACCTCAGAAAGGTGAAGACGAAGGTGGAGGGGTCGACCGCAACCAAGTAAAGTTAAGGTCGAAGAAAATAGCGGACGGCCAGGCATGGCCGATTTTTTTTTGACACGTGGCCAGCCACTTGTATTAAAGACAATTGTGAGGGCACGTGCCTTGAATATTGCACATTAAGGAGAGGGCAAGCTGAATTTAAACACGTGGTTAGCTACGTGAATCTGGTTAAATATGGAGGCCACGTATCATGGAATGAAATTTTACAGCCGCATGCATTAAAGAAAGAGAACCACCTTTTAGAGGGATTTTGTTTTTCGACAAAACGGCAGATTCAGAGCATGGACGGTATGGGTGAGCGAGAGGCTCGAGAAGGACGATCCGACCGGAGCGACGGTGCAGGTCAATGAGGCCATTAATGAGGGCTTATTGGTAGGTCGGGCAGTGACCCATTTATGACAGAGAAATTTGAAGCTTCGAAGGGGGGGAAATTTGAATTCAAATTTTTGTTAGGTGAAGGCATTAATTGCCGAGAGGATCGGGGGCCTCGTTAAAAAAGCCCAAAAATTTGTAATGGAAGGGAGGAGGTGGACCGGAGAACAGAGGAGGTAGTACAGTGGAAGAACAGAGCCGAAGTCGGCCATTGTAAAGCCTGCGGGCTGTTTCATTCAAGCCTGTAAAAAAATATATATATATATTTAATGAAAAGGCAAGTTTCTTGAAGTGTTGGTTCCCGGTGCCCCGTCAGTGGTATCAGAGCAGGAGTTCCTGAGCGTACAACAGACCGCCGAAGGAGAGAAGTAGTTGTACCAGGATGTGTGGGAGGGTTTGAGTTTGGGTGAAGATGCCTCCGAGAAGAAACCCGATGGGTGGAAGAGGCATGGCAGCGGAAGATTTTCGGGCATTGCAGTGGCAAGTTCAGGCCCTGCAAGAAGAGCTACGCAGAGGACGTGAGCCGAGAAGGGATGCGGACAGTGAGGATGAAGTGGAAGAGGAGAATGAGTTTGAAGAAGAGGAAGAAGATGTAGATCCGGCCCAGGCCAGATTGTACAAGGCCATATCCCAGATCGGGAAGAGGCCGAAGTTAGAAGTTCCTACGTATTCCGGGAACTTGAACCCAGAGGAGTTGATAGACTGGGTGAATGATTTAGAAGAATATTTCGAATACGAAGAAGTTGAAGACCCTAACCGGGTCAGATTTGCTAAGACCCGACTGAAGGGTCATGCTAGCATTTGGTGGAAGGGGGTACAGCTGGAGAGAAACCAAAGAGGAAAGGAGCGGATAACCAGGTGGGACAGAATGGTGGAGAAATTAAAAAGGCAGTTTATCCCCGTAGATTATGAACTGGACCTGTTACGTAAAATGCAGAGTTTGAGGCAGATGAACAGAATAGTTCAAGAATACACGGAGGAATTTTACAAGATCTCCATCAGAATCGGACATTTGGAAGCAAGCAAGGAAAAAGTGGCCCGTTACATTAATGGGTTGAGACCGAGTGTGCAGGAGGAGTTGAGTTTGGTTCGGGTAAGCACCATTGAAGATGCTTACCAATTTGCTTTGAAGGTTGAAGAAAAGCTGAACCGGAGGTTTGAAAGCAAGCCAAAAGTAAAAGGACCGGGAGGAAAGAACGGTGGAAAGAAAGAAGGAAAGGAAGAGAAGAAAGAAGAGGAGAGCAGCAGCCGAGGTCAGAAAGAAGAAGATGAAGACCCAAAACCGCAAGTTCAGAATGATAACTACCCGAGAGGAAGGGGTAGATCTGGACGCGGGAATGAAAGAGGAGTATTCCGTGGAACATGTTTCCACTGTGGTGAAGAAGGGCATCGTGCATTCGAGTGTCCACAACACCGGGAAAAGATGAACAAGAAACCGGTGGGTCCCGCCAGAGCAGTTATGGCAGTTGAAGATGATGATTCAGAACATTCTGAAGAAGCTAAAAAGGGAGAAGCCATGATTGTGAGGAGGACCATGCTGGTGGAAGAAGACAAATATGAACAAAGGAGAAGCCTATTCTGTACCCAATGCAAGAGTGCAGGCAAAGTTTGCAATGTGATCATCGACAATGGAAGTACAGACAACTTAGTTTCCGAGGAGATGGTTACTAAGTTGCAGTTGGAGAGAAGGAGGCACCCACACCCGTATCGGATTGCATGGTTGCGGAAGGACCACCGAGCTTGGGTCCGGGAACAGTGTTTAGTCATGTTCCAGATCGGGAGATACCGGGATGAAGTCCTGTGTGATGTATTCCCCATGGATGCTTGCCATTTGCTGTTGGGAAGGCCATGGCAATTTGATCGGAGTGCAGTGCATGATGGCCACGCCAACACTTACTCCTTGGTGAAAGATGGAGTGCGGCACAAGTTGAAGCCATTACAGACCGAAGATGAGAAAGTGTGCAGTAATGCCAGAATTTGTCTGGTAGAGGGCAGAAAATTCTGCCAGGAAATAGGATTTGAGCAAGTTGTAAAGGTTGATGAGTGTTCGGAGATTTTGCAAAGGAAGCAGACCGAACAGCTTAGAAGTGAAGGTCACTTCTCCTTTTTACCCGGGGTGTCTGATGCAGGAGCATCCGACAACAGTGGAAAAATCCTGCATCTTCAGAATTTTTCTCGATTTTCCAAGTATTTTTCTTCAGTTTTTCCCAAGGGGGAAGTGTTTCCAAAGCATGGAGGAAGGGGGTCACGAAATCGTGACCTCAAAGGCTGCATTGATGGCGAGGGTGAGTTGCGTCATGATATCGCGACGTCGCGATATCGCGACGTCGTGATATTGCGACGATTCTTCAGAGCAAAGGCGGAAGGGGGGAGGACGTCGCGATATCGCGACTTTAGTCAAGGCAAAGGCGGAAGGGGAGATAAAAAGTCACGATATCGTGACGTCGTGATATCACAACGTCGCGATATCACGGCGGTCTACAGAATATGGCGGAGGAGTTGAGTCCTGTCGCGATATCACGACAGGTCGCGATATCGTGGTAAATCAGAAACTGCCACGTGGCATATTTCCAAGGCAGTACCAAGGGTTAAGACAAACCCAAGATCATGGCAAAGGACCTCAGAAAGGTGAAGACGAAGGTGGAGGGGTCGACCGCGACCAAGTAAAGTTAAGGTCGAAGAAAATAGCGGACGGCCAGGCATGGCCGATTTTTTTTTTGACACGTGGCCAGCCACTTGTATTAAAGACAATTGTGAGGGCACGTGCCTTGAATATTGCGCATTAAGGAGAGGGCAAGCCAAATTTAAACACGTGGTTAGCTACGTGAATCTGGTTAAAGATGGAGGCCACGTATCATGGAATGAAATTTTACAGCCGCATGCATTAAAGAAAGAGAACCACCTTTTAGAGGGATTTTTTTTTTCGACAAAACGGAAGATTCAGAGCATGGACAGTATGGGTGAGCAGAGGGTCGGAATGACAGTCTGATCGGAGCAGCGGTGCAGGTTAATGATGCCATTAATGAGGGCTTATTGGTAGGTCGGGCAGTGACCCATTTATGACCGAGAAATTTGAAGCTTCGAAGGGGGGGAAATTTGAATTCGAATTTTTGTTAGGTGAAGGCATTAATTGTCGAGAGGATCGGGGGCCTCATTAAAAAATCCCAAAAATTTTTAATTGAAGGTAGGAGGTGGACCGGAGAACAGAGGAGGTAGTACAGTGGAAGAACAGAGCCGAAGTCGGCCATTGTAAAGCCTGCGGGCTGTTTCATTCAAGCCTATAAAATTTTTATTTTTATTTTTAATGAAAAGGCAAGTTTCTTGAAGTGTTGGTTCCTGGTGCCCTGTCATTAATGGAGGCCCAAATTGGATATTCTCTTCCACACCCATTTCATGCCTCCCATTTGACAAGTGGCACCTCCTGCCATGCATGCCCTTGCATGCCTTTTTGTACATGAGCCCCTTTGGGCTATAAAATGGATTCAATATCCACAAAAAAATAGGGATAGGAGTTCTAGTATATGCAATGGAGTGCTGCCAATATTTCCCCTCACCTTATTGCACCTTTTTGCCCTCGAAATCTCTCTTTTGCCAAGGAGGTTATCGGGTGACTTCAAGAAGGTAATCCGAGCATAACTTTTCCATATGGGTGAATTTATTCACCAAATTCAATTAAAACACACCTTATATTATTTAGTAACATCTTATATTAATTTTTGTAGCCAAAAATGGTCAGAATTGGTGGGTATCCCCTCCCAGGATGCCCCCCAAATAGTTACAGTCGCCACCGTCCCCCCTGGGACGAGGGTAAATTCTTATACAATTTCACTACTTTTTTTAATTATTATTTTTCTATATTATCCCATTATTCTACAGTTCAAATTTCAGGTTATTTGGAGTTAAATTGACAAAGTTATAGCAGTTTTAAGTTTTTGCAGGCTCATAGGGCCCATCCGGGAACCCCAATTTGATGCAGGTGGATATGGGCCCCAATTTGAAAATATAATAATATGGGTTGTCTTTAAATGTCAATTTATGCATACTATACAAATTTCATGAGTTTTGGATATGTTCATGTTTGATATTTGCTTGTCTTCTTCTTCGCATGTTGTAGGCGGGCGGTGCCAAATAGAGGGGTCTACAGATGCAATTTATGATCTGTTTTTTGTGATATCCACTAAAAAAATACTTTTTAACATCTCTGAAAATTTTCAATTCATTTGGATGTTTTTTGATATATTTTTAATATATGCGCTATTTTGCCCCTGTGGGGATTACATGTTTTCACCATACACCCTTGCTATTTGATCCCTTTGGCTTCTTTGTGTGCAGGTGCAGGTTATTAGAAGTCATTGGGAATGAATATAAGACCTCATAAATCATATATACAAGCAACGACGACATTGGCTTGCCCACATCGATTGTGGGTACGCAGAGAAACATTGGATGTGCATCTTGATTCCGTGAAAGACTTGGTATTTGGGAACCCAAAATTGTAACAATTGTATCATATTTTGAGCCCTCAAGGGGAAATATGTGTAACCTTGGATCTGATCCAACCAATTAATGAGAAGAAACTTGCTTTACTTCCTTTCCTTTTGTTTGGTATTCTTTCATTTTCACATGCATGCTTCCTTTTTGATGCTCATGATCGAGATGGGGTAGATACACATATTTTTTTACATAATTTGGTGCACCATTTTTTCGTACTTAACATATATCTATTCTTGAGAATACATTTCAAAATTTGGATGAGACTAAGGCCTCACTTAATCCTAAAAAATGCATCTTTGTATGCACCAAAGGTGTCTTGTTTGGAAAATAACCTCCCAACAAGGGATTGCAACTAATAATGCTTAGGTTACAAAGATTAAAGAGGTGAAATTTCTTATTAACAATATTAAGTTGTGATCTTGGGCCATGTGGGATATCATAGGAGGTTCATTAAACTACCATTATTGAAGTTCCTTAAGAAGGATATGCCCTATAAACAACAAAAAATAATCTAAGGTTGCATTTGAGGAAGTGAAGTAGGATCTAATCACTACTCCAGTTTTGAAGAATCTTGAGAGAAATAAACCATTTTTTGTCTAGACAAATGCATCTAACATAGTGCTTGGAAGCACATTGAGTTAGTAGGATGATAGTGAGTACGTTCGTACTATCTACCTTGGAAGTAAATAAATGAGAAGTGCTAAAGTAAATTATACAATTAAAGAGAAGGAAGCCCTTGTAATCATCTTTGCTCTCAAGAATTTTAGGAAACATATTCTAGGGCAATATTTTACTATTATCATAGATGATGTTGCCCTCAAGTATATTGTTAATAAGCCTAATCTATTGATAAGGATAGCCATATGGATTTTCCTTTTGCAAGAACATGATTTTGATATTTATGATTGGTTGGGTAATAAGCATATAAATGTAGATGTTATTTCAAGAGCATATGAGATAATTGGCTTTGAATGTGGAGACAATGATTTTCCTGATGCAATGTTGCTAGTAGCAGAATTTTTTTCCAAAGGTATATGCAATCATCTAGTAATACTTGACTAAAGTTAGATTTTTAAATTATTCAATGCCAAAAATATAGAGGAAGATTGCTCATTCCAATTACCCCTATTTAATAGTGTAGGGATTTTTGTATCAATTAGGACTAGATGAAAAGTATCTACAAGCAGTTGAACAAGAGCAAGGGAGGTAGTTGATTTCAAAGTTCCATGATGACATGTATAGAGGTTAATTTTCTAGGTAACTTATAACAAGAAGGATTTTAGATGTAGGATATCATTGGCCAACACTCTTCAAATATTGTATGGATTATTGTAATACATGATGTGAGTTAGTACTTTGGGAATCATAAGACATTAGCTACACCCTTATGTCCTATATTTCCTCTTAGGCCATTCAAAAAGTGGGAAATTAATATTGTTATAAGTTATAATCCTTATAAAAACACAAAGAAAAAATATATTATTTTTACAATAAATTATCTAAATGTATTGAAGCCTAGTCGATGAAGCGTGAAATAAACAAAGAGGTTGCATAGTTCACCAATGAACAAATTTATAGTAAGTTTGATTATCCAATGAAGATCATCTTTTATCAAGGTATGTACTTCCTAAACAAAGTGGTGGAAGACTTTATGACTTGATTCATGATCAAGCACAAAAAGGTAACTGCATATAAATTAAGTACCAATGGGCATGTGAAACAAATCAGTCACATGTTATATTAAATACTTGTAAAGGATGCAACTTTGTAAGTTGACACATGGGACAAAAAGAAGCATGAGGCATTGTGGGCCTATAAGGTCACAATCAAGTCAATAAGAGGTTTTCCCCCATTCTAGTTAGTGTATGGCATTTGTCCTATCCTTCCTATCAAATATGATGTTCCAACCATATGGATGATAATATGATTTAGGAAGAATGATATAAAATCCATGATGGTCTAAGTGGTACAACTACACCAGCTATAAAAAATACAATAGGTATCATAGGATGACATTACCAAGAAGAATATGAAATAAAAAGAGTATTGGAAAAATATCTCACGTGGACTTCTTCAAAGTCAAGACTTGATTATGATATATGATGCTCAACACAAAAAAAATATACCAACATATATGGGCCCCTTTTTTTAGTATTTACGCATGATAATGGTACCTAAGACTAAGTATTTATATGGAAGGTCTATCAAGAAATGGATGAAACATAATAAAATTAAAATATTTCATCCTCCATAATAGATTAGGCCTACTCTAAGGATGGGCTAGAAATAAGGAAGGGATAAATGTCAACATAATTTTTTTCATATTATTTACATGTGTAGAAGTATAAGGAGCATGTATGGCATATAGTTGAATGGTTGTTAGAGAATATTATGGCTTGATAGATTTTGTGAGATGCTTGCAAAGTAGTAGCTTCATTGATAAGGTTGTGATGATCATTAAAACATAACAAAATTATGATAGAATATTTCTACAAAAGGAGTACAAAAAATAACTTTATGATAGGGATAGATCACGATAAAAAGTAACAATAAAACATTTTTTTTCTTGTATACTAGAGGAATCAATAACTCATTACATTTTTCATCGCCTCTTCGTGGGTTTGAATCCTACTCCTTGCGGCCGCTATAACCTCTAGTTGCATTGAGTAAAATGTTTTAATGTAGTCAACGATGTTGGTGCAACATGTCCTCTAGTTCTACAAGGCCCGAGGGATTCAAACCATGGTTTCCACCCTCCTAAGGGAGCACTTTGACCAATGGGTCAGGCCCTCACACCTATAATAAAAAGTAAGTGTTATTGCCATGGTAAATTGCCTTTATCATAAGGAGATATATTGTAAATAATATCTTCTAAAACCTCTAGAAATCCAAGATAGTCTAAAATAATTTTTGAAGTATTATGTAATTATTAGAATATCATAAGAAAATTTAAAAGAAAATTCTTGAGAAACTTGTGATATTTTACCTATCTCATGTAATCATAATTATCCTAAGAAAAATTCAAGAAATATATCTAGAATATCTTGATATTATGAAAAGGAGTCTAAAATAGAGATCTCTAGAAAGTGTTGCAATGTGTACATCTAAATTTCCTCATGCATGAAAAATCTAGCCCCCATGAGCCTATAAATAAAGGGCAACCCCCTTATGAGAGGCAATTTGAGAAAGTAAGATATCAAGGAAGCAAGAGGGAGTTCAAGGTTAGAGTGATATCTAGCAATCCAAGGTAGCTAGATAAAAGTGTCTACTTGTCCAAGGTGTGTCCAAGATTATAATGGTGAGAGTGTGGAAAATGGTTATTTGGTAAGTCCATAGGAAGTGGAGGCTCAACAAGAAGATCACACTTACTCATTAAGGCAATTTTTTGAGCACTCATGTATATTTATATTTTGTTCATTTAATAAATTTCCTTTTGTTTTCATTGTGCCACCATGTTGTGTTATCACCATTTACTATTCTTCATGATGTTATAATATTTTATTGTGAATGAGAGTTCTATGTTATAATGCCATTACTAGATGAAGACTATGCATCAATAAAAAATACCATAGTGAAAGGAGGGATCAAGGAGACATTATGTGTAGTCTATATTTTGATAGCACCATAGGCTTAGATACTTTAGCTATGGATTATTAAGATACATGAGTCATCAAATTTCCATTGGAATTCCTCATATTTCCTCTCTTAGTGATGCATGTGAGGGTGTATTCTAGGGAAACATCATAGTTAGACATTCCCAAAAGGGATAGTGATATTTTCTACTCATACCTTGGAGATTATACATAGTGATATATGTGAACCAATGGGTACACCCTCCATTCTAGAAATAGGTACTTATTATTATTGATTATTTCTCTAGATATGTATGGTTATATACTATTATTACAAAGGATTAGGCCTTTGATAAATTCAAGGAATTCAAAGCAATAGTAGAGAAACAACTAGAGAGGAAGATCAAGTGTCTCAGGTCAGAAAAGGAAGTAAGTACATGAACAATATCTTTAATCATTTTTTACTCATGGTATATTATTCCAAAGGGTTAGTCAATGTTCACTATGCCCCATAATAGAATAGGATAGCTAAGAGAAATAATAGAGTAATCATTGAGGTGAATTGTTGTATGATTTATGCCAAGGGGATTGAGCATAAATTTTGGAGTGAGATCGTCACTTGTGCAGCATACATCATGAGAAAATTCCCACTAGACTAGTCTAAGGTATGACACATATTTAGAGGTTGATAGGAAATAGGCCTAATGTGTCTCAATTTTGCATCTTTGTATCTTTAGCATGGGCTTACACACCTAAATATGTTTAGAAAAAGGAGTTATAAGAGATTCATAGGTGTATTAATATGAGGTATTCAAATACTTCTAAAAAATATCATCTCTCTAACCTAAGAGGCATGATGGTGCAATATTGAAATATCACATAAACTATCCAATATCGATGATCAATGACGTAGGAAGGAAGATACAAACATAAAGAGAATCAAGAAAAACTCTACCAATCATCTGATAAAAGGAGAAATAGGTTGATCTAATGGGTCACAATTTTGAAAATGGAGTAACAATATATTTCAAAAAAAATCCACCAACCCTCCACTCACTCACAATAGAGAATCCCATAGTAGGTGAACACCTTTATTGCAAGTAACATCAAAACTTGATCTTCCAAAAAAGAGTAGATGGGCTCATAAAGGAAACAACTATGAAAAGCCTCAATTCCACTAACCTAAATTACTTAGACATAACATTCCAAGGAAAGTGATTGGCATCTTAAATATAGTAGTTGTGGAAGCTACAAATTGAGAAATATCAAGCTCAGTGGCATTAATTATAGATGGATCCTTGCTCACTTTTGGGGGGAAATTCTAGTAAAAATGGTTGGGGATAGCCATCGAGGCTCCAAATCTAGAGACCCCAAACCCTTCAAAATTAATGGCTCTAGGTCTAATTTTCTTGATCCCATCAATATTGAATACAAATAAATCCCTCACTCGATTCTTGGGAGGAAATTGTAGATTATTTGTACCATTTTGGAGGGAAGAAACCCCATTTTTTCTTAGAATAGTAGTTTCAATTACATTGTAAGGCAAGGGGAAAATGTAGACTCATTCTTAATACCTAGCCTTGTGTGTATTTCCTTTCACTTTTCTTTTATGTATCTAGTATGTACTTGAGCCTTGAGTCATTTTGTTATGGCCTTCGAGTCTCTTTTAATCTAACATCTATGTAAAGGAACTATTATATATATGAAGTTATGGTTTTTTTACTCTACCCCATTTCTTATATGTGTCTGGTGTGTAGATGCTTACTTGATGTTAGATTAAAACCATGTTCATTTCATTGGTTGATAACTGATGATGCATATGTTTATTTTATTTCAATAATACATTAAAGAATATTTTGATATTGATGCATCACGTTTGTTAGATTAGATTTTATTTTGTGTCATTTCTATCCCTTTTTCTTTGATATAAGCAAATACTTTAGAAAATCAAGTGTCAAATATCATATCCATTTAGAAGTTGGTCTTAGTAGAATCTTCGAGGTCACCTTATGAGTCAAGTTTGATGCTCATAGAGGTTTTTACTATTTTTCTCTATGTGACATGCTAGTTTGAGCACATTTGAAAATTACAATAGATGTTTATGACATTGTGATCAACCAACAATTTTTCTACCATGCCTAGTGGGACCAAATGTCCACCTTGATTGAGATCTTGGTGAATATATTGATCTTATCGAAGTATATAATATTCACTTGGTGACTCCACTAAGGTCAATAAATCCAAAAATTTATGAGTGCAAGACTTGCTACTAGATTCTTCACAATTTCAAATCTGCAAGTGTGGGTGTCACCCCTAAACCTAGGTCCTAGAAGAAGACATAAATTTCAAAACAAGGTTGCATAATAGAACCAACCTCTAAGAAGATACCTAGCCTGGAATGATAGAGACCCCTTGCAACCACTTATTTCTATGATAACATGGGAACCTATCTCAACCTTAGCACTCAAGTACTACTTTACTTCACTAGTGAAGATACCACTACACCTATTGATAACCTACATCACATGGTCAACTTGTGCACAATGCATAATATTGAGGAGAAAAATGCGGCTCTCATATTATTAGTAGCATATCTTAGAGGGAAGGCATAAGAATTGTATATAAGCCTTACCCCTATTTCAATCAGAATTTGGGACCAACTCACAGACCTACTAGTTTATAAATTCAAATAAAAGACAGATGGTGCATCTCCCTAGAATAACTAACCATAATTAAGAGAGCATCCATGGAGACCATGGATGATTTCAACACAGTTTCACAAGACCTAGTATAGAATCCAATGTGAAGCCCATCCTATTCTAGGTATGACATATATTTACTATTTGAAAGCTACCAAATCCAAATTTTCCATGATGATTAATTCTAGGGGAGGTAAATCTCTACTAACAACTTAGGGGATAGCCGTCCAAGTTGAAAATGACTTGATTCAAATTATAAGGTTGGATTTTAGACCCTTTATGTGTTTTTTCCTAGCATTCAACCACCTTATTAGCCACTTCTAGTTACCCAACCTATAACTTTTCAACCTACTCCTACCATAAACCGCATAAAGCCTCCTCTCATTACTCTAGAATATCCCTCTACAATTCCTTATTTCTCCAATGAGCTAGATGAGATAAAATTTCTTATAATAGTTTCTAATTATGTCATAGACCTTAGAAGATAGCAAGATACATGGAGGTTTCAATATCAAAATAATCAAAGACCTCCATTTTAGAAAACTAGTCAAGGTTATAGACCCTCTCAAAATGACCAAGGATATCAGAATCCTCATTTCTAGCATAATAGGAATGCAAGACAACCCCAAATATCAAAAAAAAAAATAGTTCCAATGTAGCTCCCATTATAACAAATCCCCCCAAAACCTATCAAGGATATAGTTCCCACATAGAATAATTATGTGGAAGATCCCAATGCATGGTACTGCCCCTACCCAGGCACTCATCTTCTCAATGCTTATCCTAATTATGTCCCTCAATAGGCTATAACAATACAAAATAGAGTTGCATATGCTAAAAAATATACTACTTGCTTAGGGATGAATTCACAAGTATAGGTCCAATCCCCTGATGTCCAATCATAAAGCTCTCTCCCAGAATGAGTTCCACCAATCTTAATAAGACCTTGATAACTTGGAATAAGGAATAAGTGCATGTTGTATCTAATGGAGTAGGTACTTTAGCACCTATAAGACCATAGGTCTAGTTTGATTACATGATAAGGGCCATAAGAAAATCAATAGAGGAGCAAGGAAAGGCTAATAAAGCAGGTCTTAGTACCCAAAGAAAGCCAATTGATCCTATAAAAGGTGTTCCCCCTACAACCACACCTGATCAAAATATGCAAAGCATTATAGTGGTTTCCAAGAGCAACATCCTATAGTCCTCTAAGAAATGAGATCTAAATCTTGGATATGCTAGACTTCCCCATCTTGTAGTAGAGAGACCTAGACCTCAATGGGTATGAGCACTGCTCAAAGGATCCAATCTATCAAGTAATTTAGTGTAGTAGATCACCTGAAGGAGTCCACTATTATCATACCTCTTTGGGATGTCTTATCTATGCCTAACAAATGGAGTACCTAGAGGAATCTCTAGAGAGACAAAAGTTATTGGGTAAACAAAAGTCACCTACAATATTTCAAATATTTGACCTTGAGGTAAGTATATCCAAACCTATGTCTTTCTACCTAAATTTAATATATGGTGATAAATTAACTCATAATTACATTGTAGATTTTAGATCAAGTACTTCAGTTATACCCAAAAATGTGGTAGATGTATTAGGGATGATGTATGAACTTATTAATAAAAGGGTAATTTATTTGGATGGAAGTCTTATTTAGATATTTGGAATGGTAAGGAACCTCCCCCTTTCGCTACATCCTTTCTTGAACCTCAGTCTGTTAAGATATAATAGTAATTGAACTCCCAACTACCTTCAAGATCTATTTGTCAAGAGACTTCATCGCTAAAATAGGGGTTTATTTATCTCGTATTAGATGCATATGTTACTAAAAACTTGGTATAGAACTAAGTTGAAGATCCCATCAGAACCTCTCCATATACATCATGTAGAATATGTGCCTTCAATTAGGTTGGACACTAATTAGACCTACATTGCAGAGAAAGGGAAGTCTAGATTAAATTTATTTATCATTGAATTCAATTCTTCCATTCCTGATGATCATATGGACCAGTGGGAAACTGGAATTTGGGATTCTAGTCCTTATGAAGTCTTCAAGCAAACTGGTATGGGAACTTATTTGATTTAAGAGAACCCCTCTATACCTAAGATCATGAAAATAAAGGAATAACTAATGAGCATGTGGAAGTTATACTTTGACAGTGCCAAGAGCAAAAGGGCAGTCGATGTTAGTACCTATTTGATTTCACCAAGAGGAGGAATGATTCTATAGTCCTACCAATTGTAATTCAATTACTCGAATAATATTGTTGAGTATGAGTCCTTGGTGCATGACCTCCAAATTACAAAAAATAGGGGCATCAAGCTACTACAAGTTTTTTTCAAATGCGAGCTAGTGATAAATAGGTGAGATCTTAATTCTTGGCCAACAATAGACTAATGAAATCTTATAAGCATAGGGTCTAGGATTTGATTGAATATTTCAATGCAATAAAATTTAAAGTTATACTGAGAGCACAAAATGTGTATTTTGACCGAATGATCATAATAGGATCATAATTTGATATTGTGAATGATCTAACACAAAATTAGCAACACGTGAAGTTAGTGATAAGGCCAAAAATTCTAGATAATGAGTTACATTGGTAGGTGTTTAATAGTGATGAGAACATTGTTCATTTCATCCAATAGGTAACTAAATTTGTAGAAGAATTGAGCTCCAATATTGAAGAGGCATACAAGGATCAAATCATATAGCTAGATTCTAACAAGTTTTTCAAAGGACTAGTTACATTGGAATCCTTGTTTAATCTAGATGATTAGTTCAAACAAAAGAAAGGGATGATTGTTGATAAAGAATATTACCAAAATATAGAGGTTGCCTTAGGGTGAACCTTGAAGATAGGTAAAGCATCTCCTCAAAAGGAGAAGTAATCCTTGGTCTAACTTTTCTAAAATTATGATGGAGTGATAGCATAGAACTATGAAGACCTAAAAGGATACAATAAAGATATCATCCAACATAATAGAGCTATCTCCTAAGCTTAAACTAGTGAGGCAAAAATAGAGACCTATTAAACCCAAAACTGAACCTCTTATGTAGCAAGAACTATATAAATTGCTTGAATCAAATATTATACATCCCCTCAATTATACCATATGGGTATCCAATTTTGTACCTATGAGTAAAATCAATTGAGAGATCTAGCTATATGTTGATTTTAAAGATCTAAACAAAACTTCATTGAAGGATCACTACCCATTTTCCAATACATCAAATCCTCTAGAAAACCATTGGTATTAAAAACTTCTCCTTGCTAGATGGATTCTTTGGCTACAATCAAGCATGGGTTAAGGAAAAATATGAACACAAGACAACCTTCACAACAAAATGGGGCACCTTCACATATCAATGAATATCTTTCAGCTTGTCCAATGCTAGTGCTACATTTCAAAGAGCCATGGTCATTGCTTTCAAAGGTTTGATCAATGAAATATTTAGATGACTTGAACTTATTATCCAAGTAGAAGGAAGATCACTTCATACACCTAGAGAAAGTTTTCAAACTTTTCCAAGAGTTTGGTGTTTGCCTCAATCCCAATAAATGCATCTTTTGTGTTCCTCAAGGTTAGCTATTGGGACATATTATGTCAAAATAAGGTTTTTTCATTGATCCTAATAGAATTGAGGCCATTTCCAACCTCCCATTACCCCATAATAATAAATCCCTCTAATACTTATTTGGTTAGATAACCTTTGTCAAAAATTTTATATTAAATTTTGTTGGCATTGTCGGACCTATGATTCTCATGTTGGAAAAAGATAGGGTATTCAAATGAATTGAATAAGGGAAAAAATATTTTGAATAAATAAATAAATCTATAGCAAAGGATCTAGTTCTAAAAAATCTATATTTTAATAAGGATTTTATTCTCTGTGCATCTAGGGTGAATTCAACATTGCAACATTGCTTACCTAGAAGGATGATAATCAAAATGAGCACATAATTGCCTTTTTTAGTCAAAATTTGAAGGGCTACTAAGAGATAAATTTGTTGTGAAATAGATATATGCTCTAATTAGAGGCTTGAAGAGTTTAAAATCTTGGTCTCTAACAAAAAAACCACTCAAGAATAAAGGAATATATAATAGGAGGTGAAATTAGTGAGAAAAGAGCAAGATAGATCACCAAGATCCTCAAGTATGATGTCAAGATCAAGATAACGAAACTAATCAAGGGAAGAGCCTTGTGCTAAGGATTGGCTAAATACATTGTTAATTTAGGGGTTGACAAGGATCTGTGCTTGGTTAATTCTAATGGAAAGGTGTGGGACTAGGTTGAGGAGAGAGTTAAGTACATATAGACATGTCAATACCCATACAATCTAAATAGGGCTCAAAGGACATTCAAGCTAAAAAATTTCCACTATGTTCTTGTGGAAGGTGTTCTATTATAGAGGAGCTTGGATGGAATCCTCTTGAGGTGTGTTAGAATGAATCAAATTCATTCCCTACTTCAAAAATTCTATCAAGGATTCTTTGGTGGTCATTTTTAGCTCAAACTAATACTACAAAAATTATGAGAGTTGGATATTATTGGCCTAGCATATTTTAGATGCTCACCAATGGGTAAGGAATTGTGATAAGTACAATTTCTTCATAGGGAAGAAGAGAAATACACCTGTGCCTTCGAAACCCATAATAGTAGATAAACTATTTTTCCAATGTATATTGGATTTCATTATTAACCCACCATCAAGTGAGGGTCACAAATAGATTCTCACTATCACTTATTATTTTACTAGGTGGATGGAAGCAATCCCATTAAAGAAATTCATAGAGAGAGTGATCATTGACTTCCTAGAGGAGATTATAACCTGATTTGTAATCCCAAACATTTCCATAATAAATAATGTGAAGGCATTCATTGGGCCAAAACTACTTAGTTTTCCCTCCAGTATGGCATATACTTCAAGGATTCCTCAAACTATTATCTTAAGGGGAATGATCTAGTAGAGTCTACCAATAAGAACTTGATCAAGATTTTGAATAGATATGGTTTAGAAAATTAGATATAATGGCACCTTCATATTTAAAAATCGTTATGGGTAGATAGAATTACTCCAAATGAGGCTATAGGATGTCTATCCTACACCTTGGTCTATGGCAAGAAGTCAAGATTACCTATCTCCATTGAGTTATTGGAACTTTAGTTACTCTATCAGTTTGAACTCTAGGAAAATGATGCCATGACCATAAGAATGAGTGAGCTATTCAAACTAGAGGAGTAGAGAGCAAAAAATAGATAGTAAATTCTGAATCATCAAGTGGTAGTTAATGAAAGGGTTTGGTAAAAGGGAAACATATCAAAACTTCAAGGTTGGTGGTCAGGTGATAAAATGGGATGAGTACAAGAGTAAACTAATATGTCACACTAAATTTGATTCCCTTTATAGTGGACCTTACATCATCATTACCTACAAGATAGAGAATTCTTTTGAGCTCTCAATGCTCAACAGTTACATATTACTGACCCTAGTCAATGGGATCTACTTGAAGAACTACTTCTGATCATTGTAAAAAAATCCATGTATATATGTATTATACTTAACATAATATTTTATTTTTTAGGTGCTTGGTCAGCACTATGGATCAAGAATATTCCTTTGATTGTGTGATTGTGAAGATTTTAGAAGTAGCAGAGATGTGAAGTCACAAAGCCAATCTATGCCATTGAAAAATACGAAGTTGATCAATATCAACAACCTGCATGATACCAAAGATTTTTATGTGGATTCTTCCCTATAGAATAGTGATAATTATCTGATCATTATATGGTGAATTATCACAAACCACCCGATCAGTTGAAGACTTAAAATTTTATTATATTTTTACACTAACCTTCTATGGAAGGTAAAGTAAATTTGCATAACATAAACTCAATGCTAAGAATGTGGCAGTATCCTCTTGCAAAATTTGCATGTAGAAAGAATAAATTTGCATGGAGTGAATTTCATAATTTGGAAAAAGGAGGTAATCTCTTCATGATATATCTATAGAAAAGGAAACTAAATTCAAAATGCATGACTTTTATGTTGGTAAGGTTGGTAGACACTTCTCGCCAACTTTGTAAAAGAAAAGAGTGAACTCACATTACATGAATTCAATGGTGATAAATGATTCACTTTTTTAGGAAGTTTATGTAAAGGGCATCACACCTTCATATTTTCTCATCCAGTCCTAAGAATTTAATAAAATAAGATCCCTTTGAGCACTAAAGCTAAGAGTTGTAGAAGCTAAGCTATGGAAAAAAAATTTACAAGCACATAAGTGTTCGAAGAGCCAATAGAAAACCATGAACCCAAGGAGAAATACTAGCACTACCACCAACCAGTAGCTAGGGTAGGCCCCTCCATGAGTTCTTCCTCAAGGGTAGTCCCATCCTCTCCCTCCACCTTGGGTAGGAATATACCAGCTCAAGATCCCTAGGTTGCAGTTCTAAAATTGGTTAGGGATCCAACCGATAGGTTCATAGATCCAAGAGTGTCTAAAAACACCAATAAATTGAGAGAGGAAACATTTCAATGTTTAAATGGTATGTATCTTGAGTCCTTTGAAGTAAGAATGTGTACCAAATTTTTGGTCCAATACATGGTGCTCCAAGTGCACAATTGCTATGAGTTTGTGGTTGCATATGTGGAGCTCTATGGTACTAAGGCCCAAGAGGTTAGGAAAAGTGATCAGAGTTTTAGATTCATTTTCATCGTACATATCATTCAGAAAATGTTGCTAGTAAAGTTAGGGGGCCATAAGGTGAGTTTGGAGAGCATGAACCAACACAACAAAGTTATTGAAGATAAGTTGGGGTTCCTAAATAGTGAATGCAACACTCAGGACACTTTAGTGCCAAGGTTTCCTATGAGTATCAAAGTCTTCACTAACAACAAAAGGGATGCCTTGAGTATTCTAGCATTTACTTTTGGTTTAGCGAACAATAAGGGCATGATTCAAGCCCAACTGGGCATTATTCATACGATGAGGTACACATCTCAAATGAGAGAGTGATTTTTTATTTCAATAATTTTATTGCTAACCAAATTCATGAGGGGTTATCCAAGTTCAAAGACACCCAAAATTTTAGTTTTTTAGCATTTTGGTTCACCTATTTTTGTATCAAAGTCCTTGAATATATCAAAAGTTAAATCTAAATATGGTAGATGACTCTGACCATACGCAATATTTTTCTTTTTGGACAAAGGTCCTAAACAATACCTCTTCATACTACAGTGTTATGGAGGATTTTTCAATGTTGACCCTAGCGGCTATGAGGGATTAAAATTGAAGTGCATTTTGGTGGTCAACCTTTAGATTTTGTAGTGGAGATTTCAAGGAGATTGGTATTTTTTGGAGGACTCCATTTTTAGAATTTATGAGTTCAATAAATTTATCTATCAATTGCCCAAATATGTATGGAAGAAGATTTTTGCTTTAAATCTAATGAGATAAATGGACATAATCGATATGGCCTATGAGAGTAGGAAAGAAAAATTATCATTTATAAGCCTCTACTTAGCCTCAATAGTGTAACACTAGTAAAAAGTAAAGTTACCCCTATCCTAGGGAACAAGTTGAAGGACCTAGGGTTGGAAATGCTTGATGATGAATGGAACTATGATCCCAAGGGTGAGTTTATTGTCTGGTTGATGAGCATCAAAAGCTCAAAAAAAGTAGCTCATGAACCCAATCCAAGTGTCGAATCCCATACAAATCAAATGGTTGATACCAACACACAACCAAAAAGGCTAATCATAAAGCCACCACAAAGGCCAAGATCTTATGAGATATTTTATTGGAAGAAATACAAGTCAAACCCTAAGTCATGTATTACCTTCAAGAAGAAACAATGTTTTATGGAGCATAATTAGAGCAAGGAGAAAATTAATACATGGTGGAAATTTAGGCAAGAGATCATAGATGTTGTAACAACTTATGACAACCTTGATGAAAATAAAATACTCAATGAGTTGTACAATAAGGGCCATATATATACCTATTGATATCACATTTCTCTTTAATTTAATAAGTATAGTCTATGAAATGATGAGAAATCCAAAGTAAAAATCAAACGAAATGTTGATTTCTCATTTATTTTTCAACAAAGAGGTACTATTTGTTCCAATCCAAATAGACACCCAAACGTCGAGAGCACATCCATAGATGAAAGCAATGAAGAGGAAATAGGCATTGGGTTGATCCATACTATCAAAATGGTGGGGTCACTAATAAAGGAAGTCTACCATGTGAGCCCCACCAACATCTAGAGAAACCCCAGTCCTAGTATCTCCCTATGCACCTCCTACTATGGTAACACTACCACAACAAGCACCTCAAAAAGTGGCACAACAAAAAGGGAAGCAAATCCAAAAAAGGTTGAGCAAGGATCCCAAGGAAAAGGAAAAGATAAATTTAGTCCAAGGGACAAGACCTCCACCATAAAATAAGAGGAAGGAGGATGCCTAATGATGCAACCAAAAACCACTTCCCTTTCTCCCTTGGTAAGATTCCTAATTCTTTCTACCCCAATTATTTCATCTTTTATAGTTTCCCTTGCAATACCCAAATCTCAAGTCACATTTATTGAGATTTATTCCATTATTTTGGTGACTAACCCCATTCTCATAGTGCCCCCATTCACTGCTCCAAGTGTAGTTACCCCCATTTCCTTTACTCCTACTACCCCTATTGTTGATCCTCATCTCATTCCATTGAGAGGATCATTTCCCCTCCTATTCACTGCTCCATCCACTCTACTTCTGTCATCAATTTTATCCTCCTCCCCCTCTTCCATGCACTTATGCCCCCATGGCCTAATGGATCATGATTCCATTCTTTAGATCACTATCCCCAATTTTGGATATATAAGGAAAATTAACAGGCTCCCAGGTACCTCCACTTATCTCCAATATGCTATAATAAGTCCAATAAATTTAGAGCCAAACATTGTAGTACATCTAGAAGAAAAATTAAAATAGCTAGGTAGCCCACAATAAAGAGAATGAGAAGTAATTATGACCCTTAGAGAAACACATTATATCTTTCCCACATAACCCTAATTGTTTCCAAGCCTAAAGAACAAATGCAAGAGTAGTATTATCATGTGGTCATTTTGCAAAGGGAGCTAGAATAAGGAGAGGGTCATTTTGCAAAGGGGGCTAGAATAAAAGAATAAGAAGATCGAGGATCTTGAGAAGCAACCAAGGTCCATAGGTCTAATAAGAGAGGTTTGGTAAGCATACTAGGACAACATTACCAAAAAAACATTAGCATTGTCCTAGGTGTTCAAGTTCATTGATGCAACTGCTACTCAAAGCACTCAAATAAACCAAGAAGTTGAGAAAAACTTGACTACAACCTCTAAGAGGTTGGATAAAGCAAGTGCATACAAGGAAAAATTAGCCACCTCATCCAATTAGAAGTTAGTGAGTATAGGGAGACAATGGTGCAAAGGGTAATAGACTATCACTAGTTCAAGAAAATAGAGCTAAGATATGATGCTAAGTGGGAAAAGATCAAGGTCTCAATGGATAAGTTGTTCTTCCAATAATCCTGCATCCTTTCTTCATCTCCTTTATTCTTTATTTATTTTTCTTTATGATTCTTCGTTCTCTCATTGACTCTATACCTAATAAATGAGGCAATTATTCCTATAGGATTTGTTATCTTCAGCAAGTAGAATATCCCTTGTGAGTCACTAGAACTATAGTTAAATTTCACTACACTCAGGAGGAGTTATGCCTTGGCCATTTTTTGCATGTCGACTTTAGTGCAAATTGATGAATGAAGATAGAAGGAAAAGCATAAGTATACCATCATTTTTTTAGATCTATGACAAGCACTAATTTTGGAGGGAAAAGCTACAACACATTTTTAATACCTCATCGGTCATTGATCTTGTTGATCGATGGTAGGCATTGATTTGAAACATTTAGAGCCACAAAAGCTCCTAAGAGGGTCCATTGATGGAATCAATCTGACAATGGGTATTGATTCTAAGGACGAGTAGTAGATGGATACAATGAAGTAACATAAGCCATTGATCTCATTAATCAGTGATGAGTGCCAATTCTAAGCAAAGTAATAAAATGAAGTCTTTGAGACATCAAGTACCGTTGATGGTCTATCTAATGGCCTATGTCATTTTAGAAACCTATTGATGAGATTGTTAGAGGAGTGTTGGATCCTCAAAATCCAACTTGATTTACCCTCAATTTTTAAAATTTTGGTGTCCTATGAGTCCTTTCATTTTTACCCTGGTCAACATCCTATTAGTAAATTTTCGAGTCCTTAGGTCTTTTCCGGTCCTATCTTACCTTCCAAAAGCGTCTTTGAAAAATTTCATGTCGCCAAAGTCGGGTCATCATTTTGGTCTTATGTGAGCCTTTTTTACCTTAATAAAATTTAAATAATTATTTTTTATCCCCAAATATCTTAAATATTTAATTAAGTATTTTCTTTATTAATAAAGTTTTTTTATTTTAAGCTAAAACCCCTTGCGGGGCCGCCTTGGTCTGAGAGACCACGACTAGGGGGTTCTACACTGTCAAAGTCACCCGAGAGTCGCACCCGGTCCTGCTCGCACCAACATTATCAATTGGATTTTGGGTACCCAATTCAATTTTTTGGTAGGGTGGAGATTCGAACCTGGGACCTCCCTTGGAGGATTGCCCTCTCCTCTCTAACTCACCTACAACACCTAGGTTTTATTAATAAAGTTTGATTATATAGTAAACTACGTATTTAATTAAATTATATATAATAAATAAAAAAAATATATATATATATATATATATATATATAAAATGATAATTAATTACTTATATATATTATAACTATGCATGCGCGTTTAAATAAATTAATAAATATAAAAATAAAAATAAAAGTTTAAAAGTAAAAAATTTAATGAAAAATAAAAAATTATTTAAATCGGCGATCCGGACGATCCCTACATATAAAGGGAATCGGTCGTCAATCGATCAATTGGCCGATCCCTTTATATATAAAAGGGAATCGTCGATCTACCGATCCCTTTATATATAAAGGAAATCGGTCAATCGACGGGATCGGTTATTTTTTCGACCGAGTTCTTTATGTTTAAAAAATGGTTTATATATATAATTTAAGCTATATATTATATATTATCTTTTATATATATTTTTTGAAAAGGTTATATATGGTTTTTATTGGGGCCACTCCCATCAAAATATCATAATATTACATTTGTTATAGCAAATAATTTTATTACTGTTTTTTTTTTTCTTAAATATATTTAACTTTCTCAAAGTGTTATGTTTCCACAATCAACTCCTTGACATCATTTTGATTAAGATATAAAATCTTACTTGGCCACTTGTTTTCTAATTTAAATTTCATGGGGATGTAGATCAACACCATAATTCGCTAATTTATCTGCTACTCGATTTCCTTCTCTATAAATATGTTCACACTGCCAGGAGATTGCCTCTAGTAATAGATTATTATTATTTTTTGGTAGATAAGATACTATAGCATTAATACCAGGTTTTACAGGTTGACCCAAAACCTTTTACAAAAATCAGCCTAGGGATGTTGATGAACATGTCCTTACTAAGGATCCTATATATGTAAAATCTACATGCCGCCAAAGCCATTACATCCGGTAAGGCACATAACATGTTATCAAAAAGAAACTTCTCATACAACATTTTGGGTATACCCGAGAAAACACACTTGCATCATAATTACAAAAAAAGAAACAGACACGGATCCCTTCTTTGAAATAGTGGAGAAACAAAAAGTTGTAGACACACATAGCAGAGTCTTGAAAAAAACTCCCACAAGCTCTGTATTGATAGTTACTCTTAATAATTCTTTGGTAATTGCTTTCTTCTGTATATGACATGTTTTGGGACCACATCCCGTCTTGGCCAATCAGCCTTGGAGAAGTGAACCTGCTGGCTAGATTTATGGTGGTGGCTATCTGGTGGTCCACGTGGCTCTGGTTCGAAGTCTTATATTGTCGTTTCTTTCCTGCCTTGTGATTATCAACCAACCTCAAATTACTAATACGACTAGGAGCCATGTTATCTGACATGTGATTGTCCCCATTAGTCTTTGTGGTATTTCCAAGCAGCATCCACCAAGACTGACAACTCGGATAATTTTTTATTGTGAGACCATTTCAAAAAAGAGACGAGAATACTTATAGCCTTCGAACTTACAGTGCCTTCCCTGTTGGTAAATTCGACTATCATTCTTGGAATTCTTTTTGAATAAGCTCCTCTACTTCACTCGAGACACTATGTTCCCATTTGAAAAGTTCGTCACCATCAACACCGAAATTGGCCAGCTTATCAACAACTTTGTTAGCTTACCGAAAGACATGTTGGGATTTTTTGACCTGTCTTCAATGGAAAATGATCCTAGCCTCTTCAACAATTGTTTTAATCCTCCAAGGAGGTGTTTTCCAATTATTGAGGAGATTTATAACATGCATAGAGTCTCCTTCTACGATCAAATTGCTTTATAATTCTTGAATCATTTGAAGGCCTCTCCACATAGCTCTAGCTTCAGATTCGTTGTTCATCCTTGTTCCCAAATATTCAAAAAATGCAAGCATCATATTCCCATTATGATCTTGCACAATACCGCCAGCACCTGCTCTTCCAGGATTGTCCTTAGTTGCTCCATCAAAATTAAGCTTAAACCAACCCGTAGGAGGTGAGGACCACTTAACATTGGCTTTGGGGTTGACTACCCTAGGCACAGACTCATCTAACAAGGTTAAGCTTAAATATTGAGCAATCGTGGTCTCCTATAGATGAGGTTTACGACTATCAAAAGGGATAAGGTTCACATTCTCGTTGGCAAAGGATAGGATCCTGGCAATGATAGTTTGATGATCATGGATAGACTCATTAAAGACTCTATGGTTCCTTTATAACCACACCTGCCAAAGATAGTGATTGAGATAAATTTTCCACATGTATCTAAGTCTTTGGCTTGAAAAGGGGCAAGGCCACTGGACAAAAAAATCAAGTATGGTGGCTGGTTTAACCCAAGAAATATTGAAGGCCTAAAAAACCCCACTTAGGACAGTCAAGGAAAAAGGGCACTCAAGGAAAATGTGATAAATGGTCTCCCAATTAGCCCTACATAAATAACAGTGATTAGTGATACGAATACCTTTACGCATCATATTATCAATGGTTAGAATTCTTCCTTGGATAACCAGCCATGAAAAGACTGCAATTTTTGGAATTATTATTTTTATCCAAAATAAGTCCTTTTGGAGGACAAAATCCTCGTCATCAAGCAGAAGCTTATAAGCTGATTTAACATTAAACTGCCCGTTTTTCGTAGGATCCCAGGTCACTTGATCTTCCTTGGGTCTCATGGGGATAACCTGTTGCCCGAGAATGTTACAAAGATCATTTGATTCCGCTTGAAATCCCTTAATCCTTATTTGTTTCCACTTCATTCTACCTCTATCCTCAACCATATAATAGGAGACTTTTTTGCCAATGAGTTCTTCCATGATATCTCTGATTCGGGCTAAGTTAGGATATTGCGTCGATGGTTCATCCTTATCCCACCTGTCATTCTAGCAATTTATTCTCTCACCATTGTCTAAAACCCATATTAAACCTTTTTTGATGATTTCCTTACAATTGAGAATTGCTTTCTAAAAAGCAGAACCTCTGATTGGAACTGAGTCACTTAGAAATTCCATATTTTGAAGATAATTTCATTTGATGATAGTTGTCCATTCATTTTCTTCACCAGAAATGAGGCATCACACCTGCTTAGCTAGTAAAGCTAAATTTATATGAGCAATTCTCCTCAGACCTAAGCCCCCATTTTCCCTAGGTCTGCACACTTTGGTCCATCCTACAATGTGTATCCTTTTTTTCTCCTCTTATTCAATCCATAAAAATTATTTTTGGAGTTTCTCAATTTTCTGGAAAACCTTCACAAGGGCTTTGAAAACGAAGAGGAAATAGAATGGAATGCTCTGAAGAGAGGCCTTAGTGAGGGTCAGCTTTTTTGCTTGAGATAGAAGATGACCTTTCCATCCAACAATTTTTTTTTGAATTCTTTCAATAACTCTGTCCCACATTGACTCTCTCGAAGAACCAATGAAAAGAGATAGACCAAGATACGAAGTGTGGAGGTTTGCTATATCACACCCTAAAATTTTTGCAATCCTTCCTTACCTCTGAATGTGGGTGTTCAAGAAATATAACTTGCTTTTACTGGAATTAACTTTCTGACCAACAACGTCCTCGTAGAGTTGCAGGATGTATTTAATTCTTTTGGCCTCAACCACCGATGCCTTAGTCAATAGAAGGGTATCATCGATGAATTATTGGTGAGAAACAACCCTAGTGAGAGATGTTGCCTTGATTCCCGATATTAGCCTTGAACTGCAAGTATTTTTGATGGTTCTGCCTAAAGCTTCTGCCACAATGATGAATAACATGGGGTTGATAGGGTCCCCCTGTCGAATTCCTCTGCGACTTTGAAAGTAACCAGCAGTTGTTCCATTAACCAAAATTGAGAACCATGCTTTAGAAATGCATTCTTTGATCAAATTAACGCATTGGTGGTGAAAACCAAACTTAAGGAGGACAACAATCAGAAAGTCCCAATTTAGCTTCGTCAAATGCTTTGTTCATATCAAGCTTGAGGGCAAAAATAGACCTGATAGTCTTATGAGCAGAGTGCAGAGCTTCATGAACTGTGATAACTCCATCCAATATTGACCTGCCCTGGATAGAGCTTCCTTGGTATAGATCTATGATGCAGGGCAAAAAATATCTCATTCTATTTGCAATGGCTTTGGTTAGGATCTTGTAAGAAACATTGCACAGACTGATTGGCTTGAAGTCAGCCATAGATTCATGGGTTTGCTTCTTAGAAATTAGAGAAATAAAAGTAGAGTTGAGATCTTTTGGGATATGATTGCTTGCTTGGAATTCTCTGACAGCAGAAATTACATCCTCACTTATGATGTCCCAAAAATCTTGATAGAAACGAGGGGGAAAGCCATTGGGTCTCAGGGATTTGTCTGGCTCCATGCTAAACAAGGCTTCCTTAATTTCCTCATCAGAAAAGGGAGCTAGAAGCTTAAGTTTTATATCCTCATTTATTATGCTAGGAATGGATTGCAAGAGAATATCTTTGGCCTCCTCATTGCATTGTGATTCCTGACCAAGGATAGAATTGAAATAAGTTATTGCCTCCTTTCTAATTTCTGTTAAGTCTTGAGTAATAGAACCATCTGCTTTTAAAAAAAAAATTATCTTGTTATTGCTTCTGTTTCTAAGTGTGGTGATGTGAAAAACTTGGAATTTGAATCTCCATATTTCAACAATAGAGCCCTTGATTTTTCCCTGCAATATATTTTCCTCACAGGCCAAAATGTTATGAAACTCTGCTAGTTTTGTCCGTTCCTCCTGCCTAGTAGTTTCATCAGCATCACCATGTTGAATCCTCTGATCAATTATCTTCAAACTTTCAACAACCTATTTTTTATTTTCAAATAGGTTCCCAAAGACATCTTTGTTCCAAGTTCGAAGCTTTTCCTTAACAAACTTTAATTTGCCAGCAAGTTTAAAAGTTGCACTACCCCTGACAGGCTACTACCACCACTGAATTAAGTTATCTTTGAAACTGGAATGTTTGATCCACATAGATTGAAATCTGAAAGGTTTCTTGAAGGACAAAGAGTTAGGGATCTCCAACAAAATGGGATTATGATCAGAGATAATTTTAGGAAGGGCTTGCAGGGTAGAATCACCGAACGAGTTGTAGCCTCCTTTGAGAAAAAACCTGTCAAGCCTTTCTTGAATGAGATGACACCCTATCCTCTGATTGCTCCAGATATAATTTGCTCCTCTAAGTTTTACATCCATCAACATGTTGGAGTTCACAAAGTAATTGAACTCATCCATGCTCCTGATAGGTGGTCTATTTCTACCCATTTTTTTTTAAGGATAAAGAGGAGTGTTAAAATCCCCAGCCAGAATCTAGGGGACATTATTGAATATTTCACTCAGATTGCCTAAGTACTCCCATAGTAGAGCTCTACCTTGAATTGAAGTCGGGGTATAAATATTTGAAAGGATCCATGACCTGTTGCTATTTATTTCCTTAAATAAAACACTAAGAACCCTATCATCTTTTTGAATAATGGTGCCTTCTACTATCCGAGGATCCCACAAAGTCATAAGGCCTCCAGACGCTCCTCTGGATTATTTGCAAACCATATCCCCTTGATTCCAGATTTTTTTTGCTACTTTTTTTTACTAAATCTCATTAGTTTTTGTTTCTTGCAACATGATAATAGTTGGATTCACTTGATTTCTTATTGCACTAACTTCCCTGTGTTTGGGCAGGCCATTGAGGCCTCTCACGTTCCATGAGAGGAACTTCATTTAGATTGTTTGGGATTTCTTCCTCTCCCCCTCCCTTGAGGGGGTTTTCCTAATTTGTTGTCTTCAGAACCTGGAATAACCTATTGAAACAATGTTCTCTATTTTCCATTGGCAATGTCATTATCAGTTTTAATTTTTTGATGCTCAACATTTTATATTCTCCCTCTTCTTTTTTCATTGCCAAAATCTATAGGAGACTTCACAGTGCTCCTGGTTTGTTTAGGACTAAACTGGGGGGAGGCAATTTGTTGTAGAATTGGACTACCATATTCCTCAGTCTGAAGAGTTTCACATATCTCCACCCCTACATCCAAATCTTCTCCTTTTTTCCTCTATTCCTCTGGTCTGCGGGATGACCCCTCAGTAGGATTCACCTGGCTCTTAGTGATGATGTTAGGGAGATGAGATTTTTTATTTTCCAATGCCTCAACTTTCTTCCTAAGTTCTTCAACATTAGGGTTTGGCTTTGGGATGCCCATCGGGCTTGAAGTATTTTCAGCATTGGGGTTTAAGGATCCCGACTTGGATGGGGATTCTAGAGATAAGGTATTAGGGTTTGGCTTTGTGATGCCCACGAGGCTTACAGTAATTTCAACATCACGGTTTGAGGATCCTGACTTGGATAGGGATTCTAGAGAGTTAGAAAGGTTAGCTTGAAGGTTCTGGGCTTCCATGTCTTTCGATAATCCTCCTACTCCCATATTGGATAGAATTGAAAATTTATTTGAAACTAGAGGATTGGAGCTTACCTGAGTTTTTTGGTTGCCAACAACCTGTTGTTTTACTTTGTCTTGTTGGTACCCTGCACCCTCTCTTTTCTTTATTTGGTAGACATAGTTTTCCTGATTGAAATCGCCTCTACCAGGGAAACTCCTAAAATTTCCTCTGTCTAGCATTCCCTGCTTCTACTTTTCTCTATTCATTGCCAGGTTAGGGCACTGATTGCATAGATGTCCTTGATTTTTACATTTTGCACAAAATACCGGTTTGTTCTTGTATTCTACTGGTTGTTTTTGATAGTATTCTCCATACTCTAGCTCCACAAAACTTGGCAATTCATTATCCAAATTAGCATTTATGCAGATTCGTGCATGAGTCATCCTTGTCCTGTCCAAGGTTGCATGGTCAATGGAGATCAGGTCCCCTATAGTTCTGGCTATACCTTGTAGCCAATATTCATTGAAGAACTGGGTAGGTAGACTCGGAAGACGAACCCAAATAGGGGTAATGTTAATATTTTTCTTTTTAGGGTCGAAATCTTCACCCCATCGTCTGAGAAAAAGGTTCCTTTTGCCCAAAAACCAAGGACCTCCTATTAAAATGTGGTCTTGTTAAAATGCGGTCCTATAGTAATAGATGATGAACATCAACAATAATATTATTTTTTATCCAGTCTCCACATCCATTTATGTTAATAGCATTGATGATAATTTGTGAGTCCCCCTCAATTGAAATATATTTCCATCCTTTTTCTGTTGCAATTTTAATCCTAGTAAGAAGTGCCCTAGGCATAGTTGTTAGTTGAAGTTCCATATGATTCCGAATAAGTAAGGAGAATTTTGCCTTCACTATTTCTAAAAACACCACCTCCACCAACTTTTCCTGGATTTCCTTTAGAAGCACTATCAAAATTAATTTTTATAAACCCAATTTTTGGACATTTCCATTTTACCATAGATCGAAGTAGATCCTTTATTTTAATTTTGTTTTCGCAGATGACTCTTCCATGTATATTCAAATCCTGTAGCCAAATTATTAGCACTTCTTTTTTTGCAATTGAGTCTCCCCATGAGCACCATATTTGTAGATATTCTGCAAGAGAGGCACTGATATGGTTCCAAACTTGGGCATGATTTTGATACTTATTATTAAAAATTATATTATTCCTTTCAAGCCATAAATTCCAACAAATAATGGCAAGGCCAATCCTCCAAAAAAATACATAATGCTTTAACTTTGAAATAATTTATCCAACATTTTATTTATTAGAATATTAATGTGCACTATACCTTGTTCTTGACACTTGTGAGTTTCTTTGACATTTTTCATGTCTTGCATATAGGCTTATGCCTATATATTGTAATAATTTTGTTGTATAATATATCTCATATGTTTCTCATCCTAACATTTGGTATCAAAGCAGATTCGCTCTCCTACCTGTGTCAATACTTGAAGGGGGATTTCCCCATAGAAATCCCCCTCTCATTTTTACCCCGTCATTTTTTAGCCCCCTTATTTTTTCCCCCATTTTTTATTTCAAACCAGGGAGTATGCTCTCCATCATTGATGGATCAAAAACTAGAAGTTTGAAGAAAAACCAATGGCTGCCATTATTTTTTTTTCTTCCCTATGTATGCGTCTATAGAAGTAATTTATCCATAGAGAAATGAAAAATGGGATACCATTAATGGCTACCAATATTTTTTACAGATCTATTGTTCAATCGATGTGAATCATTTTTTTATAGAGATATCTGTTGAGTGGTCCAACATTATTTTTTTTAATTTTTTTAAAAAGATGCAGATATTTTTGTTGTTTGTCGATGCCAGGAAGTGATTGTTGTTTTTTGGCCGAGATTGTGCCTAAGAACCAGTTGCAAGTATTTTTTTCGTCTGACGATAGTTCAAACCCTAGGCTCATGATGCCATTTATGGGAAGATTTACTGTGCACAAACCTGGTGGATAATCATGTTCAGCTTGCTAGTATCAACTTGAGGACCTCGTAACCAAAATCGAAGGATCAAAATTGAGCGACGCACCATTCATGTAGCATAAGACTTCGTAGATCATTGGAGGAGTGGGCAAGCCGAGAGAATGTGATGCGTACAAAGTTTTTATATATATTTGTTGATTGGTGCACAACGAAAGCGTCAAAGAGTCTTTTTGCATGGATCATTCACGGACCTATACATTTTCAAACCTGTTCATGCAAAGATGCATCAAATGCCTGCAGATACCATTTTTTGAAGAGTCAAGTGGGTGGTTGATTTTTTTTAATATGGACATGGTCCCGACACCAACCCCTGCAACAATAATCCATGGCAGAAGGCACATCTTGAAAATCTTGGCATTGTGTTTTTTTATGGCCTCCCTATGAAAATGATCCATCGAAGTACAAGGAGAATTTAGCACCATTTAAAAAAAAAAATTGTGCCAATTTTTTTGTTATAAATTCAGCAGACAGATTTTGTTTGGTCATGATTGGAGGTAGTGATGTGAGCTAATAAAGTGCCAGATCGAGGGTGTATCGTTTTATTTCATGCTACCAATTTCGAACTCTCGAGAGCGTAGGATGTTGTTATTTTTACCATTACAATCACACGTCACGTCCATGAATAAAAGGGAAATAACTAGAGTTGAGCTTATCATGAAGTTTTCATTTGCTATCACCGAAAAATTTGTGCTCGCATTGTAGAAATATTTGTGCTATCACCAAAAAATCTAGAGTGCGGTCGTTCAAATGGAAGGCATCCTTGATTGTGCTCGTTGAATTACGCATTTGGAGCATGTTTGGTGTGATAATCATCCTAGAGTGTATAGCGCATAAAAAGCTTGTTGCAGGCTTAGGCTCCTCATCTCCATTTTTCATTATGACGGAGAGCTGAATGTTGGATTATGATTAAATGATGAAAATAGGAAGCCTCCATCAGGCCCCTTATGAGGATAAAAATCATTATCAATTTTCACATGTTCTTCCTCTTCTTCATGATTATGATTCTCTCTATCAATATGATTATATTCGTGAGGAATCTGATCAGATTCTAAAAAATTTCACTTACTCCTAAGGATGAGAGCCATTAGGAGAAAAGAGAAAGGATAGAGGAGAAAACTAGAAAAAGGCATACAAGAAGATTCTTAAGATTTTTTTAATGTTCTCTAATTCTAAGCAAACAAAATTAGTGGTCTTGCTTAAAGTTTTCAAAAATAAAATAAAATAAGAGAATAGGCTTCTTATCTTGGCCACTAAAATGTGCCTTCACGTTAGGTTCATCAAATATGTAGAGGAAGAAAACTACCCTATCATATATGATTTTGGATTGGATCTATTAGGAGATGAGGTGACCATGAGGGTGTGTTATATTCTCTACAGTTAGAGGCTTGGGAATAGGAGGGTTCACCACGAACGGTTTAAGGACTCACTCTAAGTTTGGGATGGAATGATTAGATGTGTGAATTGAGAAAACATCTATGTTTGGCCTTTCTAATACTAAGCTATAAATAAAGAATAACCAAAAAGTCACCAAACAATCTAAATGTTTTATATGTTTAGTTTTTCATATAAAATTTCATTTTTTAATATGTTCGTGAGTTCTATAGAGCGCAGAAGACTACATGATCTATCGAGAGAATGAAGCATTGGATGCCTAGATGGATGTACATTGAATATTACATTGAAATACACCGATGAATGTGAGAATAGATGAAGGTCCTACACCATTGATTTTTTTGATGAACTTTGAGTTGATGGATTTTAATGCATGGCCCAGCCCCGATCGGGCATCTCCTCTGCAGATTTGGAGATCTGTTTCAAATGTAGTCATTATATGCAACTGTTTATCGCCACCTATTTTTTTCAAATTTTGTCCGTCGTTGCCAATTTCCTACTGTTGTCATGAAAGAGGCTAAGTGAAAGAGGCTAAATGAAATCATGTTTCCTTGAGATGTATATGGATCTTCCTATCTACGCCCTTAGAGAAACCAGTAGCTACGACAATGGATAACGTAGAGATGAACTTCAAATCTAACAGACAATGATGGATATTTATCTGCAGTTGATTGTAGTATCCATGTGGTGGCGACACTTGTTCAATGTACTAGGATAATTTTATGATTGTGATGTTAAGTTTGTTTCATGAAGTTTTCGAGCTTGTCGTTCTTCACGCATTTTCTTCTGGCAGCTCCGTGTTCAAAGCAATGGTCCCTTTCTTCATCTTGCTTCATTTTTGTTGCAGAGGTTCGAGCATGGGACCTCAATATGGCCATCTAAATGACATCAAACACTACTATGTGTGCTTCCAATGCCCAGTTTTACGAGACTTTTTTTTTTGTGGATCGCCACCGCTCGCCAGCTCGCAGCGATCGGAAACACTCGACCCATATGATCAAACTTTGCAAAATGAATCACAATAGCATTTTTAAATACATAAAGGCAATAAAATTAATGCCTTTATTAAAGTGGCCAACATGAGGGTTAAATTATTTTTTAAATATTGTAAAGTGGGCCCCTCATTCCTTTTTCCACATGGTGGAAATTTTAAAGGCCTCAAATTACATCATGGGGGAATTTCATTCACAAGGGTCCATTTATTTCAAATGACAGTTTTTTATTCTAAAATGATGCGCCCATGATCGTTTCCATTAGTGGAGTAATTTTTTGCAAGTTGTAAGGGGCTATTATTCATATAAAGTGGAAAGGGGGGCCACTTTAATGTTTAGCATTGTAAGGTGAAATACTATTGGGGATATGGGCATTTTATTAAATGTATGGCCAACACATTAATATTTTTTTTCTCCATGACATGGAAGGGCCTGTACTCCCTTGTGATTTTTTATTTTTCTGCCTAAGAGGCATGATATTTTTCCATAAGATGAAGACCTCATTGAGAATGTAACATAGGGGTATTTATAGTCCTTGGAAAGGTTTTTCCATGATGGACATGATGGTGATGTCCAATTGTAATTTTGAGGCAGTCTTATATGTATGTTTTAGCCTCAAATTTTGTACCTTGGAGTGCACTCGGTTGAACCCGACACTCCCAAGGCAAATTTGTAAGTGAACCTAGTATCTAGTATTCTCCTCAATCATACTTGGTGGATGCAGTGGATGGTTACCCATGTATTCTGGTAAAATGAGGTGAATACCATAAGGACACCTTCTCAAGGGACTACAGACATAGATAACCTAGAATCTATCTAAGGATTTTTATGGATCTACTTCTGAAGACTATAGACGAAGATACTTCAAAAAATTCTATTATTTTCTTCTTCTCCTCCACATTTGGTTTATATGGCTCATTATGTTGTATTTTATGAGTGCATTTTTGGTAGATACCGACACTCTTATATGGCTCGTATTTATTATATTTAAGGTGCATTTTCAACAAAGATCGACACCTTCTAGATTGAGTTCACCATGAGGGGGATGATATTCATGGTGAATCTAGTCAATGACCTATGAGAGGCAATATACCTAGAGGATGACTTGCAGAGGCAATAGACCCGTGGAAGTGGCTGACCTTGAGGCACCCAGGATGACCCTAAGGCACTTAGACAGCTGACCCAAAGGCATAAGACCTGTAGAAGTGGTTGACCCTGAGGTAAAATATCAAGAAGTATACACCGTTGATCTATAATTATTCACAGTTGGAGAGCCAAGCACAAAGAGCACGAACCTAAACCAAATCATGTAATAAAGGAGGATGAGAGGTTTCTTTAGAGAAGTCAATGTTAAGGGGTAATGTTACCTAATGTTGACTTTTTTTTTTCTATAGTTAGGATAGTACATATTAAAGGGGAATGTTAGAATATAATGTGCACTATACCTTGTTCTTGACACTTGTCAATTCCTTTGACACTTGTCATGTCTTGCATATAGGCTTATGCCTATATATTATAATCATTTTGTTGTATAATATATCTCATCTATTTCTCATTGATATATTACAAATGAAAATGGTTACAATATATAGGCATAAGCCTATATGAAACACATGACAAGTGTCAAGATGAAAGTAGGCATAGTGCACATTAATTCTAACATTATCAACTCTTTCAATGTTTATGGAGATATAATTTCATATTTTTTAAAAAGTAACCCCAAATGGTGTGAGCAAACGAACAATGGAGGAGTAAATGGTATGATGTTTCTAAATCCTTCTCACACAAGGTACATCTGAAGGGTCTATAATATCATCTTCTTTGTAGAATCTCTCCTGAAAGAATCTTACTTTGAACTACTAACCAAAGAAATGTTGAGGCCTTAGGGAGAGCCTCTAATGACCAAACATTCTTCCAAGGAAAATATTTGGGAGAAGGAAATTTTGATTGTTCTAAATTCTCATATCTCAACTTTATTGAGTATCCACCATCCTTTGATAAGTTCCAAATCAACTCATTTTCGTGTAAAAATTGGCTAATAAAACTCTAGAATTATATTTTGAAGTTCATCTGCAATTTTTTTTTGTTCCTCTCCTTCAACCAGGTCAATAAAATAAATCCATGATCTAGAGTTTTTATTCATAATAATATATTCTTTGACCTTTGGACCTTTACATGCTAGGCACACTTGAGCCAATAGTTTCTATTTTAATTCTGAGATGAGAGGATAAGGCTTCAACCAAGCATCAGACCAAAAATTTGCATCACTCCCCTCATTGACTGAACATCTAATATGTTTCTTTATCAATTGCAAACTCTGTGATATGAAGTTCCATGTTGATGATAATTTGGGTAGAGTTCTTTTTCTAAAAAAAATCATTGCATCAAGAGAACCTATATATTTTTGAAGTAATATTTTTACCCAATTCTTTCCTTTATCTCTGAATAATCTCCACCCAAGCTTTGCCCCTAATGCCAAATTTATAAGTTTACAATTTTGCAAGCCTTCTCCTCCAATATTATCTCCTCTGCAAACCCTTTCCCACTTACAAAGAGGAAACCTAAATTTTTCCTCACAACCTTTCCATAGAAATTCTCTTTGAATTTTATCAATTTCTAATGCAATACTGTAGACACCAAAACAACACCATTTCGATTAAGTGATTACAAACATTGATCACATTGATATCACAGCTTTTAGGGCAGCCCTTAGAGGTCAAATAGTGGTCTTAACCACTCGCACAGCAGTTCGGAAGATCAGAAAATGAGCAGAGCAAAGTCGGTCGTTCTAGAGCCTTTAACAAACTTCTTAGCCTTCTTCAAAGCCTTTCGTGCCAAGCCTTTTGTCAAAAACCAAAGCGGGCCCAAAGTGTCGCGATATCGCGACACTTTGGGCCCCGACCCAAAGCGGGCCCAAAGTGTCGCGATATCGCGACACTTTGGGCCCCCGCGGGCCCAAAGTGTCGCGATATCGCGACACTTTGGGCCCCGACCCCAAGCGGGCCCAAAGTGTCGCGATATCGCGACACTTTGGGCCCCGACTAAGCGGGCCCAAAGCGTCGCGATATCGCGACACTTTGGGCCCCGACCCCAAGCCGGCCCAAAGCGTCGCGATATCGCGACACTTTGGGCCCCGAGCAAAAGCCGGCCCAAAGCGTCGCGATATCGCGACACTTTGGGCCCCGAGCCGACACGTCACCAGTCAAAGGCATGCATTCAACTATCCAAAGAACGACCGCCACGTGGCACCCTCTACGTGTCCCTTCTCGAAGAAAACCCCGCGGGTCTGTAGAACGGCGGATTCAACGACGAACATTAATTAGACGAGCGGTTTTAAGAAATATCCGATCCGAGGCCATGCCTCATAACTTCCGATCTGTCAGTGCGAGCCATGTCTCAGAATGGCCCGATAAGGATCAAATCTGAGCGGCCCTTACGGATTTAGGGTTTCGAACATTAATGTTTTCAGAGGCCGAACCCTCTATAAATAAAACCGGCTCGATACGTAAAACGAAACTGCGAAGTATTTTGTTAAGACAACGAAGTGCTGTTAAACTGAATATCCGATTGTATTCATCTGAACTTGCATTTCCCGCATTGGATTACCTTAATCCATCAATTCGACGACGCCTCTTTCCTTTGAGATTTCGGGCCCATTCCCAGTGGATTGGTGCCGAGATCAAGATTTAACGGGAGCGGCCCGCTTGGGCATCCCGCACATGTTTTCGTTAATTTAATATATGCTATTTACGGAAGTTTTAAAATAGCTCACGTTTATGTTTTAAAATATGTATCTTTCGAATATATTAAAGCATAGCTTAAGTCTTATGTTGTCGAATACTTGCTATTTTCAAATATATTAAAACAGTCTATGATTTATAACATATGTTGTTTTCGAATATGTATGTTGTTCCCCGTGAGAATTGCAAGTTTTCATAGAGTTATTTCATTCACACATTCAATAATCCTTCGCATGCATTTTCCATTGCTTCCTAAAGACAAACGTTCTGCTTTCATTTAACAGGTGCTATTAAACGTTGTTATTGTTTCTTTGAATACGAGGAAGAACAAAGAGCAAGCTAAAATTCATTAAACACAAGCTGCGGCAATACAGTTTGACCCACCTATTTTGCATGTGGGCATGCGGAAAGAGACTACTGTTCATCGGTTGTAATTGAGGATATGTCATTCAAAAGATTTATTGTAACCGAACGGAATTACATTAATAAAAAGGGTTGTGCTCCTGTTTTTAATTTGATTCTATCCGTGTTATTTCATGTATAAATCTGGTTTTATTTTTATTACATCTGAACACTGTTTTCTTTATTCCGAAATCTCATGCTTTCAGTGGCGATCACGGTGGGACCCGGTTCCACAGTTTTTTTTGGATTAAGTTACTAATCTAAAAATTGCTTTTTACAGGTACGCTATTCTTCTCACCCGGGGACGTTACAATCTAGCATATTTCAGAGAAAATGGAGATATACGATTAGTCTATAAAAGAGGTAGGGCTTTTTATAGCTTCATCAAAATTTCTGTTTTTCGGTCTTCTGTTTTTTTTTTACTTTATTTAAATAAAGGTAGAAGAATTTTAAATTTTCTTGCTTTATTTAATTAAGTAGTTATCCGTAATTATTCATTTAATAATTAAATCTTTCTATTATTAAAATAAGGTAGAAGAATTTTTCGTAAAATTTTTCTTGCTTTATTTAAAGAAAGATAAGAGTAATTTAAAAATTAATTTTTTTTTTTTTTTATTTAAAAAGGTAGAAAATTTCTTTGCAATTTTTACTTGCTGTTTTCAGTTAGTATTATCTGTCTGGCATAGGGAAAGATTTCTTTTTCGGTTGAATTCCACACACCACGTGGTACTTTAAACCAAGGCGTTGGTTGTAAAACCCCAACCCTTGAGCAAGACCAAAGGTGGATTCCATTATCACTTTGGCTTGAGATATTGCATCCATTACCTCGATCGCTCTGTTGCTAGACGTAAATCCCGACGAAAGCTGACCGAGTGTTGCTTGGGGTGATTCCCATGCACGCGAGGATAAGTCTTCTATGGTAGGTGTCATAAACAGAGCGATTCCCCTTCCGTACCGCCTATGTTCCACGTACCATCTGCTCTCACGTACCTATAGTCTCCCTCACGTAAGGGCGGGTATATAGAGAGGTTGGTATATCGGTCCGACAATGGTATATTGAAGGGGCGACCATTTATGGGAGTCATATGAGCCAACATTATGCATTTAAACGTTCTTCCAAAATTGCAAAAACAAAACAAAACATCAAAATGCACTAAACCAGTTTAGGACACACTATCAATCCTTAAAAGAGATAATCACGGTTTTGCGTATGTGTGTGTTCATTTCGCTTGGTGTACACAAAAAGACAAATCATCATAAACGAGATAAAATCTGCTTAGATAGTAGAGAAGCAACACAATGGTGTACACCCGTAGCCAAGCCCAATCAAGGGCGGAAGGTGCACAAAGGGAGGGCGCCAGTCGCCTTCGCTTTAACCCCAAGGATTTGGTCATACCACCTTGGCGGCTCGACACACAAGGCGGTCCCCTCCACACCTTAACAGATAAGGACTATGGGGGTACCCCTTCTAGGAGCACTCCTGTTCAACATAGCACTCAACACACATCCTCCCATGAGGGGTACATCCATAGGAGAGCTACCTTAGATGCTCGTTATGAGCGGTCACCGCGCGATGAAGCGCTGAGTCAACCTAGGGTTCGACGAGAGGAACCACATGGTTACATTATCCCTCTTTCAACCCCTCCAGTTGTCAGGACTGCAAGGACAAATTCAGAGCACAAGGCTCCTCAGGCAGGCCAAGCCAACTTCGTCCGCCAAATCGTGCTCACTTATGAAAGAGAGCATGAGGAAGATTCCTACCTTCCTCAAAAACAATACACATCGCGGGAGCAATACGCCTTCGCACCTGCTAGATATCATGGTCACACTTTGAGGCCAGTGCCTCAGATAAATGCCGCTACCCCCATCAGAGAGAGATGGCCTCTAGAGATCTTGGATCACTACGACCAAGATAGATATGTCAGAGAGGCATCTAGGCCTTCTACACATGAGGCGACAAGACCAACTATCTTAGAGCCTGTCAAGCATTTCGCACGTCGGGTGCAACTCACGCAACGTGAGCGAGACCGACTATCGTTAGCGGAACTGTACCATATTAACGAAGAACGCCTTCAGCGCCAGAAGGATGAGTTGTTCCAACACACTATGCAGGAAAGGACTCCAACCCCTCACACACATAAGACAAAACATTATGAGAGGCACAAATCCGAACCTCTTGAGCAAAATAGGGTAGACCACATCGACCCGACAGTCGCCAAAAAGTCGTCCGCCAAGCTCAAATAACGCAGGTTGAACAAGGTTGCCAGGAGTTAGAAAACTTATACATGCAGCGCAAAGCGGATAAGTTGCGCTATAAACTACCTGAGAAGGCGCCAACCCCTTGCATCCAAAGAGCACAACAATATGAGGAGCACAACCCCCAGGTGCGAGACGAGTCTCTGTGACCTTATCAAGCATCACCCCCAATGCCTCCTAGACATGAGCAGGAGGCTACTCCTATAAACAATGACGAGTGCCTTCCTCAGGAACCCACTCGGGTTTATGGGCCACCCTTAGAAAGTCACCAAGAAGCCTCTGAGGAATCAGAGCAAAGAGAAGAGCTGGATGAACTGTCCTACCAAGACATGGGGGTGCTATTCAGCTACCCCTCCATAGGTCCCCAGTTTCTCAACACGAACCAATCAAAGCGGAGGAGCTCAAATCTCCCGATCTATGCAAAGAGCTAGAGCACTTAGAGTTGGTGGAGACCAAGATTTTGGAGCTCCCAAGGCCCAACTTACATGAGGCTCTTTTCGAAGAGGATCAACCTCTAACTGTACTCACTGATGATGCAGTCCTCCATATCTCAGAATCTCCAGATCCTGATGAGCTATACACATTGTTCGAAGCTTCTGAGGAATCAGAACAAGAAGAAGAGCTGGATGAACTGCCCTACCAAGACATGGGGGGTGCTATTCAACTACCCCTCCATAGGTCCCCAGTTCCTCAACAAGAACAAACCAAAGAGGAGGAGCTCAAATCCCCTGATACATGCAAAACATTGGAGCACTTAGAGTCGCTGGAGACCAAGATTTTGGAGCTCCCAATGCCCAACTTACATGAGGCTCTTTTCGAAGAGGATCAACCCTTGGTTGTAGGACTACCTGATGATGCAGTCCTCCATATCTCAGAATCTCCAGATTCCGATGAGCTATACACATTGTCCGAAGGTGAGGATGAAACAGAGATAGCTCAAAGCAATCACATACGACAGCATCGACATCCCGTAAATATCGATGAAGCATGTCAAATGATAAACATAATACTAGGGCATGAGTGGCGCATAGACCCAACCTACCAGCATCACATGTCCATCCCACTCCTTGGGGAAGGTCGTGAGCAACTTCCACCCAGAGATATCATAGCACCATCAGTGTCGAAGGCAGACCCTGTCTTCCTATCCGTGCATAAGGCCGATCCATTCGTGCCAATTCCTACAGAGCCAGATCCGGTGCACAAAGATTGTCAAGCTGGGGGTACCTCTATTCCCTGAAGAGCAAGTGGATTACACCAAATGCTCCAAAGGTGTTCATAAACCCTTTGGTCAAGCCCAAAAGCTCCAAGGATTATCGCAATCTCTTGGTCACCCCAAAAGCTCCAAGGATTATCGCAATCTCTTGGTCACCCCAAAAGCTCCAAGGATTATCGCAATCTCTTGGTCACCCCAAAAGCTCCAAGGATTATCGCAATCGCTTGGTCAATCACACCAAAAGCTCCAAGGATTATCGCAATCTCTTGGTCACCCCAAAAGCTCCAAGGATTATCGCAATCTCTTGGTCACCAAAATGCTCCAAGGATTATCACAATCGCTTGGTCAATCCCAAAAGCTCCAAGGATTATCGCAATCGCTTGGTCAACCCCAAAAGCTCCAAGGATTATCACAATCGCTTGGTCAATCCCAAAAAGCTCCAAGGATTATCACAATCTCTTGGTCAACCCCAAAATCTCCAAGGATTATCACAATCGCTTGGTCAATCCCCCAAAATGCTCCAAGGATTATCACAATCGCTTGGTCAATCCCCAAAATGCTCCAAGGATTATCACAATCGCTTGGTCAATCCAAAATGCTCCAAGGATTATCACAATCGCTTGGTCAATCCCAAATGCTCCAAGGATTATCACAATCGCTTGGTCAATCCCAAAGGCTCCAAGGATTCTTGCAATCGCTTGGTCAATCCCAAAACGCTCCAAGGATTTCCACAATCACTTGGTCAAAAATCATGAAAATTCAAAAACAACAAAAATCACCAAAAACAACAAAAATTTGCATCTCATTTCTAGGCATATTCAAATTCATCAAATAGAGAGTTCTTCTCGCAATTCATCTTCATATTCACCAAAATCAATCCATCAAAAATACAAAAATACATAGCTGCATCCAAGCATTGCATCCATACATTGTATATTCATGGTCGTATAGGTCAAAGGCACCATAGGCTGTCATGGTTCTACTAGTCCATCTTGTTCCACACTGTTCCATTTTACAAAAACAACAAAACATCATGCACTTTACCACACTAGAGTCAGTGGTCTTTTAATGTATCAAGAGTTTTTCGTGATTCAGTCATCATTTTGCTCTTTAGCAATGAAATGTATCAAGTCAAACAGATTTTACGAAGGTAGAGTTGCACTTGCAATACACCTTGTTACGTAACATCCCAACACAAATTAAAACACATAAAAATTCCCGAGTTGTGTGAACGAAGGATGAAACCTGCACAGTAATCCAGGTTACCATAAGCGAAACGGTTATCTTGCTCATCCCCCTGTGCGAATGACCCCAAGAATGCTGAGAGTTGGCAAAAGGACAAGCGTCCTCCCTACCCAATTCCCTAAGAATCCCAAAGTTGCAAAACGTCAAAAATTTGCAAAATGTCAAAACTTCAAAATTTGACACCCTACAGTGCACATCTCAAAAAGCACAAAGAATAGTGATTATCGTCACTCCATATCCCTTGCTCAAGAGAAAAGAAAAAAAAATCAAAATAAACAAGTGATTATTATCACTATAACGAGCAAGTATCCCAATACAATTGAAAAAAAGAAGGGAGTTGACCTTGAATCCCTGGAACTCTCAAGATTTCGACAGGTCATGAGGCAAGCCTCGATACCGGTTTGGTTGATAGCCTATCGGTCACTGGCGGTAAACTTCTCGCATGACGATATATCTGTCACATTAACTTGTGTACAGATCAATGTTTGCATGTGGATGAGCTAGCTTATGGTATCCTGGAGAACACCGCAGATTAATCTAACTACATACAACAAAGGAGTTAGTGGAGCTAATTAGGTGATCCTCGATACGAGTTCGGTTGAAAGCCCATCCGGCATCGGCGGTATCCCGACAAATACCACATAAATGAACTCAATTGCACACACAGGGATGTGAAATAACTTGGTTAAAAACAAGTCCGATTCATACCTTGTTCAAAAGTCTTGTAAGATAAAGTACAGTCATGGCTAGTGAGTTAAAACTGTCTGAGTCTCAGAAAACCTTAGCTACATTTCTAAACCAACTGCGCTACTTTTCATCCTTGCAATACCATCAGAAAATACAAAAAGAAGAAACACCACATTTGTACATAGCAAAATAATGGAGTTCTAAACAGTCTATGGTGCCATAACCAACTCTCACCAAGTCCATACATCCATTTCATTTCTGCATATCACATGCATTTGCATTCATCATGCATCCATCAAACTAAATCAACATACAACATTGGTAATTATCATACCATATGCATCCATCCATATCAAGTAGCATGCACCCATCAACATCAATCATTGTGCATAAAATCATGACATATACGTAAAGAAAGAAAATCAAAACAACAAAAACATCACAAAAATGCAACACAAAAAGAAGCAATAAGCATTGCCGGACACGAGTGCTCTTGCACTCAACCTCTTGGCATAGGAAATCGATGTCGGGGCTCAAATTCTCATCCTCCTACTTTCCTAAGAAGGCTATCATAGCTGGACCGCTCCACGGGAAGACGGGTTTTTGATGATTTCACCCCATTATGGCATCACCAAAAGGGTTAACACCCACCAAAAACAGGTCCAAATGTCGGGAAATTGCACGTGCTCAAATGGAAAAACATCTAAAGCCACCCTAACCTAAGTCATCTTGGGTCAAGCGACTCGTCGCTTTTCTCACGAAGGTCATTCCCTCATCGATTCGTCGCTTGAGGGGGTAGTCACACTTAGTCACCAATCAACAAGCACACACCCAATCAAGGCAATGACATGCATTCAAAGAATCATTGACAAAGACAATCACGCTCCTGCTTGGGGCAGTAAACAAGCAATCATTAAATTGATCAAATACTTGGCATTCCCGAAGCATGAACACAAGGTTCCCTTGTGGATAAAAGGTTGCGCCCTTTGCCTAATCATGACTGATCAATGTCCAAGCTCAAGTCACACCTCACCAAAACAGGTTAACACTTGAAATCAAATTCCTTAGCTCGTCAGAAGCAAGGATTCAAGAATGCATGCCCTTTCCATACTTGGGGCATTAAAAGTTGGTTAGGTTACCAAGAAACCCTAATCATTAGTGCTTTGGTCGTATATTTTTGCTCAAGACCTTGCGTCACCCGCAGCGCTTCCCAAAAAGGGGCATCTGTAGACACCAAAACAGCACCATTTCGATTAAGTGATTACAAACATTGATCACATTGATATCACAGCTTTTAGGGCAGCCCTTAGAGGTCAAATAGTGGTCTTAACCACTCGCACGACGATTCGGAAGATCGGAAAATGAGCAGAGCAAAGTCGGTCGTTCTAGAGCAAACTTCAAACTTCTTAGCCTTCTTCAAAGCCTTCCGCGCCAAGCCTTTTGTCAAAAACCAAAGCGGGCCCAAAGTGTCGCGATATCGCGACACTTTGGGCCCGACCCAAAGCGGGCCCAAAGTGTCGCGATATCGCGACACTTTGGGCCCCGACTCAGCGGGCCCAAAGTGTCGCGATATCGCGACACTTTGGGCCCCGACACAAAGCGGGCCCAAAGTGTCGCGATATCGCGACACTTTGGGCCCCACATCCGGCCCAAAGCGTCGCGATATCGCGACACTTTGGGCCTCAAGCCGACACGTCATCAAAGACAAAAGCATGCAGTCAACTATCCAAAGAACGACCGCCACGTGGCACCCTCTACGTGTCCCTTCTCGAAGAAAACCCCGCGGGTCTGTAGAACGGCGGATTCAACGGCGAACATTAATTAGACGAGCGGTTTTAAAAAATATCCGATCCGAGGCCACGCCTCATAACTGCGATCTGTCAGTGCGAGCCATGTCTCATAATGGCCCGATAAGGATCAAATCTGAGCGGCCCTTACGGATTTAGGGTTTCGAACATTAATGTTCTCAGAGGCCGAACCCTCTATAAATAAAACCGGCTCGATACGTAAAACGAAAAGTGGGAAGTATTTTGTTAAGACAACGAAGTGCTGTTAAACTGAATATCCGATTGTATTCATCTGAACTTGCATTTCCCGCATTGGATTACCTTAATCCATCAATTCGACGACACCTATTTCCTTTGAGATTTCGGGCCCATTCCCAGTGGATTGGTGCCGAGATCAGGATTTAACGGGAGCGGCCCGCTTGGGCATCCCGCACATGTTTTTGTTAATTTAATATATGCTGTTTACGGAAGTTTTAAAATAGCTCACGTTTATGTTTTAAAATATGTATCTTTCGAATATATTAAAGCATAGCTTAAGTCTTATGCTGTCAGAATACATGCTATTTTCAAATATGATTAAAACAGTTTATGATTCTATAACATATGTTGTTTTCGAATATGTATGTTGTTCCCCGTGAGAATTGCAGGTTTTCATAGAGTTATTTCGTTCACACATTCAATAATCCTTCGCATGCATTTTCCATTGCTTCCTAAAGACAGACGTTCTGCTTTCATTTAACAGGTGCTATTAAACGTTGTTATTGTTTCTTTGAATACAGTGAAGAACAGCAGCAAGCTAAAATTCATTAAACACCAGCAGCGGCAATACAGTTTGACCCGCCTATTTTGCATGTGGGCATGCGGAAAGAGACTATTGTTCATCGGTTGTAACTGAGGATATGTCATTCAAAAGATTTATTGTAACCGAACGGAATTACGTTAATAAAAAGGGTTGTGCTCCTGTTTTTAATTTAATTCTATCCGTGTTATTTTATGCATAAATCTGGTTTTATTTTTATTACATCTGAACACTGTTTTCTTTATTCCGGAATCTCATGCTTTCAAATACCTATTGGCAATCTTGAAATTGACATCATATAAATATGAATGGATTGCAAAGTAGTCTTTATGAGTTGTAGCCTTCCTGCCATGGTTAATAACTTACCTTTCCAACCTACCAAGCAAGCTTTCATTCTATTCAAAAAATATATCCAAAGTTCCTTTATAATTCTTTTTATCAGATAAAGGAATACCCAGGTAGATTGATGGTAATTTTTCAATTTTAAACCAAAGAATATTCATAGTAATTTGTTGTAAATCTAGGGCGATATTAATGAAAAAATCTTGGATTTTGAAGTATTTACCAACTGTCCAGTAGCCTTATCATAACATGACAATATTTATTTAAACTCCATGGTCTCACTGAATAAGGGATGACCCAAAAGAAAAGTATCATCAACAAATTGGAGATGAGATTCAAAGGGACCATTTTTTGCAACTTGAATACCCTTTATTTTTCCTTCCATTTTTGCCTTTGAAAATGCTCTCCCTAATGCTTCCGCTAGAATAATGAATAGATAAGGAGAAAGAGGATCACCTTGATGAATTCCACAAGATGACTTGAAGTACCTGGCAAGAGAACCATTGATCAAAACAAAAAAAATTGTAGTGCTATAACAACATTTAATCCACTTACACCAACTATAATCAAAGCCAAAATTTTTGAGAATAGCATGTAAAAAATTCCAAGAAATCCTATCATATGCTTTGTTCATATCTTATTTCAAAAGCATACCTAGTTTTTTCATGGAATGAAGAGAATGTATGGCCTCTTGTGCAATAATTACACGATCAAGAATTTTTTTACCCTGAACAAAGCCACCTTGTTCCTTTGAGATAATACACCCTAGAATGCCCTTCAACCCGTTTGCCATGATTTTTGAAATGATCTTGTAAATCATATTACAAAAGCTTATTGGATGAAAATTATCAAAATATTGTGTCACCCTTCTTGGGAACTAAGGTAATAAAGGGAGCATTGATATAACTTATTATAGCCTTCCTGTTTCGAGCCTCTTCCACTACATCTAACATATCACTCTTCAATAAATCCCAAAAATTTTGAAAAAAAATTGTAGTAAATCCATCAGGGTCAGGTGCCTTATTAGGATGGAAAGAGATAACTACTTCATGGAGATCCTCCATAGATGTCTTCTTTCTCAAGATTTCATTTTGTCTCTGAGTGATAATTGATGGAATACTTTGCAAAAAAATTTCTTGTGCCTCCTTATCTTGTCTAGAATCTAACAAAATATTTTTGAAATAATTTACTGCTTCCTTCATTATATCTTCTTCATCCTCAATATTTCTTCCATCTAGAGTTATAATATTATTAATATGAAGAACAAAAAAATTGTTTTTGTTGTAGCATGAAAAACTTTGTATTTTCATCTCCTTGAGCCATTTCTCTCTAGATTTTTGGAACCAATATGACTCCTCATTTTTCAATGAATTATGATAATCAGAAAGTAATTAATTTTCTTTCACATAAGAATCCTGGTCCATTCCATTAATTTCTACTATCTCTTGTAAATTTTGGAGTTTGGATTCAATTTCTTTTTTCTTTAAAAATATTACCAAAATATTTGACATTCCATATCTTCATTTGCTCCTTTACATGTTTTAAATTTTGAACAAACCTATACATACATGATCCTTCAAATTTTTATTCATCCCACCATAACATAACCATCTGGAAAAATCAAGGTCTTGGAGCCACATAGAATGGAAGCGAAATGGCTTTGGATGACCATTGTTAGGTGACTCACAAGTCAAAAGAATGGGTTTGTGATCTGATCCTACTCAATAAAATATCCGAAGAGATTGTATATTTTGTTTACAACCAAAAATTAGATAACAAGAATCTATCCAGTATTTCTGCTATATGAATTTTTCCAATGCGTTTGCTATCCCATGTGTATTGAAATCTTGAGAGACTAACATCCCAAAGGTCATTTGAATTGACAAATGAAGAAAAATCTTGCATTGATTTAGACCATCCTAGAATGCCACCCTTCTTTTCCAAAGGAGATATAACGGTATTAAAATTACCCCCAAGAATCCATAGATCATAATGAATCATCATTGTATTTGACAAAAATATACTTAGGTCCTTCCAACATCTTTCACGTGGAGTAACTATAGTTGGAGCATATACATTTATAATCCCAAGTTTGATGTTTTTATCTTTCTTGCAAAATAATCCAGAAACCCAATTACTTTTTGCTTCTAATAATTCTCCATCACATTTGTATTTGTCCCATATTATTGCAATACCGCCTGAATCTCCTGTAGAAGAAACTGCTAAACAATCTTCTGTCTTCCAAATCTTCTTAAAAGCCTCCTTACATTCCTCACTACTTAATTTTGTTTCTTGTATTAAAATAAATTCAAATCTATAAAAACCTATTAATTCCTTAATAACTCTTTTTTAGGGGTTTTATTCATACCCCTAATATTCCATGATATCATTTTCATCATCAATACTTTTTATTTTTTTTAGTGGGCTTAGCCCCACCTCTTGTTAACACTTGTGATATTTTTGTTTGGCTTCCCAAATCAATATCCTTCTGAGTTTATTTTTCTCTTAGATCGTGGTTTGATGGTCTTCCTCTCCGTCTTCCATTATTGCCAACACTCTCATCTTCATCAATCTCTTCCATTTTTTCATATTGTTCAAAATGAGACTTATCTTCTAAAGGTTTATGTTGCCTTAAAGAGCCGAAAGTGCAAGGAATAGCCTCATTAACATTTTCTTCTTTATGTTGCCCTATATATAAAGGAAATCGACCAATCGACTGCTACTTTTATATATAAAGGAAATCGGCCAACTGGCTAATCTCTTTATATATAAAGGAAATTGGCCAATCAGCCGATTCACTTTGTAGCATAAAAGGATCCACTATTTTTTCGGCCAATTCCTTTATGTTTAAATAATGATTTATATATATAATTTAAGTTATATATTATATTATCTTATATATATTAGATATATTATATGTTATATATTATATATAATATGTAATTTAATTAGAATTTTGTATGCATTTAAATAAATATATAATAATTTATTATTATTGATAATAATAGTTTTTTATTATTATTTATAATTTTTGAGATAAAATTTCAAATTGGCTAAAGTTAGCCTTATAAAAAATAATAATTGTAATGTGCCTCATTTTTATGGCCGAGTTTCAGCGATCGAAAATTAATTTCTTGAAGCCTTTTTTTGGGAATGGTCATCGGTTATTTTCCTTTATACTATAAATGGAATCGACTCATAGCCATCGATTCTATTTATTTTTAAATAAAGGTATATTTATAAATATTACTTAGCATATATTTATATTATATTATATATTTTAAATTATATATTTATTATATACTAATATAATGTATATCATATACAATATATATATTTTTGATACATAGAGGAATCGACAACTACCTTTCCTAATTTCATTATATATAATATATTTTATATATTATATATAATGAAATTTAATAAATTAAAATAAAACATGTATGTAAATAATTAAATATAATAATATTAAGATTTTTTTTTGCTTGATAAAAGGGGTTGTACTCGGGTCCCCCAACCTTAAAAAATTATATCTCTCTTCTTTAGAGCATGAGAGTTTACAAATAGATACACTTCTCATCTCAATTGAGATGTTATAGTTAGAAACCTACATCATTTTACATAAAATGTCTGAATTCTTGATTTTCATTTTTTGGATATTTTCAAATCTCTGTATGAATACAATTACTCCAGAATTTAGCATCTTTCTTGACATTTTACTATAGCAGCCTTCACAATGCCAAAATTTCACCTCTACTATCTATGTCTTTCATCTTAGTAGAGTAATGTTTCCAAAATATTGCACCAACATAGTCCGCTTTACCAAATCTGGATTGCTAGTTTCCTTCCTGAAACACAAGTGCAAACAAAAAAATTATAATAAATAGTCTAAATGAACACACTTTATTGTTACAAAATAAAATAGATATTACCAATGGAAAATATTAAAGTAAATCTTAATCATTAATTGATTTAGGCAATCAACAATTTTTGTCAGCTTCAACTAAACTTTCTACTTCCTCTAACCATGGAAAGGAGATGTTAACTTCATGATTCTTAACCAAAACCCCTCTATTGACTAGCTTATCTACACATTTGTTTCCTTTCCTTAATATATGTGTAAATATAATTTCTTCAAACTCTTTAGCAAGATCTTGAATTTCCACAATTATCTTTTGTATGTTCCATGGAGACTTTGCTTTCCTCAAAATTGCATTTATTACTATGAGAGAATCACCTTCCATCCAAACTCTATTCCATTTCATTTTTTTACATATTTTTAACCCTTCTAAAGCTGCCCAAGCTTCAGATTTATTATTTGTCTTAAATCCATAATTGAAAGCATAATGAGACAAAATATCTCCTCTATTATTTCTAATTATTCCTCCTCCTCCTACTGGTCCTGGGTTTCCTTTAGATGCTCCATAAAAATTCAACTTAACCCACTCAAAATATGGTGGTTTCCACTTTATATTCTTTACCTTATTTTTTCTTCTCTTGTACCCAACATCATAATTCCATTTAATGACTTGAATCCATCTATCAAGACTCTTTGCTTCCAAATTAGGGATTGGGTGAGTTGATAGGATTGGTTTAGACTTCTCTATGGCTAAACATATCTTCTTTTTCATTACCTCTAAACTGCTTTCCTTTCCTTTAAATATTCTTCTATTTCTTTCTAGCCATATAGTCCAAAGTATTTTATCTTTTGATATATCCCATATTTTCTGTAAAACCTCACTTTTATAAGTGCTCTGCCATTGCTTTAACCAATATTCAATTCTATCATTCATCATCATGCATTTACCCAACATATTAAGAATCCATTGCCATAGATTCCAAAAAATTGAGCAATGTCTCAAGAGATGGTCAATACTCTCTTCCTCATTACAAAAAACACATTTAGAGGGGCCATGAAAACCCCTTTTCATACGGTTATCCCAGGATAAAATTCTTCTATGACCTACTAGCCAAACAAACATTTTGACTTTAGGAATACTTGGGCTATCCCAAATATCTATAATATTATAATTATTATTAATATTATTATTGATAATAAGGGACACAATGTTAGATGCCCGACAAGACCAAAAATTGCTTGGAAGGGGGGCTCTACAGGGTGACTTCCCATGAAAGTTTTGTTCCTCTTACCTGCATCCTTTCCTCATCCCTGTCCTAGGACCTTGTTCCTTTCCCATTTTCCTTGGCACATTTTCCCATCCTTCATAGAAGGAAGGTGTTGCAGATGATCTCCTTTGGGGGGGAGATCCTTGATCCATTGTTCTGCCCCTTTCCTTGCCCTAAGGTGGGAAAATTTTTGTCCCATTTTTTGTTCCACTATTCCACCTTTTTCCTTCGATGCTTGGGCTCTAGGATATGTTCAGGTTTTTCCCTAGGACTTTTCCTGGGTTTTTTCTTAGGTTATTTCAGGAAGTCTTCTTGACATCTGCTCGTTGAGGATCTTCAGTTACGAATGGCTGGGTCTGAGGAATTATGGATTCTTGAGCAGTTTTGCACATCCTTTTAGTCTGGGAGTGGGACCATGTGCTTTATACTGTGACTCTGCTCTTTGGTTTCGAGGTGGTGGGTCTTGCAGGATTTTAGTTCCTTTCGTGGCTTTGCAGCCTCTGGTCTTTTTGCTACTGAATCCTTGCAGGTTTTCCTCCTTGTTTCCTTGAAGTTGCTTTTTGGCGGGTCTAAGGAATTTTGGCTTCATGAGCAATTTTGCACAGTATCCTTTTGGGTTTTGATGGGTTGCCCATGTGCTTTCTACTGTGACTCTACTATTTGGGTTTGAGGTGGTGGTTCCTACAGGATTTCAGTTCCTTTCGTGGCTTTCGAGGGCCTCTATTTTTCTTGTCACTGATTCCTTGCGGGACTTCCTCTTCTGTGACCTTGAAGTTGTTGAAGGTTGTCTAGGATGCATGGCTACTGTATTTTGATTTATGCTCTAATTTCTATAGTCATGCATCTTCGTGACTCCTTTCTCTTGAATTCTTGTGGCACTTTCCCATCCTTTCCTTTAGAAGTGTTATTTTTTTGTTGTTGTTTCCTCTACTGGGTAGGTGTTTTCGAAGGCTTCCTTTTCTACATAAGGACCTTGTGGCCTGGGGTGTTCCTTTGTTGCTAAACCACTATAGTTCCACCTTTCAGGATTTTGTTCCATCTTTGCTTCTATTCGGGCTCCCTTGTGTGGGATGCATGTTTTCCTTCAGTTCTCTGTTTCCCAAGGGTGATTTTTGTTTTTCCTGCCCTTGGGATGTTTCAAATTTTTAAATTTTTGGATTTGTTTCTTTTCCCACCTATGGGAAAGGTTCAAATTAATTTTTAGTATTTGGGATGGTCTAGCGCTTTCTCCCACCCTTTGTTTGCTTCAAATTCTTGTTTGGTGCCTTTTGATTCAAATTTGGTTTTCGACGGGCCTTCCCTTCTTGCCCATTTTTCCTTTGGTGCAAAGGAAGCCGTATTCCTCTGGTGCAAAGGAAAGCGCCTTCCCTTGGCGCAAAGGATGGTGCCTTCCTTTTCTGGTCCTCTAGCGTGTTCCTTTTTTGTTCCTTTTGGCTGTCCTTGCCTTGATTTAATATGATGTATTATGTTGCAATATGATCCATTGTAATCAGGTTTTGGGATCCTTGACAAAAACCCACTTTTAATCTACCAAAAAAAATAATTTTATTATTATTATTTAAATTTATGGAATTTTAAATTAAAATTGGCTAAGGTTAGTCTTATAAAAATGAAAAAAAAAATTAAAAATTGTAATGTGCCTCATTTTTTCAACTGAGTTTAAACGATCAAAAATTAATTTATTGAAGCCATTTTTGGTCAACTTCAAGAGGAATGGTAATAGATGATTATGAAGGTGTTTTTGATCAATTGAAACCACTACCAAGCCATGAACGTGAGTCATTAAATGCAAGCAATATGGTAGATCAAATCTAGAGGTAGTTGCAATTTTTATGGACCATCACCCAATTTTTTTATAACAAGTTGCAATTATGAGCCATCATTGAAATAGTTACAATTTTTGCAATTATGGACCTGTTGGTCAAATATCTGCCTAATTAGCAAAACTACGTTTGTGTGCCCTAGACATGGCCAACATTTAAAGGTCAGAGGAAAGGAATTTTCTTCGTATCAATCTCTAGAGAGGGTTGGCTTCCTTACTAAATCCTACACGAGTTTAAGATGAGATGTAGGAAAGAAATTAGAAATTGCAAAAAGAGATGAGAAATATGGCCACAGGTCGAAGGTGTAGGATTTGGGGCAGACTAGCAGTAGGAAACTCACCCAAGCATGCAAAGAGCATGTAATAAAAGAAAAAGCAACATAATTTACTTATAATCTTGCATAAACAACCTCCACAATTGCATTCCAGTACTTACTCCCTCACCAACAACATTCAAATTTAGATGTAGAATTTAAACTAAACAACATATAATGAATATGAGCTTAAGATAGAAATAGATAAAGATAGAAGGAAAACACACACAAGATAACTTACAAATTCAGAAGCCCTGTATCTTCTATTGATGCAAAAAATTGGATAGTTTTCTTGCAGAATGTCTAACCTCCTTTTACAATGAGAATTGAGTAGTATTTATAGAGGATTCTACCTCTTTCATTAAATGCATATGGAGAAAGGATGTTTACAGATCAGGAACCAAAATGAGAAAATTATTCTTAAAAAATATTAAAAATCTATCCCCTCAAAACATTGATCTAGCTTCTTAAGAAAACTCCTCCAGAAAATTTGCATATCTGGGTGTCGGTGCACGACAAACTACAAGGCTTGGGTGTTGACTAGATGCATTCGCCACCTTGAAAATATGCTTCTACTTTGAAAATCATGAAAAATAGCCTAGCTCTTTTAATATTTTTTCTCCCCCTTTGCTCGATATCCACAATTTAGACTGCGCCTTGCCTCCATTATTTAATGCCTCCATTCGCTTGTCTTGGGCGCTCTTTGAAATCCTGCAACGTCATCAATAGTATACTTCACCCAAACTGAACAATGAGTAAATACATATTTTATCTTTCTTATTGAATTATGTGGTGGATAAGGTATCTCTAACAATTTAAAAACTCAAATGTCTTCAGCAATAATCATACTCCTCCTTGTCGGGCGAAAGCGCTATTGAAAACTGCACCTTTCTATTTTAAATCCATGTTCGCCCCCAAAAGAGGTAAAAGTAGTTGTTGCCATTATTTTGGGGTGAACGCAAATTTGAATTTTCAACATCGCTTTATCCTTCATTGCTTTTGCCCAACTTCAAACTCTATAGCACATTCACCCGACTTCGACATTTTAGGGGACGTTCATCCCTGTAAGAGACGAATGGAGCATTCACCCCTCAACCAGGGCGAACCTGATTTTGAATTTTCAACATCGCGCCTTCAATGATGTTCACCCCAAAGTGGGGTGAATAGAGCTTTCACCCCATGTTCTTGGTGAATGCAAACACATCTTCCTTTTAAGTCAAAACTTTTATAAATTTGTTTTAACCCGTATTTCAACCAAAATTGTTTTTACTGCAATAGACGGGAGTGCCTATTCATTTTCCAAGGATGTTCACCCCAAAGTGGGGTGAATGAAGCCTTCACCCTATCTTTAGGGTGAACGCAAATTTCCCAAACTTTGTTTCAGACAACATCAATACTTAGGCAATTTTTCATCATTTTTTTTTTTCCTTTTTCTTTAGGGTTGTGCGGGGCTTTTCACTTCTGGGGGTGAACATGCTTTCATTTTTTGGTGATTTTACAGATGATTCAAACCAAATATTCCAATCCATTTTCCAGCTATTTTTCCTTAAACACCCATTATTTTCAAGAAAAAAAGATGCATGAAAAAAATAAGGAAAAATAAAACATAACTGCAATATATCAAATCGATCAAAATATTATATTGTCAGATTAATATACTTTACCGCATTACAATCAAAATTTTATCAAAATTCAATGTGGCATATTGCCAATATTTCTGGTGGCTCATGGGGTATCCAGCTCGCATGGATGCAAGCAATCCCAGACCTTTATCCATTGGGCTTCTACAGAATATTTTTACCAACTGCTTTGGTTGGAACTTTTGATGTGGACACCTTTCTTCGTGCCTCCTCTTCTACCTTATTTATGGCTTTGACTTCAACTACCACTCAAAATACATCTACTCACTTTGCTTACTCTACTACCTTCTCTGCCACTACGCACTTCGTTGTTTCTCTTTCATCCTATTATTTGAGGCTTTTGGAAGTTACATCATAAACTATGATCACCTCCTTCCAAGCATGAGTGGTGAATAAGAAGGGAGTACTCAATGAATCGTAAACAAAATGGACATTATGGACGTCTTACAGACTAAGGCGATTTGCTTACTGAGCTAGCTCATACAGCGAAAGCTCCATGAAGTTATACTTTTGTATGAACATCAACACCTATGCTTCTGTGATAGGCTCCTCCCATACATCGATATTCGAGGTATACTCCACAAAATTCTTCTAGGATGCTTCCAATTGTTCTTTCGATAGAGGTTCACCCCACTCATTTGTGAAATTAGGGAAACCCATATCAGCAAGAGAGTCAAAATAAGTCATGGAATATTCTCTTACTCAATGGTATTAAAAATATTCTGACCTTCCCTCACCAGGTCCATTATCTAAAAATAATTACGCAAGGTGACCTTTGCAATTGACCAAGCGTGGTCCATTTCACTCAGGGGATGAATATGTATGCTAAAATTAGCCAAAGATTGAATTTTTATAGCCATATCCATGTATGGATCCAACATCTCCTCATTAGTATCGATCAACTTCTACCCCATTCGAATTTTTATTCTGGTCATCCATAAATAATGCAACACTTGAACTGCTTGTGCTGCTAGCTTTTTATAGTTATGGGTTGAATTAAAGCGCACCTCCTTGATACTTTTCAAAGAAAAACTTGTAGCCTGTGCGACCTTCTCCACCAGTTGATTATGTATGGCCTCTAGATACATTCATAGTGCATGCATTTCCATCCTTACAACATCTCTTTCCTTCAAGTGTACGCCAACCTGTCGGTGTAAGTGTTCATTCTCTGTGGCCGTCCTCTCCTCTTGCGATCTACTTTTGGCCAAGGTGTTTTTGAGTTCGATGATTTTACTTTCCTGATCAAAATATTTTTGCTTATAATACTCGCCATGCAAGTATACCAAACTCATATCAACCTATATGTTGCCCATCTTCTCCGTAGGATCAATCCTAGTGAGGTCCTCTATTATGGTCTCACAAACATAATCACTCAACAATATTTCTCCTTGTGGCTTCTGAACTTGTAGCTTCCATGGTGACTGGATTGAAGGCAACCTTCTTGAGCGGCTGAGTAGGAGCCAAAGCTTCTTTTTACCTTCTACTTTTCAACCATTGAGATGAACTCAGGTGTGCCCTATTGATTTTCTCCACGTTGGGCTATTTCGGTGCCACCTGGACTTCAGGTAATGCTTGCAGTTCCAAAAATGGTGTGAATGGTACCAAAAATTTTGAGTGTTCAGGCTCAAAGGAATCTGATGAGATGGCTATAATGGGAGGGACCAAAAGGTGGAATGGATGGAGGAATTAGGTTCCACTACAGTTACGCTCACTCTAGGAGGGACCTATGAGAACCAATCATAAAATGTTCTATTTATTAAGAAAACATTACAATATTAAATGAGCTTTGAAAGCCAAAATACACGCTAACAAATCAACTTGAAATATCCTATTTCTACAATAGATGGTGGTAAATCCTATCACAAATCATCTAACAATAACACTTTCTAGAAATACTACGACAACAACAATCCTAACAATATCAACAAACTTAGGGATAATTCCAACATTCTCCCCCTTGATGTTGATAGGACTTCTTCCAGAAGTTCATCAGCATCACACCATTGAAAGAAACCTAATTTTTTTCGTCTCCTCTAGTTTTGTAACAAGAAATCAAATATTGTAAAATTTTGTCTTGGGCACTCCTTCCACTTTTGGTGTGGGATCTCCTTCATTTTAGTTGGGTCTTCTTCCTGCAAGTAACCGAGTGCCTCCTTTTGATGAGCTACTCCCCCTTCATCAAAAGCTCCTTCAAATAATGACATTCCCATAATACCAAAAGTATTGGTTCTTACTAACCAATCTAGCACATTGTTGTAATCATTCTTTCTATGGTCTTCAAACCTCAAACCATATTTCAGTTCCTAATACTCCTCTTGAGTATGTACAATACATCATCTTATGTAGATGATTTTACCATATTACAATTTCACATACCTCTACACAGATATTCAAACAAAATATAGCTATGCAATAGCTAGTTATAAATGCAACAACAAATTGTTGCTCCTCACACAATGTTTCACTCTTTACTATGGCTTTACATGATTCCTTCCAAGGAATTTTAAACACAAAATACTCATTTCTCACAATGAGATGCCACAACCAACACATATCCATGGTTCTCATCACCATGCTATCCATGTCCTTTGCAAATGAAATAACTTCATCCAAATATGTCTCTACAAGATAATATTTTCTCAACAATACCTTTGGAAGACATTCTTCTTCATTCTTCAAATACCTGTTCACAAAAAATAAATCATTAATCACAAAAATATTACCTCCAATGTGATTATATTTGATGCTCCCCATAAATCTATTTTGTGACAGATCTCTTTCATTGTATGTTGCTTTAAAAACAACCATGAACTCTTCACCAAGAGTTCTATTCCTTTGTTCAATCCATGTTGGTGTGTTGAAACACCAATCATACATTGTTGCCTTTTCAAGACAACTCTTTTCCTTCAATATAGACACTCTAAGTGAGTGATATTCATTCACGAGTGATGTTCCCTTGGCCATTACAACAATAAAATCAACAATCTCATTTTTATTTTTTGTTTCTATCTCATTTGCTCTCTCACTTTCCACCTCCCAAATGAGATAATCATTTGTGCTCTTTTCTTCACACAACATATTGTCTTCTTTCCATACTTCTTTGGCTGATGAACAAGAAGCAACTCCATTTGTCACTCTTAATGAGTGATCTTCACAATTGAGCATGAAGCTTATAGTATTCATCTCCTCTTCATCAAACTTTTCTTGTGGATCAACATCCCACATCACTTTATTTGCTCTTTCAAGAAAGCACACATCCATTCCAAGTGAATGGTCTTCATCAAAAATAAGCCAATAGTCTTCCATGAACATTGCTTCTCCATCATCATCTTCTTTATTATCCTTCATGAGAATTGTAGGTGCATTCTCCATAATACACTTTTTAGTTGTGAGACATTCTCCATAATACACCACCTCATCATCTAGGTGGTCTTAAAGCAAGGAATACTTCAATATGAGTGTTTCTCTTCCTTCATCTTCAAATTCTTCTTCCACTTTTGATTAGTCTTCACAACAAGGTCTTTGAGCAATTGTCTATCCATTGAGACATCCTTCCTCTTTTCTATCAATGTGAATGCTTTCCAAGCATGCCATTCCTACAAAAAATTCATTAGTACAATTTTTCTTTTCATATTTTTCTCCTCCTAAAAGAAATAATTGACTATTACAATTTTCCATGCCTTTACAAGACATGTCTTCAACTATGTGTGTCTCACAATAATCTTTTTCATAACTCTCTCCAATGAGAATTTTACAAGGCTACTTCTCCTTCTCATCCTCTGCTCCATGAAGGGATTCCTTATCTTCTTCTCTCTTCTCTTCAAACATGTCTTCCTCTTCAAGGAAGAATTCACCATCATAATAATGTATGTCTTCAAAAAACATATCTTCATATGAGTCTTCACAAGACTCTTCAAAAACTCCTTCAAAGAAGCAAGGCTCCTCCTTACTCAAATAATCTCCATGATTGTCACACATGGTTTTATGGGTATTCTCATCAAACCCATAAGTATCCTTCAACACTTGCCATGCTATTGTAGCTGATCTACAATTAGCAATAAGAGGGAAAACACTCTTTTCCACTCCTCTTCTCAAATCCATAAGGGCTAAGCAATTTTCATATTGCTTCCCTTTCTTCAATTTCTTCTCCTCTTCTCCAAGCATGCTCCAATCCACAGGTTCTTCATAACCAGCAACTACAATGTCCCATAATCCTTTTGCCAATAGCAGAGTCTTAATTTTTACTGCCCAAAACTCATAATTTTCTCCTTCAAATTTTGGAACCTTCAACCCCGCATACATGTTGGCCATTGTACCAACAATAACAAGTGTTGTAAAAATTTTACAAGACACTCTCCATCAAGCTCTGCTGCTACACTGAACCTGCAAGTTTATCAGATTCAGTCTAAATTCTTCCACTGGTTTAGAAATAGTAGAATCACTGGCTTTTCTTCTAGCTGATGTGATATCCAATGCTAGTGAGCTTCGAAGGTTGGAACAGTTGTATACAAATGCCTCCGTTCAAACGTGTGGTGCCACTGCTGGATAAGCAATTGTAGTAAATGTTTCAGATGGTTTCGTTAGCCTGCTTATTGGTGCAAATATTATGGCTGCAAATCACACCATAATGCATTATCTTCGCTCCTCCGTAGCTCAGAATATTCCTCTTCAACTCTTTTAAAACTTACAGGGTGTACCAATATTTTACATCATGGAATGCTCTCAACCTTCGTAGTGAGAGAAAATCTCAACATAGCATGATGGCCCCGATGGAGTTCTCTGCAACTACGGATGAGCTCGTTTTTCCTGCACTGAATAGTCAATGGCTGCAAACATTTAATCGTCACTGGACATGGATATATAATCCTTTGAAAGTAGCAAAGATGATTTCTATCGTTGGCTACGATCTTCGATCAGGAAACCCTGCTAAACCAGATACTCCCACACAAATACTCCTGCACAATGCTAAACCAGATACCAGATCATCTATAACACTGCTAAACCACCATTTGTGAGCTAGTTGTACAACATCAAGCCCTTGGTGATGCCAATGTAGTGTAACAGGTCATCCGTGAATATTATGGTGCATGCTCTTGGAAAATCCAACGTCTTTTATCCACACGTGAACCGCATGGATACCAATCACCACATCATAGGTCTCAATGGCCTGGAAATATTGTGAAACTCCATCATATTGTGAAACATCATAGGTCTCAATGGCCTGGAAATATTGTGAAAATCGGTTGCTTGCTATCATAAATCAATGGTTCTTCACACTACTTTGTGCAAATGTCATGGATATTTGATCGATGGATGTCAACATTAGATGCAACACCTTCTTTGTTGGCTATCCACTATGAATTCATATCTCCACTCAGGTGAGGATTGCTATTGAGATTGGACTCAATCACTCCTCCCACGCGTTGTCGTCAAAAACTATAACTAAAAATGGTAAAATTTGCCAACCACGAATTTTTGGATGCAATTTACGTCTGCTATAAATAAATAATCAAATAGGTGACCTCCACATCTGCACACAAAGCTCGTTACCGCAGATTTGGGAAGAAATTTGACTTCTTTCGATCGTTAGGTTGGGACGTTCGCAATCATGGTGCACCATCAATGGGGAATTATGTGGCTTTCTCCTTATCCAACGGATGGTCTGAAACATGCACTCAACATGGATTTCTACTACTCAAACTAAACACTTAAAAACAAGAGAATTTTGATGAATTCCATCTACAACAAAATGGTTTTCTTAGTGTTGGAAGTCGTAACGCTGATCTGCTGCAAATAAAAAAATAGCCCGATCTGAGCACCATTAGATCCAGATCTGCAATTTTTGTTGTTTACTACCTGCTATTATCATCCTCCCTTTAAATTAATTTCTTCAGTGAAAATCAAATCTTTGCTACCATTAGAGCAATCGATGCTTTTATGAAAATGTGGTAATGAGTCACAGATGCATTCATTTACAGATAACGATGCTCAACATCTCATCTTGATAAACCAAGAATGGAGAAGATTTGGGGCTGGCAAACTATCTGCGATCTCCTCTTGTAATTTTTTGGTAAATACATGAGAATATTACCTTTCTCCTCTGCAAATGCTTTCCTCAATGGACCCCTCTTCACAAGCATGGCTAAGTATTTCTGCACGGGAACGGTGCTGCGTCAGGGGCTACAAAACCAACTACCTACTCCTTAATGGAGTTGATTCAGCAAACAGCCTATGAACGATTTTGACTGGTAGCGTGGCTTACACAGTGGTGTAGGAAGAAAAGGCACAAATGTCCCACATTCAAGATGAGAGAGGAAAAGGAGTAGTTTAAAAGCAAACACTCACGGAATGTTTAATAACCACTTGTTGGTGGTTGGCTCCCTCCCTTTGGATTTTGCCCGTCGCCATTTGTTAGTGCCAGGTTTAGCTATATGATGGCTTCTCCTAGCTTTAGATTTGTTAGTGCCAGGTTTAGCTATATGATGGCTTCTCCTAGCTTTAGATCCATTGGCTGGTCTCCATGTCAGTCCTCCCTACTACGTCCACCTAGCTTTAGATCCATTGGCTGGTCTCCATGTCAGTCCTCCCTACTACGTCCACCTGTACAGGTAGGTCGCTAGCATGGAGAAGCATGGCTTCTCCTAGCTTAGCTTTAGATCCATTGGCTGGTCTCCATGTCAGTCCTCCCTACTACGTCCAACTGTACAGGTAGGTCGCTAGCAGTTAGTCCTACTACGTCCACCTGTACAGGTAGGTCGCTAGCAGTTAGTCAGATCCATATGATGGCTTCTCCTAGCTTAGCTTGAGACCCTCCCTACTACGTCCATATGATGGCTTCTCCTAGCTTAGCTTGAGACCCTCCCTACTACGTCCACCTGTACAGGTAGGTCGCTAGCATGGCTTCTCCTAGCATAGCTTTAGATCCATTGGCTGGTCTCCATGTCAGTCCTCCCTACTACGTCCACCTGTACAGGTAGGTCGCTAGCAGTTAGTCCTACTACGTCCACCTGTACAGGTAGGTCGCTAGCAGTTAGTCAGATCCATATGATGGCTTCTCCTATCTTAGCTTGAGACCCTCCCTACTATGTCCATATGATGGGTTCTCCTAGCTTAGCTTGAGACCCTCCCTACTACGTCCACCTGTACAGGTAGGTCGCTAGCAGTTAGTCAGATCTATCATCTTGTTTGGTTTGCCATATCAATCCTCCCTACTACGTCCATGTGTACAGGTAGGTCGCTAGATATCAGTTAGTCAGATCCAAGATACATCATCTATCATCTTGTTTGGTTTGCCATATCGTCGGTTAGTCAGATCCGCATCTGTACGGCCTAGTCTATCATCTTGTTTGGTTTGCCATATCATTCCTCCCTACTACGTCCATGTGTACAGGTAGGTCTCTAGATATCAGTTAGTCAGATCCATCAGGTACAGGTAGGTCGCTAGATATCAGTTAGTCAGATCCAAGATACATCATCTATCATCTTGTTTGGTTTGCCATATCGTCGGTTAGTCAGATCCGCATCTGTACGGCCTAGTCTACCTATGTTGCAGTCTCCACGGTGTCAACCTATGGTGTCGATTGGCATGCCCATAAGTTAAACAACTATCCACTTTTGCTAAGATCTGCTCAGTCCAGATCCGATGTCTAGCTTCAAGATGATCCACGGTGTCAACCTATGGTGTCGATTGGCATGCCCATAAGTTAAACAACTATCCACTTCTGCTAAGATCTGCTCAGTCCAGATCCAATGTCTAGCTTCAAGATGAATGTGTTGTTCCATCCACAGAGATCTTACGTGCAAATCAAGTCATCCTCGAGAAATGTGCCCATGCCTCTCAAGATACGATAAGATCTTCCACCTCTCCAAGATACGATTAATCCCAGCCAAAGATGCCCACGATAAGATCTTCCACCTCTCCAAGATACGATTAATCCCAGCCAAAGATGTCCACGATAAGATCTTCCACCTCTCCAAGATACGATTAATCCCAGCCAAAGATGCCCAATTGGCTCTGATACCAAATGAGAACCAATCATAAAATATTATATTGATTGAGAAAATATTACAATATTAAATAGGCTTTTAAAGCCAAAATCCACGCTAACAAATCAACTTGAAATAGCCTATGTCTAGAATAGATGGTGGTAAATCCTATCACAAATCATCTAACAATAACACTTTCTAGAAATACTACGACAACAACAATCCTAACAATATCAACAAACTTAGGGATAATTCCAACATCAATCCTAACAATATCAACAAACTTAGGGATAATTCCAACATCCTACGTACTTACAGCCTTGGAGAAAGTGGTGGCACAATGGAAGGGGAAGGGCACAAAAATGGGTTCGGCCCTGATGCATACGAACTGAAAGAAAGGGGGGCCAAAGAAAGGGGAAGAGAAGAAGGAGTAGTAGTGACTTCGGGAAGGGAAGAAGAGGGAAGCAAAATGGATATGGAGGGCATTCCAAAAGGTGGAGAGATAGACATGGAAATAGAGGGAACTAGGCTAACAACCACTACATGCTCCGAAGAAAGAGAAGTGGGAAGAGAAGATGTACCTTTGGGCGTGGATATCATGTGCTATGGGGATGGGAGTGGCTATGAAATAATCTCTTCCTATTGCTCTTCCACTCTCTCCTTAACATTTACATTCTCCTTGACATCCACGAATTAACATTTACATTCTCCTTGACGTCCAAGACCTCCACCTGAGGACTCTCTAACTGTTGGTCCTCCTCTTGCTCATGTATCATCGAGAATAATTGTGCAACCATCATCGGAGCCTCTATCATCGGTGGAGAAGAAATAATAGTCATCAAAACAACTAGAACTATGGGAACTATAGCCACCAAAACTTCAGCAGTAGAGGAGGAAATGGTGCCAGTCCTTGGTCTCTTTGTAGCTTTGGGAAATGGGGGTGCATCTCGAACATTCTCGCTTCTCTCGAAACATGATGCATGTTTTCGCTTCCACTGTGATCTTCACCTAAACACATACTAGGTTGTTCCTCCTCAACTAAGTCTCCTCACTTTCATCGTTGTTTGAATGTTGGAAGCTTTGGGGCAAGATCTTAGCGAAAGCGATGGGTTGATAGGAGTCAACAAACTCATCGTAGGTGTCCGAAAATACCTCATCCATATTCAACCCGTAAGGAGATGTGGTCTTTCCTCGATGGACCTGCATTATCCACCAATTTATAATTTTCTCCTCAGACCACAGGGGCTGACTTTATTTTACCTGACTAAACAACCTAGGTGGAGGAATCTGATTTTTGTACTTCACTGGATTATATTCAACCTCTTGTTCGTAGCAGTCATGCCAAGGTGGGAGCGTCGTCATATCTTCAATGTGCCACTCCATGTCGGGTCCATCAAAATTATTTCACCTTTTCTCAATGTCGGGTCGAGGACAATAGTGAAATGTCTTGGCCTTTATTATTTCTAAAAACTTTCCCAATGGGTCATACCTCCAACGCTGTGGTAGTTCTATCAGCCCTAGGTCCTGCAATGTTACTGTGAGCAGCCGATTTTGCCCTACCTGGCTCACTTCTATACTGTCAAACTTGAATGACATATTGCAAGTCATCTTCTTACCGTGCCCTACTCCATATACATCATTCACATAGTCTGATTGGTGCACCACCTCCATAGCAAAAACATGTTTGATGGTGAAATAGGGTAGCAAGAATGGCTTACCTGTGAAGCCAAAAATTCTTACGACCACACCCTGAGTAAGCAGAAATATGTCTCCCTTTTCTCCTGTAACTACTACTTCTCTCAACTCCCGTGGCACTCTTTCACATGTACCACAAAGCAGTTCTATTGTGGGCCCAAAAACAAACGATTGAAACTGTAATATGACTCCCTATTGGATAGAGCGGAAGTCCACATGTAGACTAGCAGAAGTTCATCCTTCTCATCCATTTGCCTCACTGTGATGAAAGAGAAATGTTGGTGTAGATGAAAGAAGAAATACCATACCAAAAAGGAAGTGTGCATAAATGACGTCTCTTCCCCAGTTTGCAACCTCTCTAGCTGAAAATGCAATTTTCTAGATATAAAATCAACCCAATCAAAGAAAATCGGATTGGTGCCTTTCTTCATAGCCGATGGAGAGTAAAATTCAACCTGGAAAATGCATTGCACTAGGGCCGCCTGCCACTTATGAATGGTAGAATCTATAGGTAAACCAACAACCCATGCTAACATTGAATAGATATCTAGGCTCTTAAATTCTATGAGTGGCTTCGACAAGTTCGAAAGTTGCCCCATCTATGGCTCTTTAATCAACTACGTCTCCATAAATCGATGCATCATTATGGTGGAGACATATCTATCCTCCTACTCATTAATATGTAACTTTTTGTTAATCACATAAGAAGGAGCTTTCAAACCACAAGAAAATGCTTCCCGCACTTCCTTTGGGGTAATAGTAAATAGTATTTCTCTATTTGCCCTTCGCATCGTCCTTGTAACTAGATCATAAAACTTGGCAATTATATTCACCAGTTTTGAGCAAGGGTGTACGGGCGTGCATAGATACCAAGATAACTATGCATGATATGGCACTATCAATAGGCTTCCTATCGTCAACCCCTAATTTACTGTGAACTCCACATCTTACCATAATTTCTCCACGCCTTTGTGGGTAATTGCACAGTCACTGATTTCTGCCATTGTGTCAGCGTATGGGTCCAAATCAACATTCTCGTTCCTTCGAGCCTTCTTGGATTTTGACCCTCCTCTCTTCCTAGACTTCTTAGGCTCTACAACCTCTGTTGTCTCTTTGCTTCATTTCCCCATTATTTCTTTCTGATGAGTGCTCTAAATTTTCTCTGAAAACTTCTACAACAACAACTCAAAACCATAGTAAAAATTTGAAAAATAAACTATGAAGCTTTTACCTGGTCCTTTATATAGAGTGCCCTTCCAACTACCTCAATAAATGCCGAATTCCTTTAGAATGATTTCAGAAGAACGTGTGCATTGATTCGCTCATCCGACACTATTTCCAATATTTTAATGATATCATCTTTTATTCATTGCAAGATCACCCTTGGAAAGTGTGCCCTCCTTTACCACATAATTTTATTGTAAAACATGCCCTAGCTATCAAAGCTTACTTGGAAAAAACAAATCGGCCACCCGAAAACCAATGATGTGTATTCTTGCTCCTTGGGAACATAAAATCTTCCTCCTACACAAATCTAGGTGCACGTTTGAATTAAAAGCCTCAGGAAGGCGTCTTAACTTGCATGCACAATTCTCGAGATCTACCACACATCGAGGGGTGAAATCGCTCTACTAGAGCGCTTTTGAAATCAAAGTACTTCAAAAAATAATGAGGGCAAAAGCATCCTTGAGGTGCACTTGTCTTCCTCTCTTTTGCTTCTAAAAATACCTTCGACCCACCTGGTGCAACTCCTCGATGAATGTATCTCCTTTTAAAACCTCTTACACTTTTCCTTTTTGCCCAATTTTAGAAAAGCATGATTTTCTAAAAAAACAATTCCTTTAGGGCTTTTCTCTATTTTTAGATTTTTCTTTCTTTTAAGGGCACCTCACATTAATATTTGAAATCATTTTCCAGAAAAACTAAGGCGCATGTGCTTTTTACATATTAAATCCTCATCGCTCCACACCAAATGAAAATACCTTTAATCACCTTGTAATTACCTTTAAATTAGCGGTGCACGTTTTAATCAACGCGTTCGCCCCAACTTTGGGTGAACGAACGTGTCACCCCAACTTTGGGGTGAACATGACTTTGACTACTTTTATAGCGCATTGACCTGGTGCTTCCATTTTTCTTTGCTCGTTCACTCTCAAAGGGGGTGACTAAGGCTTTGCACCCCTTCCTTGGGTGAAAGCGCCTGAAAGCACCTTTTCATTTAATCATGATCGTATGCTTTGGGAGGGGGCGAAAGTACTTTGCTTTTTACCATGTATAACATGTTTTTCAAAGGCGCATTCTTCGCTAGGAGTTTTGTAATGCCATCTCTTTTAGCCAAAGTCTTTCAACACAATAATGAATTTGGAGTGAAACTGATTTTCAAAAAAGAACACTTCTCTTTTTTTTTCTCTTTTTTTTTTTTTTTTATTTTATAAAGTAAATAAAATACTAAAAAGAAAATATGTACATATTTACAAGATGGTACCTCTTAAAATCCAATCATTGAATATAGGCCTTCAGATGAAGGCCATTTACTGGAATAGGAAGATCCCAGCCATCCATGTCCTGAAGATGGTATGCATTTGCTAAATTTACTACAGAGATCTGAAATGGGCCTTCCTAGATCGCATCAAACTTGTGGTGTTTCCCGACTTGGCCTTGTTCTCGTTCCATTTAAGAACTAAGTCTCCCACCTGAAACCTGTGCTCGGTTGTCTTCTTTTCGAACCACTTCTGCATCATTTTGGTATGTTCGATGAAATCTTGATATGCCTTTTCCCTATCCTCCTCCAACTGCAATAATTGGGCCAACCTTGCACTCATCGGATCATACTCCTCATCTTCATCTTTGAATAACTGCAATGTCTGGAGCACCAAAAGCTCAATATGAGAAGGAAGAACTGCTTCTTTTCCATACACTAGGGAGTAAGGGGAGGCTTTAATAGACTTTTTCATAGATATGTGGTCTGCCCATAGAGCCTGATTCAACAACAAGTGCCAACTCCTTTTATTGCTACCTAGTGTCCTTTTCAAGATTCACAACAAATTCTTATTTGTAGACTCGGCCAACCCATTTCCCTGTGGATAATAGTTGGATGATGCTTTAAGGTAGATCTCGTATTTACTAGTGAACTCAGTAATCTTGGCCCCAATAAATGGAGTTCCATTATCTATTACAATAGCATCTGGGACACCAAAATGAGTGATCAATCCCTCCAGGAAAGAGATGATAGTAGCTTGATCCACCTTTTTGGTAGGAATAGCCTCTGCCCACCTAGTGAAATAATCCATTACTATCAAGATGTATTTATGTTCTATGGAAGAATGTGGATCAATGACTCCAATGAAGTCAAGGCCCCACTACTGAAAGGGTGCTTCCACTTGAATTGGGCGTAGGGGCAGTGCTCCTTTCCTGGTTCTGCCAACATACCATTGACAGTTATCACAGTGTTGACTTACTTTATGAGCATCGATGAACAAAGTAGGCCAAAAGTAGCCAGCTCGAATGATCTTCAAGGCCATGGGCCTTCCTGCATAATGACCACCAGATAGACCAGAATGAAATTCTTCCAATATTTTTTCCTTTTCTGATTCCTTCACACACATGAGGAGAACTCCATCAATATTCTTATGGAACAATCCATTTGGCAATAGGACATATTTGAGTGCTTGTAGTCTGAACCTTCGATGTTGTGAAGCATCAAGGTGTGGTGGACACTTCCTAGAAGTAAAGAAGTCAACAAGGTCCTCTGTCCAATCATGACCTATCATAGCAAAATTTGCACAAATATTTTTATTGATATCCTCTTCCTGCATTGTATCCAATGATTCGGATGTTGCACTTTTAGCCAATTCTTGACAGAGAGCTCATCCATGAACTAGCTTTATCGGTCAGATCTCCATATCATACTCTTGAATTTTTGAGACCCAACCTGCTCTTTTGTCACCTAGTTCTCCTTGGAGAATGAAGTTTCGAACATCGAGGTGTATAACATAAATGATCGTTTTACTCTGTGAGACAAAGTGTCAAAATTTCTTCAAGGATTTCATCACCGCATACACCTATTTTTCAATAAAATTATATTTCTCCTGGTGAGGCGCAATGACTTGACTCAAAAAGGCAATTGGCTTTTCATCTCCATCTTCTTGCTTCTGCATCAAAACTGCAGCATAACTCTCTTGCTCACCTACTGCATAGAGAATGAAGTCTTTTGAATAATCAGGATTAATCAATACTGGAGCTTGGGTGATCCTTTCCTTGATCTCTCAAAAAGCTCATCTTCTCGCCTCAGTCCATTTAAAATCTGCATTCTTTTTTAGGAGCTCGGTCATGGGTTTCACTACCTGAGCAAAGTCAGCGATGAAATTTCGAATGAAATTTATCTGATCGAAGAAATATTGCAAGTCTTTTTTGTTTGCTGGAAGTGGTAACTTCAAGAGTGCCTCAGCTCTTGTAGGATCAATCGCCAATCCCTATTGTGAGATCACATGACCCAACAATTTCCCTTCTTTGATAGAAAATATAGACTTTTTTGGGTTAATGGAAATCCCGAACTCACGGTATTTCTTGAACACCTACCTCAAATGAGAAACGTGCTCTTCTCTGCGATGTGAAAACATGGTCATGTCATCAAGATAGATTACAATAATTCTATTTAATAACTCACCGAAAGCGATGTCCATGGCTCTCTGGAATGTGGCACCAGCATTTGAAAGGTCGAATGACATCCTTTGATAGGCGAACATGCCCCACTTGGTAGTGAACATCATTTTGTGTTGGTCTTCATCCTTCACCCAGATCTAGTTATAACTGGAGAAACCATCCAACAATGAAAATATTTGCGCTCCAAGCAACCACATGGAGGATTTGATCAATCTATGGTAGAGGGTAATGATATTTTAGTGATGCCTGGTTCAGGTTCTAAAAATTGATGCACAGTCGGATATCTCCATTCTTCTTTCGTACTAGCACCAGGTTCGCCACCCATGTTGAGTGCTTAATTGGATATATTATCTTTGCTTCCAACATCTTTAATAGTTTTACCTTCATGAGCACCTTTGGTTTCGAAAAGGTTTTACTCCCTCTTGCAGCTCAATGGTATGTTGGATCACATTCTTGTCATAACCCTTCAAATCCTGATAGCTCCATGCAACAATGTTGGGGTACTCATAACACAAGTTCTTGATATCTTCTAATTCTTTCGACGTGCAATCAGTTCCAATCTTGATGATCTTCTCAGGCTCCAACTGCAACTCCTTATATTCCTTCGCATCTACCTTGATTTTATGCTTCTCAGCCCTATCATTTTGGTCAAATAAGCTTTCCAATGAAATCAGTCCCCTGGGAATATGATTATTCTTCAACTGAATCATTCCTTCCATCTCCTCTTCGACAAGTACTCTATCATCTATGCTTGCAGCTTCCTTAATCAGAAAGTTGACTATTTGCTCATCATTATCAAACACTTGCCAATAGAGGTTCTTATCAAGGATTGAGGGTCTATAGATTACCCTAACTATCTTGGGTTTTTTGACTACTTGCTCCATGGGAGAGTAATTTGCACCCAAAGAGGCTAAAATATCAGCATGTTTATTTTGCTCCCATGAGATCGCCTGAATGTTCAAGGCTATGAAGGATTCAAATAAATCCCATACTCTATTGTGATAAGCCTTCAAATAATGCTACTTTGACACACACTTATTTATGGTCTGATTGACAATAAGCTCAGAGTCACCAAAAATTTATAGTTATTTAATACCCAAATTTTTAGCCTTTTTCAAGCCAAGACACAATGCTTCATATTCGGCTGCATTATTCATGCAACTCCAAGTTAATCTATAAGAATATGTCTTTTGTAACCCAGTAGGAGAGATCAGGACAATACCAACCCCTACACCATTCTTACACCTGGCACCATCAAAGTACAACTTCCATAATTGATCTTCAATAGGGTCTGGGGACTCAGGGACCTTTTCTTCAATCTGCTCAGGCTTGGTTATAGTATAACAACCGATGTCAGTTTCAACCATCACGTTGAAATCCATGAGTGAGAATTCATCTTCAAGGTGAAGTTCACCAAGTGCTTCTTCCATCAAGTCAACTTCTTCTAATTCTTCAATCATCATGTTGACTATGCTTGGAGATTTTTCCTCTTCTTCCAACTTTTCTATATGAAAAGTGGATGGCTTTTCATTATAAATATGGATTCTCTTTCCTTTGAATGGAATCTCCAAATGTGAATAGTCCAAGGAAAGGTATCCTCCTAGCTTCGCCATGAACTCCCTTGAGAGACACATGCTGAAGTATGGCTCCAAGTCAACCACCACTACTTCTTGGATAATAGTGATTTACGGTATGCTATGTAGAACGATGGGGATATCCTTGATTACTCCCACTATTTTGACTGGAGTCCCATCCAACTGCAATACTCTTGGGCTACTTCTTGTGTATTCCATCCCCATGACTTCGCATACTACCTTTGGCATGACAGTAGTTGCAGCACCGAAATCGATCATACAGTTGTGCACAATCCACCCCTCCATTCTAAGTGACAAATAGAATGGGGGTGGCCTATTATTTCTAGTGGTAGAAGTAGGTAGTGTTTGAGCCAACACTATCTGAGAATGACTTTTCTTTTGCTCTTTTGCAGTCTTGAGAGACTCTTGTAGTAAGTCAACTTGTCCAGGTAATTGTAATGCATCATATAAGCTCACTTTTATAGGTATCTTCTTCATCTCTTCCACAATGTTATAATCAGACACCCTAGGAGCCTTTTCCTCTACAACCCACTCATACTTATCCTGATATTATTGAGTAGCTTCCACTCTTTGTCGCTTAGTCAATGATGGGTACCGAAGGTATTCCTTGGCATATTCCTTCACCTCATTCTACTCTAGAGTAGTTGTAGGCTATGTAGCTGGTACCTTCATCTTTGCTTGAGCTTATTTAGGTAGTAAATATTTCAATAGGATAGGATCTTATTGCTTCACTACTATGTTAGGCACTTTTTCATTTTGCACTTTTGGTTCTACAAGAACCTTCAAAGGCTCCAACTCCGTTGGATCCATGATCATCGACTTCTTTCCAGATCTCGTGAGAACTAAAACTTGCTCTAAAGAGGGTACCATAAAATTATGATCGGCCTCCATTATCATATTGACTTGACCATTGGTAGAACTTTCTGCTAGTATCTGTACATAGTTCAAATGCACCATACATGTGTCTTCTCCATGAGGATCATTGCAAGTTGAGCACCAATACGCCTTTTTGGACGTGCTAGTTTCTTCATTTGCCAACACAATCATGTTCCTTTCAGGGCCCTTGCTAGTGGTTGCTTGCTCCCGAGTGATTGGTGGTGTTTGAAATCTTCTAGACCAAAAATCAGCCTCGACTTGCTTCTTCCTTACTGTTGTAAGTTCATTTGACATTGTCCTTATAGCTGAATTAGTAGATTTCACCTCCTATAACAACGTCGTGTAAGGATCAGGATTGGAGGGTGCAGGAGGTGTCGATAAAGGTAGAGGCATTGATGGGGTAGGTAATGGTAATGGAACTGGTGGCGCTGGAAATGCTGGGAAAGGAATGGGTGTTGGAAATTGTGGTGTTACCAGAGTGGGTAACTATGGAAATCTTGGAGTAGGAAGTTGTGGAATGGGAATCAGAGTGATTTGAGGTGGACCCGAGCTCCATGAGGGAACTGGGTACATAGAAGGCATGGGCTACAAAAATGCACTTGAATACAAATGTTGTGGAAGGTCGGGAAGGATAGGCATGGTCATTTTTAGGGGAAGCTTGCCTATGGTGATCAAATTTGATTCAGCCTTCTGTGCTTGTGTGTATAGATCTAGGAATGTATTCACATTGGTTTGTCGAACAACCATGCCAATATCAGAGTTGAATGCTCTGAGGTAGTAGAACGCAACTTGTTCATGCGTGGGGCGAAGACCATCAAGAACTCTTTGCCAGCTTTGAGTGAACCTGACGTTGAAATCAACTATCTCCTCTTGTGGATGTCTTTGAATCATTGTAAACTGATGCAACAAGGAGAATGGGTCAGCTTGTTCATGAAAATTCTTGATCAATAGTTCTACCAACTGATCCCATGTGGTGATAGTGGTGGGTGGCAAGGATCGGTACCAATACAACAACTTTCCTCTCAGTGATAACACTAGCAATCGTACCATAATATCTTCATCAGCTATGCCATGGATCGTAGCCAAAGAAGCCACATCCTGAATATGCTCATAAGCGGTTTTACCAGTACCATCATAGGTAGGAAAAGCCTTCAAAGCTGCTTGAGGCACTAGATTTTGTGCTTGTAAATTCAATGCTCCTGAGCTATTCCATGTTGGGAATTGCCTTGGAGGCTGTTGTTGTTATGGTGGTGGGTTCTGAGCCATGTGAACCGGTGTGTGTGGTTGAGCTTGGGGAATGCTAGTAGTAGTACTAACCAGACTTGTAGGGGCAGAAAACACACCAGCTAATCATGAGGATGTTATGGATGTTGTATGAGATGTATGAGGTAATGATGACGTACGACGTAAAGTGACTAGTTGAGGATGCTCTCCTAGCCTTTGGGTATCAAGTTCATAGAACTCAATAGGATTTTTAGGATTTTTGGCCTTCGATCTCGTAATCATGAAGCACAACTTTCGTTGCCTTCACGTTTGGAGGTTTTTGGGTACAATCGAGTCACCAGATGTTCTAAATATACAACACGAAGGTGAACATCAAACCTTAATACTGTTGAAAGTGGAACTTTTGGGGTCCCATCGGGCATGCCAAAAATTATTGGTCAAATATCTACCTAATTAACAAAAACTACATTTGTGCACCCTAGACATGGCCAACATTGAAAGGCTAGAGGAAAGGAATGTCCTCCATGCCAATCTCCAGAGAGGGTTGGCTCCCTTACTAAATCCTACACGGGTTTAAGACTAGAGTTGTAGGAAAGAAATTGGAAATGATGGAAAGAGATGGGAAATATGGCCATAGGCTAGAGTGTAGGATTTGGGGTAGACTAGCAGCAGGAAATTCACCCAAGCATGGAAACAACATGTAATAAAAGAAAGCAATAGAATTTACTTATAACCTTGCATAAACAACCTCCAGGATTGCATTCCAGAACTCACTCCCTCACCAACAATGTTCAAATTCAGATGCAGAATTTAAACTAAACAATAGATAATGAATATGAGTGTAAGATAGAAATGCATAAAGATAGAAGGAAAACACACACAAGATCACTTGCAAATTTAGAAGCCCTGTATCTTCTATTGATGCAGAAAACTTGAATAGTTTTCTAGTAGAATGTCTAACCTCCTTTTACAATGAGAATTGAGTAGTATTTATAGAGGATTCCACCTCTTTCATTAAATGCATATGGAGATAGGATGTTTATAGATCAGGAACCAAAATGAGAAAATTCTTCCTTGGAAATATTAAAAATATATCCTCTCAAAATAGTGATCCAACTTCTTAAGGAAACTCCTCCATAAAATCTGCATCTCTGGGTGTCGGTGCACGAAAAATTGTAAGGCTTGGTCATTGACTGGATGCATTCACCATCTCAAAAATGTGCTTCTACTTTGGAAATCATGAAAATAGCCTAGCACTTTTAATATTGTTGCTCCCCCTTTGCTCGAGATCCACAATTTAGATTGCGCCTTGCCTCCATTATTTAATGCCTTCCATTCGCCTACCTTGGGCGCTCTCTGAAAACCTGCAACGTCATCAACAGTATACTTCACCCAAACTGAACAATGAGTGAATACATATTTTCTCTTCCTTATTGCATTACGTGGTGGAGAAGGCATCTCTAATGATTTAACAACTCACATGTCTTCAACAACAATCATTCTCCTCCTTGTCGGGTGAAAGCGCTATTGAAAACTGCACCTTTCTCTTTTAAATCCATGTTCACCCCCAAAAGAGGTGAAAGGAGTTATCACCCTTCTTTTGGGGTGAACGCGACTTTGAATTTTCAACATCACTTTATCCTTCATTGCTTTCGCCCGACTTCAAACTCTATAGCACGTTCACCCGACTTCGACATTTTAGGGGACGTTCACCCCTGGGAGAGGTGAATGGAGCGTTCGCCCCTCAACCAGGGCGAACCTGATTTTGACTTTTCAATGTCGCGCCTTCAATGACGTTCACCCCAAAGTGGGGTGAATGCGAACGCATCTTCCTTTTAAGCCGAAACTTTTATAAATTTGTTTTAACCCAAGTCTTTTAGCCAAAATTGTTTTTACTATGACAGACGGGCACACCTCTTAATTTTCCAAGGATGTTCACCCCAAAGTGGGGCGAACGAAGCCTTCACCCTATCTTTGGGGTGAACACGACTTTCCCAAACTTTGTTTCGGATGACATCAATACTTAGGCAATTTTTCATCATTTTTTATTTTCCTTTTTCTTCAGGGTTGTGCGGGGCTTTTCGCTTCTGGGGGTGAACATGCTTTCATTTTTTGGTGATTTTATAGATGATTCGAACCAAAGCTTCCAATCCATTTTCCAGCCATTTTTCCTTAAACACCCATTATTTTCAAGACAAAAAAATGCATGAAAAAAAAGAAGAAAAATGAAACATAACTGCAATATATCAAATCGGTCAAAATATTATATTGTCAAATTAATATACTTTGTCGCATTACAATCAAAATTTTATCAAAATTCAATGTGGCATATTGCCAATAGGACCATCATCAAGCCTTGAATGAGAACCAATCTACGGGTTATATGAGAGAGTGGCTGCAACAACATTGATCACCAATATTTTTATGCAGTAATTTTGCAAGAGGTATACCAGAGTGCCCATCCTTGTCAATTGTTTTTTCTTTTGTGTGTCTTGTCTAGTCACCCTATTTTCTTCCCTATCATTGTGCAGGTGTTTGTTGAGGAGGTGTCCAGTTAAATGAGATCATTTCCAATGGTTGAGGTCGAAAGACAGGAGGCTCTTTGTTACATCATTTGAACATATAGTTGCAGTTCTTTGTTGCATTATTTGAACAAAAAATTTATTGTATTTGTTGAGTGAGATCTGGATATTCTAATCAAACTCCATTGTAATAATTTGTTGATTAATACTATCTTGCTTCCTCCATTTAGTAATTTCATATGTAGTTTTTTTTGTTGTCCCATTTATATGCTACATCATCTGAATGTAAAAATGACATCTTCTTTCATTGGTATGCTTAATCATCTCTGTTACATTATTTGAATGGATGTAATTGGCTTAGTTTTATCTCCTCCCCTTTATTTCTTCATCATATTTTAAGTATAGCTACAGTTGCCCAATGGATAAGGCACCAGTCTACAACTTGAAGCATTAGTTGAGAGTTACTTCGAAGCATGGTCATTTTTTATGTTGTATTTTTTGTTTATATGGATGAGCATGAGCATATGAGAAGCATTATAGGCTCACCTTTAGGGTGTTCTTACCTTACTCAGTCTGTCTAGAGTTTTTGTGATAATATTTTTCTAAGTTAAAGAGGTGGATCCACTAGAGTCTACAATGTCGTTTGTGAATCAATGATTTTCTAGTGGCATGACAACCCAAATTCTTAAGGACATAGAAAATCGGTCAATTGACCAATTCCATTTATATATAAAATTTGAAAAACTATTGTGGTGATTTTTTGTGTCCTTAAGAATTTGGGTTGTCACACCACAAGAAAATCATTGGTTCACAAACAACACTATGGACTCTGGTGGATCCACCTCTTTAAATAGGGAAAACATTATCACAAAGACTCTAGATAGATCGAGTAAGGTAAGGACACCTTGGAGGTGAGCCTATAATACTTCTCATATGCTCATGCTCATCCATATTAACAAAAATAAAATAAAACTACAACATAAAAAATGACCAAGCTTCAAAGTAGCTCCCAGCTAATGCTTCAAGTTGTAGACCGATGCCTTATCCATTGGGCAATTGTATCCAGACTTAAAATATGGTGAAGAAATAAGGGAGGAGGAGATAAAATTAAGCCAATCACATCCATTCAAATAATGTAACAGAGATGATCAAGCATGCTAACAAAAGAATATGTCATTTACACATTATAAATGGGACAACAAGAAAAACTACATATGAAATTGTTGAATGGAGGAAGCAAGATAGTATTAATCAATAGATCATTACAATAGAGTCTGATCAGAATAACCAGATCTCACTAAGAAAGTACAAACAAGTTCTCCATTCAAATGATGTAACACAGAACTACAACTCTTCGTTCAAATAATGTAACAAAGAGCCTCCTAGATTCCAATCTCAAACACTAAAAATGATCTCAGTTAACTGGGTACCTCCTTAGAAAACACCTGCACAATGATAGGGAAGAAAATGGGGTGACTAGACAAGACACACAAAAGAAAAATACAACTGATAAGGACGGGCACTCTGGTATACCTCTTGCAGAATTACTACACAAAAACTTGATTGATGTTGTTGAAACCACCCTCTCATATAGCCTGTATATTGGTTCACATTCAAGGCTCGATGATTGTCCATAATTGCAAAAATTACAATTGCTCCGGTGATAGCTCATAACTACAACTATTATTTATTTAAAACCGGGTGATGGCCCATAAAAACTGCAACTGCCTCCAAATTTGATCTACCATATTGCTTGCATTTAATGGTTCTTATTCATGGTCTAGTAGTGGTCTCAACTGATCAAAAATGCCTCCATAATTATCAACCACCATTCTTAAAATCGATAAAAAAAGGTTCCAGGAAATTAATTTTTGGTCATTGAAACTCAGCCAAAAAATGAGGCACATTACAATTTAAAAAAAATATAAAATATATATATATATATATATATATATATTTATAAGGCTAACCTTAGCCAATTTTAATTTTTATTTCAAAAATTTAAATAATAATAATAAACTATTATTATCAATAATATTAATAATAATAATAATATTATTATATATTTATTTATTTAAATGCATACAAAATTTTAATTAAATTACATATTACATATAATATATAATATATAACTTGAACTATATATATATATAAACATTTATTTAAACATAAAGGAATCGATCAAAAAAATGGTCGATCCTTTTATGCTATAAAGGGAATTGGCTAATCCGTTGATTCCCTTTATCTTATAAAGGGATCGATCAATTAAATAATTTTTTTTATTTTTCATTAAATTTTTTACTTTTAATTTTTTTTTTTTTTTTAATTAATTAATTTAAATATGCATGCATAGTTATAATATATTTAAGTAATTAATTATCATTATATATAATATTAAAATAATTATTATATATATAATTTAATTAAATATTTAAATAAATTTAATTTAAAATAATTTAATTTAATTAAATACGTAATTAAATATATAATCAGGTTCGAGGTGTAGACCAATTGGTTCAACCAAACCCTGTAAGGGGACAGAGGTCCAAGGTTCAAATCTCGGGCCTCATCAAACTGAATGCTTGTACCTTTCCTGGTGCTTTCAATGGCGTAAAATGTTTAAAATGATTGTGGCATGGTGGTTATAAGGGCGAACTATACGAAGAACTGTGTGGTGGCTTTCGTGGCGGACAACGCAAAATACTGTGGCGACCATAAAAAATCCAGACAACCTACCTGGTTTCATGGCGGCTACCAATTCCATCATGTAAATTCAAAATAAATATATAATCAAACTTTATTAGTAAAGAAAAAATTTAATTAAATATTAAAGATTTTTGGGGATAAAAAATAAATAATTAAATTTTATTAAGGTCAAAAAGGCTGATATGAGACCAAAACGATGACCCGACTTTGGCAACACAGAATTTTTCAAAGACGCTTTCAGAAGGTGAGACAGGACTGGAAAAGACCCAAGGACTTGAAAATTTACTGAAAGGATGTTGACCAGGGAAAAAATGAAAGGACTCATAGGACACCAAAATTTTAAAAACTAAGGGCAAATCAAGTTGGATTTTGAGGATTCAACATAGGATCCGACTAGGACAAGTGATGAAAAAGACTTATGAACAATGAATCACTTGAGAACTCTAGAATCTCCAGTAGACCAAAAAGACAAAACTCACCTAATCACCTAAAATAACACCTTAATCACCTAGAAGGGACACCTTAGTCACCTAAAAAAATGCCTTAATCACCTATAAACACTCTTTTTCTTTTTCTTTTTTTCTTTTTCTTTTTTATGTGGCTTCTCAAGCCCTTTGTATAGAATGATACAATTTCAGATGTTGGCCATTGATAGGAATTGAAAATTCTGTACCATCCAAAGTTTATAATTTGTAAGTATGTTGGCCTACCATCTGAAGGATTTGATAGGGACCAAGCCATTTTGGTTCCCACTTCCCTTTTTCCCCATGCTTGTCATTCTTAGGATCCCAATACAACACTATATCTCCTTCCTAAAAAGGTTTACCTTTGGCCTTCTTATTGAACAACTATGTTGTTTTGTGAGCTTGCTCAATTATCTTCATCAATGAATCTTTTCTATCTTCCTGCAACTTCACAATTTGATCAAGTCTTCTCTACAAAACATTTGGATTTTCATGGTCTTAAAGAAGCAAATATAAAGCATGACTTTCCACTTGAAGGTGTAATAGAGCGTTCTCACCATAAACTAGCTCATAAGGAGATTTTCTTGTGCTTCTTTTGACAGATATTCTATCAGCCCATAAAGTAAACTTTAGTTCACTATCCCAACTTCTCTTGTTTCTACCTAATGCTCTTCTGATTCTTGTGATCAAATTCTTGTTTGAGGATTCTGCTAAACCATTCCCTTGAGGATAGTAATTCGTAGAATGAGAAAGCTCTATGTTGTACCTAGCACAAAATTCAATCATTTCAAAAGAAGTGAAGTAGTTACCATTGTCTATGACTAACTTCTTAGGGACCCCAAATCTTGTCAATATTTGTTCTTCTAAAAACTTGATGACCACTCCAGTAGTGGATTTCTTGAGAGGTGTTGCTTCTACCCACTTGGTAAAATAGTTTGTTGCTGTGATGATCCACCTGTGACCTCCAGAAGAATTGGGGTTAATCTCACCTATGAGATCTATTCCCCATTGAGCAAAAGGAGCTTCAACAATCATTGGTTTCAAGGGCATGGCTAGAAAATTCTTCTTCCCTACAAAAATCTGACAGTTATGACAACTTCTAACAAAATGATAGACATATTTAAATAGGGAGGGCCAATAATAACCAACTCTCATGATTTTGTGAGCAGTAGCCTTTGGAGCAAAGTGACCTCCACAAAAACCAGAATGATATTCTTTCAGCACTTGAGGGACTTCTTTCTCAAACAAACAGAGAAGCAACACACCATCTGGATGCCTCCAATACAATCTACCCTCCTGAATGTAGTATTTTTGGGCCAATTGCTTGATGGATCTTCTTTTTTTTTGGGCATGTCTTCTAGAAATGATAAATTTTGAAGGTAAAACATAATGTCATCATACCACTTGCAATCAAAATTATCAATTGCTCTAGCTTCTTGCTGCTCATCTACTGCAATAGTGTTATTCATATCTTCTCCTTCCTTGTTGGCCAAGTACTTTTCCAGTCCTTGTCCTCTAACAATATTCACTGCTTTGAACTCCACATCATACTACAGTAATTTAGCCATCCACCTTGCAAGACTACCTAAAGGTTCAGGTTGAGTGAAAATATCTTTAACAACAATGTAGGGGATACAGGCTATTACCTTATTGGACCCAAAGATACACTTGAAATGATCCAATGCTTTGATTAATGCGTAAGCCTATTTTTCCAGAATGGAAAATTTTAGTTGAGCACCCTTCAATCCTGTACTCATAAAGGCTATGGGCCTTTCATTTTTCTCTTCATCTTGTTGAGCTAGAACTGCAACAATAGTGTGTTCAGAAGCAAATGAGTAGATTTTGAAATCTTTGGAGTAATCAGGGTAGTTCAATACTGGAGCCTTAGTAATTGCATCTTTGATCTTCTGAAAAGCTGTAGTATTTTCCTCTGTCCATCTTATTTCTCTATTTTTCTTGATCATGTCATTTATTGGCTTGGAAATCTGAGCAAAATCAGGGACAAACCTCCTAATAAAGTTAATATTTCCAAAGAATGATCTAACTCCCTTAATATTCTTAGGAGGGAGAATTTTAGCAATGGCTTCTACTCTTTGTGGATCAATGCTAATTCCATATTTTGAAACAATATGCCCAAGTAGTTTACCTTGTGTGGCCCCAAACACACATTTTCTAGGATTCAAAGATATGCCAAACTCCTTGCACCTATCAAACACTTGAGTTAGATGTGCAAAATGATCTTCAGGATTTTTTGAAAAATTGTAATGTCATCAAGATATACTACCACTATCTTGAACATCAATCCCTTAAATGCAACATCCATTGCTCTCTGAAATGTTGCCCCTGCATTCATCAATCCAAAGGGCATCCTAAGATATTCAAATGTTCCCCATGGTGTAGTGAAAGTTGTTTTGTGTCTGTCTTCTGGATTCACTACAATCTGATTGTAACCTAAAAAGCCATCCAATAAAGACATTCTTGATGACCCAACCACTTCTTGAAGCAACTGCTCCATATTTGGAAGTGGATAGTTATCTTTGAGAGAGCTCTTATTCAGATTCTTGAAATCTACACAAATCTTGATCTCACCATTCTTTTTTCTAATTGGAACTAGGTTTGCCAACCAAGTAGAAAATCTCACCTTCTTGATTATCTTGGTATCCAGTAACTTTTGCACCTCTTTTTGCATAATTAGATGCAAAGTAGGATTGAACTTTCTTTGCTTCTACTTGAAAGGCTTAGTATCTTTTTGAAGAGGTATTATGTGAGTCATTACCTTTGTATTGAAGGTCTTCAGATCCTCATAACTCCAAGAAAAAGAATCAATCTTCTTTTTCAGGTAGTTGATATACTATTGCTTCTCTTTCCCTGATAGAGCTTTATTGATCCTAATAATCTTGGGCTCTTCCTCTGTTCCAATATTAACTTCATCTACTTTAGATTCCTGGATCAGAGGTTTATATGCTCTATCAAAGTCATCAAACAAGCTCTCTAAAGATACCAACCCCCTAGGGATCCTATTGGTCTTCAGTTGTATGACTTCTGCGGGCTCTCCAATAACATCCTTTAATTTTTCTTCATCACTTTCATCACAAATAACATCAAAAAATTCATTCTGCATAGTCATAAAATCATTAATGTGTATATCATCATGAAAAACTTGTAAATATACCACATTATCGAGGACAAATGGCTTATAAATAGATATGGTTGGGAACCTTTCCATAAACCAAGTGTCTATCTCAAGGTTTTCTGCTCTAGAAGCATTAATGGCCAACATATTAGCATTGTGATTCTGTGCTCTAGGAATAAATTGCAGATCAAAATCCAAGAATCTATCTATTTCATCCAACACTACCTACTTATATTGCTTTAGTCTAGGGTGCTTTGTTTGATATTTCCCTTTGATTTGTTGAATTATTAGTTCAACATCCCCACTAACTTTGAGGTAATTAATACCCAATTCCTTGGCCTTCCTTAGCCCTAGCAATAAAGCTTCATATTCTACAACATTATTTGTACAAGAAAATTCTAACTTGTATGGTATGCCAAGATAGCTGCCATTGATGTCTGTCAATAGTACTCCAACTCTTGCTCCTGCTTTAGATTTTGCCCCATCAAAGGTCATAGTCCATATCTCAGAAGTCAAAATTCTATCAATTTTTGCATCTGCTTCAACCTTCAGTTTTGGATCCATATTCTCAGCATCAAGTACTTCCAACAAGAAAGGAGAATGCTAGATAGAGTAAACCCCCATGTCTTTTTCCTCAATAGAATTCATGACATTAACCATATTATCATTAGGATATCTGAATTCAAATGAATACCTATTGAAGGGTTCTCTTTTCAATATCACTTTCTCCTTACCCTACATTGGAATAGTGGCATATGACCAATCTAACTGAATAGTACCACCTAATTGCTCTTCCCAATGCCTAGAGAGTAAGATAGAAAATAAAGGGTCCACATCTACAACTGCAACATCCATCACCACTCCTTTCTTAGGATATTGTTCAAGATGGACAAGAAGTCCAATGATAATACCTACACAAGGTACTCTCTTGTTATCCATGATAGAAATAGGAGGGTGCTCTTTTTGATAAATCAAGCCTAATTGATCAACTACTTGTTTTGACATTACATTCATGGAAGCACCACTATCAAGCATGCAATTATGAATAACATATTGGTCCCCATAGCCTGATGTATACCTTAGTGAGATGTAAAATGGCTTAACTGAAGATGGGGCTCTGACTGCATTATTCACAAGGCCTATGGGATTTTGAGGCTTTCCTCCTGATTGATCAATTAATTTGAAGGCTTTACATACCTGATATTGATACTTTGGAATAGTCATTAATTCCCCAAAAGTGATGTTGACCTTCTTCTTGGAAACCTCTATACCCAGATCAAACTGATCTTTCTTATCATCAATTCCTTTTCTAGTTTTCTGATTAGCCAAGTCATTTTTTTGCTTTTGGATAATTTCTTCTACATCAGGCTCTTTAAGAATCATTTGCAACTTCATTTGATTTACCTTTTTCTATGAAATCACTCTTGTAGCTTTCTCCTTTTGTGCAGGCCCTTCATCAAATTTGTCCTCCACTGTTCTATTCTTGAGATTGATAGCATGTATTATTTCTAAAGACTCAACCTCTTTTGTTGTAGGTATAAGCTTTCCTTGCTTCATTCTATCAAATCTGGTATTAGAAGGCTCACTTGAGGTTGATGCCTCTCCAAAGACTAAGGCTCTTTGCTCAAGATTACTAGCACATATGTCCATGTCCCTTTCAAATTCTTGTTCTCTGGTTTCATCCTCCTGAGTCCAACATACATTAATTCTAATATCTTCATCTTTAGATTCAACATTTAAATCAACATTAGAATGCATACTTAGATAAATACCACAATCAATAGGGTTATGTGGTGCATCATAGGTAGAGCAATAAAAGGGATGATCTGATGCTATATTATTTGATGGCATGGGATTTGAAATAGAATCTAGATCTCTCTCTACTTCTTTCTTTTTCCAATTTCCATTTCGATTCTTGTTTCCCTCTTCATTTCCATTGTTATTCCAGTTTCTATTGAAATTCCTCCTGAAAGGAGGCCTATTATCTTCCTGCTATCTATTATTACCCTGTGAAGTTTTTGCAATGTTGTCCTTACCTTTTTCAAGTCTAGCCAACCTGTTATTCAAAGTAGTAAACATCTCACTCAACTGATTAGCTATTTTGTTCATAGGATCTTGATCTGTTTTCTTAGGGATAGAGAAATCAACCTTCTTAGGCTTTCTTTCAGGTTGATTGGGCTCCAGAGAGTATGCTTTCATCTTACCACTATCAATCATATGTCTCTCTATTTCAATAGCTCTTTCCATACATATATCAATGGTGGTTGTTGCTTGCTGCCTCAGCTCATAACTAAAATCTCCAGGGAAAGCATTTTTGTAGAAACAAATGGATTGATCATCATTTGGCCTTAATGCTACAGGAATATTATTTCTAGTCTTGAAGAACCTCCTATTGAAATCTTCCACTATTTCATTTTCCTTCTTTTTCATGGTAGCCAACTCTATCAGCAAGGATTGTTCATTCTTCCTCTCTCCATATTTCCTGAGGAAAGTGTGCTCTAGCTCTTGAAAATTATTGATAGTACCAGCTCCAAGGTTGTTAAACCATTCTCGAGCATCCTTCTCTAAAGTTTGAAAGAACAATCTAAGGACAACATCTTCATCATCCACCTCAAGACTATCCATGGCATACATAAAATCCCTAATATGATCTTCACCGATGACAACATTATTCCCTTGAAACTTAGGCAAGTACTTATGAGCTTTACCAGGGAGAGGATTCAGATTTGCAGGTAAAACAAAAGCTCTATATCTATTGGTCCTCCATTGATTAACATTAGCATTGACATTTTGATTGACATTGATATTTTGATTTGCATTAGGAGTTGCCATACTCACTACAGGTTGATTCACTATAGGTACTTGGTTTACAATAGGAGAAGATTGATTCAAACCAAGATTTGGGCTAGAAACAAAATAGTATAAATTGAAATTGAATATTTTCTATGAGACTTGAAGAATACCTCAGGATTTGGCACTCCAACAAGCACTTCTTTGCCACTTCTTCTTGTAGATGCCAGATCCAACTCCTCCTTCTTTGATTTTTAAATTTTTGAGTTCATTCGGAGTCGCCAGCATAAATGTGCAAAGAAAGAGCAAGATCTTCAACAATACTTGGGCCAAGATTGCTCAGCCTGATATTCACTCAACTCTCACAAATTCCACTCTAGGAGAGATTGAGAAAAACAAAACACACAATAATACTAAGCCACCAAAAACTATTGGTTGACTACTGCCACACAAAAAGTTCTAGAATCATCCCTAACAATGGTGCCAAAAACTATTGGTGTTAAGTTGGTAGGTAAAAGTACATAAAATAAAATACACAGGTCTTAGAACTCCCAATAACAAGAATCCTAAATCCAATGAAAACAACAAGGCAAAAATGGTGTAAGAGCGGAAAAACATAAAAGAAAATACATAGGTCTTAGAACTCCCAGCAATGAGAATCCTAAATCCTCGACAATGGTACCAAAAATTGTTGTGGTGATTTTTCGTGTCCTTAAGAATTTGGGTTGTCACGCCATAAGAAAATCACTAGTTCACAAACAACACTGTGGACTCTGGTGGATCCACCTCTTTAACTCGGGAAAATATTATCACAAAGACTCTAGACAAACCGAGTAAGGTAAGGACACCCTAGAGGTGAGCCTATAATACTTCTCATATGCTCATGCTCATCCAGATTAACAAAAATGAAATAAAACTACAACATAAAAAATGACCAAGCTTTGAAGTAACTCCTAGCTAATGCTTCAAGTTGTAGATCGGTGCCTTATCCATTGGGTAATTGTAGCTAGACTTAAAATATGGTGAAGAAAGAAGGGGGAGGAGATAAAATTGAGCCAATCACATCCATTCAAATAATGTAACAAAGATGATTAAGCATGCCAACGAAAGAAGATGCCATTTACACATTCAAATGATGTAACATATAAATGGGACAACAAGCAAAACTACACATAAAATTGCTAAAAGGAGGAAGTAGGATAGTATTAATCAACAAATCATTACAATGGAGTCTGATTAGAATAACCAGATCTCACTAAGCAAGTACAAACAAGTTCTTCATTCAAATAATGTAACAGAGAACTGCAACTCTTCATTCAAATGATGTAACAAAGAGCCTCCTAGATTTCGACCTCAACCACTAGAAATGATCTCAGTTAACTGGGCACCTCCTTAGCAAACACCTGCATAATGATAGGGAAGAAAATGGGGTGACTAGACAAGACACAAAAGAAAAATACAACTGACAAGGATGAGCACTCTAGTATACCTCTTGCAGAATTACTGCACAAAAAACTTGATGATTGATGTTGTTGCAACCACCCTCTCATATAGCCTGTAGATTGGTTCTCATTCAAGGCTTGATGATGGTCCATAATTGTAAAAATTATAACTGCTCCGGTGATGGCTCATAACTGCAACTATTATTTATTTAAAATTGGGTGATGACCCATAAAAACTGCAACTACCTCTAGATTTGATCTACCATATTGCTTGCATTTAATGACTCTCGTTCATGGCTTGGTAGTGGTCTCAACTGATCAAAAACACCTTCATAATTATCTGTCACCATTCTTCTTGAAATCGGCTAAAAAATGGCTTCAGGAAATTAATTTTCGATCATTAAAACTCGATCAAAAAAATGAGGCACATTATAATTTTTAATTCTTTTTCTATTTTTTTATAAGGCTAACCTTAGCCAATTTTAATTTTTATTTCAAAAATTTTAAATAATAATAAAACTATTATTATCAATAATAATATTAATAATAATAAAAGCACCTGGGGGTGCAACGCAACAGTTCGGACTTTGGCTCTTCTTCGAAAGGTCCAAGGTTCAAACCGTGGCGTGGGCGAGTGTGTGAGGGGATGGGTGTGTGGTGGCTTTGTGTTAAATTCCCTATTGATAAGTATAGCTCTCGGATTTACAAGGGATCATGGTTGGGATGAGACTATTCAACCTATACGTTGGTCATAAGGGTTTCTCACACTAACCAAACCAAAAAATATATATTAATAATAATAATAATAATAAATTATTATATATTTATTTATTTAAATGCATACAAAATTTTAATTAAATTACATGTAAAATATAATATATATATAAAAGAAGATAACCAAAAATATATGTATATATAAAATAACATATAATATAATATAAGCTATATAATATATAACTTAAACTATATATAAAAACCTTTATTTAAAGGTAAAGGAATCGGCCGAAAAAATTACCGATCTTGGTCAATTGGCCTATTCCCTTTATATATAAAGGGATTGGTTGATTCCTTTTATCTTATAAAGGGAATGATCAATCGGAAAGGAATCAGCCGATCAACCAACTTAAATAATTGTTTTATTTTTTATTAAATTTTCTACTTTTAAAAAATTTCTTTTTGACTTAAACTTTTTTTGTTTTTATATTTATTAATTTATTTAAACATGCATAGTTATAATATACATAAGTAACTAATTATCATTATATATAGTATAATATATATATATATATATATATATATATATATATATATATATATATATATATATATATATTAAAATAATTATTATATATATAATTTAATTAAATATTTAAGACCTTTTAGGATAAAAAATAATTAATTAAATTTTATTAAGGTCAAAAAGGTTGATATGATATCAAAATGATGACCTGACTTTGGCGACGCGAAATTTTCAAAGAAGCTTTCGAAAGGTGAGACAGGACTGGAAAAAACCCAAGGACTCAAAAATTTACTAAAAGGATGCTGACCAAGGCAAAAATGAAAGGACTCATAGGACACAAAAATTTCAAAAACTGGGGGCAAATCAGGTTGGATTTTGAGGATCCAAAAAAGAGATCCCTACCATTGGTTGACACCTAAGACACATGGTGATGCATTGGTAGCTCGTAAATAGTTAAGCAGTTATCACATCAAGGCACACATAAAAAAATTATCATTGATCTTGGAAATGTGGTGAATCTAGTAGCCTGTAGATGTTTGAAGGAAATGTTAAGACATTTGGATTACAAAGTTACATGAGCCATATAATCTTGATGATCAATGGATAGAGTCATCCTTAAAGTTTTTTCAACAATGAACAAAATCATCATTACCATTGGCTAAAGTACAACTAGGTCAATGATCGCAAAATAGTTCTTCCATCTTTGTCAAAGCTAACGATAACCATCCATGTGGTTATCACACAATCTCCTCACTCCACATAAAGAAAGATACCAATGGTTAAGATCAAATCAAGGTTGATTTGATAGCTCATAGAAGTTAGAATGCTTGGATGGTACAACATTGAAAAGTTGTGCCAACCATCTAATCTTGACAATCAATGGCCCAAGAAGGAAGATACAGACAAAAAAGAATCAAAATAAACTCCACCAGTCATTTGATCAAAGGAAAAATAGTTTGATCTAATAGTCGATGATTTTGGAAAAGGAGCTACAATATCCTTTCAAAAAATTTCCACCAACCCTTTGCTCACTCACAACATATTACCCCATGATAAGTGAATGCCTTTACTATAGGTAACATCAAAGCATGATCTTCCAAAAAAGAGTAGATGGGCTTATAAAGATAGTGATTGTAAAAAGCCTCAATTCCATCTACCTGAATCACTCATACATGATATTTCAAAAAAAATAGTTAGTATCTTAAAGGAATTAGCTCTGGAAGCTCCAAATCCAGAGATCTCAAGCCTAGTGGCATTAATTAAAAATGGATCCCTCATTTGGTTTTGGGAAGAAATTGTAGTAAAATTGGTTGGGGATAGCCACAAAGGTTTCAAATCTAAAGGCCCAAACCCTTCAACATTAATGGATCAAGATCCAAAGATCTCAAGCCTATCAACATTGAATACAAATAAATCCCTCACTTAATTCTTTGGGGGGGAGTGATTTTGGAATCACTTATATAGTTTTAGACAGAAGAAAGCCTAGTTTTGCTTATAAATAGTAGTTTCAATTACACTGTAAGGCAAGAGAAAATTGCACTCATGCTTAATACCTAGCCTTATGTGTATTTTATTTCAATTTTCTTTTACGTATCTATTTTGGACTCGAACCTTGAGTCTTTTTGTTATAGACTTCGAGTTTCATTTAATCTAACATTTCTATAAAGGAAAGACTATATATATGAAGTTATGTATATCTTCGCTCTTCCCTATTTCTTATATGCATATGGGGTGTGAATGTTTGATGTTAGATTAAAATCATATTTTTTCATTGACTAATGACTAATTATGCATGCATTTATTTTATTCTAGTGATACATAGAGTAATCTTTTTATCTTGGTCCATCATCCCTATTAGATTAGATTTTATTTTTTGTAAATTCTCTCTCTTTTTCTTTGATATAAGTAAGTAGTTTAGGAAGGCAAGCATAAAATATCATATTCAATAATGAGTTGATCCTAGTAAAATCCTAGAGGTTGCCCTATGAGTCACATCCCATGCTCGCAAAGCTTCCCATTGTTTTCTCTACATGAGGCATGAGTGTTTGGTGCATCTAGCAACTGTAACAGATGACCGTGACATTTTGAGTGACCAACACATATATTTGAGAAGTCTCTTACTTCACAATAGAGATTCTATCTCGATTTTACAAGTGGCATAGTTAGGTCCATTAAGTAGGGGCACATGTTAATCCATTCTATCCTTATAAAATATAGTCTTATATATGTAGTTATGAGTGGAGATAATACTATCAATACGAAGAGCTTAAAAATATGCAATTTGTAAAAAAGGACTAAAATGCTTCCACATGCTAAAGTTATAGCCCTAGGAAGTTTAGTCCAAAAATAATTAATAATATCACCAAAATATTTCAAGTTATGCAAAAGTTAAAAAATAACTCCAAAAATTGTGAAGTTCCATATGTTACAATTTGAGTGGCTAAGGGGGTTCCAACAAGGTGCTAACTGGATAACTAATGGGTTGGTGTCTTATCAAAACATAACTAAGTATCACAACTAGTCAAGCGAGTGCTATAGGGACATTGACTATGTAGGTCACTAGATAGGGAATTTGTGAATTGGATTCAACCATGTCACCTTCCTCAAATAGGAATTGCCATGTATTCTCCAAGTCTATTAATTAAGCAAATGCAATGCATCTAAAATCCATTGGTTGATCCTACTTTTGTACAGAAAAAAATTGTTGTGTCTTCTCCATGATGCTACATTGGTCAACAAGTCCATTTTAACCAATAACAAACAAATGGAAAATTTAATGTTTAGATGGGATTCAAACCAATAAAGTCCTAGACACCAAGCCTTAGAAAGAGCTTCACTAACATGCCCCAATGGGGCCATTGAGACCATATAATCTTAGCATTTTATGTAAAGGGTGGTTTGTCTCATGGAGAGTCCAAGGGACACCTTCCCCACATGCCAAGGGCTCTAAGCCTACTCAACATACCACCTTCTAAAGAAGCATTAGTTGTTCATATACCTCCATAAAAATGGGTAAAGTTTCAAACACACACCCCCTTAACCACAATGGACCAACATAACAATGTCAAACAATTGTGCCATTGATTGTAATATGGTCAAACTGAGAAAGGTTAATTTTTTAGATGATGTTTTGGCTTTGTTGTGAATATTACATCATGTTGACATATTCACCTTATGATTATTAAGGTTATGGAAATTAATTGTAACTTCCAACCATGTACCTTCTTGATTTCACATGTATATATACTTCTATCACATCAATGCAAATGTTAATCATAGTGTTCAAGTGTTTTCTACATTTCTAAAAATCTTGTGAGGATGGTGTATGCATTCAAAAAACAACATATGGCCTTGCCTTAGAATGCATGCATCTCTTAACTTAGCACATGTAAGAAGTCCATTTAAACTACCAAAATGATATCTCCCTGAGTCAAGCCCATGACTTACATGTCAAAATAGTTTTCCAAACCAAATGGTTGTCACTGGGTCAAATCCCCTACTAAGGTTTGAGCACACTTTTACAAATAAATACCCTTATGCCCAAACTAAACTAAATGCCTCTAAACCAAGTATGCTGACTACCAATTTGCAATAAAAAAGTGGAATATTCACCAAAATATTTCCATTTCAAATTTCATTTTTTTAAAAGAAGGCAAAGTGTATTTTTACAATGTAAAAAATAAAATACTTAGCAAAAAAATGACAAAAAGTGTTAAACCAAAACCCCCTTGAAATTTCATGAAGAATCCAAAAATATCAATAATTCGTTCATATTTGTTATAGTTTTCCCTACAAAGTCTCTTCTTGGAATGTAACCAATCAAGTCATCGTCTCTTACCAAATTAACATAAAGGTTGTCAAACCATTTCTACAACCTTACTAAGTGGCTCAAAGGCTTTTTCCATATATAAAAATGTTCCCATGACATCTCTAGTATCTAGGAGTGGTTGAAATGTGTTAATATTCTTCTCCTCTACTTTGTCATTCATGTAGACTGGTCTCTCATATGTGTTGCATTGATGCTAAAAAATCCAAAGAAGAGAAGGAATAGATATTTTTTTAAAATTCATAATAATACAAATGATGGTTTCAAACAAAATTAGATTGAATTAGAAAGGAAAATAAAATAATTATATTGGGTGTCAAGAGAGGGAAACAAAAGGAACTTATTTATGAAAACTTCTACTAAAGCAATAAATTTATTGTGGCATAGTGAGATTTGTGTGATCCAAGTCCAACTAGGGTTGTAAAACCTTAAAAATGTTGACAACATAAAGCTTCCACAAAATATTTTCAAATAATGCACTATTTCTAGGACTAGATAGAAGAAATTTTGTTCAAGTCTTAAGATCAAGTAATAGAAATTGACATGCGCTTTGATACCATGTCAAATTTAATACACATTTTATAAACAAATGGAATCGACACATTACCCAAAAATAATAATTCATAGATAAATATAATATGACATGAAGGATGTTCATAGACACCAAAGTAATATCATTAAAAAAATAATAAACACTCTAATTAATAATAAAATGGTTGGTATAAAGGGGTGTAAATACCAAAATAACATGTGATCTTAGGTCAAGGTTAAAGAATTGAAATTAAGGTTTATTATTAAAATATTACAAGAAACCCACCCATACAATGTGTACAAAGGCCTATAGGGTTGTACAAATAAATACAATAAAAAAAGTTTGGCATGGCCATAAGTGAACGTTAGCATCACGTATTCCAATAAAATCATCTGCATATGTAGATATTCCCTAGTTTGATAAAAGAAAGGAAAAAGAGCTTTGGGACCTACTTTTAGGAAAAAAAATCTTGTATTGCTAGTTAGAAAGGTAAATTCCTAACTTGATTACTAAAATACTTCAACTTATAAAGGTTATATTGCAATCTAGCCCTATATATGATGTCACTTTCAAGATTACCAATAGTTATATAATCCAAGTTTGACAATACTCAAAGAAATTTTCTTTAGAAAGGATATGAATAAAAATATAGATTTCCTTTGGAAAATAGGAAAAGGTTTGTAGAGGAAATACTATTCAAGGGGTAGGCTTAGGAAATTGTAGATTTATGAGTTTGGCATTAGGGGGAAAACTTAGCTAGATATTATTCAAAGATTAAAGAAAGAGTTGGAAAAGATGTTACTTTAAAAAAATGAAGGTTTTGTAAATGCACTAAAATTATCAAGGAAGTGAACCTTGCCTAGGGATTCAACAATATAGAACTTTATATCAAAAAATCTACAATCAACAAAAACATGTTAGGTGGTCAATCGATAAGAAAATTTATAAACTTTCAGTTTAATGCTTCATTGAAGGATTATCCTCTTATTTTTATCCAAAGTGGAAATCATTGGGCTTAGGTGATCTACATATCAAGGGTCTACAATGGTTGGCATGGAGGATAACTTATAAAAATAGCTAGTGGTACCTACAAGTTATAGCTAGAGTGATGTTGTAAAAGTTTTTGGAAAATTGTTTAGTTGAAATGTAACCTAATAGACTCACACATAAGAATGATACAATTGGATAAATAAAATTCAAATTAGAAACTCTTGTAGTAATAATGAGATGTCATAATATAGGTTGAGTACAATTGGAACTACAAGGAGTAGGGATCTCTACTCTATAAAGGTATGGTAATAATAAGAAGAAACAAAAAATAAGACAAGAATGAGGAGTCCTATGTTCTTAGTTTCCCATACTGAGAAGAGAAGTCCTAAGATACCTTTATAGAATGTACAATGCTATAGAGGAGCTAGAAGGTAAAATTCTTCAAATTCCAACACATCTTGGTGATATCAAGAAATTGTTGGAAATTTTGAGTTAGTTATGTTGTCATTGATGTCAAGAGTCAGTGTTAGGAATCAGTGTAGGACTTGGCAAAATAAGGGTTAAAATATTTATATTTTAAGTCCAAGAGATTTGGTTTAAGAGCTCCACATGATTGGTCAAAAGGATGGTTAAAAACCTTGAAGAAAAGGCCTAAAGAAAATAATATTATAATATTTAAGGTGGTCAAAAAAGTTCTAAGGGCGAAAGAGAAAAACACCTAGGCCAAATGGAAATAATATTATAATATTAAAAGTTTAATTAATGCCTAAGGTAGTTTATAAATAATTTATAATATTTATATTATAAATTAATTTATAAAAATAATAAGTTTATAACCCAAAGTTGGGTTGGGAGCCAAGTTTAATTTAAATTTCATATTCCTCCACCGACGTTGAAAAGTAGAAGCATATGGTATAAATACCATAGCACTTACCTCACAAAGGTAAGTCTCTGAAATATTGTGCATGCAATTTTGTGAAAAGAGAAGGTGAATATTTTCATGAGCAAAACAAAGGAAAAAGGTTTTAAATTTGAATTACCCCCAATACGTGGAAAACAAAGCGACAAAGGAAGTCATAAACACCAACCAATAGTTGGGCTAGCGGTAGTTTTGAGGTGCATAAGGCTTTGGGAACGTAGAGGTGTTGCGTTCGAGTATCGACGACAATACTGGAACAAAGTATTTTGGCATTGACGCAGGGGATGAGGAGATAAAGCGCTCTAGGTGCTTTTACCTCCCATGTGAGCGCTTAGCTCATGTGATAGGGTAACTATGGCTAAAGCATAGGCGGTGCTTCATCTAGGGATCGAGTCCCACCGAGGAGCGCATTGAGGTATTTAATTTTTGGCACCTAGGTTAATGTGTGTAGTGAGAATTTTATGAGCACATGGTGTATTTGTTTTTTTTTGAGAGCTTAGGGAGTTAAAAGGGGTAAGGTAAATTATTTTTACCTTAGACAAAAGTGAGAAATATTTTTTATTGAAAGTTAAAAATAAATTGCATTGTTTTATAAAGTAAATTATTTGAAAATGTAATTTTGAGTAGGAAGTTATAAGGCTTTAATTTATTTTTTATGAAAAGGAAGTTAGAAGTAATAAGGGTTATTGTGATTTGATATCTTTTTTATATTATTTTTAAAGTTGGAGATTATAAGGTGTATTTGAGGATTAATAATTTTTGTATGGTGAAATATTTGAAGGAAATAATTGAGGATAGATTTTGATATCTAACCATTAATATTTACAAAGAGGTTGATTGTGCTAAGAAAGGTTTTGAGGTCATTTCTCCTTCAAGAAAAAGGTATGGGCATATCTTCCTTGTGAGTGAAATATTTTTGAATGTTGTGAATGCTAAGTTGGAGTGAAAAGGTTTTTTTGATAAGCATTATTCAGTAAGCCTTCATGTGCATGATTGGTGAATGTTTGTGAGAATATTTGAGTGAGAGATTGAGAACTATCTTGAACTAGGGTTTGTGAAAGAACATGAGTATCATTGTTATGTGAGATTGTTTGATAAGCATTATTGGAAATATTTGAGTAAATATTCATGTGCATGATTAGGGTTTGTGAAAAGATCATGAGTATCATTGTTATGTGAATGAGGAATTATCTTGAGTCAAGGATTAAGATTCATAGTATGAGTTGTTGGAAGTGAAGTGAAACACTTGTTTAGGGTTTGCAAACAATTTGTGTTTCATTGAGTGATTGATTGAGTGAAGTTAGTTGAACATATTTGATTGAGAATGATAGTTCAAGTGTTGTGAAATAAATTGTTCTTTATTCTTAATCAATTTAAAAAGAGATTGGAAGTGATTGAGTGTTGTGTGAGAGTAAAACATATTGAGTCTCTAACAATTATCCATATGTTTTTGTGATTAAACAAGAGAGTTTGAAAGTGATTAGGTATTGTTGTGAGTGTGAAACATATTGAGTCTAACCATTCTCTATATGTTTCTATGAAATTAAAACAAGATTATGTGTGAAATTTCTTTGTGTGATTAAAGAGGTTTTTTCTGTGATAGATTGAGTTGAGTTGAATAAGCTTTTGTGAAAGCTAGTGGAAAAATTTGAGTAAGTTTTAGATTGTACTTAAGGACAGAGTTGAGTAAGCTTTTGTGGAATCTTACAATGTAGATTTGAGGTAAGTCTTGGTGAAGACTTGTTGAGAAAATTGGACAAGTTCTAGTGAGGACTTGTTGAGCAGAGTTGAGGTAAGTCTTGATGAAGACTTGTGGATAGATTAGTGTAAGCTTTTGTAGAATCTTACAATGCAAAATTGATACAAGTATTTGAGAAGACTTGAGAGCAGAATTGATTTATTAATTTGTTCAAACCTTAAGTTGAGGTTTGGGGAAAATCTAGCAGAGTTGATTTGTGATTGGATCAAGCTTTGTGTTAAGGCTTGAGGATAGAGTTTGGTGTAGATTTAAGGATAGTTTTGTGCTAGACCAGAGATAGATATTAAGAATATTTATACTATACCAAAGGACTGTGTTTAGTGTAGATCAAAGATAGATATTGAGCAATATTTTTGCTAGATCGAAGGACTGTATTTAGTGTAGATCAGAGATAGATATAGAGCTTATTTATGCTAGATCAAAGGATTGTGTTTAGTGTAGATCAGATATATAGATTGAGCAATATTTGTGCTATATATAAGGACTGTGTTTAGTGTATATTAGAGATAGATATTGAGTAAATTTTTGCTAGACCGAAGGACTGTGTTTAGTGCAGATCAGAGACATAGATTGAGCAGATTTGTGCTAGACCGAAGGATTGTATTTAGTGCATATTTGAGACAGAGTTGAGAGCAAGCTTTGGAGGTGATAGAGTAGAGGATAGTAGTCTCCAGTGGATAGAGATCCATTAGCCAGCGCAGAGAGGATAGAGGTCTTCAATGGAGAGATATACAAGCTAGTGTAGTGTAAGCAGTAGTCTTCTAGAATATCACTAGCCAGAGCAGAGGAGAAGGAGTTCTCCTATGGATAGATATCCACAAACCAGCTAAGGATATTTGTGTCTCCTGTGGGTTGGTGCCCATAAACTAGATTAGGAGATTGGTGTCTCCTTTTGTTAAGATCCTGCTATAAAATAAACTCAAATAACACACTCTCACACGATTGCTTGGAAATAAAATCACATAAACATCATATTCATATAACAAAAATTTGCATAAAGGAAAAATCTCACAATAAGACAGAATCGTAGGCCTCTTCGAGGGGGCAACCTCCTTCAATACTTCATTAATTTGCAAAAAAATGGTTACATTGGTGCCTTTTCGGGTATTTAAGGAGTTTTCTTCCAAGGTTGGCTTACATGCAAAATGCCACCTGGATTACATGCATAATGCCACCCGAATTACATGCATAGTGCCACTTTGAATTACATGCACAATGCCACTCGAATTACATGCATAATGCCACATGAATTACATGCACAATGCCACCTTACCTAACCTATCTACCAGGTGTTACATAAAAAGGGTGCCATTTGTCATAAGCACTACCTAAGCTAAAACTTAGAACATTACAAAATATTAATCATGGGTACTACCCATGTTCACTAGGAATTATTACATCAGGGAAGTTATTACATTAAGGGTTAGGATGAGATCCTAACATGCCCTTCTCCTTGAAGAAGCTTTGTCCTCAAAGCTAAAAATGAGGAAATTGTTGTTGGAGTTGATGGAGAGACTCCCATGTAGCATCCTCAGGTTGAAGTCCACGCCACTAAACTAGGACCTCTATAATGGTACGGTTGCGTAGAGTGCGAGTTCGATGATCCAGCAGCTGCTCCAGTGCAAGTAAGATGGAGCCTTCTTCATCCAATTCGGGGAGTGTTGATTGAACCTGTACCTTTGTGCCCACAAATTTCTTGAGAAGGGAAACATGAAAAACAGGGTGGATCTTGGAAGTGGGGGGAAGAGCCAATTTGTAAGCTATTGGACCAATCCATTGTAGAACCTGATAAGGACCATAGAATTTTGGAGCGAGCTTCTAACACCTGTAGAGTTGTAGGGATGATTGTTTGTATGGCTGTAAGCGAAGGAAGACCATATCACCCACATCAAAACTGCGCTCAGAACGATGTTGATCAGCTTGTTGGTGCATCCGATTCTGAGCCATGTTCAAATTTTGCTTGAGTTGGCAGAGGACCTTGGTGTGTTGACTCAGAGCATTGTCGACGGCTTGGACCTTGGAGCTGCCCAAAATGTAGGAGGAAAGCGTGAGTGGAGGGCGCCCATAAACTGCCTCAAATGGTGTGAGTTTGGTGGTGGTATGATAGGAAGTGTTGTACCACCATTCGGCCAAAGAAATCCATTTTGCCCAATGAGTAGGATGATCGGAGGCAAAGCAGTGAAGGTAGGTTTCCAAGCATTTATTAACAACCTCTGTTTGACCATCCATTTGCGGATGGTAGGCTGAACTCATTTTGAGCTGAGTCCCCTGCAACTTAAACAACTCTTGCCAAAAATTGCTAGTAAAGGTGGGATCACGATCAGATACAATGGAGGTTGGCATGCCATGAAGGCAAAATATGGAGTCAAGAAAAATTTGGGCAATAGTGGATGCTATGTAAGGATGGGTTAGGGCACAAAAGTGAGCATACTTTGAAAGGCGGTCCACTACCACAAAAATAATAGACTTGCCTCCAAATTTAGGTAGCCCTTCTATGAAGTCCATGGAGATGTCAGTCCACACCTGATCTAGTATTGGCAATGGTTGAAGAGTGCTCGGAGAGTGCACTGTTTCTCCTTTCATCCTTTGACATGTGTCACAGTCCGCTACAAAAGAGTGAATTTCCTGTTTCATACCTTTCCAAAAGAAGGTGCGCTTGAGTCGCTCATAAGTTTTTAGGAACCCTGAATGGCCAGCAGATGGAGTAGCATGTGATTCCTTCATGAGGAGCTCTCGAAGTGGGGACTTAGGAGGAAGAACTAGGCGTTGATGGTAACGCAGATCCTGGCCATCCCAACTATATCCTAGTGTAGACTCTGGATCATCCCTAAGTGAAGCAACCAGGTCTTTCAAATCTGCATCCTGAAGTATTTCCTGACGTAAGGGCTCAATCCATTGGGGAAATGGTGCAGAGATGGCACACAACATACTAAGGGTCTCAAATTGGTGAGAGAGAGCATCTGCCACAAGATTTTCCTTCCCTTTTTTGTACGTGATGTCATAATCATAGCCCATGAGTTTTGATACCCACTTTTGTTGCTCGGGTGTGGCAACCCGTTGTTCTAGAAAATATTTCAGACTCTGGTGGTCAGTTTTGATGGAGAAATGGCGCCCAATGAGGTAAGGTCGCCAATGCAGGACTGCATGCAATATTGCCAACATTTCCTTGGCATATGTGGATTTCCCCAAATTATGATCAGATGCTGGTAAAAGCCAAAGGGCATCCTTCTTGCATCAATACCACCCCAATACCACGACCAAAAGCGTCACTTTCAATGACAATTTTTTTAGAGAAGTCTAGCATGGCTAAAACTGGAGTGGTGGTCATGGCATGCTTGAGGTCCAGGAATGCTTGCTCAGCCAACCCTGTCCAAGTAAAAGAATCCTTATTCAACATGGAGGTGATGGGGGTGGCTATCTTTCCATAATTGCAGACAAATTTATGGTAATATCCTATAAGCCCTAAAAATCCTCAAATCCCCTTGAGTGTGCGAGGTTTCAGCCATTCTTGGACTGCTTGTATCTTCTTAGGGTCAACCTTGACACCATCCTTTGAGAAAATGTGTCCCAGATACTCTACTTCAGTAAAACCAAAGGAACACTTGGACCTTTTTGCAAACATTTTATGGTCGGCCAGTAGTTGGAGGGTTTGATCTACATGCTTGAGATGCTCTTCCCATGTGTGACTGTAAATCAAGATGTCATCAAAGAACACAAGGATGAACTTTCACAAAAAAGGGTGAAAGATGTTGTTCATCAGACTTTGGAATGTGGAAGGAGCATTTGTGAGACCAAATGGCATTACCAAGAATTCATAATGACCTTCATGAGTGCGAAAAGCATTTTTAGGAATATCTTCATCCCTGAGCCGGATCTGATGGTACCCAGAGCGGAGGTCTAGCTTGGTGAAGTACATGGTCCCATGTAATTCATCTAGTAATTCATCAACCATAGGGATAGGAAATTTATCCTTGATAGTTATCTTGTTGAGTTCTCGGTAGTCAATACACAATCGCCAAGAGCCATCCTTCTTGAGGACCAGTAAGACTGGTGCAGAGTAGGGACTAGTACTAGGTCGAATGACACCCGCCTTGAGTAATTCCTATATCATCTTCTCAATCTCTGACTTCATGGCATGGGGGTACCTGTATGGTCTGATATTGGGAGGTGTACTATCCGACAATAATGGAATGGCATGGTCGTGAGAGCGATGCGATGGTAGTGTGGTTGGTTCTGAAAATATGGCCTCATGTTTATGGAGAATATGTTGCATGTCTGGTGGGATTTCACCCATTGGAGATGTGGATGGTTGGATGGAGAATAGTTGTGCAATGACCCCACGTGATGATTTCTTTAGCAATTTCTCCATGCCGTTTGAACTGATAATTTGAGGTGTTCCTGCTGGGGAGCCCTTGATGATGTGTGTTTGTTCGTTCTGCAAGAACTGCATCCAAAGTTCAGCAAAGTTCCAACTGATAGTGCCCAACATACTCAACCATTGAGATCCCAAAACAATATCACATCCACCCAACTGGAGGGCAAACATGTCCTGCTTGAGTTCATAGTCCCCTATCTTGATTTTAACATTGTGACACTTTCCTTTACAAGGTAAGGTTCCCCCATTGGCTACCATGACCTCAAAGGAATTACAAGTGTGGATATAGCAATTTTCCCGTTGAGCAACTCTAGGGTCAATGAAGTTGTGTGTGCTTCCCCTAATCCAGAAGGATGGAAATACGTTGGCCCTTGAAAAATCCTGTAACCTTCATGGTTTGAGGAGTAGTAATGCTTGCAAGGGCATGGACTGTAATTGATGTCTCAGGTTCCTGTTTCACTTCTTCTTGTGGAGGAGATGTTTTTGGAGGGTCCTCATCCTCATCACTCTTGTCAGAGGTATCAGGTTCTTCAACATCTATCAAGAACAATTTTTTGTGTGCACACTTATGCCATTTGAAAAACTTTTCATCATAATTGTAGCATAATCCTTGGGCACGACATGCATCCATCTCTTCGATGGTGAGGCGCTTGGGTGCAGTAGGTTTATTATCAGCTGAGTGTTGGGCTCTAGGAGGAAATGAAGGTCTATTTTGAGGAAACTTTGATAGGCGTATTTGGGTAGAGAGTTTAGATTCGGCCAAACGGGCCAAACTGATAGCTTCCATCATAGTTCGTGGTTTCAACATTTTTACTTCCGCTTGGAGTTCCACATTCAACCCACTAATATAACAACTCTGGAAGAACCCTTCACTCAATCCTCTTTTCTTATTGGCCAATTTTTCAAATTGAGCTTGGTACTCTCGGACTGAACCTGTTTGTTGTAGTTTGGTCAAGGCTCCTATAAATTCCTCATACTCACTAGGACCAAATCGAGTGAGTAGTTGGGATTCAAAATCCTCCCAAGAGAGATTTGGGTAGGCAACACGTAACCATTGAAACCAGTGTAGAGCCTCAGACTCCAAGTTAAAGGAAGCCATCTGGACTCGATGAAATATGGGTACATTATGAAGTTGAAAAAATTGGTCAACCCGACATAGCCACCCATCAACATCCTTCCCACTAAATTTGGGAAAGTCCAATTTGGGCATTCTAAAGGGTGGATCATGGTCATGATTCCTTATAGAACTCTCAGCTTGGTATTCTGATTTGGGTGGTCCTCTTTTCAGTTTGTTGTCTACTTCTGTCAGTGCTTCTTCTAAGCAGTTGCTAGTGGCCTCATGCTTTAGGCGAAGACCTTGGACTTCTTCCCTTATGGAGTGAAAAGCTGAGTTCAAGTTCTAAATGGCTTTTTTTAGGGATTCCAAGTGTTCTAGTTCTTTTTGGTGTCCATGGGTACCCTAGGCCATTTTTTAAACCTTTTGTGACTAGTTACTAAAAATAGAATTGAGTTTTTAGGACTTACTATTTTTAGTGAGTGCCCAAAAGAGTGCTTGGGTGCTATATATCAAAACGATCAGCTCAAGGAGGTGGTCACAATGAGCTATATCTCTCAACACTACTTTTTTTTATCTCCTGTTTTGTTAAGTCTAACGGTGTTTATAGTTTATGAATTTCCTAATGTAATAATTCCTAGTGAACGTGGGTAGTACCCATGATTAATATTTTGTAATGTTCTAAGTTTTAGCTTAGGTAGTGCCTATGAAAAATGACACCCTTTTTATGTAACACATGGTAGATAGGTTAGGTAAGGTGGCATTGTGCATGTAATTCGTGTGGCATTATGCATGTAATTTGAGTGGCATTGTGCATGTAATTCAAAGTGGCACTATGCATGTAATTCGGGTGGCATTATGCATGTAATCCAGGTGGCATTTTGCATGTAAGCCAACCTTGAAAGGAAACTCCTTAAATACTTGAAAAGGCACCAATGTAACCATATTTTTGCAAATTAATGAAGTATTGAAGGAGGTTGCCCCCTCGAAGAGGCCTGCGATTCTATCTTATTGTGAGATTGTTCCTTTATGCAAATTTCTGTTATATTAATATGATGTTTATGTGAGTTTATTTCCAAGCAATCGTGTGAGAGTGTGTTATTTGAGTTTATTTTATAGCAGGATCTTAACAAGTGGTATCAGAGCAAAAGTTGGGTGCTGGAGCACTATCTATAACTGGCCTCGTTTCATACTCAAGATTCTCTGTATTTTGTAGGTGACTGTTATGACAGTTCTATTCTGACCCTGAAGATTGTGAATTCTGCCTCGATCGTGTCTGACCTCTCCGACTTGATTGATCTGATCGTGGATCGCCACTGTAAATTTGACTGTTATTCTCCAGACTATCAACTTAAGTGTCACCCTCATGGCTTATCTCGAATGCATGTCCTTTCTATTATTTTTTTAGTAGAGGACTCCTTTCTCATATGCTCACTTTTGAAATGCAGGTTTACGAACAGGGATGTTTGGATTTTTATTTTTTATTTTTTTGCATTTTTTACAGGTTGAAGTTTTAACAGAACCATGGAATGCTAAGTATAGGAGTATGTACCACCCATAGGCCCTCTAATATACCGACAGTGACGAACAATAGTGCTCGAACCAATATTTTAGGCCACTACTCAAGGAGGATTCCACACATACCCTTGAGCACACTACCTGCCTCTCTAAAAATACGGGAGGGTAATCGTCCAGGATGATGTGTCCCATAGACTATGAGTAATACAAGTCCGAAGAGCTTCCTAATGGCTAAAAGTTTGTTTAATCCTAGATGGTCTCCCGATATACCCGAAGATACGTGGGAGCTCAAGTCCGTGCACGAGTTCTGTCTGAGGCCTGGGTATTGGAGCCTGATCACCCCTCACTTCACTAGACGCTTTATGGGCTATCTAGCTTAGCCAATAACAATAGATCCTTCACGATATTTTAAAACCCCCGGTACAGGGTTTCTACCTACTCAACTAAAAAGATTTTTTTTTTTTTTTTTTTGGTCTGGAAAAAAAAATGCACTGTATTTTTTTGGATTTTTTTTTAATAAGGAAAAACATAAATGGGAAAAACACATAGAATTTATACCTAATAGGCGGATTGGATGGCAAGAATCATTGCAGTTACAACAGAACTTGGCCCTGGAAAGCGCTCTGATACCACTTGTTAAGATCCTGCTATAAAATAAACTCAAATAACACACTCTCACATGATTGCTTGGAAATAAACTCACATAAACATCATATTAATATAACAAAAATTTGCATAAAGGAACAATCTCACAATAAGACAGAATCGTAGGCCTCTTCGAGGGGGCAACCTCCTTCAATACTTCATTAATTTGCAAAAATATGGTTACATTGGTGCCTTTTCGGGTATTTAAGGAGTTTCCTTCCAAGGTTGGCTTACATGCAAAATGCCACCTGGATTACATGCATAATGCCACCCAAATTACATGCATAGTACCACTTTGAATTACATGCACAATGCCACTCGAATTACATGCATAATGCCACATGAATTACATGCACAATGCCACCTTACCTAACCTAGCTACCATGTGTTACATAAAAAGGGTGCCATTTGTCATAAGCACTACCTAAGCTAAAACTTAGAACATTACAAAATATTAATCATGGGTACTACCCACGTTCACTAGGAATTATTACATCAGGGAAGTTATTACATTAAGGGTTAGGATGAGATCCTAACACCTTTGGATAGAGATCCATAAATATTGTAATAGGGAAGGATTCCCAAGAGATTTGTTGAGAAAATTTTAGTGAAAGATTTTCTCCGTGGATTAGCCCACATTGGGTGAACCATATTAAATTGGTGTCTCTATTGTGTGTGGTGATTTGTGCATTACTTTGAAAACTGCTATTGTCATTGCATTGATATATTGGATAATATTGTTTGAGTAAAGAAAAGTGAAAAGTGGTCTTATATTGTTCACCCCCCTCTTAGTATAAGCTTGTGTTCTTTAGTAACAACCATGAATTTGATTCTTATTCCTTAAAAATATAGGTGCCAATTCTTGAAGTATGCTAGTGATTAAATTGATCTAAAATGGATGAGTTGGGCAAGGCAATGATAATATAATGGTGACACACAATATTGGCATAAATCATTTGTTATACATGGGTGCTAATGGTTTTTATTGTTTTTGGATGGGAACCAAAGTTTAGGTACTAAAGCAATCATGGTGTCAAAATAGTGTGGTGCTAGTGTAGCTTTGGCACCAATATGGGAGTTCGTTCTAACTTGTCTAGTGAAGAGTTTATATGAGCACCAAGGTTGATGCTCAATAATAAATTTGGTGTTATTCCTAGAGGAAATCTAAGCAACCCTTAACTTGATAAGATTATTTATCCACCCTTGAGGAGGAATGGTCCCCACTATGATAGGTTTCAACTATAAAAAAATGTGCTTGAATTGGCCAATCATGTAGCATTTCACTTGCTATAAAAATTATCCCTATTTCACAACTCTAAATAGGTTGTGTGGTCCTTAGAAACTAATCTCATTCATAATATCAATTAGATTATCTATGATGATAGGTTCTAACTATGTTAGTTCCATATTTAAAGAGTGTTTACTACCATGGTCTCTAGTTGCTATGGTAGATACAACTTAAGAAGTTATGCACTAAAAAATAGATGCATCCTCTAGCATGAAGGTAGGTCAAGAATAAAATTGTTCTCTCATGTTTGACATTAGATGGCATAAAGACCATAGCATAGTGGTTTGATGTTTCGATGTAGGTTGTGTTGGTCTAAAAATTTACCTATGGTAAGATTGTGCCTTGACCAACATTGAATGATCTAGAAGTCGTGATATTTAAGTGGTCAATCTCCAAAGAAGTTTAGTTACTATGATGTCCTAAGTAGTTGTTCCTAAAATATGAGAGGAAAAGGGTGCTAATAGAAACAAAAGAAGTTGAATCTAGAACTTTTGATGGTGTAGATTAAGCCACATCAAAATACATAATATACAAAAGTTGTGCAAACAAAAATTTAACCAAATTACCTAATATACTAACTAGTTTTAACAATCACAAAATAATATCTTATATGTTCTACAATTCAATCAATTATGAATTCTAAAACTAGAAAATGAACATATGTAGAAATCCAAAGAGCAGAATTAATACGTATGCTCATTCAACTAGCCTATATTAGAAATAAACAACCATTATACATACATGTTCTACAAGAAAATGAACCAAAGGTTAAACAATAGTTTGACTTGTATTTCTATTTACAATGTGCTTTCATACATGTCATTTGTAAAAGCTTAAGAGTCAACAATTTTATATTCTACATTCTAGTATTTATAAAATTTTATAATACATTCAGTTATTAGGGCATCATTACCTCAAAGGTGAATTTCTATTATATCAAAAGATTCACTAATTTGTTAATCTACTCGACGGTATGCCTATTCTAACCACCTGGTTATAGCTTTTTGATCTAGCTAGAACCTGCTTCATATTCAATCATATTGGTTTTTTGATTGCATCTGGTTTGTTGATCCTTTTCTAATTTTTTTGTTGAGCCATCCTTAACATTCGCACGATCGCATAGATAGAGATTTCATTATTAATATTGTTTGAGAAGCGATCTTGCCCTATTGGAAAAATGAGATGGTGACAACCCATATACTAAAAAACTATTGTCAAATATCGAATTGGATTTGCCTCTATCGATTCATGGTTGTTGGGTACATAACAAGGCTTAGGATAGGTGATGGACTTTTGGTACCTCTACTTTCCTAATCTAGGTATAGCAGTTTCAGTACTCCAACACATAGCTAATTTTCACCTTATTGTGTTCTTCGAATGGGTGACAATTCTTTTGGTACCTTGACCTGCCCAATATGGTACAAAATGTTTGGTGCCTTTGGGACTTAGTCCATTTTCACCTTCTTATGCTCTTCAAATGGGTGATGGACTTTTGGTACCTATACCTTCCCAATATAGGTACAAAATTTTTGGTGCCCCCAAGACTTAACCAATTTTAACCTTATTGTACTCTTCAGATGGGTGATGGAATTTTGGTACCTCAACCTACCCAATCTGGGTACAAAAGTTTTTATGCCTCTAGGACTTGGAAAATTTTCACCTTCTTGTGATCTTCGGATGAGTGACAGAATTTTGGTACCTTGACCTACCCAATCTAGGTATAGAAGTTTTGGTGCTTCCTAGACTTAGCTAATTTTTACCTTATTTTATTGTTTGGATGGGCGATGAACTTTTGGTACCTCTAGCTACCCAATTCGGGTATAGAAGTTTTGATGCTTCTTGAACTTAGCTAATTTTCACCTTATTTTTCTCTTTGGATGGGTGACAGATTTTTGGTACCTATACCTACTCAATAAAGGTACAAAAGTTCTAATACCTCTGGGAATTATCCAATTTTTACCATATTTTGCTATTCTTGTAAGCAATGGACTTATTGTACCTGTTCATTGCTAGTCCTAGAACATATCTTCCAGCACTTTCTAGACTTGGGTGATTTAGTATTTGACTTGTGCAAGTTGTTAGAACTTTTGCATTGATGGATTTTATCTACATAGCTCTCTCTTTTGTGGGGTCAAAACCTCTCATGGTATCCACTGTATGCCATTGGGTGATGGGTTTTTGGTACCTTCCTACTTCAACCTTTGCGATAGTTTCTCCAACAGGTTTGGGACTTAGCTATTTTTTCCTTTTCTCTTACAGATTGTTAGGTGATGGGCTTTTGATACCTATTTTCTATTATATGAGGTACAAAATATCCAACGCCCTCAATATTTAGCCAAATTTCCATTCTTAATAGTTGGGCGACAGGCTCTTTGTACCTGTTTGCTTCAAACTTTAGGACAATCACTCTTTATACTTAGCCAAATTTTGTCATCCTTTATCTTTGATCCAAATTTTGGAGGATCCATTCCTAATGTGCCTAGACCAAAAAATTTTAGCCTCCTCTTGATATGGTTGTTTGAGTCTCTAATGCTATCTTTTACACTTTTCATCAAAGTGCATGTGGGTAATGTACAAAAAAGTACCCACATTCTTGGTAACTCATAGGGTATTTTCCTTAGTGGAAAATGAGAACTCATACTAGTATTGATATTTGTAAATAGGAAAAATAAAATATAAATAAGAGGAGAAAACAAAAAAATACTACAAAGGACACTATCATCTTGAAACAAAAAACACTTGCAAAGAAAAGAGGAAACAAAAAACTAACAACGAGATGGATGGTGGAGTTTACGATAAATTTTACAGGTGTCAACACAAGGGAAAATGGAAGGGATGAAACAAAAATGATGCATGGGGATACTTGGAGAATGGGACACTCCTAGAAAACCCAACCAGAGGCACAAAAATGGAGTTTTTGGCATAGTTTATAGGCATAAATATAGATAGAAACAGAAAAAAGGAAAACAAAAATGGAAAATAGGGATACCTAAAAAATGGGACACTCCCATAAAATTGAATATCCATGAGTAATTCTATATACCGCTAAAAGTTGCTTTAGTTCGATGTCAAGCACTTTGGGAAAATCACCAATATTCTGTTTGTTGTGTTTCTTGTCTCTTCCTCTCTTCTAAACCCAATCAAGTAAGAACTTCTTCATTCAACCACTCTCAAGTGTCTAGCTCTTATTATTTCTTCCCATAAATTTAATTATAAGCACTGAGAGATACTCTTCAAATGTGGCCTTAAATAGGACTAAGCCTTGAGTCTCACTTGCACCAATTGACCATTATATCATCATTGTGATTCATATTGTTCTATCTAAAAACCATTTTGATTTGATGTGGATTTAATACTCAGTACTAGGTTTGATGTGAATTTGATATTCAGTACTGGGGCTTATCTCATTCCTCCTGATGGGATGCATTGTAGCTACCCTTTTATTTGTCTTAGTGTTGTTTATGTCATGATCACTTGCTTCTCCTTTTAATCTAATCCATTGGGCTTTGAAGTCAAAATTATTGAAAATACTATGATATAATTGTACAAGTATGAAAATAGTATAGTACAAGAAAATATTATTTTATTCTTCATTCCCCTTGTCTAGAGTTTCAATCTTCTTTTTAGTAGCTTCCAAATTTTAGTGTATTTTGTGATACTATACAAATAGCATATCTACCTCTATATGAATAGCCCAAAGAGTTCCACTTTTGATAAATTGAATATATATTTGTTGTGTTCTTCTAGCTCCCAATCCTCAAGTATCATTTGAGAGGTTGTCTTCTTAACCTTTGTATGAGTAGTCACCTTTATTTTTTTCTATAATTGGGTCTAATGTGTCATAAGACATGGTGATTGTTTTCTCATCCTTTTCTTGCAGCTGCTCTTGTTGATCGTCTTCCCACCACTTTGTTGGTTCTCTTATAAATGCAGGTAGTGGAGTAAGAGGATAAGAAATCAATGCCTTTGTAGGGGATATGCTTTTGTATAATTCTTGGTAATTTTGACTTGTAGATGGTAGAGTGAGTGATGGAGGGAGCAATGATGATTCTTATGGAATGAATGATTGGGTTGGTGAGGTGAATGAAGGAAATTGTGGAATGGGTGATGAAGGAGGCACTTCTAATAGAAGCTTTGTAATAGTAGGGATTCATTTTCAATGATGAATGGATTTGATGGGGTGGAGAGGCTAGAACCTATATTGATGAGGAACTTCGAGAAGATGGTGAGGAGGGTTTAGGGAACATGCCTTGCTCTTGTGCTTCTTGATCTAGCTCCTCCATTTGAACGATTTTAACCTACTTTTTTTTAAGCTCCCTTTATTTTACCTACTCAAATTTTGCTAGTGCAACTACTACTTCACACCTCTATACCTCCAACTACAACTCTTATATTTTTTGTGTGACTATCTCTATCTATTTTTATACTCATTTTATTCTAGCTATAGCCTTTTATATGTATGAACTTATAGGATTTGGATGATATTTTTATTTCCTACTTGATTAGGAACTTTGTTTAGAGAATTCAGGTTGTGCCTTTGATGATGTTTTGATTATTTTGGGAGTAATTGACCTTTTGGTGTAGATGGAAGACCAAGATCAAGGTAATAACTCTTCTTTAGCTTCGATATCATTGGTGATAATAGGAGCTTGTGGTTACTGCCATATTTCTATTTATGTCTCTTCTTCCTCTTCTTCCTTTGATTTTGGTTCTCTTAGAACTTTTGGAAAATTTCCTTCTCATATTTTTTCTTCTAGCTGATATATTCATTATCAAATTTTATGATGAATTGTTTGTCAACTTTATCAATGGGGACAACATTTTTATTAAATTATGTTCACATCGTGATATCCATCATCCTTCAATTTTATCCTCTTACCATCCCTTATCCTCATTAATGGTTTCAATGAGGTTTGAGCTAATCAGTTGATCCTCATTTCTTTCTAGGTCAAAAACTTGCTTAAACTCATAATATTTTCTCCATGGCAGCCTCTCCTACATTACCATATAGTTGAATGGTACCACCTGGTCCTCCACTATATTTATAAATATTTCAATATTTGGGTGTTAAACATGTTTATATGGAGGTGCCTTAACATTTATCTTTGACAACTTTTCTTCGAGGATTTCATTTGGGTCATAGTGCCACATATGTGGCACCATTGGTAACTATAGAGTTGTCATCTTAGCTTCTAGGTCAATATATTACTCTGACTCATTTTTTTACATAGTAATGCATTTAAATTTGATAGGGAGCCAAAAAATTGTAGTCTTCTTGACACCAAGGCCAAAAAATTTCTCTATTACATATATTTATCTACAATATTCTAGTCCAAAAAGTCAATTGGTGACATAATATAATAGCAAATATGGGTATTTTGGGAAGTTGTATAACCTGATAACAGTGCCCTACTCTAGGAAGAACCAATATCTCAATTCTTGCATGTTTCCTCTAAATATATCTTCGGCTTCGAGTGTGTGCGAGGATATTTCCCACATAATTGTTAGAACAAGTCCTAGAAATTACCTGTTCAAATCCAGATATGAGGAGCTTTCCCTCATAAAAAGGGTCCACTCTACTATAGGACATGCTTATTTTTTCTCATCCATCATCTACACCTTGATGTCATGTTTTTCTGGGGTCATGTAAAAGAAAATGAGCCAGGACAAATATGATGGGTATGTGAATATCTCACAATGCTCGTTCTTCATAGCCACCAATTGTTCATGTATGCTTTTGGCCAAAAATTCAGCCTAGTCCAATGTGATGGAGGAGAAAGCTATCATTATTTCATTTTTCATACCCATATAATATGGGTATATGATAGAATCCATCCTTAAACCCAATATTATTACCAAAATTGATAAATTTAGTTGTTTATGTGAGTTGAATTCCCCTAACTTCCTATTCTTGGTTATGTAATCCATTGGAAGTTTTTTTACCACTCTGTAAGCCAAGTTCAAACCATATCCTTTCCTAAATACAACCTCTACTCCTCCAAATTAATTCCCTCTAATTTAACTCTAGCAGCATCCTTGGCTACAAATTCTTTAGCCACATATTCTCTGTTGATGGTAAATAATGACTTCAATGTTGAATTACAAATAGTAGTTGTGTTAGGATTGTAATACTTCACCATTGCCTCTATGAGTTTTGGGTACAGATGCACTAGTATGGGCATGACTTTGCATAGCCCTGCATGCCATGCTACACTAGCTGGGTGACTTATCAATAATATCTTTCCTTTAGCCTTAGACCCTTCGTGAAAGCCTTTCTGCTTTGACTTGACTGTAATTAGTGTATCGTGTATGCCCACCATATTGTCTTGAAACTCTTTTGACGTCTTTTGTACAACAATACTTTTCTTTCCTTAGGACATCTATATGAATTCTACTTTTGCTTCTTGTGACTATTCTCTTTAATTTATCAGAACCTTCGCCACTACTTTACAAATAAAATTTTAGCAAGGTGGTAAGCTTTTTGAGGATGGAGCTCTATTTATAACATTTTATTGTGGGTATAGTTGATTCAAAGCCGTTATTAATTACATGTGAAATATCACATGTGCCAAGGAGTATTTTTCTCAGGAATGGTCACCTTTAAGAAATCTCTAACACACATTCTCAGGAGGTGTACTATCAACCATTAAAATTTCATCATGCTTCAAATATGTTGGCCAATGATGATCTAGTTCATTGCTCAAGGAACTTTCTAAAATAAGTACCATTGACAACTTAGTTATTATTGCATTAGTTTTTAAACTTGGGCAATCACGTTAATCAAGATAAATCTTGTTAGGGATCATCATTTTTCATCATGATAATAACAAACGCTCATCTTTGTAGTTTCTTCGACCAATAGCAATGTAGGATTTACCAAAAATAGGTAGCTTAAAGGAAATAGAATTTACAAAATTTATTTCTTCATGGACTACGTATGGCATACCACACAGATCGTGTTGGTTTTGTGTAATATAGTGTTGGATATTGTGTTGGATATATATCATGGAGAATTCAAGTTGAAAAGTTGTGCATATTCTCAATTGCATTGAAAAGTCACACATATTCACTTTTGGCAAGATTGAGCATGGATTATATCATATCCTAAGGAACACTGTAATTTGCTATGTATGGAACGCTCAACAGATTGTTGTGAGAAAGTGATTTGCAAAATTTGATAAAGGTTTGAAGGGAATGCTCACATCGTTGCATTTGAAACATGGTTTGATGTGGTAATTTGCAGAGTCAAATGCCACAAATAAAGTGATGTTGATGTTGATTCAATCCATGGCGTGCGTTGATGTTCGTGTTTAGAAAATTTTTTAAGATGGTATTTTAATACATCCTGCATATTGTAATTGAGAACTCTAATTTCCATGATACATCTTGCACGACATTTTGTAATGTGCTGCAATTGTAATGTGTCGCGATATTTTTTAATCTATGTGAATGGTGTATATTGTTACAACGTGTTGAAGCCTGTGCATTGATCAAGGCTTCATACTCTGCATTATTATTTGTGCATGGAAAGTGAAGTTTGAATGATAAAGGAATTGGTATTCCTTTGGGTGTATAAAATATGACTCCAGCACATTTTCCTTTTTTGTACTTTGATCCATCAAAGAAGAGAGCGATATCAACATCATCCTCAAGAGGGACTATTTTTTCTTGTTCAGTGACAAAAAATATAGAATAATCTAGAAGCTCTATAACAAGTGGTTGATCATTTGGAAGTGGAGCTTCTGTGAGTTGATCAGCTATCATATAATCCTTTATGGATTTTTGGCTAATAAATTAAAGATCGAATTCTATTGAAATAATTATCCATTTTGCAGTTTGGGTGTTGTTATATGTGTGAGTCATCATGTAACACAAAGGATTTTCTCTAACTATGACATAGGTAGTGTTACTTAGCATATAATATTTGATTTTCTTAGTAGTGAAAACCACTACTAAGCACAAATTCTCAATGCAAGCATATCTCATTTCATAACTCACTAATGTTCGACTAATGTAATAAATTGCTTGCTCTTTGTGATTTTCATTCTTCTGCGCAAGCATTGTCCCTAATGCAAAATCTATTGTAGAGATGTAAAGGTGAAAAGGGACTCCTAGATGCGGTAGTGTTAATACTTATGGTGAAGCCAGATATTTATTTATATCATTGAAGACCTCTTGGAATTCGGTTGTCCAATAAAATATCATTCCCTTCTGTAGCAAGCGATTGAAAGGCCTGCATTTATCTGAGAGTTGTGCAATGAATCTTTGAATGGATTAAATATTTCCTTTCAAACTGTGCAACTCTTTTATATTTGTTGGAGGTGGCATCTCGATGATGGCCTTGACCTTATTAGGGTCCACTTCAATTCCTTACTTGAAGACAATGAATCCTAGAAGTTTACTTGATGTTACTCTGAAGATGCACTTCTTAGGATTTAACCTCAATTTATGTTCAAGCAATCGATCAAAAACTTTTTCTAGTACCTCAATGTACTCAAGAGGTGTTTTAGATTTTGTGATAATATCATCCACATAGTATTCAATTCTTTTATGCATATAGTCATAGAATATATAAGTCATGGCACATTGATAAGTTGCTCCTACATTTTTAAGGCCAAAGGGCATCACCTTGTAATATATATTTCCCTAAGGTGTAGTGAATGTTGTTTTGTGTTGGTCCTCATGATTAATTCGAATCTGATTGTATCCTAAAAAATCATCCATTAATGAAAGTATTTCATGGCCTGCGTAGGAGTCTACAAGTTGATTGATGTTGGTTAGAAAAAAAATATCCTTGAGGTACGCTTTGTTTAAGTCTCAAAAATCTATGCATACGCGTACCCCCCATTCGACTTGCAAATGGGTATCATATTTGAGAGCCATTCTGGATAATCAATGGGTACTATGAAACCCACATCTAATAATTTTTGTAGCTCTTCTTAACAATGAGCACAACTATAGGATGAAGTTTTCTTAGTTTCTGCTTGAATGGTTTAGGCTTCTACTTGAGGAACATTGTCATTCACATCTCGCTCATGTTCTTTATTGAAGTGAAAGATGGAGTGATCTATGAGGAACATTGTCATGTAACACTCATCTCTCTCAATGGGCTCTATAGGGACCACATCTTCTTGAGGACCATCAAAAATGTGAATGATCCAATCTAGGTTTGCTCCTATTTCTTGAAATTTCTTGAAATCCTCATCAAAGATGTAATCGTCAAAAATGTAATCAATCATGGTTGTATGCAATGTAATCGCCTAAAAAGCCTCATTTAAATAAGGTGTAAAGTTAGGATCCAAATACTCATCATCACAATCATCACTCTCCTCATCCTCCTCTTCAAACTCAAGGATGAGTCGTTGGAATGTATGCTCAAAAGAGGAGTTTGATTTTGATGGCCTCCTAGGCCAAAGATATCATGCAATTCTCGATATTCTAGTTCAATAATGTGATGCAGACCTTGTTCATTTCATTTGAGACCAAATCCTTGCCTTTTAACCTACAAAATTATCACAAGGGAAAATTTGGGTTGGATAGATATTCTAGATTAGCATAAAATTCTTGTATGGGTTCCTCATTAGGAGGAGGTAGATTGGATGAATAATCCACTCCCCCATATAAAAAGTTAATCCTATTTGGCTCAAAACCTATTCTGTACACTGCACCTATGTCTAAATAGGGGTCACATGAGTGACTATAATCTCTAACTATTTGGATAGGTGGTGTTATTGTGACACTCTCAACTATGTATTCGCCAATACCTATATTGGCAAGATGAACTACAACTTGAGCTAGCTGGATGCGAATGGTTCAGGTGCTAAGGTGGATGCTTCAATGGTAGCTTGTGGCTCAAATGGAGGTAATGGTTCTCTTGGTTATGGTTCTTCTTGGATAGGTGACCCTATCTGCAAGACAATGGGTGGTGAGGTTTAGGGTGGATTAGGTTTTATGGGATTGTTAGTGGTTGGTGGATTTGGTTGGGCTAAAAAGGTGAATGGAGTTTGTGAAGTGGGAGGTGTGGCTAATGAAGATGAAGGTTGTTTAGTGGGTTGATTAGGTGTGATGGAAAAATGATATGAAGTGGATGGTGGCTGGCTTGAGTTGATGTTTTGGGATGCAAAAGTAGGATCAACTATCGACAAGGCTTCTAGGATGGATGCTTTGGATGAAGTTTTGTTAGTTGGGGTAGTTTAAATGATGATGGTATGAAAGGTGGGTGGATGGAATCAAATGCTCATAGGGATTTGATATCAAGTTGCAATACTTAAATGGCTCAGTGTCAGTTTGAATGCAATGGACTTTTCTCTCGTGCACATATTTTAGATATCGGTGTAATATCGAGGGCACACACTTTATTTACCTAATCTAGGGATGTCCAAGAAGTATGTTATATTACATTACCCATTTGAAGATGTGGAAGAGTACATGAATGGTCTTTAACCCCACTGTTATAGGTAGAACTATATTTTCTATAGTGGAACACAAAGCATCATTGAAGGCTCTTAGGGTGAATGTGGATGTGGTGATGTGGGATGATGGCAGGTTGAGATGCTTGATGTTTGGGATAATTATGAGATTAATGGAGGAAATGGTATCAATTAGCACTCTCTTAAATGGTTTTCTATCAATATGATCCATAATATGCAATGGAGGATCTAGTAATTCTTATGACACACTCTTTTCCTCAAAGTCATAAAATGCTATTGAGGAATCCATGCAGTTTTGAACACTCCCCATAATAGTGTTGAAGGCATTAGGATATTCTATTTGTACTTTGATGGATTTCAATATTTCCATCAATACCTCATGATGTGGGGAAGATTGTTGTATTAGATCATATATTGACAGTTTAGCTAATTCCATTCTTAGGCTCTGTGTTAACCGGCTTCTTAGGATAATTATTGGGTGAAATGGATGATTTGGATTATGGATGGGTGGAGGTGGAATGGTTGGGCCTAGTTGTATGGGCACACTTGGTTGTGCTAAAGGAGTTGGTGTTGCTTGGGTTATCTTATTTGTGTGTTTCATTTTTCTTTACCTGCGGATGACTACTCTGATATTCTCCATAAAACCTTGGGGTAGTTGCGATACATGATTAACTTTGTTGGGAGGAACTGTAGAAGTTGATGCTCCTATTTCTTGTTGATTCACCTTATGATAAGGTAAAGGTGTCTAATATATCCCAAGGTTTTTATTAGGTTGAGCTAAGGGGTTATCAACCTTTATATTTCCCATATCAAGTAGATCTTGCACAATATTCTTAAACCCAATGCAAGCCTCGATGTCATGCCCTTGTTGCTAATGAAAGATGCAATATAGATGCTCTCTATAGCTTTTAGGTTTTTGCTTATTTGGATCTTTAGGCTTCATTTTTGGTAATGTGAAATCCTATGCATCATACAACTTTTGGAAAATGGATGAATATGGATCAGCTAATAGGGTGTAATTGTGTTTGAGCCTAAAATGATGTTGTTGCCTTTTTATAAGTTGATCTTGCTTCTACAACTACTATGGGGGTGGAACCACTTGATAATTATGTTGTTGCAGTTGTTTCTATTTTTGAAGTTTTTGTACTTGGACTTGGGCTTGTTGGATTTGTTGTGAAGGTTGGTCCAAGACTACTTGATTAACTTGAGCGATCTTAGACTAGCTATGATTATTCCTCTTTTGATTCTTATTTTACCATTATTTCTTTTTGGGTTTGATCTCACCCTCTTGAATCTTGATCTCTTCTATTACTCAACCTTGGGTGAGTGCCTCTTTGAATGTTCTGTATTGTTGTAGTTGTAATAACAAGGAGATAGGCTTGGCACAACTCCTTGTGAACATTCATGTTAACTCCACCATAGGGAGGGAGAATGGCAATTTGGTCATGACTACCCTCTAGTGGTTGCCAAAATTATAGATCGATTCATCATCATATTATTGTAAATTGAGCAAAATCGGCCAATGTGGTCTTCTTTCTAATATTTTGGGAGAACCGCTCTAGGAATTGGTCTGCTAGTTGCTCAAAAGTGTAAATATTTTGATGCAATAAGTGGTTGTACCAATCTAGGAAATCTCCCCCAAATATTTGAGGAAAAGTATGGAGCATGAGTGCATCATTGTTCTTGATTCTGAAGCACGCATTAATGAATCCAGTCACATGCTCTCAGGGGTCCTCATCCCCCTTGAATTTGGTATCTAGAAGTCTTCCGAATAGGGCAGTGATGGTATTAAAGTATGAAGTGGGTGATTGAGTAGATGCCTCAAGGTAGGGTTTCGGTATTACATACCCTATGTTTGTAGGGCTAGGCTATCAATCTGACTATGCAAAAATTGGAACTTAGGATCCTTTAGAGGTTTAAAACCCTAGTTGGTTTATTGTTGCTAATAGTAATGTGCATTATTAATGGGGTTTTGATGATATGGTATGTTAGCATGGAATGGATTATGGTATGGTTGTTGATGATGGTTTTTATGGTTATCATGGGATGGAGGTATGTTGGCATGCTAACCTAAAGATTTATCATACATTTGATGAGGTGGATTAGTGGCTACGGTTGTGGTTGGGGGATGCAACACCAAAGATGGATCTTGAGTTAAGAATATGTTTTGATGAGATTTTGGTGATTGGTTCTGATATATCCTCGATGACTACTACTACAGGTTAGGATTAATGCTTCAATTAGCATTATCCATGATTAGTTTCTATAGTTACAAGAATACATGCTGCATGGCAATCAATCATATATAAATATGGTATGGCCATGTACATGGTAGATGGTTGGGTTGGTTGCATGGCAACTATGTTAGTGGATGTAGGTGGATAATACATGGTAAAAGGTATTTCTATTAAATGGGATATATTATGAGACATGGTATCTATGGATGCAGTGGATGGGATGGATGTAGGGACCTACGAAGCAGCATTGACATGTGCTTCGTAGATGGTGTTGGTGTAGGTGATGTTTTAGTTTGGCAAGATGAAGGGTTTTTGGTTAGATTTTTATGGTTGATTATGGGCTAAGGTGGCAGCAGTTGATTCAAATACTAGATTCGTGAAGTTTCAATTGGACTATTGTAGTTGTGAGAATATGGTTCCTTGTTGTGGTGGAGGAAAGATGCAGGTTAGAATGGTAAGCGATGGCAATGATGGAAATACCATACTAGCTACATTCAGGTTTAAAATAATGGTGTCCATATCCACATATGCGACACAATCATCCGATGTCGCGGGTGGCTCACTCCTAGGAGTCTCAAGGATGGTGGCATGAGTAGCCCTCTGCATAAAATCTATGTTCAAAATAGTAGCACTACTATAAGATCCATCATTTAGGTTCAGTGATATAGTAGGGGCTACACTAACTTGCCCTACCATCAAAGTGTTAGGGGCCTGACAAGACTGAGATGGAGAATCCATGGAAGAATGCAACTGACTCTGAACCTGGGTTAACTTTCTGGCTTGGCTATGGGTTGTTACCATACGCTAAGGATGGAATAAAATATAACATGTGGATGCATATGTGTAAATTTTTTATGGAAGCACAAAGTAAAACAACATACAAAGAAAACAAACAAACAATTTTGCTCCTAAGTTTCCACAAAGTTTGATTTTTTTTTGAACAATTTTTTATTTTATTTTTTAAAAAGCTTTTTGTAAAAAAAATGATGTGCAAATATTTAGCCCTAATATGAATCTACGGATTTCACCTAGATGCTCTCACACACTAACCTGGTGATTAATTCTGAGTTGTGAAACCCAATAGGACTTGGAGATGAAACCCAAATTCGATGAGCGAGCCTAGGTCCTACCAATCCTCACCTGGTTTACCATGGGTAGTGATACACCCTTTGAAGAGGAATGTGTGCTATTTTTTATGACTACAATTATTCTTGGAGCTAGACTTGGCCAAATTTTGGGGTAAATATGCTAGGGGTTGGTGGTGAAGTCCAACCTTGTCCAACATTCATGTGCTAATGTGTGAAATTTTCATTTATTATTGTGTAATGCAATCTAGCATGTAATTCTATTTATTGCCTAAATGCAGAAAGCATAAAAACATATAGTAGTAGATAGAAAAATATAAGGGGCTGAATAGCTAATCCCAAGAAAGATCTAAAAAGTATCTAAAATATAGAGCCAACCACCAGTGGGCGGTTAGGTTTGGTAAACCACGACTACACGGTTAATCAACCACGTGTGTGCATTTAGGAGTTCCCAACCATGGACACACGGTTCAAACTATATCTCAGAAAACAAAGCAAATTAGGCTTGGAACCCTAAATGAGCCTGGTCTGTTCCTAATCAGGCTATGTAGATGCTCTAATGATTAAACTAATATGCAGATTCTTCTTATTTACTCTTTTTTTTTTTAATTTAGGTATGCCTAGACTATGACCTAGATGTAAACAATTGCAAACAGGGATAGAGACTCCTATTTAACTAATAAAATTCTAAAGATGAAAAATGAGGAAGGAGGTTTTCAGATATACAAACCTGCTATCCTTTCGCTACTCCTTCCAATCTATTCAACTGCCAATTTGTAGTTCCATAGTGTTCTCATAATGAGTGTATGGTTATGTAGAAGTCTAACCATTGATATGTGGTTCTTTTGATCTGTAACTATGTGCTCATGATTGCTCAGTCACAGGGACAAACCAAAATGGGTTGTAGATTGTTCGGCTTCTGATTTCCAATATTCGTGCGATCGAACTCAAAGAACCAGCAATCACATAAAAATGTAGATTAGTACCATATTTAAGCAAGGCAAAGATAAATATGACCTTTAGGGAGTCCCACCATGATCACCATTTCTGTAACCAAAAGAACTGAACACAACAAAATATGAAATAGAAAAAGATAACTTGTAAAATTGATCTTTCTATATTAATACAGGGGAGCCTTATTTACCCCAAATATCTTGGGGGCGGTATTACAATGATTTGTCTCTTCTTTGAGTACAATAATTTGATAATGGGAGGGTCTTCCAACTCTTCAAAAAGATCTATGTGTTATTCACTCCTTAGCTACAACTTTAAGGGTGAGTGGGCTTCTGATATCCAGTGATGGGACCACTCCAACTTCAACAGCTCTATAAAAACCTATCTCCTGCACACATAGGAATAAGACAGGGGTTAGTAGCACCTATATATAAGAATGAAAACAATGCAATAAAACCCTCAAACTAATGTTGTAAAAAACATAGGAAACCAAACTAAATGCCTTGCTAAAATCAAATTTATTGATCTATGTGCATCATTTTTTTCTGGTTTTGAGCAACCGCAGATGTGTGATTTATTGTTGGTCAACTATAGATGGGAAATGAGGAAATTTCATGAGGGTGGTTTCAACTGTGTAATCACAGATAGGTGGTTTTGGTTGAATGGTAGAAGAATCCAAAAATTGACTTTAGGGCTTCAGATATCTGCTCTCTTTAGGATGCATGCAAGCTCGTGGTGCTATTCTGGTAGCCTAATGGTGTATGTTCTTAGCCTCCTCTATTTGGTGGGGTGAAGATACCTTTATATGCCCCTTAGGATTTTTGAGGGAAAATGGAGGTGGCAAGACAGGATTTCCAAGTGGTAATCCAAAGCTGCCAAATGGAAGGGGTATTTAGAGTGAGTCACCCAGGGTGTCTCACTTAATCGGGGTGATGTGGCTGCAAGTGGATTGAGGTGTAAGGGATATCCCATGTGAAGGAACAAATGGGACATGAGTGTATGAGATGTGGCAAGCTGGTGTAGTGAGGTGGCCAGACACATGTCTAGTGATTAGGCAGGGTATCCTAGGCTGATTTTCTAGATTTATAAAATCTGAAAAATAGGATAATGTGCAGGATTTTATACACCTAATTTTAGACTTAGGTATATAATTTTATTATGACAGGTTGTGATGTTGGGTACAAATGGTATATTATGGATGCCTAGGTTTTGGTGTCTACAAATTTAATTGTTTTAATTATATCATATTTTGAATGTGTATGTTCCCTCTTTTGCATGATGTTTACAACCATCATGTTCATCATGAGAAGTATTAAATGTGGAAAACTATGTGATAAATATTTGGTTATAGAATTTAAATATATATGTAGGACTGATCTATGCTAATGAATTTAATGTAAAGGATCTACATTGATTCATTTTAAAATAAAAATATCTAGAATTTTGATTCTTTTATTGGGAAAAAATAACTTAGGGTTTTTGGGTTGAATTAGGGTTCTAGACACCTCTAAATTTATGTCATGGCAAAGGTAGTGGGGGGATACCTCCCCAAAAACCTTTATTCTAGGATGAAGTAAAATTGGGAGATGAAGGGAACTTAAGTAATTCCACTACCAAATTTCCCCATGGGCCTTTGAGAATATCATGTTTAGACCCTAAGAAGAATGCCAATGGATGCATAAAAGTGATGGATGGCTCCATGATAGTTTAGCTAAATAAAAGAAAACTTTAAAATGAGCATAAAGGATATGGAAAGGAAAGTTTTGATATGCAATATTATGGGATTTAGACCCCAGCTATCAGCCTTTAGGGGTTGGGCATCTGGGAACTGGTAAACTAAAAGAGGATTTTAAATTACGCTCTATCCCAATGGATATTTCCTAGTTCTATTTGAGTGTGAAGAGGACTAAGAACATGTTTTCTAGGGAGGGCCATGGTTTTTTTGAGGAGGAGGCTTGTTCATGAAAACTTGGCATACAAAGTTCCAAGCAGAGGAGGAGTGGGCTAACAATTTAATACTAGAACCCCATCTCTTTTGTAGTCATTATCAAAACTTTAAGAGCTTTTATGATAGTGGCTAATAGTACTTATAGTTTTAAACAAATGATATAAGCCAGAATATGTATCCTAATGGACCTCAATAATCATCTTCCAAAAAAGACCACATTACAAATAAAGGATGAAACATGGGAGCAAAAAAGTTGATTATGAAATTATTCCATTCAAATGTCGAATATGCCATGACTATGGGCACATGGTGAGATTTTTTCCATAGAAGTGCTTGGATAAAATGAAGGTAAATAAAAATGTTGAATAATTTCAAGATCCTAAAAATAAATCACATGCAAAAAGAAAAAAGTATATGCTAAAATTAGTGCAACACCAAATAAAAAATTTGCTCATTTAACTGATGAAGACTCAACTATGGGAGAAGATATTCAAATGGAGATAAAATTGATGGTAGAGCCAAATTTTTAAGTAAATTTTGATCCATAGCAGGGGAAAAGGCACCTCAAAAAATAGATAATGACCGTATCAAGATACAAATGGACACAAAGCTAAACCACAAAGGTCGACAAAGGAAAAATAAAGGAGGACCCAAAAAAAAAAAAGTATACTTGTGAAACACATAGGATTGCTTAGTCTAAAATAGAAGGAGATACCTCAACCCCACTTGTGAAGGCCTTGGTGGTATACACAAGGGATCATGAAGGATTGCCTTCCTAAGATCCATTTGGTCTATAATTGGAAAAACTCAAGAAAATGAATATGGACACCAATAAAAACCACCTAGCAAAAGAAGGGGAAGTTCTTATCTCTAAATATAAGGTTACTCCACCATAAAAATATTAACTCACCTTTCCTCGTGAGACTTATTTCATGGAATGTAATGGGTTTAAGAGGCAATCCCATCAAACACAATGAAATTAGAAGGATGATTCAAAGAAATAATCCAAACCTAGTCTTTCTTCAAGAGACTAAGTTTTCAATAGAGGTTATGGAGATACTGGCTAAGAAATTATAGTCATAGATTAGGTAGAATATCTTATCTCTCAAGGAGTTTTGAGTGGCCTCTCCTATTCATTGGATCCAAAAGAATTTATGGTGCATGTTTCTATGGAAAACTGGGGCATCCTTGGACTTCAAGGGTAGTGGATGCAAAAGGACTAGCAACTCCTATGTATAAACATATATGCAACCACTACCATAGAGGGCAAACAGAGGTTGTAGGACTATATATGACACCTCAGGCTCTAGTTACCCAATGAATATATTATCCTACAAGGGTATTTTAATACCATTCTCTTCTTAGATGAAAATATGATAGGGATGAGAACACTAAATACTATGACTAATTTAATGCATGATTGCTTAAGGCATATCCACCTGAATGATATCAAGCCCAATAATGGATTTATGACATGAATGAATAGACGATAGGAACCTACATGCATCCTAGAGAACTTGAACAAGTTTGTGATCTCAGATGACCTTCTCTCTCTAGAAGATATTTTGAAATCTATTATTCTTGATAGTGTGGGTTTAGACCACTAGTCTATTTTGCTAGATCTCTAGTTGTCTACTAAATTACTCACCCTTTAAATTCTATATCATGATATTAAAATATGATTTATTTAGGCCACTAGTTATTTAATGGTGGAGGGAAGGGAAGCTAATATATGGCACCCAAATGTATTACTTTGTTAAGAGATTACAGTTCATTAAGACTAGAATTAAGGAATGGAATTGGCAAGAGTTTGGGGATGTGAGGGCTAAAAAGGTAGGTTTAGCATTCAAGCTAGAGCAATTGAACACTCAAATTCACTCCTTAGGACTTATATAGGAGCTCAAAAAGTAGGAAATATGTCTTTTTTGAGTTAATGAAAGGAGAAATGAGGGAGGAGCTCTTATGGAAACAGAAATACAATATTAATGGTTAAAGAAAGGGGATAGAAACTCTACTTTTTCCATGAATATTTGCTAGCTAGATAAGCCTCCAACTTTATGCGCTCCCTGAAGACCAACATTGGTGATTTAGTTTACTCTTTGGATGTGATGAATAAAATTTCCACTAACTTATTCAAGGAACTTTTCACTGCAATCCCCCTAGACCCTAGGTATCAAGAGGAAATTAATCAGGAAGTCCCTTTTCTTATTAAGGAAGAGGATAATGAGGTATTAAAACCACCAATATCTATGGAGGAATTAAAGGAAGTAATTTTCAAGATGAAAATGAGAGAAAATACTTAGACTAGATGGCTTCCCCATTAAGTTCTTCCAAGAATTTTGGGACCTCCTCAAGGATGATCTACTTGTGGTGGTAGAGGAAGCACAAGTGGTCAAGTTAGTTTTAAAATAAATTAACAAAACATACATTGCACTCATACCTAAGTACCAATAGGTGGATAAACTTTTTGGCTTTAGACCAATAGCCCTATGTAATGTTATCCTCAAAATTATTATGATGGTGATAGCTCAAAGGCTAAAAGCCTTCCTTCCTATGATAATATCACTAGAACAAGGAGGATTTACGGGAAGGAAATAAACTTTAGATGGTATAGTGCTTTCTCAAGAGGCCCTTTACTCCATGAAGGCACAAATATCCCCCTCCATGTTTATCTTTTTGGACCTCTTTAAGGCTTATAATAGGGTAGATTGGGGTTTTCTCCTACAGGTCTTGAGGAAGTTTCCCTTCTCTTAGGATTGGGTGGATTGAATTAGAGGTACTATTTCCTCAATCTCTTATGTTGTGATGATAAATGGTAGTCGATATCCTCTATCTACTACTTCCAAGGGACTATGCTAGGGGGATCCTCTTCCCCCTATGTATTTGTTATTTTGGAAAAATATCTAGGTTGTCTTATCTTTATGAAAATGAATAACACATCCATTCAAAGAATTATATGTGCATCAATATCTCCTTCTCTCACTTATATTTTATAGATAACTTGATCTTTATGGGCTATGCTACTACATTGAAAGCATCCAAATTTAAAAATAAAAATCTAGACATCTTTTTGGTAGTCATAGGACAACTTATTAATGAGGAAAAGTCTAAGATCATATTATTTCATTGCACTACTAGAGTGAAGATCATGATTCTAAATATTTTAAATTTTAGGGAAGCATATCTTCCATTCTCTTATCTAGAAGTCCCATTAAAGGTGGCCAAAAAAAAAAAGGAGGAATGGGGGTGATTGATAGAGAGGATATAAAGTAAGTTGAATAACTACACCAATTGGTGGCTTTCCCTTTGAGGTAGATTCACTTTGGTTAAATAAATTTTATAATTTATTCCCATCTATGTCTCCTCAGTCTTAAGTATTCCTAACGATGTATTGAGAAAGTTAGACAAGATTAATCAAAGGTTCTTATGAAGTAGGGTAAAAGTAGAGCATAAGTGGACTCTAGTGAAGTGGGATTAGCTATGCCTTCCAAAAAAAGAGGGATTTTTGGGCCTTTTATCATTGGTTAAAAATAACTTAGCCTTGGAAACATTATTTGTAGTTAATTATTTTCCCTAATGAGTTATGGGTATGGATCCTAAGAGATAAGTATTTAAAAAATCGAGCTCCAAAATTTTTTGCTAGATATTAGCTTCCTTGATGAGGATCTCTAGTTCTTGAGGTACTAAGGATAGGGGAGAAAATTATTAAACTACAACTATTCTATATAGGGATAATGGCATCAAGAAAATTTATAGACATATGCTTGGGATGGTTTACCTCCATTGTCTCAAAATTTATAGAATGACATGATCTCATGGAACAACTCCATAATCGAGGATGGATAAAGATATCACACTACTATAGAAACTATATGGAAAGAAACGTAGAGGAAAAATTTTGAATTCTAGTAAGGAACCTATTTTATTAGTATTTTATTACCTATTTTCTATCTTGGTGAAAATACAAAGACAAGCTAGAATGGGGCTCACATTATAATTATGTGTATACTATAGCTCTAGGATATTCATCCCTCAGTTACCATAGGGAAAATATACTTAGTAATATCTTCAACTAGATTTGTCAACTTTCAACTTGGCCTTAAGTGAGACTCTTTTTTTGGATCCTTCTTTGCAAGAGGATTCTTTATAAGAGACCAATTGATAAAACATGGTTTTCTTGGTCTATTTAGATGTGAGCTATGATATGCAGAGAGTTAGACCTAGGACCACATTTTTTATTTTATTTCTTTGGCATTCAAATATGTAAATTGTTGGCAATATTTTTATATTAAGACTCCAATTCATCTCCCTCAAGAAGGCATGGAGGACTTGGTCCAGGGTGAATGGATTGGAAAACTCAATGAAAGATATGGCATTGGTTAACATCTCTTTTATGCTTTAGAATATTTTAAAATAAAGAAATAAAATAATAATAAAGAAATAAAATAATATTAAAGTGACTCACCATAATGTCCAACATATTTGGAAAAAAACTACAATCAATAATAGGGAAACTACCTTGTATACTTTTAAGTCCCCTCCACTATATCTTAGCAATGGTATATTATACTCTCCAATATTCAACTCCCTATGGATGATTGGAAATGTAGGCATCCATAGGGACCCTGGACTACTATTCAGTGGGAATGACCATGGCAAGCCCCTCCCATAGGTACATGGAAGATCAACATTGATGATGCATCAAGAGTAACCTATGAAGGGCAAGCATCGGAGGTAGAGGAAGATTCTCAAATGGTACTCATGCTTTTTTATTTATAGATAATCTTGTCATCATCACTAATAATCTAGTAAAAGTGTGTGCTATACTTCATGGCCTTCAAGAAGTTTCTAATATTGGTTAGTTAGTAGTACAAGTAGAATTAGACTCACAAGTAACCATTAATCAATTGAAGGCACCCACTAGGACCTCCTCTCAGGATTGGAAGTTACAAAAAATTATTGACAAGGTATATGTTCTTTAGTCTAGATTTAAAATAGTATAATTTCTTCATGCTTCCTGAGAACAAAATATTATTGTAGATATTATGGAAAATTGGGCTTTAGACTATAGGAATCTGACTTTTTATGGAGATCCTCCATGATGTTAGACACAAAAAACTAGGGAATATCTCTACCGTATTCTCCATATTGATGCTAAAAACTCTAATTCTTATATGTAGTGACTTAGAGGAAAGTCACAGATTCATCTATTCCTGTATTAGCATAACACACTTAAGATATAGTTTTTGCTCTTATGTAAAATTTTGGATGAAAGCCTTGTTTGCATGGAAGGGCTAATAATGTAGCTTTCATACATGCCTATAATTAGTTCAAAATCATCTTTAACAAATAAAAAATAAAATTTATCTAAAATTTTATTTTATATTGTAATTTTAAAGGATACCCTGTAAAAGTTGGTAGAGGGAGTGTTTTCTTCAACAATGAAAGCAAACATCTACTCACCTACTTGCAATCATATGAAACTTCAATGAATAATTATGCACAAGGGAGAGAATATTTATAGACATCAAGATAATCATGAAAAATGGATGGATATACATTTAAATTAAGAGGGTTATAAATTATTATTAATGTTGTTAAAAAAAGGATGCAGAATTTGGATCAACAATAAATCTATTTTGAATGCATATAAAGTATTGATGAAGGCATTATCTTAAAAATATTAGTAAAACTAAAAATAAAAATATTAGAGTGGTAAATAATTTAGTCAATCGTGGTTTTAATTTCATTTTGAAAAAAAAAAAAACAAATTTTAGAGGAGAACTAACTAAAAAAGACCCTAAATTTTAATGAACATTATCTCAAGAATTTTATAAAAAAAATTAGTGGTTTGAGAGATATGAAATATATCTTCAATAGAAAGGTAAGCTATATGGTCTAAATAACCAAGTATCAAACATAATATATTAAATTTCTTAACGGGAGTGGCCTTGATAAAATCATGCTCCCCCATACACATATATACAATACATATACATACATACATACATACATACATACATATTTCAAATGACTTATTATAAGTGGTTATTTATATCAATAACATGTCTAGACATTGAGCTAAGATTGGTGGTTGAAACTTGAGATGGATTGTATTTCATAAAAATATTTAAGTTCAAGTAGATGGACATAAAAATACAATGTATATCAATGGGTGCTTGACACCAAATGAGTTATTTTAATTTCCATAACCTTTGAAAACATATTTAATTTAGTATAGTATTGTCTTACTTTAGCCTACTACTACCCTATGGATGATTTTGATCTAGATTAGGCAAGGGAAGCATTTTTTGTACCGTCTCACAAAGGTTGCATAGGAATTCAAGGTTAAGTGGCCTCACACACACCTAGGGCTAACCACAAGACTTGAACCTAAATAATCATCTTGGCAAGTGCCCTAAACATGCCAATCCATCCAACATGCAATTTATAACAAGAGGTAATGTAGAAATGCAATCCTTTCTACAAAGTATTTTTGGTCTTAAAAATGGTATTTAGGAGTATTTTTGGTCTTGAAGATGATACTTAACTTGTACAACACTATAGTCCTATCAACATATGGTCTGTCAAGAGAAAATTTTATTAGATATTTTTCTATTGAGGAGGATTTCTTGGATGGTCTTGGTGATTGATGTGAAAGGTGGTGGTGGATAGGAAAAACTAGTGAGAAAGTTGGAAATTGTTTTGTAGAGACTTGAAAATTATGTAATTTTCCTTATGTAATTTGTTTTGTAGAGACTTGTTAAGGAAATTTACTTTTAAAAAATCATCTTGTAATAAGGAAAATTACATAAAATTAATATATAGTAGTAATTTAATGGATGAAATTCCATATATAAGAAGGTGATGTTAGATTTTACAATAATTTAAAAAACAAATGGAATCAATACATTACCCAAATAATACAAAGAATGCACATGACATGAAGGGTGTACATAGATACTAATATATCTCATTAAAATAATAATTACATTCCAACCAATGATGAAATGGTTTGGAGGAAGGGGTAAAAATACCCTATTATAAGATAACTTTGTGTGAAGATTAAAGAACCAACCTAAAGGTTAAATATTAAAATATTACAATAGATTCACCTTTATAAGGTTTACAAGGGACAAAATGGCTATGAAATCATATAATACAAAATTTAATCATGGCATCAAGTGAATCTTAATACCACATACTTCAAAAATCCACCTAAGCTAGATTGGGAACTTAGAGAGAGACCATTATTAGTCATCCTTCATTAAGGGATAATCTCCTACTCCAATACTCTCTCACAATTGCACAAAAGGTACCATGGGCATGACTTTGGTAAATATATATATTTGTTTGCTCCATTTACATCACATAGACTAGATCAAGTATCCCATAGGAATAAATTATCACACATAGTACATCCAAATATCAAGAATCCCATAGGCATACAGAGATCATATATATTACATCCAAATCTCAATATGCTTGGTTTGTTGATGAAATATTAAATTGCACATAAACTTAATGATAATATGATTGTAAAATTGAAGAGTGATTGGAAATTCTTGAGGAATACCTATTGGCTCCAAAATTATGAGCATCCATTGAAGGTTCATGGTGGCCTCATTCATAGCACACTATTTAGCTTATATAAAAGATTAAGATATAGTGGATTGTAATTTATAACACAAAGATATTATGCTAGAACCAATTTAGAAAATACCCTATAGTGTAGAATCATTGGTTCAAATATTTGACCCAATCTGTATCTAAAAACCTATCAAAATTAAAGGTGCTTCAATTAAGTAGTGAATACCTATCTGGTATGTATTCTAATGTACATAAGAATTCACTTAGCCAATATCAAGTGATTATCATGTGGTGCTTGCATGTACCTATAACAATAGATGATAACAATGTAATATCTAGATAAATGTGAGTATGGTAGAGAAGACCTCACACAAGTGATCAATACAAAATAGTATCCACCAAAGGATTGGTGTAATATGCTTCTATGTTTAATATAGAAGCAAAGGGGTTTCAAGAAAACTTACAATCATCCATCCTAAAATGTTATATAAGATCAGGTCCGAGGTGTAGACCAATTGGTTCATCCAAACCCCATAAGGGTGACAGAGGTCCAAGGTTCAAATCTCGAGCCTTGCCAGACTGAACGCTTATCCCTTTCCTAGTGCTTTCAGTGACATAAAAGGTTTAAAATGACTGTGGCATGGCGGTTATAAGGGCAGACTACACAAAGATCTATGTGGTGGCTTCCAGGGCAGACAACGCAGAATACTGTAGCGGCCATAAAAGCTGGACAGGCTGCCCGGATTTGTGACGGCTACTGATTCCACCATGTTAAAAAAAAAATGGTTATATAAGATCCAAAGCATACTTAGGCTAAAAAATAGTGATTCCAAAAGATGATTGATTAGTTTGAATATCCAAAAATTAATGCAGAAGCCCCAAGTCTATCATCCCAAAAATATCATAAAATTGTGACTCTATTTTCTAAATCAAAGAAGATGAATAACCTGTAATGATAAGGTCATTAAACACAATCACCAATGTTTGACCATATTTATACTTTATGTAGACATCATTCCTTACTTCAAAACATTGGAACCCATAACCAAGAAAGAAGAAATGGATTTTCTCATAGTAAGGCTAAGGTGCTTTCTTAAGCCCATACAAGGACTTAGTCATATGAACCACCAAAGGGATTAGTCTATCATGATCAAAACTAAGAGTTATATATATATATATCCTCTTGAATCTCTCAATAAAGGAAGGAACTCTTGACATTCTTTTGATGTACCCTCCAACCATAAGAGGTAGCTATAGAATAAATGATTTAAACAAAATCCATCCAAGCAAAAAGGGCAAATGTCACTAAATACTCAATTCCCTCATTTTGAGAAAACCCTTTAGTAACAAGGCATACCTTATGCTTCTCCACTTGATCATTGGAAGTGTACTTAGTCTTATAGACCCATTTACACCCAACAACATTCTTCCCTTCTAGAAGAGGAACAAGCTTCCATGTTTGATTCTTCATCAAGGCACTCATATGCCACAAGCATAACATCTTCCACTCTAGGAAATCCTTAGCCTAGGAATAACTAATATTATCTCTAGAGAGTAGAGCCCAAGAAATATCCTTTTAATGATTCTCTTGAGAAATAATAGGTTGATCATCCTAAAGGAGAGTTTAAACCCACTTAGCTATTAGATTAACCATGGAATACTATGGCATGTACTATAGGGGAGCAACATAAAAATCCATACTTAAAGCATCCAAGTCAAAATATCCATCCACCTCAATATCCATAAAAGTTGCATAAGGATCAAGAGGATCAAGCTCATCTACTTGGGGATCCAAAACTAAAGGTGTTGGAGATGATGTTGCTAAAAGAGAAGATAATTCAAAAGAGTTAGCTAAATGATCTCCATAAGAATATGAAAAGGAACAACAAGAATGGTGTCAATAAGAAAATTTAAGGGAACATTTGAGACCATCAATGAAACTAAAGGAGAAGGATCCTTACCCAAATTAGTAGGGAAAGGACCTAAAGGAGCAATCAAAAGAACTTTATCAAAGATCATATCTCATTGAATGAGAACATCCTGCCTCTCAAAATCATAGAGTCAATAAGACTTGAAGGTATTAAAATACCCCACAAAAATAAATCAATGACACTTTGGTGTTTCCTTCTTCCAAGTATCTTTTGGAATATGGGTCTATGTTGGGGATCTAAAGATACAAAATCCAAATACATTAGGCTTATTTCTTGTCAATCTCTCAAGAGGATTCATACGTTGAACAACTCAAGATAGATTCCTATTGATGATATATATTGTACAAGTCATTATTTTCCCTCAAACCTTGGACTCCATATTCTTAGCATTTAGCCTATATTTATCCATCTTCATAGTAACCATATTATTTCACTTAGCCATCCCATTCTACTCTAGAGTATATGGATTTTTCTTTGAAAGTAATATGATGAAGAGTCAAAAAATAAATTACTCACATATTCACCTCCTCCATCTATTCTCAAGCACTTGATATTCCTCTTGAACTAAATATCTACAAGTTCCTTGGATTCCTTAAGCTTCCCAAAAGTCGTATATTTACTACAAATGGTGTACAACAACATGTAGTGAGAGAAATCATCAATGGAAGTAAGAAATTACTTATTCCTAGAAAGAGATGGTACCCTTATGAGTCCACAAATATCATTATGAATGAACTCTAAGGGTCATGTAGCATTTCTAGAAATATCTTTTGGAAAGGGCTCTCAATGATGATTCTCTAAAATACATCCCTCATAGACACCATAAGGAAGAGAGGTAAGAAGAAAACCAATAATTTTGACTCATGTCTCTTAAGGATTTATAGCTAATATACCCAAGTTTATGGTGACATCCTTGAGTAGCATAAAATACCCATGCCACCATAGCCACAAACTCTTTCTTCTTAGAGTATGAAGAAGATGGAGTTGTACGATCACCAATCTTATATAATCATAATATCCTAAGGCAACTATCATGAAATCATCATCAATGTCCTTGATCACCCAATATTGATTTACCCAAAACTCCACCTTATTATTAGTATAAGTGATGCAATAAATAGATAGAATACTAGGACCCACACCAAGACCATCAAATACCTCATTAAATGAAGAGGATTCAACTATTATTTCACCACATCTCACCATCCATATAGAGGAATCATCCCTAGTGATCACATTATCTCTAGAATATTGTTTGGTATAGTCAAGCTAGAGATAAATATGCTTAGTCATGTGTCAATTTGACCCTAAATGTATAATCCACTCATAAAAATAAGTGTATATCTAATATTCTAAATGAACATCTACATTATCCAATGATATTTTATCATCATTGTTGTCCTCACCCTAAGCATCGAAGAGAAGCATTAACACCCCCCTTTGTGTTGCCCCTTTAAGCTTCTAATATAAAACCTACATAACATTTTCATGTGTCCTTCCTTCTTATAGAAAAAGCAAACAATATTCTTAACAACTCAAAGATAAATCATGCTAGTAGTCTCCTCCTTTATCTTAGTAGGACCAATGGCTAAAGAGACCTCATCGTCATATCTGAGCAATTCCTTACTTTAGAACCAAGCTTCAATATTGATTTTTTAGGTGGGATAATTGGGTCTATTTAGCAAGGTTACATACTTATCCATTATTTTCTTCCTAAAAATAGTATTTGACTTACATTTATGATCAATAACAATATTTCCAATGTAGATATCTTGAAAAACTATGCAATTTGAAGAAAAAGGATCAAAATTATTTTGTATATAAAAGTTATGTCCCCCAAAATTTGGCCCTAAAATCGTATAAAATACCTTCAAAACTTTTGAATAAATTCAAAAAATTATTTCTACCTTCAGTGACTTGGATATTATCATGTGTCATTGATTGAATAGTTGAGTGGGTTCCAACTATGTGCTTACTAGATAAAGGAGCAAAGAATTATTTATTGCCAAGTGGTGTTTTTCCATGCAAGAGGGTGCTTGTTAGCTTTTGATGAGTATATGATATAATAAATGCAACCACAAGATGCAAGATAAGCAAGATATGATATCTATATGATAATGGCACTATAATATGCAGGAAAATAAAGAGATAAACTTTTGCAATAACTCAGAAACATGACATTAATTAAATCTTACAAAAATAGTACAATGTAGTATAATGGAGGACATGAACGCTCCATAAACTATTTTTAAAGGAACTATATTATAAACCTCTACCAATATATACTATGCACTCTCTATATTCTCTCCTCTCTATTTCATGTACTATAAAGCCTTTATATAGGAAGATAGGTTCCTTGGACCTTACTCTACCTTTGAATGTATCCTATGACTCATGTATGTGTGGACTACATGCACATTTACATCATTGCACATTCTGACACTTGTGTATTTATTACATGCTAAAGTAACTACTTAACTTTAAAGTAAACTCCTACTCTAGTAATGTACCAAAGTTGGTACATTGATATGTACCCAATAATGTAATATATTCTCTAACAGTGCTATTGGGATCTTGACTATGCAAGCCACTAGACAAGGTATCAATGAACTAGAGCATACCATCTATCACCTTTTGGTGCCTCTCAAAATCTATAATTTGCCATGTTTATTAATGACTATGCGAGCACTAGAACATGTGGTTTAATGAGTTGGTAAAATATGACTGATTGAACCTATTTTATATCTATAATTTGACATTCATTCCACTACATTGGTCATCTCCACATCATCATTCACCATGTTAGCAGATAACATATCATCAAGAGCCAAGTAATAGGTGCCACATCATTAGGGATGATATCAACAAGCACTATGTCAAAGAAGGGTGCGACATCATCATGTGCCATCTCATATAGTGTGACATCATCATGCATCGTGTCAAGGAAATGACTGACACCATAAAGATTATTATCCTAAAAATATGCATGATATTTGTACCTTGGACCTTCTATATCCCAAGGACTAGAGTCCATCCCTCTAGCTGCAATGCCATAAGTGCTTATTCAAAATTTTAAAAATAGGAAGGGAAGAAATAAATCTTTTGACACAATGAATCACACACTTAGAAATGAAATGATAAAAAGTGTTTAATTGGAATTATACCTAAAATTTTATAAAGAATCATAAACATTAAAAAATCATCCATATCTATCATAGTTTACACTACACAACCATTTTCTTGGACACAACCTATTAAGCCATCATGTATTTCCAATGTAGGAAAAAAGTTGGTAAACTATTTTAGCAACTTTATCAAGTGGCTTGATGTAGACGCCCAATTTTTATGCACCATCAAAGTAAAAGATATTAAATATCAACAAATAAACAATCAACTCAAACCCAATAATTTGGACATCATTTTCAACCCTTGTCAAATTTACCACTCACTATAAAAAATGCCAGTGAATAATTTGACACTCAATTACAATTTTTCAAAAGGTTGTTTTTTAGCTCCCAAACCAATCAAACTAACCTTTGGTCAAAATCACCAATAAATGTCAAAAACGCTAGTGGAAAATTTTCCAAAATCGCTAAAATATTTTGGCATGTGCTAGAGGCACATGAATTCATTCACCCCACTATCTCCTCTATCCTCACATGCTCCAAAAATGAACTAGGACTACACATTCAAAAAAAATTAAGGGCATCTCAACCAATTTTCCCTCTTAATACCCCCTCAAAAAACCTATAAATGTAGCTCTTAGGGTAAGAGTTTCATAATCAATTCTAAGATAGGAATGCTTTTCTAAAAACTCTCTTATATTTTCTTTCATTTGTACCTCTCATCTCTTAATTTGAGCATCTTCATCAAGCTACTTTGGGGCAATTCAAGCAAGGCAAGAAGAGGGATTGAGGCAAGGAGAAGCATCTTGGGGCAAGGAGGAGCTCTTGCTAGGTTGTATAACTCCTAGCTCCTCTTTCCTTCCATTCTCTTGTTCTCATTCATGCATTTTTCTCTTATATTTTCAACCTTTCTAACTTGGATTTTATATTTCTAGTCATTAATTCTCTCTTATTGCTCATTTCATATTACTAACACTCTCTTGTAGGCCATTTTAAGCTTACTTGAATTCATTTCTTTTATCTATAGCTACTAATCTCTTTCTATGCATGATTAGCATTTCTAACATATGTTTGCGGCTACTCCATGTTTATTTACCTTCATATTCCTTCATTTACAATATTTTCTTTTCATTTATAAGCACTTTCTTCTTCATTATTGCATACTAACCTCTTTTACTTGTTGTATCCATGCATATCAATCATTGATTTCTCTTATTTTGTAGGTATTTACTTCTATTTTTTCTAACTCATCTTCATTTGCAGGATTAAACTTTTTGTGGCTTAGTTTAATGCTCATTCCTATATTTTTTCAAGTTCATATTTACTATTTTCATTTCATTTCATGCTCATGTTGTTTACCATTTCATGTAATCTAGATTAATTCTTTATTTCATGTTCTTTATTTCAAGTTAGCATTACTTGTTGCATTCCTCTTTCATTCTCCCTCCACATGCAAGTCTTCTCTACTCCTTATCTCATATAAGAGAGAATTGGGGTCTCTACTATAGCTTCCACCTCCAATAGAGGTTTAAAACCTTGTTGGCTCACCCCCTTCATTCCTCTTTGCAAAATTCATAAAATTTGCTCATCCTCTCAAAACTCTACAAAATCATAGTCAATAGATCTTAGGAATCCATCATTCCATCCCTCTTTGATCCCATACCAAATTGACTCAAAAAAACTTCAAATTTTGACCTAAAACTTAGTCAGCCCCATCTTAGATCAAAATAACCACTCCCTATAGTTATTAGTGAATTTGACTCTCTAGAAATACACAGAGTAAAAATTTCAATGTCTACCAAAATCACCACTAGAAAATTTACCACTCAATGGAAAATTTGATAGACCCTGCATCCATTTCAAAAGGAGGCCAAATCATACTCAACATTGCTTTAACAAGGGGTTTTATCAACTAGGAAGGTAGTCTATCACCTCTTTGCAATTATACAAACCCCCAAAATTAGAATCCCTAATTTTGTCCTCTTTTTGCAGTGCCAAAAATGTCAGTGGAAAATTTGATAGCCAATAGCAAATTTGATTAGGCATCGATTCAAGTAATCTTGCCACATGGCACCTCCCTACTTGTTGTAATTTCATTTTTTTTAGTTTTCAGCTCTTTTTTTTCTCATTAATTGACTATTTAAATCATATTTATTTTGGAAAAATCAAATAATATTTAGCATATATACTTTCATTTCAAAATGCACTTAGGCAAAAATCAAAATCATATAGTTTGCATTCTAGGATAGCTTGTTTGTTGCATATTTCTCTTGTTGCCCATAAAAGAAAAATTTCTTTAGCATAAGCATCATTCAAAATAAAAAAGCATATTAGGTTAGCTCTTGTATTCTTGCATTTTGTGTGTTTATACTTAGCATGCATTTTAGGTGATCTTTACTTTAGGTTTGAACACATTTTATCTTGTTAAGGCTTGATAAAGAGTTAGATTAGCAATCCAAAACCTTAGGTGTTTGTTGAATAAACCTATTAAAAACTGTCAAGCATAACATCAACAATACTCTTGGACACCTTGTTTTATAAATGAAGTAGAGCCTACTCACATTGAATATTCTCATATCATTGAGGTCTCCTTTGGAAAGAGACCCTTGAGAGGGAAAGCAATAATTCCAATGAATTCCCCCCACATGCAAGCAAGGCATTTTTAGGACCCTACACTTGAATGTCTTTGCTATGCACAAAAGTCTCCCATGACATCTTTGGCATACAAGGGCTTCTATAAAATATTCAATCTATTTTCCTTCTTTAACAATCTTACAAATTGTCCTCTCATTTGTGTTTCATATGGACCAAAATAAATTTAAAGAGAAAAGGAATTAGTTTTTTTGAATCTATAAACTACAAATGCGGTTTTCAATTGCCTCGAAGAACTCAATCTGGTGATTAGGATGTCTATCTGGTCAAGGTAAACAAATAATGAATTGATTGTCTAAGAGGAACTTGTCAATGAATATTCCTTTTGAAACAAATTTATTACAATCTAATAAGATCCTTGTGAACCAAATCCACCTAGTTTTTTGGCAAGCAAAACATTAAAATAAACTACTAGTGATACATACAACTTCCACTAACTACTTTTAAAAAATATTGTGCCTTGGAATTGGCATAGAAGAAAAATTATTGTAGACAAGCAATCAAGTAGTGGAGATTCACATCTAGTCTAACACTATATTGGATTTTGTAATAATTTTTAGAGAAAATAGAATCAACACATTACCTAGATAAGTCAAAAACTCACATAAATAATACATACTATATGAAGGATATTCATGGATACTAAAATATATCATTAAAATTATAGAATTACACTCCAACCAATGATGGAATGGTTGGGAGAAAAGGTTATAAGTACTCTATTATAAGAGACCTTTAGGTCATGGTTAGAGAACCATCATTTAGGGTAAATATGAAAATATTACAATAAATTATCCTTTAAAAAATGTACAAGGGTCCAAAGGGCTATACAAGCAAATATCATATAAAAGTTAATCATTTTCTCAAGTGAATCTTAAGACCACATATTTCAACATGTGATAGTGGATGAGACAATTGGTTTAATTAATTGATTTTTGTCATAGTACATAACACAAAAAACTGACATGATATTTATAATGACAATAATTAGGGGTCATGGTGTTCATGTTTGCCATGGGCAATTATCAAGGGAGTCAAACCTGAGTTTTTGTTGGAAGGGAACAAAGTGGGTTCATATTAGGTTTATTGGATAAATTTATGTAATTTATTTTTACTTTGAAGGAATGCAAGTGTAATAGAGTGAGGAATGAATCATTATTAGTCAATACACCCTTGTAATCATAATTTCTAGGGGTTTTCTAATAATAGTTATTTTTGGACTTTGAAAATTTATGATCTTGATGAAATTCAAAATGGTAGTAGTTAATCTCATGATTGAGTGAGTTGCAAACCTTTGGATATAGCTTGATATTAATTAATTTATTTAGTAAGTGTGATGAATTTGTTAGAAACACCAAATAGAAAGATTTTCTACAATGCTCAATAATATTTTTATCTTATTGGAATTCTTCCTTTCAATACCTACCTCCATCATGGTAATCATGGCATCTACTACATATCTCAATAGCTTTTATGGTTTAGTAGTGTAATGACCCACAAACTCAACCCAAAAAAAGAGCTAATTTTTTATTCATTTTGATTTTACAAGGATTAACTCACAAAGAAGACCCAATATTTTTATCAGTATAAGGCATAACCACTTTTGAGTTCATTGTCACTGTAGACAACACTCAAGTGGATGGGAATGGCCAACTTCTCATAATTCTTAGGGTTCACTTTTCTAATATCACCACCATTATAAAAGATACCATTATGGGTTCCCCCATTTATCATACAGTCACCACTTGTATAGGAACTTGACCATGACATATGGATTACCCTTTAAGGCCTATAATACTTAAAGGTCATACCTTTTCCCCAACCCTACATACTATCCATTATGTAGGATTACTATGGCATGATGCCTTAGTGATTAGTTAATTCCATCTACCCATGGACCTAGCTATGACCACTACCACTCCCTTATAATGATTATGGTCACACTTGCCCACCCGGAAGGTACCACCACTATACTCCCCTATGGATGATTTGGTGGATTATCCCATACTAATCCACCTCACCTCTTGCCCTAGCCTTGTCTCCAAGTTTATCATTCATTATTCCCTAGTTGCATTGTCTACCTACCACTCACTAGGATTGGGTACAACTTGACTCTAGGATTTACTAATATAGCGCTAATAACATACCAAAAAATAACCCCCTTTCCAAAAAAACCATTATGACCATCTCTCTAAAAGAAATAGAGTATTATATTAAATCAAAATCAAATTTAATATAATATAATGCTAAGGAATAAGAATTTATGCAATATAGAAGAATCATTCCAAATTCCATACTAACATTATCTTACCATTGATAAAGAATATTTTGCTACTACTTCCACTATACTACTAGGAAATTACATAAATGCTTAGCTCTCATATAAGCAAGTAAAGCAACATTCAAATTACAAATTTTTGACTACTTTCTTTAATTTTCCTTCAACATATAATAATTACAAAACATCTTCCTTGTTATCAATAACTATTTCCAATATCTACATGAAGGAGCGAATCAACATGTAGAATATTTATAACCATCAACTTCAATAACACAAATATTTCATTTTACCAATAATTATTTATTTCTAGGGAATTTAGCATAAGAAAATACATTATTTCATCTTTCATTCTTGAAACTATCTCAAGATAATATAACAAACATAAAAAAGCTTATAAGACAACTATTCCTTCATCATAATCGTATAGCATATCTTCTACACAAGATACTTTTCAAGTAATTCCTTATCTCCAAATACAATATCACATTTCAATATATAAATGGTCCCTAGTCTCATCTTTTTTTAAGGTCTTTCACTTGATAGGTCCTCTCCAATGTAACTTTGAAGAAATTTTAGGGATTAGGATAGTTGTTGAATGCATATGCAAGCCTAACATACACTATGCAACAATATTCAACAATGCATTAAAACAAAATCATGCAAGTCAATGCAAGTTTGAGAGAATCCCATACTTCCCCTGATTATGGATTCCTTAGCTACTCAATCCTCATCCATCTCTTGGAAGCTTATTATTTAATCCTTAAAATAATAGCTTCACAATACATTATTCCATTCAAATAAATGTATCAATCCTTAAATGGAAAATTACTTTGCTAATAAAATTTATTTAATCCTTATTTTTCATGAAATATTATTGACTATCAATCAACACATTATTTAATCAATATTAATAAGATCAAAACCCTACAATATTAATTAATAGTTGCATCCCTATGCTTTAACCAAAACTATTAATTAATTGCATACTTAATAAATTTAATATTGATAAATAAACAAACATTTTATTTAATCAATACTAAAAATCATTCCATATTAATCAATAGCTTCATTCCTATACCTTAATAAATTACTTGATTTATGTAATACTATTGACAGTTAAAGAAACACATTCTTTAATCATAAAACAAAGGTATCCATAGCTTCATCCCTGTGACAAATTATTATTTAACTACATAATAAATAAATTAAAACATTATTTTTTTTATTAGGTAGAAAAAAGGGGTTTGAAAGGGTCCTCGAACCTTTTACAAATTTACAAACCAGACCAACAAAGTAACCCTAATAACATCCAATAAAAATAGTAGAGCATAGGGGAAGGCCTAGCCTACAATAGAAACATGGGAGAAATGACTAATAACAAACACACAAATAGAACATGACAACAAAGAACCAAAGACAAAACCCACCTATTCCAGATACAACAAGAACAAAGTAAACTAAGAAACTGAGAATCATAACACCAAATAAGATAACATAATTAGTTATCATTGATGTGGAAAATATCATTTCTTACCAAGTAAATAAGTTCTTATGGGAAATTCTCTAACCAGGTAAACATACCTTCATTTTGAACTCCAAGATTGGCAAGGAAATTTGCAACCTTGTTACCTTCCCTATAAATATACTTACTTTGGTAGTTCACAAATTTTCTTAGGATTATTTTTTATTCATCCATATAATTACCAATATTCCAGTTGGGTGAAGCATGTTCAGTGAGGACATTGATAATGTATAAATAATTCCCTTCTATAATAATCTTATCATCCCCCATTGATTCAAGGAGGGATAAACCTTAGAAGAGGACCATGACCTCTATGAAATTGTTGGTTTGGTGACCAAGGTTCTTATCAAAGGCTAGAACACTTTCTAGCATTGGAGTTTCTAATTAACCCTCTAGCTCTAACAATCCTTATATTTCCTTTGGATGCTTTATAAAAATTCAATTTAAGCCAGTCTAAAAGAAGAGAGCTCCATTTGGTTTGTAGCCTACTCAAGCCAACATGAAGGGGACCAGGGACCCCAATGTGTAACCCTAGGCTAGCAGAGAGAGAAGCCTTAAAAGAGAGAACATTAGAGGGGAAAAGAGATAGTTGAGATGTTTTCAACTACAATGCTAAAAAAATTTAATCCCATAGAGGAGGTGTTCGAAGAACGGTATTTAAATGCCCTATAGTTCCTTTTTTTCCAAACCCCCAAAAGAAATAAGAGAGGTAGGCTTCCATAGTATACAAAATTTAGGGCTAAGAAAGGGAGAAAAGGACTAATGATAGAGAATAAGGGACCACCCAACTGACTCCCAAGGTTGAAAGAAGAAAGGAAAGTATATCCGAGGAGAAGGAACATTCAAAAAGGAGATGTTGAGTGTTTTTCTTATGAGCCCTACACAGATAACTCCAGTAAGAAATGACCATTCCTCTTTTCTTAAGATTCTACAAAGAAAGAATTTTTTTTGGAGGGCAAGCCAAAGAAAAAGTTAACTTTGGGGGTAATTTCCTTGAACCAGATTGAATTGCAAGGGAACTAGCATGCATTCTCATCATCAGCAAGGTAGTAGGTAGACTTGAGCGAAAAGGTGCCTCTCCTATTTTTTCTATATTAACGATTCTACACAAATGGAGTTCTTGAAAACCTAATTTATTATTGTGATACAATGGGTTTGCAAGGGAATCTCCACTCCTTGAGTTAGGATAAACCTCAGAATATCTTTCCATTTCTTAATACCATCGACTTCTTCAATATAGTCTGCCACTTTGGGAATAAAGTACTAAGAATATTTGGGTCTTAAGATAGCAAAATAAGGAATGCCCGTGAGAGGCACATCCTCAAGCCATGGGTCTTCCCAGAAGTCAATACTCTCTCTATTGCCTAATCTTCATTTAAGACCTTTTTGAAGAAGATTTATTGTTGTAACAATGTTGCTCCAAAATCAAGTGGTATTAGCTCAACTGGTTATATTCCTCAACATTTCAAGGAGGAGACCTAAGTTTGAATCTTGCCAAACGATACATGGATAATATCCAAGTTTTATTGTAATACCATTATGTGGTGATGATGTAATACGGGTGGGGCCTATTTCAATCCCATATAACACATTAAAAAAACAATGTTTTTCCAAAATATCAAGCCATGCAAGGGGTTTTTATCTTCCATGAAGCTTAATCCCCTATTTAAGTATTTAACGAAGACAATTTGGGTCCATTCATTGTTTTCTTAAGAAACAAGTCTCTAGATCTGTTTCACCAATAAATCTTTGTTCATATGTTTAATATTTCTCAACCCAAGGACTCTTACACTTTTCTTGGAATACACCTAGTCCCAAGAAATGAGATGGAATCTCTTTTTATCCTTTGTCCCCGACCAAAGAAAGGTTTTCTAAAATTGTTCTAATTTTTGAACGATTTTTCGTAGGATTTTAAAAATAGAAATAAAGTATATTGGTAGGATTTTAAGGGTATATTTGACCAGCTAGACCTTTCCTACATGACTTAGAAGTTCTCCCTTCCATCCTACCAAAGTTTTTTGCACCCTTTCCAAAAGTAGATTCTATAATTCTTCTTTGATCCTTCTTTTAAACAAAGGTAGCCCTAAGTAAATAGAGGATAATTCAGCAATGGTACATCCTATGATTCTAGCAATAGCTCTTTGCCTATTAGGAGGGTTATTAAGAAAAATCAACTTACTTTTTAGAAAGTTAATTTATTGCCCAACATCTAGCTCATAGTCTTCAGCATTAATTAATAGTCTCATTTCTAAGGCTTACTAAAAATATTAATTAATAGCATAACTAATATGTTATCAAGATAAAAATCCATTAAGGTGAAGAAAATGATTTTGCTTCTAAAGAATGAGGACACTATCATACCGCCCCGTGTAGAGACAAACATTTTTTTAAAATCCATGAATAATAATAATATCAATTTCCAAACTCCAATTAATACTATCTAATATTCAAGATAGATAAAAATATTTAATAGTGGAAATTCAGTATAACAACTTCATTATTTAAATAATAAGCACATGAAAAGTTTCAATCAAGATACCGCATCCAAAAATATGTAGAAAGGTAATCATGTGAACATTATAATTACATTATACATTGCAGAGAATTCATCACTCAAACCAAGGCCAACCACCAAGCTTTCAAAACAATTTATATTAATGTAAGGAGTAGTTGGTCAGATTTTATGAAGGTTAAGGCCCAAGGAAATAACTTAACCAAAACCAGACAACCCAAAAGTTAAACAATGCTAAAAAAAATTATCGGCTTTTGATTTACAATGGAGGAAATGATAAGAATATCTCTAACATCTAAAATATAAAGAATTAAAAGCAAATGATTATGAAATTTGGTTTAATCAAGCAAAACTCAATTAAAGAGAACTTCCCCACCATTAGGTTTGGTAACAAAGACTTCAAAAGCTTAATGTTTAGAATAGAGACTATGCAATCTACCTAAAGGAGAACGTTGATGAGCACCAGAATTGCTCATTTTTTGTATAAGTTTTGATGGGTGTTGTGTGGCATTATTAACACTAGAATTGTCTTTTTATGTAATTATTACATACATTTAATAGAAATTGATGTATTATGCTTGACTGGTTTTTTTTAGTGGAAATTATATGTAGATGCAGTTTTTGTTCCTTTTTTGCACTTTTTAGTCAAGGTCCCACATGGACCTAGCACTGGACAACAATTTTAATGCATTTAAGGAAAGTACGGGTGGTTGAAAGAATGATAGTAGCACTAGAAAAGGTATCCAAATTCACTAATGCATGGTGTTTGTATTCCAACCAAAGGTCGAAAGGTACTTGTCTTCCAGTGACAAAAAGGCGCCTATCTTCCAGCAATAGGAAGGCACCTATCTTCCAGAAACAGTGAGCACCTATCTTCCAGTGATAGGGAGGCACCTACCTTTTGATGATAGAACTAAGTGTCGATGATCAAAAAGAGATAACTTTTAGTGAATGAGAAAGGGCTATTTATGGTGCCTTTATTTCGGTGATAGGTTGGAAAGGTACCTGTATTCTAGTGATAGGCCAATCAACACTTATACCTGGTAGAATAAAGTACGCATTGACTATGTAATTTGAATACCATGCATAAAATTAGATGAATATTATTGTGAAAGCATAGGGAGTACTATGGTTATCCTGAAATGTTTAACTTTAGTGTGACCTCTCTTTTATTTAGACAACTAATTAATTCATGCACAAACCATCGTAGTGAATCGCGTCAAGTTGATTAAAATTAGACACACCTATTTTTGTAATAGGGGATGGTCACATTCTGTATAAAACGTAGGCCACCCTTGGAATAAAGAATCCTAATTTTTACCGCAAATTGTATTTTGTACTGCATTTAATAAAATCTCGAGTTCTTTCATTTGCGTGTTTGGAAGAGTGGTTGCATGAATTAGTTGGGTGGATGGTTGTGGGAGCTTGGGCCCACTCTAGGAAGTAATCCTCCCCTGTTTTGCTTTCATTTATTTTTCTTATTTTTATTTATTTCTGTATTTTTCTTGCTTTATTTTATTTCTGCAATTTCTTGCTTTAATTTATTTCTACAAGTGTGTTTAAATTTCTGCATTTTGATTTTAGTTGTGTGTTTAAAATTCCTACAATTTCCTTTCAATCATGTGTTTGATAATGATAGTTTAAATTACTTTTCTTGCAGTTTTAGTTAGATTTTAAATTCTTGCATTTTAATTGTTGGTTTGGATAAAAGGAACTACATGAATAAACACCACACCCCCCAAACCAAGTGACACATAGGACTCATATCCCAAATACTACAAGCATATATTGTGCATCGATACTCAACAAGTTTACGAACTCCTAGATTGATAAAATTAAATGGAAGAAAATTTCTTATTTTTAGAAACACCATTTTTTGCTCACCATTTTGGCATCATTGTCGGGGAGTGCCAACTATAGTATTACCTGTAGGTCAGCCAACTTGAACTTAGTCATTCAGACTATCTTACCCATAGGTTTTTAACCTGATAATGTATGAGTCCACCAAGATTAAGAGGATCAAATGATCATTTTCTTAAAAGCAAAAATATCACTCCACAAATACCTAAAAATCCTTCTGAAGTTCCTTCTAAAACATCTGGAACAAATCCCAAAACTGAGATACCATCTCCTCCAGTGGTACATTGGTGTAGTCACCCAATATTTGAACAAAGTTCTTCTCACCATTTAAGGTAAACATATTTTGATGGAGGACTAGTTTTAGACCTTGGTTTAGGACATCTATTTGAAATAACCCAATTCGAGGAGGATTTATTGAATATTCAACAGTGGAAAGTAGTTGAAGATGGAACCATTTCAAATATTGACTTAGGAATATTGTTAGAAGATAAAAGAAATGAGTGTGAAGCTTTGAAAGCTTCCTTGGAAGTAGTAGGTGTAGAACCTACATCACCTAAAAATATGGTTGATAATGAAGAAGCTTCAACTAGCTTTGACTTTCCAATTGAGGAAGCAAGAGGAGAAACCAAGATGAAACACATATCTCCTGCTCATCTTCCCACCTTTAGAGGACTTCCAACTGAGGACCCTAACCTATTCCTTTTTAAATTTGATGTACTATGCAGGTCAGTGGACTACAAATTAGATGCCCAAAAGCTGAAATTATTTCCCTCTACACTAGATGATTCAGCACTACATTGGTTCATCAGTTTAGGGAACAAACACATTGCTACCTAGGAGGATATGAAAAAAATATTCCTAGACCAATACCAAAACTTTGGTAGGGCATGATATGCTAGGGAATAAGTCCTTGATATGTCCCAAAGAGAGGAAGAATCATTGGAATATTATTGGGATAGATTTAACTTCAATCTTGCAAAGATCACCCCATGCAAAGTTGGGTGAGAAGTCCTTAAGAAGCATATTCTTAAGGGGTCTCACAAATGAGTCCTTAGAAGATTTGAATTTGTTATTGGGAGGTGATATTTACCAATATCAAATGTCATATATCCAAAAATTATGTCAAAATTATTCACGAAGAAAAGGTAAACCCACCAATCGAGTCACAAAAACCACAACCTTCATAACTAAGGTAAAAATAGGTAATATGTTGGATGATATGAAGAGTGATATGTTATCATCTCTCACACTTCAATTAGATACACTCCTACTTCAGAAAAATGAAGTAGGAAACTAAAGTAGCACTAGCCTTCTTTTACCCAAAATGTAGGAGAAAACATCCTAAAAATGAGTGTCCAAAAAATAAAGTAAGAGTGTGTGCCATTTGTCAATAGGATCATAAAACGAGGTTGTGCCCACAAATAGCAAACATAAAAGAAGAACTTGAAGTAGAAAAAATCTATTTTATGGGTAACAGGAGAAATTGGCAATAGTTTCCTTCTAGAAATAATATGCCAAGAGGAGTACCACCTTATGGGAGAGCCAATTATATGAACCAAGGTCAGACTCAACCACCCAACATGGGATGGTGGGGTCAACCCCCTTGGATGAATACCACCCAAGGGTCTACTCCTTACACCCCTTATCCATGGATGCCTTATTAGCAAGCTGGAACATAGTGGAGGAATCATAATGCATGGACTTCACCTCCACAAAATACAACTCAAGCCCCATTGTAGCCTAGTTTATCGACACCTCCTACTTCTAGGCCAAATCAGCTACCTACACAACCAACTCTAAATCCGAACAACAAGATAAATCAACCCACCTATCAGGTAGACACGAAGATGTTTTCCATGTATCATATTAGAGTAGATTGCAATCTTGTACAACTTAGATCAGGTAGGCAATTAGGAGTAGATCCAACTCCTCCTATAGTGGAGGAAGAGGATGTAGAATTAGAGGTAGAAGAACAACCACCTTTGATAGAAGAGGTGGAAGAAAATAAAACTACTAAAAACACAAAAATGAAGGGGTTCCACCCTTCCTGAAGAGATTACAAGAACCCAGAAAGCCAATGCAACTAGAATTTGATATTATGGAAGGCTTAAAAAACTTGATAGTCATGATTCCCCTTTATCAGGCCATTAGAGATGTTCCAATCTACACGAAGGCCATTAGAGAATTATGTTTGAAAAAAATAGGAAGAAAACCATCAAAAGTAGTTAATGTGGTAGGTCAGTTGGTTGATCTCATGTTAGGAAACACCTACCATCCCAAGTACTCTGATCCAGGAAGCCCAATGTTAACAGTTCAAATTGTAAGCTTATAGTTACCCAACACATTAGTAGATCTAGGAGCTACCATAAATGTCATGCCCCAAGAAACCATGCAAAAGTTGTAACTCACAAATATGAGGTCAACCAAAATAGTGCTCCAATTGGTTGATCGATCTACAGTACTCCCAGAGGGAATGTTGGAAGATGTTGTTGTAATAGTAGATGCATGGGAGTATCCAGAATATTTTCTAGTGTTGCAATCTAGATCTGGATTGGGTGGTTATCCACTTATATTAGGCCGACCTTGGCTGGCCATAATTGATGCTTATATAAGTTGCAGGATAGGACAAATGATGATCTCAGATGGATAGAATATTAAAAACTTAATCATTTATCCACTTGCACAATCCACTAATTTGTTGGGAGAACCAAATTGTGAAGTCTTAAATATTGATACCTTGCCAATGCTTCAACCAATAATGGCTCTAGATGAGATAGAGGATGACACCGATGAAGATCAATTCATAACACACTTTTTCCAAGGAGAATCCTCACATCCTCCTCTAGAATCCCCAATTGTAGGCAGCAAGGAGAATCATGTCAAATAGATAGAGGTAGCACCTAGCAGATTATTGAACATTGACAATGAGTTGTCAACTGTTCAAGAGGACAAATTGAAGGAAATACTAGTCAAACATCAAATTGCTTTTGTATGGGATTACAAAGACATGAGGGGGATTGCACCTAAAGTCTACATGCATAGAATATATTTGGAAGATGATGTAAGACCGATAAGACAACCCCAAAGAAGAATGAATCCAACAATGAAAGAAATTGTCAAAGTTGAATTACAAAAACTTTTGTCATTTGGATTTATTTATCCTATATCGGATAGTCAATGGGTATCACCTTTAGTGGTGGTGCCTAATAAAAATGGCAAGTGGTGCATTTGTGTTGATTATAGGATGTTAAATAAAGCCACTAGGAAAGACCATTTCCCCTACCCTTTATTGACCAAGTCCTCGACACCTTGGCAGGATGGAAATATTTTTTGTTCCTAGATGGGTTTAGTGGATATAACCAAATTCAAATAGGGGATGAAGACCAGGAAAAAACCATGTTTACCTATCCATGGGGGACTTTTGCTTACCGAGTCTTACCATTTGGGTTATGTAACACACCTACCACTTTCCAACGAGTGGTGCTTAGTATATTTTTAGACATGGTGGGTGAAACTATGGAAGTTTACATGGATGACTTCACCATTTACGATGAAACTTTTGAAGAAGCCATAGGTAACCTAGAGAAAGCACTCCAGCATTGCCAAGAAACCAACCTATCCCTCAGTAATGAAAAGTGCTTTATGTTGATGCAAGAGGGGATAGTGTTAGGACATCATATCTCTACCACAGGGATTAAGGTTGACAATAAAAAAATTAAGGTAATTAAAAATCTACCTACTCCCCAAACCATGAGAGATGTCCATAGTTTCCTAGGCTCCACTGGATATTACAGGTGGTTTATTCAAGACTTTAGTAAAACCGCAAAACCTTTGCATAACTTGTTGACTAAGGATGTCAAATTTGTTTGGACCAGTGAGTGTGAGCAAGCATTTCAAGCTTTGAAGGAAAAACTAACAATTGCCCCTATGTTGAGAGGTCCTAATTGGACTCTCCCCTTCCACATCTATGTAGATGCATCTAGTAATGCTATAGGGGTAGCATTAGGGTAGGATAATGGAAATGAATTATATGCTATTTACTATGTCAGTAAAAATCTCTCAGGTGTTGAGCTCAACTACACTGTTACGGAGAAAGAGTTCCTTGTAGTAGTGCATGCTATAAACAAATTCTACCACTACATCACAGGCTACAAAATATTTGTGCACATTGATCACACAACTATCAGATATCTCATGAATAAGTCGATGGTGAGTGGTAAAATTATTATATGGCTTCTAATTTTGTAGGAATTTGATGTAACTATTGTTGACAAACCCAACAAGGACAATGTAGTTGCAGATTTTCTTTCCAAGTTAGTCACTCAGGATAACAATGCCACTGAAGACCAATTTTTGGATGAGCATCTCTTTGCTCTTGATGAAAAAGTACCATGGTATGTGGATATGGCTAATTACTTAGCCATCGGTAAGATATCTCCTACACTCTCACCCCGAGAAGCTCAAACTTTAATTGAGAAGAGTGCAACCTTCTCATGGGTTGACGGATGCTTGTTTAAAATTGAGATCGATCAAATCATGCGTAGATGTGTTGCAAAAAATGAAACTGTAGAAATCCTAAAAGCTTACCACGATGAACCTTGTGGGGGATATTTTGTAGGTAAGAGAACTGCATTTAAAATATTGTAGGTTAGATATTACTAGCCTTCATTATTTAAATATGTAGTTAAACATGTCAGCTAGTGTGACCAATGTCAGAGGATGGGTAGACCAACTCTCCGAGATGAGATGCCACTCCAACCCCATGTGCATATTGAACCATTCAAAAAATGGGGAATGGATTTTTTTGGCCCAATCAATCCATAGTCCAGTAGAAAAAGGTATATTTTAGTTTGTACTGACTATGTGACTAAGTGGGTTGAAGTGTAGGCACTATAGAATGCAAAGGAAGACACTGTAGCAAGATTCTTGTATGAATTCATATTCACCAGATTTGGTGTTCCTAGAGAAATCACCACTGACCAGGGAGCCTAGTTTACCTTGAAGTTGATATAGGAATTGATGAAGTAGTATCAAATCCGACACAATAAGACCACCCCCTATCATCCGCAAGTGAATGGGTAGGTGGAGGTCACAAATTGGGAGTTGGAGAACATCCTCACTAAAACTATGCAGCAACACAAGAAGGACTGGGCAAGCCACCTATTAGAGGTAGTATGGGCATATCACACTACCTGGAAGACTACTACGGGATTCACACCATTCCAATTGGTGTATGGAAAAAATGCCATGATGCCCATCGAGTTTGAAATCAAAACCCTATGGACTACTGTAGAGCTGAACCTAAATTTAGATGTCGCACAATGGGAATGAATTCACCAACTTAACCAGTTGGATGAATATCGATAAGATGTGCTGCAACGTACAAAAATCATGCAGAAGTAGAGGGCCATGTGGCATGACTACCACATACGACCAAAATGATTTAAGGAGGGTGATTGGGTATTACTTTTTGATTCCCAGTTCCAAGAGTGCAAGGGAAAGCTCACACAAATATGGATGGGCCCGTATGAAGTGGTCGAGGTGATTAATAATGGTGTTGTCTGCATCAAAATAATCGATGGCAGTGGCATCGTGCTAACCATCAATGACCATCACTTACGATCGTATCATGCACCTTCCATCCACGCAATCGGCTCCAAAGCAGGCATGGGGGAGACCCCCATTCGATAAAAAAAAATTAGTAGTTTGATGGATGCTTACGCATCTGCATGTAAAAAAATATTTATAGATTTTTTGTTATTTATTTTTTAGTTTTGCAGGGATACGTGGACATGAACGCAATCTATAGGCATCCTGGCAACTAGGCCTATCAAGCACAGGCCCCGATTCCTTTTTGTTTCTTTTGATTTGGTGTGTTTTTGCAAGAAGGTTTGGTGTTTTTGTAGGACACGTGGACATGAACACAATCTATAGGCATCCTAGCGACTAGGCCTATCAGGCATGGGTCCACGCTGCCCTATGTCTTTTCTATTTTCTAGGAAGATAGTAGAAGCGGATAAAGTGCCAACTTCCCCAAGGAGGGCGGTGTTTTTATCCAGATTCATGTATGAGTGTTTAATTCCTAATGGAAGACAACACTCATATGCGGGTCAACACAATAGACTCTGACTTTTCAACGAGGAGAGGCACTTGTATGTGGATCATAGAAAAAAAATACTTATCTTTCGAAAGAAAGGGGCGCCTTTATTCGGACCGTAGTAAGGTGCCTATCTTCAAGTCAAAGTCAGCAATAGGTGCCTATATTCCATAAAAGTATAAGGTGCCCATATCCGCAAGATCTAGAGGATGTCTATATCAGAAGGTGCCTATCTTCCAGATATAGTGCCTATATTCCAAACACAGGATGCATGTATTATGAAGAACAGATACAAAGCACTTCCAAATATAGGGTGTCTATATTCTGAAGAATAGATAACAAGTGTTTTTCTTCCACCTAAAGGGAGGCACCTATAAAATATATATATATATATATATAGGGCACCTGTATTTAGTATATCAGAGAAGGCATTTGTATTCCAACCATAGAGAGCACTTGTATTCAAGTAAGGTACCTATCTTCCACCCAAAGGAAGGTGCTTATATTCTAGAACAAAGGTAGCTCATGTATTCAACATCATAGATGCAACAGGTACCTGTATTCAACATAATAGCAAGCACCCAAGAATTTAAAACCATAGTGGCACAATCTTCACGCGCAATTCAGTAAAGTTTGACTTTCCAATAAAATAAAGTATGCCTATCTTTTTTTTTTTATGATGAAGTACGTGTGCTTCTCGATCATTGACTGTTAGAGTCCATAAATTCCCATCGGTAAAATGAGCATACTCCCGAGATAGATATAGCAACTCCCAAGGGGGATGTGTGTCATCCCACGGTAACTAAAAATAATGTTTATTTTTCCATTTTTTGCACAAGACCTCGAGACTAATAAAAAATGCAGTACCCAATAATAATCAATTGACAAGATTACCCCGCACAGAAAATTGCATGTCACTTATTCACCTCAAAATGTTGTCGTCACGCATCGACCAATCAAATTGCACCACTAGGCATTTTCATAACATGCTTCACGAAAAAACCACCCAGGTATGTACCGATTTTTCTATCATGTGTGTATGGTTATCATAAAAAATATTTGTGTAACGTGCCAGCACACACCCCATGAAACTATTGTTGAATCAGGAAACTCTTCGTCTGCACTGGGCCATGTGTCACCAATCAGATGCAAGGAAGAAAATTATAACGGTATCCACATAAATCTGGCACATGGTTTAAGAATTGATTACATAGATTACCGTAATTACTATTGATTATGGGAAGATAGGTGCCCTATATGCATGGATACAGTTACATGCTTTGGCATATTTTTTTTAAACTAATTAACAGTGTCTATTCTGCAACTAGAAATAAAAAAAAAACTAGAGAACATACAGACGACGCCATGGGAGGATGATTGATAAATCATGCACTCAAGAAATATGAGTCTAAGGATCTTTTAGGCATAACTATTTTTGTTTAGGATCAAATTGATGTTGCATTGTGGATGGAGTACTACCGCCTGGTCAGCTAAGACCAAGATATGACAATAGTAAGTGAATTTTTGACCATCATGAATGATAGTTTCATCAGGATGCATGGACTAGTCATACCAATCATAGAGGAATACATTGCAGAGGTGACCCGTCTTCCATGTACAAGGGACCAGACATACAAAGAAGATATTATGGTGCAATGTGCTTAGAGATTCTTCAAGTAACCCACAATGTAGTTGATGTGGTATGGGTTGTTGAGGTAGAACATCCTGAAACTCTAGTGATAGGTATTTGATCAAATATCAAGATTTTTCACCTGCACAAGGAAGTATTTGTGGTTGAATGCCAACCACTTTTTATTCATCAATAACCTATTATATGGGGATCACATTAAAATCACCTATTACTAGGTGTGTGCTTTACAATATGAGGCTATTCGGTACTAGGTAATTATAAAGACCACCTGAGGGCATCACAAACTAATTTTAGCCCTAATTTGGTATGCAGAGGCACACAAAGCTACACTAGGTGCTAAAGAAGGGGTTACCAAAGTAGAAACAATCCATGGGTAGCCATAAGAGGAAAATTTACATCGAAGATAACCCATGGGTAGGAAGAGGATGAGGAAGACGAGGTTGCAGAGGCATCTATCTTCCAGACGACAATAGAGCAGGAATATTCCAACCTATCTTGGGTAGTATTATCGTTTGCCTCCCAACATAGCTTTTCTATAAGGGAGGTAGGGCATGCTGATTCAGGGTTGACACATGCAGTATCATCGTCTATATTCCAATACTCAAAGTGGAAGGAAGAATAGGTAGTACCAAGTCCATTTTAGGTAAAATCCCCACCTATTTACAAGAGTCAAGCAACAATGGAGTCCTTGGTGGATTACATTTCGTCAAGAGAGAAATAAGAGTGATTGATAGAGGATGAATTGTTCACCCACATGTTGTAGGGCATAGCCTCTGTTAAAATGTCTTACCATGGTCCTTCGAAGGAAGACCTCTAGGACTAAATACAAAAATTGAAGGAGCAAACCCTGCATTCGAAGGATAAATTCAAAGAACATGTGGTATTTACCGAATCTCGACAGGCTATAGTAGAAAGACAATAAGAGTCATACAAAATCATTTGGTAGTTGAGGGATAAAGTATGATGATTAAATAATGAGATACAACAATTACAATAATTGCTTACTATCAAGACAAATAATGTCAATATTATCATCCAAACAAACTAGGTATTTGACCCCAAAAAATCCTCTGTTGATACAGAGGAGAAGGTAGTATTCAGTGGTGCATTCCATTCAGATTCCAAAAGGGCATCGTCAAACAAGTAATTGTTTGATGCAGGGGACCAATCAGTTACCCCTAATACATAGATCATTGATTTATAGGAGATCCCTGTTTTACCAATTGGGCCTAAAATAGTGGAGTTGTTAGATACGAAGGAAGAAAATATCATTCAGTTGGTTGGTGAGTTAGCCGAACACTCTACTGCTAACCATTCAATCGGTCAGCAAGAAATAGAATGATTGACTGACACTCCATCTACTAAAATAGTAGATATGTCAGAAGGGGATGCCCAATCAATAGAGGAATAAAGGAGCTAGGAAGATGTGGCCCAAGAATAGGATGAATTGGACTAGTCAGTGGAGAAGTCGGCTAAGATGGAAAAGTAGGTCAAGCTGGAAGAGGCGGGCGAGGTGGCAGAAAAGATCCCAGATGTTGCATAGTCAACTAGTCAGCCATCGGTTGACCAAACCATGGTTGATCAGCCTAATGCGTAGCTCAAGGTTAAACTCCCTATTGATGCACCCATAGACCAAGGGATATAGGACTCAAACTCATCTTATGTGCAAGAAATTCCACCCCCATGGAGGGAGGTGGTGATGGGTCTAGTGGCACCGATGAATGATGTAGTGGCCCCAAGGTAGACTAAGAAATTATGATCGAAGGCTAAGGCTAAGCAATCACCCTAGAAGCAATTAAAGGCTAAAGCATGATGACCACCATAGAAGAAAAAGAAAGTGTTACAGGATCCCACTTCTGATGAAGAATGGGCTGAATCACTGAAGGCATTCACACACCACCAGCAGCTTGTGAAGGAGCTCAAAAAGAAACTCAAGGAATAATGAAAGGAATGATGGGCTAGATAGTGAATGGCCAGAGAAAGCATCAACCTCAAGCATGCAAATCCTGAGCATTTTTGGGACCTGTATGGTTCAGTCAAATGGGGAGCCATCAAAAATGATGAAATTTTATAAGAAGATGAGGATTGTTTGACATGAAGCCCACAATGCCACCACCAGTCACAAGACTTGAACGTTTATCACCTCTTGATATTAGAATAGGGGATGATAAATATGAGGAGATGCTTGACCCAAAAATAAAGCATCTTCCGAAAGCTTAAGTATATGACACATCTTGGTTTTTGTCATGGGACATGCCAACGTTTTACAATTGCATAACGGCTTCCTCCAAATTATCACTATTGGAAGCAAGTTGAACTAGCATTCTAGAAAAATGCCACCATGTTCACTAGATTCTATATGGAAGAAAATACAGGTAAGAAGGGTTGGTGTAAAAAGAATCTTGATATAAGGGCAGGACCCAACTAACCTCTAAGGTGCAGTCAGCCAAAAGGCACCAAAAATAGGAGTAGGTCCCAACCAACTAGAACATAGTGGTAAACGAAAGTGTGACAAAGAAAGGGATAAGGCCAAACCTAGATAAAGGAAGTGCAGGAATAGAGAGTATTGGCAAGCCATTGTTGAAACAAGGAATTATCAGCATCAGGTGCCACGAGGACGTGGCAAGAATTAGGCATGGGGGATGATGAGCACAAAAATTGCTCATTTTTTGTATAAGTTTTGATGGGTGTTGTGTGACATTATTAACACTAGAATTGTCTTTTTATGTAATTATTACATACATTTAATAGAAATTGACGTATTATGCTTGACTAGTTGTTTTTAGTGGAAATTGTGTGTAGATGCAATTTTTGTTCCTTTTTCGCACTTTTTAGTCGAGGTCCCACATGGACCTAGCACTAGACAATAGATTTAATACATTTAAGGAAAATATAGGTGGTTGAAAGAAGATAGCAGCACTATAAAAGGCATCCAAATTTGCTAAGGCATATCGCCTACCTTCCAAAAATAGAAGGGTACCTATCTTCCAACGATAGGAAGGTGCCTGTCTTCCAGCAATAGGAAGGTGTCTTCCAATGACAGTGAGCGCCTATCTTCCAGTGATAGGGAGACGCTTGCCTTCCTATGATATAACTAAGCATCAACAATCAAAAAGTGACAACTTTTAGTGAACGAGAAAGGGCTATATATGGTACCTTTATTCCAACAAAAGGTCAAAAAGGTGTCTGTATTCTAGTGACAGGCCAATCAACACTTATACCCGATGGAATAAAGTGTGCGTTGACTATGTAATTTGAAGACCATGCATAAAATTAGATGAATATTATTGTGAAAGCATAGGGAGCGCTATGGTTATCCCAAAAGGTTTAATTTTAGCATGACCTCTCTTTTATTTAGACAACTAATTAATTCATGCACAAACCACCATAGTGAATCGCATCAAGTTGATTAAAATTAGACACACCTATTTTTGTAATAGGGAATAGTCGCATTCTATATAAAATGCAGGCCACCCCTGGAATAAAGAATCCTGATTTTTATCACAAATTGTATTATGTATTGCATTTAATAAAATCTAGACCACCTAGTGTGTTGATTAAAAATTGGGTTCTTTCATTTGCACATTCGAAAGAGTGGTTGCATGAATTAGTTGGGTGGATTGCTGCGGGAGCTTGGGCCCACTCCAGGAAATAATCCTCCCATGTTCTACTTTCATTTATTTTTCTTATTTTTATTTATTTCTATATTTTTCTTGCTTTATTTTATTTTTGCAATTTCCTTCTTTAATTTATTTCTGCAAGTGTGTTTAAATTTTTGCATTTTTTATTTCAGTTGTGTGTTTAAAATTCCTGCAATTTCCTTTCAGTCATGTGTTTGATAATGATAGTTTAAATTACTTTTCTTGTAGTTTTAGTTAGAGTTTAAATTCTTGCATTTTAATTGTTGGTTTGGATAAAAGGAACTATACGAACAAACACCACACCCCCCAAACCAAGTGACACATAGGAGGGCTCATCTCCTAAATACTACAGGCATATATTGTGCATTGGTACTCAGCAAGTTTACGAACTCCCAGATTGATAAAATTAAAGGGAAATTTCTTATTTTTAGAAACACCATTTTTTGCCCATCAAATGTCTCAAAAGAACCGTAAAAAAAATCAAACACACATCAAGGTGGAAATTAAAAGAACATCCTTAAGCTTGAAGCAAGTTATTCCCAAAAAAAAATTAAAGCAAAGTCGTAATCAAACACACATACAAACTATATATTGGTTGATGTTTTAAAAATAAAATAAAACCAAATTTAATAAAATAACACTCACACAGGTTGTCTAATAGGTGAATGTCCATAAACTTAAACCAAAGCCATACATACACAGGCTGAATAATAGAAAAATATTTATAAACAAGATTCAAAGACATCACCCATAATATAAACACATACATAGGCTGGATAAAAGATGAACGTCTATAAAAAAAAATCAAATCCATCACCCAGCACATACATAGGCTAGATATCATCCATAAATATAAATCAAGTAAGCTTCACTCATGGAAATAGAATAGAGCAATTAGTGACTTACTAAAATTCCTCAAAATCTTCACACTTCCTAGTCCTCCAACTAGTCAAAATTCTTTCCAGAGACTTTTTTCCAAACACTAAAATTCCCCTTCTCTTTCTGAAAGATTCAATTTTGTTAGAAATAGAGTATATTACATCATTTGAGTCATGTAAATGTATCTTCTAAGGTAAATACTTAGAATATTATATTACTTTAGGGGGAAGTTATCTAGTTACTTCATGCAATGTAATAAATGCACAAGTGTCAATGTGCAAGTTGTATATGTACAAGTTGTCCCTTGCACAACTAGGTAGAGTGTTGTCCAAGGAATCTATTTTCCTATATAAGAAGGGACTCATTCTAATATAGACATAGATTCAAGGGACATAGTCTGATAGAGTAGCTTAGAGCATAGTAGTTTAGTTCTATGTAGATCACCATCTATTGGTGATGTATGCAATGTAGTTCAGTAGCTTTATTAATGGAGTGTTCATTTCCTCCATAGCTACTTTGTATTCTTTTATTTCATATCTATCTATAGCATATTTCAATCATATAGAATATTTACTTTCTTTCATATTATTCTGCATCTTGTGATTGTTATCTCCCATTGCACATTACATTAAAAGCTAACAGTGGTATCAGATCCACGGTAGATCTAGCCATAGTAGGTCAATAAGAAAACCACCATTATAATTGAGCTTGAGTTTTTTTTTCAACTTGACGTGTTATTGGACCAGCCACTGTCAAAAATTCTCAAAAGAGTCTAGATGGTAGATTTAGAGAGAGTCACAAGTGAGGACTGAAAGAAATATCAATTCCAAAAATATTGATATTGCATTTGACTAGAGTCTTTCCACAAAGTTGTAGGAAAAACTTGTGAAGACCAGGACTCAGCATTCAATCCATTATATTGATAGATCATCTAGTGAAGATCATCCATGACATCTGAATTTTTCTAACTATTAACTAAAGTTTATTTTGTTGCAGAAAATTAATTCTTAGAGAATTGGAACTCCTCCTACAATAAAAAGCTAGGAGACTCCAACTTCATTGCTCGAAGGTCGGCATGCCTTCATAGTGTAGATATTAGTTCCTTGTGCAAGAGAATAAAACTATAGAAGAAGACTTCTGGAGAAGAGTCATGGTTAAGTTGGAACACTGAAGATCTTCATTTCTAGATTGAATAACTTCACAGTTGATGAAATGGCCATAGTAACCTTGATACATAAAAGGCCATAGAAGCCTTGAAGAAAATGCAATAGAAGTCTTGATATAGATAAGGCCATAGAAGACTTGAATAAAAGGCCATAGAAGCCTTGAATGAAAGGCCATAGAAGCCTTTAAGAAGAAGCCATAGAAGACTTGATACTGAATAGACCATAGAAGCCTTGGTATTAAAAAAGCCATAGAAGCCTTGATATTGAAAAGTTTGTATAAGCCTTGATACCAAAAAGGCCATAGGAGACTTGATATTGAAAAGGCCATAGGAGTCTTGATATTGAAAATGCCACAAAATCCTAGATACTTAAAAAAAATGGCCATAGAACCGTTTGGAAAGAAGATTCAATGAGTTGGGAAACTTCCTACAGGAGAGTTAGGAAGAGTATCTTCTTCAGAATCAATTTAGGACCTAAAGAAAAATTGAAGATATTAGGAGAAGATCTCATTGAAGAACTTCTAGTCTTGGAAGAAGTAGAAGGACTAGGAGATTCTTGCTCGCATTCAGAAGCAACGAAATCAGATATCCAGAAGAAGATCTCACCACCAACACTTTTAGGAGCAGAATATTGAAGAGAAGGTCTCAAGGAGGACCAACAGAAGTTGTAATATCAAAGACCTTGGGAAGGTGTCAATGATAATACATTAAAAGGCTAGGAGAGCCTTACTAAAGAAATCATCAAAGGAGAACTCACTGGAGAAATCCACTACCAAGGAGAAGCCCCCGATAGTGAAGGACTTGGGAAAATTTTTGCCATCTGACAAGCCCAAGAGAAGGAGAAATTGGCAAGGAGTTCCAAATCTAAGAAGAAAAATTTAGCAAGGAGTGCCAACTCCTAAAAGAAGAATCCAGTGAAGATCTCAAGATATTTAGAATATTGAAAAGAATATCCTTCTTGAAGTCAAAATTTGACAAGAAGACTTGAAGTTAGAAGAAGCTCGTGAAATCTAGGAGATTTGAAGATTACCTCTCATAGAAATAAGGCATAACTTCAGAGACAAAGACTTCTCCAAATCTACAGTAGAATGAGGATACCATAAGAGGAGATAAAACCACCAAACTTAGGCTCATGAAAGAAAGTTCAAGATCATATTTTGGCAAAGAAGGAGTTGTTTAGGACAGTCTACAAAAAGCTGCAATATCCTACTTGAAGTAGCAACTTGGTGATATTAGACAACAAGATCCACATCCTCTATAGAAGAAACAAAGGAGCCACATAAACTTTTAAAAAGGTACACAACATTTGGTGCAAATAGACTCATTAATTGGATTACTTATCATATTTGTTAAAGCACCTTATTCTGGATTAAAGTTGCAAGAAGAAGAAAATTTGGATTACAGTCTTCAAAAGTGCAAAAAGAGAAAAGTTCTTTTTAAGGTTTATTTGCACATTAATTAGGAGTTGATTAGATTTTAGAACTATATATATCAACTACCTATCATCTAATTTGAAAAAATAAAAATAAAACTAAGTCCTACAATATTAATTGTAGTGAAATTGTAGAATAACTCTTGAAGATTCATTTCAGATTATTCTTGATTAGTTGTAGTAAATTGATTAAGTGCATTAATTTGAGATTTGATTGGAGTGATAAGGTGAAATTTTTAGTGCATTAAAAAAAAGTTTATTATATTCATTTACACTATTTTATTGCTCTCAAAAGGATTATTGTTTGTGTTCTTGAGAAGGGCATAAAATCAGAATTTGTCAAAGTGTCTAAAGACAATATTAGTGCACAAAAATATGCAATACTTAGTGGCCAAGTGAAGCCACCAAAAATAGGTTAGAATCCTCCAAAACTTGGAGAAGAAGACGACTAACAAAAATCAGAAATAGAAGCTTTAAATATTGAGACTTGGTGAGTCTCAAATCCAAAGCATTATAGGGTTAGTTGCAAGGAGAAAAGTGTAGAAAATTGCATCATATAAGGAGCTTATATCTACTTCTATCTAAGCTTGGATTTTTCATCATAATATCCAAGAAAAAAGAGGAAGGTGTCTAAGCAAAGAGACAACCTCAAAACCCCTACAGTGCATTCAAAAATTTTTACAATTTATTAGACTTGCAAAAAGGAGTGCAAGAAAGGGTGCAAAAGGTATCTTATTTAAATATTATTACATTGTGTTCCACTTCTCTAACTCATTCTACGTAGGAAAAATGAATAGTTGAAAAGTGCCTCAAAGGTATAATATAAGCAGGTTGAATCAACCAAAGGCAGATGAAATCTAGCATTCTCCCAAGCATAGCAAAGAGCCACTCATATAGGCTCATATTCTATGTATCTTGGATGGTTGAACCTGCAAAAGACAAGGCACAAAGCTAGGGAGAAATCAAGCAGTGTAGGAGCAAATAAATTCAAAGCAAGCAAAGTGGAACTATACATCTAAATCAAAGAGCATTCAATACCTAAGTGGAGCATATAGAGTCCTCATCAAAGTGCTACCACTCGAACTCTATTCAAGGGCCACCAAAGCTCCACCATAAGCATTGCTTGGTTGGAAACATCTCAGCATCAATGAAGCACAACAAAGAACAAGGTGAAAAATGTGTTGAAAGGCTTTCAAGAAGGTATTATTGAGACAAGGGCATGTAGAAGAGATAATGCACCACTTGTCATTCTCCAAAATAACCAAAATAAATGCCCATAAATAAGACATCATAATACTATCTTGGCACCCATTCTCCAAGTGGAAGAGGAGTTACTTATAGCCAGAAGTTTGATATACGTCTATTACAGCTATAACCAAAGAACTGAACACAAAATAAAATGAATACAGACACAAAAGTAAATTGCCAAAATGCCCCTTTTGTATTGATTTTGATACAACTTTTACAAAAGGTTTTTGAATTGCCCCAAGTGTATTGGGAGCAATGTTACAATGTTTCCTTCTCTCTCTAAAGTACAATGCTTTGATGGAGGAGGGGAAATATTCCGACTCTTCCACAGGATGTAGTGTTCTTCGCTCTCTCATCACAACTTCAAGGGGTGAGTGGGCTTTGGTATCCAGCAAGGGGCCACTCCAACTTCAACAACTTATCCAAGATACTTGTCACCTGCACACATTCAAACAAGCAAAGGGGGATCAATAGCACCTATGTATTTTAACCAATAAAATCAATGCTATTCATAAAACCCTAAGTAGTAGATTGCATGAAACAAGTGACAGAACAAGTAAACCAATAACGCCTTGCTAACATAGAGTATTTTGTTGATCTCGGTCATACGGGTGAATTTGTGCTCGGGACTGTGGAACCATGAAAGCACGATTATGGATTGGAAATCGTGGGCCTACGGTTGTGAAACCGCGGACCTGCATTTTTGACTATGAAACTTAGACTAGCAGTTTTGGTTGAAATACAGATCACCTCGAGACTCAAGCAAATGGTCATAATGAAGCTCGCACTTCATGATTTCTCGTCAGTTCTAAGTCAATTTTGGTAGCCTCTTGGTATGCAAATTTATCTCCCTTTCCTTGATGGACCAATGGTATTTTTATAGGCTCATTGGTGTTTGTGAAGGAAGTGAGAGGTGGCAAGCTTGGTTTGCCAAGTGGTAAATCTGATATGTTAAGTGGAAGGGGCAGTTACAGTGAGTCATCCAGTGTGCCTCAGTTAACTAGGGTGATGTGGCTACAAGTGGAGTGAAACATGGGATCTTGTCCTATGTGAAGGGATAAAAGAGACAAGGTAGATTAAATGTAGCATGGGTTTTGGGAATTTGTCTTATGTGCAAATACTAGGGGACAAGAGTGGGTGAGATGTGGCAGAGATGCTGGGTGAAGTGTCCAGGACATATGTCCAATGGGTGGACAAGGTATCCTAGGGTGATTTTTCCAATTAAATAAATTAGGAAAATAGGATGATGTGTAGGATTTTATATCCCTAAGTTAGAACTTAGGCATATATCTTTATCATGTAGGATTTAATGGTGAGGTGGCGAATGTGATTTAGAGGGTGTCAAATTTTTGTGTCTACAGTTGCCCCTTTTTGTACTGCGTTGTGTACAACACAATGCGGTGCAAAAACTAATGACATCTAACTTTATTGGATGAATGGACTCATTTCTTTTTGGTATGGTGGAATCAATATGTATATTTATTTTTTATTTTTTATTTTATTTTATTTATTTTTATATTTATTTATTTATTTTTATATTTATTTATTTTTTATCCCCTCAATTGGTAAGTGGGTGACTAGTGAAGCCTAATAACCAATTGATGAAAAGGTGTTTCATGATTTTTCTATTTTTTTTATGCAAATGATTACCCCAAGTTTGGTGACTTTCCATTCAAAATTACCGTTTGATTTGATTGACATGCATGTTTGTGGTTTGAAGGAACCAATCATCCTAGGTGTCTATCCCAATGACTGTTAGCAATTCCTTAATGCATATTGATTATATCATTACCGTGTTTTCTAACCTCATAGAGTGGGCATCAATTTCAACCTTTGGTTGATTTGATTGATATTGTCTCTTGAGTTGTAAGACCTTCATTTGATCTTGTTATTTCCTTTTTGTTTTTTTTTTGGTGTAACCACTGATTTGCGGTTTTTATGGTGGTAACCGTGGTTGCATGTTTTATTTGCTGAAAAAGCGTTTACGCATTTTGTGGCACAAAATGTGGGTTTGCATTTTGATGCACTCACGAAAAACATGGGCATGTATTTTTTGCCATGAAAAGCAGCTATATAAAGGCGTGATGTCGCTTTCAGAGTCATTCTGCCAGTTGTCATTTTGTTATTTGTTGGCGAGATGAGCGAGATGGAGCTTGGTGAGGGAAGTGGTGGTGGTGGCTCGGCTGGAGCGGAAGTCGGTGCCCGGTTTGCTGAGGTAGGTGGTCCCTTCTTTTATTATTTTTGTTTTTTTTTTTTTTTTTATTTGTTGCTTTGTCATTTTTCTTGTTGTTTTTGATAATTAAGTGGGGCTGGTAATGAATTTTTTTGTTTGTTTCATTAAGCGGGGCTGGTAATGATTTTTAATGATTTTTTTGTTTGTTTTTTGTTACCTAGGAGTAGGTAAAAAAAATATTTGTTTTGTTTTTGGTTACCTATGAGTAGGTAAAAAAAAATTGTTTTGTTTTTTATTACCTAGGAGTAGGTAAAAATTATTTGTTTTGTTTTTGGTTACCTATGAGTAGTTAAAAATTTTGTTTTTTTTTTTTTGGTTACCTAGGAGTAGGTAAAAAAAATTTGTTGTTTTTGGTTACCTATGAGTAGGGAAAAAATTATTTGTTTTGTTTTTTGTTACCTAGGAGTAGGTAAAAAAAAATTGTTGTTTTTGGTTACCTATGAGTAGGAAAAAAAAATTTATTGTTTTGTTTGTTTTTGCTTATGTCTAGTTTGTTTTGCTAATTTTTAATGTGTTTCTTTCAGGTTAAGCTTCTTGATGCTTGGCATAGGTGGTCGAGGACTATCCAAAAAGTGTGGAAGGCACTTTTCGATGACGACTGGACCCTATTGCAGACTGTTGGTCTAGATGGTTATGGGTGGTTAGGCATCGTCCGAGCTAATGAGGATCTTATTTCGACTCTTATTGAGCACTGGGATCCATACAGGGGTACATTTTAGCTCCCGACAAGGGATATAACTATCACCCTTGAGGAAATCTACCATATTTTTTGTGTTCCTGTCGAGGGTCACATTGTTCGGGTTGGCCTCGACAAGAAGGAGGCTCTGTTTCCTATGTTCGATGAGATGTGGGATGTAGACTATAGTAGGGGTGGTATTGCTTATTTGGACCTGTATACAGCTGGTAGCTTGGGGGTGCTTCCAATTTTTATGATGTATATATTGAGCAACATTTTGTTGCCCAATGCCTATTATTCTTGATCTCATATTTGATCCTCGTCAGTTGGTCTGGGCTCCCGCTCTTATTTACGAGGTTTATAGTGAGCTATATGAGGTGAAGAGGCAGGGGAGTAAGGGCTTGGGTTGTAGTTTGTTGCTCCAGATTTGGTGTTGGGAGAATATTATCATTGGTCGACCTATTGGTTTACCTTGTGGTGTGGATGCTACTTCTCCTTATGCATACAGATGGGTACTCAGTGAGGAGGTTAGTCGATGAGTAGTGAGCGCCTCGAAGTGCATAGATATCCTGAGTTCTCTAACTAGAGATTTGATGAGTTGGCATCCTTGGAGAGGTTTGGGTTGGGTGACATATGCAATAGAGCTTTGTTGCATCAAGTGGGGTTGATGGGTTGTTGGTGCTCATCTGAGGGATATGGACTTTATCCAGTTCTCTTGAGTGCATCATCAGTCTGGGCTGGTTCAAGATGTTCCTGGAGCCTGTGACCTATAGGCAATGGGGTGACAAGTTAGGGTTACTTGTTGCTCTTTATTTCTAGCGAGTCGATGATCCTTCTGATGACCCAGACTTGGAGGTACCTAACTTGGATGATGTGGGTGTCACCCCTAAGTATGATGCATGGATTTTTTGTCATCCTCTTTGGACTTCGAGTGTCATCATAGATGATGATGGGAGTGGTGATGATGCAGATGTGGGAGGATGGGTTCCTTGGTCGGTGAAGCACCGATGTGGTAGCTCTTTGAGAGCTGACATGGATACATATGTTTAGTAGCTTGAGTAGGGTGGTGGTGATGATGATGAGGGTGCATCTTATCGATGGTTAGAGGAGAAGTGGGGGATTCTCTAGGCTGAGTGAGATAGTCTAGAGTTGGAGCTAGGTCAGGTGAAGGCTGAGTTAACATGGTATCAAGGTGATGTGACTCGTATTCAAGCTAAGGTGGACGGGTTGCAGTGTGGATCTAGTAGAAATGCTCTTGCTACTAAGGATGTGGAGATTACAAGACTTGGCAGCGATATTACCTGTTTAGAGGGTGAGCTTTCTCATTTTCAATTAGGCTATGAAGGATGTGATTCTACTTCTACTATTGCTTCTCTGTGGGTGGATATTTCTTAGAGGCTTGCTTGATAGGGTGCTAATTTGAGGAGCCTATGCAAGCAAGCTATCTATATCAATATGTTGGAGAATATTCTTCATGAGCATCAGATTCCTTTGCTTGTTCCTCCATCATCGGCTACCACTACTACCCAAGGGACTAAGATGAGTCACAGGACTCATCGTACCTCAATCTCGAACGACTTCTATAGCGCAGGGTCCTCGAAGAGATCCTACTAGTACCAGCTAGTTGCACTATGTAATTCTTTTTATTTTTTGTATCTTTTATTTTTTTATGAGCCTAAATGCTCTAATGTATACTGCCTGCAGGCATTTTATACATTGTAGACCTTCATATTTACATATGCATGGCATCTTATTTCGGTATTCACATGTGTTATTTGTATATACATTCTTCTTGCTTATGCTTTGTATTCTATTTTTTTATGCAATCTAATATTTATGTTTTTGCTATGATAATGAATGCAAATGAATATGTAAAATGCATTTTGATTTATATTCATGTAACTAAATGACGATATGCATGGTGCTCATGTAATATTTTTTAGCTCAGAGTATTTGACCTTTACTTGTTCATTTTTGCAATTGGGGGTATCCCACTTGATGATTCTTTGTTTTTGAGGTATGTGGCATGTATAAAGGATATGTGAATGTTGATATGGAATATGGGTCGGTTTTTGATATGTAACTATAAAATATTTTCATAGACTCAAAGAACCTAGTAATGTCAACCATTTTTCTTGAATGTTGTCTTACTTTCTTTAGGACCATAGTGTGTGCAAGTGTAGTTCATTTACTAAATCTTGTGTGTCGATGACCCTAAGCAATCAAGAACCAGTGCATGTGATTGTGAGGTTTATTGACCCATATTGAGTAATTTTGGATGGTACCTTTCTAGGTTTTCCTTTTGCTAGCTTACCCGTATGTGCGGTCAGAGGTCTCCCTCTTTGGAGAGAGACATGTCACCCTGCATGAGTTTACTCCACTGCCAGTCAAGCGTCTATAGCCCCTATGGAGGTTCACTCCATAGTCCAATTTTTTGATCTTTAAGCTTTTGGGATGACTACATAACTTTCTAAGGGGAACATAGTACGATCTTTTCAGCTTTAGAGATCTGTGGTGTGTGTTTGTAAATATTTTTGTATAGAGTTTTGGGGAATCAGATTCTCAACCGAAGTATGATGAGAATGTGATCCTATCCTTACTACTCTACATTTATTTATATTTGTGGTTGCATTGTGGTAGTGGTGATAACCACTATTTTTTATTTTTGGACTATGTTGCATGATAGGGTAAGCAAGGAATTTTACTTTTTCACTTCGAGGTTTATCCAAATTGGCGTTATCCTTCTATCATTCAAGATGTTTAAAGATTTGTAAAAGTGTATTTGGTTTGAGATTGTTTTTGGGTCAATCTACCATACTCAAGAGTTTCTTAATGTGATAAAAGTGCTTTGGTCCTAAAGAAAATTGGACACTTCATGAATTTTGGTTTTTCACTAGACATGTTTGAGTGACTGAAAATTTTATGATATATGAGAATATGATGTGTAGGACTTTTGTGAATTGCAAAGAATCTTAGTTGAATACCCCCAATTCTCAGAACTTATTTTGTTTGGTCGTATCATCATCACTACGAAATATTACTGAACATGGGATGGGATGGATGCAACTGATTGATTTTTTTTTTGTAATGTTACTATATGCTTGTGATATTCTTATTTTGCAAGAATTGAACTTTTGTGTATGAATAATTATTGAAATGCGAATGCAATATGCAAAATTTAAGTAAAGATATGTTTATTTACAATGTAAAATGCATGCAATGTTGTAAAATGAAATATTTTTTTTTAGCCATGTACATATATATACATATATTGTAAGTCGATTTATGCATAAAATGCCTTTAGGTGCATAATTTTTAGTGGTTATGGCTCCAATTTTCCTTCTAAATTGGAAATTTTGTATGTTCCTTGTCCTAACTTTTGCTTTACAATATATGGGCCTAACCAATTAGCTGCAAATTTATCTCTCAAGTGCGGTAAAGCATTTGTATTTTTTTTATTTTCTTTGAGCACTAGGTCCCCCACTTGAAATTTACGAGGATGGATTTTTGTGTTGTAAGCATGTTTGACTCTATCTTGATATACTCGTAAATGCTCTAGAGCGTTTATATATTTTTCATCAATAATTGTCAATTGGTCAAGACGTGCTTGTCTAGCTGTATCATCATCCATGAATTCTTGTATTTCAATTCGCAAGGAGGGTATCTCGAGCTCTAATGGTAATATAGCTTCTGCACTTTAAACTAGTGAAAATGGCGTTGCTCCCGTTGGTGTTCTTATGCTTGTTCTATAAGCCCATAGTGCTAAAGGGAGGTGAGCATGCCAATCTTGATGATTTTCTTTAACCAGTTTCTTGAGAATATATATTATTGTTTTGTTGGTTGCTTTAGCTTGCCCATTCTCTTGATGGTAATAAGGTGTTGAGAAACTATGTTGAATTTTGAATTTATTGCACAATGCTCTAACATCCTTATTCTTAAATGACTTTCCATTATCAAAAATTATTTTTGAGGGTATTCCAAAATGATAGATAATATGGTGAAGTATAAACTCCGCTATTCGAGGTCTAGTCATAGTGGTCATTAGAATTACTTCCACCCATTTTGTGAAGTATTATGTGGAAGTTATGATGAATTTATGTTCTCTTGATGAAGCAGGTGTTATTTTACCAATTAATTCAAGGCCCCATTATGAAAATGGCCATAGAATTTGAATTGGCTAAAAAATTTATGATGGTACATGAGTCAAGTTTGCATGGTGTTGGTACTTTTGGCATCTTTTGACGTATTTACAATAGTCATTTTCCATGGTCGGCCAATAGTATCCCATGCACAGTATTCTCTTTGCAATAGCCATTCCACTGAAGTGGCCACCACAGGTACCATCATGGGCTTCTGATATAGCTCTCTCTGATTCAATTGGATTTAAACATCATAATAATATTCCATCATAACCATGTTTATATAACACATCTCCAAGTAGAGTAAAACAAATTGCTCTTTGTTTGAATGTTCTTTTTGTAGTTCGTTTCATCTCTATTGGGAGTATGCCTGACTTGAGAAAGTCTCTTATCTCATCAAGGTAAGAATTGTAAGGTTCGACATGTATCAAACAAATATTCTTCTCACCTATAGATTCTACTTTTTTAATTGATGTTTTTGACACTGTTGTTATGATTAGCGGTTGTACTTCTCCATGCTCATTTCTAGGGATGAGATATCCCAAGGAAGCCATTGCATCCACAAATCTATTTGTCGATCATGGTAAATTACTAATTTTGTACCAGTCAAACTTTTCTAGCAACCTTATTGCTACTTCATGGTATTTCTTTAAGACTGGTTCTTTACATTGGTATTCTCCTTTTATTTGGTAGATAACTAATTGAGAATCACCAAAAATGCTTAGTCTTTTTATTCCCATTGCTATAGATGAATGAATAGCTAATATTAAGGCTTCATACTGTACATTATTATTAGTGCATGTGAATTCAAGTTTGAATGATAAGGGGATTGGTATTCCCTTAGGTGTGTAAAACATGACTCCTGCACCTTGTCATTTTTTGCACTTGGATCCATAGAATAACATTGTCATAACTACTTCATCCTTAGGTGGAACTAATTCTTCTTGTTATGTGATAGAAAATACCAAATCATCTAGGAGCTCAATTATTAATGGTTCGTCATTATGTAGTGGAGATTATGCTAATTGATCAACTATCACCTGCCCCTTTATGGACTTTTGACTTATGAATTCGAGGTCAAATTCTATTAAAAGCATTATCCATTTAGTCGTACGGGTGTTGTTGTATGTGTGAGTCATCATGTATCGCAGAGGGTTTTCTCTAGCTATAACATAGGTGGTATTGCTTAGCATGTAATGTCTAAGTTTCTTAGTGGCAAAAACCACTGCTAAACACAACTTTTCGACATAAGCATATCTTGTTTCATAACTTACCAATGTTCGACTGATGTAGTAAATTGCTTGCTCTTTATTTTTTTCATTCTTTTGTGCAAGCATTGTTCCTAAAGCAAAATTTGTTGTGGAAATGTATAGGTGAAATGGGACTTCTGTTCAAGGAAACATGAGAACTGGAGGTGAAGCTAGATACTTCTTTATGTCATCAAATACCTCTTGACATTCAGTTGTCCAAGAAAATGTCACTCCTTTTTGTAATAGGCGATTAAAAGGCCTACATTTATCTGAGATTTGTGCGATGAATCATCGAATAGATTGGACTTTTCCTTGTAAACTTCGCAACTCTTTCAAGTTTTTGGGAGGTGACATTTCTAATATTGCTTTTACCTTGTCTGGGTCCACTTCGATGCCTCGCTTGGAAACAATAAATCCTAGAAGTTTCCCTGATGTGACACCAAATACACACTTCTTAGGATTTAACCTTACTTTATGCTCTATCAATCGATCGAATGCCTTTTCTAGCACATCTATGTGTTCAAGACACATTTTTGATTTAGCAATAAGATCGTCTACATAATCTTCGATTATCTTATGCATATAATCATGAAATATGTACGTCATGGCACGTTGATATGTAGCCCCAATGTTCTTTAGCCCAAAAGGCATCACTCTATAACATAATGTCCCCCAAGGCGTTGTAAATGTTGTCTTATGTTGGTCCTCGAGATTAATTCGAATTTGGTTGTATCCCGAGAAACCATCCATTAAGGAAAGCATTTCATGACCAGTGCATGAGTCTACTAGTTGATCGATATTGGGCAAAGGAAAATCATCCTTGGGACACGCTTTGTTTAAGTCTCAAAAATAAGTGCATACATGTATCCCCCCATTCGGTTTGCAAACAGGTACCATGTTTGAGAGCCATTCAGGGTAATCGATTGGTACTATAAAGTGTACATCCAATAACTTTTGCAGCTCTTCTTTCACAATTAATGTGACTGTTGGATGGACTTTCCTAAGCTTTTGCTTGAATGGCTTTGCATCATGTGCTAGCATAAGGTTGTGGACTACCAATTCTGGATCTAAGCCAGGCATGTCTTTGTAGGACCATGCAAACACTTCTTTATTTTTCATAAGCATGTTTATGATGCGCTCTTTTTCTTCTACAGATAATTCTTTTGCAATTTTGACAATCTGGGGATTATTCGCGTCTTCACTAAGGTTCACATCTATAGACTCTTCAATTAACATGTGAGAACCTTCTTCTAGTTGATGTGGAGTTGGGATGAGGTGGATATCATCCACCACATTTTCAAATGTTTTTGGGGTTTCCCCATCTATCTCAATTTGAAAAACTAAATTGTTTGATGATGAAGGTTGTTGTGGAATATATGCGTTTGAAGCATGCAACAACTCTTCAGACAGGATAAACTCGGCAGTGGATGGCATGGATGAAATCTTGAGACTAGTTTGATATGGATCGAGTTTGTCTCATCATATGGATTACGGAGTGGGGTGAGCAAATCAACAGAAATCATATTGACTTGATGGAAATGAGGTGGCTACGATTCGAGAGTTGATGACTCATCTTCTCTAGGTTGCAACTAACCTAATGTGTGTGATTGGTTGTGTTGTATGTGATGCCAATGTGATGGAGGAGGTTCTAGTTCAGGACCCTCATGCTCTTTGTTTAGCCAAAAAAGTGCGTGGTCTATTGGAAACTTCTTTTGGTACCAGTCATCTCTTTGTATAGTTTCTCCATATATTATCTCCTCTTGAGGCTCTTCTTCTTCCTGATTAAGCCATTTAGGACGTGCCTCTACTTGTATCATTCTTCTAGCTTGCATTTCACACATATGATTCATGAATATCATTTCAGTTTCATCCTCTTCATCATCGTCACTTATCCAAAAACCATTAGCATTTGTGTGAGGTCCCAATACCAGTGGCATATCATCTGGCCTAAGGTAGGTCATCTCTATGGGATCTTCTGGCTCTTGTTGTAAGGCTTGCTCTTGAGGGTAAAAAGTGTAGATTTGGTACCCACCATCTATTTTTTCATCCTCATCATTAGGTTCATCTTCCTCATCGCTCTTTTCTTCTTCTTCTTCGCATTCTATGTCAAGTTCTTGGAAAGCTTGATTAAGCGAAGAGCTTGCGATGGAAGGTTTGTAGCCTAGACCAGAGTGGTCACTTGGCTCTCTATATTCTGGTTCAATAATATGGTGAGGACCTTGTTCATGTCTTCCAAGTCCATATCCTTGCCAATTAACCTTTCAAAAATATCTCACTGGGAAACTTGGGTTCGATAGATAATCAATGTTTTCATTAAACTCTTGTAAAGAGTTGTCATCTTGAGGAGGTGGGTCCGATGAAGAATCCACCCCTCCATATATGAAATTGATTGCATTTGTTTGAGAACCCATTCTATATATATCACCTATAGCTAAATGTGGGTCGCGAGGATGACCATAATCCCTGACTGACTCAATAGGTGGTGTAACTGTGACACTTTCAATAATGTACTCACCAATGCCTGGATTGGTGAGATGTACTACAACTCTAGATGGTTGGGAGGCTAATGGTTCAGCGGATGAAGAGGGTTCTTGTACATTAGCTCGTGGCTCCACTGGCGGTGGTGGATTATCTCTAATAGGTGGCCCTATTTGTGAGACTATGGGTTCTAATGATTGTGATGTAGTGATGGATGGTGTGGGTTGTGTTGTGAATGTGAATGGTTGTTGTGGATCTGGAAGTTTACTAGATGGAGTTGGTGATTGGTTAGTAGGATGGGTAGGTGTGACTTGAAAATGAAATGTAGTGTTTGAAGGGTGCATTGAGCTAACGCTTTTGGATGCAAAATTTGGGTCAACTATAGGCAATTCTTCTTGAATGGGTGCTTTTGAGGATGTGCTACTAGATGGAATGGTCCTAATGGCTAGTGGTTGGATAGTTAGGTGCATTGATGGAAGCAAGGGCTCATATGGGTTTGAAATAAAGTTGCAGTATTTGAAAGGTTCTGTGTCAGCTGGTATGCAATGCACTTTGCCTTCATGTACATATTTTAAGCATTGATGCAATGTTGAAGGCACACACTTCATTTCCCTAATCCAAGGGTGTCCAAGAAGTATGTTGTATTACATTTCTCCTTCCAATATGTGGAAGAGAACATGTATTTTTTCACCCCCACGGTGACAGGAAGAACAACATTCTCCACAGTTGAGCATAAAGCGTCATTAAAATCCCTAAGGGTGAATGTGGATGTTGTGATGTGAGATGATGGGATGTTGAGCTTCATCATTGCAGGTGTGGTGATGAGGTTGATTGAAGAACCAGTATCAATAAGCACTCTCTTGAATGGTTTTCTGTCAATGTGAGCTACTATGTGCAATGGTGGATCAGGTGAATCTGCTGAGATTTGTTTTTCCTCGAAGTCATAAAATACTATCGAGGGTTCCATACACTTTTGCACACTCCCTACAAAGGAATTGAATGCATTGGGGTCTTCTGATTGAACTTGGATAGACTTTAAAATTTCCATAAATGCTTCCCTATGAGGTGTTGATTGTTGTATTAGCTCATATATTGACAATTTTGTTGAAGCCATTTTCAAACTTTGTGTTAATTGGCTATTCAAAGTAACAACTAGGCGGTTGTAGAAAGGTGGTGGTGGAACACTTGATCCAATTTGTATGGGCACATTTGTTGGTTGTGTTGCTAGAGTCGGTGTTGTACGATTAGCTTACCTCTGTCCACGGGTAACTATGTTGATAGCTCCTACAAAACCTTATGGTAGTTGAGACACATAATTAACCTGGTTGGGAGGAACTATAGAAGTTGATGCTCCCATCGATTGTTGATTTACCTCTCGATGTGGCAAAGGTGTCTGATAGATGCCTAGGTTTTGATTATTTTGGGCTAGTGGATTGTCAACTTTGATTGTACCCGCTTCCAATAAATCTTACATAATTCTTTTAAATCCATGACAACCTTCAATATCATGTCCTCTTTGTCTATGATAGATGCAAAAGAGGTGTTCTTTGTAACCTTTTGTTTTTGGTTTGTTAGGATCTTCAGGTTTCATTTTTGGCAATGTAAAAAGTTTTTCCGCATACAACTTCTAAAAAACTAATGAATATGACTCTTGTACTGGTGTCTAATTTATTTTTGGCTTAAAATGACATTGTTGCATTTCTATAGGTTGTGTCTGATTTTGTTCCTGTTGTGGGGGTGGAACCTCTTGATAATTCGATTGTTGCAATTGTTGTTGTTGTTGGGGTTGTTGGATTTGTGTTTGGGCTGATTGATTTAACTGTGGTTGGTCCAAAACTATCTGGTTAACCTATGCGGTCTTAGATTGACCGTGGTTATTCCCCTTTTGATTCTTATTATGCCACTCTCTCTTATTAGGCTTTATCTCAACTTCTTGGATTTTTATTTCTTCAATCAGTTTTTCTTTGGTGAGTGCCTCATCGAATGTTCTATATTGTTGTAGTTGTAGTAATGAAGATATGGGTCTACCAAAACTCTTCATGAACATTCGTATTATCTCTGTCATAGGGAGGGAAAATGGTAACTTGATCATGACTGATCTCCACCTATTTCCAAATTCATAGAAAGGGGTATGCCTACTTGTCCTACCACCGAAGTGGGAGGGATGTTACCCGAATGAGAGGCCATAGGGGAAGACCACTGACTTTGGTTTGACACTAGTTTCTTAGCTTGATTACGAGTCACTACCATATGCTACTATGTGGTAAGATGTGAAGTGCAACTATCTATGTAAGTAAAGTGACAATTTGATGCAATACAACACACAAAGCAAATAAACACACAAAGTTTTTGATGCTATATTTTCGTATTTCTCTTCTTTTTTTTAGAATTTTGTTTGAAAAATGAAAAAATGTGTGCTCAATGTTTTGATGAATCTAGGATTTCACCTGTATACTCGTAGCTCGACAACCTGGATATGAACTCCAAATCATGTAAATCCCCTATGTGTGGCAATGAACTCCACACCTAGACAAGGAGCACAGGTCCTACCAGTCCTCACCCAGTCTCACTTGGTCAGCGTCATACTCTTCAAAGAGAAATATATACAAATTTTCCAAGATACAATGGTTCTTGGATCCAGCTTTGGCCAAATATCAGGGTATAATGTTGGTGGTTCGGTGATGAAATCCAAACCCGGCAATGATGAAATCTAGCTATTTTCCAACATTTATGTGAGTGTGTGGTGGTTTGTTTAATTATGGTGTTATGCAATGATACCATGCAATTCTATTTCGATGCCTAAATGTAGAAAATAGAGAACAAAAAATGACAAACAGCAAATCAAGAGCAAAAGTGCCACCTTCAGGTCTAATTCCAATTGGCTTCTGTTATACTAGGCTAACCGCGAGTGCGTGATTAGTTTTGGTAAACCATGAATGCACGGTTTTCCAATCGTGCGTCTGCGTTTGGGATGTCCCAATCGCAGATGCGTGGGTCCTTTCTGCTAACAAAAAAAAATTGAGCTTTTTACAAACCCAAACCCAAAATTAACACCCAAGTTATGCTTAACCCGATGAATACAAAATTACCTATTTCCTATTATGCAGATGCAGATTCTTTTTAGCCTTTTTTGGTTATTGTATGTATGAATGCAAAATTTGAGTAACTTTCTCTATCCTAAGACCTGAATGCAAACAATAACATACAAGACCAGACCTTTCAATGTTGATAACAGAATGCAGAAAAAAAAAAAAAGAAGAATATAGATTAGTAGGTATAGACATGTGATTCCTTTGCTGCTCCTTCTATTGTCAACCATCGATCCACGTTTCTAAGGTAGCAACAGTGTTTCTACGTTTTCTCAAACCAAGAACCGCACGTCTACATTTTCTCCAACCAAGAACTGCGCATTTACGTTTCCTTAGACAGAAATCGCATTTTTGTGTTTCCACAGTAAACAATTTGAGCACAAGGTTTTTTGAATGTATCAATTCAAAGTCGAATCTGTGTGCGTCTCGAATTCCCAAAACCTGTAGGTGCAAATAGAGATTAGTAAATATATTTAAAGAGCAAGGTAAAACAAAATAGGACCTTTAGGGGGTCCCACCGTGATCACCATTCCTATAACCAAAGAACTGAACACAAAATAAAATGAATACAAACATAGAAGTAAATTGCCAAAATACCCCTTTTGTATTGATTTTGATACAACTTTTACAAAAGGTTTTTGAATTGCCCCAAGTGTATTGGGAGCAATGTTACAATGTTTCCTTCTCTTTGAAGTACAATGCTTTGATGGAGGAGGGGAAATATTATGACTCTTTTGCAGGATGTAGTTTTCTTCGCTCTCTCGTCATAGCTTCAAGGGGTAAGTGGGCTTTGGTATCCAGCAAGGGGCCACTCCAGCTTCAACAGCTTATCCAAGATATTTGTCACCTACAAACATTCAAACAAGCAAAGGGGGATCAGTAGCACCTACGTATTTTAACCAATAAAATCAATGCTATTCATAAAACCCTAAGCAACAGATTGCATGAAACAAGTGACAGAACAAGTAAACCAATAATGCCTTGCTAACACAGAGTATTTTTCTAATCTCGATCGTACGAGTGAATTCATGCTCGAGACTATGGAACCGTAGAAGTGCGGTTGTGGACTGGAAACCATGAACCTATGTTTATGAAACTATGAACCTGTATTTTTTACTGTGAAACCACAAACTAGTGGTTTCTACTGAAATACAAATCACCTCGGGACTCGATCCAATGATCATAATGAAGCTCATGCTTCGTAATTTCTCATCGGTTCCAAGTCGATTATGGTAGCCTATCGGTATGCAAATTCAGCTCCCTTTCCTTGATGGACCAATGGTATTTTTATAGGCTCCTTGGGGTTTTGGAGGGAAGTGAGAGGTGGCAAGCTTGGTTTGCCAAGTGGCAAATCTGGGTTGTTAAGTGGAAGGGGAAGTTACAGTGAGTCATCCAGTGTGCATCAGTTAACTAGGGTGATATGGCTGCAAGTGGAGTGAAACATTGGATCATATCCTATGTGAAGGGATAAAAGAGACAAGGCAGATTAAATGTGGCATGGGTGTTGGGAATATATCTTATGTGCAAAGACAGGGGGACAAGAGTGGGTGAGATGTGGCAGAGATGTTGGGTGAAGTGTCTAGGACACATGTCCAATGGGTGGACAAGGTATCCTAGGGTGATTTTTCCAATTAAATAAATTAGGAAAATAGGATGATGTGTAGGATTTTATATCCCTAAGTTAGAACTTAGGCATATCTCTTTATCATGCAGGATTTGATGGTGAGGTGGTGAATGTGATTTAGAGGGTGTCATATTTTGGTGTCTACAATAGCAAATAAGGATCATTTACGTTGAAGAAGAAAATATCTCTTGGATAGTGCTCAAAGAAGGAATAAAAACATCTCAAGTGAAGGTGATACTTGTCACAGGCATTCGATCAAGTTTGGTGTCTCCACCAAATAGCCAAAGCATCTTTGGAGCATTGAAAAACCTATTGTGACACTTTTCACTCGGTTGACTACCTATTAAAGGTGCCTTATACCTTGGGAAATGTAGCAACCTGGCAATAATTTGATAATTATTTGGTATTAATCTAGTAGTTATTTAGTATCAATCTGGTAGTCATTCGATAGTGATATGGCAGCAATCATTCAAAGCAATTCGAGAGTATTCAAAAGCACTCTCAGTCAAATAGGTCAAGAAAGCATTAAAGGAAGGCATTGAATCCCAAGTGCACATTGAATAATTCATGCCCAAGAAGGACAACCATTCACATCTGATTTCATAAAGGTACAAAGCCTTATTAAGGAAAAATTTCCTTATCTAATTTGCTTTCATTAAAAAGGGAGTTATAAGGTTATATTTTAAGGTTGAAATATTAAAGGAAAATAATATTTATTTGAAATAAAAACTTAGGGAAATTAATCTAATATTTGCAAAGCACAACTTAGGAGAAATTAGGGATACTACTTGGAATTAATCCATTTAATGTTTGCAAATATTAATGTGTTCTAATTTTCCAAATTTGGGAGTGATAAGGGTTACAACATCAAACTAGGTCATTGGAAATTAGAAACACTTAAATAAAATCCCAAGGGATTCAAAAAGAGGTTATTAAGATTTTTTGTTAAGGTTGGAAATTTATAATATTCTTGTCTCAAAATTTTCTCAAAAGGGACAAAAGAAATCCAACATTAAAACCTCTTCAAAATTGAAAAGTGCTTAGTTCAATAGGAGTAATAAGGTGTTAAAAAGTTGATTTTTGATATTTACAAAAACTATACAAAATCAACCAAAATTGAACTATATTTTACAAAAGCACTATATCATACTCCAAAATTATTAGGGATTCATAAGGCATTCTACAAATGTCAATAATAATATCTATCAAATATTATCAAGTTGGGAATATATAAGCTTTCTTCAAAATCTAAAATTAGGTGTTCATACTCTCATTACTAGGGAGACATAAGGAAGTCTACAAATCTAAGGATTGATATTAGGAAGATTTTAATGTCATCAAATAAATTATTCCTAGCAGTCTCTCAACTACTCAAGGGTCCTAATTATTTCTCTTGGAAAAATAAAGTGAAAGCAATCTTAGTATATGAAAAAATTTGGGATGTTGTCAAAGGGAAAACATAAAGACCTGCCACAGGTGAAACTAAAATCCTAAAGTTTGAGGAAAATGATTCAAAATCTCTAATTATAATAACCTTTACTATCACTGATGAGATTCAACCTTATATTAGTTCAGAAAAAATATCTTCAAATGCATAGACAAGCCTAGAGAAAATATTTTAAGGAAATAATAAGGCAGTTATTCTTCATCTTCAAACTCAACTTCACTTATTAAAAATGAAAAGTGGGGAAATCATAGAACTATTCCTAAGGAAGGTAGTAGATATTAAAGGGAAATTATTGACCTTAGGATAAATAGTTAAGGATGAACTTCTTACTCAAGTAACCATGAGAGCACTTCTAGATAGCTATAAGCATTTGGTAACATCTTTACAGGTTTTAAGTAAATATACTTCTTTTGATGACCTAGTCAATATAATTCAATAATATGAAGTAGAAAACACTGTGAAAGATGAGATGAATAACATTGCATTAGCATCAAAAGATAATCTATAGGGAAATATTACTTCATCAGCAAGAGGATGGAAAACATGGTATTGTTAGATATGCACAAAGAAATGTCATAGTACCAGTTATTGCAAATACAATCCCAAAAACTAGAACCAAGGAAACTAGATAAATAATGGGAATCAGTTTCAACCTCGACAATATCAAAGTAACCCTCATCAACAGAAATCTCAGTAACCAATCAATTATCCTCAAATGGAATATCAGAAGAGAAATCATAAAGGACACCTGGTTCAGAGGATAGAAGAAATTTAAGAACTAGAAGAACTCGTAGAAGACTATGAGGTGAAAGCGCTATCAGAAAATGTAACATATTACAGAGACACTAACTATTTGCTTGAATAGGTGACAAAGAATACAGAGGAAGAGTACAAAGTTCAAGATGAATAAGAAGATCCATATTGAATACTAAAGTCTTCAATACCCAAATAATGTAATACAGGGGGTGTTAGAAATGGAGTATATTACATCATTTGGGTCATGTAAATGTATCTTCCAAGGTACATACTTAGGAAATTAGATTACTTTAGAGGGAATTTATTTAGTTACTTCATGCAATGTAATAAATACACAAGTGTCAATGTGCAAGTTTTCCCTTGCACAGCTAGGTAGAGTGTTGGCCAAGGAACCTATTTTTACATATAATAAGGGACTCATTGTAATACAGACATAGAGTCTAGGGACATAGTTTGATAGAGTAGCTTAGAGCATAGTAGTACAATTTTGTGTAGATCACCATCTATTGGTGATGGGTGCAATGTAGTTCAGTAGCTTTATTAATGGAGTGTTCATTTCCTCCATAGCTACATTGTATTATTTTATATCATTTCTATCTACAACATATTTTAGTCATCTAGAAGATTTACTTTCTTTCATATAATTCTACATCTTGTGATTGCTATCTCCCATTGCACATTACATCAAAATCTAACAAATTTTTAGTCCTTTTTGAGGTGAGGAGAAGATGAACTATTAATAAATCCTCTTTATTTCTTGCCCGTTTCAAAAAGAAACTCTTAAACTTTTTTTTGCTACACTCTTCCTAGGTTTATTTCCATGTTCTTTTTCATTTATTACAAGTATGGCTTTAGAATATTATTTTTATATAATGTGTCTTTGCCTCCTCTAAATTATAACTTTATAAACTTAATAAGTATATTTTTAGTCAACTAAAACTTTTTAACCAAAAATAATAACTTGCTTTGTAAAATTAACTTAATTAATAGCATATGTTAATATTAACTATTAACATGGTATTTAATATTCTAAGTATTTAAAATTTCTAGTTTCATTATTAATACCTTACTTGATCATTTACTAATCAAATAATTTCCATGCTTTCATAACACATGCATAAATGTATCCCAATGATAAATTACAAGTCTAAGCAACACAAGGGCTCTTGCTAAAAGTTGTCTTTACCCAGACCTAAGATGCAAATAAACAATATGCACAAACAATACTTTTTCTTAAGCAAGGTGGTCTTACGATAACTAAAACATTATAACCCGCCTACGAAGGATCCTCTATGCATAAGATAAAGGTTATTTTTCTTATATAGCAACCTCCTTACTCGATAATGCATTTTAATCAAACATATGCAAATGCATCTACATGAGGATTTTACCCTTGTGGTTGTCGATGAGAATTCATCCATCATTTATTTTTTATCTTAATTTTGGTTTTTGTCCCATACCAATCCACCTGTGAGAGTACCTGGTCTTGCAACCAAAAAATATATTAGGACCATATTTTAAAATAGAATAATCCAACTTAAAAAACATAAACTCATCTTGATAGACCAAAATAGGATCATTAATTAAATATCAATGCATCAGTACATCAATCAAACAACAAGGGTAGTCCTACCAATATGGGCCATTACATGCTTCCCCTAGGACTAAACACAGTCCCTTGTATTTTCTAAAAACAAGATATTTGTATTCAAACAAAAAGGGGAATTGATTTCTTGTTTTCTTAGCATCTTCCCAAGTAGTACAATTCTCATAAAAATGGTCCCATTAGACCTTACATTGATCTAAGGTACATTTTCTCAAGTTTTTAGAATGAAACCCTAGAATCTTGACAAGTCACACCTCAATGGCCATGGGATCTACCATCTACAATTTTAACACATTCCAAACATGATAAGGATCAACAACATACTTCCTAAGCAGGGATATGTGGAAAGTGTCATGGATTTTTGATAGGTTGGGTGGTAAGGCAAGTCAATAGGCTATTGGACTAATCTTATCAATGATTTAAAATGGCCCAACAAAATAAGGATCCAACGTAGTTAACTTGATGGCACTTTTCTTGGATCTCACCCTTAATAAGACTCTATCTTCTACAAAGAATTCTCTTGGTGAGCTTTTTAGATCAGCATAGATCTTTTTCCAATTAGCTACTTCCTTGAGACTTTATCAAATCACCCTGAGTTGTTCCTCCATATTATTGATAATGTCTAGTCCGATCACCACTCAATATTTCGAATTATCCCAATATAGAGGTATTTTGCACCTTCTTCCATACATGGACTCAAACGGAGTCATTCCTAAAGATGCATGGTATCCATTATTATATGTAACCTCAATCAAATGCAAATAGTCTTCCTACTTAAACTTTTGATCCATATAATACATTTGAAGCATATCTTCAAGGACTTGGTTAACCCTCTCTATTTGCCCATCTATTTTTTGATGGTAAGAAGAACTGGTATTCAACTTAATGCCCAAAGCATGATGAATAGCTTACCAAAATTCTAATTTAAATCTGGAGTCTCTATCTGATATGATTACTTCAAGGAAATGATGTAACTATATTATTTCCTTGTCAAACTTATTTGCCACAATCGATGCATCATCCTTGATTTTCCTTGGTATGAAATGTGCAAATTTGGTCAACTTGTCCACCACCACAAGGATTGCATCATGTTGGTATCTTGTTTTAGGTAAACCTATGATAAAATCCATGGATATGACTTACCACTTCTGAGTAGGTATATCATGTGGGTATAGTTTTCCTATTGGATGTTGATGTTTTACCTTTACTTTTTTATATTCCAAACATCTAGCAATGAAACCATTAATATATCATTTCATTTCAAGCCAATAAAAGGTCTTTTTCATATTCTCTTTCATCTTTGCACCTCTCAAATGAGTAGAATATGGTAAACAATGCTCCTCCTACATAATCGTTCTCCTTACATCACCAATATTGGGTAAAACAACCCTATCTTTGAAACACAAAAGCTCATATTTTATGTTAAAATCCTCATTTTCTTTAGAATTTGCCTAATTTTAACCCATATTTCAATGCAATATAGGTCTTGTAACTGCATTTATTTGAATTTTCCAATCAAGTCCATATGACTTTAGGTTAATGTTGTTGTATGCCTCCTACTCAAGGGATCAATAACCTTATTTTCCTTTCCTTTGATATATTCTATACCAAAGTTATTTTTGGCTAGGAACTCTATCCACCTTATTTGCCTTGTATTCAATATTGGTTGGGTAAATATGTACCTTAATCTTGGTGATTTGTTCTTTTGGAGCCAAATTTGACTCAACTTTGAAACCCCCAAATTTAAATTTTTGGTTTCAATCAAAATGTTCATAATGCTGGATACTTCTTCATTTGGTGTGATCTACTTGAGTTTTCATTGGTCGGTTTGATGAAGTCTAACCTTGGGTGTTAATAATGTGTGCCTCTTTTTATTACTCAAATATCTCAAAAAGGGATAGGGTAATTTTTTATTAAATCAAGATCTCTAAAGCTGAAATCCGACCTTCATATAATAATTTTCCTTGGGCTTAAACCAATCAATAAAACCTTTAATTCCTAAGGTATTTAAAAGTGATTTAATTAAGCATCGTGGTCTAAAAACTTGAAAAGCTTAATTACAAAACAAAAATCTTAATTAAGACTTGATGGTATGCACCCCTTTTAATTAAAATATGAGCACCTTAGATCTAATCCAAGGGCCGCACTTGATTTAGGTTTAATCTAACGGTTGTGCTTTGATAAACCAATTAGATATGAAATCAGCAGTCAAAATCCTATTAAAATTATAACCTAATGTCAAAAAACGATTAAAACCCATGTAGCTCTGCCAATCTGGATGAATGCACTCGAACCAGGCCAAATCTGATGGTTGCACTATCTCCAAAAAGTTAAAACTTTAAACGAAGTCATCATAGGTCAAAGCTGCCAGTTAAACAACAAGCAACTCCGACAGATCGGATGATAGCACTCGAGTGAGCTCAAGATCGATGTTTGTGCATGACTTAATTAAACCACACATTAAAATGCCATGGTCAAAAATTAATTAAGAATATGCACCCCCTTTGAAATAATCATCGACCAAGATGGACAGATCGAACGGCAGTGCTTGATCTAGACCTGATCCGATGGCGACTCTCTTACAAAGGTGCATTAAAGAGTTAAAGATCCCATGTGATTAACTAAAAATATAAAATGAGATTAACAAGAGTCTAAACATGTTGGCTAATCATCCCCTTTCGACTTAATCAGGGTTTAAAATTATATGTCCTTAAGTAACTGACCCCGCAGGTTGAAGGAGATCAATGGTCGCGTCGACATTCAATCGAAATCTAACGGTCATGCCAATTTGGAATCTTGGTGTAATACTGGGTGAAACAAAGATAAAATGAAAAATTAATTATGTAATCAGCAAGGGTATAACACATTGGATAATCATTCCCCCTTTCAGCTTAATCATGATTAATCAAATCTAACGATGCACCCTTTTGATTATTAAGTATACAGTTACAGGGGATTTGACGGTTGCGCTCTGTTTAATACAAGATCGGACGGATGCGCACAAACGTGATAAAGCACCCCCGTAAAAATTGAATAAATTGGAATCTTGGTAAAATACCGGGTAAAAAGAAGGTTGACCAAGATCTACGACTGCACCCAAAGCTATCAAAGATCCAACGATAGTGCGTCAATGAAAGTGATCGAGGCTTAGTAGGAAGGTTGCCTTTATCGAATGATTAAATGCATTATAATATGCCCCTTCTATTTTTGCTAAACCATGCAAATGTTCGGAAATTCCAAGGGACGTGCTTACACTATGGTATGAACCAACAAAATTCGTAGAGAAATGTCCTGATACATCAATGGTTGTGCTAATTCTTTCCAGGATTCGATGATCATGAACAAGTCAGAGTCAACACAATGGTACATGAGCAGGCTAAACCAATGGGCATCTTCTGATAGATCTGACGAATGCACTCTATCTCAAATCGATCTAACAGCAACGCACGCTCTAAAGGTAAACCAAAAAGGTAAGCTTAAATTAACATTTGATTAATTAAATCTTAAAACGTATTTAACGGGGTTATAAACTCATTATTAATTACCATCCTTATTGGTCAAAATTAAAAAGGGTTTGATGCATGTTTTCTTTCGATATCTAACCTACAGATTTTAAAAGATCAAAGGTTGTGATAGAGTAGGAGTACATCCAACGATTGCGCTCGATCACGGTTGTCTCAGGGAATCTAAAGATTTCTAAAATAATAATGGCAGGCACTCACACCAAGAACTGAATCATGTGAAGATATCGAAGGTGATTGCTGCCTGAGTGAAGTATAATCAATCCCAAAAATTTAGTTATCATTCGGGTTCAAGGTGGCACGAGATTCAAAATGGAAACCATTCCCATCACACATCTCAGTTCCACATTAGATAAAAAGGGTTCTAGTGACAAATAACTGAAGTCTTGATGATTACCAGCATATGAATCAAAAGGTCCTAGGGTACGTAGGATGAAAGACATTACCCGTCATAAATGCTAAATTCTAGAAAAAGGATGCACTGGAAAAATCTCTTTGGTTAATTTTAAAACAGCAGTTGGTGGCGTCGTATTGATGACAAAACATACGAATTTATCGAACCCATTCTGCCACCCTATATATGAGCTCACAAAACCAGTCAAGACCACTACCTTGGTGAGCTAAGAGCAGAAGTTGATACACAAGAATCCCAAAGAAGAGTAGAGGTCATCGATATCCCCTATATTCAGACTAGTTTTTGGAGATAACACGAAGGGTGAACTCATTTAGGCTAGTTCTGTGATCATTTTATGGTAGAAATCCATTGGCTATTGACTCAAATGCTCCCTGAGATATTAGGTCTAGGAGTAAAGGCTTTCATCAAAGAAAAGGAGATTGGGGATTTCTTTTTCACATAAGGTTTTACCTATATCAGGCTCTATGGGGCCAAAATTCCCCCAAAGCTATTGTCGAAGTATTATTCATTGTCTCTAGTAGCCCTGGAATTATGCAGACAGGTAGTCGAAGAGGCCAAGATGAGATTAGTAAAAAAACATGGTAAAGTCCCCTGGCTCAATGTTCCCTGTCGCTTTGGTGATTATATATTTGTTGGCTACCCTACACTGCTCAAGGGAATGTTCGATTTGGATACTATGGACTTCGATGAAATAGCTTGGAGATTTTATGACCCAAAAGGGATATACAGTAAAATGATGGAAAAAAGAGACTATGCCCGAATAAAGCATCGACACAATAAGTTTGAAGAGAGGTTATTAGAATCCATGGAAAGAGGAATGGATTTACAGGTTGTATGGAATAAAATACCCCTAGATAAAAGGGCAAGTACACAAATTTGTGATGCCTATGATTACCCTATAGAATTAAGAAGGCTTCAAAAAAATTTAGTAGAATCTGTAGCACCCATTTTTCTAGGTGCAGTACAAGCAATCAAGGAAGACCCCCTGTTAGAATTGATAGAACAGGGTATTGACCTAATGGAGGTCACTGTAAATACTGTAGACATAGTAGAGCAAGAGGTTGGGCTTTTCGAAGGTGCTCACCTCAGAATATAAGTGGCACCAAGCACTTCCCAGGAAGCTTCCAAAAACCAGAGTACAGATAAAGGGAAGGATATTGTAACAACACCTACTCAAGGGTCTTCTCTCCAAGAACAAGCCATATTTCTTATTTCTGACAGAGTCCTAGCTGTAACAAGTGTAAAGAAATTGGCACCCATGGTTGTCATTGCCACTATAATAATAAGGAATCAAGAGATTAAAATTTCATCAGTGGTGCAAATGAATATGAGAAGAACAAGTAGGATTGGAATCTTATTTAGAGGCCACTAGGTGAAGAAGCTAACAGATATTACCACCATAGAAAATAAGAAGACCAAATTTTTCCTGCCTTCTACAAAGGTTGTATTAGAGAGGACAGATGAACAGAATATTTTCATTGTTGCAAATAAACAAGAACTGCAGTTAGTGGCAGGGATGGGAAATATAGAAGAGCAGTTTAAAAAATAATCACAATTGGGAGCAACTGTATCATATATAGCAGAGATAAATCTTCCTGCTTTGCAAGACCCACTAGTCTTCAAAGTCAATGAGGAAATATGGGGCTCATCAGTACTAGGGAAAGAAGTTGAAGTGGCTAAAGTTGTCAAGGCAATGCAAAATCAAGCCATAGACCAATTCATTGGGAAAATTGCAGAGCTACGGAAACAATTGGAAAAAGAGAAGGAAAAAGTAGAATTGAAAGCATTAATAAATAAACAATAGGAAGAATTGGCCAAAAGAGATACTTCAAGTGTACAGCCCTCTTCAGTGATGAAGATTCAAGATCATGTCTATTATCTGAATGCAATGAAGAAAGACATGTTAATGAAAATAAAAGTTCATGCTTGTGGGTTTTTTGAGATGTTTAGAAATATGAGGGTGATCCGAGTAACTGCTCAAGAAATTTTGATATTATTACAAGAAAAAGATAAGATTTTGAAGTCATCCCCCCTACCCTGGATATTATAGGAGACCATTTTGAAGAACTGCAAGGACAATAGATAATAACAGAGGATGGCCACAAAATTCAGCTCAGTTTTGAGTTTTTAGAAGTAGCTTTGTTTGGAGCAAACTGAAAGAAGTGGATAGATGTCATAAATGAAATGGATAATCTGATCAAAGATGTAATAGAAATACTGGCAGATATTGGTCTCTCCTTAGATCAATTTTTAGAGGCCTTTGACATAGAAGAAGTATTCAAGTATACAATAGAAATATTTGAATGTGAAATAGGTGATGAAGTCGAAATGATTAGACAAACTACTCTTGTGGTGAATACTGTGGAAATGTTACTCTTTCAATATGAAATGAACAGGCACACTGTTACCACACAGAAAAATAGAATTTTGCAAGAGATGAATATGCTGAGGATTGTAGCAACATTTGATAAAAAAGTATGGGGATTAATAACTAAGCAAATAAAAAAGCTGCAAAAAGCCCAAAAGAGGAAAGGGGTTAAAACTCAGGATCAACAGCTGGAAACAAGTTCATCACAACAGAAACTTGAGCCAACCGAAAAAGTCCCTGAAACAATAAAGGAAACAATCCAAGAGGAAACGATGGGAACAATTATGATGGAGTTAGCAGAAGAAGAAACATGTTCTACCAACACTACCATCACTGGTTAGATTGAATTACAGTTTGAAAAAGTCAAATAGGAAAGCACAATCAAGAACAACAAGGGTAGTGGAAGCCAGTTGTACCAATTTTTGAATTACAATCAGATGATGACAAGTGTAAGGCCAGAGATGAACCAGAAATAACAGAATCAAGAACCAACAGTTATAAAAGGAAGCAGTTGCGATCAAGTTCTGCATCAAGCAATTAGAGAATAGCATTTTTGCTAAGAGGTATACTTGAGTGCCTAGTTAGTTGTGTTGTTGTATCCCCTTCTGTGTCTATTTTTTCCTTTCTCATTTCTTATTCTTCCCTTTGCTTTGTAGGATTGTGATAGGAAAGTGTTCAAGAAGCTGAGATCATTTCCTACCTTTTTGAGCTTGAGATTTAGAGACTCTGTTGTTACCATATTGGAACAAGGAGAGTAGGAGAGACCTGTTACATTATTTGAACAAGATCTTTTCATTGTATTGATATATTTTCTTTGAGAAAAATAGAGTTAAAAGGCATTATGCCCACTCTACATGTAAACTTTATGAAATCAATACAATTTTGAGTCTCTTTTCTATTATATCTTTTGTCTTAGCTATGTGTGTCACTGTGTAATGGGTTACATTATTTGAACGCATTATATACATTTCTCTCATTGGTTAACTCTTGGTTTTATTGTGATATTCAAATAATATTAAGAATGCCAATTTTTCTCCTCCCCTTCTTTCTATTTCATGATAGAATTGTTGTTAAATTGCTATAACAACCCAATGAATCTAGGCACCGGTCTACATAAGGCATAACAAATGGTTGTTTTCATGCTTGGTCATTTTAATACATATAGTATAATATAAATCTGGAGCATGTAATTAGAGTTTTAGTCATAGAATTACCGTTGGGGTTTCCTTACCCGTTATGTAGTTTTCTTTAGCAATATTTGTGTTTAACATAACAATGAGGGAGGTCAACCAGAGCCTGTAATAGCTCGTTGGTTTCAAACGGATTCTTGTAGCATGACAATTGAATTTCTATGGATGCAAGAATAATTTTAAATAGTTTTTTGGCGCCGTTTTCGAGGATAAATTCTTCACATTTAGACTTTTTTATCCAAGTTTTTGCTTTAACCCTTTGACCATTTTTTGGCCATTGTCGAGGAGAATTTTTACATTCTAAGCCTGGATTTTACGACATTATTTTTTAAAGGGTGGCCAAATAGAATAAAGAACGTTTGTTTTAATTTTTACATTTTCTACATTCTTTATTTTACCCGTGTTTTTCAATCTTATTTTCTTTACGTTTCTTGATCTTCTTGAAATTTCTTTTTCTTGATTTTCTTGAATTATCCCAAGAACCGACTCCCATGAGAATGAGTGATAATATCAAGCATTCTTGATAAAAGCATACATTGTTCTTTCTGCACCCCGGTGTTGGTGACTCTACTGGATGAACCTAGAAGAAAAAAATAAAAAAGGAGAGAACAGAACATGTTGGCGAACACAAGGAGAAGTGGTAAGGAGCTATTCCCAGAACTTGATAATCCAGAGGTATTTATACATACTCAGAAAACTCCACTTTTCAAGAATACTACTTATAATAGTAGATCAAATTCTAGCGGTAAAAAGTACGTAAAGAAAAATTAGAATACTATTACTATTGATATTACTATAGATGAACGTTTAAAATCAGTTATAGAAGATATATGTGATTATTCTCATAATAGTAATACTGAGGTAAATAACCCATTAGATCGTATCCAGATTACTCAACCTCACATTCCTGTAAGTATTACTGCTGTGAATCTAAATCCTATAGTAGCAATGGCCCAGGTTAATGTTCATTTATGGAGGACTAACAGATATAGGTCTTTTGCATTACCAATAAATTTAAATGCCTTACCCAGTAAAGCTCACAAATACCTCCCTAAATTTTTAGGAAACAGTGCAATAATTGGAGAGGATCATATCAAAAGTTTCTTATATGCAATGGATAGTCTGGAAGTTGAACATGAAGATGTAGTATTAAGACTATTTTTATAGACTTTAGAAAAATATGCTAGAGAATGGTTTAATTCCCTTCCTAACAATGATATCCCAGACTTCACTAGAATGGAAGAGGTGTTTCTAAAGAAATATGGTGAAAGGAAAAATGAACAATCACTATTAACTGAGCTAGCCACTATGAAGAAAAAAGAAAATGAGGTTGTTAGTGATTTCAACATAATATTTTCAAAGACTAGGAACAAGATCCCTACCAACCTTAGACCTAGTGATATTCAGTCTATCTATTTTTATAAGAATGCTTTTCAAGGAGAGTTTAACTATGAGTTAAGGCAAGAACAAGCCACTACCATTGATGGTTGTATGGAAAAAGCAATGGATATAGAAATAAATATGTTTGACAGTGGTAAGATGAAGCCCTATTCTCTAGAGGTCAACCTACCTGAGAGAAAACCCAAAAGGGTGGCATTTGATATACAAAGAAGAACCGAAATTGATCCAATGGAGAAATTGACCAGTCAAATGACTGAGATGTTCAATAACGTGAACAACAGGTTAGCAAGAATTGAAAGAAATGGAAGTAACGGTGAATCTTCACAGATAGAGCGATCTCACATTGACAACCGTCCTCCCTTCAAGAAAAATTTCAACAAGAATTGGGGAAATAACAATGTTTTTGAAGAAGGAAATAGGAATAGAGGTAATGGAAACAATAACTAGAAAAATAGATATTCTGATAGGGATCAGAACAATGTTCCTAACCCTATACCATCTGCTAATGTAGCAGAAGGGTTTCCCTATTTTTGCTCTACTTGTGATGCACCCCATAACCCTGATGCATGTGGAATTCACCTAAGTGATCAACGTAATGTAGATATGCATGCAGAATCAGAAGAGGATATAAGAATCAATGCATGTTGGTCCATTGAAGATGAATCCAGAGAAAGGTTGTTTGAAGAAGACATGGATAAATATGCTTCAAATCATCATCCTCAAATTTTAGTAATCGAAGGAACTAAAATCTTGTAGAAATCACATGAGTCAAGATATGATAAGATGAAGCAAGGGAAATTAATCCCCACTGCTCAAGAGGTTGAAGAATTAGAGGCAACCCATGTTCTGAATTTAAGGAATAGAACAATCCCCGAAAGGATAGAGAAAGCCTCTACAAGTGAAACAAGAAAACAAACTTTCACCAATAAAAATATCAGTAAAGAGAAAACTGATAGGAACCCTAAAAATATTACTCCTGAAGTAATAGAATCAGAGGAAGAGATTCCCAAAGAAGAAAGTAATAAACCATTGGATATAAAGAAGATAGAATTTGATGTTGGGTCAGAACTCAGTAAGCAAAAGGTTAATATCACATTTGGAGAACTTATGAAAGTTCAACAATACAGAGAACAAGTCTGTAGAGCATTTGGATTAGTAGAACAAAAAGAAGACCCAACTTGCCATGTTGCTAGACAAAATCAACATGATACAAGATCACCATCCTCTGTCAGACCCTTCTATGTGTCATTAAGGTATAATTCAGATGAAGGGGAAATATATGTGATTCATAATTGCATGCTAGACAGTGGAGCTTCACATAATATCATGCCTAAGCTAATAGCTGACCAAATGGGATTAATCTGTACTAGAGATTCTGCCCCTATTTCTGTAATGGATAGTAGGCAAATTCCTTGTGTAGGGGTGATAACTGGATTGTTAGTTTTCCTAGATCAACACCCCAAAAAGGGCATTGTCATGGATGTTGCAGTAGTTGACGTTGACCCATTTTTCTCATTATTACTCAGTAGACATTGGGCAGAACAACTAGGAGGTTCAATTCAATTGGACTGGTCCTATGCTACAATCCCAATATCAGATAAGGAGAATATAATTTTGAGAAGGGAACCATTCAACAAACACTCCATAGAGTTAATTCAAATAGATGAAACCATGATTAACTTAGTTAACTCTATGGAAGAAAAAGGGATGGGAGTTTATTCAATATGGCACAACCCATTCCTGGTGGAGGTACCAGAAGCAAAGAACATGGATCCAAAAGATATGAAAATGGTTGATGCAGAATCAGATAGAGTTTTGACTCAAGAAATGTGGACCATGTCTTTTGATGGAGCTAAATCCCAATCTGGAGCAGGTGCAGGTGTTAATATGATTGATATAAAAGGAAATTACCTTAGCATTCCTTATAGATTACAATTTCCTTGCACAAACAATGTAGCTGAGTACGAAGCCTTACTACTAGGGCTAAGGAAAGCAAAAGAGCTAGGCATTAACTACTTGACTGTAATAGGGGATGCAGAGCTTATTATACTACAGATCAAAGGTAAATATCAGACTAAACATCCTAGGCTTAAGCAATATAGAAATGCAGTGTTGGAAGAAATTGATAAATTCTTAGCTTTCAATATCTCATATATTCCTAGAGAACAAAATCATGTTGCAGATATTTTAGCTGTAAATGCCTCAGGTCTAGATCACCCAGAGATAACTACAGAATATATGGACAGATTCCCAACTATTTCAGTTTATAAACCTTTTGTGCCAGATAACATAGTATATCTACAGGTCTTTCAGGATGACATAGATATTAAAGATTTTATGACTCTGCAAAATCAGTATGCAGATGTAATCTATGATGAAAAAGATGAAGAAAAGCTAAAAGACCAAATAGGAGAGCCAGTAGAAGTAATCCAGTTGAAAACTAATAAAATACCCAAAGGATTAGTTTCTCTAGAAAGTCTATTTGATGATTTTGACAAAGCTTATAAACCTTTACGTAGAGAAGTAATATCTGAAGATATTAACATTGGTTCAATGAAAGAACCCAGAATAGTGAAAGTAGACATGGCTTTACCTGCTAAAGAAAAGGTTGGATATATCAGTTTTTTGAAAAAGAACAAAGAACATTTTGCCTGGACTTATGAAGATCTGAAAACATTCAAAACAGATGTAATGACACACATAATACCCCTGAAAGAAGATTCCAAACCATTTAGACAGAAACAAAGGAAATACAATCCAACTCTACACCCAATAATGCAAAAGGAAGTACAAAAATTGTTGGATTCCAAAATAATCAGAAAGGTAAGATTTTCTTCATGGATATCCAATTTAGTACCAGTCAAAAAAAGAATGGGGATATTAGACTCTGTGTAGATTTTAGAAATTTAAACAAGAGTTCATTAAAAGATAATTACCCATTACCCAACATGGAACAATTATTGCAAGCAATAGTTGGCTCAACAAGATTGTCTCTGTTAGATGGATTTTTAGGGTACAATCAAATTCAGATAAATCCAGAAGATAGACATAAGGCAGCATTCACTACACCCTGGGGCACATTTGAATATTTAAGGATGCCTTTTGGACTAATGAATGCAGGTGCTACTTTTCAAAGAGCAATGGACTTTGCCTTTAAAGGATTAATGTTCAAAATTGTAGTTGTATACTTAGATGATATCATAGTATTTTCTAAGAATCCAGAAGATCATCTAGAACATTTAACTGCAGTTTTTGCTCGATGCAAGGAATTTGGAATTTCTTTGAATCCCAAGAAATGCATATTTGGGACTACACAAGGAAAGTTGTTAGGACATATAGTTTCAGAAAAAGGAATAAGCATTGATCCGGACAGAATTGAAGCCATTTCCAAAATTCCCCCTCCTAGAAATTTAAAAGGAGTCGAGTCATTCTTTGGCAAGATAAATTTCATCGGAATATTTGTCCCAAATTTTGCAGAGATGACCAAACCCATAAATGACATGGTTAAGAAAACTGGAGAAATAAAATGGACAGTGGAAAATATGGAAGCATTTAACAAGATTAAAGAAGCCATATCAACCACTCCAGCCCTAAGTTGCCCAGATTATGCAAAATATTTTAACATCTATTCTTATGCATCTAAACATTCTATAGTTGCAGTTCTTTCACAGAAATATGATGAAAATAATGAAATGCCAATAGCCTTCATGAGCTCAGGACTAAAAGGAGCACATATTAAATACACCTTGCTAGAAAAACATGCTTATGCAATCATACAATCTTTAGAACACTTCAAAGGTATATTTGGCTCAAATAAGGTTTACTATTGTATTCCTTTTATAGCAATAAAGGATATTTTTTCCCAATCAGAGCCATTAGGAAGACCAACAAGGTGGATGGTAAAGCTTCTGCAATATGATGTTGAATTCAAAATAGTTAAAACTGTCAAAGGGCAGGGTTTAGCAAAATTGTTGGCCAAAAAGAAGAAGAAGGATTTGAAAATGTTCTCACAATAGATGAGGCATATGATGTCAGAAGAATCAATAATACTGAATGCAAATGGTATGAAGAAATATTGTCATACTTACAAACTCTGTCATTCCCTAAAGATATGTCAACAAACAGAATGAGGTCAGTCAAACTTCAAGCTCAAAAATATTACATACAGGATGGTGTGCTATACTGGAAACACCCTGATGGAATATTATTAGTCTATTTATATGAAAGTGAAGTCCCAGAAATAATCAATGAATTTCATGATGGTTTCTGTGGAGGACATTTTTCTCCAAGAGCTACAACTAATAAAATTATGAGAGCAGGATATTATTGGCCTTCCATTTTTAAATATGTATATAAACATGTTAGGAACTATCATAACTGCTAGGTTTTTGTAGGAAAGAAGCATTTGGCTGCCATGCCCCTCAAGCCAATAATCATTGAAGCACCATTCACACAATGGGGTATTGACCTAATTGGAGAGATCAAGCCTAATTCATCTGGCCAACACAAGTGGATCATAACTGCAATAGATTACTTCACCAAGTGGGTAGAAGTTGCACCCTTGAGAACATCCACTACTGCCATAGTCATCAAATTCTTGGAAGAAAACATTTTGACCAGGTTTGGGGTTCCTCAAAAGCTAGTTACAGATAATGCACAATATTTTGTTTCATATGAAATGGTAGAATTTTGTGTTGAATATGGAATTGAATTATCCCATTCTGCTAATTATTACCCCCAAGGAAATGGTTTAGCTGAGTCATCAAATAAGAATGTAATAACAAGAATAAAAAGGTCATTAGGCAAGAATAAAAGGGGATGGGATAGTGAACTTAAATTTTCTTTATGGGCTGATAGGTTGTCTGTTAAAAGAAACACAGGAAGAACCCCCTATGAGATGGTTTATGGAGAGAAAGCCCTATTACCTTCAAGAATAGAAAAATTGGCACTTTCCCTCTTATTGCAAGACCATGAAAACCCCAACCCCATACAGAGAAGGCTTGACCAAATTGTCCTATTGGAAGAACAAAGAAGAGAGACCCTTAATAGAATGATGGAACAAACTCAGAAAACCATGAAATTGTTTAATAAGAAATCCAAGGGTACTCCTTTTTCTCAGGGAGATATAGTCATCTATTGGGATCCTAAAAATGATAAACATGGTGAAAAAGGTAAATTTGAACCCAAATGGATTGGTCCATACCAAATAGCCCATGTTATCACTCAGAATACATACAAGTTGCAGACCTTGCAGGGTGAAATGATGGCTATCCCTATTAATGGCCAACACCTCAAAATGTACAATCCCTATTGAAGGTGAATAAAATAAAAGAAAATAAAAAAAAATGAAAAGAACATAAAACCCCAAAAATAGAGTGCTTTACTTTTTAGCTTTTCTTTTCTTGTTTAGTTTAATGTTGAGTTTACTGTACACATGATATTCTTAGTTTGATGAGTATACATTACTGTTGATTCCACCAAAAATGATAAGGAAAAAGGAGATTTATTTTAGATTTTGATGAGTTTTACAATTTTCAAAATATGAGTGTTTATGCAATAGTTGTTTGATATGAGATAAAACAGAAGGAAAACAAGTTGATTGAAACATCATGTCAAAGCCTCACATTACAAATGATACTTAAAGTGACTTCAAAGGTCCAAAGAGCCAAGTTATCTTTGAGAGGGTGGTTAAGCTAAAAATCATTACACTCATCCTTTTAGCCAGAAACTAATCCTCAACTCAGGCATACTCATTGCACAATTTGCTTATATATCCAAGTACTTCTCTCACGAGAAAGAAAAATAAAAAACAAAGTTAAATTGAGTCACTGCCTGAGATATCTTGGAAAACCTCTACCGGGGCTATAGACGCTTGACTGGCAGTAGGGTAAAACCAGATGGGATTAGAAGCAACTCCACCGGGGCTATAGACGCTTGATCGGTAGTGGAGCCTTGCAGAATGGTGAAAAATTTTTTGAGTGAAATCACATATTAGGCTTAATTGTTTTGCTCAGATATGGCAAAGTTCTGAAAGACTTAGAAATCAAAATGAATACACAAACACACACATGGGCTTAAACATGATGAAGCAAAAGGCTTTGACAAATTTTGTGTAATCATATCTTATAACTTAGCTAGAACAAGCATTACAATAATCTCAAAAGCTCATCTGTTTCTAAAATTTTGGCCCTACTTTTCTAGAAAGTGAATGAAAGGAAATTACAGTTTTTCAATACTCTCTGACCCTGATGTCCAGTCACTAGTATAGTTTTTCAGTTTTAAAAATTGTAATGTTTTGTTGTTTTTAAGTTTTGTTTATCAGCCTTGAAGTTTTTTATTTTTGTTCATTTTCTGCAAATAAAACCAGGAGATTTTGTGGTTCTCAAGTGCCTCATGTTTTCAACACTTTGTCCCAGTCAGAGCCTATGTTGGAGCCAAATTTGACTCAACTTTGAAACCCCCAAATTTAAATTTTTGGTTTCAATCAAAATGTTCATAATGTTGGCTACTTCTTCAGTTGGTGTGATCTACTTGAGTTTTCATTGGTCGGTTTGATGAAGTCTAACCTTGGGTGTTAATAATGTGTGCCTCTTTTTATTACTCAAGTATCTCAAAAGGGATAGGGCAAAGTTTTATTAATCAAATCTCTAAAGCCAAAATCCGACCTTCATATAATAATTTTCCTTGGGCTTAAACCAATCGATAAACCTTTAAGTCCTAAGGTATTTAAAAGTGATTTAATTAAACATCGTGGTCTAAAAACCCGAAAGGCTTAAGTCCAAAACAAAAATCTTAATTAAGACTTGAGGGTATGCACCCCATTTAATTAAAATATGAGCACCTTAGATCTAATCCAAGGGTCAGCGCTCGATTTAGGTTTAATCTAACGGTTGCACTCTGATAAACCAATTAAATATTAAATCGGCAGTCAAAGTCCTATTAAAATTATAACCTAAGGTCAAAAATGATTAAAACCCATGCAACTCTACCAATCTGGATGGATGCACTTGAACCAAGCCAAATCCAATGGTTGCGCTATCTCCAAAAAGTCAAAACTTTAAACAAAGTCATCATAGGTCAAAGTTGCTAGTTAAACAATGAGCAACTCCGACAGATCGGACGATAGCGCTCGAGTGAGCTCAAGATCGATGTTTGCGCTTGATTTAATTAAACCACGCATTAAAATACCATGGTAAAAAAGAATTAAGAATACATGCCCCCTTTGAAATAATCACCGAGCAAGATGGATGGATCGGACGACAACGCTTGATCTAGACCTGATCCGATGGCGACTCTCTTACAAAGGTGCATTAAAGAGGTAAAGATCCCATGTGATTAATTAAAAATATTAAACAGGATTAACAAGGGTCTAAACACATTGGCTAATCATCCCCCTTTTGGCTTAATCAAGGTTTAAAATTATATGTCCTTAAGTAACTGACCCCATAGGTTGAAGGAGATCAACGGTCGTTGACATTCAATCGAAATCTGATGGTCATGCCAAATCGGAATCTTGGTAAAATATTGGGTGAAACGAAGGTAAAATGAAAAATTAATTATGTAATTAGCAAGGGTATAACACATTGGATAATCATTCCCCCTTTCGGCTTAATCATGATTAATCAAATCTAACGATGCACCCTTTTGATTATTAAGTATACAGTTACAGGGGATCTAACGGTTGCGCTCTATTTAAAACAAGATCGGACGAATGCGCACAAACACGATAAAGCACCCTGGTAAAAATCGAAGGAATCAGAATCTTGGTAAAATACCAGGTAAAATGAAGGTTGACCAAGATCTATGGTTGTGCCCAAAGCTATCAGAGATCCAACGACAGTGCGTCGATGAAAGTGATTAAATATTAATAGGAAAGTTGCCTTTATAAAATGATTAAATGTGTTATAATATGCCCCTTCTATTTTCGCTAAACCACGCACATGTTCGAAATATCTAATAGACGCGCTTCCACTATGGTATGATCCAATGGAAGTCACACAAAAAGGTCCAAGGACATCAACAGTTGCGCTAATTCTTTCTAGGATCCGATGGTCACGAACAAGTCAGAGTCAACACAATGGGACGCGAGCAGGCTAAATCAACAAGCATCTTTTGACAGATCCGACGGATGCACTCTATCTCAAATCGATTCAATGGCAATGCACACTCTAAATATAAACCAAAAAGGTAATATTAAATTGACATTTGATTAATTAAATTTTAAAACGTATTTAACGAGGTTATAAACCTGTTATTAATTACCATCCTTATTGGTCAAAATTAAAAAGGGTTTGACGCATGTTTTCTTTCGATATCTAACCTACATGTTTTAAAATATCGAAGGTTGTGATAGAGTAGGAGTACATCCAACGGTTGCGCTTGATCATGGTTGACTCGGGGAAGCTAAATATTTTTGAAATAATAACGACAGGCACTCACACCAAAAACCAAATCATGTGAAGATCCCGAAGGCGGTTGTTGTATGAGTGAAGTATAATCAATCCCAAAAATTTAGTTATCGTTTAGGTCTAAGGTGGCACGATATTCAAAACTAAAACCATTCCCATCACACATCTCAGTTCCACATCAAATAAAAGGGTTCCAATGACAAATAACTAAAGTCTTGATGATTACCGACACACGAATCAAAAGGTCCCGAGGCACGTAGGATGAAAGACATTACCCGTCATAAATGCTAAATTCCAAAAAAAGGACGTGCTGGCAAAATCTCTTTGATTAATTTTAAAATAACAGTTGGTGGTGTCGTATTGATGACAAAACGTGTAAATTTATCAAACCCATTCTGCCACCCTGTATATGAGCTCACAAAACCAGTCAAGACCACTACCCTAGAGAGCTAAGAGCAGAAGTTGATACACAAGAAGCCCAGAGAAGAGTAGAGGCTATCGATAGCCCTTATATTAAGAACATTTTTTGGAGAATACACGAAGGGCAAACTCATTTAGGATGGTTCTGTGATCATTTTATGGTATAAATCCATTGGCTATTGACTCGGATGCTCCCTGAGAGATTAGGGCCAGGAGTAAGGGCTTTCATCAAAGAAAAGGAGATTGGGGATTTATTTTTTCACATAAGGTTTTACCTATATCAAGCTCTATGGGGCCAAAATTCCCCCAAAGCTATTGTCGAAGTATTATCCATTGTCTCTAGCATCCTTGGAATTATGCAAATAGGTAGCCGAAGAGGCCAATATGAGATTAGTAAAAAAACATGGTAAAGTCCCCTGGCTCAATGTTTCCCTATCGCTTTGGTGATTATATATTCATTGGTTACCCTACACTGCTCAAGGGAATGTTCGATTTGGATACTATGGACTTCGATGAAATAGCTTGGAGATTTTACGACCCAAAAGGGATATACAGTAAAATGATGGAAAAAAGAGACTTCCCAGATAAAGCATCGACAAGATGAGTTTGAAGAGAGGTTATTAGAATCCATGGAAAGAAGAACAAATTTACAGGTTGTATGGAATGAATTCCCCCTAGATAAAATGGCCAGTACAAAAATTTGTGATGCCTATGATTACCCTATAGAATTAAGAAGGCTTCGAGAAATTTTAGTAGAATCTATAGCACCCATTTTTCTAGGTGCAGTACAAGCAATCAAGGAATATCCCTTGTTAGAATTGATAGAAGAACAAGGTATTGACCTAATGGAGGTCACTGTAAATATTGTAGATATAGTAGAGCAATAGGTTAGGCCTTTCGAAGGTGCTCACCTCAGAATAGAAGCGACACCAAGCACTTCCCAGGAAGCTTCCAAAAACTAGAGTACAGATAAAGGGAAGGAGATTGTAATAACATCTACTCAAGGGTCTTCTCTCCCATAACAAGTGATAGTTCCTATTTCTGACAGAGTCCTAGATGTAACAAGTGTAAATAAATTAGCACCCATGGTTGTCCCTACCACTATAACAATAAGGAATCAAGAGATTAAAATTCCATCGATGGTGCAAATGAATATGAGAAGAAAATATAGGATTGGAAGCTTATTCAGATACCACCAGGTGAAGAAGCAAACAGAGATTACCACCATAGAAAAGAAGAAGCCTAGATTGTCCCTGCCTTCTACAAAGGTTGTATTAGAGAGGATAGATGAACAAAATATTTTTACTATTGTAAATGAACAAGAACTGCAGTTAGTGGCAAGGATGGGAAATATAGAAGAGCAGTTTGTAGAAGAATCACAATTGGGAGCAGTTGTATCAGATATAGCAGAGATAAATCTTCTTGCTCTGCAAGACCCACTAGTCTTCAAATTCAATGAGGAAACAGGGGGCTCATCAGTACTAGGGAAAGAAGGTGAAGTGGCCAAAGTTGTCAAGGCAATGCAAAATCAAGCCATAGACCAATTCATTGGGAAAATTGCAGAGCTACAGAAACAATTGGAAAAAGAGAAGGAAAAAGAATAATTGAAAGTATTAATAAATAAAAAATAGGAAGAATTGGCCAAAAGAGATACTTCAAGTGTACAGCCCCCTTCAGTGGTGAAGATTCAAGATCATGTCTATTATCTGAATGCAATGAAGAAAGACATGTTAATGAAAATAAAAGCTCATGCCTGTGGGTTTTCTGAGATGTTTAGACAGATGAGGGTGATCCGAGTAACTGCTCAAGAAATTTTGACATTATTACAAGAAAAAAAAAGAATATTTTGAAGTCATCCACCCTACCCTAAATTTTATAGGAGACCATTTTGAAGAACTGCAAGGACAAAAGATAATAACAGAGGATGGCCACAAAATTCAGCTTAGTTTTGAGCTTTTCAAAGAAGTTTTGTTTGGAGTAAACCGAAAGAAGTGGATATATGTTGTAAATGAAATGAATAATCTAATCAAAGATGCAACAGAAATACTGGAAAATATTGTTCTCTCCTTAGATCAATCCTTAGAGGCCTTTGACATAGAAGAAGTATTCAAGTATACCATAGAAAGATTTGAATGTGAAATAGGTGATGAAGTCGAAATGATTAGACAAACTACTCTTGTGGTGAATACTATGGAAATGTTACTCTTTCAATATGAAATGAGCAGGCACACTGTTACCACACAGAAAATAGAATTTTTCAAGAGATGAATATGCTAAGGATTGCAGCAACATTTGATACAGAAGTATGGGGATTAATAACTGAGCAAATAAAAAAGTTGTAAAAATCTCAAAAGGGGAAAGGGGTTAAAACTCAGGATCAACAGTTGGAAACAAGTTCATCACAATAGAAACCTGAGCCAACCGAAAAAGTCCCTGAAAAAGTAAAGGAAATAATCCAAGAGGAAACAATGGGAACAATTATGATGGAGTTAGCAGAAGAAGAAACAGGTTCTCCCAACACTACCATCATTGGTTAGATTGAATTACAGTTTGAAAAAGTCAAAGAGGAAAGCACAATCAGGAACAACAAGGGTAGTGGAAGCCAACTGTACCAATTTTTGAATTACAATCATATGATGACAAGTGTAAGGCTAGAGATGAACCAGAAATAACATAATCAAGAACCAACAACTATAAAAGGAAGCAACTGCGGTCAAGTTTTGCATCAAGCAATTAGAGAATAGCATTTTTGCTAAGAGGTATACTTGAGTGCCCAGTTAGTTGTGTTGTTGTATCCCCTTTTGTGTCTATTTTTTTCCTTTCTCATTTCTTATTCCTCCCTTTGCTTTGCAAGATTGTGATAGAAAAGTTTTCAAGAAGCTGAGATCATTTCCTACCTTTTTGAGCCTGATATTTAGAGACTCTGTTGTTACCATATTGGAACAAGGAGAGTAGGAGAGACCTATTACATTATTTTAACATGGTCTTTTTATTGTATTGATATATTTTCTTTCAGAAAAATAGAGTTAAAAGGCATTTTGCCCTCTCTGCATGTAAATTTTACGAAATCAATACAATTTTGAGTCTCTTTTCTATTATAGAGTTTGTCTTAGCTCTATGTGTCACTGTGTAATGGGTTACATTATTTGAATGTATTATATATGTTTCTCTCATTGGTTAACTCTTGGTTTTATTGTGATATTTGAATAAGATTAAGAACACCAATTTTTCTCCTCCCCTTCTTTCTGTTTCATGATAGAATTGTTGTTAAATTACTATAATAGCCCAATGAATCTAGGCATCGGTCTACATAAGGCATAACAAATGGTTGTTTTCATTCTTGGTCATTTTAATACATATAGTATAATATAAATCTGGAGTGTGTAATTAGAGTTTTAGTCATAGAATTACCGCTAGGGTTTCCTTACCCATTTTGTAGTTTTCTTTAGCAATATTTGTATTAAACATAACAATGAGGCAGGTCAACCAGAGCCTATAATAGCTCGTTGGTTTCAAACAGATTCTTGTAGCATGACAATTGAATTCCTATGGATGCAAGAATCGATTCCAACATGTCCTTAGCTCAAAAGTTTTTCCCAACATATAGTGCCTCCAAACCTTAAGAGCACGAACAACCATTGCTAACTCTAGGTCATGTATAGCATAGTTCAGCTCATACTCTTAATTTTTCTTGATCCATAGGCTACTATAGCTTATTTTTGGGATAACACTCCTTCTAACCTTCTGAAGAAGCATCTGTGCATACTGTAAAATTTCCAAAAGGATCAAAAATTTTAAAAATAGGTGTTGTAGTCAGCTTATTCTTTAGAGTCTCAAAGGCAACCTCACATTTCTCTCTCTATTTGAACTCTTTTCCTTTTCTTTGAAGGTTGGTAAGAGAGTATGCAATTATTGTAAATCTTTCACAAATATCCTATAGTAACCAGTCATTCCCATGAAAATTCTTACTTTGGACACATTAGAAGGTGTAGGCTAGCTTAGTTCTGACTTCTTGTTGCTTCATAGATTTGATGAGGTTGCTCTTCTACTCTGCTTGTTGGGGATACTTGTTTGCATAATGAGGACCTCCATAAATAAAATAACCTATCCTCAGTGCATGAGACTTCTATATTTTATCCCTTGTATCCTCCTTTTGTGCTAAATCATTTTTTTTTAAGATTGGGGTTTTAGATTATCCTTTATTTGAAAATTCTTCTTGTAATTTTTCTTGTTTCCATTGTTCCTAATCCCAAACTTTGTTTCCTCTTTTGGGTTTCCCTTACTTCTCTTATTTTTTTCTCTGTCCCAAAATCCAACACTCTTCCTCTTTCTGAGTTCCTATGTTCTTATGTCAACACTCCATAATTAAAGGTCTTCTTAGTGTTCTAATTTGTCTCCTCTTGTCGTACCAAATCATATGCCTTATGTAGGGTTTTAGGCTTAATCAAATTGATTATTTTTCGAATATTAGGATCTACTCCCAAGATGAAATTTTTGATAATAAGTCTCCATAGTCAAGGTGCCTTGTTGAAGCGTAGAAAATTCCTCAAATTTCTCTACATATAATTTATTAGATAGGAATATTTTCTTGAATGCCCTTACAAAATTATGCCATTTCCAATCCACCACTTGAATTCCTATACCTATCTTGTATGTATTTCACCATTTTGAGGAAATATCTTGCAAATGAAGATTTGACCAAATATTTTATATTTCAAGTGAGTAGTTCTTCATGGAAAAGTAATTTTATAGCTCATTCAACCAAGATTTCGCTGCATTACCCCCTCCTTTTCCATTAAATTTGTGCAACCTAACATTTTTTAAGTCCTTGGCAAGCTCAACCTCAATTCGAACTTTACCCTCTTGGATTTTTCTAATAGGATTCTCTTCTTGTCTACCCTCAGAATTCTTGTTATTGGATTCTCAATTAACAAGTGTTTCCAATATTTTTATTGTTGCTCCATTTGATCTTGTACACTTAACTATGGATGTAAGGTTTTTCATCCTCTTCCTAGAGTTCCTTGAACTTCTAGATTGTTTTTTATTTTTGGGACAAGCTACAACTTCTTCTTGCATAGTTTTCCCTAGATTCCTAAAACATCCCCCTCTCAAAACAAGTGATATTTTTTCCTATCCATAAAAGGAGCTAGGTCATGCTACGATTCCCAATGATAAGTTGTATTTTCTAAGATTTTTACTCCTTGGTATGACCATTCAAGACAACATGCAATACCTACATTGTCCCAAAACAACTTAAGATCCCTAGATAAGTAAGTCTTCTTGAAAATTAACACATCAAGTCAAGGTTCAACCTAGGTTCTTTTCATGGAAGCATTGAGTCCTACGACCTAGGATCTAATACCAACTATAATGACCCACAAACTCAACCAAAAAAGAGAGTTAATTTTTTTACAAGGATTAACTCACAAAGAAGACCCAATATTTATTAGTATAAGGAATAACCACTTATGAGTTCATTGTCAATGCAAATGGTACTCAAGTGGATAGTATTGACCAACATACCATAATTCTGAGGGTTTGCTTTTTTAATCTATCCACCATTAGAAAATATGGCATCAGTGGTTCCCCCATTTTCCATACACTCACCACTTGTATAGGAAAATTTGACCATGGTGTAGGGATTACCCTTTAAAGCCCATAATACTTAAAGGTGATGTCTTTTCTCCAATCCTATATAATATCATCTATATAGGATTAATTTGGTGTGATACCTTAGTGATTAGTTAATTCCATATACCCATGGAACTAACTAAGACCATTACCACTCCCTGATAATGATCATGGTTGCACTTGCCTAACCGTAAGGTACCACCACTATACTACCCTATGAATGATATTATGGATTATCCCATACCAATCCACCTCACCTCTTGCCCTAGCCTCACCGCTAGGATTTGTCATTCACAATTACCTAGTTGAATTGTCTACCCATAACTCACTAGGATTGGGTACAACTTGACTCTAGGATTTACTAATATGGTGCTAATAACATGCCCAAAAATAACCTCCTTTTCCAAGACAACCATTATGACCATCTCTCTCTAAAATAAATAGAGTATTATATTAAATTATAATCAAATTCAACATAACATAATGCTAAGGACTAAGAATTTATGCACTATAGGAGAATCATTCCAAATTCCATACTAACATTATCTTATCATTGATAAAGAATATTTTACGATTACTTCCACTATACTACTAATAAATTACGTAAATTCTTAGCTCTCATAAAATTAATTAAAGCAACATTCAAATTACAAATATATTAACTAATTTCCTTAATGTTCCTTCAACATATAATAATTACAAAACATCTACCTTGCTATCAATAACATATTTACAATATCTACATGAAGGAGAGAATCAACATCTAGAAGATTTATAACCATCAACTTCAATAACCCCATTTTTCCAATAATGATTTCTTTCCAAGGAATTTAACATAAGAAAATATATTAATGCATATTTCATTCTTCAAATAATCTCAAGATTATATAACAAGAAATCTTACAAGACAACAATTCCTTCATCATAATCATTGCATGGCATAACTTCTACATGAGATACTTTTCAAGTAATTCCTTATCTCCAAATACAATATCACATTTCAATACATAAACAGTCCCTAGTCTCATCTTTTTTCAAGGTCTTCCACTTGATAGGTCCTCTCCAATGAAACTTTGAAGTTTAGGGATTATGACAACTCTTGAATGTATATTCAAGCCTAACATGCACTATGCAAGAACATTCAATAATGCATTAAAACAAAATCATGCAATTTTTAGAGAATCCCATACTTCCCTTGATTTTGGGTTTCTTAGCTACTCAATCTTGATCCATCTCTTGAAAAATTACTATTTAATCCTTCAAATATTAGCTTCTATCAAAAAATGTATCAATCCTTATATGGAATATTACTTCGCTAATAAAACTGATTTAATTCTTATTTTTCATGAAATAATATTGACTATCAATCAACAAATTATTTAGTCAATATTTTTGTTTTAGTATTGATAAAAAAAAGGGGTTGAAGGACACTGACCCTTTACAAAGAGCTCTAAAGATGTACAGGAAAAAATAAGAGAAGATCAAATAAATTCAAGATAGCCCTATCTTAGTAAAACAAACAAACCTGGGCTAAACCTACTTATGGAGAAGCTAAAAAATATCCATCCTGCTATCCTCCTATTTGACAAGGCTTATGTAGTGCTCAATGCTTCACATGACTGATAAAGAAACCGTTGATAGCAATGTAATTTAGTGTGCTCAAATCCTTCATCACATGATCCTAATAAGTATTATGCTTTGTTCTACCCTCTTCATATGCTAGCTTCATTATCAATTCTTATAATCTCTTTCAATTCCATGGGGGTGTATAACCAGACCTTCAAATTCTTAGATCTAACTGCCATATTCACAATTTTATCGATAACTTTGTTTCCTTCTCTATAAATATGTTTAATTCCACTTTCTTCTAGGTTTTCCAAAATAGTCCTCGCATCTATAATTATTTGAAAAAGACTAGAATTTTTTAGCTCCCCTTCTTGAAGGGAAGCTATAATATTCTTGGAATCCCCTTGAGAAAAATTCTCCTAAACCCCAAATTCACTGCAATTAGGAGGCCCATAAGCATCGCCCTTGCTTTAGCTTGGTGATTTGTGGTAATTCCTAGATCCTCAGCATATGATTGATGATTCAATATTAATAAGACCAAAAGCCTACAATTTTAATTAATAGTTCCATCCCTATGATTTAACCAAAACTATTAATTAATTACATACATAATTTATTAATATTGATAAATAAATAAAAACATATTATTTAATCAATACTAAAAATACTTCCATATTAATTAATAGCTTCATTCCTATAACTTAATAAAACTATTAATTAATTACTTGATTAATATATTAATATTGACAATTAAAGAAATACATTCTTTAATCATAAAACAAAGTCATCCATAGTCTCATCCCTATGACAAAATATTAATTAAGTACATAATAAATAAAGTAACACATTATTTAAATAAAAGTCTTCAATATTAATTAATAGTTTCATTCCTAAGACTTAATAAAACTATTAATTAATAGCATAACTAATATATTATCAAGACAAAAGTCCATTAAGGTAAATAAAATGAGTTAACTTCTAAAGAGATGGGGACTATCACACTATCCTATGTAGAGACTAACATTTTTTTAAATCCATGAATAATAATAATATCAATTTTCAAACTCCAATTAATAATATCTAATATTCAATATAGATAAAATTATTTAATACTAAAAAATAAACATAACAACTTCATTATTTAAATAATAAGTACACGACAAGGTTCAATCAAGCTACCACATCCAAAAAAACATAGAAATGAACATTATAATTTCATTCTACATTGTAGAGAATTCATCACTCAAACCAAGGTCAACCACCAAGCTTTAAAATCATTTTTTAGTAAAGTAAGGAGCAGTTGGGCAGATTTTATGGAGGCTAAGGCCTAAGGTAACCGCTTAACCAAAACCAAACAACCCAAAATTTTAACAATGCTAAAAAAAAATGATCAACTTCTGATTTATAGTAGAGAAAACAATAAGAATATCTTTGGCATCCAAAATTTAAAGAATTAAAAACAAACAATTATGAAAGTTGATTTGATCAAGAAAAACTCAATTAAAGAGAACTTCCCCACCATTAGATTTGGCAATAAAGACTTCATAAGCTTAATATTTGGAATAAAGACTATGCAATCTTCCTGAAGGAGAACATCTCAAAAGAACTATAAAAAAATCAAGCATGCATCAAGTTGGACATTAAACAAAAGTCCTTAAGCCTAAATCAAGCTATCCCAAAAAAAAAATTAAAGCAAAGTTGTAATCAAACACACATACAAACTAGATATTGGTCGACGTTCTAAAAATAAAATAAAACCAACTTTAATAAAAAACACTCACACAAGTTGGATAATAGGTGAACATCCATAAACTTAAACCAAAGCCATACATACACAAGCTAGATAATAGGAAAATATTTATAAACAAGAATCAAATCCATCACCCATAATATAAACACATACACAAGCTAGATAAAAGGTAAACATCTATAAACAAAATTCAAAGCCATCACCCAACACACACATAGGTTGTATAACATCCATAAACATAAATCAAGTAAGATTCACTCATAGAAATAGAATAGAGTAATTAGTGACTTACTAAACTTTGTGCTTCCTCAAAATATTCAAGCTTCCCAGTCTTCCTCCAACCAACCAAAATTCTTTCCAGAGACTTTCTTCCAAACACTAAACTTCCCCTCCTCTTTTTGAAAGATTCAAGTTTTAGCCCTTGTCGAGGTGAGTAACATGGAGGAAAATGAATAACTCCCTCTTTCTTTCTTGCTCATTTTTTTTTAATTGGTTATATGGGACTGAAACACTTAAACTTTCATTTTTTTTTTAATTCGTTATATGGGATTGAAACAAGCCCCACCCATATTACATCATCACCATGTAGTGGTATTATAATAAATCTTGGATATTATCCATGTATCATTTGGCAAGATTTGAACCTTGGTCTCCTCATTGAATGTTGAAGAATCTAACTAGTTGAGCTAATGCTACTTGATTTAAACTTTTGTTTGTTACACTCTTCCTAGATTTTTTCCACGTTCTTTTTTATTTATTACAAGTATGGCTTTAGACTATTATTTTTATAAAATATATCTCTTCCTCCTCTAAATTATAACTTTATAAGCTTAATAATTTTATTTTTAGTCAACTAGAACTTTTTAACCAAAAATAATAACTCACTTTATAAAATTGACTTAATAATACGAGATGTTCATGTCAACTATTAATATTACTAATATCATTAATATCTTACTTGATAGTTACTAATCAAACAATTTCCATGCTTTTAGAACACATGTATAAAATCCAAATTTAAAAAACATAACTACCAACTCATCTTGATAGAACAAAATAGGATCATGAATTAAATATCAACACATCAGTACATCAATCAAACAACAAGGGTAGTCTTGTCAAGATGGGTCATTACAAGTAGAGGCCTTTTCAAACTCCTCTAGAATTATTGCAATATAACTACATTTTATCTAACTCATAATCCTCTTTCTAACAATAATGGCAATAATAACATAACTGACAACAAAAAATGATATTACCACAAAAAATATGATTCACACATTCATTTGAATTTTGGGGTAGGTGGATAATGTACAACTCATGTTTTTACATGAGCATGTCTTGAAATTTAAAGTTCAAATGAATCTGCCACTAGTAAATGAGTCCCCTTACATCAAATACCCAATGTATCACTAGTGTATCAAAAAATATATCTAAATGAAAAGATAAACTCTACTTTGATAATAACAGCATAGTAAAATATGAGATTCTAAAATAATTGGCTATCCTTCCAAATATATCCACATAAATGTCATAAGCATAGTAATAATATTCTCCAACTACACAAAATATATAATGATATAATATGAACAAAACATTTGATATAATAAATCATCTCACTTCAAATCCCAATGCCAATAGTTAGGTACAATACTTAGATTAATTTTTAGTTGATACTCATATATGCCTAGGTTTCACAATATCATGACCTTGAACCTATAGAGTCCATTTTTGTCATATTCAATATTGGCTTCATAATCTGCACCTATGGTTTACATTTGGTTGCTCAATAATACCTCATATTCCATGCGATTTAATTCACAACATAATCATTGGTATACTCATATATTTTATTTTCTTCTTAATTATTTAACCCTCATATCAATATTAATCTACAAATTTCTTATACGCTGAATTACAAAAATGTCCAACTTCTTATGGGCTCATAGATCTAGTTTCAACAAAGTTGGATGGAAGGGGCAATGCCTCTTCTAACCTCAAAATACATGCTAGCTCTCCATTATCCTTGGTCAAATATAACTAATCTAATATAATTGCAGGAAAATGTATAGTAGGAGAAAATACACCTTTACATGTAAATGAAGAAAAAATAATATTTTATTATGAAGCTTCTCTTTTATAAAGTGTCTTCTAAGGGCTTACAGATAAAATCCTCAAGGTGAGGATATTTATTTTATGATTATACAATGAAAACAAAAGGTGCCTCTGATGTTTTTCTCCTACTACAATCAAATATGTATGGTTGTCTCAACTCGCTTGATGGCCACCCATGGCTTGGCACTCCAAAATATCTTTCTTTCTTCCTACACACAAGACTCATAGACAAAATGATAAATAGCACTAGCAGAGCCTTTCGAGATAAGGCCCAAGATTCAATGGAAAAACCTAGAAAAACTCATAAAAGATTTTTTTTTGTGGAAAACATCCCAAAATGGATACCACTTTTGAGTAAGACCAAAGGAGGCAGGGGTATCTATTTCACCAAAATTGCCCAAGGCTCGCACCTGGCCTACCATCATTGACATACTCAAAGAGCAAACCTGAAACAACAAAAAACAAGAACACACAAACACAAACACACAAAAATATTAAAAAATAAAAAAACATGCTCCTTGAGTGTGTCAAAAAGATAAAGCACAACCAAACACACACACAATAAGATTAAAAAAATACAACATGAACCACACAAAAAAAACACAAGAACAACATAACAAAACACAAACATAACAAAAAACAACAGAACGCTACAAAGACACAACCAACAAAAACATGAAAAACAAAAACAACCAAAACCTAAAAAATAATAAAAAATAAAATTAAATTAAAAAAAACAACCAACAATAGACAACAGAGAAAAATAGAAACATAGAAAACACTCACACAATAAAACATAAAAACATAAATTAACACAAACATATAGAAACACAAGCACAAGAACATCAAAAACACAAGAACAACAACAAAAAACATAAAACAACACCAAAAACACAAAAACAAAACAACACAAAAAAGCACATGCATAAAAAGAAAAGCAAATGAAAAAATAGAACACAACAATGACCTTTCTAGACCAAAATACTATTAAGAAAAGAATCAACAGAGGAAACTAAAGAAATATTAGTTTGAGCTAGGGAACTAAAATACCCTAACCAAACTAAATGAAGCAAAAATAAAGCAAGAAGAAACTAGGTACCTTCAAAACTAGAGCCATCCAAAGAAATGATAGAAAGAAGAGCTTCCCTTATTTGTGAAGCCCACCATCTAGGAGGGTGGTCGTAGCAAGTAAGATCACCTTTGTTCAAAGCCCAATTAGCTAAAGCATCAGCACTCTTGTTCTGGTCTCTAACCACATGATTCTAATCAACTTTCAAAAATCCCATCTGGATTAACTGAATCTTCTCAATAATTATTTTTATTCTCCAATCAACCTTATGATTCTTAGGAGTCTTCAAAAGGTTAATCATGAGTTGAGAGTCAGACTCAACTAGTACCTTTTCCCATCCAACCTTAGTAGCCTCTTGAAGGCCTCTACGGATACCATACCCCTCAGCAAGGTTATTGGATATAATACCCAAATTCTCAGCAAAAGTAAAAACCAGGGAGCGCTTTGAAATTCTACCAATTTCTCCTACACTAGCTTTTCCAAGGTTCCCTCTAGAGGCTCCATCAGTATTGACTTTTCCAAAATCCTTAGGAGGAGGTTGTCAATTCCTTGTTCTATCCATCTTGTAATTACTCACATTCCCTTTAATCTGGTTTCTCTTAAAATATTTAATATTCAATATTTGCATCACTTGATCCCATCTTTGGTGGAAGTTTTGGGGGTTATTAAGGAGTTGATGGACTGATTCAACTAAGTTGGCAATGGTATTTTTCAAGATATAGTGAATATCTTTCCTTTCTTGATTAAAAATCCAGTTGTTCCTTTCATTCCATATAGTCCAAAGAAGAATGGTAGAACGCATCCAAACTAACTGCCTAATAAAAGATCAACACCCTCTTGATTAGGCAAATCCCACCAAAGTTGTTCAAAAGTAAAAAATTATACCACTATAAGCCAAGTAAAGTGGCCATTTTCCTCCAAAGCTCAAAGGCTAAAGTACACTCAATAAAAATATGGATGAGAGTTTCCACATTCTCTTCACACATTTCACATCTAAAAGGGCCATGAAAACCATGCTTCATAAGATGCTCCCCAGTAAGTGAAGAACACAGGCTTATACTGAGAGGGGGGTGAACAATATAAGATCAACTTTTACTTTTCTTTCCCAAACAATATTATCCAATATTATCAATGGCAATATCAATAGCAGTAATCAAAGCAATGCACAAATCATCACACACAAGAGAGACACAAATTTAACGTGGTTCACCCAATGTGGGCTACTCCACGAGAGAAAATATTTCTTCTAAATTTTCTCAACAAATCTCTTGGGAATCAATTCCCTATTACAATGTTTATGGACCTCTATCCAAAGGAGACACCAATCCCCTATGCTCTGATTTGTGGATCTCTCTCCATAGGAGAACTCTTTCCCCTTTTATCTGGTTTGTGGATCTCTCTCCATAGGAGAACTCTATCCCCTTGCTCTAGTTCATGGAACTTGATCTAGGAGAACTCTATCTCCTCAAATGGTTCATGGATCTCTCTCCATAGAATAACTCTATCTCCCCAGCTAGTTCATGAATCTTACTCCATAGGAGAACTCTTTCCCCTTGCTCTAGTTCATGGATCTCTCTCCACAGGAGAACTCTATCCCCTCTACTCTAGCTAGTGATCTTCTAGAAGACTTCTACCCCCACTACTCTAGCTTGTGGATCTCTCTCCATAAGAGACCTCTATCCCCACTACACTGGTTGATGGATCTCTATCCACTAGAGACTATTATCCTCTTTTCTCTATCACCTCCAAAGCCTGCTCTCAAATCTATCTCAAATCTACACCAAACTCTATCTCAAATCTAGCACAAATCTATCTAAAATCTACACCAAACTCTATCTCAAATCTAGCACAAATCTTCTCTATATCTATCTCAAATATACACCCAAATCTATCTCAAATCTATCCTCAAGCCTTAACACAAATCTTGAACAAATCTACTCTCAATTCTATCTCAAATCTATCCTCAAGCCTTAACACAAAGCTTGAACAAATCAACCTTCAAGTCTTCTCAAAATACTTGCTCAAATATACCTTCAAGTCTTCTCAAAAGACTTGCTCAAATCTACCTTCAAGTCTTCTCAAATACTTGCTCAAATATGCCTTCAAGTCTTCTCAAAAGACTTGCTCACAAACACAATTTAAATCTCTTTCAAAAACTTTCTTCACACAAACAAATTCTACTTAGAATTCATTTAACCTCTGGAACATATAGAGAATGATATGCTCTATCAAAAACTCAATATGTTTCACACTCACAAAACTTGTACTCAATCAACCAATCTCTTTCTCTTGCAAATCCCTTTCAAATCAAATCAAAACAATGTATAACAAAACTGGTTTATTCTTCTTGCAAATTTTCTCTCAAAGATCAATCACACCAATGCACAATTTCCCTCATAAAATTGATCTCAAACACTTTCACAATTTCAATCAATATCTCTCAAACCAATGTTCAAAATATTTCACAAAGATATACTAACTTGTCTTCAACCCTAGCACAAGTAGTTCAAAATCTCTAGCACAAATATCTCAATCTCTTTCAACAATGAAAGCACAACTTGTTCTCAACATCTATCCCAAATGTTTCCAAAACATTCAACAATGAAGCACAAAACCTCACTCAAATATTTCCAACAATGCTTATCAAACAATCCTTTTCACTCCACCTTATGTTCCAAAACATTCATTCCAATAAACACCTTAAACAAGGGATGATGTGCCCATACCTCTTAATTTGCTCTTATGGAGATATGTCTTCAAAACCTATCTCACAAATAACTAATTTCTCTAATGCCACTCCAATGGTTAGATTGCAAGATATTTTCTCAAAACATCCACATGAATTTTCACTTCAAAATATATTTCACCATACAAAAATTACAATAAAATATCAACCACTATAACACCTTATTACTCCTATTCTCTCATGCAAAATAATGCTTCAACAAAACAAACCAGAAATTACACACATGAATTTCACATATACACCTTATACCTCCTTCTTATGAAAACACAATAATGCACTTCAAATTTCAATAAGACCAAAGAAATTATCACTTCATCTCATGCATCCACCAAGCACTAGCAATATGAAATTTCACTTTTCAACCCTTTCTAAAACAAAAATCAAATCACTTTACTATCCTTATGGCTCCCTAACCATTTCACATCAACATAAAAATTAACTAACCCTTATAACTCCCTAACCAAGCTTAAAGTGCATACCTTTTAACAAAATTTAATTCTTCCCTCAAGCGTTACCACCGCTATTTGAACCCATGACCTCGCTGGCCCCACACCCTAGCACAAGGGCAAACACCACGTGGGCTAGCCACCCACACAAACCAAAAGAGCACATGCTCCTTCTCCTTCACCATCGATGCAAAAGACTTCAACACGCAAAAACCCTCCATGCGAATCGAACGTCGAACCTACTACCAACTACATGCTCTATAAGCCGAGCTTGCCAGCTAGGCTACCATCCACCATCAGATGGAGTTTGGACACCCTCCACCTTTATCTCCATGTTGCCTCAAATTTCATAGAATCTTCTATGTCTGCCTTCACACCTTTGTCGAATGAATATTGCAAGTAATAATTTAGGGGTTAATTAAATTGAACACCTTGGCTTTGGAATACCTTAACCCTTTTATACACATTGCCTTTTGACTTTGGACGTCGGCACACTTGAAACAAATACCTCCATGCAATTTCAATTTTTGATTTTTGGCACCATTAAACCTTTTCAAAAATATTATAATAAATTAAATCTAAGGTAGATTTAATTATTATAATTTTATTTTAACCTTTGGGCCTTTTAATTTTTAATTATTATAATTATTTAAATCTTCATAGATTTAAATATTATAATATTTTCTTCTTCTTGGACCTTTTCTTTGGAAAACCTCTTCCTTTTTCTTTTGCAAATGCCACCATGGTAAAACCATTAAACCTTTATTTTTCTGGTCATAAATGACAACCAATGTCATTAACCTATGCCATTAATTCTTTGACATCAATGACAACAATATACTCAAAATTTCCAACAATCTCCCCCTTTGTCATTGATGGCAACCCTTTTCTAAAAATTCCTTTTTCCTTTTTCCATACCATTTAATTCCAAATCTGCTCCCCTGAGAAATTGCTCCCCTGACTGAATGCTCTCCCCCTTACTCAAATCTCTCCCCCTTTGACATCAATGGCAAAGGGACTCCTTTGGGGCTAAATATAAGACTCTTAGCTCAGCCCCCTCCCCACCTCCTCTCCTTGAGGTGATTAATTTTGGGGTGGGAGTATCTCTACTCCCAACATACAATGCTCTTTTTCTTTGTCAACCTTCTTTCTCAACATACCTTTTTGATCCTTTTGAGTGTCCCTATTTTTGCTTGTCTCTGGAAGCTCTAGAAACTCTATTCTACACCACTTGGCCTTATGCCCAAGATTATTGCACTTATAACACTTAATGTTGTAGTTCTTAGAAGGTGCAAATATCTTGAAGTTCCTCCTGGTGAAGCCATACTCATTTCTATCATGAACCCTGCATTGGATTGCTTTATGACCAAATCGATTACAAGAGTAGCAATACCCTTGAAAGAGATGTCCATATTTGAAGTTCCTCTTAGTAAAACCATACTCCTTTCCATGAGTCCTGCAATGCATAGCCTTGTGACCAAACCGATTACATGAAAAACAACGTCCTTTGAAGAAATCTTGTCTTGAGCCTTCTGGTCTCTTAGTCCTTTCTTCTTTGTGATGATCCATGTTCCTTGTTTGTGCATTGTTTCCTTTCTTAGTGAAGCTTCTATTCTTCAACTTATCCTCATAAGTCTCAATTTCTCCTTCACTCTCTTCCTCTGAAACTTCTTCCTCTTTTGAGCTTGAGCTTGACCCTTCTTCTTGTTTCCCTTGTCCTTCTTCAAAACCAAGTCCTGTTTTGATAGATGAAGATCTTTGTGCATTGATAATCTTATCCAAAGTCTTTGAACTTTTCCCAAACCTGTGTAGCTTGTCCTTAGAATCTTTCACTTCCATCCTTAGTGAAACTACCTCATGTTCTAATCTTTCACATTCTAAGACTTTTACCTCTAAATTTTCTTTAAATATCCTTGTCTTAGCTATTGAGTTTGTCAGGTCTTGTATAAGCTTTTCTTTTTCTTCCTCACATTCTTGAACTTGAGCCCTGAATCTTGAATTCTACTTTCTAACATTTTTCAATTCTTTAAGAGCAGCAATAAGTTCTGCTTCTAGATCTACTGTGCCTTCCTCTTCATTTTCTAAATCTTTTTCTACTTCTTGGTCTTCAAGAGCATCTTCATACTTTTCAACTTTATCTTCAATAGGAGCATTTTCTTCTTCTTCTATTGCCAAAAATAGAATCTCTTCTTCTTCACTATCTGAGGGTCTTTCATCATTATCACTTGAAGCCTTGCTTCCCTTATCAACATAGAAACTCTTCTTGTGCCTTTGAAAGAACTTATTTTCATGCTTGTTTTGACCATACCTATTTTTCTTTTCATACCTAGATTTTCCTCCTTCCTTTTTCTTATGATCCTATTTCTCTTCACTACTATTACTTCCAGATTCTAGACAATTAGATGCATAGTGACCAAAATTTCCACAATTAAAACATTTCACTATTTTCATACCTTTGTGCTTTCTTGAGTCCTTGTTTCTTCTACCATAGTTAGCTTCTTCATCACTGCTTGACTCACCACTTGATTCTAGTTTCTTATCTTTTGTCTTCTTTGATGCTTTGAAAGTTACCTCTTTCTTGGAGTTGGGATCCTTTACTATTCTCATCTCATAAGCTGTGAGAATTCCATGTAACTCATCCATAGTCAATTTATCAATATCTCTCATCTCTTCTATAGCTGAAACTTTTCCATCATACCTCATAGGAAGTGACCTTAAAACTTTCTGAGCAACAATGGAGTCTTCAACTTCAAATCCAAGTCCATGCATGGTATTAACAATCTCATCCACATGAAGTAAGTATGTAGCAATATCTTCCTCATCTTCCATCTTCAAATCTTCAAACCTTTTCTTGTGGTTTTGTAGTTTTGCCATCTTGACATTTTTATTTCCCTCATAGGTTTACTTCAATTTTTCCCATATCTCTTTTGTTGATTTGCAATGCATAACTTTCACAAATTCTGCTTCACGTAATCCACTTAAGATTCCATTCATAGCCTTGGCATTATTCACATGTAACAGCTTACCATATTTATCTATGGGAGGATTAGTTGTAGGTGTGAACCCATCCTCAACTGATTGCCATGTCTCATATCCTTGTGCCATCAAGTAAGTCTTCATTCTTATGCTCCAGAAAGCATAATTGTTCCCATAGAACAATGGTGCCTTATTTGATGAAGATCCATTCTGAGATGCCATCTGTGTTCCTGTACTATCTTCCTTCAAGTTGTTAGACTCTTTCGAAGGAACCCGCTCTGATACCAATTGAAGAACACAGGCTTATACTGAGAGGGGGTGAACAGTATAAGATCAACTTTTACTTTTCTTTCCCAAACAATATTATCCAATATTATCAATGGCAATATCAATAGCAGTAATCAAAGCAATGCATAAATCATCACACACAAGAGAGACATAAATTTAACGTGGTTCACCCAATGTGGGCTACTCCACGGAGAAAATATTTCTTCTAAATTTTCTCAACAAATATCTTGGGAATCAATTCCCTATTACAATATTTATGGACCTCTATCCAAAGGAGACACCAATCCCCTATGCTCTAATTTGTGGATCTCTCTCCATAGGAGAACTCTTTCCCCTTTTCTCTAGTTCATGGATCTCTCTCCATAGGAGAACTCTATCCCCTTCTCTGGTTCATGGAACTTGATCTAGGAGAACTCTATCTCCTCAACTAGTTTATGGATCTCTCTCCATAGAATAACTCTATCTCCCCATATGGTTCATGGATCTTACTCCATAGGAGAATCTTTCCCTTTGCTTTGGTTCATGGATCTCTATCCATAGGAGAACTCTATCTCCTCTACTCTAGCTGGTGATCTTCTAGAAGACTTATACCCCCACTACTCTAGCTTATGGATCTCTCTCCACAGGAGACCTCTATCCCCACTACACTAGCTGATGGATCTCTATCCACTAGAGACTACTATCCTCTTTGCTCTATCACCTCCAAAGCCTACTCTCAACTCTATCTCAAATCTACACCAAACTCTATCCTCAATCTACACAACCCAAATCTCACCAATCTATCTCAATCTAGCACAAATCTCTATCTCAAATCAAATTCCAAATCTATCTCAAATCTATCCTCAAGCCTTAACACAAATCTTAACAAATCTCTCAATTTTATCTCAAATCTTCCTCAAGCCTTAACACAAAGCTTGAACAAATCTGCTCTCAATTCTATCTCAAATCTATCCTCAAGCCTTAACACAAAGCTTGAACAAATCTCCTCAAGCCTTCTCAAAGACTTTCTCAAATATTCCTTCAAGTCTTCTCAAAGACTTGCTCAAATCTACCTTCAAGTCTTCTCAAAATACTTGCTCAAATATGTCTTCAAGTCTTCTCAAAAGACTTGCTCACAAACACAATTTAAATCTCTTTCAAAAACTTTCTTCACACAAACAAATTCTACTTAGAATTTTTTTAACCTCTGGAACATATAGAGAATGATATGCTCTATCAAAAACTCAATATGTTTCACACTCACAAAACTTGTACTCAATCAACCAATCTCTTTCTCTTGCAAATCCCTTTCAAATCAAATCAAAACAATGTATAACAAAATTGGTTTATTCTTCTTGCAAATTTCTCTCAAAGATCAATCACACCAAAACACAATTTCCCTCATAAAATTGATCTCAAACACTTTCACAATTGCAATCAATATCTTTCAAACCAATGTTTAAAATATTTCACAAAGATATACTAACTTGTCTTCAACCCTAGCACAAGTAGTTCAAAATCTCTAGCACAAATGTCTCAATCTCTTTCAATAATGAAAGCACAACTTGTTCTCAAAATCTATCCCAAATATTTCCAAAACATTCAACAATGAAGCACAAAACCTCACTCAAATATTTCCAACAATGCTTATCAAACAATCCTTTTCACTCCACCTTATGTTCCAAAACATTCATTCCAACAAACACTTTAAACAAAGGATGATGTGCCCATACCTCTTAATTTGCTCTTATGGAGATATGTCTTCAAAACCTATCTCACAAATAACTAATTTCTCTAATGCCACTCCAATGGTTAGATTGCAAGATATTTTCTCAACACATCCACATGAATTTTCACTTCAAAAGATATTTCACCATACAAATATTACAATAAAATATCAACCACTATAACACCTTATTACTCCTATTCTCTCATGCAAAATAATGCTTCAACAAAACAAACCAGAAATTACACACATGAATTTCACATATACACCTTATACCTCCTTCTTATGAAAACAAAATAATGCACTTCAAATTTCAATAAGACCAAAGAAATTATCACTTCATCTCATGCATCCACCAAGCACTAGCAATCTGAAATTTCACTTTTCAACCCTTTCTAAAACAAAAAATCAAATCACTTTACTATCCTTATGGCTCCCTAACCATTTCACATCAACATAATAAAAATTAACTAACCCTTATAACTCCCTAACCAAGCTTAAAGTGCATACCTTTTAACAAAATTTAATTCTTCCCTCAAGCGCTACCACCATTGTTCGAACCCGTGACCTCGCTAGCCCTCGTGCCCTAGCACAAGGGCAAACACCATGTGGGCTAGCCGCCCACACAAACCAAAGGAGCATATGCTCCTTCTTCTCCTCTACCACCGGTGCAAAAGACTTCAACACACAAAAACCCTCCATGTGAATCGAACGTCGAACCTACCACCTACAATGCGCTCCACAAGCCGAGCTTGCCAGCTAGGCTACCATCCACCATCAGATGGAGTTTGGACACCCTCTACCTTAATATTTGCATTACCTCAAATTTTGTAGAATCTTCTATGTCTACCTTCACACCTTTACCGAACGAATATTGCAAGTAATAATTCGGGGTTAATTAATTCGAACACCTTGGCTTTGCAATACCTTAGCCCTTTTATACACATTGCCTTTTGACTTTGGACGTCGATCAACTTGAAACAAATGCCTCCATGCAATTTTGATTTTTGATTTTTGGCACCATTAAACCTTTTCAAAAATATTATAATAAATTAAATCTAAGGTAGATTTAATTATTATAATTTTATTTTAACCTTTGGGCCTTTTAATATTTAATTATTATAATTATTTAAATCTTCATAGATTTAAATATTATAATTTTTCTTCTTCTTGGACCTTTTCTTTGGAAAACCTCTTCCTTTTTCTTTTGCAAATGCCACCATGGTAAAACCATTAAACCTTTATTTTTCTTGACATAAATGACAACCAATGTCATTAACCTATGCCATTAATTCTTTGACATCAATGACAACAATATACTCAAAATTTCCAATAGTAAGCACCCTACGATGCAATAAAAGCCAAGTAAAGAACCTCACCTTAGGCTAGAGATTTTGAGCCCACAACTGAGAAAATATGTCACATGATTGGTTGGGATTATTATCGCATAAGGCCAAATAACCTTGAGCAACTGAATACTCACACTTAGTAGTGTTGTTCCATCCAAAACAATCTTTATCATGGGACCAAGATAGATCTCATATGAAGGATGCATTGGATATCTTGTCTTTACCTTTTTGGGATTTGAATAGGCCAGTCCTCAATAGGGATCCAATATCTACCAAACTTTGAATTACGAGTATGGTACCGATAATAATTAGCCACCTTTATCCAGTTAGCTCGGTGAAGCTCCTCCATCCAAGGCTCCCAATCAAGAAACTAAGTTATCAAAGGCTTGTGACCATCCCAAGAATCTTTCCAAAAACTTGCCTGTTGACCATTATGAATGATCCAAAATAATTTTTTCTTTATCAAATCCTCACCAGTCTTAAGAATTGCTAAAATGGAAGAACCTTTAGAAGGCAATTGATAGCGAACAAGGTCTTCAAGACTTTTTTTCTCAACATATTTAGCACAGAGAGTATTGGCCCAAAGAGCATTGGGGTTATGCAAAATCCTCCAATTTAATTTAGCAGCTAAAGCTTTGTTGTTATTAAAAGCAGACCAGAATCCTAAACCCCCTTCATTCTTAGGAAGACATAAAGTATCCCATTTCACCAAGGCCCATATTCTTTTCCCCTTAGTACCACTCCAGAGGAACCAATGATTGACTTGATCTAGTTCTCGAAGAATAACCTTTGGGATATTCAAAATGGTAGAAACATAAATAGGAATAGCTTGAAGGATTTATTTTATCAAGGTGATTCTACCCCCAAAATAAAGCCACTCATTGGTCCACTTTCCAATTTTCTTCTTTACTTTGTCCAACAACCAATTCCAATATTTATTTTTCTATATTTGAATATTGATGGGAATACCTAAATAAGTGATTGGAAGGGAGGTCTTCTTATATCTTAATTTATCCAAGACCATGGCTTTATTTCTGGCGGAGTAGTGAAAGAAACTTACTTTAGATTTGTATTCATTGATCAATTTCCTAGTAGCCTTAGAAAAACAACTAATGATTTGCTAAATAGTAGAAGCTTCCTTAACTGTAGCTTTACCTAAAAGAGTAGAGTCATCAACAAATTAAAGATGAGAGAGAGGTCTAGCTCATGAGAAATGGTAACTCTCTCAAAGGTTTTTTCTTCTCTCTTTTTGGTTATAGCCCTACCTAAGCATTCAAGAATAATGATGAATAAATAAGGGGATAGGGGGTCACCTTGCCTAATACCTCTAGAAGCTGGGAACAACTGAGAAGGCTTACCATTGATAAGAACTAAGTAGGAAATATGAAGAGATACATATCATAATCCAATCCATCCAATCCTAAGAGAAACCAAATTGCCTCAAAAATTTGATAAGGAAGTGCCAATCCACTTTATCATAAGCTTTGGATAAGTCTAACCGAATGAACATGGAAGGAGATTTTTGCATATCCATGGAATGGATGACTTCCTGAGCAAGAACTATCTCATCAACTATTGGACGTCCTTCCACATAACCCCCTTGTTTAGGGTAAATAATCTTAGCAAAAGAGGCTTCAATATTTCTACCATGATCTTAGTAATGATTTTAAGAATAAAATTACATAAAGCAATAGGTCTAAAAGCTGAAATATGTTCAGCCTCTTGAGCTTTTGGAATCAGAGTAATATAAGTTTTATTGATAACCTTCAAAATTTCTTTGGCTTTCCTGTATTCTTCCACCACCTCTAATAAATCAGCATGAAGGATATCCCACAACTCTTGGTAGAACTCAATGGGAAAACCATCAAGACCTGGGTTTTTCCCTTTTTGCATTTTAAAAACTACCTATTGAAGATCATTGATAGTAACAGGAGCAGTCAAAATAGAGTTCTCCTTAGAAGTGATAAGAGAAGGGATTGCTTGAAGAATATTTTATTGATAAGTCGAGTCAAGAGGAGTGGTAGTAAAAATATTGGAAAAGTAATTGACAACAATAGAGTTCATGCCATCCCAAGTGTAGACAACATCTCCAGAATTTGATTTTAGGCAAGAAATAAAAATGTGAGATCTTCGAGCTAGAAAATATTTGTGGAAGAAATTTATGTTTCGATCACCTTCTTTGAGCCATTGAATTCTATATTTGTGCTTCCATAAGAAATTTTCTTTTTTTTTCCATTCCTCTAACTGAGATGTGAGTTTAATTTCATCTGCACTTGTACTCTCTGTAAGGTCATCTAAACGGATTTTATTAATAAAATTTTCAAGTTGAGCAATAACTTCCTATTTTTTTTATGAACATCCCCAAACTCCTTGCAGTTCCAAGTCTTGATTTTGGATTTAATGTAATACAATTTTTTGGTAAAACAGAACATCTTAGTCCCATACCTAGGTTTACCTTCCTTCCACCATTGTTGCACTCAAGGTTTAAAGGAACTATCTCTAAGCCACATTAACTAAAATCAAAAAGGATAGAAACTCACATTGGTTTTCCACATTTCCACCATGACAGGTCAGTGATCAAAACCAGAATTGTTAAGAGTCTTCACTTTAGGAATGTGACCATGGATTAAGAAATTGTTAGAGAGTAAGAACCTATCCAATATTTCCACTATACAAGCTAAGCCTTGCCTTCTGTTAGACCAAGTCATAAGGCCATTATCTAGTTGGATGTCCACAAGATGGAATTTTGTAATATATTTGCTCATGAGGTCAGTGCTCCTGTCCAAATTTCTATTTCCCCCATTTTCTCATAGAGAGAGAGGATGGTATTGAAATCTCCTCCGATCAAGATCCAAGCTTCAGGAAAATGAGAGATAATATAAGTAATATTCTTCCACTGTATTCTTTTTTCCTCCAAATTAATTGAAGCATAAATAGTAATGTAGAGCATAATTTGGTTGGAATATTTGCTTTGAATAGTTATAGCCAAAAGATCACAACTGCCAACCATATGGTGAATAACTACCTCTTTTGGGTCCCAAAGGCAAGAAATGCCACTAAAAGTCCCCTAGGAACTGAGGGAAACCACTTTTCCAGCTAGCCAAATTTTACTCGCAATTGATTCCATATCCTCTATTGACATCATTTCTTAAAGGAAAACAAGATGTGGATTATTTATCTGAATCATTCTTCTAATTTCATTTTGTTTTGAAAGACTCCCTTTGAGTCCTCTAATATTCTAAGTGATGATATTCATTAATACCAGGGCTAAAAAAGTTGGGAATGGCATTAATCTTACCTTCCTCTACAATATTTTCACCTTATTTTACCATACGATATTGATTAGTCTTGTGACCTGCCTTTTGATTAGAATCCATCTTCAATTTTTTTCCCTATTTCTTGACTTACTCCAATTGAATATGAGATGACTTCTAGCCTTGAAGAATGCTTGTACACAGTCAAAATGTTACCAGAAGGTTCAACAGGGTCTATATTGGGACATATATTATTTGAAGTTTTAACATTTAAAAGATTATTTTTCTTGTGAATATTTTCTCCTTTTTTTTCTGTTGAAATCCTTTGATTTGTTGGTTTGTCTCTAAGTTCTTCCCTTTATCTTTAAATTGTGTTTCTAAGATTTATGTTTCCATTATTTCCTCTTCCTCACTTGGGACCTCATTTGTGGAAAGAATTTCAAACATATTAGCAAATAATTTTGATTGATCCTTCATAACTAATGTTTTCTAAGTGTTCTTCTTCTTAGGTATTTGGAAACCTGTTGAATTTATATCTTCTTTATTTTGATCTAGAATTTTATTTAGGCAAACACTAGCCAAATGACCATCCTCATGGTAAATTCTACAATGAAAAGGAATGTTCTCATAGTCCACTACTTGCTCACAAGTATCATCCCCAAATTGTAAAGTGGTCTTTTTAGGTAGGGGTTTGTCAAAATCCATTAAAACACAAATTCGAGCATAAATAATATGTTCAAATTTTTAGTACAATCAATAGTCATCATAAATGTTCCTAAAGAGTTTCCAATTGAAGAATAAATAATCGGATTCCATAATTCAATTAGGAGGCCAAAGATTCTAACCCACACAGGACCTGTAGAAACCATCTCTTCTTCAGCTTTAAATTTAGTATGTCAGGGCTTCATGAAAAGCCTTGCCCTTCCAAAGAACCAAGTACCCCCTTGAAAAGCTCTCTCTATCTTCATTATTAGCAAATAAAACAAGAAAATAACCATTTGGATAAATAGAGATTTGTAACTCACCTTTAGTTTTCCAACTTTTTGCAGCCCAGACTTTGAAAGCAAATAGGCTCAGACGAAAACCCATGAAATGATAAATTAGTCCTCTTTTTTCCAAATCTTCAATGCCAGTCTAAATGTTGCCCATATCAAGCTTAACAATAGGAGTTCCATCAGTTGCTTTAAGACATCCTAACTTCGTTTTCCTAGGATCAATCTTAGGCATTCTTAGAGGTTTACGGGAAGCCCTAAGATTAATATTAGCATTGGGATGAGGCTGTCCACCATGGAGGGCATCCCTAAAATTTATTTTTGGGGTTGATTCTTCGAAATTCTTACCCTTGACAAGGGTTTCCACAGTAGATTTATTTTGTGGGTGCACCTTAGCACCAAATTCACTTGAGATATGAGCCATTTTTTGATCAATTGCTTGAAACTTGTTTTGTGATCTCTTTAATCCATGCCCTAGACGTCATGGAAAGGTATGATTTCACTTTTCTTTTGTGCAGAAAATTGGAAGTTGTTGTCACTCAAATTCACAACATAAAGATTTGTTGAAAGATAGATTTCTAACCCATGTTGGACACCCTACATAATTTCTTACTAAAATATTGAGCAAAAACCACAAAAATATTTGTTGCTAGGGCCCAAAGGCCTCAAAAACCAACCTCTGGAGCTGCTTGCACTTAATCCAAATGAAACCCTTGCACAGTCATTTGCCAAAAATATTGTTCACACATAGGGATGCACTAGGATCTGTGTTGCTCCAAATGATTTAAAAATTGGTGGAGCCATTCTAGGGTTTATCAGGTATCTACCCTCAAAATGTTAGCTCAATCCGAGTTTGGATGAGTGAAATATAGCCGAAACAAGTTCGGTATTTTGGGCAGTCCTATGAAAAATGTCTATTCAATCTTGTTTCTCAAATAATCCCTTGTAAGGATATTTTAGATTGTAGACAATCATTGGATATTAAATTCTCATCATTTTAAAACTCATAAAAGCTTTAATAAATGTTATTAAATCTCATAAAAATATTACAAAAACTTTCCAAATGATTGATTTTACCTTTCTTACCTTTCTACAACTGATTTGGAGTCTCTGATGCTAGTCTGATGCTGTCAAGTTCTAGGATTTGTGAGCAACTACAAAATGAAGAGTAGTGGACACCTCCAAAGTTAAGTTATCTCTAAAAGTTTATCTAAAGTTATATGTAAAGTTAGTGTGAAGTTGTTTGTTATCAAGATGTATGGATAGCTACACAACGGAGGCTAGGGCACTCTCAAAGGGGTTCACAATGCCTGGCCAAAATTTCAGCAACACTTGGACATAGGACTCCTATCTTTCATTGCTAATAAAGGAAAGAGGGGGTATTTATATAATTTTGTAAGGGAATGGGGTAGGATGACACGGCATGATGTGTCATTAGGTGGCAAAGTGAGAAAATATTGAACCTTCTGTATGGAGAGTTGTGCACTCTCCATCGTAAATGAATTAATAATTTTTAATTTTGTTTAATTCATGAAATGTTGACTTTAGCATTTTAAATGAATTTTTTATTTCTTCGAAATTGGAGGGAAGGGTGTAGGAAGGTTTAGGTATTTAATAATATTATTTAATGTTCTTTGACTTATGCTTAAATTGAAATTTTAAATTCAAAAATAACCCATGTGGGGTATGTAGTGGGCCATCTAATAATCACCTTTAATGTTCTTTGAAAATTTAAATTTAAAATTTAAAAATAACACATGTGGGGTGGGCAGTGGGTTTTGGCATTTAATAATAATATTTAATGTTCTTTTAAAATTTAAAATTTAAATTCAAAAATAACTCATGTGGGGGTGGGCATTAAATGAGAATATTAAATGAATATTGACTTAAGCCCAAAATAAAAATTTAATATTTGAATAAAATCATGTGGCAATGTGTAGTGGGTTTGGGCATTAAATGAGAATGTTAAATGTTGGATGTGTGTGGGGGTGTGGAGTGAGTTTGGGAATTAAATGAGAATGTTAAATGTTGGATGTGTGTGGGGAAATTAATATGGAGAATTTTAAGGAGGCATTAGGATTAATTAGGAATTATGTAGAAGATTAGGGATAATTATGATTTAATTAATGGATAAGTGGGATTATGGGAGGATTTTATTGGGGTTGAGGTGGGAAAGTGGGATTGTCTTGGGATTTTAAGAATTAAATGCATTTGCTTAGGATTTTGTTGAAAGGAATTAGAAATAGGATTAGGCACTTAATAAGGGGTGTAACTAGGCTTAATAGGTATTATGAGGTATTTTAGAAATATTTAAATTATTTTAAAATTCCTAGTGATGTGATGGCGATTTATTATGTACTTTCTATGGGATTTAAAAAATGGAATTAATTAGGAGGATTAAGGATGAATTAGGAGGAATTTAAAAAGGGTAAAAGGCAGAAACATTCTCGATGGTGTCATCACCATCCATGAAACCCTCCATTCTGCTCATCGCTCCAAAAATGCTGCTCTTTTCCTCAAGCTGGACATGAATAAAGCTTTTGACAAGTTGACGGGGAGGTTCCTCTGTGCTGTCCTCTTCAAGTTCGGTTTTCACCCTCAATGGATTGACCTTGTCAGTAGTTGCATATCCACTCCCTCCTTTTCTGTTCTAATCAACGGATCCCCTGCTGGGTATTTCCAAAGTGCCAGAGGCCTCAGACAAGGTGACCCTCTGTCTCCTATTCTATTCATCCTTCTGGCTGAGGTTCTGAGTTGGTCTTTGAAAGAGGCTCTTCGTCAGAATAAGATCTCTGGCATTTTTCCCACCTCCAGAGTCGATCCTGTCTCTCATCAGCAATTTGTGGATGACACCCTCATCTCCACTGGGGCGTCCGTAACTCAAGCCAAATCCATCAAGTGAATCCTCTCCCGTTATGAAAAGGCTGCCGGAAAGAAAGTCAATTACATCAAAAGCAAAATTTATTTTACTAACACTCCTATGCGAAGGCAGCTCCGCATAGCCAAAATTTTGGAATGCACTATTGATTCCCTGCCTGCGTCTTATCTGGGTTTGCCTCTGGCTTGTAATGGTCGGGCCAATGGAAGCTTGTGGGACATGATCCTGGAACGTCTTCACAAAAATCTGAGCACTTGGAAAGGCAAATTCTGTCGCAAGATGGGAAAGCCACCCTTACCAAAGCTTGTCTCCAAGGAATCCCAACTTACTTCATGTTTGTGTTCATGCTTTGCTGTTTCGTCCATTCCAAGATTGAAAAGATTCGGAGGACCTTTACGTGGTGCGGCAATGAAGAAAAATCCAAAATTCCTCTTGTGGCACGGGATAAGGTTTGCTTGCGAAAGGACCAAGGTGGCATGGGAATGAGGAGATCAAGACTCATGAACACTTCTTTGATCGCTAAGCACGCTTGGAAGATCCTGACTAATGACCCAGCAGAGTGGGTCAAGCTGGTTAAGAGGAAGTATCTTGGATCGAGTTCTCTTTTTGATGTCGGGATTCCTCCTGAAGCGTCTGCCTTTTGGAAATATGTGCTTCAAGCCCGCTCTCTGATCAACTCTGGTGCTCGTTGGATTTTGGGTGATGGCAACTCCATTCTCTTCTGGAAGGACAGGTGGGTTACTGATGAAGCTCTCGAGTTGAGAGTGGACCTTGCTGGCCTGAAAGCCCAGGTGGATCCAAATTCCCAACTCAAGGTTGCAGACTTCATTGATCGGAGCTCTCTTCCCCCTCGGTGGAATTTGCCAGTCCTGGACGGCTTTAACAATGAAATGACTTTTTTGTCTAATATTCTTCGGTCTGTTTTAATTCCATCTGTTAGAAGAGATGACAGAATCATCTGGCGTGGCACAGAGGATGGTCTGTTCTCTGTCAAGACTGCCTATGACCTTCTTACTTGCGAGATTGCCATGGATCACCGGTGGAAAGTGATTTGGAGGAAGGGTATTATTCCTAAAGTTAATTACTTTGCATGGATTGCCTTTCATAATAAAGCCTTAACCATCAACAACCTCCATAAGAGGGGTTTTGCTATTCCCAACAGGTGCTTCTTGTGCTTTGCTGATTGTGAGATGACAGACCACTTATTTTTGCACTTGTCCTTTTTCCCATTCTGTCCTCGGCACTGTCCTGTCTTCCTTTCAAATCCTTTGGTGCACTCCCCGCTCCCTCAAAGATGCCTTCCACCAATGGCCCAATCCTTTCAAGAATCCTAAACTTCGCTTCCTTCTTGAGGCCTCTTTCCACCACTCCATTTGGCAGATTTGGCTAGAGAGAAATTCCAGAGTCTTCGACAAGGTCCCTAGAGTACCTCCCTGTGTCGCTCAGAGAGCCTTATCCTTCGCCATTGAGAATTCTAAAGTTGTTCCTAGTTCCCGTCCCCGCCTTCCTGGCGAAGCGACGATCTTCCAAAGTTTGGGCCTTTTCCCTATTCTTGATGGTGTTTCTAAGTCTCAGCGTGGGGATGTTATTTGGACCAAGCCCCCTGTGGGCTGGATTAAATTAAACTTTGACGGTGCGGCCAAAGGCAATCCTGGCCCTGCTGGTTCTGGTGGTGTGGTTAGAGATCATAACGGGAATCTCGTGCTGGCTTATTGTGAAGATTTGGGTGCCCAGACTAATCACTATGCTGAAGCCAGAAGTGTTTTGAAAGGTATCCAGATCCTCTTCGAGGATCCTCGGCATTTGATAGTCGAAGGTGATTCGCTCAATATAGTCAACTATCTGCTAGGCTCTAAAGACCCGTCTTGGAGGGTCTACAACATCATTCTTGAGGCTAGGATGCTCCTCTCTCAACGTGACAGGTGGAAGGCATGCCATATTTTCAGGGAAGGAAATCGCGTGGCAGACCACATGGCCAACAAAGGGCTTGTGACCACGTGTCCTATTGTGTGGCGCTCATGCTTCCCATCTGAGGTGGTGAGTTTGGCCAATGCGGATATCCTCTCATGATGTTCTCCTCGCTTCAGAAGGTCATTCGTTTGGTTTGGTTGTTTTGCTTTCGATGGTCAAATTTCTCCAGCTAGTATTTTTGTTTTCCTTGGTAAAATGTGGTTTGTTTCCAGGATATTCAGACATAAGGGCCCTACTTACAGCCTTCGGGCAATTAGCAATTTTTGGTTTCTGTCATCAGGTTTATTCCTCCAGCCACAAGGCATGATGCACATTCCAGCCAGGCTGATTTTGTACATAAGGTTTTGGGATCCTCTATAAAAACCCACTGTTAATCTATTAAAATAATTACCAAAAAAAAATAAAAAGGGTAAAAGGAAATTGAAGAAATTAGGAGAGAGTTTAGGGAAATTAGAGATATTATAGGGATTTAAATAAATTAGAGGGAAAATAGAGGAATTCAAGGAAATTAGAGGGGAATTGGAGGAAATTAAGGAAATTAGAGGAAGAAATTGAGAATTTTTGGTGAATTGTCAAGATGGATTTAAATGGTCACAATATTGGTCAATTTTGGGTGTCTACAAAATGAATACAATAAATTAAAGTATGAAAATTAAATCTAGAAATTAAAATGCATGAGATAAATTTGTAAGTTTAGGGCGCAAGAGATTGAAAGTAAATATGATCATAATTGTAGCAAGAAGAGTATGTGATCAATAAATACATGAGAAAATTAAATAACGATTATGTTTCCCTATTTACATAAAATGAAATTGTGAGAGGCATGAAAATATAGGCAAAATCATAGTGCCTAAATCATCACACAATTCATAATCTAGGAGGGCAATGTCATTGATGGAAAGCAAAAGGCTTATCATTTTATCATTAATATCATGAAAAAAGAGCACAATGTGGGTCTCACAAAGTGTAGTTCTTACTTTTTCAATGACAAAATATATTTATAATGGAGCCCATGGCTCTTATTTATAGGAAGAATTCACCCTTGACCTTGGGTGAGAAATTCTTACTGCCTAGTAAAAGTAAATATTTGGGACATCTTTGAATAGCTGATGAACATCAACAATAATATTACTTTTTATTCAAATCCATTTGCATCAAATTGTAACAACCCTAATATAGCCTAGTTGGCTATATTTCCAAATTAATTATTTTTTCATTGACTTCATTTATAAATAGGAGTAGAGTATTTTGGTTTTATCATCATTGAAGAATACAATTGGTTTGCATACATTCGCAAGAGACTATGCCCTCTCCAAGTGGCTAGATTCATTTGGTTTACACTCTATCTTGTATTTGATTATATTTCAATTAATATTCGCTTAAATATAAGATTTTTTACTACAAGTGGTATCAGAGCAACGATTTTGGAGAATACGACCACCATCATTTGCATCCTCAACTACAACTTCAAGATCATCAAATTCTCTTAGCCACTTGGAGAGGGCATAGTCTCTTGTGAATGTACATAAATCACTTGTATTATTTGATGATGATAAAACCAAAATACTCTACTCTTGTTTATAAATGAAGTCAATGAAAAACTAATTAATTTGGAAATATGGCCAACTATGCTATATTAGGGCTAAGCAGGTTGTCGATGGCATGCGTCAACAATATGATAATGGTCACTAATAAGAAGGGTAAACCTGATCTATGTAAGATGGTAATATTGACAGTGATTGCCTACCATAGGAAGCCCTAGAGGAGAAAGGATGGGGTATACAAGTATTTTGATAGAGTAGGAAAGGTGATAGACGAGGGTTCTATTAAGTCAAAATCCCCTAAGGATGCAAATATAAGAGATTCTAACCCTTTGGATCTAGGAGCAGGAGATATGAATTCAACAAACAACAAAAAGGTCAAAGGGATGTGCTTCTTAGGCACAAGTTTTAAAGAGGTCAAAATTTGCAAGAAGAGGGATTTGTTCTATCTCTAGATCGGGATGAAAAGTGTTTTACTCTTAAGGTCCCAAAATTTGACTGACAAATTGGTTTATAAATGAAAAGTTTCTTTTGTCAAGAAATTTTTGGGCAATAGACTGAATTTAGATACAACAAGGAAGTGAGTTCAAGATAAATGAAAAATTTTGGGGCAGGAAGCAGTGATGGCTTTGTCTAATAATTGTTTCTATTTAACTTTGAAAATCTAGAGGATGTGGAAAATGTTTTGTTGAGGGGCTCATGGTTTTTTGGGAGAGGGTTATCTTTACAAAAATATAGTTAGGACTTTAATCCAACCACAACCACTCTTCAATTGGTGCACTTATGGGTGAGTCTACCGAGGATTCCAATAGAATTTTAGGATGATAGTATTATTCTCGGGATAGCTAAAACAATTGGAAAAATAATTGCTTTTGATTTAACTACTAAATCTCAAACTAGAATGATAGTGGTATGTTTTTGTGTATAGGTGAATCTGGCTGAACCACTACCTAAATCTATTAGGCTAGTTTCAGATTATAGTGAATGGGAACAAGAGATTCAGTATGAAACTCTCATTTCCTTATGTAACCTTTGCAAAAGGGTAAGGTATATTTGGAAAACATGTCCAAAAAAACTTGGGAGAAAGTTATGAATAATCGAACTAGACAACCTTTGAGGGTTTGAAGGAAAAATTAAACTAAGCAAGGAGAAGTTCTAGGGTAGAAAGAAATTGGTGAAAGTAGTAAGGGTCCATCTCCAAATAGATTTGAGGTTCTTGCTACCCTTGATGGGGATGGCATTATTGGAGGGGAAGAGTTTGTTCCAAAAAATCAACCTAGAGGTATTAATGAACCGGTGATTGAGGCTTTGATTGAAAAGGAAAATAATTCTTCTTTGCATGTAGAAGAGAATATTGAGAAAGAGCCACACTCTCCAGTAGGGCTGAAGGAAAAGAGCATAGAAATAAGGATTTTGGGAGAAACCACTCCTTAGTAGAATGTGACATTGATTGGCTATGGAAGAAATAAAAATAAAAATATTGACATTATTCATAATAAGCCTGAGGATGAAGAAAATGGAGAAAAATGGACTTCTACTAGTGACTCAAAGTTGGAAAAGGAGGAAAATTTTATCCAGAAAATTATGCTCAAAGTAGAAGGAAATCTAAGAAGGTTGATTTGGGAATTTCAATTTCTTGAGGAAGGCCCAATCTCAGGGAATTGAGAACCGAAGTTGTTGCTAAGGATGTAGCCTATGGGAAGCAAATAATTTTATCTTTGGGAGGAGAAAAACTTCCTCAACTTGATACAAAATGAATTTTCTATCTTGGAATATTCAGGGTATGAATACCCCGACTAAACATAGGGTGATTAGAGAGTTAATAAAGGATAGGAGGATTGATGTTATTTTATTACAAAATAATAAAGTGTATGAATCCAAATTTTAGAAGGTGGAGAATTCAATTTTGAAAATAGCTCATATGGAAATGGTTCTTATTGATGGTGCGTTTAGAGGTTTATGGACTTTATGAAATCTGAAGCGGCTAGAAGCACAGTGTTTGGAAATTAATGACAAGTTTATTTCCATTTTGTTCACATGATTTACAAACTAAATTTAATAATTTCTCATTGTTAATGGGAAATTATAACTAGTAGTCTAGCAGTCTATTTAGACTATTACTATTTTGGTCATTGCACTTTTGGTCATAAAAGGTTGTATTGTTCAAAAAATGTAGAATTTGATTTGTAAGAAGATAAGTTGTTTTTTGTGCCTGGATTGATTCATTTGTTTTTCTTGGATTTCTAGGAGTTGTAAAAGAGAATGGTCCCTTTCAAAACCCTATTATTTACCAATAGAAAAAATATATTTGGGGAATCTCTAACAAAATGATGCATCTCCATATATCACATCATCTAATTACATGTCTAAATGAGTCAATAAGCCTCTCAAATGCTTGGTGGTACCACTACATACCACGATATTACATTTAAGTAGATCTTCTTTAGGATTTGTTCTTCTCTTTTAATCCCTCTACATATCCATGAGTGATTCACTCCAAAAAGTGAGTGAATTGCTCTAGTCTGCTAGTGCTTCACTTTAGTCTACCAATGCTTCACTCCTTCAATTTAGTCATTCTATTAAGCTAGTAGATAATTCCTATGAGCAAATTGATCCTTATCCTTCACTTAAAAAAGTTTAGGTTTTAGAGGTTTCAATTGATTGAATCAAATTGTTTTGTAACCCTCCAAAATGGAGAAATTCCCAAGGTAGTTATTTGTCACTATATTTTTGGTGACTTTATGAGGCACCAATATCAACTAGCAAGAAATCCTAGATCCTACCTTCATTCTTGGGCTTAAAGCCTTCAAAATTGGAATCCCTACGACAAAACTACAAAATTTTCTATTCTCCTTGTGTCATCGTTATGACAATAGTCCTAGTAGATTTTGCCACTCCTCATTTCTTGGCAAGCATATATCCATAAGGTCCTTTGCATTCCATACCAAGTTCTCAAACAAGTTTTTTTATAACCCATTCTACTTCTGCACCATTCCTCATTATTTTGAAAGCAGTGTTCTTAGTTATTTGTGTTGCTCTATTGTAGTTTTAGTTCTATATTTGGCCTTCTCCTCTTCAATCATTGAATTGATGATGTATCATCAAGGAGTTTCTTCTAGAAATTGAAAACATCAGGCTATACAACAATAGATAACCTTTTTTGTTTTTACATAACATGCATTGGGGTTTGTAAAGAGACCATTGTATCTTTGCATGTTTGGAGATATATTTGTGCATAAAATATTTTATTCAATTGTCTAGGTCCCTTTTATCCATCCCTAACCATTAGGTCTATGAGATTTTCATAGTGACCAATTGTTTGAGCACCTTTAGGTACCTCTCCTTTGCAAGCAATTGCTCATCAAATTACTTGATGATTCTTACCTCCTGGTTGATGATATTTTCAATTTTGGCCATGTATTTAAAGTATTTCTTGGAACTTATCATGGGGACTTTACTTTCCCTCATTTTTTACACTACCATGAGCTTGAAATTTAATTTCATTCCCTTTACCTACCATCAATATCACCACATATCATAATGTAAGTGAGGGTTGAGAATTGGTGATCTTGATGATAGAAAAAGGAAAAGAAGTCATAATAGTGGTGTCAATTATGAGGATCATGGTTGTAAGCAAATTACCTCCAATATAACCATTGGCTACACTAGTGTATGGTGAGGGAAGTGTGGAAAAAATAGGGGTGGGAGGAGAATAAGAAGCAAGAATAGGTATCATGGGGTTAGGGTGATCAATCCCAACCACATGAGGCATCTCACACTCGAAGATTCCACCAAGAGCCACAAGATGCACCTTCTAGTGTTATCACCTAATTTTATAATGGGTTAGCAAAAACACAATAAACTTGTAATGAAAGAAATCTACTCTAACAACCAAGAGCACAACACATAATTTAAGAAACACAATTATGGATAAGTAAGTATCTTCATTATCCAAAATATAAGACCAATTACGATGGATGGCTACCAAGGCCTTACAATACTCACACACCTGTTGAGTCGAGAACAATCAATAATGCTTGATCACTACTCGACAGTAACATAGAACAACCTCTCCCATGACTTAGCTCATAAACCCTCCCAAGTTCTTTGTTAGGCACACAAGCCATGATCCCAAAGACTTTCCCACACATAAACAATATGCACTACCTCTTCCCTACCATGGTCATCTTGCTAGTCTCACTTTGTACTCACTCACAATACTAGACCCTCAAGGTAACATGCTCTCCTCTAGTTTGTAAGAAATTTATGAACACGATTTGGGACTTATACTCGTTGATGTTTGGGTTGTCCCATAGACTATCCCACTTAAAATTTATGATGCCCTCGACATCGTGAAGACTTCATTGCATCATCCCTATAGTATATCCATATCTATCCATTACTAAACCAAGGGATGAAGTCTAGTGTTCCTTATGAGAAACTCCTAAACCTTATATTTGTAATTTTATAGGGTCTTTTATCACTTCCATCTCAATGAGATCTCACCTTACCAACTCACCAAGAACTCCATGTTTTGTCTATTACCAGATCCAACTATCCACACATCTAATATACACTCGACCTCCCACTCTGGCTTGTCCACCACATTCGTAGAGGGTCGATGAGGTTGATTCCTCTTAGGTTCAACTTTATCAGCATTGTACAACCTCAATTGACTCACATGAAATACTGGATGCACTCTCATGTGCTTGGGAAACTTGAACCTATAGGCCACCTTTTCCACCTTAACCATAATCTCATATGGCCCATCATACTTGCATATCAAAGCTTATGCTTGCCCCATTAGTGCTTTGAACACCTCTAGTTCCATTCTCAACATGACCTTATCACCCACACTAAACTCAAGATGTCATTGGCTTTCATCAGTGTCACTCTTCATGCACTTTGTTTCTTTAAACAAAATAATCCTTGCAAGATCCACTCACTCTTACCAACCTTTCAAGTAATCAGTAGCCAACGAACACCCTCCAAAGCATCCTACAATCACTGTATGTGGTGACAAAGGTTGTTGACATATTGTAAGCTCAAATTATGAATACTTGATTGACATACTCTTCTAGTTGTTAGATGCAAATTATTCCATGACAAGAATATTTGACCAATTGGTTTGGTCACTCTACACATAGTGTCTCAAGTAAGATTTCAGAACAGTGATGATCCTTTTAGTCTCACCATTAGTCTCATGATGATACGTCATGGACAACAAATTCATGCCCATCAATCAAAAAAACTCCTACTAGAACTTTCTTGTGAAATGAGCATCTTTGTATAAAATAATTCTCAAGGGAACACCCTAGTACTTCACTACATTTCTAAAAAAGTACCCTACCACAATCTTTGATGTGCAATGGTGTTGGCATACAATGAACATGACATTAATGGAAAATCTATCTACCACCACCATGATGGATGAATATCCCTTCATGCATGGCAAAAAAAATATGAAGTCCATACTCACACTTACCCATGGTCTAAATAGAACCAAAAATAGTTATAGAAGCCCTCCTGGTAACTGATTTTCAAGCTTATCCTATTAGCATATCAAACAAGTTTGGACAAACTCAATGGCATCCTCCCTCATTCTTGACCAATAAAATCCCTTCTCCAATAAGGCCATTGTGCAATGTTGCCCTAGGTTTCCATCCCATAAATATTCATGACATTCCTTGATAAACTCTCTACAAAGGCTACCCCACTTAGGAACATAGACCCAACTCCAAGCAAACCTTAATTGTTCATCAGCTAAACTAATCTTACTCTGCCCTTTTGAGTATGATCTTCCATGGTCTTTACTAATGTAGCAACAAGTATCTTGTACCAAGCCCTCCTTAATCCTCCCCATAAACTCTCCAATCAACTAAACGCTTCTCTCTCCATGAACAAACACTATACTAGATGATATTATTGGTATCACCAACAATTGTTGCTTCTTGCTCAAAGCATCATCCACCACATTCTCTTTTCTTATGGTATGCATGATATCCATGTCAAATTTAGCTAGGAATTCATGTCATATTGCTTGATTGAATGTTAGATTTCTTTGATTTAGAAATGAGGAGTTGAAAACATTGTCCATCATGACCATGAAGTGAGTACCCAACAGATAGTGCCTCCATATCCACAGGCAGTGTACTATTATCATCATCTCCTCATGAACAAAATATCTTCTCTCTATCTCATTCAAATTTCTTTACTCAAAAGCAAGAGAGGTCCCATATTGAATGAGAACACCTTTGATGGTATAGTTAGATGCATCTATGTGCACCTCAAATAGCTTATTGAATTCTATAAAGGCCAACATATGGGATGATTTCAACTTTTCTCTTAAGAGCTTGAAGGCCTCTTGGCACTTTGATATCCATTCTCACTTATGGTCCTTATTCAACAAATCTATTAATGATGTTACAAGCTTTGAGTACCTACTGATAAAATGTCAATAGTAGTTTGAAAGACCTAAGAATTATCTCACACCATATACATCCTTGGGTAACTCCCAATATTTGATCACTTCAAGTTTCCTTGAATTTGGATTGATATCTCCATTATCAACCATATGCAACATAAAATTCACATTTTTCTAGGCAAAGAAATCCTTATTCTTCTTCACAAATAAGTCATGCTTCCATAGAAATCTAAACACTTTTGCCATATGTGCCCTATGCTCCTCTAGATTCTTGAAGTAAACCAAGATATTATCTAGATAGACCATCACACACTTGTCCAAAAATAGCTTTAACACTTCATTCATAAGTGTGCAAAACATGGTTGGCATGTTGCACAACCCAAAAGGCATCACCAAGAACTCATATGACCTATATCTTATCATAGAGGTCATTTTATCTTCATCTCTTGAAGCAATTTTAACCTAATAATACTTTGACCTCAAGTCCAAATTTGTGAAGATTTTTGTTCCTTTAAGGTGATCAAAGCAATATACTATCAATGGAAGAGGATATCAATTCTTAATGGTCTTCTTGTTCGAAGCCTTTTAATCCACGCATAGTATCAAAGATCCATCGACCTTCCTTTGAAATAGCATTGGGGCTCCATATGGGGAGTGTGAAGGATAGAGACACCCAACAACCAACAACTCCTCTAGTTGCTTCTTCAATTTGACCATCTATAGCCCAAAAAACACGTACATATCCCTTGTTAGAGAACTTGACCCTGGTACCAAATAAATCTAATGATCAATTTCTCTCCTTGGTGACAAGTAAGAAGGTAACTCCTTTGACATGTGATCCTTGAACTCGTAGAGGACTTCCTCCATGCTCACTAGGATAGGAACTTGTTGCCCCTCCTCTTCATCCCAACTTCCCACCATCATTGTGAGAAACATGGGCTCCTTCCCTTTCTTCGTTGTTGCCTTTCTCATGCTTATCATTGAACATACATGTGCCTTTGGTGCTTTTGTCAACACCTTCCTCATCTACCTTCTCTGAATAATCCTCACCATGCATGTTTGCTTTGGGTCAAACATGAACTAAATTTTGAAGTGGGGAATCACTGCCACTTTACCCTTCCAAATAATTCATGTCCTAGTACTAGATCAAAATCATTCATCTTCACCATAGATAGATTGAGTTTTCCCTTCCACTCATTGACTTCCACATCCACATCTCATGTAATGTAGACAGTCACTTGAGCTAGATAATTGATTGGTTTGAACCTCTAGCCACCTTTAGAGGATGGTAGGTGCATTTCTTTGGCTCATTGATCACTCATATAGTTATGGGTTTCACTTGTATCCACAAGTGTCATGGTCTACTTTTATTTGATTACCACTTTCCTATATATCAACTTGTGAACTTTTTTTCTCATACTCAATTATACCTTCTTCATGGAATTGAGCCTACAAATAACTCTCATGTGAGCCTCATCTACCTCATACAACTCTACTTGTTGAACTGTCGATACCCAATATCATTGTGGACACTCTTTTTAAGTATTGGGTCCATTGCATGTCCAACATCTCAGCCATGAATGATTCCCTTTGTTAGTGGCTCCACTTGTAGGTTTCTTGCCCTTTGAGTTATAACTAGACTTATATGACCCCACTTATGACTGTTGAGTTGTTTGCCCACCTTGATTTCCACTCTTTGGCTTTCTAGAACACAACTTACACCACCTTGCACCCTCTTACTCTTGGAGTTGTGGTTTTGAGTATCCTTCTTTGACACAAACTCCTTCCCAAAGTTGAAAAAGTATACAACAACAATGGAATCACGAACATCTTTTGGCTTATGGTATCTAAGCTCCACTTAAGCCCATGGCTGAAGACCCTACTAAAACATGAACAAATTTTCCTAATATGATATTGCCATCATGCTTCAACTTGTGCAACTTCATCCTCACCTGCCACTACATTTTTTAATTATAAGTGATCTCTCAATGCCTCCTTTAGCTCCTCTCATGAGTATACCCTCTTTGTGGTCCTCCCTACCACCATGTAATCATTCAGGTTTCTCCACTAAACCCTTGTTGTACTTTTTAAGTATATTTTTGTTCTTCTAGCCTAATTTAACCTTAAAAATCCTCCTAACCCTACTAGGTACTATCCTATATTCCAAAAGAAATCATCCAGAAGATAGTCATCTCATGTCTCTTCATACCACTCTGGTTCCTTCAACTTGGAGAGTTTCGAGGTTGAAGAGCTTGACATTATTTTCTGATCTAGTGCCTATTTTTTTGTTGTTTAACATAAAGTTACTTTTTCCTATAGCTTAGCTTGAGGTAAAAAACTCTCCTCCAACCTCCTTTGTAGTTCTGACACAACTTCATCCATTGACGCTCTCCACTCCAACCCTTCGAGTCACTCTGTAGTCAAGATCTTCAATCAACTATGTCTTACTATCATGGTATGTGTTCATATCACTGTCGCGTTGTCCTATAAGTTGTTCCTCATGATTTTTTGGGGGGTCATCAGGGTAGGGAATACTAGAACTAGGCTCTATCATACTGACCTCGCACATAGACTAGATAGAATCTCAAGGTACTCACTCAAAAGATAAAGTGAGGGAAAAAAGGGTGCTAAATGCAAAAACCCAAATGATACTCTATTTATGGAGAAACCAACACATAAACACACATGATGCTCTTATTATGAAGGCATCAACATAATATAGAGAAATACTAACACAGACACACAACATCGTGCTCTGATACTAACTATTGTGGGGCTAAGGTGATCAATCCCAACCACACGTGGCACCTTAAGCTCTAAGCTTCCACCAAGATCCATGAGAAATGTCTTTTAGTGTTATCACTTACACCTATCATAAACATGTATTTTATAATGAGTTAGCAGAAGCACAACAAACTTGCAATGAAAGGAAGCTACTCTAATAACCAAGAGCACAACACATAATGCAAGAAACACAATTAGGGATAATTGAGTATCTTTATTATTTAGAAAAGGGTATAGGGCTAGTTACAATGGATGGTCACTAAGGCCTTACAATGCTCATACACCTATCTAGTCAAGCATAATCGATAATACTCTATGACTACTCGACAATAATGCAGGACAACCTCTCCCCATGTCTTAGCTCACAAACCTTCGTAGGATCTCAACTAGGCATGTAGGTCCTGATCCCAAAGACTTATCCATACATAAAAAATGCCCATTGCCCCTTCTCTTCACAAGGACAAAAAGCATACAAGATCACCACAAGTCACATGATCACTTTGTTCACCATGGTTTACTTTCTAGTCTCATTGTGTGCTCACTCACAACACTAGATTCTCAAGGTAAAGTGCTCTCCTATAATTTGTAACAAAGTTGTGAACACGATTGGGGACTTATACTCATTGATGTTTGGATTGTCCCATAATAGGAGTAGGGATGGAGAAATAAATGAGAGCATAATAAAGATAAAAGTGAGTGGTGGTGGAAGGTGTAGTGGTTGCATCCTTGGTTGTTTCCAACTCAAGAAGAGTTCCTCCTTGAGGGATTTACCCTCCTCCAACTGGGTGATTCCTTATTGCTTTGCTTATTGTTGTACCACCAATGTTCTGAACATTGACTTGTGTGGATCACCCTCTTGCTTTTTGAGTCTCTCCCTTTCTATTTATTACATTGTAGTGCTTACGATAGTTTATGTTGTTAGAACTATAGATATCATGATCTCTAGCACTGTATCATAAGATTGGCTTGTTGGGATCTCTAAGGATTCTTCTATTTTTCTCAATAACTTGGTGGTCTTCCTATGATTTCTATCTCATATAGCTAAAAAATGAACATCAAAATAATTATTACACATTAGCCTTGTGATTGTTCTAGTCTCATACCACATATTTTATGAGGTGATATCTTCTTCCTCAAGTATCCCATTTTCTCCAAGATCTTCAATGCTCAATGGTTGGGCTTGATGTCATGGTTGAAGCCATCCTTGAATTTTGCATTGGCATAAAATACATACCACTATGGGAGATTACTGTACCATTGTTGAACTTCATCTTTGTACCCTTGGATACTCCCCAAAGTGGTTTGGGCTACCTCTTTAGACAAGTTTACCTCCTCAAGTATGTACCTCCTTTCAAGAATGAAGGTGTACAAACCCTTGTATTCTAGATATCTTCAAAAGTAAACCTAATGGTCATAGGACCAATCATCCTAGAGTTGTTCTAGTCTCATGTCCCTCAACTTCTCCATGACTATTTGAAAACCAAATAGATTCGGTGCAATTTTCATGATTTGCTACTTAAGTGAGTAGAATATGGTTTATTTCTATCCCCTAAAATATTTTAGGTCCACCTAGGCAAGTTTTTGGACATATTCAAGTTGAATAAATAGTCTAAAATGTATGTCAATAGCTCAAATGGCATGGCTTAAAACCTGAATTGGAGGATGAATGATCTTGACATTACCAAGTAGTAATTCTCCTTTGGTCATTCCTTTGACTTTAATAGGTTGTATGATTTATTTGAAAGCCTTGGTACCTTTTATTTCATCTTCTTCATGGTTGTATTCTAGATTATATCATAGAAGTGATAGAGGATCCTTTCTATATCTTGGTAAGGTAGGTTCATGAAGTCCATCTCATGCAAAGTTTTCCAATTTGGACTAGTTTGATTAGTTAGAGGAAGGTAAATCAATCCTTCTTATGGTAAATGATTAACCAAAATAAATAGGAGGTGTATGTGAATTTTCTCTTCTCAAACTCTTTTAATTATCGATTCATTTAGTCTATGAGAAACCTGACACAATTGATCATTTGGGAGTGCTTGAGATAGTTTTCTATAGTATGCAAGAGAGATATATGTTCTCCATATGTTTAAGAATCCATTATATCCCCCAAGATGGCTATAATTATTGACAAGACTAATGCAGGAGAGATATATGTTCTCCATACGCTTAGGAATCCATTATATCCCCCAAGATGGCTATAATTCTTGAAAAGACTAATTGGACACCATATTTGAACCATTCCAATTATAGCAAGATGCTAAATTTGATAGTCGTGTTAGTGTTCTTTAGATGTGGGATTAATAAATTTTTCTAGTAGTTCTTGTCAATCTATAATAGTCATATTTATGTGCCTTGGAGTCACATGTGACCCACATGGTTAAGTTATCAACTACATTGAGCATCTTTCAAATTCCATCGTCTCTACTGTAGAATGATTCTTTTATCCACTATGGAGGTATGATGATCTTTTTGTTAAAATTATACCTTTTAGCACATGCTACTACTAACTCTAAGCAATTCCATACTTAGGGGACCAATTTCATTGCAAAGACCAAGGTTCAAACATGGGTTATGCTCTAAGAGTTAGTCTTCTACTTTTTATTTTTAACTCTTCTATAGGGATCACAGAAGAGCATCTCTAGTATTTGGGGAGGAATGGTTGGCTTCTTTTATCTTAATTTTTTCTTACCCTTCTCTCTAGAGGGCCTTGATTTATATATCCATGCTTGAAGTAGCATTATAGGGGTTAAAACTAGTGGATCAACAATGGTGATGGAGAGGGTCATTGGGTTAGCTTTGGGTATTGGTATTTTGGAAGGAGTACAAGTGGTGTCTATGGAAAATTGAATGGATTGTAAATGATTATTGGAATATAGGGGAAATTACCATGTCTTGCCATGGGGAGAAATTTTCTAGATGAAGTGAATGAATCACTTGCTCTACCAAAGTTTTTAAAAAATTACATGGGAGAAAATTTATTTTGAAATTTAAGTAATTCAATTGCTTAAGCTAGTGAATCACTAGTATCTCTAGATTTGAATAAAATTAAACTTGGACAAGACAATTGATTAGCGAGAGGGATGATTTACTCATATAGATTAGCAAATTGCTAAGGATTAGATTTTTTTGTAATTTTTTTTGTTTTTTTCTTCAAGCAAAGGTAGTATGCTTTTCTTCATGTTGACCAAATTGCTCTTTTGAGTTCTTGTGGTTGGTTTGGGGAGCCTAAATGGGGTTTAACATAAAATGATAGCAAAGCGAAGAGTTACAATAAGTTATTGGTTGTTAACTTAGTATTATAATGCTTTGAACAATATCAGTTTACCTTACAAAAGGGAATTTCATATATTATCATAAGTGGGAGATCCCATTTAGGATTCAACCCTACTTATGAAAGCTAAATGGAAAGGTGACTACTCATATGTATTCTCATCGATAGTCATACAGATTGACTGCATTGTTGAAGGATTATTTGGTTTTAAAACCATAAAATAATCCTTTGTGGCCAATTTCAATGAGGTGCCCATTATGGAGGTACCTTTGGCCTACATCTAATACCAAATATTTAATATTTTAGCTTAGACATTGATCAAAAAATTTGTAGGTATGTGGTCTAGCCTAATTGTAATACATAAATGGATAAGTAATGCCTAGGTTTCAAAAATCTCTAGTTATGAGTTCATGATGGCTGGTCGAGGGTACTTTGTTGTTACCTTCTCATCTCTTGAAGACTAAAAAAAATGTTTTCCATGGAGGTCCATGGTTTTTGGGATCTAGTCCTCTATATATGACTCCCTAGACACCAAGATTTGACCCATAATAAGTATGGTTTTTATATTCTTATGCTCCTTTTTTGGGTACTCTTCAAAACTAATGGTGGTTTTGAAGGTTGATTAGATGTAGAACTTGTCCCCTGTTGAGATCGTTGAGTCGGTTGAGCCTAATATTATTGCCTTGTAGTTGTTGCTATCATACCAACCATGTTATTATAGGGAGGTGGCACATTATGATATGACACTTGGTTAATTGCTTATTGCCCATGCTTAGATAGGGGGTCTTGGAAGATCCCCGTGTATTTATTAGTTGTGGGTGTTTTTTGAGTAGGAGGTTGATTGTTTGTTGGAGGATTAAGTTGAAAACCCTCTATAACAAGGTTACCTACATCAATTAAGTCCTGAACCACATGTTTCAACCTCTTACATGAATTTTTCATGTACCCCTCCACTCTATGATATTCACAATTTTGACCAAGCTTATACCAATCAATTATGGTATCAAGTTGCCTTATGGGAGGAAACTCAATCATATGAGCTTTCAAAAGCTACTTTAGGACCAACAAAATAGGTTGGTTGAGTCTTGTAAAATTTCTTGGTGGGGTTTTTTGAGGTTTGCTAAGCACCATATTTTACAAGGTGTTAGCAACATTGTTAATAGGTCTACTATCTATTACCCTATCACCAACTACATGCTTGTTATTATACTAGATTTTTGTGGTCCTATCTTCTTCTTTCTTTGACTTAATTTGACCTCTTCGAATAAGTGATTGCTCTACCCTTCTTGCTAGATCGATTGTTTGGTTGAAAGAGGTAATAGTTGTTGTTTCCAATTCATACGATATTTACTCTTGTAAATTATCAATAAAGATATCCTACATGTTTCGGGATGGTAAGGTGTATCTTAAGCGTCCAACTAAGCTTCTCCAACGAGACAAGAATTTCAAAAAACTTTCATCCTTACCTTGTTTCAACATATAAACATCTTTCATAGTCATATTTTTCTCAACATAAGCTCCGAATTGTTGAACAAACAATTATGTCGTCTCTTAAAAATTTCTCAAAGAATGATGAGGCAGTTTATAATACCATTCCAATGTCATACCACCAAGGCTCTTAGGAAAAATCTTTAGTAACAACATGTCATCATATATAATATCATGACATGATGTCCTAAACATACTTAAATGTTAAATTGGGTCCTCTGTTCCCTTTTAAATAGGTAAAATTAACATTGGAAAATGCTTAGGGTAGGGCCTAGAAGCAACAACGGGGTCTAAGGGTTGATTGCACATTTATTTATAGTTGTAGGTGAAACTAGGAGGTTGAATCATATCCACTCTCAAAACCAATTGATTCACCATATTTTTCAAACTTTGCACATCGGAATTATTGTTATGCAATATCCCTAGGTTCCCTAAGGTAGGGGTATAGGTAGGTTTTTGAAAGGGAACTTGGCCAATGTTGAAGGCATTAACATTATTATGGTATGGGTTATGATATGTGGTATCTTGTTTTGGAGGATAACTAACATTTGGTGGAACATAAGTATGAATGTTGACATTAGCAAAATGAGGAGGAAATTGAGCATAATTGTGAGATGCACTACTAGTTGGAGTAACTCATAGAACTCTTCCAACGTTGGTGGTTACTGTAGAAACATATGTTGGTTTATGAAAAAGATTAATATGATGTGAAGATTCAAACAACATATTGGTGTGAACATTCCAAGGAGAAATTATTGGAGGATGAGATGTCCTAGCTTCTTCAAGTTGGGCCTCCTCATCCATAGCCTTAACCAAGGCATCCTTATGATATTTCATGAAATTCCAGATATGATCATATGATTTGAAGGTGAGGTGTCCATTAGATGCCTCAAGAGGATCAAGGTCATCACTAGTTTCTATATGTTCTTCCTCTTCTAGATTGGGATTATCCCTATCAATATGATCATCTTCTTAGGGAATATGATCAAATTCTAAAAGCTTTCACTTACCCTTATGTTTGGGAGCCATTAGAAGAAAGAGAAAGGATAGAGGAGAAGAGAAAACTCTAAAAACTAATGAAAAACACAATATTTTTAAGATATTTTAATATTTTCTAATTCCAAGCAAAAAAAATTAGTGGTGTTGCTTAAATTTTTCAAAATAAAAATAAAAGAAATAGGCTTCCTAATTTTACCACTAAATACGTGTCTTTACGCTGGGTTCAAAAAATATGTAGAGGGGAAAAACTGCCCTACCGCGTACGATTCTCGGTTGGATCCGCTGGGAGTCGAGGTGGTTACGGGGGTGTGTTATATTCTCTACACTCGAGGGATTGGGGATCGAAGGTTTCACCAAGAATGATTTAAGGACTTACTCCAAGTCTAGGTATGGAATGCTTGATGTGTATATGGAGAAAACACCTATGTTTGGCCTTTCTAAAATAGAAGATATGGAAAATAAAAGAATAATGTAAGATAAACAATGATGCAAGAAGACAAGAAGCTAACCCTAGTATGATTCTTGATTTTTAATGATGAATAAACCCTAACTTGCAATAAAATAAGCCTTTTTCTTTTTATTAAGGGTTTAAGAGAATGCACAAACAAAGCTAACCCTAGAATGCAAACTATATGATTTTTCTCTTTTGAATGCCTAGAAACAAAATCAAAATATATTTCTTTTGTTTATGTTTAAATTTGAACTAAATAGAAAGCAAATAACAAATAATCTAAGAATTTTATTTAGGGAACTTATCTGATATGACAGTTGATCCTAGCTTTAACTTGCATCCATAATATCCTATGAAACAACTTATAAATCCTATAAAAATTAATCAGTGTTTGAGGACCTACTTAGGTCACTATATGACTGAGATTGGAGGCACAAAAATCAAGCCCCCTTGGTCCTTTTAGTTGCCTATTAAAAAATGAAATGATCTTTGACCTTTGGAACAAGCAAAAGTAATATGAAACAAGTATGCAACAACAAAATAAAATGCAGACAGAATGGATGCAACAGAAAGCTAATATGCAAGATGCAAATAAGGGTTTTGGGAAGTAAGAGCTTGCACCCCAACCCTAATTGATAAAATTCATATCCTATAAGGGGAAGGTGCAAATATGGCTTGTCAAATTTACACCCTGTACAAATAGTATGCAAGTTTGGTTCATAACACTTTTCAGGTCCCAAAATACCCAAAAATATGATGCAAAATAGCAAAAAATAAATCTAACAACTAATAATGCAAGTAAAAAACTTGGTTAGTTGATGGAGGAAGCAAGGAGCAATGAGAAGGTGAAAGAAGCAACCCAAGATGGTAGACCTCTCCAATCATCAAGACTCCTCCACTTTTTCACCAAGAAAAACCAACACCAAAGCACAAAACAAATAAAATAGCAATCCCACAATAGTAGAGCACTTGTTAGAAAAGAAGCCTAGATTTCATTAAGATCACTTAGAGAGAAATTTCTATCTAGGAAAAAGGGGAACCCAACCCTCTATTTATAATAGGTTTGGAGGGATACGAGGCAAGGAAATGAAAGCTCGTTGCAAGCAAGAGCCGATGCCAAAAGGGGCCAACGAGGGAGGGATTTTGAAAGAAAAATCCCTAAAAAGTTAAATTCATACCTCATCCTTAGAGGGTGCAAATTTGACAAGCCAAATTCATGCCCCGTATGGGCCGGGTGTGAATTTGGTAAGGCTAAGAAAAAAGGGTAAAATAAGAGGGGAAAAGGGGCCCGAATTTGCACTTAGAAATTTTGGGTGACTTCCTAAATATATAAGGAAATATTGACTCATTTTGATGGGTTACTTTTCCATGTCTATAGTCTGTATAATATCATATTCAATTTTGGTCAATGGATTGGTAACATAATTATTTAAAGTCAAGTGAGGTCTCAGATAGGGAGATCCTCTATTACCATATTTCTTCATTCTTATTGTAGAGTTATTAGATAGGAACTTGAAGAAGGCTAATAAATATGAATTAATAAGTGGTCTTAAGGCTAGTAATAACATTGACAACATCACCCATCAACAAATTATAGATGATACATCCTTTTTTGGGAGGGAAAGGATAAATGAGGCTAGAGATTTAAATAACTTATTAAAGGTATGAAAGAGTTTCAGGGTAAAAATTTAATAGGAAAAAATTCCAATTTTACTTCGTAAACACTCCAACTAAAATCAAAGTAGAGATATGCAATCTACTTCAAAAGGAAGCGGTAAATTTACTGGAAACTTATCTAGGGATGCCTTTATTTGAGGGGAGAATGAGGATATAATTGTGGAATCTAGTTCTAAATAAAGTTCAGAATAAACTCTTAGCATGGAAAGGTAGATGGATATCATTAGCTAAAAAAATGTAACTAATTAAATCCGTCTTACAGGTTATTCCAACATATTATATATCCTTGTATACTATGTTAAAATCAATAGAAAAAAGTTTAATTTATATTGTGCGGTCATTTTTGTGGTCAAGTTTACATGATAAAAGGATATTTCTTTGGTGAAATGGATCAAGGTGTGTGATGATAAAACTAGGGGAGATATTGGTTTAAGAGTCCTTATGGATGTAAACTTAGCTCTTATGCGAAAATTAATTTGGAGATTATACAAAGAGAGTCAAAGACAATGGGCAAGAATTCTTCTAAGTATGTTGAGCCCAATGACCTAAGCTTAATATTTATTGCATTCTCACTACCAAATGGTTCTACACTATGGAATGATTAAAAAATCAATTGATCTAGTGATTAAAGGTCTAAGATGGGTGGTGAAAATAGGAGAAAAAAATCTATTTGGATGGATACTTGGTGTGATAAAAAACCATTCAATCTAGATCTAATTTTGAAACCATGGATGAGATTACTTCAAGATAAATATGGTGATAGGGTTTCGAACATTATGTATAAGGAACATGAAGGAAGATACAAATGTAAAGAATATTTTTTTATGAGTATACAAGACATTGATGCTAGAAGACACTTGAATAGAAAGATAACAACAATTATTATTATGAGGGGAGTCAAGGATAAGCTAATTTGGGAGTTGAATAGCTCAGGATAATACACAATGAGAAGTGGATATAATATAAAACACCAACAAAATAGGAATATCATAAGAATATGATGAAATATTTGGGATAGTCTACGCATTCCTAAAGTCAAAATGTGTTTTTGGCTAGCAGGTTATAGAAGAATTTTATCCTAGAAAAACATTATGAAAAGGGGTTTGCATGGCTCCTCACAATGTGTTATATGTAAAAATAAGTAGAGTGTAGACCATATCTTGGGACATTTCTCAATAGTCTGAAAACTATGGCAATGGATTCTTAATATGTTTTATAAATGCATGGTGACAAATGGAAGGATTGAAGAATAGTTAAAGAAATGGCATATCACTTTTAAAAGTAAGGCTTTATAGACAATATGGGATATATCAAAATATACAATACTTTGGACTATATGGGTGGAAAGGGATAGAAGAATATTTAAAGGACAAGAAAGCAGTTTAGAGGTAATGAAAAGGAAGATATGTTTAGTCATAGAGGAGTCTAAACCAACCCTATCAACTCACGCAATCCCAAATTTTGAAGAAAATAGCCTTTATAGATGGATTCATGCCATCAAATAGAATTATGATGTTGGGTATAAAAGAAACAAAAATAAGGCAAAGAATATTGTTGAAACCACTAGAAGTGGAGTTGGTTAAATTGAATTTTGATGGAGCATCTAAAGGCAACCAAGGATTAGCAGGAGGAGGATAAATAATTAGAAATAATAGGGGATATATTTTGTCTCATTACGCTTTTAATAGTAGATTTGAGACAAATAATGAAGCTAAATCTTGGGTGGATTTGGAAGGGTTAAAATATGCAAACAAATAAAATAGAATAAAGTATGGATGGAAGGTGATTCAATAATAGTAATAAATGCAATTTTGAGGGACACAGACTCCATGGAACATACAAGAGATAATTATGGAAATACAATACCTTGCTACAAAGTTTGAAGAAATCAAGTTTACTCATACATTAAGGGAAGGAAACAAATGTGCAAATAGGCTAGACAATAGAGGGGTTTTAATTGAAGATCGTGAAGTTAAATTTTCTTTTCTATGGTTAGAGGAAGTAATACGTTTAGCTATAGTTGATAGGAAAATGTTGACTGCCTGAATAAAACAATGATTAAGATTACCTTAATGTTTTCCATTGGTAATATTTACTTTATTATATAATATTAATGTCTTTCACTATTTATTATAATTCTTGTGGTTACACTTATGCTTTAGGAAGGAAACTAGCAATCTAGATCTGGTAAAGTGGACTATGATAGCATGAAGTTTTGGAAATATTACTCTACTAAGATGCAATTCATAGACAATAGAGGTGGAGTTTTTGTGTTGTGAAGGTGCAGAAAAATATCAAGAAGAAAGATGATGAATTTTGGAATATTTCTTTTCACACAAAAAAATGATAAAGTTCTAGAAATGAAAAATCAAGAATTCAAATTTTTTATGAAAACTAATGTAGGTATATAGCTATAGCAACTCAATTAATATGAGAATTGAATCTATTTATAAACTCTCAAGCTTTAAAGGAGAGAGTTGTGATTTGTCAAGGGTGGGGGGCCCAAGTACAACCCCTTGTTCTCTAGAAAAAAAAAAGTGTGACAGACAGAGCAAGTTAGTCATGAAGTGGAGAGCAATCGATCATTTAGTATTCTCAATGTCAATTGTGAAAATGAAAAGAGTGAAGACCTAGGGTGGTATTTTTATAGCCCCCCCCCTCCATGTGCTTAACAATAGATATTTGGGTAGGTATGTGAATCCAAAATGGGTTTGCTTACCTATGTGATCACTAGTTGGGTGGGTTTTTTGCAAGGAATTTGCTCACTATAGTGAGTGAATTGCTCATAGGGGGAAGAAAATTGCTCCACTTTTATCCCTTTGTTTTTTATTTTAAATCAACTGAGAAGAAAATAAAATAGAGAAGGAGAATAAAGGGAAATCAGAATTGGGTTTCTTCCAAGGATAATAATAGTTGGAAAATGTAAAAAAATAGAGTTATACACATATTTTACATTTTTGCCTTTGAATCTTTGGTCAAATGGGTTGGAGATGTTGCCCATTTGCCAAAAATGGCAATAACATTTCATTAATCATTGTAGTCCTATAGGCATTTGGACTCACAATTTGAAAAATCTAATATGGTTTGCTACAAAAGGAATTTGTCCCCTAGTTTAGCTCTATATTTGTCCCACTAGAATACTAAATTACCCTCATTATGATCCATCTCAAGGGTCCATTTATCAAACCATAGTTTAATCACCTCCTAATGTTTGAGCATCCTCCTAAATACCTTATCTCTTTCTTCTAGGGCCAATAATGTATTCAATCAAGCTTGCATTAGGTCGATGTTAATATCTACAAGTTCTAATTGTTGTAACATTTATAGAGGGAGGGAGTTCCAAATTGGTTGACAACATAACCTCCTTCCCAAAAACTAGTTTGTAAGAGGAATATTATGTGGAATGCTTAGATGTCACCCAATCTGCCCATAGCACCTTTTGTAGTTTAGATGTAAATCCCTCTAAGATTTAGCTATGATCTTATTTAGGATCCTTATGATATTCTTGTTAGTGGATTCTTCTAGGCATTTACCATGGGGATAGTAATTGGATGACATTTTGAGCAAAAACCTATATCCAATGCAAACTTCATCATATTGAACCCTATACATGCAGTGTCATTATCAGCATAACTATGAATGGAACCCCAAATATTGTAATGATATATTCTAAAAGTTAAACAACTACTTCTTAATTCTTTAATTCGACTAGAATGACTTTGGACCATTTGGTGAAATAGTCGATCATGGTTAAAATCCATATGTGTCCAGCACTAGAAAAAGCATTGATCTTGCTAATAAAGTGAAGTCTTTTTTTCTAGAAAGGCTTACTCACAATGAAGAGCTTCAAGGACATTGGAAATTTTCTTCTTCTCCCCATGAATGTGCAACAATCCTTACAATGCTTGACCCATTGGAAGCAATAAGATAGATAATATATCCTTGCCTTGGGGATAGTAATTGGAGGACATTTTGAGCACAAACCCATATTTTAAAGTAAACTTCGTCATCTTAAATTCTATACATGCAATATCATTATCAATGATAACTATGAATGGAACCCCAAATTTGACAATGATATCTTCTAAAATATAAACAATTGCTTCTTAATTCACTAATTTGACCAACATGACTTTAGATCATTTGGTGAAATAGTCAATCAAGGTTAAAATCCATTTGTGTCCAATACTAGACAAGGGATTGATCTTGATAATAAAGTAAAGTATCTACTTCTAGAGGGGCTTACTAATAATGATGGGATTCAAGAAAATTGATAATATTCTTTTTATGATAATTACAATGTTTGACCCATTAGAAGTAATAGAATAAGGTACTAGCCCAATATTTTCTTTCTCTAGGATCTTATGTGCAATGGTTGGTGCTTAATATCCTTCTTTGTCATGATACTCCTTTATTAGGAGTTTTTTCCTTTCTTCTTTGACACATCTTAATAGGATGTCATTGTATCCTCTTCTAAATAATCCACCACCTAGACATGCATAACGTGTTGCCTTTTGTCTAAAATGGTCCCTTTTTAGGTGTTAATCCATTCAAAACCTATCTTGTTGTCATATATATCTTGATGTTGTTTATCCATCCTGCTTGATTATTGAACTTTATTTCTTCTACTAAGGGTACCTCATTACAAGGTTTTCATAGAGATACCTTCCCCTAATGAGATTAGTGGGCCTAATTTTTATGCCAAATTCTTGAATTTTGTTTATTCATCTTTATCTCTTTTCTCCTAGTTCACCATGCAACACAATAGATCAAAAGTAGAGGTGGGATACAAATATGGTACTTTTTCTTTATGATAGGTAATACCTAAATTTTCTACGGGACTTCATGGTAGCAAACACTTATTTTTCAATGAATATATATCTTTTTTCATAGTTGTGAAGAACCTGACTCATGAAGAAAATGAGATGCTCTTCATCTTTATAAAAATTTTGGATCAATATTGTAGTGATGATTTTGCTTTTCCAAAAAACATAGATCTTGGAATATTTGGAGAAGTCTAGGTTAACAAGGACTAGGGCTTTAGTAATGGTATATTTTATATCTTGGAAATCTTTTTTTCCTTGTTCCATCCAAACTAAGATTGCATCCTTCTTCAACAATTTGGTTATGGGCCTAACCAATTATGAAAAATTGGTTATACACTTAGCTACAAACTATATTTGGCTTAAAAAGATTAGATACTTTTGACTAGTTTTAAAGGGAAAGTTATTGGATTGCCTTTATCCTTTAGGATCTATGGCTAGGTCATATTTAGACACTACATGCCCTAACAATTTACCTTCTTGGACTATGAAAATGGATTTCTCTAGGTTAACTATGATACCATATTTCCTACACATTTGAAAAATGGATTCTAGATGTTCAATATGTTTGCCTCTTTTGAGAATGCAGTTAAGTCATCAAGATATATGAGAGTGATCTCATCAAAAAGTCTTGCAAAGGCAATATCCATGGCTCATTTGAAAGTGGATCTAGCATGTAATTGTCTAAAAGGCATCTATTAATTGTCAAAATTTCCTCATTTTGTAGTAAAGGTTGTTTTGTGTTGATCATCATCCTATACCTAGATTTGATTATACCTTGAGAAACCATCTAGAAGTGATAACATCTATGATCCTATCACTTTTTATAGAATTTGATCTATGCAAGATAGGATTTAATGGTCTTTCAATGATGCTTTATTAGAATTTCTGAAGTTTATGCACAACATATTATCATCATTCTTCTTTTGAATTGGCAGTAAATTGGCCATTTGGGTGGAGTGTTTTCTCAAAATATTAAATTGGTCCTATAGGAGTTTTAGAAGTTCATTTTTCATTTCTGCCTCTATTTTGGGATTCACAAAATATTTTTTTTATCTAAAAGGATTAACGATGAGTTCTAGTTCAATGGTATGTTATATTATGTTTTTGTCATATGCCTTCAAATCCTAATAGGACCAATCGACGATGTCTTTGTACTTACCATAGAGATCTTTGAAAAAACAAATTTCTTTGGTGCACTTCTTTCCTAGCATCATGTTTTTCCTTCTGACAACTTGATGGGTTATATGAGGAGGCCTTCACTTTGATGTTGGATTTCATTACATTATTATTTGGATTGAACAAGCTTTCTAGCATGATCAAACCCTTTGGAAATTGATTCATTTTTAACTTTTTAGCTTGATTGATTAATTTTTAGCTTATCTTTAACATGTTGAGTTTCTTTGATGAGAAACTAGATAATTTGCTTATTATTATTTAATACTTGCTAGTGATCAGAATTATCAAGTTTTGTTAGCCTAAAAAACACTTCTAACTCATTTGGTATGTCCCAAATTTTAGAGGTGGGGTCAAAGCTTGCTACCATGGATGCTAGATCATTTACCTTGGTATTCAATTCCCAAGGAATTGCCTTGATATCATAAGTATTAAAGCTTTCAATAAAATCCTAAACATGAAGCTTACATGAATTCAAGTGTTTGTTCTTAGTGGCGCATTTATAATTGATGTGATTGATGACTAGCTTGGAGTCATCAAATCCCCATTTTTTCTACTTTCCTCAATATAGTATATAGTGTTTTGTATTTAACCATATTATTTGAGCTATTGAATAACCTACAAGTAAAATGTGTCTACACACCTTGTGGATCAATGAATTGGATGCTTGTACCTACTCTATTCTTGGTTCTTGCATCGCTAAAATTTATCACTCTATTTTATTTAGATCCTTGCAATTATCAGTTGGTTAGGGCAAGGACATTGGTAGGTTATTTATATATCAAATAGTTTTCCAACTTAGTTTCTCCACTCTAAGTCTTCATCATCTTGAAACATGTCAATAATCATATTGATTTTAGACATCTAATCATATGCTCCAAAAATTTACCATCCATAAATTTGAGTAGTTCATTCTAATTTATCATGTCATTTTCATCCTATTTGTGTAGCAAATAGTTGCATGAAATCTTATTCTCAATTTATATCATATTCCCATATGATGGCACATTCATGTGGGTATAATCCATTGCCAAGCACCCATATCCAAATACTTTATGTCCATTCTCTTGAGAGAAACATGCCAAAATATGGGGAAGATCAACTACTATAACCTCTTGGACTACCACTAGTTTAGGATACTTTGCCATGAAATGATTAAATACTTTAGAAATCCTATGATATTCACCTTAGTGTCATCCATATAAATTTAATTCCTAGAACTGTTGTTGTAGGAAAATTACATTTATTCACAAACAACCTTTGGCATTACTCTCACAACTATCTTTGAATCAGTTATGTAACTCCTTAGTAGGTAATTTTCAATCTTCAAAATCACATAGAATGGTGGTGGCTTTAGGATTTTAGGATTTGTAGCTTTCAAGATATTTTTGTATTAGCATAAATGTCAAAATGATCTTCTACTTCAAGTTTTTTTATTCACTTGAATTGGGTTAAGCAGGATTAGGGTGCCCATTTTGGGTGTAGATTCTTTCTTATTCTTTGAGAGCCTCTTCAAGTAAGTTTGTTTGAACAATAAGGGCTAGGGATTCTAGCATTATGTGTTGTAAACTTTCTATATTGCCTAGTAGCCATCACATATCCTTCAATAGTAAGATAAGGATATTTGAGATGTTACTTGATCTCCTTTTCTAACTTGTTCCTCTATTTCTTATTCCTCCTTCATTTGGGTCTATTTGCCTCTTTTTGACTTCCCTTTTCAATTTTGGCACATTTCCCTTATTACTTGTTTATCTTATTAGCTTGTGGATCTACCTAGTATGCATCGGTTGAATCCTTTCCAATATTTTTATTATTGTGTTATAGCTACTAGTCCTTTGTATTTTATATGTAGAAGTGGTATCCACCTTCTACGTTTGTTGGTACCCTTATCTCAGTCTATTTTTTATTTGCTTGCTCTTTTGTCACTTTTATTTTACCCCTAGTTTTGACCCCTTGTTGGTTTATGCATATTACATTATCCTCAAACACGGTATTTTCATCCCCTTCAACTAAATAGAAGTTGATGAAGACTACATTGTTGGGGTTTAGCAAAGAAAGGATTGTTCTCTACACTAGAACTTGATACATTGTTGGTTCATAACAAGTTGTTGGTAAGTGGGTTGATTCATTGTTGGTTTTATTTGACCCAAAGCAATGACACATTGATCTTAACATTACTAGTCATATTGATTTGTTTATGAATATCCAATGGTTAATGTTAAATATATGGGATCATGACCCACACTACATGGAAAACACCATAATATGTTATTTTTTGAATTGGTATTCATCATATTCTTTGACATATGATTTGTATTTTGGTCAGCATATTGTCGTGGCACCCAATCCTTGGTGAGGAAGGGGTTTTCCTTGGTTGTCAATTTTGTTGTTGCCACTATACACTATTCTATAGCCACTACCTTTTATCAATATTATTTTGATTCATCATTGTCTTTACCAAGTCCAAAATTTATCTCATATTGAATTTGCATTGATCTACATGTTAAGAAATGACTTTATTATCATTGTTAGCTTATTATGGAATGGATAAATCTCATAATTGAGGCTAAAAGGGGACCATTGAAAATGATATTTGGCTTGCATGTTTAATGGTGTATGATGGAGAGATTGAATTAATAGATGATTCGACATTTGGAATGGGTGACATGGAGGGTTTAGACTTGAGAATTTATGGATTTAGGGTGGTAGGCAATATAAGCCTTAGGTGGGATAGGTGGTAGTTTTCCTACTCTAATTATGACATCTTCTACATATGTTTCTTTTTCTAAGGCTACAACTAAAGTGATATGGTTAGCATTACAAACCATTAGTGCTAAAAAAATTATAAGTATTTGATGTAAAACAACAATTCCTATTCTTCATTTGGTCTCATTTGACAAAATTAAATGGAATGTTCTCATGGATCTAGTGTAATAATCATGAATATTTTCCCATTGCCCATTACCCATACTACAAAATTTATGCATTAAAGATTTCAATTCAAACAAAACAAAGTACCCATTGCCTATACTATGAAATCTATGCAAAGAAGATTTCATAATCGATATCTAATTAGTAATAGAATTATCTAGAAATCCTCTATACCATAAAGCAACTTTATCATACAATGAATACATAAGTAAGCACACCATGATGTCTTTATTTTGGATGCGATGGATTAATTTAAGTGTCAAAATCTCATTCAAATGATCCAATATTGCCTTGTTCCCACTCCCATCAAATATAGGTAATGCTTTCATAACAACAAATGAAATAAGAGAATATACCCTTAGATTTAATGGCCCTTAATAGTTCCAATATGGAAGTTGGTTTAGAGCCTAATTAGTTGAGGTACTAGATTGTTTTGAGGTAGTTGACCATATTGCATAGGATAGGGATACATTGAAAAACTTTGAGATAAGGTCATGTCTAGTGCATATAGAGGCACTTGAGAGAAGTTTTATGATGGACGACCTTGAGGATACCAATATGCAACATGATATGGTGGTTGAAAACAAGGATTTGGTTTATGGAAAGGTGGTGGACTAGGACAGGCTCATTGCTAGTTTAGAAGAGATTGTATATTTTAAAATAGAGGATATTGCAAGCCTTATTGAGGGATTTTTTAGTTGTGAAGAGGCCTATATTGTTATAGATTCCAAAGTGGATGACTATCTAGGGTGGTGCTTATCCTAGGGAGTTTTCCTATGCTCCTTGTGATCCCATTTGACCAAATAGCACTTGCAAATTTTAAGTAATACCTTGGCTCTGGTTAGGAAATAAAATTTTCCCTAAAGAGATTACATTGGTGGCACAAACTATCTAGATAAAGAATTCACTATGTTTGACATGCTAATGTGTTAGTTAGACCCTTTAGATGAGCATGTACTCATAGGAGGATTAATTTGGGTGTTAGATGCAAGAGGTTCACTCACATTGTTTATATTATCAAAGGACACTAGGAATGGATTGTTTATAGGGTTATTCACATTAATTAATTGCATCTCATAGAGAGAGTTATTGTGAGTCAAGGTGGGACTCTTATTGGCCTAGGCTTGATTAGCAAGAGATGAAGAGTATCTATAAGGGAAACTAAAAGAGAATATTTCTTGGGATATAGGCTTTTGGCTCATTTGATCAGCCATTGGGCTTTTTCATTTTGACAAAGTGGGATTTGGTGTAGAATATTTGTTGACCTCATCATCTTGATGCACCCATGTGACAATTTGTTCCTTCCTTTTGTCTTTTATGTTCCTTCATTGGTAAACAACTAGTTTCGTCGATTGATGCTCTTTATTTATTATTGTATCTTTGAGCACATATTCATAATACTGAGTTCCCTCACATACATACCTAGATGGATCGCGTTTCAAGGTTAATTTTAAATTTTTATAAAATTTTGGTCTATGGAGTGGATTGTTCATTAGTTAGAGTGGATTGCTACATAATTGGAGTAAACTGCTTCCAAAATTCAACTTAGAAAATTTTGCATGTCAAGAATCAAGCAAACCGCTTCAATTTCAAAGCGAATTGCTAGCTAGATTGGACTTTGACAAAAAATAATTGAGTGATTGGCCTTAGCCAAAGAAAATTGCTTCCTTAGTGAGGACTACAAAAATTTTCCAAACTTGTCTCAGTTGCTTTCTACCTATGCATATTTGGAGCCAAAAGCGAGAAATCTTGTCAATTTGGGGTCACTTTGTTTGTTTAGCTCATAAAAATGTTATAATTGTGAAGTTCATAATGTAGACACCATTCATAAATCACCTACAAAAAGTAGACACAAATAACAAAAAAGATGTGAAACTAAAAACCAATTTGGAACTGGGCTTGATAGATTATCTCTAGTCCAGATGAATCCCTTTGGATTCAACATGATTTTTTTTTGTACATTTGTATTGAATCACTAGCTTAGTGAAGCAAATGCCTCTCCAAATTTGACATAAAAATATTTTCTTGATTTTTAGGCAATTTTCCCCAAGCAGAGTGAATGGTTCCAAGTTTGGAGTGAATCACTATGTAAAATAAAACTTGACAAAGATTCCCCCAAAATTAGGTCAATTGCTATTCACCTATGGCAAAAGCAAATTTGACACCAAAATCGAGAAATTAGCCAATTTAAATAACTAAAGGACTAGGGTGCCACGAGGCATGCTAGAAACTATGTTGAATTGCATAAATATTCAACTTATTATGCACCTATAATTCTAATTTCAACAAATTTAGATGGAAGGGACAATACCTCTTCCAACCTACAGTTTTAGGCTAGCTCCCCACTATCCTTGCTAAAATCTAACTATTTTAATTTAATCTAATTATGTGAAATTAAATGCAAGGGTATGCGTGATTGAAAGAAAATGTGATCATAATCATAGCAAGGAGAGTTTGAGATCAATCAACACATGAGAAAATCAAACAACAATAGTGTTCTCTCATTCACTTGAAATAAAATTGTGAGAGGAATGACAAGATGGATAAAAGGGTATTTAATCATTGCACATTCTATAATCCAAGAGGACAATGCCACTAATGCAAAGCAAAATATTTATCACTTTTTCATTAATGACATGAAGAAAGATCAGAATGCGGGTCTCATAGAGTGTAGCTTTGACTTCCTCAAGGCCAAAATATGTTTACAATGGAGCCCATAGCTCCTATTTATAGGAAGAATTCACCCCTAGGTTACATTAGGTGAGATTTTTTTACTTCCTAGTAAAAATAAAGATTTGGGGCATCTTTAACAAAATGATGCAACTCCAAATGTTATATGCCTCTAATTACATCTCTAATTGAGTTAGTAGGCCTCTAATATGCTTGGGGGTGCCATAACATGCTAAAATATCACTTTTTGTAGATCTTCCTCGAGATTTAGGCTTCTCTTTTTACCTCTTTGCCTGTCCATGAGTGATTTGCTCTAGTTGTCCATAAGTGATTCGCTCTAGCTTGTGCGTAAATCACTCGTCTTCTAGCGCTTCATTCTAGTTTATCAATGCTTCACTCCTTGAAGTCAATCTCTCCCTTAAGCTAGCAGATCACTCCTATGAGTAAATTGATCCTTGCAAAATCAACTAGTCCTTGTCCTTCACTCAACAAAAATTAGGGCTTTGGATATTTTAGTTGACTGATTCAAATTGTTTTATAACTCTCCAAAATGGTGAAATTCCTAAGGTAGTGACTTGTCACTACAATACACAAGATCCTAGGTGTGTTTGATTGGGACTTAAAATCTTAGGTTTTCATATTCGTGTTAAGAATGGGATTATTTTTATAATTTACCTTTATTTTAGCAAATACTAGGATTACAAAGGGTTTGCATGAAGAGTTTATCATTTTAGTTTTATTTTAGCTTTATTTTGACCAAGAGGATGATTATGTAGAAGGATTTGACTTCAATTTAGTGATGTAGGAATTTTGGAGAAGGATCTAGTATTGTTTTAGCATGAAAGAGGGTCTCGAATCCTTTGAAGCAACATTTAGCATTATTTGGACAAGAGGAGAGGATATATGAGGTTTTGGTAGAGAATTGAACATTTCTTTGGTGGAAGTAGAGGTTCATGACTATGATGGGTGTGCTCTTACTCTATGTGGCATTTCTTTATTAGTTAAACAAAACAATGGACTTGTCGTTGAGCTCTGTGTCTACAACCTCTATGTAATACACCCTGCTATAATAGGAACAATCATATACTTGGATAAACAAAATTATTACACCTAACAACATATAAAATTTATTCATTAAAATACCAAATATTAAATATTTTTCAAATTATAATTTAAAAGTAAAATAAAATTATAAGCTTTTTTTTTTTTTGGCTTTGGCTCTTCTTCGGAGGTCCAAGGCTCAAACTGTGGTGTGGGCGAGTGTGTGAGGGGGTGAGTGTGTGGTGGATGTGTGTTAAATTCCCTATTGATAAGCATAGCTCTCGACTTTACGAGGGGTCATGGTTGGGAGGAGTTGAGAGGAGTCTGCTAGTGTTAGTTAGAAGTAGGGGTTTCTCACACTAACCAAATCAAAACAAAAAAAATTATAAACTTTTATTGATCTAAAAATCAACATATATTATCATTAATTTTTTTTGTAATGATAGACAAAACATTAGTATCGCGGGACCTATCAAAATCCCTATTTATTATAGACTAATAATTATAATCTATAAAGTAGTCTTTGAGGGCTAGGTGGATTGGTAAGTGCTTGTCTAGCTATGCACTTACCAAGAAGACACTTAGGTTCAGACATCGAGGTAATCTGTTTGCAAAGGTAATAGTTTGATCTGAATCCTCTAAGTGCATGCCAAACCAACAATGACAGTACAACAACGACAGTACAAATCCTAAGCGATCGATGCTCCCCTTCACACCAAATCAACAATAACGAGGTGGAATAGGTTTGGTAGGAGCAACCCATGTGGTTAGAACAATGCGCTTATCAATTGCTAAAAATAGTGTGGTTGTGACCAACTCTCCTATGTAGCAAAAAAAAATTATTTTATGAAGTCTTAAAATATATAAAAACTATATTGAAATAAAAGAAAACAATTAGAAAAGGAAAACATTGATAGGCCAACCTGACAATCTTGTTCTAAACCTTTTTTTTTTTTTCGTTTTCTTGATATATACGAGAATATCGGTTATATTTACAAGCCTTTATTATTTTTATTATTATTATTTTAGATTTGGTTATTGTGAGAAACCCTAGACCGACATACAGGGTTGAGCAGTCTCCTCCCAACCATGACCCCTCGTAAAGCCGAGAGCTATACTTATCAATAGAGAATTTAACACAAAGCCACCACACACCCACCCCCTCACACACTCGCCCACACCACGGTTTGAACCTTAGACCTCTCGAAGAAGAACCAAAGCCCGGGCCGTTTATTATTATATATATATATATATATATAAATGAGAATCGGTTACATTTACAATTTTTTTATTATCAAGCAAGGTTCAAATATCGAGGCTGCCCTTTGTAACCTTTATCCCACCTTCTTGTTGTTTAACCCCACGTGAAATGGATCACCAATCACTTAAGATTGATACATCGTTGTCGGGTTGGCGCTCACTCAACCAATTCAAATCAGACTATAACCTTTACAAATAACCTCTATTCTACCTTCTTGTTGTTTAACCCCACATGAAATGGATCACCGATCCCTTAAAATTGATACATCGTTGTCGGGCTAGCGCACACTCAACCGATTCAAATCAAACTATAACCTTTACAAATAACCTCTATTCTACCTTCTTGTTCTTTTACCCCACATGAAATGGATCACCAATCCCTTAAAATTGATACATCGTTGTCGGGCTGGCACACACTCAACCGATTCAAATCAGATTATTACCTTTACAAATAAACATGCCCCCCAAGTTTGAATCTAGGTCTTTTATTGGTAAACGCTATAACTTACCAATCCACCTAACCCCTATAACTATGTCTTCTTATTCTACAAAGTCTAAAAAATTCGAACCATGATCTCTACCCTTCGAAGAAAAGACTTTAACCAAAAGACCATACCTCCAACCTATCCTAGACCTCTTTCTATTTTTTATATTCTAACAACTAAAACGCTTTAACCAAAGGGCCGTACCTCAACCTATTCTAAACCTCTTCCTATTTTTAATATTCTACCAACCAGATCGATAAAATATAAGTGCAAAGAAAAACTCATCTTGGAAAATTCCTTGACTTAATTTTTTTAAGTTCCAATTTAGTACGTATGATTTTTAAGATTGTAAAAAATCAAATTATAATATCCAGGTGATCATATGAATTATATTTCGTAAAAGAAGACATTTCTTTTCCGAAAGTACAGATTGGGACCCATGGTGGAAAAGGGATTTGCTATCAGATTTAAAATATTACGAATAAAACAAAAGTAGGTGGCCAATAAATTGTACCATGTAACCCATTTTCCTTTTAGAGTAGGATAAGGACGGCTTAAATTCCGCTCGTGGCACATTTACACTAAGTCAATTTTGAAATCAAAATAATTTCGTAGAGGATTAAATGGCAGAATTAAAGGTGAGTGGTTGAACGAAAATAAGGTGGAGTGTAAAATTAATCTGTCCGGCTAGAGACTTTGTTAAAATATTTAAATAAGTAATATATTTATATGCGAAAATAAGGTGGAGTGTAAAATTAATCTGTCCAGCTAGAGACTTTGTTAAAATATTTAAATAAGTAATATATTTATATTCATATGTGGGTATAATAATAATTTAACATTTTTAAATTAAATTGGATATTTTTTCAGTATTACATTATCATTATTAAGTCATCGTATTGCATCTTAGATATTATTTATGTATTATTTGATAAGATTTAATCTCAATTTTTGAATGTTAAGAATCTAACCAATTAAACTAATGTCATTTATTATAAAAATTTCATAATTATATATAAGCGAAAAACCCCTTGTGGGGCCACCTGAGAGACCACGAATAGGAGGTTCTACACCGTCAAATTCACCGGGAGTCGCACCCAGCCCCGCCCGCACCAACATTATCAATTGGATTTTGGGTACCCAATTCGACTTTTTGGTAGGGTGGAGATTCGAACCAAGGACCTCCTTTGGAGGATTGTCGTCTCCTCTCCAACTCACCTACAACACTTGGGTTTCATAATTATATATATAATGTGATAATATTTTTAACTTATTTTTAAGGAACTAATATTATTTAATTAAAATGTTTATAATAATATTATAATAATTTAGATTAGAGTTCTCTTGACTTCGTATTTATCTAATGGGTTAAGGTTTATAATGGCATCGTCACAATCCAAAGACATGCCCCACATCGGGCAAAAGGTGTTATCAATTCCCTTGCATTAAAAAAATATATATAATATTTTTTCCTTCGATTGGTTTGAGGCGGCCAATTGAGGTATGTGATTCGTAAAGTCCATTCAATTCTGATTCAAAACACATTGGCTACCATAAGCCCTTTTGCCCACAAGGGTTAGGTAGATTGGTAATTTCTTGTCCAGTCAAGCACTTACCAAGAAGAGACCTAGGTTCAAGCCTTGGGGGCAACTTGTTTGTTTGCAAAGGTAGTAGTTTGATCTGGATCCTTTGAGTGCGCGTTATACCAACAATGACGATATGAATCTTGAGCAACCGATGGTCCCCTTCACGTTGGGTCAACAATAATGAGGTGGTATAGGCTTATTGGGAGCAACCCATGTGGTTTGAATCCTCCTCTTGATAATTACTAAAAATTGCGGATATAATCAACTCCTCTGTGTATCCAAAAAGAAAAAATATAGGAGTAAAAGAGATCTCGCCCTTATTACATCATCACCCCATCATGGTACTACAACAAAGCTTGAATATTATCCATATATTACTTGGTAAGATTTGAACCTAATTTAAAAAAACAAAATCTTTTACAATATTTAAACCTTAATTTTAATTGGCTAATGTTTTTATTAAGGTTATTGAATGATGATATTTAATTAGGTCTTTTAATATTATTTGATTAATATATTTTAAAAAAAATTTATTGATTATATGAGATTGAAATTTAATTAAAGGTATTTTAATTTTTTTTAATTGATTATATGGAATTGAAATGATCCCATTATTATTATTTTTTAATAAAAAGTTAAGTGTGCCTTTTTATTGGGGCCACTTCCTTTAAAAAATAAAACAATCCGCCCATGTAGAGGAGTTGGAGAGCAAGTGGGTAGTTAAAACTCTCCAGTTATCGAGAGGCCCAGGTTCAAATCTCTCCCCTCACATGTTGAGGATATGTTGTATATAAAAGGTTCCTCATCAAAAATAAATAAATAAAATAAAACATTACAATTGTTTTAATTACATTTCTAACAAGTTAATTAAAGCATATTCAAACCTAGTTATCAAATTCATTTTAAATTCGAAAATCTTCGAATTTAAAAACCATGTAGCATAAATTCCACGAACAAACACTAAAATAAAATAAAAGAAAAAATAGTTGCTCTTTAACCCTAAAATAAAAGGAAAAAATAGTTGCTCTTTAACCCTAAAATAAAAGGAAAAAATATTGCTCTTTAACCTTAAAATAAAATAAAAGAAAAAATAGTTGCTCTTTAACCCTAAAATAAAAGGAAAAAATATTGCTTCTCAAATAATCTCGAGTTCTTAAAAAAATAAAAAATATTGTTTTTAACCTTAAAATAAAAGAAAAAAACACTGCTCTTTAACCTTAAAATAAAATAAAGGAAAAAATAATTGCTCTTTGACTCTAAAATAAAAGGAAAAAATATTGCTTCTCAAATAATCTTGAGTTCTTAAAAAATAAATAATAATTGCTCTTTAACCCTAAAATAAAAGGAAAAAATATTGCTTTTAACTTAGCTTCTAAAAAACCTAAAATTAATCTTTTCTAATTTTTAAACTTGAATAATATAAGATATTAAGTGTTTTCTTTAATGCATGATGAACAATTTTTTATGATTTTTTATTATATTTCAAAAAAATTATTGATTTAACCTTTTAAGTATCTTCTTGTGTTAAAAATATAAACTTTAAAATATATTAAAATATGTATATATTGAATTTTATTACGAATTTTTAACCATGTCAAATTTTTTAGAACTTTAAAAAATGTCGAATTCGAATACAAACTCGAACTTGATAACTAAGTATCCAACTTTGTGTTTCTATCAAAAATATTCTTCATCTTCCTCATATTGTTAGGTTTCCACAATCAACTCCTTTTACATTAGATGTTTTTTAAATTTAAATTTTGTCAAGATGAAGTTCAACACCGAATGGCTAACATATATGTTACCCAAACTTTTATATACAAATATCCTGTCTACAATAATTTCACATTTTCTTAATACTTTTTTTAGGGTTCTTACTCATTCACCCAATATTCTAAGATATTATTTTCATTGTTATTTTTTGTTTTTATTTGTGGTTTTAGTCACACTTCTTGTTAGCACTTGTGATATTTGCTTTTGTTTTTCATGTTAATACCTATCTATTTATCATATCAATATCCCTTTGGGTTTCTTTGTCTTTTGTTTTTGCTTCTTGGGTCTTCCTCTCTTTTTTTATTCCTAGTAATACTTTCATTTTCATCGAGATGCAAACTTATTGTAGTGGTAAGGGCTTTGGCCTCTCTTTGGGCAGGTCCAAGGTAACCCATTCTTTACCCTAACATTTTATGTCCCCAAGGGACAATGGTTCGGCTCTTCTTCGAGAGGTCTAAGGTTCAAACCGCAACATGTGTGTGGTTGTGTGTTATATTGATAAGTTTAGGTTGGAGGTAGTAGACCGATCGATTTTTCGTTGAGTGTTTGTCAGGTTGAGGTTGGCGGTTCCAATCTCGAGCCCCTGTAGGTCCCCCTCATTGGAGTAAATACTTACTAAGATAGACCGGGTGGAAAAACCCCTTTATATAAAAAAAATTCTTTCGACTTCATCAATCTCTTCAATATTCTCACATTGCTCATAGTAAGATTTATCTTCTTTAGGTTTACCTTGTTCTGAAGGATCTGAAGTGCAAGAAATAACCTCAAAAGCATAATCTTCTTTATGTTGCCCTATAAACCCTAACGTGCAAGGATGCTCTTATGTAGCAATTACTTTTTTTTTTAAATAGGATATTTATGGCTTCTACTGGAGGCCACTCCCATTACAAAAACAAAACTTTACATTGCTCTCATTACATTTCTAACAAGTTAATTAAAACATACCCATCTTTGACTTTCTATCAAATATATTTTCATCTTCCTCAAACTGTTAAGTTTTGATTATCAACTCATTTTTATATATAAGGAACTAACAACAAAAACAACCCTTACATGACACATAACTCAAACAGATAGAAAGAAACAAACATAACAATCATCCATTAAAGAGAAAATCAGTTCAATTATTTTTCTTTTGTAGCAGAGGTCTTCCTCATTTAAAGTGGCAAGATTTGAGAATACATTTTTGCAGTTCAAGCTCTTGAGGTAATATCTAGTTGTAACACATTTCGTAGGATCTTTATTTTTTGAAAACTAATTGTCATCGATTATTTCATAATTAGCTTCAAGAATACCATATGAGATGCTAATCTTTTCTATGGAATCGTTTGGATGATCTTTAACAACCATTTGGCTTTTATCAATGATCTTATTCAAATTATTCTTTTGGGGTTGAGTCTTTTGTTGCTCACATGATTCCTGTTGGAAAATTGGTGCATCTAGAGGATGAGCTTCTTTATTTTGAACTGGGACATTTGAAGATTTTGAATCATTTGCATGCAGGGCCTTCTCCTCCACCGAGATAATCCAACATCTCTTATTCAGGTGACCATATTGCTGATAGCCATAACATCTTAGGAAGAAGTTTTTGTATTCAATATTTTGGATCCATTCCCCTTTGCTTGAGGAGAGAGTAATAGATCGAGGCCCAGGAACTAAAACATCCATCCAAACAACCAATCTTGCTTTACTCATATTAATTTTACTGGATAAAATTTTCTCTATTTAAGCATCCATATACTAGAATGCACCAATGGCATTGATATTGATGAATATTTTCTCTCCCCGTAACTCCACAAGGAGAGCATAAATATTCACCTAGACTGGGAAGCCATTCACTTATTCTATAAAGGGGTTTAAACTAGGATTCAAAGGTCTTATATAGACACCCCTTTGGTTCGAAAAACAATTATATCTATAATCCATTACCCTATCTGTATTTGCTAAATTAGAAAAGGAATAGAAAAAAAAGTGGGTAAGAGAGTTACTTGGAATTTTGTACTGGTCCACCAATCTTTAATGTATCCTTTGAGTTCCTCTAGGCCTGGTATTTTACCTTTAAGTTTGCAAATAATTGTTTAGGCTTCATGATCAATCATATACAATCCAAATTCATCCTTTGAAATTTTGATAGAAGGCAGAGGTTCATCCACCTGTGAACCCAAAGACCCTTAAGAGATATTTCTTTTGATTGAAGAGGCTTTCTCATAGACTGAAGAGAGTCTACAAACAACCCTCTTCCTTCAATGCTTGACTACACGTAGGGTTTGCATCTCTTTTGTGAAGACTGTAGCCAAATTTATTGCTTTGTTTCATCACTTGCTTGTACCTAGGATTTACACCCCTTTTGCGAAGATTGTAGTCCAACTGAAAATTATCCCACATGGTAGCAATTACCTTCTTATTTTGTCCTAAAAAATCTAAATTGTTATGGGTTTCCTCCATCCTCATTTTTTTATTATGCTGCTATTGAAACCTTAAAGTGCAAGAGATAACATCTTCATCCCTTTCACTATTATTCCCTAGAGAGGATTCTATACTACTTGAGGAAAATGAAGATGATTTACCTGGAATAAACTTGACATATTTTGTTGTCTTTGTTATATGATTTCTTTCCACATCTTCTTTTGCATCTTTAATTCCTTTTGAACTTGCTAAATGATACTATAGATAGGCTTTCTTTGCCTCTTCTTTCGAGTGGAATATCCTTGATCTGATCTAGCTTTTATTAATGTATGTTTTTCTTACTTTATCTTCAATTTTATCTCATGGTTAGAATTTTTTGTCTAATTTTTCATAGTTTTTACTTTGCAAAATCTTGTCATGTGTCCAATCTCATAATAATTGTGGAAACAAAATGCAATATTTTCATAATCTAGTTCTTGATCCCATTCTCTTGATCCGGATTTAATCTTAATGGATTGTGGCAACGATTTTGAAATACCCATAGCAACACATATTCAAGTATAAATAACATGTTTTCACTTTTTAGTAGTTAGTTATTCCTTTATGAATTTCCCTAGGGTATTTCCAATATTCTTCAAAACATCCTTATTTATAAGTTGATATGGAAATCCAAAAAGCCTAACCCATACTATAAGCTTATTCATTCCATGATCTCAAATAAAGTGCATCTCTTGCCCTAAACCATGGGCCACCAACCATTATTTTATCCCTAATTTTTAAACTGAAAAAGATGATGAAAAAAAACTTTTAGGAAGAAAAGTCACAAAGTAATTTGAATTTAATCTCCACTTCCACTTGATCCAATTTTGAATCTTCATAAACCTTGACCATGATCTATGGAACTTACATATCAACCCTCTACTTTTAAGAACCATTATATCATGCTTAATCATCTCATCCTTGATACTCACTTTATAACATCTGCTACCTAGATCGAACTTGCCATGTATTTGCTCTTCTGCTTATCTTTAACTTAAGCCTCCATACTTTCAACTAAGCCATCCTAAATTCCCATTAGGGTTTTCAAATACACTTTCCTTCCATATTAACTAATGAGACTCACTCTTGACTTGCACTCACTTCTAACTTACGATAACCCATATCTCTTCTCTTTCCTAACATTCTTTTACTTCAACAATCGTTTGGAACAATGTTCCATACATTTTTATCACTCTCCGGTAGGCCACTCCACCAAAACCACAATATTAATATTAATTAAACAATACAACCCTAAAGTAAAAAAAAAGAAAAGAAAAAAAAGGCTTAAGTTTATCGATTCAATTCGGGATCTTCCAACCATCCTCACGAACAAAACAAGCGAGGGAATCATCCACCGATAAAAGGGGGCCGAGGGAGTTTAAAAAAAAAACAAAACAAAAAATTCTTACAAGATAACCTCAACCCCAAGCCAAGAGAACCCCACGTCCGCGTTAGGATCACCGTCCAAATAAAGTTACAAAGTCTCAGAGCGGTTTAAAAAAAACCAACACCAAAACCGTCCTACCACTATAAATACTCCATCGCCCTTGTCCAGATTTATTCATCAAAGTCGTAATCTCGGCTTCGTCCCTCGACGGATAGAAACAAACCCTCGGACACGCAGCTATGGCGAAGGAAGGGAAAGTGAAACTCAAAAGCTCGGACGATGAAATGTTCGAGGTGGACCAGGCCGTGGCTTTCGAGTCGCAGACTATAAAGAACATGATCGAAGACACGGGCACGGAGAGCGCCGTGCCCTTGCCCAATGTTTCGAGCAAAATTCTGGCCAAGGTGATCGAATATTGTAAATATCACGTTGATGCCGCCAAGGCCACCGATGAGAAGTCCGCCATCTCGGAGGAGGATGTCAAGACGTGGGATCAGGAGTTTGTTAAAGTCGATCAAGCCACGCTTTTTGATCTCATCCTGGTATGCATTTTCTTCTAAAGTCCCCATCCTTCCTAGGGTTTGGGGGAAATTAGTTGTTCCTTTCGCTACCCAAGGTTTCGGATTTTTGCGATATTTTGCGGGCTAATTTGCGGTTTGAGAAATTATACGCTCCTTCGCTGTCTCTTTCCAATGTCCCTGTATTTCTTAGGATTTGGGAGGAATTAGAGATTGTTTGGGCTATCGAGTGTTACGGATTTTGTGATTATTTTTGCAGGCATCAATTTTCGTGCCACCGAATTTTAGGGTTTGAAAAATTAGAGGCCCCTTTCGGTATTTGGGTTCAATGCCCTTCTATTTTATAGGGTTTGGAGGAAATTAGAGGCTCCTTAGTCTGTCGAGGGTTTCACTTTTTGTGATTAGTTTTTGCGGGCATCGAATTTCGGGGAATCAATTTCTAGGGTTTGAAAAATTTATGTGCTTGATTATTTTGGGTCCGAGAGAGGGTCTTCCTTTCTATGTTTTTATTTATCTTTTGGTTTGGGCGAGACGTGCAACCTGTGCTGGTTTTTTTTTTTTTTAAAGTGAATTTAAGTTTCAGGTTTTTATGGTTTATATATTTTTTTCTTTCTTCTTCAAACAAGTAAATTTAGGTTTCCTTCTGGTATTTTGTAACATAGGGTGTCCGAAATTTGCATTATCTTTAATTAATGCGAGTTTAGGTTTCTTTCCTAGGGATGCCCTTCTTTTGTTCGTATGGTTTTGTAATTATTTGTGTTATCATTACACAGTTTTATGTTTTGTGTCTTTCCAGGGTTCAGGAAATCATTGTACAATTTACTTTATTTTTTCTGTCTTTTTTGTATGGTCTAGATGTGCAACCTTAGTTGGGGTTCCTTTTTCAAGTCTTTTTGATGTTACACATGCAGATGGACTTGAACCCTTGACCTCTTCCCCAGTCGCCTCTCTCTTAAGACCTTACAGTCTTTAAATTAAATTTTAAGTTTGAGTTTTTGATTGGCATTTTTCAAACAAGCAGTTTTGGGCTTTCTTACTATCCAAAATTTGCATCCTCTTAAATTAATTCAATTTTAGTTTTCTTTCGTAGATTTTTTTAAGAAGCATTTTTATATTCCCCCTTTGTTTTGAAATTATTTTGCTATTTTTTATGGTCTTATGCTAAGCGAGTCCTGATTCATGTTCCCGTCTATTCCCCGTCTTTCCTAGGGTTTGGGAGAAATATGAATTTTGGTTAAGAAAGGGAAAATATGTAAAATGGGAAAGCTAAACCAAGGATATATATAACTTTACCAAAGCAAATATTTTTAGAATGTCTACGAGGAATACAAATTTAGAATTGTAATCATCACACATTTGCAAGCGAGAAAAAGAGTTGTTAGTCAAAATATTAATATTGTCCTAAAGGGAGTTGTTAGTCAAAATATTAATATTGTCCTAAAGGGTTGAACCGAGTTTACTGTGAGCTTCATTTTCTCCTTAAATGTATATTGATTTGATGACATGCAATTATTTATTGATATGCATGTGTTCTGCATATTCTTTATTTGTGTTGGACCCTACCTTATTTCTCTCATTTGCTTCATCTGCAATAGGTTGCTTCCTTGCTTTTACATTTCATCTACTCGCTTGGATCTGCATTTTTAGCACTAATCTCGGTTTTTCCTTCACATATTAACTGGTAATCTTGGTAGGTTGTAATGCAGAAGTTGAACAAAGATTTGTTGGATCTTTTGATATTGAAAGCTAACTGTATGGTGTATTTTTGAAGAAAATAAATGGGAATAAGGACTCCAATTTGTTGAAAGACCTAACCAAGTTTTAGGGTTACTTTGAAGCCCAAAATTAGAAATTTGGATTTATCCTGTCCTTGTTGGGTTTATGCAATGGACCACCGCCTCCAAGTAATATGAACAAACGAGAGGGCAAAAAGCTTCCAATTTTTTTATCACTCCTTTTTGTGTCCGTTTCTTTATCTTTATTTGGTGTGGATGGTTCCACAGAGCCCTGCATAACAAACAGAAAGCCAAATAGGTATTAAAAAATTGTAAAAATGGATAAGTTTTTTCCAAAGAAAATAGCCATTTCTAAGAGGGAAAGAGCTATAATCTCATATGTTTCTTATCTTGTGAATCATTCTTTTCAACTTTGTGTTGAAATTAGAGCTAATCTTATATGTTTCTTTCCTTGGGAATCATTCTTTTCAACTTTGTATTGAAATTCTCCTCCCATATTTTTCTTCTGTAGAGTATTACGGTAGTTGCTAGCATTACCATGAGCAATGATAGCAAGTTTGATTTTCAAATTAATTGAAATATTTTGTTGACTTTTTAAAAGATTTTGAATTCTTTTTGTTCTGTATAAGCTAGCATATTCGGTTTTATCCTACAATGAATCCAAGCACTCCACGGTTTGAGAATTTTTATATATTTCATAGGAACATTTCCTTGTTATGTTTTTTTCTGTGACATGTGCAGGCTGCAAATTATCTGAACATAAAGAACCTTTTGGATTTGACGTGCCAAACTGTAGCTGACATGATCAAAGGGAAAACACCTGAAGAGATTCGCAAGACATTTAACATTAAAAATGACTTTACTCCTGAGGAGGAGGAGGAAGTTAGGCGTGAAAATCAATGGGCTTTTGAATGAATTTTATGGCTGCAGAGACACAACATATATATATTTTTGTGTCATGATACATGGCTTTGTTGCCCAGAACTTCTTAATGGATTCATAGGCTTTCTGGACCTCAAATTTGATTTATTACTCGTTATAGTGTGATTTCCTGGACCGTCACTATATTGATTTTAGTAGTTTTGGGGGATAAATAGACATAGATGTTTAAGCAACGCACTATGGTATGTTATAATTGTATTGTTTGTAAAGCGACTTAAAAGGAACTCAAATTTGCACGTTTTTTGAAATTTGATACAATTTGAATTGATCAGGTGTCAACTGTGCTGATGATTTCATTCTCTCTCTTTAGTTTAGGAAGTTATAATTGTTAAATGCACGTATTCTTTGTGCAATATTATTATTTCATATTTAATAAGAAGCAATCCTATTTGGCCATTTTTTGGAAATAGACACGGTTTTAGTCTGTTAGCAGTAAACTGTCCTTATGGCTTCTGACTTTGAGTGATTTCATGGTTTGATATGATATTTTTTGGTCAAATTACAAGTTACATCCAGAGCTCGATAAGTTTTTTTTTTCGGTTTCATGTCATGTTTTGAATTCTTGGAATATTTGCATGCATCTTTTGATCCTTAGGTTTACACTTATTTGATGGCTATGTTTGCGACGGTTGTCTAGATTTCTTGAGGCTTAGAAGAGGAGGCACATAGATGGTGAGTAATATTATCTATTAATGTTTACACAAGCTTTTTCTGGTGTTCTCTTTTAGGATTTCATTGGGCCTCCATAAACAAAAATGTGCATAATAAAATCAAAGCATTATGTTTTAAAGACGACTAGCTGTAATGTAAGCAAAATATGTGGGAGTGCTGGATTGCAGGTTTCTTGTCTGAGGATTGTGTTCTAGAATAATATTTCAAAGCATTATGTTTTAAAGACGACTAGCTGTAATGTAGGCAAAATATGTGGGAGTGCTGGATTGCAGGTTTCTTATTGTGTTCTAGAATAATATTTAACAACGGTTGTAAACCAAGGATTATGTTGTATTTGAACAATTATAAAGATTGTATATATTTTTGTACTAGATTTATTTTTATATTCTTGGATTATTTTTATATTATTGGATTTAGTCAAGGATTATGTTGTAATTGAACGGTTGTTGGGTCCTTGGATTGTTAGATTGATTGTATATATTTTTGTACTAGATTTATTTTTATATTCTTGGATTATTTTTATATTATTGGATTTAGTCAAGGATTATGTTGTAATTGAACGGTTGTTGGGTCCTTGGATTGTTAGATTGTTTTGAGTGCTTTCAGATGAATTCCTATGTTGATCTTTGGGGATGGGTTTTCAAATTATCCAGGCATGTTTAAGCTGCATTGATTGGGATCGAAGCTTTGGTTGACCACTTTTTTGATGGTTGATAACTGGATAGTAGCCTTTATCTGGGCTATGTTGATTTGATAGTTCGATAATTTATGTTTTTGTATATTGTTTTTGTACTATGTTCTTCCCTATATATATATATGGTTGAATTGAACATTCTCCAAGAGTATAGTTTTACGTTTAGCATCCGAGATCATATTTGCAATATTTTAGCAAGGAGGTTGATTACCTTCCAAAATAATGATAATATTCTACGAATCCCATTTAACAATCAGATTTTTCAGATTTTTGACATTAAGCTTCCCAATTTTTTGACATTAAGCTTCCCAATGAGAAATAGTTCCAAAAAAGTTGCCCTGGTTTTAGCAAAATGGCTTGTTTATTTCCCCAGGTGCTCAACATATGCCAAGACTGCCATGCCCTTATTGTCACAAAAGATCCCACCTACCTGAGCCCGTCCATGATTCCATTTCACTGCTCTATCAAAGTTTAACTTTAACCAGCTAGGGAGGTGATTTTCATCTTGATTAAGTCCTTGAAGGATATATGAAAGGCAACAGACTACGAGCTCTGAACTCCAAGTCCCAGCCACACACTAACACAATCAAACTCGTAGGCATCTCTAAACTTAATTATATTGAGATTTTCCACCACAACATTGACAGATCTGATCTCAATAAAGGAATAGTCTCTTTTCCTATCCTTGAAGATCTGATGGTTGTGTTCTTTCCAGATTCCTTTAGAGTATGGGAAGAATTAACTTCCACATCATTACTGAATGGGGATTCTCATTGGATACAGGGGAAATTCTCATTGGATACAAAGGTTTGGGAGTGATTTGGGGAGAACTCATGCAGTTTGAAACTACTCAAAGAGCCTTTCCATATTAGAAAGTTTTTGATTTCATAGCATGTTCGTCATGCTTCCCTTAAAAAAAGGGCATCCCAAGATAGGTAGTCAGAAGTTCCCCAATACTACAAACGAAGAGACTTGTTATTCTTACCTGTCTAGGGTCACAAGTGTCCAGAAAATAAACTTTTAAAAAAAGGGCATCCCAAGATAGGTAGTCAGAAGTTCCCCAATACTACAAACGAAGAGACTTGTTATTCTTGCCTGTCTAGGGTCACAAGTGTTCCAGAAAATAAACTTTTTATCAAAATTCACCTTTTGGTCTGTTGCTGTTGCCTGCTTATATCATTCGAAGATCAGCTTTAGTTCCCTAGCATGTGGAATAGATGATTTTGCAGTTGTGAGTGTCTTGATATAATGCCTAATAAAATTGATCCACTCTTATGGAAACCAAAATTAGACATAGTTTGAATTAAATAATCCCAAGATACCCTATCAGATGATTTTGCAGTTGTGAGTGTCTTGATATAATGCCTAATAAAATTGATCCACTCTTATGGAAACCAAAATTAGACATAGTTTGAATTAAATAATCCCAAGATACCCTATCATAAGCCACGTTTATGTCAAGTTTGAACATCTCATAAGCCACGTTTATGTCAAGTTTGAACATCCCTGCACTTCAATGGAATCAATTACCTTGTGGATAGTAATAATTCCATCAATTCCATCCAAAGATCTAGCAGCCCTTTACAAAGCCCCCTTGTTGGAGATCAATTATAAAGGGAAGAATAATTTTAATTCTATTGGCTAAAACTTTGGATACAATCTTGTATAAGGTATTGCAAATGCTTATAGGTTGAAAATCTGAAGAAGACCTTGCACCTGCCACCTTTGGGATTAGAGTCTAGAAGGTTGAATTAACATCTTGAGGTATATGTTGAGTTCTTTGAAACTCCATATCAGCGTGAGTAACTTCACTCCCAACTATATACTAGAACTTTTGAAAGAATATAATTGGGAAACCATCTAAGCATGTAAAATGCTCTGCAGCACGGCAATAGTTGAAAGCATTATCAATAGGAGCGTATGATCCTTTTAGATTGAGAAAGAAATAGATATAGTTGAAAGCATTATCAATAGGAGCGTATGATCCTTTTAGATTGAGAAAGAAATAGATTGCCTCTTCCTTGATTTGAATGAGATCTTCAACAATTGAAACATCTATCCTGATAATTCTTTAATCTGATTATAACTTCTATGCCTTAAAGTAGAACATAAAATTTGTTGGTGTTTTGATCACCTTCCTTTAACCAAGTTACTTGGATTTTTGGTGTCAAAAAATCTCTTCATAGGCGAGGGTGTTATGATACTTAGCCAACAATTAAAAATCTCTTCACAGGCTAGGGTGTTATGATACTTGGTCAACAAATATTTTTCTTTGTCCTATATTTCATTGGTTAGGTTCACAAATTGCAAGGCTAGTTCAATATTTAGTAACTGCTACTTCAGGTTTGATTTTTTTTTAGGAGGTGATCGATTTGGATCTTAGTTTCTTAGCATCTTGGGTTAATTTGCTACGTGTAAAAACCTATTTCCACCCTTCAGAGATTCTAGTTTCTAATACATCATGAAACAACCACATTTTCTCAAAATGAAAGGGGCTTTTGAAGATTTTCCTCTGTTCCTCTATCTCCCACACCAGGGATTCTAGTCCAAACATATTTGAATTAAATGATCACCCAACTGCCTATTGCTCCAGGTATACTTGGCCCTTCTCAGTTTGACATCCATAAGCTCATTGTCATTCACAAACCGGGCGAAGTACATCACTGCTTTTGAAATAGAAGAAATGCCATCTTTTTTGTTTGATGGTTTTAGGAGGGAATTGAAGTCTCCTGCTAGTACCTAGGGTAAGCCAGAAAAGGCATTTCTAAGTTGGCTTAAATTTCTCCAAAGGTGTTTTCTACCCGTCACTATGTTAGGAGCATAAACATTAGTGACTATTCACGATTGATTCGTCTCCTTTACATAAAAATTGTTAACTGTGAATCTTTCATTTCATACAATCAATTTTTCTTCAATCTTGTTTTGATCCCAAATACACAAAAGAGATCTAGAGGCCCCTCATGCAGGGTATGCTACAAAATTAGTATCTCTCCATATTCTTTGCTTATTGCTTTCAAAATGTGGTTCACCAAACTTTGTTTCTTGTAATAAGATAGCCTTTAGGTTGACCTCTTTCCTCAATGCTTGTAATACTTTGTGCTTACATGCCAAGAGAAATTTCATTTTTTGGGTTTAGTTAGGTTCTTACATCTGATTATTTTTTGGGTCGCAGGACTCCTTTCATTGTCACACTCAATGCAATTTACTCTCCTTTTTGTTACGGAAGTAATTTGTTGAGTGCCCTATTTTTTTGCACAAATTACGAAAGGGAAGCTTATTCTTGTATTCAATCTCTTGCGTATAGTTCCCCAATTTGATATAAGTTCAACATAACTAGGAAGCTTACTCCAAATCAACATTCACGCACATTCTTGCATGGATCAACCTTGACTTGGCTCTTGTTGCTGGGTTGATGGTAACTAAGTCCCCTATCTCTTTTGCAATACCCAAAAGAATCTCATCATGCCAACATTGAAAAGGTAAAGCCTGGATGTCTTACCCATATTGGAGCCTTATGGATGCTTTGAGTATTTGGATTAAAATTTGGTCCCCATTTTTGCAAAAGGAGGCATCGTTGCCCAAAAAAAACCATTGAACCCCCTAGAGGATACGATCAATGTCTTTTTTGTGGTTAAGTTTTATCATGGAAAACCATCAAGGTAACACAACTATCTCCATGTGCCCCTGCGAGCGCTACTTCAAGAACACCCATTTTTGAATGGCATCCAAATTGGGATGGGCACCTATAAACTTCCCAACCAAATTCTAGGCACCATGAGTTATCGTTAAGGCCGTGAGTTTAGATGGGATGCGAGGTTTTCATTGTTTAGGGCAAAGATCAAAACACAAATCCACACCCTTCAAATTTCCTTTCACAATATTTGACCATGATCGTGCTTCCGGTTCAAAAGGCTCTTGTAGAACCTTTGGGGCTTGCTATCCACCGCCCTTGAAAGTACCATAACAATCAAGCAATATTACATAGGAATTACTATAGGCTTAGTAATGAGTTTGGCCATTATGTAAGTAATATTAGTTATGGCGGGTTTGTATACTTTATACATTATATAGATGTTCAACTTGCTACAACTTTGTAGAGGATAGGTTTAATGAGTGCCATAAGAATGCATGAGTTGATTCATCATATTGTTGTTGGCTTTTTAGCCAGATTATCATAGGTCCCAATGTTTAGGATCACAATATATTATTCAATATTTGAGCATTCAATATATGTGGCCAATATTAATAAATAAATATTCATATAAAATAACAATAATATGAAGTAAAATGACCAATATCATTCATGCAATAACATGAAGAAAACTTATAATAGAATTGCTTAAATTGCATACAAGCTTCTATATTATCAATGCTTGAATGACTTCGTCTCATATATTACATTGAGCTTTATATCTATAATATAACCTTTGGAATGTGACTGTATGACTCTTTGTCTATTGCTCTCGTCATATATCTGGGAGATGCAACCTTTCTTATTCAATGCATAGGACAAACCTCTCATCCCTTTTGGCTTCTTATCTTACCACTTGTATACATGACTCTTGACTCTCTATTTACTCTTGTACACTTTACTCTATGACACATTGCACACTCCTACATCTATACACATGCATACTCTATTACATGACACTTGCATACTTTCTCACTCCTCACACTTGCACACATAATTACATGACACTTGTGAACATCTTGCTCCATGGACATGATAAATCTTATCTACAATATTTAGTGGAATGTTAGTTCTAACTTATATTGAGTCAAACCAATGTAATTTTCGAGTCATATGATGACTGGCACTTGAATCTATATATCATGTTTCCTTTTCTTTATGTTTTGATGAGATTCGAGTGATCTAGTTTCATGTTTTTGATAAAATCTTTGGTTTTGAAGTCTTCATTTTCATGGGATTTGACCCTTTGTATGAATTCTAAAAATTTCTCCTATTATATGAATATTGTAATGCATTCATTCTTCTTTTCCATCCATTAATTTTTTCAAATATAAAAAAATTTCAAATTTGCAAAACGAAGTCTCCAAAGTCTTAACAAATCTTCAAATCCCTTTGGAGTTGGAAACCTTAATGCTCCCAAATTCAATCAATCAATGCTATCGAACTCTTCAAATTTTGCAAATCAATTAAACAATTTCTTTGGAATAAACAAACTTATCGCTCCAAAGTTAAATTCAATCAATCAACAAATTTTTCAATATGCAAAAAAGAAAAATTGCTTTCAATCTTCAAATCAATAAACAATTTTCAACAATCAAATTTTTGAAATCAATTTAAAATTTCTTTTTGAAGTAGAAAACCTTCTCTCAAAACTTTAATTTTTATCAAATATCAAATTATAAATCAAAATTTTGCCTTTCAAAAGTCAAATTGAAATCATTTCAAATTTCCACTCCAAAATTAAAAACATTAAAATTTATAGAACTTATCACCCTTTTAAATATATCAATCACACACCTAATTTTTTTATTATAACCTTAGTAGTCCAAATATTAAAGAATATTGAACTTTGCCCTAAAAAATATTTATCGAAAATATATTTCAAACCTTACCTCTTATTCACGTGATTTCCAACGCTTCACCTTTTGGCTATTGTCAGACCAAGGTCAAGCATATGACAAGGCAAAGTCAGGGCACACAACTTTGTCTCAACGAACGTTATTCATGCTTCTCTAGGAAGCATTTCATTAGTGCAATCAACAAAAATGTGATACCTCTCCTTTTACATAGGCTTCCTTTTCAACCTGCTTTGGATTTGGATCTCAAAAAGTGCAAGACACTACGACTTTGTGAGATTGCTACATATTCTATTTCTCAAGGCACTTTTTGTTCTTTTTCTAGAACTCTTCTCAAACATTCTGGTATGAATATACTCATGACCTTTTCATAGGCTCTTTCAATGCTCTTAATCTTTGTTGTCTTTTTTTCATTATTTAGAACGAGTAGGTTCAATATTCTCCTCTAGGAGATACTATTTATCTCTCAACTTCTTCCTCAAGTGACTTTGCCCACTCTAATAATGTTTACTTCTTGGTTGCTTTGGCCACTCATATGATTCTTTTTCTTTACATAGAATCCAACTAAAGCAGGGTGATTTAGATTGTCCCCTCATGTCCAACTTATTCAGAGTTGGTCCTTCAATGCAACTTGTGTTAATGTCTTCTTAGAGTCTGCTCTATATTTGAACATTTCCAAATTTGGTTAGCTTTCCACAACTCCCTCAGATGGCTCTATTGGAAATTTTTACCATGCTTCCAGGCTCATTTGATTTGTGTCCAATGTTGTTGTTTATCTTATATTCTTCTTTGTGTGGTCCAAATATCGCTCCTAGTTATCCCACAGAATCCTGACTACTTTAATAATTTATTGCTCTATGAAGATAGCAATTTGAACCCTAATATTATTTGAGTCAAACTCAAATATAATATCAAGTTTTTTTTTAAAGCTTTGAATTTGAATTCACACAAGAGATCTCTTCCCTAATGCTAGCTTCTATCTTGAACCTTTTCTAAATTAAATTCACATCGAAATCCTTCTCCAATGCTAGCTTTCAAATATACCTCTTCCAAAATGATGGATAGAGGGTGGTAGCTCTGATATCACTCTTGGCTTTTTAGCTAGATTATCATAGTTCTTAATGTTCAGGATCACAAACTATTATTCAATATTTGAGCATTCATTATATGTGGCCAATATTAGTAAATAAATATTCATATGAAATAACAATAATATAAAGTAAAATGACCTCTATTAGTCATGCAATATCACGAAGAAAACTTACAATAGAATTGCTCAAATTGCATACAAGCTTCTATATTATCAATGCTTGAATGACTTCTTCTCATATATTACATGGAGCTTTGTTTCCATAGTATAACCTTAGAAAGGTGACTATTGGACTCTTTGTCTATTGCTCTCCTCACATATCCGGGAGATGCAACCTTTCCTATTCCATGCATAGTACAAACCTCTCATGCCTCTTGGTTTCTCATCTTACCACTTGTATACATGACTCTTGACTCTCTATTTACTCTTGCACACTTTACTCTATGACACATTGCACACTCCTACATCTATACACATGCACACTCTATTACATGATACTTGCACACTTTCTCACTCCTCACACTTGCACACATAATTACATGACACTCTGCACATCCTGCACATAGACATATACATAAAGGGAAATATAAATCACACTCCTAAACTATAGACACACATCCTAATACAAAATTTACATTTGTACGATTGGGGTACATTAGCATTTACCAAATAATGTAATATTCCTCAACAATTGTTTAATTATTTTAATTGGATATACAAAGCCTTAACATGATACTGAAGCACTCAGTGTATAAGTTTCTACTATTGTACAAACATATTTTGTTCACGAGGGATGTGTAACTTGTTAATGGATAGTATTAAATGTTTTAGATATGGACTTATCATTCACCTTAAATTCAACTTGTAACATGATGAATACTTGTAAAATATAACATGATGAATACTTATACAAACTATTGCAGACCTCTGGCATTAGAAAATTTAATTTTTGAGTGCATTTTTTTTTGATTGGATATAAGAAGGGGTGTTGAAAGGTCCCCAAATGTTGAACAAAATAAATAGAGAAGAGCTAAGACAAGAGGTCAAAGATCTTCAGAAAGAGCACCAAACCTTAAAAGATAGACTAAGAACGAACAAAAACAACAAATTCCCAATAGGACCCAAGTTACAACAGGACCATACAAGGTCAAAATTCATGAACCACCCAAAAACAAACAAGACTACAAAAAAAAAAACCACCATAAAGATTTTAGGAATCAATCTAATACAACATTGACTTCCGTTTCGGGGTGGCTCAGAACGGGCATATCCGATGCATTTTGGAGGTACATCATATTTTTGATTTTATAAGCATAGGAGATAATGCCTTTCATCTTGCCCATAAGGGAAGCATGTGTGTCGATCATTGAATTTATGAAAGAAATAGGGACATAATGACCAACTTCATATTCATGCCCAACAAAGTTTGGATTAAAACATGTATAATCCTCCATCGACACCGAGTATTTTATGGGATTAGACTTCTTTCCTAAAAGCCAAAATGATATTTTGACCTTTTTCACTTCCCCAGTGTTTGTGGAATACACCTTACCAAAGTTGATCGATTTGGATCTCTAAATTTTCTTGTCCTTGATGGGGGGACTAAAGGAAGGCATCAGACTCCATAGGGCTTTGATCATCAAACTTCTCAAGCAATTTCATGGAGACAGAGGAATCCTTTTTAAATATGGGGCTAAAGGTCACCACCCTAGGGCCTCATTTTGATTGGATGTGCTCAAATATAAGTAGGGCAAGCCCTTGGTGAATTGGATAGGTGGCTTTACCTCTTTTAATGTCCAACATAGACTTTTCCATGGACATGAATAAGAATGTCAATATGTTCATCAACCTATCCCTTTGAAGCTAATTCAGGAACATCACATGATAGCTGTAGATGAGGCTAATTTTCGCATCTAAAGTGAAATATTTCATGATAACCAGTGGCACTTTATCCCAAGGATCTTGTAGAGCTAATCTCTTAAAACCATTCTGAATATTTGGGAGAGCTTCACCTTCTCCAAGAAAGTGACCAGGTTCCTTAACCAATGAATGCTTCTATCTATTGTGAGTTTCCCCATCTAAAGGTAACCTAGTTACTTCTACAACCAAAGGAATACAAATTTTGAATTCCAATCCCCCCATAAGGACCACACAATTCCTCCAAGAGTAAGCCATCTGCTTAGCAAGATCCTTATCAAAGCCATGGAATTTCTTTAGACAATTCGAGAGGCCCCCATTTTTAAGGATTTTTGGCACTACTGGAAGAATGAATTAAATTCAAAAAATTTGCACCCACCAATTTTCTCAGGACTAGTCTAAATTCAGGGACTAACCAACTAATGAAATTTATCGAATGAGGATGGGTCCCAAAACCACCAACGACTTGACGACAATAACACAAGAATTTTTTAGTCATGTACTTTGGATAAAGTCTTAATTAAGAATACCTAGAGAGAAGTCTCTTCTACACACAGTTAAGTCATTCTGATGAATCCCAAGATTAACCAACCCATCAACAACTCCATTTCCTTCCTTGAAGGTGTGCACAATCTGAATCTCCTCCATGGACTAAGCTAATATTTAGGCCTTCGACAACATTTTAGAGATTCCCCAAGTGGGGGAGTTAAGGCCTTTGAGGACGTTTATCGTGGCCATGGATTCCCCTTTGATAATTAATTTTGAGCATCCCATGGACTCCAAAAAAATCATCCCCTAGTATAAAGCTTTTACCTCTGCAAAATTGCAGGTTTAAATATTTAAGTTTCCTGCAAAGGCAACAAGGATTGCTCCCCTTTCATTTCTGAATAGACCACCAACTCCAGAAAAATCTGGATTACCTTTAGACATTCCATCAAAATTGAATTTGACCCAGCCTAGGGAAGGAGGATCCCATTTAGTTTGTGATCTTAAGTTGGTCTGGGTAGAATTCGGCCTATTAATTCTTGGTTGGAACCCAATTTTTATTTCTAGATCTTCTTCATCCTTTCATCTTAGTGATAAGTCCTAAGAGAGGTTTGAGATATTTTCCACAACTGCAACAATTGATTTGGCATAAACTGAGATAACATATCTTTTTGAATTCTTAAAAGCTCTATTATTTATTTCTTTCCAAACACTCCACAGAAGATGAAGCAAGCCAAAGTACCAGACTTGCTTTAATATTGAGATTGAAAAGGGAGGAATCCGTTGGGTTCCAAAATTAGAAAGAAGGTTTGGGGTAACCCAAATAACACCAAGAGAGTTTAAAAAATTATCCAACACTTTTTAGAAAAGAGATACTGAAAAAAGAGGTGGTGAGGGGATTCATTCTACAATTCATATAAATAACACTTGTTTGTGAGAGTCATCCATATTTTTTGTAAATTATCTATAGTTAGCATCTTACTTAGTGAAGTAATCCAAAAGAAGATATTGACTTTAGGTGTGAGACCCTTGAGCCAAATTTTGAATGGAGTAGGAGTAGGCTGATTGCCAGAGTCTATTTGGAGATAAGCCGATTTCATTGAAAAGAGCCCACTCTTTTCTCCTTTCCAGAATTTCATCCTCTTCCTCCAAAGGTTTTAGGATCTGAAATCTCAATTTATCACCAATGCAATTTCAATCCAACTTCTCACGGGGGTTTAAGAGTTTTGTGTTCAAGGGTTTCCATTTTTTTATGCCCCTACTATCTTTCACAAAGTCAACAACTTTTGAACCAAACAAGGCATTTGTAATAGGTCTCAATAGAACAAGGTTGGGAAATTGAGATAGGGGCTCCTCCATAAGCCAGGGATCCTCCCAAAAATAAACACTTTTACCATTGCCCAGTTTCTACCTTAGGCCTTTCAAAATTAGGTCCCTAGAATTCATGATACCCTACCAAAAATGGGAGCATTGTTTGGGGATAAGGTCGGTTAGGAAATTGTTGTGCTAAGACATATTTTTACTGAAATATGCGGACCCGTTTCACATTCCTCTTCAACATGACTACCTAGGTTTTTTTTGGCTAAGAGAGTTATATTCATAAGGTTCATTTTCATGAATACCAAACCTCCATGACCTTTTCTCTTACAAACTTATTCCTAAGCATTGCTCCTTTCCATCCTGCTAGCTTCTTCTGGATTATGTCCAACACTGGATCCCATAGATTGGTTTTAAATATACCTTTAAGCAAGGGCATTCCAAGATAAATTGAGGCTAAGTTGGCAATCCTGCATCCCAAAATACAAGTTATATTATTTTATCTCATCTGGGGGGTGTTCAGAAAAAAATCATGCTTTTGAGAATTTTTTTTGGCTAGCCGCTTTCTCAAAGGGGGAAATAATACTTTTTAGAGCTCTCACTTGAAGAACCAAATCAAGGAGGGATATAAAGGTATCATATATGAACTGATGATGGAAAATAGGGTTGATATTTAGAGCAATATGAATACCTTCAATCACATAGTCAACGTTAATCGATTTGCCAAGAGCTTCCGCCAATAATATGAAGAGATAGGGGATAACGGGTCACCCTGTCGAATGCCTTTGAAACTTGAGAAGTGATATTTTTGAGTGCAATATTATTGAGGATAATTGAGTGATTTGTGTGACATGAATCATGGAACTAAGTATATAAGATCCACAACTTCTTATTGCTTACACTTTATTGCAAGAAATAATTTAAAGCATATAAAATTCACTTGTATTACATTATATTAGAATGGAATTATGTTTTTTTACTTCTAGATATAATTCCATAGGTTGCATTCAATCATTTGGAAATAGAATATAATTAGATTCTCCACTTAGTAGTCCTTTGCATGCAATTATGCTTGTGCAAAACCTGAAGTTGGTTATGATGCCTACATCAAACTTATAGGATGATTTCAATTATTTTAGTTCATTGTTTTTATTATTTCTTATAAGATACTATTGGTGATACCTTAAGGGTAATGAATATAAGGTAGGTATAGAATGATTCTTTTAGGCATGAGTTACATAATTAATTGCTTCTAGGACTACATGTGAATAAACATAAATGGGTTGGAATTGATGGTTGTTCTCAAGCATTTGCATATATGATTATACTTAAGCAAGATGGATATTTTTGAGCATTTAAATGGATAATTACATACATGCTTACATACTTAAGTATATAAAATGGATTGCACCATAATTGCTTTGGCCAAAGCTATAATCGACAAAAGTCATTATATTCATAAACTATCATTAAATTCTACATGGTTTATGTGATTGGATGTAGATGAGATGTCATAGCTTCACAATGTATTCTTTGACTTTGCTGGTGTTATGTATCTACCATATTTGTTAGAGTGTGGGAAACTCCCAAGCATGGGAGTTATGTGGGGAAACCTTTATATTGTACGATTAACATTTGAATACTTCGATGCTACTCTTGCTCTCTTTGTAGCTACATGAGTTATAATCAGTGATGTTAAACTTACATTCATCAATATCCTATATGACATATTCATCGAGGTGATACATGTGTGGACGTTGATGAATGGAAATTGCTTGCATAATCATTATCCTCAAACCAATTAATGTACTTTATGATGTAAATTATAATTTTAGAGTTATTGTAATTGTACATTATCTTTGTAAGCATGGATCTAAATGTTTGAATGCTAATTATGGAGAACTTTGATTTATCCTTTTATGGAATTATTACTTAAATATATTATCATTATTTGATGATATAAATGAATAATATGATTTATGTTGGTCATTTTGGCCAATATTTATAGGATTTATTTATATAACATGTTTAGTACTCCTTATTCATTAAGACCATTTAAGTGCATGAATCATTATGTAATGGTGGTTGGAAAAAGTAATATTTGGATCTTTGTATATATGATACCTTTAGACGAGTCTAGATGATTGCATTATATATGTATTGCCTTTAAACTTGCATAGATGATTGTATTTAGGCTAAGGTACATAGACTAGTGTAGGCCCAAAATGGCCACATCCTTAGAAAAAATTGAAAATTTATTCTAAGGCATGAAAAGGCTCCAATTCGCTAAAGATATAGAGTATATTTGGAGTGGCTCAGCGTAGAATGCTTCAATCCACTCAACACTTGGTTCTTTTTTGCAAGCACGAGCAAAGTGTTCCACCCTGCCCGATACTTAGTGTATTTTGCAGTGGCTTCGCGTGAAGGTCTGTAATATCCCACCCCCTTTGTAACTTTGAAAATTTACTGCCTATGAATTTGCTTTATTTTTGAGATTGATATTTTTTTGCTTTTTGATATTTTGTGCCTTTGTTTGGTTTTTGCTTGCAATTGAGAAATAAAGAAAATGTTGGATAGGAAATGAAAAGACACAAAATAAGGAAATTCTGAAATTTATTCTCATAAAATACCAGGAGGGTTTCAAAAGTACATAGATATGGTCATGAGACCCAACAAGCTGCAATATACACTGCCTAGAAGCAAAAACCTCTCCAAAAGCAAAACTAGTGAAAAAGGGACCCTGTGCCACTATGCTGGAACAATAAAGAATGGTATGGACTATAAAAATCAGGTGTGTATAGCAGAAAGGTCTGCAACACACAACTTAGCATCAAATTCTTCAAGCTCAGACAGAACCCGATGTGAAATATCCAGCTCCCAGTTGCCCGAATTACCTTGCCGACTCCAAAGAAAGCAAAAGAAGCACTTGGGGTTTTGGCTAAACCCTAGAATGGTATGGCCAAAAAAAATCAGTTGTAGAAGCTACTGCACAAAAATAAATAATAGATCTGAACACAAAACACCCCTTTTCCTTGCCCACCCTTGCACACAATACAAAAATCAAACCAAAATATTTGCAGGAAGCTCTGAATCTGTCTTTGTTGAAGCTCAATGGCAACCTTTGTGTGAAGCTACCTCTGTAACCACCCAGGAGTGATCTTTCACACTCGAAGATGATGTTCTTCAAGAGGGTTTTCATCCTCAAGAAGCTTGAAACCCTTTGATAGGCCAATCTCCAAATTTTAGACAAAATGTGCATACCAAAATGAGCAAAAATGAAGAAAAAGCAACTTTTATATCTTCCTCCAAAAACCCATGCCACTTTTGGCCTCATTAACTTAAATTTAATGTAATTTCATTTTCAAACTCTTTTTCCCTAAAAAATGGGCACCCAAAAACATGTTATATCAATTGGCCCTTTTTAAAAACAACCTTATGTCCCCGTTAGGCCCAAAAAGCACATTTAATAAAAAATTAAAGTTAAATATTAAATTTAACTTTACGATAACTCAACCTCACAAAAAATATTTATATTTTGGTCCTCACCTAACAAGATCACCAACCGAGGATAGAAATGGATACCCATTTGGAGTGACGCTTCAAACCCAGCACTTGTTTCGCAAGATTCCAAAGTGAACTAACTTACTAAAAATAGTAAGGTTCAAAACATCCCAAAATCACCCCAAGACCAAACAACTGGCAACAAGAAACATATCCAAGCATCGAACACACCCCCAATGGGCTCCCACACACTCCCATTAGCCTACGAGAACCCGAGAGTAGGCTAATCCTGCACACAACTACTGACTGGCTAGAGAGGGGACATTACAGTCTGCCCTCCCCAAGATTGCTTGCCCTCAAGCAATATGACCTGTCTTCCTGGATCCCAAATAAATCTAAAAAGTATCCCATGATGGAGACACCACCATAAATAATCATCATCGATACTGGCATCACTATCCACTCCTATCACCATACTGATGCAACTGAACCAGACCACTCTGTCAACCTCCAACAACAAACTGAGAAATGATCCATCACTGAGATTAAAATGAATCCTAGTGTCCCAAAAAATCCTTTGGAAAATACCATCACTCCTATGTTGTACCATACTGATCACCACAATAAAAACATAGTGCCTGAATTGCACTAATCCCGACCGCAACACCATGAAATGAGCTTCCTTCAGGCTAGAACTGAAATACCTGTCAGAGCTAAAAATAAATAACTCTTGCCAACTCATCTTAGCAAGAATATCACCACAAATCCCACTTCTAGTCACCCTCATGGGCAAGAGGAAAATCAATCTACTCATCAGGAGAATGAAATTCTCCACATCTCTCATCATGAAGTCCCCATAGAAATGTAGGAAAGACTTAGTCAAGAGGCCATCATTAGAAGCAACAACAATACCCATCCTGAAAATGACTCTACAGTCAAGAGCTAATACCCTCTCAATGGCACTAAACCTCCTAGTGTCTATTGAGCAATCCCAAGCACACCAACCAACTGTAATCATCAAGGCATCATCTAAAAATATAAGTACCAACAATACAAAAAATTGATAGTAATCATCAATCACCCAAGTAGAGAAATAGACTATCTGATCAATATCCCAAAGGTTTCCCATAGACTGCTAGTAAGAACTCTGCAATGGATCAAGGGCTAACAGACCATTGTCTAATGTCACAATACTCAACACAAAAATGTTGGGGTAGCAACTAACACAAAGAAATACTCCTGTATACACAAGAGATATGCGTGTGGAAAATACTAACAAGTACTCCTAAAAAAGCCCTACAAGTAGAGCATCCAAAATCTACAAAGACTCAAAACTCTTCTCAAAACATTGTTCACCCAAATATCTGACCCCTGGCACCAAGTCCTACACATCAACATTAATCCTGTTGTCCCTACCATGAGTGCTAGTAACATCTCCATAATTAAGTGCATGAACACACAACCAAAAATAAAACTAAGAAACCATACCAAGACATCCTCTCAACCCCTCTGGTATAACTCGGTTGTCCCTAGTTACTACTACCATCTACAATCATCAAGACACCCTCTAATAGAAAATCTACTAACACCATGAGAAGTCTGTGATAATCATCATGCCACCATGTGGGATATAAAAATAATTGCACGATTCCTGGAGAATCATCCACACCCTGCTGCCTACTAGCCATGAATGAATACCAATCTATCTGCTCATATTTGGATGTCACTAAGCTCAATACCAGAAGGTGATGGCAGCAACTAGATTTGAAATTAACCATCCATGTAATGCATCTGCCATAAAAATTTGAGAACACACAAAGTCTCCCAATGTCCAAACATTTTGATTCAGAAGCAAGCAAAAGGGCATCATTACATGATATTCCATTCATGAGAAAAAAGTGACTGCAATAAAACACTCTAGAAACCCAAATTCTCATCCAAAACTGAATTGGGTTAGCAGCAACAATCATTAAAAGACAAATTCCAACCTTACCATGCATCATAGAGCTCCAAGAATGAATAGAACTATAGCTGTCCAAATCTGAAAATGTCACCTCATGGTCTGATTTTTGAAAATCAGTGTACCACAAGTAACACCACTACTGCAAATCTGAAATATATCACCTAAAGTGCAAAATCCAAACACATCCAAAATTGAAATTACTTCAAAAATAGTCACCAACTCCGCCAGTCTCTAGTTCTTGTTCAAAATCTCTCTCCAATCCACTTGCATGTTCACAAATGGATTCATGAGGTGGTTGCTCACAAAGGGGACAACATCCTGCTCCCAAGACGTACAGGCAGGGCCGTGCCCGCCGGGAACCACCAAACGGTCACAAGAAGCCCGGCACGCCTATTTTATGACAAACAAGTTTCCTTTATGTTTCATACAATATCACATGTGCATCTGACAGTGAGCCTCTAGTAGACTTAAGCTCAATATTGAGCTTATCAACTTCATCCTCTCTACCCTTAAATGCATCAAGGGTCTCTTCAGCAAGCTTGATGAAATGATCCCTGTCTGAAAGAATATTCATGAAATCTGATTTCATAGTTTCCAAGGCTACTTTAACTATCTGCAGATCAACAATAGGGATAATTCCTTCAACACCATTTTTCCTCCTCTCAACTTGAGCCTTCCAACAAAGTTCTTCAATGAATTTATGGGTGTTATCAAAATGGGTTAAGGCTGCAATAATTGAGTCTTCACTAACCCTCGGATAAAAATCAGATTTATGCATAAAAGTTTCTGATTTATTTACCTGATTATCCCCTTCAAAATCATCATCTGCTAAAGCTCCCTCTTCGCATATTATTTGCTCCAAAGATAGATCATCACTTTGGGTAAGAGAAATTTCATCCCAAAGTGATCCTTTGCCATAATTTGGGGCTACAACACCTGGATCCCAAGGGATTAAGTGTTGATCACTTAATTCTGACTCAACATGAAAATTATGCTTATCATGTAAGTTTATCATTGTACATAAATCATCCTGCAGTGAAACCATCTTGAATACATATCTCCAAAGGTTCAGTTTGAAGACCATACCCGAATCCACCTGTGCTAACCTCATTGGATAGTGATAAAGAAATATTACTATATGTAATTTTGAAAACTTCATCATCACTACCACCAACATGCACTAAATATGAAATTACATTTGTGTTCTCATCATTATGAACTGAATGCTTATCTGCATCATACTCAATATGCTTAACATCTGAATAAGCATTGGCAAACTCATCGGGATAGAAGGCAACAACACTCTCATCATGCTCTTTTCCAGCAAGAGTGTTAGTGATCTCAACCATATTAACATCACTAACATCAATTACACTAGTCTCATCAAAGCAATTGTCAATCTTAGGGTCTTCAATAACTTGTTTCACAATCACATCCAATGTTGCTATTTTAATGTCTTCATCATGCACAAATTCATCATTTGTAGGTGCATGCATGCCAATAGAATTAATTTGAGATTCACCCATACATACCTCATGTGATGAAATCTTATCTTCATGACAAACTCTTGTTTGGGTTCTTCTTCTTCTATGTGCTCATCATTGACCAAGAAATATTGCAACTGCTCCTCGTATTGTTTGACCCATCCATGAGTAGTAGTAGAAGCAACCCATTCTTACCTCCTTTGCTCAAATATGTGTCCTCCATCCTTAATATCAATCCATATATGTCTCAAGAACTCATCGAAAGGCCATACTACTTTGAAGTCCTATGGAAAAGCTACATATTCTTGCCAATATTTTATCATATTACGCTGGTCTTCCCAATACTCAAGCTGACTTTACCAATACTCATAACGAAAACTAGTCCCATCACTGGGTGGCTCCATGAATGTGAAAAATAATAATGTGTCCATAGGATGGCAGTGTTGAACCTGGCTCTGATACCATGTAATGTCCCACCCCCTTTGTAACTTTGAAAATTTACTACCTATGAATTTGCTTTGTTTTTTAGATTGATATTTTTTTTATTTTTGATATTTTGTGCCTTTGTTTGGTTTTTGCTTGCAATTGAGAAATAAAGAAAATATTGGATAGAAAATGAAAAGATACAAAATAAGGAAATTCTGAAATTTATTCTCATAAAATACCAGGAGGGTTTCAAAAGTACATAGATATGGTCATGAGACCCAACAAGCTGCAATATACACTGCCCAGAAGCAGAAACCTCTCCGAAAAGCAAAACTAGTGAAACAGGGACCCTGTGCCACTATGCTGGAACAATAAAAAATGGTACAGACTACAAAAATCAGGTGTGTACAGCAGAAAGGTCTGCAACACACAACTTAGCATCAAATTCTTCAGGCTCAAACAAAACCCGATGTGAAATATCTAGCACCTAGTTGCCCGAATTACCTTGTCGGATCCAAAGAAAGCAAAAGAAGCACTTGGGGTTTTGGGTAAACCCTATAATGGTATGGCCTAGAAAAATCAGTTGTAGAAGCTACTGCACAAAAATAAATAATATATCTGAACACAAAACACCCCTTTTTTTTGCACACAATACAAAAATCAAACCAAAATATTTGCAGGAAGCTTCGAATCTGTCTCTGTTGAAGCTCAATGGCAACCTCTGTGTGAAGCTACCTTTGTAACCACCCAGGAGTGATATTTCACACTCGAATATGATGTTCTTCAAGAGGGTTTTCATCCTCAAGAAGCTTGAAACCCTTTGATAGGCCAATCTCCAAATTTTAGATAAAATGTGCATACCAGAATCAGCAAAAATGAAGAAAAAGCAACTTTTATATCTTCCTCCAAAAACCCATGCCACTTTTGGCCTCATTAACTTAAATTTAATGTAATTTCATTTTCAAACTCTTTTTCCCTCAAAAATGGGCACCCAAAAACATGTTATATCAATTGGCCCTTTTTAAAATCAACCTTATGTCCCCGTTAGGCCCAAAAAGCACATTTAATAAACAAATAAAGTTAAATATTAAATTTAACTTTACGATAAATCACCCTCATAAAAAATATTTATATTTTGGTCCTCACCTAACAAGATCACCAACCAAGGATAGAAATGGATACCCATTTAGAGGACGCTTCAAACCTAGCACATGTTTTCGCAAGATTCCAAAGTGAACTAACTTACTAAAAATAGTAAGGTTCAAAACATCCCAAAATCACCCCAAGACCTAAAAACTAGCAACAAGAAACATCTCCAAGCATCGAACACACCCCCAATGGGCTCCCACACACTCCCATTAGCCTACGAGAACTCGAGAGTAGGCTAATCCTGCACACAACTATTGACTAGCTAGAGAGGGAACATTATAGTTTGCCCTCCCCAAGATTGCTTGCCCTCAAGCAATATGACCTATCTTCTTGGATCCCAAATAAATCTAAAAATATTCCCATGATGGAGACACCAACATAAATAATCATCATCGATACTGGCATCACTATCCACTCCTATCACCATACTGATGCAAATGAACTAGACCACTCTGTCAACCTCCAACAACAAACTGAGAAATGATCCATCACTGAGATTAAAATGAATCCCAGTGTCCCAAAAAATCCTCTGGAAAATACCATCACTCCTATGTTGTACCATACTGATCACCACAATAAAAACATAGTGCCTAAATTGCACTAATCCCGACCGCAACACCATGAAATGAGCTTCCTTCAGGCTAGAACTAAAATACTTGTTAGAGCTAAAAATAAATAACTCTTGCCAACTCATCTTAGCAAGAATATCACCAGAAATCCCACTGCTAGTCACCCTCATGGGCAAGAGGAAAATCAATCTACTCATTAGGAGAATGAAATTCTCCACATCTCTCATCATGAAGTCCCCATAGCAATGCAGGAAAGACTCAGTCAAGAGGCCATCATTAGAAGCAACAACAATACCCATCCTGAAAATGACTCTACAGTCAAGAGCTAATACCCTCTCAATGGCACTAAACCTCCTAGTGTCTATTGAGCAATCCCAAGCACACCAACCAACTGTAATCATCAAGGCATCATCTAAAAATATAAGTACCAATAATACAAAAAATTGGTAGTAATCATCAATCACCCAAGTAGAGAAATAGACTATCTGCTCAATACCCCAAAGGTTTCCCATAGACTACTGGTAAGAACTCTGCAATGGATCAAGGGCTAACTGACCATCATCTGATGTCACAATACTCAACACAAAAATGTTGGGGCAACAACTAACACAAAGAAATACTCCTGTATACACAAGAGATATGTGTGTGGAAAATACTAACAAGTACTCCTGAAAAAGCCCTACAAGTAGAGCATCCAAAATCTACAAAGACTCTAAACTCTTCTCAAAACATTATTCACCCAAATATTTGACCCCTGGCACCAAGTCCTACACATAAAAATTAATCTTGTTGTCCCTACCATGAGTGCTAGTAATATCTCCATAATTAAGTGCATGAACACACAACCAAAAATAAAACTAAGAAACTAGCCCAGACATCCTCTCAACCCCTCTGGTATAACTCGGTTGTCCCTAGTTACTACTACCATCTACAATCATCAAGACACCCTCTAATAGAAAATATACTAACACCATGAGAAGTCTATGATAATCATCATGCCACCATGTGGGATATAAAAATAATTGCACGATTCTTGGAGAATCATCCACACCCTATTGCCTACTAGCCATGAATGAATACCAATCTATCTGCTCATATCTAGATGTCACTAAGCTCAATACCAGAAGGTGAGGGCAGCAACTAGATCTGAAATTAACCATCCCTGTAATGCATCTGCCATCAAAATTTGAGAACACACAAAGTCTCCCAATGTCCAAACATTTTGATTTAGAAGCAAGCAAAAGGGTATCATTACATGATATTCCATTCATGAGTAAAAAGTGACTACAATAAAACACTATAGAAACCCAAATTCTCATCCAAAACTGAATTTAATTAGTAGCAACAATCATTGAAAGACAAATTCCAACCTTACCATGCATCATAGACCTCCAAGAATGAATAGAACTATAGTTGTACAAATCTGAAAATGTCTCCTCATGGTCTGATTTTTGAAAATCAGCATACCACAAGTAACACCATTGCTGCAAATCTGAAATATATCACCTAAAGTGCAAAATCCAAACACATCCAAAATTGAAATTACTTCAAAAATAGTCACCAACTCCACTAGTCTCCAGTTCTTGTTCAAAATATCTCTCCAATCCACTTGCATGTTCACAAATGGATTCATGAGGTGGTTGCTCACAAAGGGGACAACATCATACTTCTTGTTCATTTGTTCAACAACCTCCCATGGTTTACCTCTCTTATCATATTTGATGCCAAGAAACTCATACAAGTGATTATGGGTGTAGGAACTTTCCTCCCAAGAAGCCCTGTCACACTAAAACTACTCCATACCAATCAACATATGGATGTCATCATTAGTGGATTTAGGAAAGTGTGTAGATCCCACACAAGGCCTCTCCACATCAATAGCCCCTGCATTAGGATAAAACTCCTCTCCTTGTGGTGAGTCCACAAGGTCCACCATCATGCCACAATGCTCTGAATCATCATGACCATCATAAGGAAGAAAACCAACATCGTGCATCTCAAAGAGTGAAGTATCCAAGGATGACTCAGTATCCATATAAAACAATGGATTGTCAAACAACTAAAAGATATTAGTATCCTCTTGCTCAACCCAATCTACCTATTGATCCAAAATTGCATTTTCAGAGTTCTTGGGACATTGAAATAAATCAAAGTCCTCATGTATGCTGTCAAGTTCTTCTCTCACTCATCCAATCTCCTTAGCTGTTTCTTTATTTTCTTGTTCTCTAATTTTTATGACAACAACAAGTTTCCTTTATGTTTCATACAATATCACATATGCATCTGATAGTGAGCCTCTAGTAGACTTAAGCTCAAGATTGAGCTTATCAACTTCATCCTCTCTACCCTTAAATGCATCAAGGGTCTCTTCAGCAAGCTTGATGATGATCCTTGTCTGAAATAATATTCATGAAATCTGATTTCATAGTTTCCATGGCTACTTTAACTATCTACAGATCAGCAATAGGGGTAATTCCTTCAACACCATTTTTCCTCCTCTCAACTTGAGCCTTCCAACAAAGTTCTTCAATGAATTTATGGGTGTTATCAAAATGGGTTAAGGCTGCAATAATTGAGTCTTCACTAACCCTCGGATAAAAATCAGATTTATGCATAAAAGTTTCTGATTTATTTACCTGATTATCCCCTTCAAAATCATCATCTGCTAAAGCTCCCTCTTCGCATATTATTTGCTCCAAAGATAGATCATCACTTTGGGTAAGAGAAATTTCATCCCAAAGTGATCCTTTGCCATAATTTGGGGCTACAACACCTGGATCCCAAGGGATTAAGTGTTGATCACTTAATTCTGACTCAACATGAAAATTATGCTCATCATGCAAGTCTGTCATTGTACATAAATCATCCTACAATAAAGTGAAACCATCTTGAATACATACCTCCAAAGGTTCGGTTTGAAGACCAAACCCGAATCCACCTATGCTAACCTCACTGGATAGTGATAAAGAAATGTTACTATATGCAATTTTGAAAACTTCATCATCACTACCACCAACATGCACTAAATCTGAAATTACATTTGTGTTCTCATCATTATGAACTGAATGCTTATATGCATCATACTCAATATGCTTAACATCTGAATAAGCATTGGTGAACTCATCGGGATAGAAGGCAACAACACTCTCATCATGCTCTTTTCCAACAAGAGTGTTAGTGATATCAACCATATTAACATCACTAACATCAATTCCACTAGTCTCATCAAAGCAACTGTCAATATTAGGGTCTTCAATAACTTATTTCACAATCACATCCAATGTTGCTATTTTAATGTCTTCATCATGCACAACTTCATCATTTGTAGGTGCATGCATGCCAATAGAATTAATTTGAGATTCAGCCATACATACCTCATGTGATGAAATCTTATCTTCATGACAAACTTTTATTTTGGGTTCTTCTTCTTCTGTGTGCTCATCATTGACCAAGAAATATTACAACTGCTTCTCGCACTGTTTGACCCATCCATGAGCAGTAGTAGAAGCAACCCATTATTGCCTCCTTTGCTCAAATCTATGTCCTCCATCCTTAATATCAATCCATATCTGTCTCAAGAACTCATCGAAAGACCATACTACTTTTAGGTCCTCTGGAAAAGCTACATATTCTTGCCAATATTTTATCATATTACGCTGGTCTTCCCAATACTCAAGCCGACTTTGCCAATACTCACGACGAAAACTAGTCCCATTACTGGGTGGCTCCATGAATATGAAAAATAATTTATGTGTCCACAGGCTGGCAGTGTTGAACCTGGATCTGATACCATGTAATGTCCCACCCCCTTTGTAACTTTGAAAATTTACTACCTATGAATTTGCTTTATTTTTAGATTGATATTTTTTTGCTTTTTGATATTTTGTGCCTTTGTTTGGTTTTTGCTTGCAATTGAGAAATAAAGAAAATGCTGGATAGGAAATGAAAAGACACAAAATAAGGAAATTCTGAAATTTATTCTCATAAAATACCAGGAGGGTTTCAAAAGTACATAGAGATGGTCATGAGACCCAACAAGCTGCAATATACACTGCCTAGAAGCATAAACCTCTCTGAAAGCAAAACTAGTGAAATCGAGACCTTGTACCACTATGATAAAACAATCACGAATGGTACAAAATACAAAAATCGGGTGTGTACAATAGCAAGGTCTTCAACACATAACTTAACATCAAGTTCTTCAAGCTCAAACAAAACCTGATGTGAAATATTCAGCACCCAGTTGCCCGAATTACCCTGCTAGCTCCAAAGAAAGCAAAATAAGCACTTGGGTTTCTGGGTAAACCCTAGAATGGTACGACCTAGAAAAATAATTTGTAGAAGCTGCTGCACAAAAATAAATATCATATCTAAACATAAAACACCCATTTTATTTTGCACACAATACAAAAATTAAACCAAAATATTTGTAGGAGGCTTCGAATCTGTCTCTGTTGAAGATCAATGGCAACCTCTGTGTGAAGCTACTTTTGTAACCACCCAGGAGTGATATTCACACTCAAAGATGATGTTATTCAAGAAGGTTTTCATCCTCAAGAAGCTTGAAATTCTTTGATAGACCAATCTCCAAATTTCAGACAAAATGTGCATACCCCAATCCCCAAAAATGAAGAAAAAGCAGCTTTTATATCTTCCTCCAAAAACCCATGCCACTTTTGGCCTCATTAACTTAAATTTAATGTAATTTCATTTTCAAAATATTTTTCCCTCAAAAATGGGTGCCCAAAAATATGTTATATCAATTGGCCCTTTTTAAAAACAACCTTATGTCCTCGTTAGGCCCAAAAAGCACATTTAATAAACAATTAAAGTTAAATATTAAATTTAACTTTACGATAACTCACCCTCACAAAAAATATTAATATTTTGGTCCTCACCTAACAAGATCACCAACCAAGGATAGAAATGGATACCCATTTGGAGGACGCTTCAAACCCAATACCCATTTCACAAGATTCTAAAGTGAACCTACTTACTAAAAATAGTAAGGTTGAAAACATCCCAAAATCACCCTAAGACCTGACAATTGGCAACAAGAAACATCTCCAAGCATCGAACACACCCCCAATGGACTCCCACACACTCCCATTAGCCTACAAGAACCCGAGAGTAGGCTAATACTGCACACAACTATTGACTAGCTAGAGAGGGGACATTACAAGGTCCCAATCCGCAATCCAATCAAGTCTAAATGATGTCAGCATTTTTCAAAGTGTGTATTAGCGACATCACTTAAATCCATGTAATTAAGCAACTAAGTGTTGGGAATGTCCCATTCCACTGATATTCACATTCATTTTAGAGCAAAATTGTGACGAGCTCCACATCGTTGAGTAAGAAAGTTAAAATACCAAAGAAGAATTAAAAGGTAGCAGAATACTGCAAAAGTCATTTTCCATTACTTCTTGAGCGGATTGGTGACACCCTCTATTTCGTAGTCAATCCAAGTCAAAGCTAGTGGAGAAAAAAATGGGGAGCAGATTGTAACTTATGTCCTATGCCACGGATGCGAGAAAGGAAAAAAGCATTTTGAAGACTTAGTCAAGTAGATTGATGACGAGCTATATTGTACTTAGCAAGCAGTGTATTTTTCATGAGAGCTCCAATACACTGGCCGAAGCCATCCAAGCTGACATCAGAATTCTTTTTAGAGTGGATTGGTGACTTGTTCTACCCTACTTGTCTACTGAATATTATCAAAGTCTAATCACAACCATCCATGAAGTGCATCAACGACGAATATTATATTGATATTTTTTATAAACATACAAAGGTGGATTCTTGGTGGATGAAGGCTAATCAGTTCAAGCGGGTAGATGAAGATTCTATGGTGCAAAGAACCAAGAACCAAGAATCAAGAACCAGGGTAGTTACAGATATACGATGTTGTGAAATATTCAAGAAGGATAAGTGATTTAGATCAGGTTTTTAATGGCCTGGAGTCTAACTGCCATTGCCAAACTAGCAAGTTGCAAAGTCGAGCTGCCATGGCATACGACTTCCAATGGATTTCTTGGACCCTATAGACAATTGAAATAATGCCAGTATAGCATTCTGTTGATTTGTCATAATTTAAATTCTTGTAATGTCTCCCCTACTTTATTTCATTATAAACTATATATAGACTTGAACCCTTGATTTTCAATATCAGCTCTAGAGTGTTTGCTTGTCCTACTGTGTAATATATTTTACAAACTAATGGAAGGAGCATTAATCATATTTTTGACTCAAGATTTGTCATATTCGATATCTTTCATTAAGAGGTTTGAGCTATGAATTGCATTTTTGTCAATGCTATTATGGTTAGTTCATTCCACCTATGTTGGATTACTAGTTGTAAGGCAATTGAAATATGTTCATAGTTAGATTTGTGTGGCAAGAAGTTTATTTTTGTGAAGTCTGAATATTGATCTATTTTGTTAGATTGGATTTTTAGTATCTTAGACATTGAAATTACTGCTTGAAATACATCTTTGTTTTACTTTTATTGTATGAATATTATTCTATTTTGGGTGCTACGAATCTTGAGTGTGGGACACTAGAAATTGTTTGCTAATGGTTTTCCTTGTGGATGCCTATGTTTTTAGCCCTATTTGACCACTGATAACTCATAATATATTAACCCTATGCCTTTTAAAACCCTATTCCCCCAAACCATTATTGATCTTAATTGAGTCAACATTCTATTAGTTGACAAGGAACCAACCTACTCTAGAGGTTAGGCTGAAGTAGTCTTTGGTCCATCCAATTTTGAGTTCATGACCTATGACTAGCAGGTGCAAGCCTAGCCAAAAAATTGGAAGATAGACAGTTGCAATATCAAGTTTACTTGATGACAATTCTTATCCCAATAGTTTTGGCACACCAGTGGGACCTGTTTGCAAGAAACACTAAAACCCATCATATTATTTATTATTTTTATCTTTCCCCGAAAGGAATAAATATTTGGTGAATTGTATTGATCTTGTTAAGCGGTGATCAACAAATTTACCTGATGACTCCTTGGTCTACGAATCCAAAAAAATTATCCTTGTATCTTGCATTTTTTTTCATGAATACTAGGTCATCCACAAGGAATAACCCATACTCATTTTTCTATTGTGAGTTACCTTATAGAGAGTCTACTATCATAAGGTATTTGAGTCAAGATTTTCATTCAGATGAAACTCCTACAGAGGATAATCCTATGGTACACCCAAGGCCACCTCCAACAGGAGCTAAACCTGGGAACATGGCCCAAAATTAGAATCAAAATGCAGTTTCAAATCAACCCTTACAAAAGTATCCTAGTTGGAATATAGCTGGACCCCTTAGATTGGCCTATATGCATGAAAATCTCCAAGCTGTGTCTAAGGCCATTCCCACCTATGATGGATTTGGTAAAATTGCATATGAACACTGCCAAGATATTCTAAATTTGGTAGCAATCCACAATATAAAAAATGAAGATGTTATTGTCAGGATCCTAGCCCTGTACTTTAGAGTAAAGATTTTGTATTGGTTCAGGACCCTTGAAGACAATACTATTACCTCATGGGTAGTACTATCTAAGCCATTTGTGGAAGAATTTAATGAATCTGCTGATCCTTTTTCCATTATTAATCAATTCACATCAATGCAAAAGCATCAACAAGAAATGGTTTCAAACTTCAACTTGAGGTTCAGTAGGACCTGGAAGAGGATTCCCCCTACAACTAGACCAACTTTAAGCCTAGATTACATGTATTATATTAGAGCCCTTGGATCAAAGTTAGACATGTAAACCCAAAAATATAGGGTGGAGACCTTTCCATAGGTTTACAATGCAGCTGTTCATGCTGAGAATGCCCTTATTAATGTGGGAAGATTACCCCAAAAGTTGTGTTGTCCTACAATTTTGAAACCCCTAATATCCAAGGTTAGACATCTGCATCATATTATATGGACCCTCGTCCTTTGTCATCTCCATTTGCATAAATTACTTCTATCCTTCATTCAAAAATATCACCTGCTACAACTCCTTTTCCTCCCCTTCCTTATCAAATACCCCAAGAATCCTCCATGCTCCATGATATTCAGAATACCTTGAAAACTCTTAGCAATAAGATGAATTCAATGGAAAAAAGAGAAATGGAGAGATCTCAACAAAGGAGATTTCCTTATGTTAACAAGGATCAAAGACCTGGTCCTAGCAACAACACTAGGGTTAGAGTAAATATAATCCAAGAATAGCCTGAATGTTCTTCTGAAATAAGTCTTGTGAATGTATGGTTTTTGGTGTGCAATTATCCCCATGATTCACAATATTGTGTTATGTACCAACACCATGTACAACAGACTATGGATAAAGTAGAGAAATCAGAAAATAAGAGTGAATATGCTCTGGAAACCGGATCAGATCATGGTTGGAAAATATTTTGATGAGGATGGACCCAATTCTGTTATGACTAGGTCAAGAAAAAAACATTACAGATTTATCCATAAAATATGGGTCAATTTCAAGTCCCCTCTCAAAAGAAAAAGGATCCACCTTCCCAAAGCGGTGATACATTTCCTATCCTCCAAGACCATGAAATAAGAGACATGGTCCCTAAAGGCCAAGAAAAGGAGGTTAGTCTTCCCAAGATATTTGAGAAAGAAACTAAGGGAGATAGAATGAGATCCAAGAGTGAAGCCCAAGAGAGGCTTAGGTTCCCTTCTATTACAAAGAGGCAGATAATTTAGGCCACACAACAATATAAAATAAAGTATGACGAGAGAGAGAAGGTCTGGGAGACCTACCTATTCCAAGTATAAATACAATATTGTGGAGGAAATGAAGAATATACCATATAAAGCTAGCCTATATGATACTCTCTTCATTCCTGTCCAAATAGACCTTCTAAAAGCTTCTTTGAATAAATATCCATAGGAAAAGCAGGCCACCAAAATCCTTAGCATCCCCTCTAAAAAGAATAAAATGTTCCCTACCACTTTAAAGAACAAACCCCCTCATTTTTAATATCTAAGGATGGAGGGTTGGGCTGTTCGCAATTGTATGATTGACTCAGGGACATCTTCCACAATTATACCTAAAGCAGTTTACGAGGAGATGGGTAAGAAATATACCAGATCCTACCCTAGAGTTCTGCAGTTAGATGGGACACCAGTGAAGATAGTGGGAGTGATAAAAGATGTCTTGATGAGGCTACATAGAGGACCTAAGGTAACCATAGTTCAAGAGATAGTGGCTTATACCTTTCAAGAGAATTCACTACAAAGTTGGGAGGATACATGTATATGGACTATTCCAGCATGGTGATTCCTTTCAAAGGAAAGAGGATAAGGATAACACCCAAGAAGCCTGTGTCTTACCACATTGAAAAAATTGAGGAAGATGTGTAATATCACTCCTCTAGAGGAATTTGAATTTATGGATAACTTTGAAGAGTTGGATATTGAATATGAACTAAATTTAAGAGAGGATTATAGTAAATTCAGGATAGGTATGGGTACATACAGTATTCCCACAGAAACAAAGAAAATAATTTTTGTTATATCTAACCAGTCCTTAAGAGAAATAGAAACCTGGACCATACATTTTTATGGTGCAAGATACAAAAATGGTGCTGGTACGAGTGTGCTATTATAGTCCCAATCAAAAGGGACAAAGAGTTTCACATATAGGCTAACATGGTCATGCACTAACAATGCTACAAAATATGAGGCTCTATGCCTTGGGATAATGCAAGCTAAAAGCATAGGAATCAAGATCTTGAACATATACGAAGACTCTAAATTAATCATCAATCAGGTAAGAGAGATGCAACAGTTGCATCATTACCTAAAAGCATATAGAAATAGGGTATGGTATTTGATGAAATCCTTTGATGCCCTCAACATTAATTTTATTCCTAGAAGAAAGAACACCTTGGTGGATTCTTTAGAAATAAGGGGAACTAATTTCAACCCTTTTGCAAATATGGGATCCATGAAAGATAAAGGGATCAAAATGTTTTTTTGGCCTGCAGTGCCAAATAAGCAGATTTTCTAGCAGGTCTTTGAAAGTGATGAATAAATCATTGATTTTTTGGTGAGAGAAGCCTGTTTATCTACTGTTCAAGAGGAAAATCTAGAAGATATTGATCAACAAGATGTCATCCAAATCAAGAATAATTATATACCTAGAGGTTTGGCTACTCTAGAGAGCCTCTTTGACAATGAAGATAGGAAAAATATTAGATCCATGGAAATCAATGAGAAGATCTATAAATTGAAATTAAAAAAAAAAAAAGCTCAAGATTGGAGTCCAGTGTTCTCCAGAAGAAGAGAAGGATATCAAAGCTTTATTCCTAAAGTACCAAGATATTGTAGCTTGGTCATATGAAGATATTAAAGTATATGATAAGAATTTCATCCAACACACAATTGAGATAGAGCCAAATACAAAACCATTCAGGTAGAACCAGAGGCTTGTGAATCCTAGGATTGAATCCACAATGAGAGAACTATTGAAGTTGCTAAAGGCTAAGATTATATATCCAATCAAAAATTCAACATGGGTAGCCAACTTGGTCCCAGTGAGAAAAAAGAATGGTGATATCCGCTTGTGTGTAGATTTTAGAAACATCAATCAAGCGTCACTAAACGATCATTACCCTCTCCCACAGATTGATCAAATATTATAGATTTGAAGAATACAAGCTTATAATGAGAGGGAGGGTGAACAATATAAGACCACTTTTTACTTTTATTTTCAATTCAATATTATGCAGTGTATAAATAGCAGTATCAATAGCAGTAATAAACGCAATGCATAAAACACCATACACAATAGAGACACCACAATTTACATGGTTCACCCAATGTGGGCTACTCCACGAAGAAAATATTTTACTAAAATTTTCTCAATAAATATATTTTGGGAATCCTTCCCTATTACAATGTTTATGGACCTCTATCCAAAGGAGATGTTTATCCCATAATATCAAGTTCGTGGATCTCTTCCATAGGAGAACTCTTTCCCCTTCTGCTCTGGATAGTGATCTTCTAGAAGACTCTGTCTCTTTGCTGCACTGACTAGTGGATATCTCTCCACTTGAAGACTCCTCACTCAGATCTATCTTCAATTGTCCTGATTGCTAGATCTCTATCCATTGAGACTCTGTCCTCTATACTCTATCACCTCCAAAGATCTATCTCAATACTATACTAAACATTGTTTAGTTGGTCTAGCATAGATCTGCTCAATCTCTTACACTAAACATAGTACATTCGATCTAGTACAATTATTCTCAATAGGTCCACACAGAACCTACTCAAATCTACTCAATAGATCCACATAGAACCTACTCAATTCTGCTCAATAGGTCCACATAGAACCTACTCAAATATGCTCAACAGGTCCACATAGAACCTGCTCAAATCTGCTCAATAGGTCCACACAGAACTTGCTCAAATCTGCTCAACAAGTCCACATAGAACCTGCTCAAATATGCTCAACAAGTCCACATAGAACCTGCTCAAATCCGCTCAACAAGCTCACTCAAAACTTGTCCAAATATGCTCTACAAGCTCACTCAGAACTTGTCCAAATCTGCTCAACAAGCTCACTCAAAAATTATCCAAATCTGCTCAACAAGTCATCTCTAGGACTTGCTCAAATTTGCATAGCAAGCTTCCAAAAAAGCTTACCAAAATCATTTCATAAGCCTTCTCAAAGACTTGTCTAATATAATAGAATCATAAAGAGAATTGTTAGAGACTCAATATATTATATACTTAATCCTCAATCAATATCTCAATTCAATATCATAGAAGCATAAAGAGAATTGTTAGAGACTCAATATGTTATATATTCAAATCCCAATCTCAACTCAAATCAATATCATAGAAGCATAAAGATAATTTTTAGAGACAATATGTTTTATTCTCAAATATCAATCTCAACTCAATTTAGATATATAATAGTTTGTTTCATGGAACTTGAACAACCATATGCATCCACTTGACTAGGCTCAAACAACTCTACTCAACCAAACACCTCAAGTAACAACCCTTTCTCACAGACCCTAGTCCAAACATGTATCAACCAACTCAAAATGTTTCCAATAATGCTCAACCACAAATATCACATAACAATGATACTCATGTTCTTTTCTAACTCAAGTTCAAGTTCTTTGCACAACCAATTGGCTTCAACAACAATGCTTATAAAATAAGGTTTAATCACAACTCTCAATCCAGAAAACCTTGAAGCATTAAACCAATCACTTTCGAAAAGGAAACCACAATCAATCCTTTTCACTCCAAAGGTATTTTATAATCAACCACCATAATAAATCAATAGGAGAATGTGCCCATACCTTTTATGAAGATGAAGAAACCTCTTTGGAAATCTGCCACAATCACAATATTCTTTTTCCAATCCTCACAAGGGTTAGAAGATCACAAAATAATCAATATTACTCCACTTCACAATAATATTCACCAGGGATTTTAATTAGAAAACCTTCTTAAGAATTAATACACAACTTCCTTATCACTCCTAAAACCACTTGTACCATATAAAATAAATCAAAACATTGCATAACCTTGTCACTCCAAAAACCACTTATACCATAAAATAACTCAAATATTTTATATCCTTCCTTTCAACACTTTTGTAGTTAAAAAATAATCACAAAGCCTTCTTAGGTAATATCCCACATTAATCAAATATCAAACCTTAGCCATATGCAAAAACTAAATCCACTCTACTCTCCATGAAAATTGACGCTTAACACAACCTTAGCAAATTCAAAATATTTCATACACCTAAAAATTTTGACGATCGAATTATGGCATACCTTGCAAAATGGCTTCGGGTGGTTTCGACCCCGTGTTCCTCCTCGTCGTGCACCTTAGGGAACTCTCCACCCACTGTGTGGGCTAGGCCTCCCACGTGGAGGCTTTAAGCCTTTGAGACTTATATTTCCATCCTCTCCACCTATGCCTTGAAACTTGCTCCCTTGTTCCATGTGCAGTGCACAAACGAAATTGAAAGGGGGGAATCAACGATTGCAAAGGAGGGGATAATCTAATGCGGACAATATTTCTTGTCACCTACTTGGTTGATAAAATCAACCCCTTGAAGAACACAAGCTTATACTGAGAGGGGGGATGAACAGTATAAGACCACTTTTTACTTTTTCTTCAAATTCAATAGTATGTTGCGTAAATATAGCAGTATCATTAGCAGTAATCAAAGCAATGCACAGAAACCATACACAATAGAGACACCACAATTTACATAGTTCACACAATGTGGGCTACTCCACGGAGAAAATATTTTACTAAAACTTTCTCAATCAATCTCTTTGGGAATCACTCCCAATTACAATGTTTATGGATCTCTGTCCAAAGGAGATGTTGATTCCCTAATATCAAGTTCATGGATCTCTTCCACAAGAGAAATATTTCCCCTTCTGATCTAGCTATGTGATCTTCTAGAATACTCTGTCTCTCTGCTACACTGACTGGTGGACCTCTCTCCACTTGAATAATCCTCACTCAGATCTATCTTCAACTATGCTGGTTGCTGGATCTCTATCCACTGAGACTCTATCCTCTGTACTCTGTCACCTCCAAAGCTTTGTCAATTAGGCTCACTAAGAACCTGCTCAATAGGTTCATATAGAACCTGCTTAACAAGCTCACACAAAACTTGTCAAATGCTGAATAACAAGCTCACACATAACTTTTCCAATGCTAATCCAATGCTGAATGACAAGCTCACACAAAACTTGTCCAATGCTGAATAACAAGCTCACACAAAACCTGTCCAATGCTGAATAACAAGCTCACACAGAACCTATCCAAATATGCTCCAACAAGCTCACTAAGAACTTGTCCAAATCTACTCTAGCAAGCTCACCAAGAACTTGCCCAAATATGCTCTAGCAAGCTCACCAAGAACTTGCCCAAATCTGCTCTAGCAAGCTCACCAAGAACTTGCCCAAAACTGTCCATTTTTTCTATCCTCAAATATGTCCCAACATTGTCCTCAAATTTGTCCCAAAGGCCTTCTCAAAGGCTCAATCAATCATGCTCAAGTAGTACTCAAAATGAACTCAACAATGAATGGCAAGGCACTCTATAATGATGATAGCAATGATCCACAATGATCTCAACTCAAATCAATCTCATAGAAGCATAAAGAGAATTGTTAGAGACTCTATATGTTCTATACTCAAATCCCAATCTCAACTCAATAGAAGCATAAAGAGAATTGTTAGAGACTCAATATGTTCTATTCTCAAATCCTAATCTCAACTCAAATTAGAATATTGAATAGATTGTTTCTAGGAACTTGAACAACCACATGCGTCCACTTGACTAGGTTTAATCAACTCAACTCAATCAATCATTTCAAGGATCAATCCTTTCTCACAAACCCTAGTCCAAGCATGTATCAACCACCTCAAAATTTTTCCAACAATGCTCAATCACAAGTCTTCACATAACAATGATACTCATGTTCTTCTATAGCTTAAGTTCAAGTTCATCTCACAATCAATGGGCTTCAACAACAATGCTTATAAACAAGGTTTAAACACAACTCTCAAACCAAAAAACCTTGAAGCATTCAACCAACCATTTTCAAAAAGGAAACCACAATACAATCCTTTTCTCTCCAATGATATTTCAGAAATCAACCACCATAATTAATCAATAGGAGAATGTGCCCATATCTTTTTATGAAGAGAAGAACCCCTTTGGAAATCTGCCACACTCAACACACTTTGAAAAAGAGCACAACAATCTTCACTTTTCAACCCCTTCACAAAAATAGAAATATCTCTCTATGTACACCTTATTTCTCCTTCTAAATTAGTTAGTCAAATAGCCCTCAAAATATGCTTTCCAACGATATATAATATGATATACTTTTATAAAAGAAACATACCAAAAATATCTTCTTTTCTAAAAGTGCATTTACCTTGCCTTCCAAAATAAAAATCAACTCAACCCTTATCACCTTATACCTCAAACATTAGGCAAAAATTAATTTATTAAAAAAAAACTTACTTGCCTCTTAGAGGGAATTGAACCCTCGTCTTCTGCCCAAACACTTCTCAACCACGACGCCAAAGACCATGCGAGCAAAGCACTCGCATAGGACAAGAAGCGCAAAATACGCTTTTGTCTTATTCCTTTGCTCACACCAAATAACAAAAATGTGGGCCTTTCTCTTGCCCTAAAAACTCAACCAGTAGGAATCGAACCTTCATACTTCACAAGTCAAAAAGCCTTTGGCTCCCCTTGCTCACCGTTGGACCACATTGCCACACGAAACTCTATGAGCCTTTTCGTCTTATATCCACTCCTCCGATTCCAAGGCTTTTGAAAGAAAGCCTTCATATATATATGTGCACCTTCCCTTACCTTTACCAACATCGATGAAAATTTAATTAATTTTGATTTGATGATGACGTCGATGGTGATGTCATAATTTTAATTTTAAAATTTAAAAATTAAATTTTAAATATTAAAATTTACACCAAATATTCAAAGTTGAATATCTTCATCTCCGAGGCACCTTTTTCAACGAAACGAAAAGCCAACCTGGGTTTTAAGAAAAACCCATATCAAATCTACCATCCATGGTTTTAAATAAAACATTTTATTTTACCTGCCTTGGTTTTCACAAAAACCCTATTTTTCGAACTATCATAAATGCTTATTTATGAAATACTTCGGCCACCAAAACCAAATGTGATCCATGTGACATCAATGATCCATGTGACATCAATGACAACATAAAATGCCTCATATTACCTCAAATTTCCAACACCCCTTTAAATATTCGAACCTTTGCATGATAAAATATATGATGTTGGCAGACATGGCGGGAAAACTCTTTTATTTTATTTTAAAATTAAAATTAAAATTTTAAATAAATTAAAATTTAAACTAAACCTTTAAAATTAAATTTCTCCATCATCGGGGTACCTTTTTCGATGAAACGAAAATCCAACTTGGGTTTAAAAAAAAACCATTTCAAATCTGCCATCCATAGTTTTAAATAAAACCTTTCCTTACCTTCGTTGGTTTTCATAAAATGTTTTGCTAATCTTCCCTTTAAGTTCCTTTTGGAACCAAATGCCATGCATCCCTTCTTGAACGTTTGATCAAAACCTTTGATTCTCATGAAGCTCTTTGTGGAGAAAAATCATAGTGCTTACTTACATAGGTCCTTTTGACATCAATGACAACTTTCAGCTTAGGGACTCAAAATGTCCAACAATCTCCCCCTTTGTCATTGATGGCAACCCATATCCTTTTATTGAAACCTAACCTTATTTTATGCTCCCCCCAGGACTTTGCTCCCCTAGCTCAATGCTCTCTCAAATATCAAATCTCTCCTTATACCAAATATCTCCCCAATACACAAATCTCTCCCCCTTTGACATCAATGGCAAAGGGTCACCTTTGGGGCTCGAGGCTAAGAATGAGCCTCTTAGCTTAGCCCCTCCCCCACCTCCACATGAGGTGGTTAATTCTAGGGTGGGAGTATTCCTACTCCCCAAAAGCATATATATGTGTTTATCTTTCTCTCTTCTTCTGTGAGTCTTATGAATCCTCTCAATGTTCCTTTCCAAGTCATCATCCCTATTCCTGTCATCACTTTTGTTCCTATTCCTGTTCTTGTTCTCATCCATGTTCCTGTTCTTATTCCTGTTCTCTTTCTTTTTTGAGTCTTTATTATTTTCTAAGTCTCTATTCTTGTTCATATTCCTGTTCCTATTCATATTTCTATTCCTGTTCATATTTATGTCCCTGTTCATGCCTGTTTCTAGAATATTTGCTCTACACCATCTTGCTATGTGACCATAATTATTGCACTTATAACACTTAATGTTATTATTCCTTGGATGTGCAACTATCTTAGGATTTCTCCTAGTGAATCCATATCCTCTTCTATCATTAATCCTACAATTCATTGCCTTGTGATCAAACTCATTACATGAGTAGCAATACCCATGGAAAAGCTGTTCTTTTCCATATACCTATCTTTCATGAGTCCTGCACTATGAAGCCATGTGTCCAAACCTGTGACATGAAAAACATCTTCCATTGAAGCTTCCTTGTCTTGACCTTATTGGTCTCCTGTTATGATTTTTTTTCCATCTGTATCTTCTTTGTGCATTGTTCCTCTCTTTGTTGAACTCTTTGTTGTCCAACTCATCCTCTGATGTCCCACTTACACTTAAATTGTCTTCTTTTGATGTATCTTCTTGTAAAGTTTCTTCTTCATCAAGACTTGAAGTAGATTAATTTTCCTGTTTCTTTTGAGCATTTCCAAAGCCAAGACCTATTGAACATGATGTTTGTTGTTGGCCATAGATGAACTTATCCAAGTTCTTAGAGATATTTGTAAAAATATTCCTCTTGATATTAGAGTCCTTTAAATATTATTTTAGAGTAGCCACTTCTTGTGCTAACTTCTCACATTCCAAAATATTTGCTTCTAACTTATCCTTGAACTTGCTTGCCTTAGCCTTTGAATTAGTTCTCCCTTGAGATCATAGCCATTCTCTACTGAATAATCCTATATTTTTTTGTCTTTGTCTATATCATTACTTATTTTTGGCTTGTCTTCTATAGAATCACTCACTTCTTATTCTAATGTCATTAGAAGATTTTCATCTAGTCTATCAAGTGCATATTCAAAATCATCATCACTGAAACTATAACCATCCCTTGTGCAATCATCTTAAATATGTCCAAATCTACCACATCTAAAACACTTGAGAATAACTGAAGTCTTTTTCTTAATTTGATCTTTTCTTCAACCATAAATAAGACTTAATCTCTATCATTGTCTGAAAAACTAGTATCACTATCAACTGAGTACTTAATTGCATTATCCACATAGTAGCTTCTATTTTGTCTTTGGAAGAACTTCTTCCCTTGTCTGTTTTGTCCATCCTTGCTCTTCTTTTGGTACCTGTGTCTTTCTGATTCCCTGTACCTGTGATCCTATTTTTCTTCTTCATTTTTGCTCTTGGGCTATTTGCACTCTGTTGTATAATATCCATACTTTACACAATTGAAGAACTTAATAGATATTATATCTATGGGTCTTCTGGAACCTTTATCTCTTCTGCCATAGTTAGCTTCTTCATCACTAGATGATTCACTACTCGATTCTATCTTCTTTCCCTTTTTATTTTTGTCTACTTTAAAAGCAACTTCTTTCGGATGAATATGATCTTTTTTTCTTATCTCAAAGGTAGTAAGCATGCCAAGAAAAAAATTCCTTGTCAAATAATCACTATCAATTGATGTTTCTATAGCATAAACCTTTTCACTGTACCTTTTTGGAAGAGTTATCAAGATCTTATCACAAGCATCAGATTCGTCAACCTTCATTCCCAAACCTTTCATCTCTTGTACAAGTTCATCAATCTTACTAAGATAGTCATGAATGTTTTCATCATCCTTCATTCTTAAGTTCTCAAATTCTCCTTTGAGATTTCTGATCTTAGCCATTCTGACTCCTTTATCTCCTTCATATATTTCATGCAAAATTTCCCACATTTATTTTGTTGTTTTACAATCCATAACCTTCATAGATTTTGATCTATGCAATACTTTTATAATTGCATTCATGGCTCTTGAGTTTGCATGCATTAGAATCTTACCTTCCTTATCTGTAGGAGGATTGATTGCTGAAACGTATCCAAGTTCCATTGCATCCCAAACTTCATTTCCAAGTGCCATCAAGTAAAATATCATTAGCATACACCAATATAAGAAGTCACTTCCATCAAAGACTGGTATTGCATTATTGAAGGGTCCATATCTTTGATCCTTTTGATCCATTGTACTCTTAGATCGATTTTTATTCAAGTTGTCAAACTCTTCTGAAGGAACCCGCTCTGATACCAATTGAAAAATACAAGATTATACTGAGAGGGGGGTGAACAATATAAGACCACTTTTTACTTTTTTTTTTAATTCAATATTATGTAGTGTATAGATAGCGGTATCAATAGTAGTAATAAAATCAATGCACAAAACACCATACATAATAGAGACACCACAATTTACATGGTTCACCCAATGTGGGCTACTCCACGAAGAAAATATTTTACTAAAATTTTCTCAATCAATCTCTTTTGGGAATCCTTCCCTATTACAATGTTTATGGACCTCTGTCCAAAGGAGATGCTAATCCCCTAATCTCAAGTTCATGGATCTCTTCCATAGGAGAAATATTTCCCCTTCTGCTCTGGCTAGTGATCTTCTAGAAGACTCTGTCTCTCTGCTACACTAACTAGTGGATCTCTCTCCACTTGAAGACTCCTCACTCATATCTATCTTCAATTGTCCTGGTTGCTAGATCTCTATCCATTGAGACTCTGTCCTTTGTACTCTGTCATCTCCAAAGCTCTATCTCAATACTGTACTAAACAAAGTTCAGTCGGTCTAGCACAACTCTGCTCAATATATTATACTAAACACAGTACATTCGGTCTAGTACAATTTTGCTCAATAGGTCCACACAAAACCTACTCAAATCTGCTCAATAGGTCCACATAGAACCTACTCAATTCTGCTCAATAGGTCCACACAAAACCTACTCAAATCTTCTCAACAGGTCCACACAGAACCTGCTCAAATTTGCTCAATAGGTCCACACATAACTTGCTCAAATATGCTCAATAGGTCCACATAGAGCCTGCTAAAATATGCTCAACAGATCCACATAGAACTTGCTCAAATTTGCTCAAAAAGCTCACACATAACTTGTCAAAATATGCTCTACAAGCTCACTCAAAACTTGTCCAAATATGCTCAAAAAGCTCACTCAAAACTTGTCCAAATATGCTCAACAAGCTCACTTAGAACTTGTCCAAATCTGCTCAACAAGTCCTCTCTAGGACTTGCTCAAATCTGCATAGCAAGCTTCCACAAAATCTTACTCAAAATCAGTCCACAAGCCTTCTCAAAGACTTGTCTAATCTCATAGAATCATAAAGAGAATTGTTAGAGACTCAATATGTTCTATACTCAATGCTCAATCAATATCTCAATTCAATATCATAGAAGCATAAAGAGAATTGTTAGAGACTCAATATATTCTATACTCAAATCCCAATATCAACTCAAATCAATCTCATAGAAGCATAAAGAGAATTGTTAGAGACTCAATATGTTCTATTCTCAAATCTCAATCTCAACTCAATTCAAGATATAGAATAGTTTGTTTCATGGAACTTGAACAACCACATGCATCCACTTGACTAGGCTCAAACAACTCTACTCAACCAAACACCTCAAGGAACAACCCTTTCTCACAGACCCTAGTCCAAGCATGTATCAACCAACTCAAAATGTTTCCAACAATGCTCAACCACAAATCTCACATAACAATGATACTCATGTTCTTTTCTAACTCAAGTTCAAGTTCTTTGCACAACCAATTGGATTCAACAACAATGCTTATAAAACAAGGTTTAATCACAACTCTCAATCTAGAAAACCTTGAAGCATTAAACCAATCACTTTAGAAAAGGAAACCACAATCAATCCTTTTCACTCCAAAGGTATTTTATAATCAACCACCATAATAAATCAATAGGAGAATGTGCCCATAACTTTTATGAAGATGAAGAAGCCTCTTTGGAAATATGCCACAATCATAATATTCTTTTGCCAATCCTCACAAGGGTTAGAAGATAAAAAAATAATCAACATTACTCCACTTCACAATAATATTCACCAAGGCTTTTAATTAGAAAACCTTCTTAAGAATTAATGCACAACTTCATTATCACTCCTAAAACCACTTGTACCATAAAATAAAATAAATCAAAATATTGCATAACCTTGTCACTCCAAAAACCACTTATACCATAAAATAAATCAAATATTTTATATCCTTCCTTTCAACATGTTTGCACTTACAAAATAATCACAAAGCCTTCTTAGGCAATATCCCACATTAATCAAATATCAAACCTTAGCCATATGCAAAAATTAAATCCACTATACTCTCCGTGAAAATCGATGCTTAACACAACCTTAGTAAATTCAAAATATTTCATGCACCCAAAAATTTCGACGATCGAATTATGGCATACCTTGCAAAATGGCTTCGGGTGGTTTCGACCCCACATTCCTCCTCGTCACGCGCCTTAGTGCACTCTCCGCCCACCGTGTGGGCTAGGCCTCCCACATGGAGGCTTTAAGCCTTTGAGACTTATATTTCCGTCCTCTCCACCTATGCCTTGAAACTTGCTCCCTTGTTCCATGTGCAATGCACAAATGAAATCGAAAGGGGGGAATTGACGATTGTGAAGGAGGGGATAATCGAATGCGGATAATACTTCTTGTCACCTACTTGGTTGATAAAATCAACCCCTTTAAATATTCAAACCTTTGCATGATAAAATATATGACGTCGGCGGACATGGCGGGAAAACTCTTTTATTTAATTTTAAAATTTAAATTAAAATTTTAAATAAATTAAAATTTAAACTAAACCTTTAAAATTAAATTTCTCCATCACCGGGGCACCTTTTTCTATGAAATGAAAAACCAACTTGGGTTTTAAGAAAAACCCATTTCAAATCTACCATCCATGGTTTTAAATAAAACCTTTCCTTGCCTTCCTTGGTTTTCATAAAAACCTTTTGCTAAGCTTCCCTTGAAGCTCCTTTTGGAACCAAATGCCATGCATCCCTTCTTGAACCTTTGATAAAAACCTTTGCTTCTCATGAAGCTCTTTGTGGAGCAAAATCATAGTTCTTACTTACATAGGTCCTTTTGAAATCAATGGCAACTTTTAGCTTAGGGACTCAAAATGTCCAACAAGATTATGGCAGGAGAAGAAAGGTTCTCACTACTAGACGACTTCTATGGCTACAACCAAATTTGGGTGAAAGATGAAGTTCAATTTAAAACAACAATCACCACCAAATGGGGCACTTTTGCCTATCAGAGAATTTATTTTGGGTTGTCTAATCCAGGAGCCACTTTTCAAAGAGCAATGGATTATGCTTTTGGAGAGTTGATCAACAAGGTCATTCTAATCTACTTAGATGATATGACCATTTTATCCCATGACAAGAAAGACCACCTAGTACATCTAGAACAAGTATTTGAGAAGTGCAGAGAATTTGGAATCTCTCTTAATCCTAAGAAATCAATATTTGTAGTTCATGAGGGTAAGTTTCTAGGCCATGTGGTCTCCAAAGAAGGTATGGCCATTTATCCAGATAAAATCAAATCCATCCTTACCCTTTCACTTCCTATGAAAAAGAAGGCTTTGTAGTCCTTTGGTCAGATAAACTTCATCAGGGAATTAATTTCTAACTTTGCTGAGAAGGTGAAGCCTATATCAAAACTGCTAAAGAAGAATGTAGATTTCAAATGGACTGAGGTAAGAAAGAAATCCTTTGAAATCATCAAACTAACCATTGCTACAACTCCAGTACTAGTCAATCGAGACTTCAACAAAGACTTCATTTTTTATGCTTATGGAGCTAAGGAAATCTATGCATCAGTGCTCACCTATAATAATGATGAAAGATAAGAGCACCCCATATTATTTTGGAGCCAGACTCTTCATGAATATCAGGTCAAGTATAATTTTATTGAGAAATAAGTATTTGCTATAGCAAAACTATTGAATACTTGCAAATAATGAAATCACACGAAGACACAAAGATATTGCCCAAAAATAATTTTTTTGTATTAATTATTGATACATATTTACAATCTTTGAATTGCCCTAAGTATCTTGGGAGAAATGTTACAATGTATGTCTTAGTATGATACAATATCTTCCTGGGGGGTCTTCTAGGTCTTCAACAATGTACAGTGTCCTTCTAGTCTTCCGCTACAACTTCAAAGATGAGTGGGATTTGGTATCCAACGTGGACCACTCTAGCTTCAACAGCCTTCTCCAAGATATCTGTAATCTACACACATTCAAACCAATAGAGAGTTAGTAGCACCTGCAGATAGGAGAATAAAATCAATGCTACACATAAAACAAAACTCTGTGCTAGTAATTATGCAATGTAAGTCACAGAAGCAAATCATAACATAAAAGCATTACTATAGACCAAAAATCACTGATCTCTGTTGTCATACTTTTGAATATTCAAAACTGTGAGCACGCGGTGGCTGATTGGGAACTACAGATGCACGATCGTGAAATCATGGATGCGTGGTTATGACTGTGAAATTGTGAACGAGCGGTTTTGGGCTAAAACATAGACTACTTTGGGAAACAGGCCTCTGGGATCTAGTGAGGGCTATGCTTGCGATCTGCTCAGGGGTCATGGCCAAAGTGGAAGAAGGAAATGTACACCTCTATCCCTTGGAACAGTCCATCGACATGACCTTTTTAGGGAATTGAGATGAGAGAATTTTTGTTCTTTCAAGATCCTGGAATTTGTTTTTGACCAAAGGAATTGAGGTATCTTTGGAGCTTTTTGCTTTTGTTATTTTTTATTTTTATTTTTTGGAGAATGCATGATTGTTTTGTGTTTTTTTTTTTGCTTTTTTTTTTTATTTTTATTTTTGGAGAATGCATGATTGTGTTTTTTTTTTAAATTATTATGACAAAAGATGCATGAAAATGTTTGTGGTGTTTATGTTTTTGTATGAAAAAATATGCATGGAAATGTTTTTGGTGTTTTATGTTTTATATGACAAAAGATTCATGATTTTTTTTTTGTTGTTTTATGGTTTTGTAAGACAAAAGATGCATGGAAATATTTTTGTTGTTTTATGGTTTTGTAAGATAAAAGATGCATGGAAACATTTTTGGTATTTTATGTTTTATATGACAAAATGATTCATGACATTTTCTTTGTTGTTTTATGGTTTTGTAAGAGAAAAGATGCAGGATTTAATAAAATCTAAAAAATGTAATTATATGTAGGATTTTATGCCTAAGTCAAGACTTAGGCACATAATGTTATGCAGAACTGAAATATGCAATGTGGATGAATAATGTGCAGGAATTATATGCCTAAGTTTAGACTTAGACATATATTATTATGCAGAATTATGATGTGCAATGTGGGTGAATGATGTGCAGGTATTATATTCCTAAATTTAGACTTAGACATATATAATTATGCAAAATTGTGTAATGAAATGCAAATGCCTAGATTTTGGTGTCTACATTTGCAATAATGAAATCATTGAAAAAATTTAGGTAATACTTGGTTCAAAGCAAGACCCTGGTTTATGTGGTTCATCCGGATGTGAGAAGTTTTATTTTACAAGGTGAACTAGGAGATAAGAGAGCTGGTTGGATTACTAAGATCCAAGAATATGATGTGGAAATCCATCCTACCAAGCTGGTTAGAGGTAGAGCCCTATGCCAAGGTTTGATAGAAGCAGCGGTTTCAGTAGAAGTGATAGCCTATCAGTCAATAACAATGGATCAAACTGAAGATCTACAATTAGGAGAATTAGACTGGGTAGATCAGATGACTAAGTACTTTCAGAGTGGGGTATGCCCTCCTAATATCAATCCATCATAGAGAAGAAGATATAGGCTTTAGGCTTTGAAATATGTTCTATTTCCAGAAGGTCTATACAAGAGAAACCTTGATGGAGTCCTCCTTAGATGCTTAAAATATGATCAAAAACAAAATGTCATAGAGGAGTTCCATGGGGGACTATCCGAAGGACACTTCTCAAGAAGAGTCACAAATTTGAAGATCATCAGGGTAGGCTATTACTGGCCTACCATTTTTATTGACACCTTCAAAGTCACTAGAGCCTGTGATGAATGCCAATGGTATGTGGGAAGAACAAGGAATGCATCATTCCCCCTTAAGCCAATTCAAGTTGAAGAACCCTTTCAGCAATGGGGGTTGGACTTCATAGGGGTTATCAATCCAAATTCCTTAGTTGGCCACAAGTACATTCTGACTGCTACAGACTACCTCACCAGATGGGTAGAAGCCATTCCTACAAAGAAATCAGACCAAGAGGTGGTGATAGATTTCATGGAAAGCTTGATCACAAGGTTTGGTGTTCTAGAAGCTTTAGTGAGCGACAATGGACCAACATTCATAGGAGCTAAATACATTGAGTTTGCCAACAAGTATGGCATCACCATAAAAATACTTCAAACTACTACCCCCAAGGAAATGGACTAGCAGAATCAACTAACAAGAATCTGCTAAGAATTTTGAGAAGATCATTAGAGGGTAACAAGAGAAGTTGGCACCTACTACTGGAACAAGCTCTATGGGCAGACATAATCACTATCAAAAAGTCCATCAAGACCTCCCCTTATGCCTTAGTATATGGCAAGGAAGTAGTATTACCTATGCACTTGGAAATTCCAACCCTCAAGTTGGTAAATACAGAGGATGAGTCTAAACAAAATCCAGTGGAAAGAAGGTTGACACATTTATTGTAGCTAGAGGAGAAAAGAACTCAGGCATATGAGGATTTTCAGAAGCATTCATTTGACATCAAGGCATGGTTTGATAAGAAGGCAAGATTCAAAAAGTTCCAAGTTGGAGATTCTGTACTTAGATGGAATGTGGAAAGAGCTAAACTGGGGCACCATCAGAAGTTTGACTCCTTCTAGGATGGTCCTTTCAAAATAGCAAAAGTTAAGGAAACCAATGTTTTCCAACTTGAAGATCTTGAAGGAAACATACAACCGATCTCGATCAATGGTTTTCACCTTAAACTCTATTTTGATTGAGATAAAGATTCATTGTAACATATGTACATATTTTGTATCATATCCTTTTTTCCATTTTATTTCAAAGTTTTCATTTTTGATAAAATGCTAAAAAAAGAGAAAAAAATTTTGCTTCAAAAAATAAAGTGATGAGTTGCAAAATAAGCTAAGTGGCAACAGAATACAACATGGCCCCAATCCACTCTCAAATGAACTAATATGGTAGTGGAATGCCGCATGCATTCCTCACCACTCTTAAAAAGACTAAGGTGGCAGTGGATCATGACCTATGTTCCAATCCATTAGAGTTCATGACTATTTTTGAGCGGAAACCAAAATATTGTACCACACCACTTCCAAAGAAAGAAATATTCACAAATTGTCTCACGAGCTTCCCGCACCACTCCAAAGGAAAGAAAGATGATGAGAGATACCACAAGTTCAGAAAAGTGCTTCGTGCTTTAGACAATCAGAGAGTGATGTAACGTCTCTAAGCCACCAAGATGCATGAGTTTAATTTGAAAAGTGTGCAAATGGATAGTTCTCGTAGTGGTCACATTAATGGTAAAAGGTGTACATGCAATGGCATTTAAAAGTGCTAAAAAGCATAGAGCTCATTCATTTGTTGAAAGCAAAGCCTACCAAGAAGAAAGAGTAGGAGAATAACAAAGCATTATCTACAAACACTAGAGAAAGAATACTCTAAATATTTTTGTGAAAATGGCTCCTAAGAAAGCTCCAAAGGATATGCAACAAAGAGAGGCAGAGCTGGATGGCTATGTAAATCAGATGAGATGGTTGGTAGATACTATAATGACTCAAGTAAGGAGAACCTTCTTGAGGAGGAATTTTGAGTTTAGATACTTCGAAGGGAGACCAATTCAACCTCAAGGTATCATTGCTATAGAATCCTTCTTATTTTCTTACATCTGTGATTCCATTCACCATTGTCCTAAGTTAATTTTTGCAATCATTAAATTTTATGATCCTAAGAAAAGGGTAGTGAAAATAGCTAATGGCATAACATTATTTACCATTACCAAAGAATCTTGTCATGATTTATTTGTCGTAGGGGTAAACCCACCCCTAGAACCTAAACAATTTGATATAGCAGAACAAGCTAGGGTTTATGCTTCATTAATGGCTTCTGATGAGAAGGAAGTCATGGAAAAATGGCTTCATTTCCAATTTAGATGTATAAAGGAGGAAGATGAGATGCCTAAAGTCCCAATCCCCATTGACCAATTTGCTAACCCAGAGTTGTACTCCATGCTAGCTTGTTTGGAGGGTTTGGATTCAGACCAATTTATGAGAGATTGGAAAATAGCCACTGCTTACTACATTTCGAATGAGAAAATGTATGAACCTGAAGCAGAGAAAAGGGGTATTAAGGCCATTTACTTTGACTGGCTAGCTTTCCTTGCCAAAAGAATACATGAGCAATTAGTAAGGATGAAAAGGGATTCTGAGATGCCCTCTTTCCGACATTGTTCGAGTTTGGTTTGGATGTTCTTTGTTGTTGTGAGGTAGATGATGCCCTGGATTCCTATAAAAGAAAAGAATGACAAGGGAGACCCTATCCCTGTATACTATTGGACTGCTCATTTGAGGAGCACTGAGTCTTTTTATAGATTTAACCTAGAATTTCTAGGGCCAACTTTAAAAATTATGTATGGGAAATGCCCTAGGTTACCACCTCTGGCCAGAGAATTGTTGAGAACAGAAGGTGTCGAAGAAGGGGATTGGTACATCCTTATAGAAGGCATAATTATTAGACTATATGGCTTCACTGGTAAGCCTTTTCTACTTCCTCATTTTATTACAAATAGATTATTAGCTCTAGAATATTTGAGGTAAGTAGATTTTATCAATATGAACTATGGCTCTGGAAAGAAAAGAAAATGTTTGTTGACCTACCATAGTGTCGATGATATAACTATCACCAAAAAGGGCCAGGGTGAACAAATCACCCAATATTTGGATAGGTTGGGCCTATTCTACATCCCTCAGAGGTGGAGATATGACCCAGATGATAAATTCCACAAGAGGAACATTGCCCTTAATGGAGAGAAGGCCCACAAATTTGAGAAAACCTCAAGGCCTCATTTTGAATAGGGCAGGAATAATAAGGAAAATGCCCCTTTAGATTGGAATGTTGCCAAGATGGAACAACTTCCCCCATGGCTAGACTTCTACGAACAGATAGTTGATTTTGATTCAGATAAGAATGAAAGCCATCAGTTGAAGGAGTCTATGATCAGAGAAGTTGAGAATAAAAAGAAATGGGATGAAGGTAAGATAGTAGACTAGTGGAGGATGAGAGTGGAAATCGGCATAGAGAAATCTAAACTTGGGTGAGTAATTGATAATGATTTTTCTGATAGATATGATAAGAACATCAAAACTTGGAAAGTAAAGGACCCAAAGAATCTAGTGTTGATTTACAAGAAACCACAACCAGGGTCAGATTCTCCATCCCCACCTTCACAAGAGGAAACTCAAGGAGAAGGGGCTGATACTCAATTAACTACTACTGAAGCTCTTAAAACATTTGAGCCCTCAATAGAACAACTAGAGAATTTCCCTATAGGGGCACAGTTAATGAGTAAAATACATTATTCTAATGATAGAGCCATAAACACAGAAGTCATCAAGATAGTAAGTAGGCCCAAGCGCCTAGCTCTGGGTGGAGAGCCCCCTAAAATAGAAATATATTGGAATGAGAAAGATGAGAACTTTGTGTTTACACCAGTGAGTTTCACCACTATAGCTACAGTGGAGTTGAATCCTATTTTTGAAGAACCATTGCAGGAAGGACTTTTCGAGGAAGATACAGAGAATGATAAGCCAAAAGTATTTCAAGTTTTAAAGAAAAGCCAAAAATGCACCAAAAAGAACTCAGAAGGAGGTCTGTAAGAAATAGAATATGGATAAGGGGAATATTGTTGAGAAGACCCCTATCTCAGTTGTAGAAGAATCGGTACAACCAACACAACAACAAAGTACAGAGGTAGCTCCAGAACTTCCTACATCTGTAGGTGAAGGTATGATTTCTATCCCCTCTTCTCCTTCTCCTCCTAATTCCCCAGAGAAAGCTCCTTCCCCTTCTAAAGAAAAAGTTGAAATTAAAGTGCCCTCTCCCCCTCATAATTCACCACCTATTTCACCAACAAATACAGAGGGCCAAGTCAATCCATCTCCTCCACAATCATCTAAAATTCCTCCTTCATCATCCCCTATAATCCCACCTCTGCCATCACAACCTCCCACATCATCTGAAACACAAGTTGTTTCATCCACACCCACTCACCCTTCTATGAGTTTTACTTCAGTTCCCATGACTTTTCCCATTGTAACAACAATAATAGTCATAGACTCAACCATAGTCACTACCACCATTTCATCATCAACTACTGAGTCTACCCTTCCCTATCTTATAGCCTCTCCTCCTCCTACAAGTTATCCCACACTAGCAACTTTGCAAAAGGAGAAGGAAACTTCATAGAAAATTCAAGATTTTTGGGTAGAGAAGTTGTCCAAACCTTCAAAGAGGATGGCTACAAAGAGAAGTACCATGTCTGTTGACCCGATTTCAAGGCAAAGAGCATCTAGGTCCATTATTCCTTTGGTGAGTAAGCCTGAAATAGAGATGACTGTGCAAGACTATCATCTAGAAGAGTATACAGAAGATATTGAGCAGTTACCTATTGAAGATGAGCTGGTTATAGCAAAAGCCCACTTGGACACTTTCTATGTCAAGGTTGATATATACAAAGAGAAAGTTGACAAGTTGGAGCGGACAATAGAAAAGCTAGAGAAGATAGTCAATAACCAGAAATAGGTAGAGAAAGCTATCAGAAGTGAAGCAAAGAACTGGAAGAGAAAATTCCAAGAGGCCATTAAGCTCAAAGATCAAGTAGAGGAGAAAAAGAAGAAAAATGAAGAACAAGCCAAAGAGATACAGAGCTTGAAGCACCAACTTCAAATTGAAAAGGCCAAGTCTTCAAGCTTCTCAAAAGTAGGGCTAAAGAAGGTAAGGAAAGAACTATTGTCCGAAGTTTTGGAGAAATGCTCAGAGCTACAACCCATCATTGACTATATGGATGATGCCAGCCATCTGCTTCAGAATACCTAAGAAGATCTAGATAGATTCACTCAAGAACTGCAACCCATGGTGATTCCAGTAGAGCAAATCTACAAGTTGGCAGATAGCAGGCTCAGTGAGACTGCTAAACCAATTCCCAATAAGGAATGGAATACTGCTAGATTGGCTACCAAAGTCATAGTGAAGAAGAATATATTATTGCAAAAGGCTTGGCTGTTGTATGATAAAGTGGAGAATACAATTTGAGATGTAGTGGACATCAATCAAGAGATGGTTCAGAATGGCTTTAGAGGGTTATGGCTGGAGAATAACACTCTATTATCAGAAGAAGAAATTAAAAAGAGTGTAGCTTAGAGCCTCCAAGATGAATCTAAGATTGATGCCTGGGAAGAGCCAATCGATCAAGAGTAGGTTTCACAAATGATAATTGATTTAACCAGACTCCGAGACTTGATGGAAGACTTGGTGAATAAGGGAAGTGCTACTAATTATGAAGATACTACTGAGTTGGAGTACATTCACAAGCAGCTTAAGGAGACTTCCAATCCTTCTGAAGTAGTCTAGAAACAAGCCTTGCAGACTCTGAAGCTGATGGTCCAATTGTTTGGTAATGATGCTAAGGAAAAAGATAAAGAGCAAGATTCACCTATTGAAGAAGAGGAGGCTGAGCAAGACCAGGAAGATAATGCTGTGGAAGAAGCTCAGCAAGAAGGTGAAGAACCAAATAGGGTTGCTGCGGACCCTCAAGAGGCACAAGCATAGAGTTTTTTCTATGTTGTACATTTTTGTAGTCATGTAGAAGTGTTGTATTTTTGTTTTGTTTTTACTCTGACACTGTCAGAAGACAATAATAAAAGCATGAAGCTAAAAGGTAGAGAATGAAAGTTTTGTGAAGGCATTCATATCATTTTTGAAGAAGCATTAAAAGGGAGAACATAGCTCTATTTTGCTTAACATTGGAGCAGTTTTGAAGGAGTGGTAGAGATATTTGTGTTTCCAGTATGATCTCGATATGAACCATTACCCTCTGGGTGAATTCACAAAGTTTTTAGAGGGTAATGGTCATATGGAAATTATTCTATGAAGCATTGCTTGAAGACTAGCATTTTTGACTCCTGATGCCCAATGGATAAGACTCTGAGTTTGATGGCTTTGCGAGAAAATCCACCCGGGAGGTGCCAGAATGTAGGCCCAAAATGGCCACATCCTTAGAAAACTTTGAAAATTTATTCTAAGGCATGAAAAGGCTCCAATCCGCTGAAGATATAGAGTATTTTAGAGTGGATCCATGCAAGATGCTCCAATCCGCTCAACACTTAGTTCTTTTTTGCAAACATGAGCAAAGTGTTCCACCCCACCCAATACTTAGTGTATTTTGCAGTGGCTTAGCGCGAAGGTCCCAATCCGTAATCCAATCGAGTCTAGATGATGTCAACACCTTTCAAAGTGTGGATTAGCAACATCACTTCATTCCATGCACTCAAGCGACTAAGTGTCGAGAATGTCCCATTCCATTGAGATTCACGTTCATTTTAGAGCGGAATGGCGACAAGCTCCATACCGCTGAGTAAGAAGGTTAAAACACCAAAGAAGTAAAAGGTAGCAAAATAGTGCAAAAGTCATTTTCCATTACTTCTTGAGCGGATTGGTGATACACTCTATTCCGTAGTCAATCCAAGTCAAAGCTAGTGGAGCAAGAATCGAGGAGCGGATTGCAACTTATGTCCTATGTCATGGATGCGAGAAAGGAATAAAGTATTTTGAAGACTTAGTCGAGCGGATTGACGATGAGCTATATTCTGCTCAAAACTCAGTGTATTTTTCATGAAAGCTCCAATCCGCTGGCCGAAGCCATCCAAGCTGACGTCAACATTCTTTTTAGAGTGGATTGGCGACTTGTTCTACCCTACTTGTCTACAGAGTATTATTGAAGTTTAATCACAGCTATCCATGAAGTGCATCAATGATGGATATTATGCTAACATTTTTATGAGCATACAAAGGTAGATTCTTGGTGGATGAAGGCCAGTTAGTTTGAGCGGGTAGATGAAGCGTCTATGGTGCCAAGAACCAAGAACCAAGAACCAGGGTAGTTGTAGATCTATGATGGTGTGAAGTCTTCAAGAAGGATGAGTGGTTTAGATCTGGTTTCTAATGACCTAGAGTCTAACTACCATTACCAAACCAACAAGTTGTAGAGTTGAGCTACCATGGTGTGTGACATCGAGTGGATTTCTTGGACCCTATAGATGAATGAAATGATTCCAGCATAGCTTTCTGCTGATCTATCATATTCTAAATCCTTGTAATGTCTCCCCTACTTTCTTTCATTGTAAACTATATATAGAGGTTGAACCCTTGATTTTTAGGGTCGGCTCTAGAGTGTTTGCTTGCCCTACTATGTAATATATTTTGTAAACTAATGGAAGGAGCATTACTCAGATTTTTGACTCAAGATTTGTCATCTTCGATATCTTTCATTAAGAGGTTCGAGTTGTGAATTGCATTTCTGTCAATGTTGTTATGGTTAGTTCATTCCACCTGTATTGGATTACTAGTTGTAAGGCAATTGAAATCTATTCATAGTTAGATCTGTGTTGTTAAGAAGTTTATTTCTATGAAGTCTGAATACTAATCTATTCTGCTAAATTGGATTGTTAGTATCTTAGATATTGAAATTGCTTTCTTGAAGCACATCTCTATTTTGCTTTTATTGTATGAATATTATTCTATTTTGGGTGCTGCTAATCCTGAGTGTGGGACACTAGAAATAGTTTGCTAAAGGTTTTCCCTGTGGATGCCTATGTTGTTAGCCCTATTCGACCACTGTTAATTCATAATTTCTTAACCCTAAACCTTTTCTAACCCTATTCCCCAAAACCATTATTGAGCTTAATTGAGTCAACATTCTATTAGTTGACAAGGAACCAACCTACTCTAGAGGTTGGGCTGAAGTAATCTTTGGTCCATCCAATGTTGAGTTTTGAGTTGTGACTAGTGGGTGCAAGCCTGGCCAAAAAATTGGAAGATAGACAGTTGCAGTATCAAGTTTACTTGATGACAATTCAGATCCCAATAACTAGTTAGTAATAAGAATAGAATTGCTAACATTACTAAATGGAAATAATCATGATATTATTAGAAACCCCAAGAAGGAGGTTGTTACATGTTGTATTAGAGTCCAACTTCAATAGTAGGGCATATTTATCTCACTAGTGTTGAATTGCATAATATGGTTGGTCATTTAGTTTGTGAAGGTCTACGTGGTAGAGCACCAAATAAACTAGACTAAAATTTGGCCTAGGTACTAAATGAAACATGAGAAAGAAAGACTAACCTAGATAAGTTTGGAACAACCAAAAGTGAATGAAGAGGATAAATCCCATCATAAAAAATAAAAATCCCTTGAATGATTATAATGCCCATGGCAATGATCAAGGATATAATCAAGTAGAGCAATATGATATATAATGATAGGTACCTAATAAGGCTAGCTTTAAATCCAAATTATCTAGGGATGATGTGGCATCAAAGTGCCACACACAAATAAGAAATGTGAAGACTAAATTTGTAAAACCAAGACTAAATTAAATGCATTAAACAAATGGTGCTTAAATAAGCACATTACAAGAATCTAGTAGTTGCAACCACTTGGAAGGAGACAAGATGAGTTGCAACTAACAACAAACTTAGCTAACCACTAGCTAACTAAAGCAACTCTTAGTTAGATAAAGATAAACAATAAGGAGGTTATCCAAAACAACCTGCCAACTAGAAGATAGCATGAGCAAAGGTGAATCATATTATTAGCAAGAATAATAAATTATACCTAAGCTAATACTTAGGCTATTTGATGTCCTCATCATATCTCTCCAATGATTTTACAATAGAAGTGGAAGTGTGAGACACCAAACGCTAAAAATAAATTATGTTGGCTAGATGGAGTGAAGGCTATGGTGCCACATCATCATTGGCTTGGACATGGTTGACGAGGCCCATTAGTGCCTATGTTGGAATTCCATACTTGGTCAATGCTTTATCGCCATCCTTATAAGGAGGAAGAAGCCGATGAGGATCAATACCCTATTGTTGAGGTTATTGAGTCTTCTACAAAGTTGGAGGAGTAGGAGTAGGAGGAGCAACATGATGAGGATCCAGTGAAGAAGAAGTCAAATCCTTAAGAAGAGGAGGAGAAGAAGGTTCAAATAGTGTTGGTGTATCCTGTGGTTTGTCAAAGATTAAGGTAATCTTCTTTAATTGTGGCTAAATGGGGTGCATAAAAATACATTGTACTTAACATTTTCAACAATAAAAGTATTGTTCTCATGGTGCAATGTATATGTATTTTTAAAAGCATTATAGGTAGCCCTCTTTTCAATTTGATAGGGCTTGGCAAAAATTAAACCACAACAATCCATGGGGCTCACATTTCATGTGACTCTATTCATATAATGCATATCAAAGGCAAAGGACATTGTACACCTTTAGTTGATGTATCAGGAGGAGCCCTTATCCTTCCATCCTAGTGAGTAAGTATGAGGATGAGGTTCCACTATCAATCTTAATCTATCAACAATGAAATTCACAATTAAATTCTTTTGTGATTTATTGTTAAGGATACAATGCACAAAAAAATCATGCATCAAGTGGGACCTTGTGATGAACAAATTATCATGAGTACCATCATGCAAAGGATGTGATAACAACTTTACATTATTGAGCTTGTCCCTAAGCTCAACATATGGTATTGCCTCTCCTATAGTACAAATAGGACCATCTTGTGGTTCCTCATTTGTTTGTAGAGTTAAAATTTTCTTTTTTCTAAAATAATATTTTTCTACATGGCCTCTTATTTTAAAATGATTACAATTTTTTTTTCCATTAAAATAAGAAGAAAAGGAAGAAGAAAAAAAGGAGATAAAGCAGAGGGAGGAGAGAAAGAAGAAGAGGAATATGTCTTCGTATTATGTGACTACTACAGATTTACTACCTTGGAAGGGCATACATACTGAGCAACCACCTTCTTCGCCAAAATGGTTTGTTTGAATGCCACATCTAAATTATTGAAGAGAGTGTATTTCACTTACCTAAGTATTTGATCTTGTGACCCACTAGTAAATTTATAATTAGCTCCTCTTTTGGATCATTGAATCCAAGAAGAACCCTTAGCCTATTAAATTTAAAAATGTAGTCTAAAATTTACATATTATATGCTTGCCTCCACCTATACCATTTGATATTGAGATCACTTTGGTAATTAGGTGCATAAAATGTGTTCAAGTTTTGGACAAGTTCCTTCCACGTCTTGAAAGGGTGTTGAATTTGTTGTCTTTATATGATCAATACTTTTGCTAATCCTGTGAGTTTTACTTTAGCAAAGGCAACTTGTTCATCCACAAGGATTTTTGCATAGGAGAACCAAGTATCCATATCTAGAATAGAATCCTTGATTCATCATAAGAATTGATCTCACATTTTACCTTATTAGCAAATTTATTATTATATATCTTGACATCAACAAGAGACAATTGTATTGTAATATCTTGTACTCTACTCATCAATTCTCCTACTACATTGGTAATATTTACCACTTGTGTTGTGAGATCATTAGCCATTTAAAATCTTGTATATACCAGTTTAGGAGAGTACTAAAGTAGTTGCAATGAATATCTAGGTAGCTATTAGGAATGGTTTTGGAGAAATTCCTAATGCAACAATTGGCCTAGATTTATAAATTTATCTTCCAAATTACAAAAGGGGAATTATAGTGCTGTTAAAAAATTACAACAATTGTGTAATTAAAAGAATTTGCCCTTAAATTTGAGGTGGTAAAGACAATAAAATTAAAATTTGAAAATATTAACCCTTCATTTGCAAAACTTTGATTTTGGAGGCAAAAGTTAAAAGGGAAAAATCAAATTTCACCTTCCTTAATTCTGGTGTGGTAGGAAAATTTTCTCCTTTTTAAAAATAAAGTTGTTTGAATTTTTGGCAAGAGCCAATAGTCACCAACTGCATAGTCATCGGTTGACAGAAATTCCACAATAGTCAACTATCATAGTAATTGTTGCATGGTAGCCTGTGACTGCACCAATCAATGAATGTGTCCTATCTCCAATGATTTTAAACTACACTCGGGCCATCCCAAAATCAATGTGGGACTAAAAAATTCCAAAAATAAAATTTAAAATTTGCTTGCACCTAGTTTCTCATCGAAACCTATGAGCAACCCTATGAACCCTTCTACCACGTGTCCAAGGTTGATTGGATATCAGTGATTCTCCTTATGGGGCTATGGAGAAGCCATGTGGCATGTTTTTATTGGATAAAATTTTAGGGTTTTGAATATTATGATTTGATTGGTTATTTTAAAAAATTAGGGTATGATTTAGTTTTTCATTTATCACCTACGTATGTTGTTGTCTCCTATGGATGACATCCATCACCTATGATCAGAAAGCAATTATGATGACCAAAATTTTCTATGATATACGTCGACACCTGGGTCAATGAAGGTTGCTCAAAATATTGATTTCACCTTTAAATTTATGTTAATATTCACTATTCATAGGTGTCTCTATTACAGTTGTTGCTTATAAAACCTACTCTGCCTTACCTTCAATTTCAAGTTTAGATCTAAGGTAAAACTTGAGGATTTATCAGGCATGAAAATTTTGGAGTGAATGTCTATTTTTGGACAAGCTTTGGTGATTTCCTCAAAGTGTTTTTGTCGATCGTATCACCAAGAATTTCATGCAACACTTAGATTCAGTTCACTATGCTTCCTGAACCAAACTCTACGTTGATGGCTAGATCATCCATGCTATGTGAAATAGATCACTGTATACCTCTGGAGAAGAATTATGGTATGGATGTCCTACACCTAGAACCTCTTGTGACTAAGAAACAATCATGGTGGTCATGATTCTTCCACCTGAGTCTCAAAGACACCAGTGCATGAGGCTTCATAAAACCCTCCATGCTATCCATCGACCAAGAGGGGCAATCACTATCTATCATCAAAGATGGCCAGGTTGTACTTGGTCATAAAAAATAACCATCCTATTTTCTTCCATGACTAAGGTTGCTATATTCTATAGGCTAGGTGACCTCCTTACGACCATAGTCATATTATGAGAGCTCATCGTCCAGGGACTCTCGTGATATTGAACAAGGATGAAAATTGTTCCTCAAGATCCTTTTTTCATTCCTCAAGGTAAGTTTCAGTTTCTCTTACACTCTGGAGTTTCAAAGGGATGAAATTACAAAAAATAAGGGGGGAAGAGGGTAATTTCCCCTTTATAGGAAACTAGATCTTGCTGCTTTGATACCAGTGATGTGGCATCAAAGTGCTACACATAAATACTAAAGGTAAAGACTAAATTTTCAAAACCAAGACTAAATGAAATGCATTAAACAAATGATGTTTAAATAAGTACATTACAAGAATCTAGTAGTTGCAACCACTTGGAAGGAGACAATATGAGTTACAACTAACAATAACCTTATCTAACCACTAACTAACTAAAGTAACTCTTAGTTAGCTAAAGACAAAGGAGTGCAAACTAAGTGCTAACATGTTAACAAATATCAACTAGGAGGTTGTCCAAAACAACCTGCCAACTAGAAGCTAGCATGAGCAAAGGTGGCTCACATTATTAGCAAGAATAATAAAATATGCCTAAGCTAATACTTAGGCTATTTTATACCCTCATCAAGGGATTTGAAAAGGATTACATCACTAATATGGGATGGAATAACCCTTGTAGATGGAATCAAATCCTGGCTCATAGAAATGACAAAGTTTTTAGACTTTTTTACTTCACTAAGAAAACTAAGGCAATATGGGTTGCATACTAACTAATTGTGAAAGCAACATCATGGCGGGATACCTAAAAGCTAAGAGAGACTTGACTATAGAAAGTGTTTCACAAGATCAATTTGTTTTTTTTGGTAAATAAAAGTCTTCATTAATTACCGGGTTTTGCAGGTTAACCCAAAATCTATTACAATATCCAACCTTCTGCTGAGATTGTAGATCCTAGTCATCCTTGAAACTTTCTTACCAGAACTTGTGTTGAATCCCCTACAACACCTTACTAATAAGGCACACCCATACCTAAATATAACTATAAACATTACTTACATTGACAGGAAATTGAAGTTTGGAACTTTGCACTTGTGAAACGTGTTACTTGCCCATTTCCTATTCTCTGTCAGAATCCTCCAAGGTTTACACCCAGTTACATTCATTTCCAATTTGGTATGATTTAAAGGGAAACCCCATAATTATTAGCAGCTCCATGGGGAAAGAACACCCATTCATCTTTATCCTTAACGGGTAGGTTGATTTTCATGACTAATAATGTTTTCCACTTCACGTGGCACACCTTGAGTCCATGTCACCAAACTTTTAACATCAACACCTATGTTGGCTAATTTGTCAGCTGACCTGTTGGCCTCACGGTACACGTGACGAGCCCTCCTATTCTGTATTGCCGTAAAAAGGATCCTCACTTCATGGATGACTCCCTCGATTATCCATGGAGGTTTTTTGCCATTGGTTAATAGGTTGATGATGTTCATCGAATAACCTTCAATAATCAAGTTACCTTGAGTTGCTTGGGCTACTTGCAACCCTCTCTAAAGGGCTCTAGCTTCTGCTTCGTTATTAGTTCTGATTCCCAATGGTTTAGCAAAGGCCTTGACTAGATTTACTTGATGATCCTTGATTGTTCCTCCAGCTCCAGATCTTCCTGGGTTCTCCTTGGCTGCACCATCAAAATTTAGTTTAAACCAACCCTGGGGGGGTGGCTCCCAAGAAATCCCATTTTTGGGATTGGGCAAAGGAACGGAAGGTTTTTCCTCAATACCTAAGGCCCGAGCTAATTGTTTTTCTTGGGGAGGAATTGAGTGGTTCTCATCCACTAAGGTGCCAAGGTTTTCTTTCGCAAAGACAATAATCCTATTGAGGATGGTTTTTGGGTTGTGAATGATATCCTTAAAGGCTCTATGGTTCCTTTCTAGCCAAATCTTCCAGAGAAAATGATGCCAAAATATTTTCCATAGGTACTTAAGTTTTAGGCTAACAAAGGGTTGAGGCCATTGATGGAACACTTTGGATATAAGATCAGGCTTAACCCACGAGATCCTAAAGGCTTGGAAAAGTTCATCCAGGATGGACTCCACTATCGAAAACTCCAAAAACAAGTGTTGGGTTGTCTCCCATCCTGACCTGCACATGTAGCAATGGTTAGCAATAACCATACCTTTGGATAACATATTTTCCATAGTGAGGATTTTTCCTTGAATCACCAGACATGAAAAAAAGGATATTTTAGGAATTAAGCCTTTGATCCAAACCAAACTCGGTTGAAATTGTTGACCTTCCACATTGAGAAGCAAATTATAGGTAGACTTAACTGTGAAGACACCACTTTCAGTCTCAGCCCAAACAATGTGATCTTCATCCTCTCCAAAGGGAATAATTTGTTGAGTTAAAATGTTATAAAGCTCTTCAGAATCCGCTTCAAAACCCTGTACTCTGATGTGTTTCCACCTGTTGATATTTATATCCTACCACATATAATTTGCAACCTTCTTCCCAATATGTTGCTCCATATGCTCTTGAAACCTAGCCAAATGAGGATTCTGGGATAACTCCTCAGCTCTCACCCATCGATCCTTCCAAAAGTCTATTATTTGCCCATTTCCTAGAATCCATCTAAGACCTTTCTTGACAAGATCCCTACTCGTGAGGATTGCCTTCCAAAAAGTAGACCCCCTGCTTGCTAAGTTGTCATTAAAGAAGTTCACACCTTGGAGGTATTTCCTCCTAACTATGGCGGTCCATTCATTATCGACCTTAGTCAATAACCGCCATGCTTGTTTTGCTAACAGAGCTGTATTGAGATAAGCAACTCTCCTCAATCCTAACCCCCCACCAGATTTAGGTTTGCAAACCTTGTTCCAACCTACTAAATGGATCCTTTTCTTATCCTCAGTCCCTGACCAGAGAATTTTTTTTGAAGCTACTCAATTTTGTGATACACCTTGCTCGGGAGATCCGAACACCGATAGGAAGTAAACGGGTATACTTTGAAGTGAAGCCATAGTTAAAACTACTTTGCCTGCTTGAGATAACAGATGTCCTTTCCAACCTGCTAGATTTTTTGGATCCTCTCTAGAACTATGTTCCACATTGATCCTTTAGGTTTCCTCGTAAATAGGGGAAGACCTAAATAGGAGGTGGGAAGGGATGCAATCTGACATTCCATGATCCTTGCTATGTTGTTTTACCTAGGAATGGGGGTATTGATGAAATAAAGTTTGCTCTTATAAAAATTCACTTTCTGTCTATCCGCTTCTTCATACATTATGAGAATATTTTTAATCCTTCTTGCCTCAACCATATAAGCCAAATTCAGTAGCAATGTATCATCAACAAATTGCTGATGTGTCACCAGGGTAGTTAGCGACGTGGCCTTGATACCTGATAAGAGTCCAGCTACCGCTGCTGCCTTAATGGTTCTTCCCAAGGCCTCAGCTATGATGATGAACAACATAGGGCTTATGGGATCTCCTTGTATTAGACCACATTTTATTTGAAAAAAACCTGCAGTAGACCCATTAACCAAAACTGAAAAACAAGGCTTAGAAATACACTCTCTTATTAACTTGACCCATTTCATGTTGAAGCCAAATTTTAATAAAACTGCCTCTAGGAATTCCCAATTTATCCTATCATAAGCTTTGTTCATGTCTAACTTTAAAGCCATGAATGCTTTGTTGGTCTGAGCAGCTATATGAAGAACCTCATGAACAATAATAACTCCATCTAAGATTGATATTCCTTGTACAAAACTTCCTTGACTTGGATCAATGATAACCGATAGAACTTTCTTCAAATGGTTGGCTAAAACTTTGGACATAATTTTATAGGAAATATTACACAGGCTAACCAGCCTAAAGTCAGCCATAGTCTTGGGGTTGGGGCATTTAGGTATCAAAGCAATGAAAGTTGAATTGAAACCCCTTGGAATATGATTTGAACTTTGGAACTCCTTGATTGCAGCAATAACTTCTGCTCCAACAATATCCCAACAAACTTGGAAAAATCACGATGAAAACCCATCCGGCCCAGGAGCTTTGTCAGGATCCATGTTAAACAAAGCCTCCTTAATATCTTCGTCTGAAAAAGTTGCTGTAAAAGACTCATTAATTGTTTCATCAATGAGTTGTGGAATGAATTGAAGGAGAGAGTCCTTTGCTTGGGCATTACAGGCCCGTTATTCACCCAATAATGAACTAAAAAAATTAACAGCCTTGTCCCTGATCTCCTGAATGTTTTGAGTTGAGGATCCATCCACCTTAGTTAAATTTCTAATATTATTGTTGCTTCTATTGCTCAATGTGGTAACATGGAAAAACTTTGAATTACCCTTCCTTTAGCCATAATGCCCTTGATTTATGCCTCCAATACATCTCCTCACAAGCTAGAATATTATAAAACTCACAAAGGGTTTTCTTATCTTCAATCCTTGTCGCCTCATCATAGGTTCCATTTTGGATTTTGCTTTCTATTATTCTTAGTTTTTCCCCCACTGCTCTCTTATTCTCAAAAATATTTCCAAAGACTTCTTTATTCCATATTCTAAGGTTGTTTTTCACCATCTTAAGTTTTTTAGATAGTTTGAAGGAAGCACTTCCCTGGATAGGTCTCGCCACCATTCCTCTATTCGTTTCTTGAAGTCCAGATGTTTGAACCACATTGACAGAAATCTGAATGGCTTTTTAAAGGAGTTAGCCTGAAATGCCTCCCATAGAATAAGATTATGGTATGAAGCGCATTTAGGAAGGGCTTGTAACGTTGAATCACCAAACATTGTTGTAGCTTCCTTGGATAAAAAAAAACCTGTCCAACCTTTCTTGAATTAGCTGACTTCCTATCCTCTTGTTACTCCATATCAATTTAGCTCCTTTTAGTCTTACATCCATCAATTCATTTGTGTTAATGAATTCATTGAAGTCCTCCATGCTCCTTGAGGGTAACCCAGATCCTCCCTTATTATCAGATGGGTAAAGGGGGTATCGAAATCTCCCCCAATCACCCAAGGAATGTCTTTAAAAGCTTGGCTCAAATGCCCCAAAAACTCCCACAGTTTAGATCGCCCTTGGACAGAGGTGGGGGCATAAACATTTGACATAATCCAATTCTTATTAGTATCAAAATCATGAAATAATACGCTTAAGACTCTTTCATTTTCTTGAATAATTATTCCTTCTATTTTAATAGGATCCCATAAGATCATGAGGCCCCCAGATGCTCCTCTCACCTGTTGAAAGGCCACTTCCCCTTGCTTCCAAATATTTCTAGCTATAAGTTCTGATTGTGCCGCATCTATTTTGGTTTCTTGAAGAAAAATGATAGTAGGATTCCAATACTTCCTTATAGACTTCACCATCCTTTGTTTTTGTGGGCCGTTTAGGCCTCTCACATTTCATGAGAGAACCTTCATTTAGACTGTTTGATATTTTTTCCCCGCACCCTTCCCTGAGCCAAAGAGGGTTTGTCAATTTTGCTATTATCTTGGCCAGGAATAGCTTGCTGTAACAATGTTCTTTGCTTTCTGTTTGTAATTTCTTCATTGGTTCTCATTCTATAGTGCTTTGCTGTAGATATTATCCCTTTATTTCTTTCACTTCCATAATCTATCGGAGGCTTGGTGGTGCTTCTAGTCTATTTTGGACTGAAATGAGGGGGCATATATTGTGATAGTCTAGGGCTTGAACCTTCTTCCTCATTTTGGGGGTTTTCAATTCCCTCTTCATCCTCAACCTTGTTTTGGTTCACCTCTTCTATCTGGTTCCTAAACAGGGGGCTTTCCTTCAAGGAACATTTTACCGTTGGGATCGTCTGATAAGGGATAATTTGCTCCACTACCGAATTAGGAGCTACATTCCTGCCTCTTGTTTCCACAACTTCGACTCTTGACTCTATTTTTTCCATATTTAAACTGAAATGACCTGGCAATTTTTCTTCATTTTGAGCATAGCTTTTGGGGCTTTTTGTCATAACTATGGATGGTCCCGATTTGTATGGGAAAATTGACACTGATGGTATCATCCTTACTGTTTTCTTTTTCAACTTCTAGATTTTCTAGGATATCAAACATGTTCAAGCTGGGATATTTATTACATACCTTATGATTTTTGCCTCACTCATTATGTTGCTTTCGTTTATCCTATATTTTTGCCAGTTCTATGTTGGCTTGGTCAGCCTGGTTATTATTAACTTGTCTGTATCCTTCCAAGTTAAGACGCGGTCCTTGAAACTTTGGGATCCCTCTCCCATTATCTTTTCCCAGAAAACCTTCGCTTGTGGCTTCCTTGTATGTAGTTATTGTCAGACATTGGGCTTGAAGGTGGCCCTGGGTTTTGCACATGCTACAAAATGCTAGCTTGTTCTCATACTCCATAGGCTAAATCCTTAAAAACTCTCCATATGCTAGTTCCACCTGAGAAGGTAGATCAAAATCCAAGTTTGCATTTACACAGATCCTGGCATGCGTCAGTCTAGTCCTTGCCCGGGTTGAATGGTCTATTACCATGAGCTCTCCTATCATCTTTGCTATGCCAGTAATCATTAACAAAATGGGTTGGGAGGTTTGGTAAGCGGACCCAAATGGGTGCTATATTAATGTTCTGCTTCTCAGGGTTGAAATCCTCCCCCCACTTCCTCAGAAAGAGGCTACGCCTTCCTAGAAACCAGGGTCGTCATGTCAAGATGCGCTCTCAATCATCTTTGTTGTTGAGTCTTATCATAAAAAAACCTCTTGAAATGGCTACGATTTATAAGCTTCCTGAAGTTTTCTAGTTTTCCGCGGCCCATGAGCGAATAGTCTCAATGTCCGACCTTCCTCCCAAAAACTTGCCAACTAAGGATGATGCCTCCATATACAAGAATCTTTCCATAATCTCCACTGGTGTATTTAACCTATTATTGTTTGGTATTAGGGGCGGTAGTTCACTGACTGACTCCTTTTTCCCTTTCAACATTTCCAAAAAGGTTGGGCCCTTATTGCTAGCTCCCGAACCTAAGTGGGACCCTTTGTTTGAGGGTTTATCTGGAGGATCTGTACCTTTAGCCTTTTCAAACTGATCTGACAGGGAATCCTTTTCCTTTCTAGCTACAACATTCTGCCCTGCCTTTGGATCTTCTCCTTCCATTGTTTCAAAATTCTTGCCTGCCATTTTTGCTTCTCCTCCGCTTCCTCCACCGCTCCTCATATATGCATAAATAAACTAAATATTTCAAAATATTATAGCTAACCTTCTCTCCATATATATTTAGATTAGCCTTGCTTCCATATTCATGTACAAGATCAATTTGTTATTCTCTTCCTTAAAATACTAAAGCTATACTTTAGTAGGATGATGACTAGGTTTTTAAATCTTAGTCAAGGAGACCTAATTGTAACATAATATTGGAAACCATTGAGTAAAATTCTTAATTATGTCTTAAAATATTAAAAGGTTGAATGATTCAGGATAAGAAAGTTCATTATGAGACTCAAATTTGAGATCAACGCTAATATAGATGTCCATAGCCCTTTGACTATGAAACAAGTTTTTTGAAAAGGCTATAAACTTAGGATAAAAGATATAGGTTATAGTTGATTATCAAAAGGAATATAGGGTGAATAAATAGGGTCCATAAAAATCAAATTATTTCTTAAATAAAATTTTTGAATGAGAAAATAAAAATGCAAGCAAGGGAATATTTTATGAAAGGAATACTAAACATGAGAATCTAACCTAGTAGAATCCCTAAAATAAGGTGTAATTCAATGATAAGAATGATGGAAGGAATGATAAAAATAGGGCTAATAATGAATGCTACACTTATGGCAAATAACACTATGCCAACCAATGTCCTAATTGTAGTGTAATTTAAAATGCTATACCTCCATGACAACAAGACTAGCTACACTGTCTTTACATGTGGTGGTAAAAAATTACCAGGTAAAGCATCATAATGCTCCTATAGAGGCATAAAAAAATATTTTTGGATGCATTATTACTATTTTTATAAGTATTATATGAATCAATTATTTTGTAGATCCACATGTTTTAGACAAAAGTTCGAAAAACTGGTTACATGGATAAGACTTAGACTGTTCAAAATGGAAATAAAGCAGAGGGGCATATCAATGTTTGATTCAAGTCAAGTTAGAATTCCACAACTTATCCACTCAAGTTAACCACTATGGAACACCTCCAGGGTCTTATAATGTAATTATTAAAGTCAATTGGTTACTATGTCACAAATCCAAATCTGATTATTATAAAAATATTGTAAAGTTCCTCGATGACATGGGATACTACCCATCCATTCAAAGTGTACAAATACACATAAATGTGGAAAAGTATTTTTTTGTAGAATATATTGATTAGCTAGTGATTAAAATACCACCTTTGAGGATTGTCTCTTCCTAAATTAGTTTTAGGATGTTTTTTGTAGAGAGCTACTATAGCTCCTTCTATGATGTAAGTTTAAATTCTTGATTCATATGTTCTAGGAATAGAGTCCAATACCTTATTCAATGTCTATAATAGAGTCATTTGAGATCAAATTATGATTGTAAGTATTGTTATATAGGGGATTGGTTTAACCTGGGGTTTATCCTTGGTGAGCACTAATAATCTTCATAAAGACGAAAATTTTTACACATAGGCTTTGCATAAATTATTAAATGTTAAATAAGGCAACTATCAAGTACCAATACCCTCTTTAAATGATATATGATTTATTTGATAAGATGTGAGAGGTAATATTCTTTTCAAAAAGTAACCTTCATTTTGACTACTATCATTTGAAGATCAAAGAAGAGGACATTACAAATACAATATTCAAAACTTAGTATGGGCACTACAAGTTCACCATGGTCCCTTTTGGGTTCACAAATGCACTAGCAAAATTCATAAATCTCATGAATAATTCTTCAAATATTATATAGATTAGTTCATGCTAGTTTTGTCTTTATTAAAATTTGATTTATTTCCATAATATATTGGAATACCATGAGCATTTTATAATGGTTATGTAGAGATTAAGTGATCATCAACTATATAGGAAGTTATCTAAAATATCATTATTTCAGAAAAGATGCACTACTTGGGATGTATCATCTAAGCTAACAATATTGTAGTAGATCCAACCAAGATAAAATCCATTACTAAATAACCAACAACTATTTTTTTTATGAAATACACAACTTCATAGAGCTTGTAGGATATTATAGGATTTTTTTGGAAGGGTTATTCAAGGTAGAAAACCTTATAACCTCTATCTAAATAAAAGGAAGCAATTTTGAATAGATGAAAATTTGCAAAAGGACTTTTCAAATTTTAAAGCCAAAGTTAGGAAGAACATTAATTCGCAAAGTGCCGTACTCGATGATAAGTTTTTAGTTACAATTGATGAATTTGGTGAAAGGTTAGGAAGGGTTTTGATACAATATGGTCAAGTGGTGGTCTATGAAACCTTCAAATATAATCCTTATAAACACAATTATGTGCCATATAATTTGGAGTTGGTAGTGATTTTTCATACAGTATAGATGTGGAGACACTATTTTATGGTTAAGCCATTTGAGCTTAAGATTGACTACCAAGGGCTTAGTTATATATTCATTTAATCCAACTTACATATCCAACATGGGCGATTATTATAATTTATTTGTGAGTATGAATTTGACTTAACTAGATAAAAGGGAAGGAAAACTAAGTGGCTAATATTGCTAGTCATAGAAGACATATTTTTGCTATCAATAATATTAGATCAATATTTAGAAAGAAAGTTTTCAATAAGTTGAACAGGGATGGATAATTTTAGTGGGTTAACATATTTTAGAAATCGATGCTTAGGATCATTAATTTGAAGAGTGTTAAGAAGAGACAAATGACATCTTAAGATATAAGAGCTACATCAATGTGTTTGATCTAAGTATTTTGTGAGTTGTAATTTTAGAGGAAGCACACTATGCTCTATATTGAGGCCATTTACGTTTGACCAAGTTGGTGGTATAACTAAGACAATTTTATTTCTAGCTAAAATTTAGAAAATATGTAGATAAATTTATGGAAAAAATCCTTGGAAAGGGTAAGATACAAATAAAATTATCAAATGGAAACCAATGTGAAATATTTGGAAAGGGTAAGATACAAATAAAATTATCAAATGGAAACGAATGGTTGCTGAAAGAGGTAAGGCATATTTCTAATTTGAGAATAAATCTAATTTCCATAGGGTATTTGGATAACAAAGGATGTACAGTTACATTCTCAACAAATTCATGGAAGGTTGCTAAAGGATCACTGTTATTAGAAAAAGAACAGAAGCAAGGTACGTTGTATGTAAGTATTGGTAATACTGATATTTCTATTGCTTTAGCTTCTACAAGAGCAGATATAGTTTTGTGGCATCATAGGCTTGGACACATGGGTGAGAAGGGGATGCAGATTATCCACTCAAAAAATTTGTTGCCAAGTTTGAAGCAGGTTGATTTGGACTTTTGTGAGCATTCTGTTTATGGAAAATAGAAAAGAGTCAGATTTCTCAGAGTTGGAAAAGAAAATAGGAGTGAAAAGCTAGAGCTTGTGCATAAAAAATTATGGGGACCAACTCAGGCATCATCTCTTGGTGGCTCTTATTATTATATTACATTTATTGATGATGCAACTAGAAAAACTTGGGTTTATTGTATTTGAAAGAAATCAAATGTATTTCATACTTTTAAAAAATGGAAAGCTTTGGTTGAGTATGAGACAGGAAATAAGTTGAAGTATCTCAGATCAGATAATGGAGGTGAGTACTACAACAAAAGAGTTTGATAGTTACTGTTCATACCATGGGATTTACAGGGTGAATATGGTTCTAGGAACTCCACAAGAATATGGTGTGTTAAAAAGGATGAACATGACTATCATGGAATATGCTAGGTGTATGAGATTACATGGAGGATTGCCCTTACAGTTTTGGGTAGATTCTGTGGATATTGCTATTTATTTAATAAACAAAGGGCCTTCAAGTTCCCTGGATGGTGGGATTCCAAAAGAGGCATGGACAGGTAAGCCTATTAACTGCTCATTTTTGAAGACTTTCGGTTGTGAAGCATTCGTGCATATTGATAAAGAAAATAAAAATAAACTTGAGGTAAAATCCAATAAGTGCACTTTCATTGGATATGGAGTTAATGATTTTGGTTATCGTTTTTGGGATTATGAAAATAAAAAAATCATTAGGAGTAGAGATGTGGTATTCAATGAGAAAGTCATGTATAAATACCAATTGCAGCAAAAGAAATAGGAAAAGGTAAACATAAAATATACAGTACTTAATGAAATATAAACTCCAAAGGTGCTAGAAAATCAACAATAGTAGCAACAAAAACCTCAAACTCCTACAAGTTTTTTTAGGAAATCTACTAGGATAAGTAGACCCCCTGATCGTTACTCTCCTTCATTATATTATGTATTATTGTCTGACTCTGGTGAACTAGAAACATATAAATAAGTGATGCAGGTAGAAACCAGGAAGAAGTGGAAGCAAGACATGAAAGAGATGGACTCCTTGGTACACAATTAGATTTAGGATTTGGTTCAGTTGCTTGTAGGAAAAAGAGCATTGCAAAATAAATGGGTTTATAGGGTGAAAGAAAATGGAGGCAAAAAGAGGTATAAGGCTAGACTGGTTGTAAAGGAGTTTGCATAGAAGAAAGTTTTTCTCCATGGGGATTTTGAGGAAGAGATTTATATGTAGCAACCACAAGAGTATGAAGTCAAAGGGAAGGAGGAATTAGTATGCAGGTTGAAAAAGAGCTTGTATGGTATGAAGCAAGCTCCAAGGTAGTGGTATATGAAATTTGACAGGTTTATGTTAGAACAAGGTTATAGTAGATGTTATTTTGATCACTGTGTTTATTTTAAGAGACTGGATAATGGTAACTATATTGTCCTACTATTGTATGTAGATGACATGCTTGTTGTAGGTCTAACATATAGGATATAATTGTGCTCAAAATAAAATTGGTAGATTCATTTGCAATGAAGGATTTGGGTGCTGCAAAGAAAATCTTTGATATGAGAATAAAAAGAGATAGGAAAAATCATAAATTAACATTATCTTAGGGTGAGTACATTGAGAAGGTGTTGGAAATATTTAATATGTAGGATGCAAAACCTGTTAGTACACATTTGGCCAATCATTTCAAACTAACCAAAGAGATGTGTCCCAAGATACAGGAGGAGATTGACTATATGTCCAAGGTTCCTTATTCATCAACAATTGGCAGTTTGATGTATGAGATGGTGTGCACAAGGCCAGATATTTAATATGTAGTGGGAGTTGTGAGTAGGTTTATGAAAAATCTAGGAAAATAACATTGGAAGGTAGTGAAGTGGATTCTCAAGTATTTGAGAGGTACTATCACTTAGGTATTATGCTTTGGAGGTTCTAACACTACTTTACAAGGATATATTGATTCAGATATGGTAGGTGATATAGACAACATGAGGAGTACCATAGGGTATGTTTTTACTATAGGTGGAACTGCAGTAAGTTGGATTTTAAAATTATAGAAGGTTGTTGCATTTTCAACAACGAAAGCAGAGTATGTTGCTCTTACAAAGGCTAGTAAGAAGATAATTTGGTTACAAAGGTTTATGGAGGATTTGGTAAAGAAAAAGAATAACATATTATATAGTGACAGTGCCATTCATCTTCCAAAGAATTCAACCTTCCATTCCAAGACTACACATATACAAACCAAGTACCATTTCATACGCTTAGTGTTGGAAGATGGGCTGTTAAAACTAGAGAAGATACTCACTAGCTAGAATCTTGCAAATATGTTCACAAAGGTAGTAACCAGGAAGAAACTAAGTTCTTGCTCGGTTTTAGTTGGTCTTCAAACATGATAGGAAAATGTGAGAAAATTTCTAGGTCTAAAGTTGAAGTATAGTCCAACAGGTCCAGTAGCGGTGGAGTTACTGTGATCAGTCTCCAAGTGGGAGATTGTTGGTTGTGGAGCCTAATTATAATTTGGAGGTCTTGTTTTAGCCATGTTTGGAGCCACTTTATGAAAGGATATGGATGCTATGTAATTGTGTGTCAAATTGCATGTCAATACAAGTTTTTTTGTGAATTACTATTTTTGGAATTTTTTGATGAAACATAATTTTCCAAAAATAGTAATTATAAAAAACGAAAACTTTTTGACAAAAAATAATTTGCTAAAAATAGCAATTACTAAAAAAAGAAATTTTTTTGATAAAAAATAATTTTTTGAAAATAGTAATTACTAGAAATGTCATTTTGACAGAAAAGATAATTTACCGAAAATAGTAAATATTTTATTTTATTTTGAGGTCTTAATGATTTTCTCTAAAATTGTAACCCTCATTTTTTAAAAGGATGTTGTACAACATTGGATATGTGAGAAGGAAGAGAGACTATAATTGTGAGATCGAAGAGGAAGTATAGCAGATTTGTTGTAGATTGTATCCCTTTGATATTTATTGGATAGAATAATAAGGTCTGGTTATTTTCTCCATGGATGTAGCCCACATTGGTTGAACCATGTAAATTTGTGTCTCGTGTATTGCTTTATTCTTCTATGTTTTATTTCCACATTTATTTATTTCTCACATTTTATTTTTTAACCCTAACAGTCTCGACCTGAGATGATCTCAAGGGCGTGACCGTCTCGACCTAATATGGTCACACAAAAACAAAATTAAAAAGATAAAAATAATAATAGGTAACCAAAACTACCCGTTAACTCCGTGCATGATTTTACGTCAAATACCAAATGCCGTACATGAACTAATTTGATCAAATCACATGTAATTAGTAAATTAGTGGTATGCATATGATTTTTAATGTAGATTTCGCCTCTGCTTTTTCATGCATAGTGCCCTTGCCACATTTAGCATCTGGCCAAGAGGTCTATAAGAGGGCACTCCCCTCTTAGTTTAAAGGATCTAAATTTAAGTTTTTATGCAAAAAAGCGCTATCAAAATTAATCTACTAGGTTTTCTCACTACCAAGACTATGTTGCTAGACTACGATACAGGATTGGAAGTCGCACTCTCGTACCTCGCACAATCAATACCCTTGTTTTACTGATTTCTCAAGCTCACTAAATCACCTTTACATTGTGAGAATCCATCAAAAATACCAACCCACACCATCTCAAATGCTTCTTAAAATTGGTCACACAGAAACACAGGCCTACGATAGTGACCGTCTCACCTCAAGACGATCTGTAGCTAAAATCATCTCTACCCAAGACGATCTCAGATAGACCACTAGTTTTTCTATTTTTTGTTTAGTTTAGCTTAGATTTATGTTTTTTTGATTTCTACACTAACCTAGATTTCAATTTATACATGCACATATCTGTCTTTTATTTTGTTTATAATTTTCATATTCAACATGGGTCCAACCTTGGTGGGCCCCTTATATGCTATTGATTTGTTTGCTATTTTTTGGTGTGTAGGTAATAGGACTTGAGGATGATAAAAGGCTTAAAATTCAATGCAACAATCCCAGAAAACCTGCTCCCCTATGAACTGTGCTAGAAAGGAGATACTAATATTGCACTAGGATACTTCTTTTGTGGAAGAGGAAAAACCTATTTCCCACATTTTGTAATATTTGTATCATTTTTAAAAGATCCCCTCGAGGGATACTATTGTAACTCTTTGAAGAAGGACACCATTAATACAAGGATTCTTTTATTGTGATTTCAAATACGTCTATGTTTACTATTATTTTTATAGTGTAAATTTCTTGCTTTTAGATGAAGATCACAATGGGACCTCATCCCTATTTTGCTAACATAGGTTAATTCTAACTATCGACTATTTCTATGATTTGTAGGTACTTAGTCTTAATCATCTCAACTTGAGACAATCCCTGTCTAGAAACCATATCAACCTGATACGGTCCCTGACCTGATTTAGAACAACTAATAACTTGCCAATATACAATAAACATAGGCTTTCAAGGTTATCTTTTCTATCTTTTTATTTCCTATTCCTGAAAATAAAGATAAAAAAATAATTATTTTATCATACTTGCAAAATATTTCAGCTTTAAGTCAATCATACGTGACCATCTTAGGTCAATATGGTCTTTATTTGTGATCGTTTTAGGTTAAGAAAATCCCCTATCTATGATCATATCAGAGAGAGATGGTCTCTATATGCTATTTTTTGGTTTACATGCAATCATCATTTAGGGAAAACTACATGTATCGCCCAAATTTTTCGCACCCTTACCTTCAGGCTAAAGGATCCGTACCCGGAAGGGGGGTGAGAAAAGGATGGAACAATACCTCGGACGGAGAGGCCCTTTGAAGGTCGCGCCTCTCGGGGGAGGGGTATAAAGGTGAATTTTTGACGGATGGTGGGGTTCACCAGGAAAATTTGAGTGGCAGTTTCCACGCCTAGGTTTGAAAGGGGGTTTGATTTGTTCATTTTATGTTTAGTCATTCAGATTCCTAGGTTGGCCAAAATGAAGCTAAGCTATTCTATATGAAGATTCTGATTTATATGAATATATAAGACATAAATGAATCCTAATGTGATTGAATACAGAGAATATATAAAATGGAGAAGAGTACACCTAATTTCTGATGTCTGATGAAGATTTTGAAGCTTGTAGGAGTCTAGATCGTCCCGAATATGACAGGATCATCTGTAATTGTACAAAATCATCCCAAATCTTAGGAGATCGTCCGAGATCACCCAAGATCGTCAATGACCTAAAAAATTCGTCAGGCGAATTTGTCAGAAACCTGCAATCAAGAAAACAGACACCAAAAACCAAAAATACAATTGCAAGAACGATGCAAAAGATAGAAATAAGAGTATAGATGTTTGAATGATAAATCTAGATATCAAATTAAATGAGATGCACTGTTTTGGAAACTTATTTTGAATTTCATCATGCAATTACGCTAAATGAGGTGAACTCCAAGATGCAAAACAAAAGTAAATTAATCTAATGCACCAATAAATAAGGAAAATGAGATAGGGAATGCAAACTTAGGGCTCTGATTGCCCCCAAGCTGAATTGCAGATCGGATCGTCTATAATCATACAAGATCATCGACGATCTTGATAGGATTGTATAGAATTGTAGTTGAATCACCTACGACGATCCGAGCTACCTCCGACTGAAACACAATGAAATCCTGCAACAAAACTTGAAAACACAAGTGTGAAATAATCAGTCAGGTAGCCAGGTAGGGAGTCAAGGAGGGAGTTAGGGGGATAAACTAGAAAAATCCTAGTTTATATAGGATTAGGGGGAGGTTAGGAGGTTTGGGATCATCCCAATATGGGAGATCATCAACGTGGGAATCTCCAACCGTGCAGAAACGCTTCTGCCCAAGTTGGAGAGGTCATTGGAACTGTAGCTAATTGCAAAAATTTGGTGTTGGGACGAAATCGTCTAGACATTCTATTCCAGATGAATTCGTTCGATTTGGGACGATATCGTCAGATCGACTACGATATCGTTAGATCAACAAATATCATCCAACGGTCACAACAACCTCTAAAAATGGCACAAAAAATGAGGTAAGCGGTTAACGGGCGGTTTCGGGGTTAAAATTCAAATTTCTACTTTTTACTGATGGTTTAACTGCACCAATTTTAGGGTGCTATATTTTGCCCCATCTTTAGCACATTTTCCAAAAAAATGCATTAAAGAAGAGTTCTTGACGCTTTACAAGCAAGAAAAAATTTATTCCATTTTTTAGACGACGATTCTAGGTCGAATCGTATGACTGTTTGCTATGGTGTCCCCTTCGCATTTTTATCCAAATCGAACGTTTGAGGTAAAAGTGCGGAAAAGAAAAAATAAATAATAAAAAAAATGTCATTTTTGAATAAAAATAAGCAAAATAGGGTAAAACCCTAATTCATTTTTACTGTTCACTTTCGTTGTTTCAGAGCTCTGCAGGCGAAATGGTGGAGACAACACATAGATCGACAGAGATCCGACGCGGGTTGCGGGTAAGGATCTAAACCTAGTTTTACTATGTTTTTGACCTGATTTACTTAAGTTTTGACTTGAATTTTAATTTTTTTGGGCGTCACGGCCGTTTTTAGGCCGGCGACGAAATGTCTCTATATTGCCGATTTTGTCTAGGGATGAAATCGAAGAAATAGGGGCGATCTCGTCCAATAAGGGGCGATCCTCAAATTGAATAATGGAGACGATTTCGGACCTTATTGGGCGATCCCATCTAATAAGGGGCGATCCTATTAAGGATGATTTTATCTAAATTTGGTACGATATCGTCCAATAATGGGCGATATCAACTTTGATTTTAATTGATTTTTTTTATTTTTTAATGATTATGTACTAATGATTTTTGTTGTTTTATTGCTTATTTTGCAGAGGGGATTGCTAAAGAGTCGAGAGTTGAAATATGGAGGTCTAAGAGATGATTTGGCCACACTCGATCAGGTCGAGCGAGGTATATTGGCAGAGGTAGGACTACAACATCTGGTAGAGATGCCACAAATTATTATAGACATGGGGCTACTGACAGCCCTAGCAGAGAGATGGTATCTAGAGTCGTCCTGCTTCTGGATATCGATAAGGGAGATGACTCCCACTCTAGAGGATGTATGGAGGATCTTGAGGATCCCCATACACGGTCGATTCATGATGCCTTCGGCCAATCAGGGCCATGCTATGATGATATTGTGTGAGGACCCGAGCTTCGTCTTGGAGAAGGGCAGAGTGAACATTGAGGCATTGAGGCGGATGCCTAGGGCATCTTGATTGACCCAAGTTTTGGCAGGGGTGGTGGGTGGCCTTCTTCTATGCCACCAGAGTGGATGCAGATTACCATGGCTACTTTTAGATGTGGTCTGTGACATGAGAGACCATGGATATAGGTTTGCTTGGGATAGCTTTATACTGTGCCACTTTTATAGGATCCTTTACGGGGTTGTATACAAAGGGGGGTTGATGTCTGGTGCTGACATCGCTTCTACAAGTTTGGTGTTGGGAGCACATTGTGGTGTGAATGCTGGTAGAGCTTCCACTAACAAGAGTTGACTGGGAGAGACCCCGAGTTTTCTACTGGTGGCTCCAAAGAGGGTCAAAGTGGTGGATAGATCTGTCGACATCCCGAAGGTTGTTGGATGACATCACCCCAGATCGGATCACCTAGAGATCATGGAGAGAGCATCCAGGGTGGGTAGAGGATGGATAGGAGTTGGCTCACATCAAGTGAGTCATATGGTTGAGGACAGAGCAGGGAGAGGTAGAGCTCCACCGCTATGACTAAGTTTTGAGGTAGTTTGGTCTACAACATGGGATCCCTACTCTTAGGGATTATGAGTACTCCCAGACTATGTAGGATAATACCACATTGAGCGGGGCTTCAGACATGCAGTGGTTCTAGAGTCAGGATGCTGATGATGCCCCCATTCAACCAATGGATGGGGATGATGTGGGGATAGCAGATGAATATGATGCCTGGTATGCAGGCATCCGCCATCCTAGGATGACAAGGGTATAGGGTTCGATGCATGTTGTAGTGCAATAGATGGAGAGGCAGTGCTAGGCTACCATCGAGGTAGCGAGGGGTCACAAAGGGAGGGATCAACGACGACCTCCTTAGGAGAGATGCCAGAGAGTACCACAGACTCCGAAGAGATAACAGCAATCAGAGAAGAGGGAGGCGAAGAGAGGAGAGGAGAGACAAACTCCCTCCTTAGAGAGGGATAGGCCACCATCACCCGATAGGGGTAAGGGTGTCAAGGTGGGGGAAAGCAACGATATGGCAGCTCTTCGGGCAGAGAATGCCCTCCTATGAGCTCAGGTGCAGACTCTGCAGGATGAGGCTACACGACTCAGGGCTCGAAGCAAAGGGGCAAGCATTCTGGAGTTGGCACGGTCAGTTGCTCAGATTGTGTTCTATCAGGGAGTGTACTACCAGCTGATTCCAAAGGGCCAGAGGATACAGTTGCCAGTTGACATTGTAGAGCCAATTAGGATAGGGTCATTGAGGACATCATCATGATCGACGTCGAGGACCTATGACACAGGATGATCTTTGATGGGACCACCTCCTCCACCTCAGGGCGGGAGAGAAGATGAGGCTGAGAGCTCGAGGTCTTATTGATACTAGATGCACATTGTACATAGACTATTTTTGAGATGATTGAGTATGCCAGGGTATAGATTGTGGCATACCAATCTATTTTGATATGTTGTATATTCTTCTTGATATATATGATGTTCTGTTTGTGATATAACTTGTGCATATGTTTTATGATGCTTTAATATTTTAATTGTTGATTGACTATTCATGTAATTATGTCGTTAAAAATAGTATAATTTTATGTCATGCTATAAAATTAAATGAAATAATCTGATGTAAACAAACTGGTTGTTGTGGTGTGTTTTGATGAAAATAAAGTGACTTCTAACAATAATTTCAAAGGACATTGTCATTGTTACATGACCATTTCATGGAGTCGTCACTCGCTAGGTCATCAAGCTAATCCCAGTATGAGAGAAATATTGCTAAAAGTAAAAGGGTGCTTAAGAGACTTTCTTAAGAATTTGTGTTGTGATGATGAAAAATAGTGATGATTTGTTTTCAGATTTCCATGAAAATATTATGCATGAAATATTAAAAATATGATTTTTGCTAGGCATAAAATTCCTAAGTATGATAGAAATTTGAACAATTCCCTAGGAATTATACCATCATCGCAAAAAAATGAATGCTCTAACATAATGAAATGAAATAGGAAAGTTTTCATTCTTTTTAAAGCACAATTGTGTAACATAATGATTTAAGCCATATGCTTTTATGGATTAAATAAATGAGAAATAAAATTAGAATGATGATTTGTGCTAGGCATAGAATTTTAGGTATAGACTTATACCATCATCGCGAAATCCAAAGAAGAAATTGATATAATAGTTTTATTGCATAGTTGATTTTTGATTTTGAGATAAACAAAAAATATAAAAATGAGGACATGCACTAGGCATAAAATTCCAATTTAGGTTTAGGAACTATACCATCGTTGCGAAAGTCAAAAAAATATAAATGTGACTTTATTGCTAGATTTTTGAACATGTTTTGCAAGAAAATTTTGGATTTTTGAAAAAAATGTATTTAATTGATTTTACGCTAAGCAAATATTCTCAGGTAAGAAAGTCAAATTATTCCAGAATATTTGAATAAATATTTTAAATTATCTCAAAGACAAAATTTAGATTTATAAGGAACCCCGTGTGCATACGTGAGTTCATTGCCGATCTTGATATATCATAATGATACAAAATCTCTCAAACACAAATGTGTGTGCGATTGTAATGTTCATTTACCGATTTTTGAGCAAGATAATTTGATACAAGTAATTTGAATTAACCAAATAAGTGTTCGTTGACCATGATTTATATGCATGTAACCGTACCATACTACTATGTAAGTCGGGTCATCAAGAGCTAGCTGATCCATAAGTGGACATAGGTCTGTACAAAAGAAGGTCTCTAATGTGACAAACATATCACCACGCTAGGAGTTACCCAATGTCAAGCAAGTTGGGCACAAATCACTTGTTATGGGGTTTACCTCACAGTTTTTGAATAATTGAGAATTCTAGGGATTCAAGCTTCACACTTCCTTCTTTCAAAAGGGGGGGAAGGGATTTATTGCTTTTTTCTTTTTCTTTTCTTTTCTTTTTCTATTTTTTTTTTTGTATTTTGTATTTTTATTGACACTGAGATAATGCTGAAATATTGCTAATATGGTACAAAATGATACTGCAATAATGCTTCTAAATAATTTCTCTTTTTCTCATGATTTTTCTTGATTTTATTTTTCTTTTTCTTCCTATACTAGGGATACTTGCTCGGATTGGCTGTAGAGCAAGGGATTTTTATTCTGGGTAGGGGTGAGCTTGTCCTTTTGTCAATTCTCAAAGATTCTAGACCATGTGCATGATAGGATAGCAGGGGAAAATTTTCTCTCAGGAGACCACTTCTACTGTGTAGCATCATTTTGAATTTGCAATGAAATAATTTTAATTTGAAAAGGTGTACTTGGTTCAGGTAAATAACAAGATCAGTTCTCTATGCTCAAAACTTTATTTAATTCAACTATGAACTTCGATATAAGAGAGATTAATAATCATACCAAATAAGATCAAGATATTTATTCATGTGAGTGTGAAAGTGAGGGATTCCAGATAAATGCTAATTTATCCAAAATAACTAAAAATATAACTACAATACTTCAATAATTGACAGGTGCAAAATAGAAGATGTTTTTGATGATTTTGATTTTTTATATTTTGATTTTTAATTTATGAATTGAAAGAATACATAATATTACTGTTTTTGAAAATTTTATATGAATTACTAATATGAGACAATATGTATAATATATACAGTGATGAAATTGCCAGATTTATGCATAATAGCGCTTAATATGCATAATGTTCATAGGTTATTTAAGATCTTTACCATATAAGGTAGCTAATCTGTATGCTCCCGATCCAAATTTAGCAGTGATAATATATGGCCCAAGCCGATTAGGCTTGAATTTGCCTTTAAGGTCTTTAGTTGCATTAGTATTTTTTTGATTTTCTTTTAAGACGAGGTCGTCGATCTCAAAGGATCGATTATGAACTTTCTTGAGATATGCTCGTTTGAGCTTGTTCTAGTAGGCACAAAGATGCTCCAAAGCATTAATGCGCTTCTCATCTAGGAGTTCCAGCTGACTAAATCTTCCAGCATGATATTCATCTCCTACTTCAGTATCTTGAAGTAGTAGATCCAAAGAAGGAACTTCTAGTTCAAAGGGAAAAATAGATTCAGCACCATAAATCAAAACAAAGGGTGAAGTGACCATGGGATTACGAATGCTAGTTCGCTAAGCCCAAAAATTAGGATATAATTGAATGTGCCAATCACGACCAGATTTATTTACCAGTATCTTGAGGATTTTAATTAATGTTTTATTAGATGCTTCTGCTTGGCCATTACCCTGAGGATAATAGGGAGTGGACCAACAATGTTGAATTTTATATTTTTGACATAGTTTCTTTACATATTTGTTTTTGAAATAAGTTCCATTATCCGAGATGAGATTTGTAGGAATTTCAAACCTACAAATAATTTGATTAAGAATAAACATGGAAACTTGCGTTCAAGTGCAAGAAGCTAAGGGCATAGCTTCGACCCACTTCGTAAAATAATCGGTGGCAGTTATGATGAATTTGTGTCCATTAGATGACATAGGATTGATTTTTTTGATAATGTCTAATCCCCATTTAGAAAAGGGCCAAGGAGATGAAATAGCCTATAGTTCTTGTGTAGGCGCATGGACAAGGTCAGCGTATTTTTGGCACTTGTCATAATGGCGCATGTAATCGTGTGCATCATTCTCCATGGTAGGCCAAAAATATCCTATCCTAAGGAGCTTCTTAGCAATGGCACTACCACTAAAGTGTCCCCCACAAGATCCATCATGGGCTTCACTCAAAGCTGATCTAGACTCTTCTAGATTCAAACATATTAATAGGATACCTTCAAAAGATCTCTTATATAACGTATTTCCAATTATTACGAAGCGACTTGCTCGTCTACGTAATAACCGATGCTGGTTTCTATTAAAACATTTAGGGAAGGTCCCATTTTGAATAAAATTGAGGATGTCAGTGTACCAAAGTTTAGGAATAGTTTCGTTGATTAGAAACACATCCAAAGGTTCCAAGCATGATTTAGTTGAAGCGGGTTCCTAGAGTCGACAAATAATGATGGTAGTATATTTGTCATCTAACTCCAAGGGTAAAAGAGATGCAGCTACAGCCATAGCGTCAGCCACACGATTACTAGTTCTAGGAATAGATTCCAAGGTAACTTGATCAAATAAAGATATTAATTGTAATAAATATGCTTTATATGGGCACAATTTATCATCTCTGGTCTGATAAACATCATTAATTTTATTTATAACAATTTGAGAATCACCGAAAACTAATATATTTTTAATTTTTAGTGCCAGGGCAGCTCGTAATCCAAGGATTAGAGCCTCATATTCAACAATGTTATTAGTATAGGTAAAAATTAATTTAAACAATAGAGGTATGAGATGTTTATGTGGAGATATCAAAATAATACCTGCACTAGCCCCACTCATGCATCGAGATTCGTCAAAGTATAGGGACCATTGCTCTGAATGATCCGCCTCTAGGTTAAGGCATTCATTAGGAAACTCAATGACGAGGGGATGGGTGGACTCTAAGGGTGCAACAACTAATTGATCTACTATGATTTGATCCTTAACATACTTTTATCCTATAAATGTGAGTTCAAACTTGCTTAGAGCAAGAACCCACTTTGCTGTGCGACCAAAAAAATAAGGTCGACTCATGAGATACCGCAAGGGATCGGATTTAGCAATAACATATTTTTTCTGACTGAGCATATAATGGCATAGTTTTTGTATAGAAAATACAACTACTAGACATAACTTCTCTAATACTGTGTAGAGGGTTTCATAACTAATTAATGTTCTGCTAATGTAATAATTAGCACGATCTATTTTCTCATCATCAAGTTGAGCTAACATAGCTCCTAAAGCAAAATCTAAAGCAAAAATATACAAGATAAATGGGCGATCAGGTTTAGGTGGTGAAAGTACAAGTGGGTTAAGAAGATATTGTTTGAGGAGTTCAAATGCTTCCTTACATTCGTTGTCCCAATGTAAAGAGACATCCTTCTTAAGAAGCTTAAGAAAGGGTCCAGTTTTATCCGCCAGCTTATCGATGAAGCAAAGGATAGCTTGAAGCTTACCTTGTAGACTCCATAATTTAGATATATTTGTAGGTGCGGGAATATCAGTGATAGTTGTAATCTTGAGAGGGTCAATTTCGATGCCACGTAAAGAAACTATAACCCCCAATAATTTACCTGACTTAACTCCGAATATACATTTGGGTGGATTCAATCGGATAAGATATTCCCTTAACCGATAAAATACTTTTCTCAAGTCATCTACATGGCCATCTTCTTTAGTAGAACGAGCTATAATATCATCTACATAATCATGTAGTATATCATGCATCATATCATGAAATATATAAGTCATGGCTCGTTGATAGGTTGCACCTGCATTATTCAAACCGAATGGCATCACTTTCCAACAGAAAGTCCCCCAAGGGGTAATAAAGGCTATTTTAGCCTGATATTTAGGAGCTATCCTGATCTGGTTATAACCAAAAAATCCATCCATTAAGGATATCATTCCACTCCCAATAGTAAAATCAATGATCTAATCCATATTGGAAAGGGGAAAATCATATTTAGGGCATGCAACATTAATATCTCTAAAGTCTGTACAAACCCTAACCTTAGTAGCTTATTTCTTAGTTACTGTAACTACATTCAAGATCCATTCAACATAATCAATGGCTTGTATAAAAATAACATTCAGGAGTTTTTCTAACTCCCCTTTGACTAGTAAGGCCACTTTAGGATGCATTTTTCTAAGCTTCGCTTAACAGGTTTAGCATCCGGATGCACTACTAGGTGATGCATAACTACAGAAGGGTATAAACCTGGCATATCTTCATATGTCCAAGCAAAAACATCTTCATATTCTTTAAGAAATGCAATGTATTTATCCTATTTTTCTTGACTCAATTCTGATCCAATGTTGATTATGTGAAGGTTATCGTCGGTTCCAATGTTAATTTTTATGACATTTTCTACTTCCATGTGTAGATCTCTCTCAAAATTATGTGGGGCAGGTGAAATGCCCAATTCTTGTAATTATTCCAAGGTTATCTTGGATAATTCATCTTGAGGAGTTGTGGCCTCAAGCTGGGCTATACTAGGTATAGAGCCATCAAAATAAAATCCATTATGTAATAATTCCTCAACGGAGACATCGTGAAAGATATCTCCCTCCAACTCATCATTGGATTCAGCGATCATCTCAGGATAAGCTATAGATAGCATATTACATGTGAATGTCTTATTCATTAAATGCAAAGCATCACGTTCATCTAAATAATATTGGTAACATATAATATGGTCATCATCCTCAAATGGGAATGGCTGACCCTTACTAGAAAATAGGCCCACACCACATTGGGTGGGCCATGCTTCTACCTCAAAAGGTTCTTTCATACCATTCTGGAAAGGTCCCAAACATTTCCCTTTATATCCCAATTTAAGCATTATAGGTTTGGCTTTAATATATTCATTAGTAAAATAACATCGAGCATATCCATCATAATGAGTTCGAATGTTTCTGGGTATTCTACCCCAGTCATATCCCTTATAAATAAAGGCACAGCTCCAAAATTGGTAAATACTTCCCATAGGTCATGGGTGGCCCAAGGTATGAGGAGATGGTGGCAAATTATTTAAAATAAGAGAATCTTGCATAGAAGCATTCGTTTCTTCTGATATAAGAATTTTAGATAGATCGGGTAAGAGCTCGTCAGTAAGAGCATAAGAGGTAGAAGGAACATTCCCTACGTCTTTTGATGTAAAAAATATGAATTTGGTGGATGTAGACGATGTAGAGGTTTCAATAGATGGGTCTATTAAAGGTATGGAAGTTATAGGAGTAGAACAAGAGACATTGATTATGGGATTAGGATCTTTCTTAGGTCCTAATGCGGTTTGTTTAGAAGATGGTTGAGCTATATGTGGAGGTGCAATTGATGGAGGAGAAGTAGACGTTGTGGGTGTGAGTTTCACACGTTTAGATGGATAATGAGAATTAGGATGTGTGGATGACAGAGCAGGGCAAAATTGAACTCCAATAGGTTCTGCCAAAGCACACATATCAAAGGGTCTTGGATCACCATGAATGATAACCAACTGATTCTTAAATTCGAACTTAACACATTGATGTAAAGTTGAGGGAACAACTTGCATCGCATTGATCCACAGACGACCCAAGAGTATATTGTACGATGCAGGGCAATGTACAATAAACACAGTCGTATCCAAGGTTATTGGACCAACCTACAATGGAATGGTAATAACTCCACATGTTTCTTGTGTTTCGTCATTGAAAGCTTTTATGATCATATCAGTTCTTTTCATTTCATCACTTCTAAACCCAAATCTTTGGTAGAAGTCAAAAGTGCAAATATTTAAAGATGAACCATTATCAATCAAAACTCGTTTGACTGCTACATCTCCAATTAAGGTAGTAATATACAAGGGGTTATCTTTATGTAAACTATGTTGTGGTATGTCTCTATCCCGAAAGTCAATACAATCAACTTCACAAGTTATTATAGTATCGACCATGGCTTCAGGTTGAATGTATTGTGGTACCATGATCTGACTTAATGTGAGCATTAATTCATCTCTATGTGTAGGAGAAGATCTTAAAAGGTCCAAGAGAGAAATTCTAGTTGTAATATTTGACAATTGTTCATTAATATTATAAGGAGGTTTAGGTTGAAAATTAGGTGAATGATTCCCTTTATTAGGAACCTTCAAAACAAATGGAGCTGATCCACCATTATGAATTTGATCTTGTTGAGAATTTTGAGCCTGTTGTCTAGTAACAGCTCCGATGGTACCCATAATATTATTATATGAATGATGCATGGGTCTTGGTCTAGCATTTATAGCTAGCTCATTAGAAAGTAGTCAGTGAGACGATGGTCTAGTAGTGACTCTTCTTGGAAATGGCTCTTCTGGAACCATATAACCTATGATAGGGTGAGTAGGATCCGATTCATCTTTAGAACTATTCGATTGATTTGATGTGATTTCCATATCACTCTTAGTCTCATATTCTGTATCACTAAGATCAGGTATCTGAATATTATATAGAGGCCTGGTTGTAACCACGAATAAAGTTGTGTCAAATATTTCCAGATCATGAATAGGTAAATGCCCACTAATAGTTCCTACATATCGGGTAGGAGGAGGGACATTATGATGTTCAACTTGATTAGCCACCTCCTTACCATGTTTTGGTAAGGGATGTTGAAATATGTCCAATGACTGATTGGAATTCTGATTATGGTTTTGTAGGGTGTTCTTTTGAACATTATTAGGAGGATTTTGCTTAGGTTGAAAGGCTTGAACCTCCATCTCATTGTTATCAATCAAGTCATGTATTTAATGTTTTAATATTTTACAAGAGTTGGTAGTGTGTCCAGGTCCTCTATGGAAGTCACAGTGTAAATCTGCTCTGTATCCGGGTATAGTTGGATCAGGTTCTCGAATATTTGGTAATTGAATCAAACCTCGTTCTAATAATTATGATATAATAGTTGATAAAGGTTGATTTAACCTAGTAAATTCTCGAGGAGGTCTATCAGGAGGTTTTAGTACAAACTTCTCCATTGCCTTTGCAACATTAACATTAGCAGTATTTCTGCTATCGGTGACTCCATCACCCACAACTTGTTTATTCTTATATTGATTTTTGGATGTTTTCTCATCGTCTCTCTTTTTAAGCTAGCCTCTCCTAATGAGAGCATCTTCCACTCTTTGGGCTGAGTCTATAGCCTTATCGAAGGTGGTCAAGATAGCAGTTGATAATTTATAAGATAGTTGCTCTTGCAAATTATTAATAAAGATGTCCAACATCTCCCTATAAGGTAACACAAAGTGCAATTTTCCTATCAACTGTCTCCAACTAGCTAGGAAATTAGCAAAGCATTCCTCTTTGCCTTGTTTTAAGTTATACAAATCTTTAATGGTCACATCTCTTTCGATGTAGGCACTAAATTGATGAACAAAATACTCGACAGTTTCTTTGAAATTCCTCAAAGAATTAGTGGGTAATTGATAATACCACTCTAATGCCATTCCTCCCAAGCTTTTCAAGAACATTTTTAGTAATAACAAGTCATCATGTGATATATCATGACATGCTATCCTAAACATACAAAGATGCTCTATGGGATCTTCGGTTCCTTTATATATGGGAAGAACAGGCACAGGAAAATGTTTAGGATACGACTGTGCTACAACTATAGGATCTAAAGGTTGACTACACATCTCTCGATAATTGTACGAGGGACGATAAGGATCTATCTAGTACATGCGGGAAAATAACTGTTTCACCATGACTTCCATATTGCTAGTTTGTCCACCATATTGGTTCGGTGGCACATATGTATGGGATCTATGAGCATATGATGGTGTGACACAAGGATTAGATGTTATATTGCTATTATGCAAAGTGTTGGTAGGAAGAGTATTATGAAGGGTATTTGTAATAGTATTATGTTGTACCTTAGATTGTTGGTAATTTGTGTTTGGTTTTCTTTTGGGTTTTTGTTGATTTGAGGTATGTTGATCAAGATCTTGGAAAAATATAGCAGTAAATGATGGTTTCTTTTATGCGGGAATGACTCTAGGCTTGTTAACAGGCACTTTAGGTCATTGGGTAACCTGCTATTGTTGCATGCTCTGGATCGCAACTACTATATCCAAATTGGATGGTCCAGCTTGATCATTCTCTTGTTCAATAAAGGACAAGGGATTAGTGTGTGTGTTTGAAATACTTCTTCTAGAGTTTCTTGAGTGTCACTAATTCGATCCTTGTCCATATGGGCTGCTCTATTAAAAACACCAATATTAGTATTAATGAACTTCCAGAATTGTTCCATGTTCTCAAAAGTAATAGCTCCTCCCGGAGACATTTTAGGGGATGAGGATCCTTCCTCTCTAATAGTTTCTTCTTGTTCATTTCCTTCAACAAGCTCTTCTTCTTGTTGGTCTAGGGTTTCTTCTTCCTGAACTTGGTCCTCAGGAGGGACATTTTGGTCAGTTAATGGTCTTCCTAACCAATCTTCATTTTCTTCGATTTGCTTTCCATTCCTAAGTCTAGGATTTTGTGCTAAACTTAGGTTTTAGCAAATATATATACTTATATATATGTACGCGATAGGGTTGATAGGTATACATTTTAACTATATACCTACTATAATATTTTAAAAGGAAATGTTTTGTTATTTTTGTTTTTTTTTTGTGTGATTTTATTATATTATTATTTTGTGAGAATAAAAATAACAAACAACATGCTAGTTGTAAGAAACAATAGTAGAAATAATCACTTAGCTTTCTATGAATAGTTTATGGATATCATTGATAGGGTCAAGTTCATCAGGAGTCATGAAATGCTCCTCTTCAAATTGGAAGTTGTTTTTCAAGAACTTGACAAAGTGTGCTATGGTAATATGATCTATTTCAGACTCTAACATGTAAAAATAAAGTTCATGGCAATAATATCGATACAACATAGCTCTAGGAACTCTATTCCATATCTTTCTATTCGTAAGAACGACTTCTTGATCCTCTACACGAGATAGAAATTTATGTACTACAACTGCGTTCACAAGGTATTCCTCAAAGGTGTATAATTCAGAAGACACAAGTTTTATTTTATCGGCTAACCACCTATGGCAAGCTCTCTGAAGTTCATGATAAACAGTCAGTTGATCAGGATCCAGGATTCTATCTAGGACAAACCTCTTAATTTGCCTAAGTTCTATAGATCTAAATTCAATAATACCCAATCTCCTATCAAATTCGTCCCACAAAGGTTGGGCTCTATATGTTTGAGGTACTCTAAGCACAGAAGTAATCTCTATGGCCGTTAATTGATTTTCAAAATTTATGGAGACAACTCGTCTCCTATTATAATCTACCATCTAAGTATGATATGCAAATTAAACAGTTTTCTAATGATTCTAGATGTTCTTAATAATGTGTTTTTTTTTATTGTTTTCAAAAGGTGTTTTTAGTTTCACGTTGGGTTCACCAAAATGTATCGCCCAAATTTTTTGCACCCTTACCTTCAGGATAAAGGATCCATACCCAAAAGGGGGTGAGAAAAGGATGGAACAATACCTCGGACGGAGAGGCCCTTTGAAGGTCGTGCCTCTCGGGGGAGGGGTATAAAGGTGAATTTTCGACGGATGGTGGGGTTCACCAGGAAAATTTGAGTGGTAATTTCCATGCCTAGGTTTGAAAGGGGGTTTGATTTGTTTGTTTTATGTTCAATCATTCAGATTCCTAGGTTTTCCAAAATGAAGCTAAGCTATTCTATATGAAGATTCTGATTTATATGAAGACAAAAGACAAATGAATCCTAATGTGATTGAATATAGAGAATATATAAAATGGAGAAGAGTACACCTGATTTTTGATGTCTGATGAAGATTCTGAAGCTTATAGGAGTCCAGATCATCCCGGATATGATAGGATCATCTGTAATTATATAGAATCATCCCAAATCATAGGAGATCGTCCGAGATCACCCAAGATCGTCAATGACCTAAAAAATTTGTCAGGCGAATTTGTCAGAAACCTGCAATCAAGAAAACAGACACCAAAAACCAAAAATACAATTGCAAGAACGATGCAAAAGATAGAAATAAGAGTATAGATGTTTGAATGATAAATCTAGATATCAAATTAAATGAGATGCAATGTTTTGGAAACTTATTTTGAATTTCATCATGCAATTACGCTAAATGAGGTGAAATCCAAGATGCAAAACAAAAGTAAATTAATCTAATGCAACAATAAATAAGGAAAATGAGATAGGGAATGCAAACTTAGGGCTCTGATTGCCCCCAAGCTAAATTACAGACTGGATCATCTGTAATCGTACAAGATCGTCGTCGATATTGACAGGATCGTCTAGAATTGTAGTTGAATCACCTGCGATGATCCGAGCTACCTTCGGATGAAACACAATGAAATCCTGCAACAAAACTTGAAAACACAAGTGAAATAATCAGGGAAATAATCAGTCAGGCAGCCAGGTAGGGAGTCAAGGAGGGAGTTAGGGGGATAAACTGGAAAAATCCCAGTTTATATAGGATTAGGGGAAGGTTAGGAGGTTTGGGATCATCCCAATCTGGGAGATCCTCAATGTGGGAATATCCAACCGCGCAGACACGCTTCTGCCCAAGTTGGAGAGGTCGTTGGAACAAAAGCTAATTGTGAAAATTCAATTTTGGGATGAAATCGTCTGGACGTTCTGTTCCAAACGAATTCATCCTATTTGAGACGATATCGTCAGATCAACTACGATATCGTCAGATCAACGATGATATCATCCAATGGTCACAAAAACCTCTAAAAATGGCACGAAAAATGAGGTAAGCGATTAATGGGCGATTTTGGGGTTAAAATTCAAATTTCTATTTTTTACTGATGGTTTAAATGCGCCAATTTTAGGGTGCTACACTACATCTTCAAATTACATTTTGTATTAGTGAAAGTCATTGATTTCTATTTGATTTTTACTTTTTGCAAAATAATAAGAACCCACACACACTCACAAGGCATATTAAACATAAATTAGTTGGATTTTATCACCAATGACCGATAGCAATCATGTGACATGGGATTTTATCGCCCACCATGGATTGGCCCCTACACAATATAGTAACCCCACAAGTGGATTTTTAGACTTCATCATTGAAATTCCCCTAATTTTGAATGCATCCTAAAGTAGGTTAGGTTTAGACACCCTTTTACCATAGGGTTTAATAATTTGTGAAACAAAACTATTGTTTGTATCTAAGCACGCACGAGTGTGAAGTGAAATCTTGATTGGGTAAGTAGTAGAATTTAGATAGTGTGGCCCATCCTTTGAGGGGGTATATTGCTTTCCTAAGGATACCTAATACCCATCAACCAACATAGGAATTCATTTTTACAATTTGTGTTACATTCCTTGATAAGGATCATGTGCAAGTCACCTTTCAATAGTGTTCTTTTTATTTGCCCTAGTCATTTTAGGGATAGGATTCTAAAAACACACCAAAACAAAAAAAATCAAAAATCAAGAAAAAAAGGAACACATTACTTTGTTTTCATAACTTAAAATGAATGGGTACACCATTTGCTTGGCTTATGGTAGTGATACACAGTCAAGGTAAATTAAGAGTGAAAACTATTGAACCAACACCAAAAATCATGGGGCACTTTCAAATTGATCCAAAATACCTTATCATACTTGAGTGGTAACCTAACCAAAACATGAACATCATTTAATCATCCCACTGACCTCGATATATTGAGCATCATTGCTCAAGATACACCTATAGGTCCTGATTATAATCATGACATAGATTATCCAAACCAGGTCACCCTACGTGCTATGTATAGGGACAACTACCTTCAAGCTGAAGCACTTAGGAAGTTCTTACCTCGCATGCACATCTTGACTCGGTCTACAATACCCTTATATTGGGATTAGGAGTATATTCCACAAGGTAGGGATGCTCAAGCTACCACAATTGAGCACCTATGTATGACCCATGAGTATGATCATGCAGACATAAACCACTAAATATCATAACAGGCCTATAATTTTAGCTCATGCATGGAGGGAGGGTGATTTTAATATTTCCTCTACATATTACCATTAACAATCTAGTCAGGTACATTGTGTTTTGGTACCCCTTAATTACATGAAACCTATATTGCACCACTAATATCAAGTTAATGCTACCTCTCACAACCCTAAAAATAAGTTGTTGATCTTTCTAGGGCTGAGGCACAAATCACACCTGATCGCATTACCAATGTACGTATGAATTACCCTCACACAACTAACCAAGTAAATCAATCTCACCAAGCACCTAGACCAAACCTTGATTACCAAATGCAATTGCAATGGATAATGCATCAAAGGTTTCCCATGCCTATGCATAAAAGGTGAGCTATCCAATACCAAATACCTCATCCAAACCAAAACCATCATCTTCCACCTTGACCCAATCAGAACCTTCCTCCTTATACGTGCTGAAATATACTTCGTAATCAACATCATAGACCACCACACATCCTTCATAAAGAACCCCATTCACCCAAATAATAATAATATTAGCAGGAAGATGAAATCTATAAAGAACCCAAAAAATATTACCAATAACAAGTTGATACCTATCCTGAATAAAATAATGGTGAAGTGCCTATTGATCACACTTATCACCCACCACCTCAACATCAAAAACCTCCACCTTCACCTAATAAAGAATAGAGGTAGGAAAATTACATTATTTTGCTGAAGGCCTACAAAGTGTCGACTGATTGAATAAATTCATTAAAAAATGAGCCTTGGGCATGGGTTACTAAAAACCTACATTAAGGCAGCTTAGTAATCAGCCCCTCCATCCATTGATTCCTTCACTACCATACCCACTGCACTTTGAGATACCTAAACTTAAAAAGTTCAAAGGTGATGAAGACACACAAGAGCATGTGGCTAGCTTCATGAATATTTGCTTTCATATTCAATATAATAACCCCTTAATGCTAAGAATATTTGTAATAACACTTGTTGGGGGTGCTTTGGAGTGGTACAATCATCTGCCATGCCATAGCATATACACCTTTGAGCAATTGGCAAATGTATTTTTGGAATGCTTCACCTTTAGCATTAGGAAAAAGGCTACCTTGACTGACTTATATAACCTGTGTCAATTTGAAGATGAGCTAGCCATGGAATATGGTAATAGGTGGAGAAAAATAATTACAAAACTACCCTTCACCCTACCTATCATGGAGCTAACTCACTTGTTCACTCACAATAGATATCACTCTTATTGCAACTTCAATAATATCAAACTTTTAAGGAAGCCCTAGCCCAAGCTAAGGTAATTGAGGACATCAAGGTCCAAGAAGGAGATATTAAGCTTCATTAGAAAGAATGGTTTGGAAAAAATTCTAAGGGTAATAAAATCCAAAAATAGGTAGCTCTAGTGAACTAGGTCAATTTGAGTGCCCTTGGGCCCTCAAATCGAAACATACCTCAACCACTAAATTATCAGGCCCAACCGCCACCCACACAATATCACCCTCCACAACTGCAAAATCAACCACCAATGCAACAATGGTGCCCACCTTGCCAATACACTCCATTATCAAAACCTTTGGCAAACATCTTTCATCAGTTGTGTGAGGTGTAAGCTATCACTCTCCCTGAGATTCACCCACTAGACTTGAATTATCCTAAACCTAAAAATTATAAGGAGGATCAGTACTACATCTACCACATATAAAAGGGTCATGACATTAAATTATGCATCACCTTCAAAAATTTAGTGCAAGACATGATCGAGAGGTAAGAAATTCAAATCGACAATCCTCTTGCCATGAATAATCAAAACATGGGGACTATCAAGATCCGTTGCTTCAATATGGACAAAAAGTAGCACCTGCAATTATAGCAAAGTAACCAAAATAGGTTAATCAGGTCCATGTTGCCCCACCTAACCAAGTTTTTATGGGAATTATTAACATAGTGACAAGGAATAGAAGGTACCTGAAAGCCGAATGTGGGGTGACGGCATGCCAGATTATGATGCAAACAAAATTGATACAAATGGTGCAGATGCTAAGCCCTACGAATGCGAGAAAGAAATGCATGCAGGAAACAAAGCATAAATGAAACTAGATGTAAGAAAAACAAAGCGGGGCCTATTTTTATTAATTTTGCTTTCAATCCGGTTACAATACGTCTCCCCCACCTCTAGGGCTCGGAGCGTTTGATACAGTTCGTTACATCAACGGATGGTACGCTTCTAGTGTCCTCCGCATGCCCACATTTGAAATGGGTGGGCCAAACGTTGTCACCGCTTGCATCCGTGTGTTCATGTGTTCCTTGCTACCCCTTCGGTGTTCCTGGTGGTGAGATCCTATGCTCAGAGAAACAACAAATAGTTAATAGCATATGCGGATAGAGGGAAAAACATGCAATCCCTAGGGCCTCCGGCTAGTGAATACATAAAATAGCAAAACGATGGTCAAAACATGTCATAATGAATTCAAAATTTTAAAGAAGCATAGAAACATCATCAGAGACACATTACAAAAGGAACAGTCAGGAAATCATGCATGGATTTCTAATCGCTCCGGGGTGGGACGATTAGGACTATCACAAAACATGCAAAAGCAACCTTGCAAATGTCCAGCCCAGAGGCCTCCAAAACTCCTACAAACTTGGGGTTAGGCTAAAAGGGGCATTTTGGGATGACCCAGAAGGTCAGATTTGGCAGATTCTGCCCAGATTGTCCCGTATCCGAAAGCGCTCCCTGTATGTTAGTAAACACGTAAAATGATAAAAACACGGTCAAAACAAGTCAGAATGCAATGAAACTTGAACAACAGCATAAGTAAACCAAATAGAACATAATGCAAAAATAATAGTAGAGAAATTATTCATGGATTTCTAATCACTCCGGGGTGGGACGATTAGGACTACGACAGTTTGGGGGCACCGGGGCGGGACGCCCACCGTTTGGGGTCTGGTTTTGACACCAATCCACTTGGGATGGGTCCAAAACCTCCTAGGGGGTTGTGTCAATGAATTTGGTGTGGGATTGTGGCTGATTGCTTGGGTTTTGGGTCGGGATTGCGTTCCTAGTGTTCACCCGATAACCTCTCTTCCAAAAGAGAAATTAGGGATGTAGGAAGCACAAAGGGGGAATGGGGGTACAATTTGGCAGCACTCCGTTGCTCCAAATGCTCCAGCTCTCATTTCTTTTTGGGGTGAGGAGGCTCACCCTTTTATAGACCTAGGGTCTCTCTCTTTGAATGCGCATGCGAGGGTGCCACTTGGCTTGCCATGCCTTTTTTGGGAGAGAAGATTCCTCCCTGATTTAGAGTCTCCTTGCATGAGGCCTCCATGATCAGGGCATGCTTGACTGAAGTCCCTCTCTCAGATTTGAAACTGTTCCTCACAATTGCATGCTCTGAAGGCACATTTGAGTGGCGGATCTATCGAGGTTTGAATTTTTTGCCAGTCAAACCTGCTACTCGTCCCACCCTGGGACGAATAGGATTCTAATCATCCCGGGGTGGGACGAATAGGATTCTAATCGTCCCAGGGTGGGACGAGTAGGGAGCAAAGTGCTTAAAAGGTGCCAAATTGACCTTTGACCTTCCAAAACTGATTTGGGAGTGGTTAGGACCACTTTTTAACCTCTGGAGGCTGCCCTAGGGGTATGTATGCCAATTCGGTCAGTGCTTGTAGCCACATAATCGAGTTGGTGTTGTTTTGGTGTCTATAGATGCCCCTTTTTGGGATGCGTTGTGCGTGGCATAGTGCTGAGCAAAAATAGATGACCAAAGCACTTAATGATTAGGGTTTCTTAGTAACCTAACCAAATTTTGATGCCCCAAGTATGGAAAGGGCACGCATTCTTGAATCCTTGCTTCTGACGAGCTAAGGAGCTTACTTCAAGTGTTAACCTTTTTTGGTGAGGTGTACTTGATCTTGGACATTGTTCGATCATGAATAGGCAAAGGGCGCAACCTTTTGTCTATGGGAACCTTGACTTCATGATTCCAGAATGCCAAGTGTTTGATCAGCTTGTGATTATTGCTTGTTTGCTGCCCCAAGCAGGAGTGTGATTGTCTTTGTCAATGATTCTTTGAATGCATGCCATTTCCTTGATTGGGTGTGTATTTGTTGATTTGGTGACTAAGTGTGACTACCCCCTCAAGCGACGAATCGATGAGGGAATGACCAAAATGAGAAAAGTGACGAGTCGCTTGACCCAAGATGACATTTGTAAGGGTGCCTTCAGTTGTTTTTCGTTGAACGCGTGCAGTTTTCCAACAATCGGACCTATTTTTGGTGGGTTTTGACCCTTTTTGTTGACGCCTATTGGGGTTGAAATTATCGAAAATCCTCCTTCCCGTGGAGCGGTCCGGCTATGGTAGCCTTCTTAGGGAGTAGGATAGTGATAATTTGTGGTCCCGACGTTAGTTTTTCATGCCAATAATGTCAGGTGCAAAGGCACCTTTATTCGATAGAGTTATTGCTGTTTTTGGTGGGTTTTGACCCTTTTTGTGACGCCTTGGGGCTAAAATTTTTGAAAATCTGTCCTCCCATGGAGTAGTCCAGCTATGGTAGCCTTCTTAGGGAGTAGGATAGTGATAATTTGTGACCCCAAAATTAGTATTTCATGCCAAGAATGTCAGGTGCAAAGGCACCTTTGTTCGACAGTTTTATTGTTGTTTTTGGTGCATTTTTTGGATTCTGTTTTTGTTGCTTTATTTTCTTGCTCTGTAATCGTCCCAGGGTGGGATGAATACCAATTTGGTAATCGTCCTAGGGTGGGATGAGCGCTAACTAGAGCGCTCATCCCAGGGTGGAACGATTACAGGCCCAACAACCTATAAAAAGGCCAAAACTAGGTTTTGGGCTCATTTGCAACATTTTTTTTTTGGTGATTTGGAGCAGTGAGGAGGAGGAGTGCGAGTTTGCGTAGCGGAGCGCTGTCGAAATTTCATGGACACCATGAGTGCAAGGACCGGATCTTCGAGTGGAGGAGCCGAGGTGAGACCGGTATGATGTTCCTTCCTTCTTCTTGTTATTTGTTTTTTTTTATATGAAGTTAAAAAACTTGCACATAATTATTTTCATTTAGCGTTATTTTATTTTATTTTGTGTTATTAATACAATCAAAACCCTAGTATGAATTTTTGTGTTGTATTATGGTTTTGTTTTTTTTGTTCACCTTAAGGTAAAAACCCTAGGATGAATTTGTTTGTTTTATTTGATTTTTTTTTTGTTCACACTTAAGGTTAAAAACCCTAGGATGATTGTTTTATTGTTTTAATTTGTTTTTGTAGTTCACATTAAGGTTAAAAACCCTAGGATGATTTTTTTGTTTTATTTTGATTTTTTTTTGTTCACACTTAAGGTTAAAAACCCTAGTATGAGTTTTATTTTTTGTTTGATTTTTTTATTTGTTTTTTAGTTCACAGTAAGGTTAAAAACCCTAGTATGATTTGGTTTGTTTTGTTTGAGTTTTTTTGTTCATACTAAGGTGAACCCTAGTATGAGTTTTATGTTTTTGTTTGATTTTTTTGTTCATACTAAGGTTGAAACCCTAGTATGTTTTTTTACTTTGATTTTTTTGTTTTATTTATATTTATTTTTGATTTTTTCTTTTTTTTTATTTTTTTTTTTTTCACTAATTATGATGAATTTGTTTTATTGCATTTTTTCTTCTTGATTGTAGGGTTTATTTGATTGATCTATACTTTGACTGTACAGTTCTATACTTTTATTTTTGTACTTTATTTTTCATCTATACAATTTATTTGAATGTTTTTGTTTAAATTAAGGTTGAAACCCTAATTTTTTTTTTTTTATTGTGTTTGTGTTTTGCAGGTTGTTAGGAGTCGGCACCACCAACCGACTATGTTCTCTCGATGCCGGGAGGCATCGACAGTTGCAGATTGGGAGTGGCTTGATGCCCTTGGGCTCAAGCAGGTGACATGGTTGGAGCTTGTGGTGGGGGATCGGGCATATCTGACTGCCTTGATCAATTTATGGGATCCCCGCACCAACACCTTTCATCTCCCAATAGGGGAGATGACGGTTACTTTGGAGGACGTGTATCGGATTCTACGGATTCCAATAGATGGACTGCCCATTCGGACGACTCCTCGTGATAAGCGAACGACAATGCTGACATGGTGCTTTGGGTAGGCGACAGAGATGGGGGTGGATAGGGTCATGGAGAGGGTAGAGGCAGACTTCCTGATTGGCAGGATTCTGGTGCGATGGTGGCTGGAGGCCGAGATTATCCGCCTCGATGGACAGTTATCTGAGCTCACTAGAGGTGGATCATCATGTCGTACGAGAGGCAGTGAGATTGAGCAGTATGCATCCTCTCATCGTAGGGGGGTGGGTGAGGGTAGCGTTAGTGGGCATGATGCGAGGGCTGGCAGCAGCCGCCCTGAGAGGTCCCATAGGACCCACACCACTAGGGGTAGTTCCAGTCGCACCGATCCTGCGTGATCATGGTGGCCGACTCCCTAGGCTTTGGGGATTTTGAGTTTTTGATTTTTTTGTGAGGTCAAAGGACCATATTATTATAGCCTGAGGGCATTTTGACTCAATATATACATGACTCTATTTTTGGATTATTTACTTTGTTATGGTTTATTGTTCTTTTTATGCACATTTATTTATGTTTATGTATGCATATGTTATTATGAATATGGATGATGTTAGCTATATGATATGGATGTATGCATATGGAATGGATGGAATGATTTGTTGGTATGAGGTGGTGGCACCATAGACTGTACAGGATTTATCGGCTTTCTGTACTATGTGATTGCTTTATGAGATAACTTTGCATTTGTAATTTTTGTTTTGTTATTTCGATGGTGATGTAAGTAATGAAATGTACAACAATTGTTTTAGAATGTAGTTAAGGTTTTTCTGAGACTCAAATGCTTTAACTAACTAATCAAGACTGTACATTATCTTACAAGACTTTCGAACAAGGTACGAATCAGACTTGAGTTTGACCAAGTTATTTCACATCCCTGTGTGTGCGATTGAGTTCGTTTATGTGGTATTCGTAAGGATACCGCCAGTGCCAAGTAGGTTGTCAACCAAACCTGTACTGAGGATCACCTAATTAGCTCCACTAACTCCTTTGTTGTATTTAGTAAGATTAATCTATGGCGCAATCTAGAATACCATAAGCTAGCTCATCCACATGCAAACATTGGTCTACACACATGCAAAGCTAATGTGATAGACATATCGTCATGCGTTTAGGATACCGCCATTGCTAGGTAGGCTATCCACCAAACCCGTAATGAGGATCACCTAAATGGTTCTTCAAATGCTGAGAATTTCAGGGATTCAAGCTCAAGCGTCTTTCGGTTGCTCAACTTGTTGGGATACTTGCTCTCATACATAGTGATGAAAATCACTGTTTATTTTTCTCTTTTTTTTTTTCTTGAGCAAGGGGTTTGAGTAGTGGTGATAACCATTGTTATTATTTTCTTTTGAGGCCTTTGAGGATATTTGGCATTTTGATTTCCAAGTTGAGCTCGTGGGTTTTTGGCTTGTGAGTGGCATTGATCCTTTTGGCCTTGGGGATGACTACCCATCCTGTTCAGGGACGTGTAGTACGAATCCTTACGACTTTGGGGATCAAAGGTGGTTGGGAATTTTGCTTTGGAATGGCATTGATCCTTTTAGGCCTTGGGGATGACTACCCATCCTTGTCAGGGGCGTGTAGTACGAATCCTTACGACTTTGGGGATCAAAGGTGGTTCGGGAATTTTGATAGTGGACTTTTGGAATTTTCTTGTGAATGGCATTGATCCTTTTAGGCCTTGGGGATGACTACCCATCCTTCTCGGGGACGTGTAGTATGAATCCTTACGACTTTGGGGACCAAAGGTGTTTTGGGATTTTTGATAGTGGTGAAAACCACTATTTATTATGGGGAATTGGATGGGGAAGAGCTTGTCCTTTTGTCAATTCTCAGCATTCTTGAACCATTCGCATAGGGGGATGAGCAGGATAACCTTTCACCTATGGTACCCTAGACTGCTTTGTAGGTTTCTCTTGCATTCACACAACTTGGGAATTTTTATGTGTTTTAAGCTTGTGTTGGGATGTGATGTAACAAGGCGTGATCCAAGTAAAACTCTACCTTGTAAAAATCGGTCTGACTTCGTACAACATTTGACTAGAAATCTAAAGACAACTGAATGATGAAAAACCCTAAAGACATTAGCAGACAACTGACTATGATATGGCGAAAATGCAAAGGGTGTTATTTTTGATGGATCTTTTTACAAAATGGACTGAATTTGGAAAATGATGGAATTGCCGAGTAATTACAGTCTATGGTGCTTTTGACATGTATGACCAACAAATATGCAATGTATGTATGCGATGCCTAATGCAATTTTCATTTCTTTTTTGTGTTTTGATTTTTAAGAATATGCATGAAAGTGAGATGCAATTTTTTGTTATTTTTGATTATCTTGTTTGTTTTTGAATATTTGTTTTTGACCAAGCGATTGTGGGAACCCTTGGAGTTTTTGGTTTGACCAAAGGGTTTATGGATACCTTTGGGGCGTTTTAGGTTGACCAAGTGATTGTGGGAATCCTTGGAGCTTTTGGTTTGACCAAAGGGATTATGGATACCTTTGGGGCATTTTAGGTTGACCAAGCGATGAATCCTTGAGTTTTGGTTTGACCAAGCGATTGTGAGAACCCTTGGAGCTTTTGGTTTGACCAAAGGGATTATAGATACCTTTGGGGCATTTTAGGTTGACCAAGCGATTATGGGAATCCTTGGAGCATTTGGGTGACCAAGCGATTAGAACCCTTGGAGCTTTTGGTTTGACCAAAGGGATTATAGATACCTTTGGGGCATTTTAGGTTGACCAAGTGATTCCGAGAATCCTTGGAGCTTTTGGGGTGGGCTATGGCTCTCTAAATGTGGAATGGCCTCAAATGACTGATGTTCAAGGGTTCTAGTTCCTTGATTCCTTCAAGAGAGGCGAGCCGGTATGTTCTAGGTCCTATTTTACTGTCGATTACATAAGGACCTAACCAATTTGCCATGAACTTGTCCCTTAAATGGGGTGGCAAGTTAGAATTTTGTTGGTTCTCTTTTAAGACTAGGTCACCAACCTGAAAGTCCCTCAGGTGAACTTTCATGTTATATGCTTTCTTAAGTCGCTCTTGATAGATACGTAAATGCTCGAGAGCATTGATGCATCGTTCATCGAGCAACGTAAGCTGGTCTAACCGGGCCTGCCATGTAGTGTCATCATCGATGAACTCTTGCATTGATATGCGTAGGGAAGGTATTTCCAACTCGAGAGGCATGACTGCCTCGGAGCCATACACCAGCAAAAATGGAGTGGCCCTAGTGGGCGTCCGAATGCTAGTGCGATAAGCCCATAGGGCAAGTGGTATTTGGATGTGCCAATCCTTATGATTATCTATGACCATATTTTTAAGGATGGCGACTAGCATTTTGTTTGACGCCTCTGCTTGCCCATTTGCCTGCGGATAATAGGGTGTCAAAAAACTGTGCTGAATTTTGTACTTTGTTGTCAAAGCACGCACATATTTGTTCTTAAATGACGTCCCATTATCCGAGATGATCTTGGATGGAATACCAAAATGACATATGATGTTATGTAAAATAAACTCCGCAATGCGGGGCCCAGTCGTAGAGGTAAGCAGAATTGCTTCCACCCACTTGGTGAAGTACTCTGTGGCCGTTATGATGAACGTGTGATGACCTGACGATGCAGGGGAGATCTTTTCGATGAGATCTAAGCCCCACTATGAAAATGGCCAAGCCGATTGGATCGGCTGCAAGGCCTGAGAAGGTACGTGTGTCAAGTTAGCATGGTGTTGACACTTCATGCACTTCCGCACATATGCACAACAATCTCGCTCTAAAGATGGCCAATAATAGCCCATGCGAAGAATGCGCTTTGCGATGGCCATACCGCTGAAGTGGCCACCGCATGTACCATCGTGCGCTTGGGTGATCGCCCAAGTGGACTCCTGCTGGTCCAAGCAACGGAGGAGGATCCCTTCGTAGCTTCGATGGTACAAAATGTCTCCTAGCAAGACATGTTTTGCCACTTTCTGTTTGAATGATCTTTTCATGGCGTGCGACAATCCAAGTGGGAGGCTACCTAACTTGAGATAGTCTCTTATGGGTGTGTACCAATCCTGCTGATCAGAAACCTCGATGGTATGAACGGCCGATCCCTCTTGAAGTTCATCCCTAGCAAAAGCTGAGCGGGAAAGAACTTGTAGAAATAGCATTGTGTTGCTATTAAGAGGGGTTGGGGAGAACAAAGACCCCTAGTTGGCATGATTCAGACTATCATGGATTCGAGAGAACCTATCCTGAGATGGTTCAATCTGGATCAGGTGGATTCCTGGCATTGTGTCAGAGCTTGCACGCTCCATCATGGATTGCGATAATGTTTTGACTTGAATGGTTGTCATCTCACCAGAAGGGTCTTGCGGGATTAGTGACCCCAAGGAGGCCATAGTGTCCGCAAAATGATTCGATGATCGAGGGAGTGCCTCGATGTCGTACCATTCAAGCTTTGCCAAGAATTTATCCACAAGGGCTTTGTAGGCCTGTAGAACTGGGCATTTGCATTGGAATACCCCTTTCACTTGGTTGACAATTAACAACGAATCACCAAAGATATTCAAGCGTTTGATGTTCATGGTGATGGTTGTCTGAAGACCTATGAGCAAGGCTTCGTATTCAGCATTGTTATTGGTGCACGGGAAATCAAGTTTAAATGATAAAGGCATTGGAGCCCCTTGCGGTGTGAAAAATATGATTCCCGTGCCACCTCCTTGCTCACATTTAGAACCATCAAAAAATAAGGTTATGTCGGCCTGTGACTCAGGCTCTTCAGAATCTGGCGATTCTGAGACATGGAAGACCCCATCATCGGGTAGCTCTATGGTCAGAGGCTGATCATCTTCGAGAGGAGCCTCTGCTAGTTGATCGGTGATGACTTGACCTTTGATGGACTTTTGTCCAATGAATTCGATGTCAAACTCCGTCAACAACATGATCCATTTCATCGTGCGACTACTATGATAAGTACGACTCATCATGTACCGCAATGGATTCTCCTTAGACACAACATACGTCGTATTGCTCAGCATGTAATGGCATAGCTTTTTGGTGGCAAATACCACCGCCAAGCATAGCTTCTCAACGTATGCATAGTTAAGTTCATAACTGACCAGGGTGCGGCTAAGATAGTAATTAGCTTGTTCTTTATGTAATTCATTTTTTTGGGCTAGCATGGCGCCCAGTGCCACCTCGGTAGCTGAGATGTATAAGTAGAATGACACTCCTGGTCTAGGTGGTGCCAATACTGGTGGTGAAGCCAAGTATTGTTTGATGTCATCGAAGGCTGACTGGCACTCGTCATCCCAATGAAATGCTACCCCCTTGTGTAATAATTTATTCATGGGTCGACACTTGTCAGATAACTGCGCTATGAAGCGCTTGATTGACGTGACCTTACCCTGCAAGCTTCTTAGCTGCCTGATGGTGGTTGGGGGAAGCATCTCAAGGATTGCCTTGACTTTGTTTGGATCTACCTCGATGCCTCATTTTGAGACTATGAAACCCAAGAGTTTTCCAGATGTGATGCCAAATACGCACTTCTTGGGGTTTAGCCTAACTTTGTGTTCGATGAGGCGATCAAGGATCTTGCGTAAGTCATCGAGATGATTTTGGCACAAAAGAGATTTGGCCAACAAATCATCCATATAATCTTCCAAAGTTTTATGCATGTGATCATGGAAGATGTATGTCATAGCGCGTTGGTAGGTGGCACCAACATTTTTAAGGCCAAAGGGCATGACCTTATAACAAAATGTCCCCCAAGGCATCGTGAACGCCATTTTTAGTTGATCATCGGGATTGATACGAATCTGGTTGTATCCCGAGAAACCATCCATGAGGGAAAGCATTTCATGGCCTATTGTAGCGTCTACCAATGCATCGATGCTAGGCAAGGGGAAATCATCCTTGGGACTCGCTTTGTTTAAATCTCAAAAATCGGTGCATATGCGAATCCTCCCGTCTGGCTTCTTGACGGGTACCATGTTGGACAACCATGGTGGGTAATCCACGCAGATGACAAACTGTGCATCCAACAACTTTTGTAGCTCATCTTTGACCATTAAGGCCACTGTTGGGTGCATCTTACGTAGCTTTTGCTTGACTGGCTTGACTGTCGGATCAAGCGTTAAATTATGCGTGACTAGCTATGGGTCTAGCCCCGACATGTCTTTGTAGGACCATGCAAAAACCTCCTTCTTCTCTTTGAGAAGGGCAATGTAATCGGCTTGCTCTTCGGGGGATAGACTTACCCCTAGCTTGATGACTTGCGGATTCATTGGATCAGAACCGATGTCTACGTCAATCGTCTCTTCGATCGACATGTGGGATCCGTCCTCCAACTGGTGTGGAGTTGGGATCAGGTGGATATCATTCGCTGAATTTAGATCTACATTGGGAACGTCGGGTTCCTCTTCAACATGGAAGATATCCTGAGTCTGTCCTGGGGTGAAATGGAACATCCCACCGCAAGGCCAGTACTCTGATGGGGATGGTGGTGAGTCAGCATGATCCCAGTCTATGGCATCTAGGTCTAGATACAATGGTCATGTTGGATCGGCTGGGTTGTGGATGGGGGTGGTTAAATCAATGGAGATCATGTTGATGGAATGAATTTGGTCTCCATTACCATGCGGGTGTTGACTCGGACATCCTTGGTGATCCTTGCACCCCGGATCTGGCTCTGTGGGTACTGGCACAAAAGGATCGGCCCTATGTGTGGATAGAAGGATAGGGTCTACCCTTGGCACTGGTGGCCCTATAGGGTCTCTAGGTGGGAGGTGCTCTCTGTATGCCCGAAGTGGTGGATGAAGCACTTGGTTTAACTATTCTTGATTTAAATGCCACCTATGCCTTGGTCCCATATTTAGCTGTTCGAACATACCATCGATGTCTATGGGGTATTCTTGTTGCCTCATATGGTTGAGATATGCCATCTCAGTCTCATCCTCATAGTCGCTATCGGAGATCCATAGGCCTTCATTAGCTTCGACAACTATGTGCTCTTCTTGTTGGTATAGCCTCCCACTAGGCGTTTCTTGATCACTTGGCCTTATGGCCGGCATGGGAGGCTCATTTTGTTCGAGCAAGTTGATTTGGTCCCATCCGGGTTGTTCCGCTCTCTACGAGAGGGCTGGATTCTCTTGAGGTGGCAATTGCTCGATTGGAGCATTCAAGGGGAACATTGCCACGAAGTTCTCCTGATAATCATCAATGGGTGTCACTTGCGAGTGATTGCTATCGGATTCAAAAGGGTCCCAAGGTGCTACCTCATAATCTGACTCATCTTTAGAAGAGCTCCCTTGATTTTTCTCATATCCCTCTTGGAGGTTATTCCTTGAACTTTCCCCTTTCTCGATCAAAGGGGAAGGGTTGTTGAGGTCAACAAGGTTTGTTGTTAACAATGGGAGATAGTCCCCCAATGTGTATGTTGTGTTGGGATTGGCATATGGATCTTGTGCCAACCCATCCTTGTTGCCTAGCCCTAGGCCTTGCATGGTTTCTACCAAGATGTCAAGGGGCAAAGGGTGGTTGAACCCTACTCCTGATTTATCATATGGCATCTGGTATCTTGGTTGACAAAGAGTGCGCATTCCTTGTTCATATCTGCCCAATCCATATCCATGCCAATTACATTGGTTAAGGTATTTCAAGGCGAAGTCTGGGTTGGATAGATAGTCAACATTCTCAACAAATGGCTCTTCGTCCTCTTCCTCTTGTAGGTAGGGTTCCAGGCCATTCTCGAGGCCCCCATATACAAAGTTTGTCTGATTTGGTGGGTAACCTAAAGGGAAGATAGTGTCGATGGGGAGGCGAGGTCTCCCCATGTCTTGCATGGATTCGAGTGTGGGTGTTGCCACTATGTTCTGCACTAGGTACTCCCCAGGCCCGTATTGGCCATTTCAATGGTAATCATCGACGGTTGAGGGGGAGGGAATGGGAGTTCTTCCTGAGTCCACTCCATGTTGGGTGAATCAGGTGTCTCGACTTCCATTCGGCTAGGCACCTCTTCGTTAGAGATGGTTGAGACTAATGGTGGTGCCTCCTCTAGGGGCTTCTTCCCATTGTCCTTCGATGTGGCCACCATAGGTGGCATTGTTGGTGAAGGGACAGACGATGAAGATGGGCTAGGTCGGTTACTTGAGGGACTCAACAGTGGGGATGTAGGCGGAATCGGACCCTGAGTGGATGGATTCAATTGAAAGTCCAAATGTGTCGATGGGAGGGTCGATTGTGGCATCAGCTGTACCGCATTGCAAAACTTGAAGGGCTCTAAGTCTGCTGGGACTACATGTACTTGCCCTTCATATGTGTACTTGAGGCATTGATGGGCTATCGAAGGGACACACTTCATGTCCCTGATCCAAGGCCGGCCTAGCAAGATATTGTAGGCCATCTCACCCTCAAGGATGTGACACAACGTAGGAATGGTCTTTTGTCCTACTTGGATGGGCAGGACAATTGTGCCAACCATCGAGCATAACGCGTCGTTGAATGCTCGAAGAGTGTAGGTGGATGCCACAATGTGGGATGCTGGCAACTTAAGATGTTTTAATGCCGTTGTCATGATTATATTGCTGGACGAGCCAGTGTCCACCAACACCCTCTTGAATGGAATCCCGTTGACCCGCGCGATGACGTGCAGGGGTGGATCCACCATATCACTAGTCACCAATTTTAGTTCATCTTCCCTGAAGGTTATGACTCGGTTCGGTGCATTGTCTCACATGTCCCACAAAGTTGTTGAAAGAATTGGGTTCTTGGGGCTGTAGCTCAATGGCTTTGAGTATCTCCATCAGAGCCTCCCGATGGGGCGGTGATTGTTGGATGAGCTCATAGATGGAGAGCCTAGCCGACGTGGTCCTTAAACTTTGAGTAAGCTTAGTCCGAATCATGGCCACTGGTCTAGGCAGGGGAGGTTGTGTAGGGTGTTGTGGGGGTTGTGACGTTGATGGAACATCTCCTGTAGCTGCAACGGGTGCGGCCGTGTTTGGGTATCTTTTGTTCCGTGTCACGATGCTTATCATCCCTACGTACCCTTGCATGGGGCAGTTTTGTGTCACCTCATTCACTTGTATAGTCTTTGCCTGCGCATCATGGGCAGGCAAGGGGTCTTTGAAGACGTCCATCTGTTGGTTGCTCAGCGCTACGGGATTATCCACCGCGAGCGTTTTGTTGTCTATCAAGTCTTGCACCAAGTTTTTGAATTTCCAACAAGTGAAGATGTCATGTCCTTTCTATCGATGGAATCTACAATATAAATCTTCCCTATAGCCCTTGGGTTTTGGCGCGTTGGGGTCTATGGGTCGAGTTTCTGGCAAGTTTATCAAGTTTGCCATGAACAAGCGGTCAAACAAGGAGTCTCTAGACTCCGTGAATTGTGTGAATTGTCGCTTAGGGCGACGCTGCTGATTTTGCTCTTGCTTGTGGTTTTCCTTTTCATAGTTAGCAAGAGGAACTGCCTGATAATTAGCCTTTGGGGGCTGTGTCATTTGTGCAGGCGGTGGTACAGTTATGGCAACCTGATTGACCGTGGCGGGTTTCGGTTGCGTGGGCCCAGTTTTGGCATTTTTGGTCCACTCTTTCTTGCGTGGCTTGGCAATCTCGTCGTCTTGAATTTTGATCTCCTCAATTATCCTGGCTTGCGCCAGGGCTTCTTCTAGGGTGGCATATTGCTACAGCTACAATAGCACGGAGATCGACCTTATGCAACTCTTTGAAAACATCTGAGTCATGTCGGCCATGGGAGGGAGGTAAGGTAGCTTTGAAAGCAATGTCCTCCACCGATTCCCATAAGCGGCTATGGTCTCATCATCATACTACTTAAGGCCAGCTAGGTCACTTAAGGATGCCTTCTTCTTGGTGTTGAAGGCAAAACATTCAAGGAACGCGTCCACTAGCTGGTCTAGATTGTTGATGCTATGCTTCGGCAATTGGGTAAACCAATCCGAGGCAGGGCCTACGAACGTGGTTATAAACGTTCTCAGAAGCAATGCATCATTGTCCTGAATGCCAAAGCATTGACTCAAGAATCTTATTACATGCTCTTGGGCATCCTCATCCCCTCTAAAAATTGCCAATTGAGGCATTTTGAAGTGGTCGGGGTATGGGGGTGCCAGAATTGAAGGATGCACAGGGTGACTACAGAGCTGGCATAAGGTGGGCTTTTGGGGCCCTGAAGTCTTGGTCTCCATAGACTCTAAGCATTCTAATAATGCTTTGTATGCATCAGAGGATTTGATTTCCTCTTCTTTGGTTTGTTCCCATTGTGCATTATGAGGAACTTGAGGCCTATGGAGGGGTAGCCGGGTAGCGCCCCCTGCCTTGGTAGGGTGTTTCAGCCCGCTCTTCTTCTTGCTCAAATTCCTCATAGGCTTCTTGAGGAGTTTCTGGGTGTGACCTATAAACATGGATGGGTGCCCGAGGAAGGTGCCCATCATTGGTTCTAGGGGTGGCCTCCCGCTCAGGTCTCGGAGGTCTTGGAGGCAACACTTGATAAGGTCGTGGAGACCTGTCTCGCACTAAGGGGTTGTGCCTCTCATAAATCTCTATCCTATGCATGCGAGGGGTTGGAATCCTCTCATGCATATTGTTCTAGAGCAATTCATCTATCTGGCATCGAATGCGCTCTTTGTTAAGATGATACAGTTGCTCTAACTACTGTTGATCTTGCCTAAGCTGCGTGATTTGCGCTTGGTGGGCGGCATGTTTGGCAAATGCCAAGTCAATTTGTTCTATCGTCCTATGTTTAGGAGGCCTAGATGCCTCCCCTACATGTCTATCTCGGTCGTGGTGATCCGAGATCTCTATGGGTCACTTTCCTCTATCGAGGTTAGCGGCATTCACCTGAGGCTCTGGCCTCAATAGGTGATCTTGATAATTAGCAGGTGCGGAGGTGCATTGCTCCCATGCGGTGTATTGCTCTTGAGGAATATACTAGTTTTCCTCATGCTCCCTTTCATACATGTGAAAGGGATGGGCGGAGTTGGCTCACCCTATCTGAAGAGCCTTGCGCTCTAGATTTGGTCTATTAGTTCTAACAGTAATGAGGGGTAGAGGGGGATGATATAATCATGTGGTCCCTCCTTGTGAACCCTATGTTGCTCTAGCGCTTCATCATGTAGTGGCCACTCATAATGAGCATCTAAGGGAGCCTTCCCATGTATGTACTCCTCCTGAAAGGGTCTGTGTTGAATGGGAGTGCCCCCCAAAGGGGTGCCTCTATAGTCCTTTTTTGTAGTGGCATAGTGTGGACCACGTTGTGGGTCAGGCTGCCAAGGTGGTATAACCAAGTCCTTGGGGCTATAACGGAGGTGACTGGTGCCTCCTTGTACACTTTTCGTAGCTTCTGCCCGTGATTGGGCTTGGCTACGGGTATACACCATGGTGGTGGTTCTCTACAAGATATGTATGTTTTTATCTCCTTTACGATTTTTTATGCTACACCAAACAAAAGGGACCACACAAACAAAGAAATGATTATCTCGTTTACAGATTAAATGTGTGTCCTAAATCTGGTTCAATGTGTTTTGATTTTTGTTGTGCAAACCGTGTAAAGAAAATTTTGTTATTCATGCATGATGAGGGCTCTTATATCTCCAAAATGGTCGCCCCTTCAATATACCACTGCCAGGCCATTATACCGAACCTCTCAATATACCCGCCCTTACGTGAGGGAAACTATTGGTACGCGAGAGCAGAACAGTACGTGGAACATAGGCGGTACGAAAGGGGAATCACTCTATTTTTGACACCTACCATAGAAGACTTATCCTCATGCACTGGGAATCACCCCCGCTACACTTGGTCAGCTTTCATCAGGATTTACGTCTAGCAACAGTCGTGATCAGGGTTATGTATGCAAAATCCAAGCCAAGGTGGTGATGAAATCCACCGTTGGTCTTGATCAAGTGTTGGGGTATTAAGACCAACTCCTTGATGTTAATATTATTACGTGGTGTGTGTGGTTCCTTTTACTTGTGCAAAGAAAGAAAACATGCAGCAAAATTCCCTATGCAAGCAAAGAAAACAAAAAAATTGCAGAGACAGAAACAAAAAAACACAGAGGATGTCCAAAAAACCTACCTCTTCTCTGCCCCAACCAGATGCCTCTGAGTTTCTGCTCAAAAAATGCATAGAGCTCTAATCATCCTAGGGTGGGATGAATAGCAGGTCTGTATTCATCCTAGGGTGAGACGAATTTGTATTCATCCCGGGGTGGCACGAATTCCAAGTCTGTATTCGTCACAGGGTGGCACGAGTAGCAGTCCAGTGCCCGAATGAGTAACACCTGCAAGAAAAACACAAAATTTTGATCAAAAACTTGATCCCAATAGTAGGGGATAGGGTCCCACCATGATCGCCACTGAAATCTGAATGCGGGGTGATGGCGTGCCAGACCATATGGTGCAAATGAAATTGATATAAAACAATGCTAAGTCCTACGAATGCGAGAAAGCAATGCATGAAGGAAACGACGCATAAGCATAAACTAGATGTAAGCAAAACAAAGTGGGGCCTCTTTTTATTAATTTTGCTTTCAATATAGTTACAATACATCTCCCCCCTCTAGGGCTCGGAGCGTTTGATACAATTCATTACATCAACGGATGGTACGCTTCCAATGTCCTCCGCATGCCTCACATTTGAAATGGGTGGGCCAAAGGTTGCCGCCGCTTGCATCCATGTGTTCATGTGTTCCTTGCTGCCCCTCTAGTGTTCCTGGTGGTGAGATCCTACACTCAGAGAAATAACAAATAGTTAATAGCATATGCGGATAGAGGGAAAACATGCAATCCCTAGGGCCTCCGGCTAGTTAGTATATAAAATAGCAAAACGATGGTCAAAACATGTCATAATGAATCCAAAATTTTATAGAAGCATAAAAACATCATCAGAGACACATTGCAAAAAGAACAGTCAAGAAATCATGCATGGATTTCTAATCGCTCCAGGGTGGGACGATTAGGACTGTCACAAAACATGCAAAAGCAACCTTCCAAATGTCCAGCCCAGAGGCCTCCAAAACTCCTAAAAACTTGGGGTTAGGCTAAAAGGGGCATTTTGGGATGACCCAGAAGGTCATATTTGGCATATTCTACCCATATTGTCCCATATCCGAAAGCGCTCCTTGTATGTTAGTAAACGCGTAAAATGATAAAAACACAGTCAAATCAAGTCAGAATGCAATGAAACTTGAACAAAAGCATAAGTAAACCAAATAGAACATAATGCAAAAATAATAGTAGAGAAATTCTTCATGGATTTCTAATCACTCCGGGGTGAGCCGATTAGGACTGCGATAGTTTGGGGGGCGCCCGAGGGTAGGACGCCCACCGTTTGGGGTCTGGTTTTGACACCAATCCACTTGGGATGGGTCCAAAACCTCCTAGGGGGTTGTGTCAATGAATTTGGTGTGGGATTGTGGCTGATTTCTTGGGTTTTGGGTCGGGATTGCGTTCCTAGTGTTCACCCGATAACCTCTCTTCCAAAAGAGAAATTAGGGATGTAGGAAGCACAAAGGGGAATGGGGGTACAATTTGGCAGCACTCCATTGCTCCAAATGCTCCAGCTCTCCTTTTTTTTGGGGTGAGGATGCTCACCCTTTTATAGACCTAGGGTCTCTCTCTTTGAATGCGCATGCGAGGGCGCCACTTGGCTTGCCATGCCTTTTTTGGGAGAGAAGATTCCTCCCTGATTTAGAGTCTCCTTGCATGAGGCCTCCATGATCAGGGCATGCTTGACTGAAGTCCCTCTCTCTGATTTGAAGCCGTTCCTCACAATTGCATGCCCTGAAGGCGCAGTTAAGTGGCGGATCTATCGAGGTTTGACTTTTTTCCAGTCAAACCTGCTACTCGTCCCACCCTGGGATGATTGCTGCTAATCATCCCAGGGTGGGACGAATAGGATTCTAATCATCCCAGGGTGGGACGAGTAGGGAGAAAAGTGCTTAAAAGGTGCCAAATTGACCTCTGACCTTCCAAAACTGATTTGGGAGTGGTTAGGACCACTGTTTAACCTCTGGAGGCTGCCCTAGGGGGTATGTATGCCAACTCGATCAGTGCTTGTAGTCACATAATCGGATTGGTGTTGTTTTGGTGTCTACAAGTACCCAAAGCAAACCATACAAGCTATGGATCCATTCAATATTCCTTCAACATCACAAGCACCACTTCAACCAATACCAATCATACCTCCTTTGCCTCACCCAATGTTCATGTTAAGAAATAGACTCACCCAAAGTCTTAAAATGGCCTCAGTGAAGCTCTCCATTTATGATTTTATACAACAATCACCTCCACATCAGGAGGCTCTAATGGAGATTTTAAAATTGATTGAATTGCAACCCCAAGATCCTAATGCTTTTGCCAATTTTGTGGGAAAAAATCAATATTGCAAAGAACCTACAATAACCTTCCACGATCATGAGATCAAGACCATACCTATTGATATTTTGGATCCACCACTACACATCATGGCCAATGTAGATGGAATTCCTTATAAATAGGTCTTGATTAATACATACTCATCTATCAACAGCATCACCATCACCGCACTAACACACCTTAACCTTATGCCATTGCATATCACCACATCCACAATCACCCTTCAAGACTTTAATGATGCATTGTGTTCCACTATTGAGATAATGGTCCTTCCTATCAAGGTTGGACTAAAGGTAATTTACACACTTTGCCATGTATTGAAAGGGGCCATGCAATATAACTTATTTCTTGGTCGACCATAGATAAGAGATAGGAAATTTATACCTTCTATACTATACCAAAGCATAAAATATGTGCAGAAAGGTCAAGTCCACTATGTATCAGTAGATTTGGAACCCTTTAAGTTTTACCACATGGTGTAACATCCTCATGAGTACACATTATCATCAACACATTTGGATATCCAATCTAATATTCAACAATCTAATCATTCACCACATACCTCCAAGTCTTCGTCATCATAATCATTATTGCAACTGTAGTCATTAGCATCCATGGGAGTCTCTTATGATTTATCATACCCTCCAAAAATAAACCAATGGGATCCCCACCACTTGAACCATCGCCACCCACCACATCCATATCCAATTTAGCCAATCCACCACCCTCACCTTCCATATCCACCATCTCCATTGCATCCACCGATGTTGATCCTATTTCTAAGGAACAAACATCCATTACCCATAGCCCATCACCATCCACCAATCCATTCTCATCTACCTTTCCACTACAGGTGATAATCATATAACTAATCCAAGCTTGGGGGAATATTTATTACAAGATTTTACCTTTACCCCCTTTATTGAGTTGACCAGAGACTTTGGTAGGCTTCACAACACACAACTACCTATAGGCACCATCATCCCCCTCAGATACTTTTTGAACCAATTTTTTTTTGTCTATGGAGGTATTGATACCTCTATAGATGCTCCTCTTATACAAGAAGAGGAAGAGCCATTTTTTACTAATATCTATTATCTATCCAACCCATCCTTTACTTTGTGATAGTTGTAATGCTACCATTGGTAAAAGAAAAACTTGGGGCATTATGAGTAGGGTCCTCAAACCCCACTGGAACCAAAGTATCAACTACCAATAGATAAGTCAGGCTTAGGATACCATATACACATGCTTGATGAGCTTCTAGCAGATTCCCTTCAGTGCCTTAACCTAGGCCTTGGGGGAGATATTTATGGCAATAGTTATGCTCATCATGGAAATACTCACTTATTTAGTGATCACATACAAGTTGCTACGTTAGTTGTTGATGATTATCACTCATTAGATGAGAAATTAGAGGACAATTAGGAGGCCTTATCTAATGCCTCTTCTAGTTTGAAATAAGAATCTACCCCCATTGAGCCTCTTAGAGATTTGGAAAAATCCTATCTTCATCTGTTCCCTAGGCAACAACTCATTTGGAGATAACTTATTCCACCTAAGGATCCAGTCATACCAGTTCCACCTAGGGCACACCCCATCATTCCCATTCCACTTCAACCACCCCTTATGCATTTACGTCCACCTATCTTTAACAAATTGTTTCCACCCAATAATAGAGTTCATCCATCATCCATAAATATGATCTTAATTGGTTTTTCCACACCACTCATCTACCCAAGTAACTTATCGTAATATTTACCCCTCAATCCTAAGGCTATTGATTTTGATCACACTACTTTCCCACCTTTATTTGATGAGTTCATTCCTTTTGAGAATATTCTATAGGTATATCATTTGGAATCATAACCAACCTTAGTAGTTGTCCAAGCTAAGATAGAGTCAAATGATACATTTAATTCTTTCAATCCAGCTAACGATTCATCTAATCCTGACTTTTTATTAGTTGGAAGAGGGATTCCATATGTCAATAGAAGAGACAATTGACATTAAAATTAATACTGATCCAAAAAATCCTCAATTTCTTAAGTTGGGAAAAAGTATCTCAGAGGTAGAATGTGTTGCATTCCTTCTTTTCTAACAGAGTTTAAGCAAGCTTTTGCTTTGGTCGTACAAGGACATGCTTGGTGTGGACCCAAATCTAGTGGTCCATAATTTGATGCTTGATCTAGCAATCAAGCTTGTCAAACAAAAAATGTACAAACTACATCCAATAATCATTGTCATGATAAAGGATGAATTACAAAAATTATTGGATATAGGCTTCATCCAACCTATTGACTATCTTGAATGGGTTTCCAACATGGTACCTATTAGGAAGCCAAATGGGGGGGTTGCATATGCAAAGATTTTCAAGATATTAACAAAGCAATCCCTAAGGATGAATTTTCTCTCTTAAATATTAATATGCTTGTCGATGTAATAACAAATCATGAAATGCTTTCCCTCATGGATGGTTTCTCTAGGTACAATCAATTTTTTTTTAACCCTAAAGATTAGCCCAAAATAGCCTTTACCACACCATGGGGGATATTTTACTACAAAGTCGTGCATTTTAGTCTAAAGAACATTGGTACCACCTATAAACGAGTCATGACATACATTTTTTATGACTATATGCACAATATTGTCAAATATTATGTCAACGATCTGCTAGCCAAGTTGCTACTGTGTGGTGACCATATCAATGTTTACGAAAGATCTTTGATCTCCTATTAGAGCATAATGTACAATTGAATCCTAAAAAGTATATTTTTAGAGTAACATATGGAAACATTTTAGGCTTCATAGTGTCTAAACGGAGCATTGAAGTAGACCCAAGAAAGGTTAAAGCAATCATAAACATACCTCCTCCCACCAACCTTAAGCAGCTCCACAATTTACAAGGGAAGATACAGGCCATACAACATTTCATCATAGAATTATTGGAAAAATATCAACTGTTCAACCATCTTCTAAAAATGGGGTGACATTTAATTGGGATAAATATTGCAAAAATGTCTTTGAGGACATAAAGCAGTACTTGGTATCTACACCAATATTGTCTCCTTAATGGCCTAGTGTGCCATTTTTACTATATATTTTGCAACTGACTTTGCCTTAGGGACTATGTTAGTCCAAAAGAATGAAGCAAATAAGGAGCATGATATTTATTACATCAATCATACCTTTATCTCGTATAAAATCAAATACACTTATGTCGAGAAGCTCTACTTTTATGGTCTTCACCATCAAGAAACTACATCATTACATGATCAATCAAACAACGTATGTTATTTCCAAAGAAAAACTTTTGTGATATATAATGAGTCAAACATATCATAATAGTCACATCGCAAAGTGGATCATGCTATTTATGGGGTTTGACCTTCAATTCATCGAATAAAATCCAGCAAATATCAGGTCATCATTGACCAACTAGCAAAAGTGCCCCTTCTCGATGATAAGCCTCTTACAATCGAGCTACCTGATGATGTAGTCTTTGCATTTTATAACTTGAAAGAGCTAAAAGAACCAAATCACAAAGTGGATATTATAATGTTCTTTGATGGCTCTATATATGAAAAAAGGAGTGGTGTTAGAATCATGTTATTTATACCGCAAAGGACTTCCATTCCCCTATCTTTTAAGTTTGATTTCCCATACACCAAAAATAATGCGGAGTATGAATATTTCTTGTTGGGGCTTGAAATAGCTATAGCAATGAATATCAACTAACTAAACATCTTTTGTGATTAAAAGTTTATTATATATCAATTCAAAGGAACTTACCAATGTAGAGACCCATTCTTTAAGAAATACAAAATCCTTGTGGATAAATCGCTTGGTATGACATCGAGGTTGTCCCTCATTTCAACAACCATTTTATAGATACAATATCTTCCTTAGGATCCCTCATTCCACAAAAATATTTTGACAATGTCATGAACATCTATGCTAAAACACTCAAGTAACCTGTAATTTTATGAGAGGCTTCTATAGATGAGCAAAGTGTCCATCTCGTCCAAGTGGAACCATATCAAGACTAGTTCTTCCAAATACGAGATTTTCTAAAGCCTGGTAATCTCCCTTCAGGGTTGTCATATGCTGCAAAATGAAAATTTAAATAAAAACCAACTAAATATGTCTTGCTAGGAGACATACTGTATCATCGAAGCTATGATTATCTTCTTCTTTGTTGCTTAAAGCCCCAAGAATCTACTTAGGCCATTTCTCAAGCTCTTGATGGTCCTTATGGTGGCCATTTCAACAACATGGCTATCACAAAGCACATCCTTCAAATGGGATATTTGTTGGACATTTTGAGCAGTTGTCATTGATGTCAAGGTGCCAGGTGATAGCTCAGCTTAAGTACAAGTGGAAGTTTAATGAAATTCATGATGGGTTTAAATATCTATATTTTACACCCAAGAGAATGGGTCAACCCAAGGAAGCAATTTATCCAAGGCATCAAAAGGATATAATATTATAATAATTGTTATTATAATATTAAAGTGATATGGTGAAAACCCCAAATAAAATATTTATAATTTTCATTATAATATTTTATAAATCAAAGTGGGTTTTATAAAGTTTAATTATATTTCATAAACCCAAAGGTTGGGTTTGGAAGAAAAGGCATTTGAAGCGCTTTTAAAACCTTTGCCAACATCATGGAAGGAAATCGGGGAAGCGCCAACGTCTCCCAAGGTATGGAGGAAGCAATATAAATACATTGCCCAAAGTCTAAAACATTATCCTTGCTCAAAATTTTAATTGGCATGCGAAAAAGAATAAGAGCTCGTGAGAATTACAAATTTCGTGGACAACAAAGTGTTTTAGGAAGGAAGCATTAATTTTTGAAGGCACATAGGACAGCGTGGCCTAGTGGTGAGTTGGGAAGCATGAAAATATTTATTCGTGTGAGGGCCTGCATTCGAAATGCGATAGGTGCATTGGAGGTCATGTTGGTTAAGGCGCCCAAGGCGCACGTTGTTTTGCCAAGGGAAGAAGGAGTTGAGAGTTGAAGCACGTGGTGGTGCTTCGTTAATTGCAAATGAGCACGTGGCTCGTGCGATGACTTTGGCCATGGCTAAGGCACACATTGTGGGTAAGGTTGAGGGTTCGATTCCCTCCGAAGGTGAGGTAAATATTTTTGGTTAAATTTTTAATTATCCGCCTATGTTGGAGATATAAGGGTGTTTAATTTTTATTGTTATTAGCATATGTTGGAGGTATAAGGTTTATGAGTGGAATTAATTGTTAGAGGGGTTAATTATTAAATAAGTGATGTTATTTGAGATTTGTTATTAGGAGTGATAAGGAGGTCTTTGTAAAGTCTTAATTAATATAGTGATATATTGGAGGATTAAGACTATTGAGCATTGATTTCATTTTAATAAGGGTTTTTCTATTAAAGAAGATTATGGTGAATATTATTTTTAAGTTGGAGTGATAAGGTGTATTTTAGTCATCTTTTTGTATTGTGTTTTATTGAAGTCTTCTAACCCTTATTGATATTGGCAAAGAAGTAATTGTGAGTGTGGCAGATTTGTGAGATCAACTCTTTGGCAACAAAAAGGTATGGGCAAATTATTCTTTGGTTGAGTTGATTGATTGGCTTACTAAAAAATAAAGTTTGGAGTGAAAAGGATTTGATTAGGGTTTCCTTTTCAAAAGTGTTTGAGTTAATGCTTCAAGGTTTTTTGGAATTAAGAGTTGTGATTAAAACCTTGTTTTATAAGCATTGTTGTTGAAGCATTTGGATTGTGCAAAGAACTTGAGTTAGGGTTTTGAAAAGAACATGAGTATCATTGTTATGTGAAGATTGATTTATGAGCATTGTTGTTGAAGTGAATTGTTGTGCAAAGAACTTGAACTAGGGTTTTGGAAAGAACATGAGTATCATTGTTATGTGAGATTTGTTGTTGAGCATTGTTGGAAATATTTTGAGTTGGTGTTTACATACTTGGACTAGGGTTTGTGAGCAAGGGTTGGTTCTTGAGAAATTGGTTGAGTAGAGTTGATTGAGCCTAGTCAAGTGGATGTATGAAGTGATTGTTCAAGTTCCATAAAACAAACTATTCTATATTCTGATTTGAGTTGTGAAAGAGATTGAGCTTTGAGTATAGAACATATTGAGTCTCTAACAATTCTCTTTATGCTTCTATGAGATTGATTTGAGTTGAGAAAGTGATTGAGATTTGAGTATAGAACATATTGAGTCTCTAACAATTCTCTTTATGCTTCTATGAGATTGATTTGAGTTGAGAAAGTGATTGAGCTTTGAGTGTAGAACATATTGAGTCTCTAACAATTCTCTTTATGCTTCTATGAGATTGGACAAGTTCTATGTGGACTTGTTAAGCAGATTTGAGGTAAGTCTTTGAGAAGACTTGTGGACTATTTTTGTGTGAGATTTTGTGGAAGCTTACAATATAGATTTGGCTAAGTTCTAGAGAGGACTTATTGAGCATATTTGGACAGGTTCTGAGTGGACCTGTTGAGTAGATTTGGATAGGTTATGAGTGGACCTATTGAGTAGATTTGACAAGGTTTTGAGTGGATCTGTTGAGCAGATTTGAGCAGGTTCTGAGTAGACCTGTTGAGAAGATTTGAGCAGGTTATGAGTGGACCTATTGAGCAGATTTGTGCTAGATCGACTGGACTATGTTTAGTGTAGATTTGAGTGAGCTTGTTGAGCAGACTTGTGCTAGACCGACTAGACTGTGTTTAGTGCAGAGTTGAGTAGATTTGTGCTAGACCGACTGGACTGTGTTTAGTGCAGATTTGAGTGAGCTTGTTGAGCATACTTGTGCTAAACCAACTGGACTATGTTTAGTGTAGAGTTGAGTAGATTTGTGCTAGATCGATTGGACTATGTTTAGTGTAGATTTGAGACAGATATTTGGATGTGATAGAGTAGAGAGGATATTAGTCTCCAGTGGATAGAGATCCATCAGCCAAGGAAGTGAGGATAGGTCTTTTGAGTGGGGACAAGAGTCTTCAGTGGAGAGAGATCCACAAGCTAGTGTAGTGGAGGCAGTAGTATTCTAGAGGATCACCATCCAGAGTAAAGGAGGAGTTCTCCTATGGATAGAGATCCACGAACTAGATTTAGGGTATCAACATCTCCTTTGGACAGAGGTCCATAAACATTGTAATAGGGAAAGGATTCCCAAGAGATTGATTGAGAAAATTTTAGTGAAATATTTTCTCCGTGGAGTAGCCCATATTTGGGTGAACCACGTTAAATTGGTGTCTCTATTGTGTGTGATGTTTTGTGCATTGCTTTGGTTTCTGTTGTTGATATTGCCATTGATATATTGCATAATATTGATTGTGATAAGAAAAGTAAAAAGTGGTCTTATACTGTTCACCCCCCTCTCAGTATAAGCTTGTGTTCTTCAATATTATTGGCCTATGATGGAGAAATACTATTACACTTATGTCAAAAGTTGCATAAAGTATTAGCATCATCCTAATCTATCACATGCACCTTTGTAGGATCTACAACTGATACATTAATTGTGGTCTTTTTCATAGTGGGGCTTGGATCTAATTGGAAAAATCTCATCCCCATATTTGGGTTGATACACATTCATAATAATAGCACAAAGTACTTCACAAAGTGGGTGGAAGCTATTCCCCTTACCTCTATGACAAGACCATGCATTGTGGAATTCATACTGTATAATATCATCTATCGTTTTTCTATTCCATCGAAGATCATCTCAGATAATGAGACACCATTTAAAAATAAGGATGTTTAATATTTGTACAACAAGTATCATATCCATCACAAATTTTTAGCTCTTTATTATCCACAAAATAATGGGTATGCTAAGGCATCAAACAAAATTATTATCACCATACTTAAGAAAACAATTAATAATAATCACAAAGACTAGAATCTTTAATTACCTCTAGCACTTTAGGCTTATAGGATGAGCATTAAAACACCAACAAGGGTAACTCCATTTTTTCTAGTATATGGTTTTGAGGTCATCATGCCCTTAGAACTTGAAATTCCTTATTTGTGCATCTTCTTACAGGAGTTCATCGATGATGACATTGTGCGATAAAATTGCCTAGATCAACTTACCCTTCTTAATGAACAATGCATTAATGATCTTGAACATCTTCACGTTTATCAAGATCATATTAAGTGAGCCTATGATACAAGGGTTCATCCTAGAGAGTTTCAATTTTATGATCTTGTGTTAAAGGAAAACCATTAAAACTCAAACATACATAGCCATTTGCGTGATAAATTCATGAAAAACTGGTTAGGTCCATTCATCATAATACAAAATCTAGGTTTGAGAAATTATCGGTTAGCTACACTTGAGGGTGACGAGGAACCCAAACCACTTAATATTCTCCACCTACGGGTATTTATGCATTAAAAAAATTGTATTTCACATCACCATTGCATTACATATCACCATGCATAACACTTTGCATTTGATCATCTTAGGATTAGTCATGGATTTTGGCTAATTACATGTTAGTTACATTGCAATAGGTATTTTGTTTGCCATAGTTCCATCTATCTAGTCTTACCTTAAGCATTTCATATAACATCACATTTGTAAAAGAGTCAATTGTATTGATGTAATCTCTTTTATCTTGGGCATACATATCATTTCATCATTCACATATCTATGATATTTATCCACCCCTTGATTTCTCCCAAGTAGCGGTTGCAAGGTGTCCAATAGGGTCTTTCGATCATTCAACTATCCCTAGTTATTCTTTTAGATTTCATTACAAACCATATTGATATTTGACGATAGGATTTTTCTTTGGTTGTACTTTGTTTATTTTAAAATCCCAACACATTCTCACTATCATAAGTATGATTTTGAACAAGGATGACACTATAAAGTATGTCTTAACTCAAAAGTGAAAAGTTTCCTTTACTCTTCCTATCATGCACATGGTCTAAAAATCTGAGAATTGATAAAAGGACAAGCTCATCCCCCATCCCTCCCAAAAAAAAGGAAAATAAAAGAAAATTCCCTTGCTCCTCCAAAAAATGAGCAAGTTCCCAAAAGCAATAAAATCCCCTTGCTCTTCCACAAAATGAGCAAGTTTAAAAAAAAAACCTTTGCTCCTCCATAAAATGAGCAAAAATCCCTATAAAAGCAAAATTATAAAATTCCCAAAGGCAAAAAAAAGAAAAATAGCTTGAATATTTGGAATTTTTACTTTTTAAAAACCATGGGGTGATCTCAATCGCAAACAATAGGCTATAGATGCCTGACTGGCAGTGGAGTAGCCTTACGTGTGGTGATATATCTATCACATTAGCGACCTTCTTTTGTATAGATCAATATCAGCTTGTGGTTGAGTTAGATTTTTTATGGTTTGCATTCAAAGTAGTGGAGTCCAACTAAGTCCAAAGTCGAGGTAATAAATTTCACTATGCACACACAAGGATGTTGAATATCTTGGTATTCCTAGCAAATTTTTATCTTTCAAAATCTTGCACAGTCAGTAAATGACTTTTGATTGGTCAACTAGGGCATTTGAGTCTCATGGAAAACCTTATTGTTCCATTATGACCTCTCACTGTTCAACATCCATCATTATCATGATCCTTCATTAAGTATCATTTCACACTTGATTTATGTTCAGGTGTATGCTCTTGATGAAATTGTTTACATCTTGAGTTGTGACTCTTATACATTATGTAGTGCATATACTTAATTTTTTATTACATCATCGAATCATCCACTATGTTTCATTAGTTAAACATATGATTTGTGTTAATCAAGTTATCATATGTTATTAGTACATCATAGGCATACTAGTTCTATGCATCATCATATAAAAAATATTCATTCATCTAACATAAATGCATCATCATATACATATAGGTATACATATACACTCATCTATCATTGGATTAATGCATTCATTTAATCCAGAAACATAAACAAGAAAATACACAACATAATAAATGTAGTAAAATATCATCTCATATATATAATAACAGATATATACATATATTGTATAATATACTTGTAGGATACAATGTAGTGGGTCGTCAGTTCTCACATCCAAAAATAAGCTAATACATACGAGCCCTACTCAGGCTGGCCATACACCACCACTCTCACCACTACCCTCTACCTCGTCTCTATGAGGTTACCTAGATCCACTAGCCCCTAAAACTTGGAAAGCACTTGGTGATACAACCTATGGAATAAGTGGTCTCACTGAGGGCTCTATTTATTCTTTGCTCCACCAACTTTGTTGAGATTGGGAGGATGAGGGCCATGATGGTAGTACTCCACCCAATATATACACTACATCCTCCAATAATCCTACATAGTCTCATTTATTCTGATACCAAACATGATATGTGGCTACCATAGCCCATAGTCAAGTCAACTCATCTATGGACTATCCTCCTATTAGTGGCTAACCTTGCACAGTTGTCAACCCTATCCCCTGAGTTTGTAGAGCATCTCAGTTTATCATGACTCTCACCACCTCCTCCTAAGATATTTACACCTAAACTCGCAAGGTTTCCCTCTCCTCCATCTAGCCTCACCATATTTGCCTATCGATATCCCACTGGCTCTGCTTTGTAGCATGGATTTTATCCCTATCCATAATCTATCCTTAGAGAATAAAAACCTACTCTCTTAAAGCAATAATATGCTCCTATGTATCCTCCTCATCCATCCTGCTACCTCCATCACTCCTCATAGGTATCTCTCCACCCTTCGTGGATCCCTATGATGATGTCCCTACATCCCTCTCCACATGGTGATGTACTCATCACTGTGGGAATCCTTCATTACCCCTCCAATCACTACCTTACCCTAAAGTTGTTGAGTGATCCACTAGGCATCATACTCTACTATGGTCCCTGGATCCTTGACATCTATATTTACTAAGGCCTCATTAAACTCCTTTCTTAGAGGCTCTACTCATGGCCATGCCAGCTAAGTCTCACTCATACTTCACCTGTATACCATTGGGTCATTAGGTACTCCTTGTCTCACCTTGAGCTGATGGATCACTCATTAGTATTGAAAGGACTCATGCTCTATCCCATGATATCCAATCAACCATCTACCATATTGTACCTATCTAAGGTGCTCACCCTCCTTAGTCTAGGTTTGTTCTTCCCTCTAAGGTCTCCATGTAATATTTCTTGGCTACAACCTGTTGAGAAGCAACACACCCCCACTGAAAAATCAATTTCATCCTCTGAAAAGCCCTGAACTTCCATTTTTGCAACAGGGACCCTCTTGATAATTTTCAGGTTTTAAATCCAAATTTGCTTGCCTCCTTTTTAAAGTTGTGCTTTTTCTTGCATTCCAGCTGTGTTATCCAAGAATTCACTTTTTACATGCTAGAATCATTCATGCACAAAGAAAATCTTGCACCGGTACCGAGAAAAATCCAAAAAACAGTTGCATAAATTCATGAAAAATCAAACTTTCCATTTTTGGTAGTGTCGCGATATCGCGACACTTCCATTTTCGAAAATGTCGCGAAATCGCGACAGGTAAATCAAAAAGCAGCTAAGTCATTTTTGTGTAGCGAAATCGTGACACTTTCCATTTTTGGAAGTGTCGCGATATCGCGACATTTCCATTTTTGGAAAGTGTCGCAAAATCGCTGCCGACCGGAGGAGAGAGAAAGAAGTCGTACGGAAGGGCGCGATTTTGTGACATGTCACGAAATCGCGACATGTCGCATTTTCACGGTAGGAGAGAGAAAGTGGGCTGTAGAATGAAAATCGGCTAAGTCGCAAATGTGTCGCAAAATCGCGGTCAACGCGGTCAACGCATGCAGCTACGGGAACTGTCGCGATATCGCGACGTGTTCTATTTTCGCGAGTTGTTGATGGAAAAAGTGGCTAAGTCCAAAAGGTGCAGCGCGTCGCTAACATGTCTCAAAATCGCGACATGCTTGAAAAAGTTGTGCGACAGCTGGCAGGAGGCGCGATTTCGCGACATGTCGCGAAATCGTGACATGTCGCGTTTCGGCCGAGGGGGAAGAAGTTGCCGATGCACTGGGGACGTCGCGATTTCGCGACATGTCGCGAAATCGCGACATGTCGCATAATCGCGATAGGAGAGAGAAAGTCCTCAAGATGACCTGAAAGTGCATTCCAGCGGGAAACAGAAGGCATCCTGGGGTAGCGACACGTGGCAAAGAGTGAGGCAGATGAATAGAGGCCGACATGCAAGCTTTTTAGCTGATTTTAATCTGTTTTTAATGTTTAAAGCTTTAATTTAATGTTTATTAAAGTGCTAATATAATATTTTTGTCTTTCATGCAGGATTCCATCTGGCACTTGCGGGACAACCGGGAAAGGCCATAAAGTCAAAGTTAAAGTGCAGATTTGATCGAGGACCGCCATGCTAGAGGAGAAGATGCCGGTGAAAGCATTCAATGGAGATTTATTGCAGAATTAATAGCATGGAGACAATTTCAACTCAGGGATGGCTTTGCGGAGATCAAATTGATGGAGAAGTGGTGACTCATCCGGCTCACCAGCAGAATTAATGGAGGCATTTATTTGCAGCTATGGATGAATGCAAGTGGCTTTAGATTTTATCTTCTCCATTTATGGCAGCTGACTCCCCTGATTTGCAGAAGGGTTAAGTTCTATCTGGACTTTGATTTTAAATGGATTTTTATTGTAAAACCCGGGTCCTAGGGTTTAGATGAGATAAGATTTGCAGTTAAAGAAGAAGATATTTTTGAAAAGATCAGGGTCTGTCCTGAGTCTATAAATACTTCTTCTCAATGTAATTGCGGGAGGCGAAGACTTAGAAATAAAAGGCTTATAAGCAATTTCTTGCAAATCTTGTGAAATCCTTTGTTTCCGGACTTGGAGTTGATGTGCTTTAGCTTTTCTGTGATAGCATGGCCAGGAGCCTAATATTTTGCAGAGTGTGATAAGTGTATCTTCTTTTGTTATCCATTCCATTTAAAGTTTGTTAGATATATGCTGTGAATCTGAGTTATCAAGTTTAAATATGTTGTTAGGCTTCAGTTGTTCTCTTGTCTGCTAGGGGAAATTACAGATTTGAGGTTAAGTTTGTTCTAATTGCTCTGTCTTCACTGTGTGAGCTAGGCTATCGGTGAAAGATACCAGTTTTAACCAGCTGCCCTTGGATTTATAATTTTCTTGCTAGATCTGTTTCACTCTGCCTTGTGCTCTTAGTTGAAAGTGATCTTAGACTGACTGGACACTTTCTTCTTTGATTTGTTCTGTTGTGAAGCTAGTAGCATAGATAAGATTGATAGTTTAGGGTTTTACGAGTTGATGTTTGATAAACTTCTCTTTCTGCCCTACCCTACCCTCTCTTTGTTTTCCGTGAATGATCCATTTTTATTTTCTTTATTTGTCTTTTATTTAAATCACTGACCCATGAGAGCTAGATCAAGAATTCAAGTTAAATCTGATAAACAAGTGACAACTACTGAACAAGTTCAGGAACCCCCTGTAAGGTAACAGAGCAGTCCATATTGAAATCTATTCCAGAAGTGGAAAAGAGTGAATAGCCATTCGACCCAACTCTGTAACTCGCACCTTGGATAACCAACTAGATCCTAAAGTGAGTGGGATCCGTCCCGTGGGTGTCTCCGGGGCTTCCTGCCCATCCTTTCGCGGGGTGCGTATGAAAGCCGGACCAACACCTAATTGGCGCTAGAAGGAGGGCCATGAACTCAGTTCAAGTATTGTAAGGGCATAACAACAACATTTGTAAGGACCCACAGTGAACTCCGAACAGTTTTGTAAATTGTCAACAGCTTTGGTAAATTGTCATTTTTAAAGTGTCGCAGCTTTGTAAATTGTCAGTGCAGTGTTTTAAATTTCCAAATACAGAACCTGTTGAGAACTGCAAAGTTATAAGTGCTTGTGAAAACTGGATTCTACATACAGGGTAACAAGGTCCCACCCCAGAGCTGGAGAGCTCCTTGTCCCTGAATTAGAAACTCCGAGAAGAAGTAGCCTCAGAAGGGCCAAATCTCTGTCACAGATAGTTTTATCACCACTGATTGTTACTCCAACCAGAGCTCAGAATATCCCTGTTAATCCATTAGCTATGGCAAATTGGTTGGGCTCCACAGCTTTGAACATTTCGGGTATAGCCCATGACTTGCCCAGAAATCCAGAAAGATACCTCCCTAGGTATAAACATGATGGGACAAGAACTCGCAGAGGAACACTTAGTTGCATTCAAGAATGCACTGAAGTTATTAAATGTACAACATGAGGATGTTGCTCGCAGACTCTTCCCGTTTACTCTCCAGGAGGGAGCTTATGATTGGTTTCTAAATCTTACCAATGATTCCATCACCAGTTGGAATGATTTAGAGAAAGTTTTTGTGTCACAGTTCGGAGAAGTGATAGATCCCAGCATTTTATATCAGCAGTTTTCTAGCATCAAAAGAGAACTGAATGAGTCTATTAGATCCTATAATGTCAGATTCCAGAAAGCTTATGGTAGACTCACTGGCTATTATGTGCCTAATGCAGACCTGGCACTAGAGATCTTCAGAAACTCTCTAGACCCAATGACCTCTGTCTTCTTGAAGAGGGATGCCACTGTTACCAACTTGACAGAAGCTTATAAAGAAGCTTTAATCCTGGAAAGACAGTTGGGACCCCAGCCTTTAAATATTCAACAAACTCCTCTGATCACTCAGCCTGCTCCTATACTCAATCCTATCCCACATCAGATGATGCTGCCAGTTTGTCAGACTTTACCATCAGCAGCACCATTAGCTGCTGCACCTGTTGAGAATGTACAGAACCCTGTGAAAGAAGCTGACAATGCTAGGATTGAAGAAGTCTCAAAGATTGTTCAAAAGCTGGCCAATGATTTTTTGAGTTTTAAAAGACAAACTTCTACTGGAGACAACCCCAACAGATATTCATATCAACCAAACAGATTTAACAGGCCCCCATATGAACCTAATAAAGATTACAAGGGTAAAGCTCATGATGTGAACATTTGTGATTTGGCCCTACCCAACTGGTGTAGAATTCATGCCACTTCTCAGCATGGGGAGTTAGACTGTCTGGAATTTTGCAATGCATTTGAAGCCTTGTCTGGTGATCTGATCTCCCCTAAAAATCAAAGAACCGCTGATGGCCCAAGTTCATCTGGCCACAATGCAGCTATGGTCCTGGATTCTTTCTCTTTCCCGGATGAATTTGAGAATGTAGTTGAAATGCCCATGGATGAAGTACATGCTTTCCAGCAGTACAGAAGAGATAATTACAACCTGAGAAACAAGAATCCTGAGCCTAATACCACATCAACTCCTCCTGACAACTCTCACAATATTCCTCCTGACCCCTCTCCAAGCAATAATCCACCTCCACCAAAGGGAGGAGCTCAAAGAGTACCAGATGTTGCTATTCCTCCACTTAACAAAGGATATAACATAGTGGAGGATATGAAAAAGATTAAGGCTAACATTACTTTGCATGAGTTGGCACAGATTTCAGAGCAGAGAGACAATCTGATAAAGACATACTCTGGCCCTGTTGCTAAACCTGTGGACAAAGGAAAGAAAATAGCCAATGCCAATCTGGCCATGTACAAGGAAAAGACCGAAGTTCCCCCATTTTTACTGACTGTCAAAATTTTTGGGAAGAATTTACATAATTGTTTGGTAGATTCAGTGCATCTCGCTAATGTCATGCCACCGGCAATTTGTCGGCGAGCTGGGGCTGACCCCAATGAAGTCTGAGAGGAGAGTTGTCCAATTGGACAAGTCAGAAGTTAAGGTTGTGGGAGAGCTGCAAAACATTCACATTCAATTGGCATCTGAGCCAAGGGCTCAACATAAGATCGAAATCCAAGTTGTGGATATCCCAGTGGGGTATGGAATGCTGTTGAGTAGGGATTGGTCTAAGTCTCTAAATGGATATCTGGCAACATACTTTTCACACATGTGGTTGCCATGGAAGGGTGTGGCCAATCAATTGCGGGTTGACAGAGAACCTAGGTATAAGCACACGATTACAGAGTACAATGCCGCAAATGAAACTGTCAATGTTGCGTAAGTAGACATTGGAGTCTACAATTTAACAATTGGGCAGAATAATAAATTTAACAAAGCTCATCCTGTACATACTAATGAAGTTTGGACACTTCATGTGGATGGAGCAAGATGTAAGCAAGGTTCTGGAACAGGGGCAGTCCTCAAAGGGCCTCAAAGTCAGACATTTTTTATGTCTTACCGCTTGCAGTTCCCATGTACTAATAATTTAGCAGAGTATGAAGCTCTGATTTTAGGTTTAAAGTTTGCTTTGGATAAAAATGTGAAAAACATTCAAGTTTTCACTGATTCAGATGTGGTGGTCTGGGTCTGTCAAGATTTTAAGGTATTTGATCCTGGGGGTTTTTTACATTCAGTCCTTTTGAAAGAACTCTGCAAACCCTTCAAGTAGAAGCATAAACATGTTATCATATGATTTGTTATTATATGATTTGTTTAATTTGAAGGAGTTGCAGATTTGTTTTTCAAATGGGACAAGGAAGACAGTAAACACAAGTCTTTCCCAGATAGCAAATTTTTGAAGCATAGTCTGGAGTGCATTTCGTCAACAGGACCTGAAAGGTAATTTTTCTAAATTACTTGCACATGGTCAAAATTTTTTAAGGCACCATTTCTCTGCTTTCCCAACTGCTGCATTTTTTGAGTATGAAGGGAAGTTGTAACATATGTATACATTGTAAGTAAGCTTTGAAGTTTTTTAGTTTTATTTCTTTGTCTGTACAGTTTTAGCTTGTGCAGTTTATTTCTTTTGTCAGTGCTTTTTATTTCCTTTCTTTGTCTTTTTATGTCAGCTTGCTGTTTAAGTCTGTACAGTCTTTTGTTTCAGTTTTATTTGCTTTAGTTCTTTATTGCAGTTCTTTTTCTTTGTTGTCTGTACAGTTGCTTTAGTTTATTTCAGTCTTTGTAGCTTTAGCTTTCTCGTTCATTTTTAGTTGCTTTGCTTCATTTCTTTTAGTTTGTTTCTTTTATTGCCTTTTTTATTTTCTTCCCCAATTCCTTTTCTTTGTTGTCTGTACATTCTTTTGTTTCAGTTATTTTCTTTGCTGTCTGTTCAGTTTATTTTATTCCCTTTGCCTGTACAGTTCTGTGCTTTAGTCTGTACAGTTTTATTTTGTTTTGCTTTAAGGCCTGTCTGTCCTTGAAAGTCTGTGCAAAGTCCTTTGGCTCTTAAAATTCTGTCCTTTAACCTCTGCCTGAGCAATCAATGAAAAGTCAGCCTGCTAAAAATTGTTTTATTCCGAGCTGATCAATCCACAATCCAATGCCCATTCTGTTCATTATTCTAATAGAGATAGTCTGCTTAAATCGAACCGTAGAACTATTTTGTTATTCAGGACAAAGGTAGAGAGATGATTGGATCTTGTGTCTTACTTGCCACAGTTGTTTTAATGATAGAAAAACTGCTATGTTGTTTTGTTGGAGGAACTCCCGGGGAATCCAAGAAAAGTCGGTTATGAGAGGGGACTATGGTTCATGCAATTATTTGGGTATCCACAGAGGCTATTAGTGCCTAGACTGAAATAGTTCCAGATTGATCAAATGATAAAAGAAAATTGTGATTTCTCTAAGGTCTTCCAGATATTGATATATTTCAAAGAGAGAGAGATAAAAAAAAAAAAAGAGATAAAAAGAAAAAGAAAAGAATTACATAATGAAGAGGCAACCAATATTAGATTCTGCCCTACAGTTGTAAATTTGGGTCGTGTAAATCTAAAGGGTAACTCTGTCTAGGCTGTAAAAGGCTAAACTAGTAAACAGAGCTCTACTCGGTTTCCCCTTTTACAATCTAGAAAAGTTGATCAGTCCAAAGTTCATCATTCAATCCAGTCATCCTTGAAGAAAGTTTTATACCCTTTGTAATTGCACATCAGAAATCTTCCTTGAAGTAATCCAGCCTAGTATGTCCTTGGGAAATTTTAACAGCTTGCAGTTAGTAGTCAATTTATTGTGAAGAATGTCTGTGGCAAGGCATGATGCATGGTCTTTTTGTTTTGAAACCAGAGTCTTGGGTTCTAAAATAGTGCTACTATTTTACCCGCAGATATCGCCATTTGTTGAGAAGCAACACACCCCCACTGAAAAATGAGATTCCATCCTCTTGAAAGCCCCGAACTTCCATTTTTGGCAAGCAGGGACCCTCTTGATAATTTTCAGGTTTTAAATCCAAATTTGCTTGCCTCCTTTTTAAAGTTGTGCTTTTTCTTGCATTCCAATTGTGTTATCCAAGAATTCACTTTTTACATGCTAGAATCATTCATGCACAAACAAAATCTTGCACCGATACCGAGAAAAATCCTGAAAACAGTTGCATAAATTCATGAAAAATCAAACTTTCCATTTTTGGTAGTGTCGCGATATCGCGACACTTCCATTTTCGAAAATGTCGCGAAATCGCGACGGGTAAATCAAAAAGCAACTAAGTCATTTTTGTGTAGCGAAATCGCGACACTTTCCATTTTTGGAAGTGTCGCGATATCGCGACATTTCCATTTTTGGAAAGTGTCGCAAAATCGCTGCCGACCGGAGGAGAGAGAAAGAAGACGTACGGAAGGGCACGATTTTGTGACATGTCGCGAAATCGCGACATGTCGCATTTTCACGGTAGGAGAGAGAAAGTGGGCTGCAGAATGAAAATCGGCTAAGTCGCAAATGTGTCGCAAAATCGCGGTCAACGCGGTCAACGCATGCAGCTACGGGAACTGTCGCGATATCGCGACGTGTTCTATTTTCGCGACTGGAAAGGAGAAAAAGTGGCTAAGTCCAAAAGGTGCAGCGCGTCGCTAACATGTCTCAAAATCGCGACATGCTTGAAAAAGTTGTGCGACAGCTGGCAGGAGGCGCGATTTCGCGACATGTCGCGAAATCGCGACATGTCGCGTTTTCGCGGCCGACAGGGGAAGAAGTTGCCGATGCGCTGGGGACGTCGCGATTTCGCGACATGTCACGAAATCGCGACATGTCGCAGAATCGCGATAGGAGAGAGAAAGTCCTCAAGATGACCTGAAAGTGCATTCCAGCGGGAAATAGAAGGCATCCTGGGGTAGCGACACGTGTCAAAGCGTGAGGCAGACGAACAGAGGCCGACATGCAAGCTTTTTAGCTGATTTTAATCTGTTTTTAATGTTTAAATGCTTTAATTTAATGTTTATTAAAGTGCTAATATAATATTTTTGTCTTTCATGCAGGATTCCATCTGGCACTTGCGGGACAACCGGGAAAGGCCATAAAGTCAAAGTTAAAGTGCAGATTTGATCGAGGACCGCCATGCTAGAGGAGAAGATGCCGGTGAAAGCATTCAATGGAGATTTATTGCAGAATTAATAGCATGGAGATAATTTCAACTCAGGGATGGCTTTACGGAGATCAAATTGATGGAGAAGTGGTGACTCATCCGGCTCACCAACAGAATTAATGGAGGCATTTATTTGCAGCTACGGATGAATGCAAGTGGCTTTAGATTTTATCTTCTCCATTTATGGCAACTGACTCCCCGATTTGCAGAAGGGTTAAGTTCTATCTGGACTTTGATTTTAAATGGATTTTTATTGTAAAACCCGGGTCCTAGGGTTTAGATAAGATAAGATTTGCAGTTAAAGAAGAAGATATTTCTGAAAAGATCAAGGTCTGTCCTGAGTCTATAAATACTTCTTCTCAATGTAATTGCGGGAGGCGGAGACTTAGAAATAAAAGGCTTATAAGCAATTTCTTGCAAATCTTGTGAAATCCTTTGTTTCTGGACTTGGAGTTGATGTGCTTTAGCTTTTCTGTGATAGCATGGCCAGGAGCCTAATCTTTTGCAGAGTGTGATAAGTGTATCTTCTTTTGTTATCCGTTCCATTAAATTTTGTTAGATATATGCTGTGAATCTGTATTATCAAGTTTAAATATGTTGTTAGGCTTCAGTTGTTCTCTTGTCTGCTAGGGGAAATTACAGATTTGAGGTTAAGTTTGTTCTAATTGCTCTGTCTTCACCGTGTGAGCTAGGTCTGTCGGTGAAAGATACCAGCTTTAACCAGCTGCCCTTGGATTTATAATTTTTTGCTAGATCTGTTTCACTCGCCTTGTGCTCTTAGTTGAAAGTGATCTTAGACTGATCGGACACTTTCTTCTTTGATTTGTTCTGTTGTGAAGCTAGTAGCATAGATAAGATTGATAGTTTAGGGTTTTACAGCTTGATGTTTGATAAACTTCTCTTTCTGCCCTACCCTACCCTCTCTTTGTTTTCCGTGAATGATCCATTTTTATTTTCTTTATTTGTCTTTTATTTAAATCTGCTGACCCATGAGAGCTAGATCAAGAATTCAAGTTAAATCTGATAAACAACTGTGGCAACTACTGAACAAGTTCAAGAACCCCCTGTAAGGTAACAGAGCAGTCCATATTGAAATCTATTCCAGAAGTGGAAAAGAGTGAATAGCCATTCGACCCAACTCTGTAACTCGCACCTTGGATAACCAGCTAGATCCTAAAGTGAGTGGGATTCGTCCCGTGGGTGTCTCCGGGGCTTCCTGCCCATCCTTTCGCGGGGTGTGTATGAAAGCCGGACCAACACAACCTATCCCATGAGTCTATGTAATACTATAGAATACCTTTAAAGGGGTGGCTATTACCATACTCTCACTCATATAGCCATCGTATAGTATAAAATATCTCTCTATCAACCATGTCTCTATGTACAACCCACAATAACCCAATAGGTTTATCCACACTAAAATGCTTCCATAAACCTCTCTATCAAATCTCATAAATCTCCTTATAAAGTTGTGTAATCAATATTGTCCCCTATGCCATGATCCTTGACTACTCAACTAAATTATGAATAAGGCCCAATAGGTTCTATGGAAACCTGGTGCTGGAAGAGTCTGGCAGGATGAAGTTAGACATCGATGACATAAACACTATATGTCTAGTTATAAGTAATATTGTGTCATATACAATAGTCAATCTCATCTCAGTGCTATCCATATTGTAATCAACATGTCTCTAGTGCTCTTAGTACACTCATATAAGCACTACCTCTCCCTGGTCGATCAAGGCAGTAACAATAGGCTCTCCCTCAATAGGTATCCGTAGAATATGGTATACATCCTCTAAGGTCACTATTATCTCATTGGTGGGTAGGTCAAAAGTGTTTATATGACTATCTCATCTATTGATCAAGGCCATCAGATAGGCTTGATATACGTGAACCAACTCTAGTCGAGTCATGCGCTGAAGACTAAGGTCCTTCAACCACATTAAATCATCATTCAATAATTTAGCATGAGCCTCCTTAAAGGTGTTCATAACACGATGTTGGGCTCTAATAATATACTGCAAAAATAATAAAAATGACAAATAAAAAATTAAAATAGTCCCAAGTATGACTATCTTGAGTCGAGATGACCCCCACCATAACCATCCACATGAGATGGTCATAGCATGCGATCGTCTCACGTCGAGATGACCCCCAAATATGATCATCTCACACAATATAGTTAAAAAATGGAACCGTATCAACCAAATATGATCCCCAAAAATACATCAAAATAAATAAAAACCACAACAAGCAAAACAAGAGAGAGAAGGAAAAAAATAATCATTACTATCTACCTATCAACTACCCCATTTTCAATTTGCCTAAGCTACCCATCCCACCCATTCATTTCATTTCATTTTAATTTGGGCTCATTTTATTAATAAATACAAGTTGGGATTTTGTCCTTACTCTCCTAGCATCGTCTCCTTCGCTCGTAGAGGTGCCCGATGGGTCCACAATATTGGTAGGTTCATCTATCGATAGCGTTTTGCTTTTCAAAATCACTCTCCTCCTTTTCTCACTCATTTATCATCTTGAATGATGAAAATGACCCTAAAATTGTGAAATTTACTATTTATAGCTTTGTGTGACTGTGATCATCCAAGATGGTCCCATGGCACAATGCGACCATCTGAGATGATCGCTATTTTACAAAAAAAAATTAAATACAAAAAAAATAGTTACACTACAACCATCCTAGGTCAAGATGACATTCTAATTTCACAACTTCCTAGGTCACCTAATTTAATCACCTCATTCTAGTCAAGTGACTCATCACTATCATCATTTTACATCTCCTCCATTGACTCATCACTTGAGGGGGTAGTCAATAAATGGAAAATTCATGTTTTAAAATCAAGTCAATAATAAAACATTCAAAAGTGTAAAGCATATTCATTCAATAATCATTGCCAAAAATGATCATACATCCTCCTTGCTGGGGCAAAAGAAAAATAAAATCAATCAAACAAAGACTTGGTATACCTAAATCCTGTAGACTAATAATGTCTACCAAATGCTGAAAGGTTACCAAGATCAAATCAATGGTGTACCTACAACCTAAGGACCGTAGAATCACAACATCTGCCCATGTTTGAAAAGTTACCAAGATCAAACCTAAATGCATCAATGTGTTGGAATCTATGAATCAAAGATGTGTGCCATTTCTGTGATTGGGGTATCTCACAATGACTTGTTCAAAAAACATCATCCACAATTAATTCAACCATTTTAGTTTGTCTATTTTTGCTCCGCATTATGCTTATGCACAAAGCATTCCAAAAAGAGGGTTTTCCATAGACACCTAAAATGCATCATCTTGAGGAGACTCCCAGAAGACCTCCTTTTTAACGCACACAATACACCTTGGGCAACCTCAGGGCTAATTTTAGTGGTTTTTACCAATATTAGGTAAATTTTCCTATAAGAAGCCTAACCATCTCGACTTGAGATGGTCTTAGGGTCGTGATTGTCTTGAATTGAGACAATCACATAAAAAAAATTAAAAATATAAAAATAATAATAGGCAGTCAAAACTTCCCGTTAACTTCGTGCATGATTTTGTATTGACATTGAATGCCCTGCATGAGCTAATTTTATCAATTCACATGCAATTAGTCAATCAGTGGTATGCATCTACTTTTTCATTTAGACCGTCCCTTTTTTTTCATGCAGAGTGCCCTTACCACATTTAGCCTTTGGCCAAGAGGTCTATAAGAGGACACTCACCTCTCAGTTCAAAGGATCTGAATTTGAGTTTTTGTGCAATGAAGTGCTACCAAAATCAATCCACCAGTTTTTTTATTGCCAAGACTATGCTGTTGGATTCCCATATAGAATTGGAATCCAAAATCTTGTACCTCGCATAATCAATACCCTCATTCTAGTGATTTCTAGAGCTTGCTAACTCACCTTTACATCATGAGATCCATCGAAAATACCAACCCGTACCATCTTAAACACTACTCAAACTTGGTCATGTAAAAATATAGGCTTATGACAATGACTATCTCACCCCGAGATGATCCGTAGATGAAACCATATCGATCCAAGGTGATCTTATAAAAACCACTAGTTTTTCTATTTTCTATTCAGTTTAGCTTAGATATGTATTTTTTGGTTTCCACACTAATCTAGATTTTAATTTATACATACACGCATTCATCTTTCATTTTATTATCATTTTCATATTTAATATGGGTCCAACCCTAGTGGGCCCATCATATGCTATTTATTTATTTGCTAGTTTCTTTGTGTGCAGGCAACAAGACTCGAGGATGGTAAAAGATTTCAAATTCAATGCGGTGGTCCTGGAAAACCCGCTCCCCTATGAACTGCGCTAGCAAGGAGATACCAATATTGCACCAAGATACTTATTTTGTGGAAAAGAGGGGAAAACTATTCTCCATATTTTGTAATATTAGTATCATTCTTAAAATATACCCTCAAGGGATACCATTGTAACTCTCTAAAGAAGGAAAACATTAATGCAATGATTCTTTTATTGTGCTTTAAAATATGTTTGTGTTTACTATTCTTTTTATGGTGCAATTTTTTTGCTTCACTAAGTGCTTAATAGGGTTACCATAGAACTGACTAAATGAGGGAGGGTATCATCAATGAGAAGGAAGTTGATACAAATAACTTGAATAAAGAGAGAGTCATAAATGTATGACTTAGATGACATAATGCATTGGATTTTTATTATGAGCATAAATGCATGTATGGCTAATTAGCATTAGGGATAAATATTGGAAGGATAATTTAATTTCAAACCTCCTTAATGTTCGAACAACATGATAATAGTTTATGGAATTATGAGATCCATTAGGTGTAAGATAATTAGGAAGAGAATATTATCCTCACTCAATTTAAATTTTTCCTTGAATATAATTTGCATACCTTCAAAAAATCTTATCTTTGAGCCCAAATAAAGGTGACATAAAACATGATTTTTTTGAACTATATTTGAAGCTTTGAGTAAGGAAAAATAGATCCCATGTGATGAAAAATAAATAAAACCTTAATGAAAGGGTGGGGGTTAAGTAGGAATTGTAATTAGGGATTAATATCCTCACCATCACCAAATATATATATATATATAATATTTTGAGTGTTCCCTAATTTTTGCTAAAAGGTTTGGAAAGATAAGGGAGAGGCTTTGTGATTCTCATTTAGATTGAGAAGCCTTTGAACACATAATAATTTTACATGTAGATATGAAGCAATGTATATACAACTATACTATACTGAACAAATAAAATTTTCTAACGTTTGAAGAACACAAGCTTATACTGAGAGGGGGGGGTGAACAATATAAGACCACTTTTTACTTTTCTTTCCCAAACAATATTAATCAATATAATCAATGGCAATATCAATAGCAATAACCAAAGCAATGCACAAATCATCACACACACATAGAGACACCAATTTTACGTGGTTCACCCAATGTGGGCTACATCCACGGAGAAAATATTTCACTAAAATTTTCTCAATCAATCTCTTGGGAATCCTTCCCTATTACAATGTTTATGGACCTCTGTCCAAAGGAGATACTGATCCCCTAAATCTAGTTTGTGGATCTCTATCCATAGGAGAACTCCTTCTCCTTTGCTCTGGCTGGTGATCCTCTAGAAGACTACTATCTCCACTACGTTGGCTTGTGGATCTCTCTCCATTGAAGACTCTTGTCCCCACTCAGAAGACCTATCCTCACTACCCTAGCTGATGGATCTCTATCCACTGGAGACTATTGTCCTCTCTACTCTGTCACCTCCAAAGCTCTATCTCAAATCTGTACTAAACATAGTCCAATTAGTCTAGCACAAGTCTGCTCAACACGCTCACTCAAATATGCACTAAACATAGTCCAATCGGTCTAGCACAAATCTGCTCAAATCTGCACTAAACATAGTCCAGTCGATCTAGCACAAGTCTGCTCAACAAGCTCACTCAAATCTGCACTAAACACAGTCTAGTCGGTCTAGCACAAATATTCTCAATAGGTCCACTTAGAACCTACTCAAATCTGCTCAATAGGTCCACTCGAACTTGCTCAAATATGATAAACAGGTCCACTCAGAACCTATCCAAATCTACTCAACAAGTCCACTCAGAACCTATCCAAATCTGATCAATAGGTCCACTCAGAACCTGCTCAAATCTGCTCAATAGGTCCACTCAAAACCTCCTCAAATTTTCTCAATAGGTCCACTCAAAACCTACCCAAATCTGCTCAACAGATCCACTCAGAACCTGTCCAAATCTGCTCAACGAGCTCACACAGAACTTGTCCAAATATTCTCAACAAGTCCTCTCTAGAACTTGCTCAAATCTTCTCAACAAGTCCTCTCTAGAACTTGCTCAAATCTGCTCAACAAGTCCTCTCTAGAACTTGCTCAAATATGCTCAATAAGTCCTCTCTAGAACTTAACCAAATCTGTATTGTAAGCTTCCAAAAAAGCTCACACAAAATTAGTCCACAAGTCTCCTCAAAGACTTGCCTCAAATCTGCTTAACAAGTCCACACATAGAACTTGTCTCAATCTCATAGAAGCATAAAGAGAATTGTTAGAGACTCAATATGTTCTACTCTCAATGCACAATCACTTTCACAATTTTCTCAATCTCATAGAAGCATAAAGAGAATTGTTAGAGACTCAATATGTTCTACTCTCAATGCTCAATCACTTTCACAATTCAAATCAAAATGTAGAATAGTTTATTTTATGGAACTTGAACAATCACTTTATACAACCACTTGACTAGGCTCAACCAACTCAACTCAACCAATTACTTAATGAAACTCCCCTTTCTCACAAACCCTAGTCCAAGCATATATCAATCAACTCAAAATATTTCCAACAATTGCTCAACAACAAATCTCACATAACAATGATACTCATGTTCTTTTCAAACCCTAGTTCAAGTTCTTTGCACAAAAACTCACTTCAACAACAATGCTCATAACCAATCTTCACATAACAATGATACTCATGTTATTTTCAAAACCCTAACTCAATTCTTCACACAATTCAATGACTTCAACAACTATGCTTATCAAACAAGGTTTTAATCACAACTCTTAATTCCAAAAAACCTTGAAGCATTAACTCAAGCACTTTCAAAAAGGAAACCCTAATCAAATCCTTTTCACTCCAAAATTTATTTTCTAGTAAGCCAATCAATCAACTCAACCAAGAAATAATTTTCCCATACCTTTTTGCTTGACAAGGAGTTGATCTCACAAATCTGCCACACTTACAATTACTTCTTTGCCAATCTTAATAAGGGTTAGAAGATAATAATTTCCTCAACAAAACACAATGCAAAATGATATCAAAATTACACCTTATCAACTCCACAATCTCTAAAATAATTTTAACACCCACAATTAATTTTGACCTTATAGATTTTAAGGCAAATTAATTTTCACCTTATTACTCCACAAAATAATATCTTCCCCTTTTAAAATTTCAATCCAACATATAGTAATTTTCTAACACTCCTTATTCCTCCTTATCACTTATTTCATTTGCCTAACAAAACTTCTTAATACTCCTTATAACTCCTAACAAATATTAAATTTGAACTTTAGGCAATTGAAAAATAATAATAAAATTATTACCTTGCACTCCGTGGGTTTTGAACCCCTCACCAATGCCTCTGCGAACACCCTAGCCGTGGGCTCCTCAACCACGTGCGCCCAACACACGTTTAGAACCAAAAGGGCCTTTGCACCCTTTATACCTTCCTTTGGTGCCTTTTGAATTACGAAGAACTCAAAAACTTCTTCCTCCACACATGCCTCAATGGGATTCGAACGTGGGTTCGTATCCCCACAAGTGCCTTAAAAAGAACGTGCTCTACCACTAGACCACCACGTCCACCTTTGATTGGGGCTCCCACTTTACTCGCTTTTCTTCTTCTGCATGAGACAAAAAACACTTGTTTCATCTTCTTCCTCACAAACCTTTCGAATTCGCAATTAATATTTTTTATGGCGCTTTCAATAATTCGATCGAGGATTAATTTTGCAAAGGTCTTTGTGGCCTCCTTTTATATATGAAGTCACTATTGACTTCAAACGTCGGTGCTTCGATTATTTCAACGACATCGGCACCTTTATAAACACTTTATAATTTATACAAGGTGCCTTATTAAATTGGATGATGTCAACATTAATTATAATTTATAAATATTTAAATTCTAAAGATTATAATTTTATAAATGTAATTATAAGATTTAATTTTTAAACCCTTCCTTTACATTGCATTCCATGGTGTAAATAATATTTATTTATAAAATTTAAATTCTTATTGAATTTAAATAATTTATAAAAAATATTATATCTCCTTTTTAACTTTGCACTTGAATCCTTTGGGCTTCTTCCTGGATATCAAATAACAACTTTGACAACTTTGTTCCTTGACGAAAAACCTTGATATTAATGTTGACTTCATTTCTTGACATCAATGACAATTTTAACTTTTAGGACTCAAAATGTCCAACAATCTCCCCCTTTGTCATTGATGGCAACCCAAAAACTTTTTACCAAAAACTTGACTTCTTCTTCTGTGCTGCTCCCCCTGGGACACTGCTCCCCCTGGCTCAATGCTCTCTCAAATATCAAATCTCTCCCCAATACTCAAATATCTCTCCCCCTTTGACATCAATGGCAAAGGGTCACCTTTGGGGCTCGGGGCTAAGAATGAGCCTCTTAGCTTAGCCCCTCCCCCACCTTCTATTAAGGTGGTTAATTCTGGAGTGGGAGTATCTCTACTCCCATCATGCAATGTTCCTTTTCCTTTATCCTCTTCTCTTCTTTTCTAAATTTTCTGAATCCTCTGACTATTTATATCTGTGTCTATGTTCATGTCCATGTCATCATTCCTGTTCTTGTTCCTTTTCTTGTTCACATCCATGTTTCTATTCCTATTCTTGTTCACATCCATATTCTTGTTCTTATTTCTATTCACATTCATGTTCCTGTTCCTATCCCTGTCCATGTTCCTATTCCTATTCTTGTTCCTATTCATATCCATGTTCCTATTTCTATTCCTGTTCATACTTGTCTCTGGAATATCTGCTCTACACCACTTTGTTGTATGACCATCATTATTGCACTTATAACACTTAATGTTATTATTCCTTGGAGGTGCAAATGTCTTAGGATTTCTCCTAGTGAAGCCATATCCTCTTCTATCATGAACCCTACAATTCATTGCCTTGTGACCAAACTGATTACATGAGTAGCAATACCCATGGAAAAGCTATCCATTCCCATATTTCTGTCTTTCATGTGTCCTGCATTGTGAAGCCATGTGCCCAAACCTGTGACATGAGAAACATATTCCATTGAAGAAACCTTGCCTAAACCCCATTGGTCTCTTAGTCTCTTCTACCTGTTTCCTATTCCATATGTTTCTTACTTGTGCATTGTTCCTTTCCTTGTTGAACTTTCTATTGTCCAACTTATCCTTAGAAGTCTCACTCTCTCTTTTACTTACTTCTTTTGACGCTTCTTCTTTTCTGGTGTTTGAGCTTGACTCTCCTTTTTCTGCTTCTTGTTTCCCTTGTTCTTCTTTAGAACTAAGTCCTGTTATGGTGACTGATGACCTTTGTGCATTGATAATCCTATCCAAAGTCTTTGAATTTTCCTCAAACTTGTGTAGCTTTTCCTTAGAACCTTTTACTTCCATCCTTAGTGAAACTATCTCATGCTCTAATATTTCACACTCTAGATCTTTTATCTTTAATTTTTTGGCCATACCTTCTTCAATTTTTCTTGCCTCTTCAACCTTGATTTTGAAGTTGGTGAGTTCCTGTAGAAACTTTGCTTTTGCTTTCTCATATTCTTGAGCTTGAACCCTTAATCCCGAGTTCTCCCTTTTTAATTCTTCAAGAGTAATCATAAGTCTTTCACATTCTATCTCTTTTACCTTTGACTTTTCAACCATACCTTCTTCAACTCTTCTTGCCTTTTCAACCTTATCTCTCAAGTCAGAGAGATCTTGTAGAAGCTTTGTATTACATTTCTCATCTTCTTGTATTTGAGCCTTCAATTCTAAATTCTCTCTTTTCAATTCAACAAGTTCCTTAAGAGTGGCTTCCTCTTTTTCTTTTTCTGAATATTTCTCTTCTTTATTTCTTTGATTTTCTATAGGGGCATTTTCTTCTAATATTGAAAGTAGAGTTTCTTCTTCATACCTATTTTTATTGTCCCTATTATCCTTTCTTGAACCAACCTCTAGGATTTCATTTCTAAAAATATCATCTTCATCTTCACTGCTACTAAACCCATTGCAATAACCTGCATCATGACCGAGTTGACCACAAACAAAATATTCTTCACCTTCTTGTGGACAATAAGCTGCATGGTGACCTTGTCTTCCTACATCTAGTACAAAAATTTATCAACCTGGTTATTTCTCCATTACTTGATTCATCTCTTGAATCTATTTCCATTCTTCCTCCCAAAACAACAATATTAAATTCATCTTCCTTTTATTTCATGACCATGTGTGTTATTTTCTTCTTGTGTCTCATGGTTCTACTTTTGCCTTTCTTTACCATTTGTGTTCTTGTAAGATATTCCTTCAAGCTGTTAAACCTTTTTCGAAGGAACCAACTCTGATACCAATTGAAGAACACAAGCTTATACTGAGAGGGGGTGAACAATATAAGACCACTTTTTACTTTTCTTTATCAAACAATATTAATCAATATAATCAATGGCAATATCAATATAAATAACCAAAGCAATGCACAAATAATCACACACAATAGAGACACCAATTTTACGTGGTTCACCCAATGTGGGCTACTCCATGGAGAAAATATTTCACTAAAATTTTCTCAATCAATCTCTTGGGAATCCTTCCCAATTACAATGTTTATGGACCTCTGTCCAAAGGAGATGTTGATCCCCTAAATCTAGTTTGTGGATATCTATCCATAGGAGAACTCCTTCTCCTTTGCTCTAGTTAGTGATCCTCTAGAAGACTACTACCTCCACTATGCTGGCTTGTGGATCTCTCTCCACTGAAGACTCTTGTCCCCACTCAGAAGACCTATCCTCACTACCCTGGCTGATGGATCTCTATCCACTGGAGACTATTGTCCTCTCTGCTTTGTCACCTCCAAAGCTTTGTCTCAAATCTGCACTAAACATAGTCCAGTCGATCTAGCACAAGTCTGCTCAACACGCTCACTCAAATATGCACTAAACATAGTCCAGTCAATCTAGCACAAATTTGCTCAACTCTACACTAAACATAGTCCAGTCAATCTAGCACAAGTCTGCTCAAAAAGCTCACTCAAATCTACACTAAACACAGTCCAATCGGTCTAGCACAAATATTCTCAATAGGTCCACTCAAAACCTGCTCAAATATGCTCAACAAGTCGACTCAAATTTTGCTCAAATCTGCTCAACAGGTCCACTCAGAACCTGTCCAAATCTTCTCAACAAGTCCACTCAACCTATCCAAATCTACTCAATAGGTCCACTTAGAACCTGCTCAAATATGCTCAACAAGTCCACTCAGAACCTGCTCAAATCTGCTCAATAGGTCCACTCAGAACCTATCCAAATATGCTCAACAGGTCCACTCAGAACCTATCCAAATATGCTCAACAAGCTCACACATAACTTGTCCAAATCTTATCAACAAGTCCTCTCCAAAACTTGCTCAAATCTGCTCAACAAGTCCTCTCTAGAACTTGCTCAAATATGCTCAACAAGTCCTCTCTAGAACTTGCTCAAATCTTCTCAATAAGTCCTCTCTAGAACTTAACCAAATATGTATTGTAAGCTTCCACAAAAGCTCACACAAAATCAGTCCACAAGTCTCCTCAAAGACTTACCTCAAATCTTCTTAACAAGTCCACACATAGAACTTGTCCAATCTCATAGAAGCATAAAGAGAATTGTTAGAGACTCAATATGTTCTACTCTCAATGCACAATCACTTTCACAATTTTCTCAATCTCATAGAAGCATAAAGAGAATTGTTAGAGACTCAATATGTTCTTCTCTCAATGCTCAATCACTTTCACAATTCAAATCAGAATGTAGAATAGTTTATTTTATGGAACTTGAACAATCACTTTATACAACCACTTGACTAGGCTCAACCAACTCAACTCAACCAATTACTTAATGAAACTCCCCTTTCTCACAAACCCTAGTCCAAGAATATATCAACCAACTCAAAATGTTTCCAACAATTGCTCAAAAAAGCCTCACATAACAATGATACTCATGTTCTTTTCAAACCCTAGTTCAAGTTCTTTGCACAACAACTCACTTCAACAACAATGCTTATAAAACAATCTTCACATAACAATGATACTCATGTTCTTTTCAAAACCCTAACTCAATTCTTCACACAATTCAATGACTTCAACAACTATGCTTATCAAACAAGGTTTTAATCACAACTCTTAATTCTAGAAAACCTTGAAGCATTAACTCAAGCACTTTCGAAAAGGAAACCCTAATCAAATCCTTTTCACTCCAAAATTTATTTTCTAGTAAGCCAATCAATCAACTCAACCAAGAAAGAATTTGCCCATACCTTTTTGCTTGACAAGAAGTTGATCTCACAAATCTGCCACACTCACAATTACTTCTTTGCCAATCTCAATAAGGGTTAGAAGATAATAATTTCCTCAACAAAACACAATGCAAAATGATATCAAAATTACACCTTATCAACTCCACAATCTCTAAAATAATTTTAACACCCACAATTAATTTTGACCTTATAGATTTCAAGGCAAATTAATTTTCACCTTATTATTCCACAAAATAATATCTTCCCCTTTTAAAATTTCAATCCAACATATAGTAATTTTCTAACACTCCTTATTCCTCCTTATCACTTATTTCATTTGCCTAACAAAAATTCTTAATACTCCTTATAACTCCTAACAAATATTAAATTTGAACTTTAGGCAATTGAAAAATAATAATAAAATTATTACCTTGCACTATGTGGGTTTCGAACCCCTCACCAACATGCCAGGTCACACTTCAGACTAGCCAAGCAACCCATTCAATGTTCACATTCCAACTAGAACTCACACAAACAAGAATAACTTGACATGTGAGGTGAGAAAAGGGTTTCTAGATGTAGACACCCAATTTTATGCATAGGTCTAATCTTAAAGTTTGTCAATCCTTTCATTAATCATCCTTTCAATCAACCTTCCTTGTACCCAAATTTGGAGCATTTATTGCTCTAAATGAGATACCACATAGGCATGGGTAATACTACCAACTATGCTATCGTGACCTAATGGCACTTTTCAAAACCTATCAATTTTGACCTTAAGATGAAAGTGCTAGATTAATAGCACTAATGTCACTATTTCCTCTTAGCACTTTTGACAATTATGTGCCAGAATAAAAAAATTGACTTCTTATATTTTTCAAGTTTCTCACCATTAATGAACCAAATTCCTAAAACATTGACCCATAGTTCTTGTAGAAATTCCAAATCCAGAAATATTCATTCTACTGATCTTTCATTAATGACTTCTTGATCCTTTTTCAAATTCTTATCTTCTCCAATCTTGTCATCTTCAATTTAATTCTTCCTCCAAGAAGCCATGATTTCCTATAAAACCATCATTTGGGAAAGCTCAATCATTGACCTTTTTCATGGTATCAAAGCTCTGCCAAATTTTCATTCATGGTCTTTTAAAAGCAACAAAATTATTTCAAAATCTCTCTAGAATCATAGCAATCAAGTATTGTGCATGGCAAGATTATGCCATAATATTACCACAATCTTGTGAAGGTTATTTGTGCAAGCACATAAGCTCTTGTTCTTACAAGCATCCAAGTCTACAAGACCTTAAACAATCATCAAGCATAAAGAATCAAGCCTCCGAGCTCAAGCATTCAAATGCCATAAACAAGCAAGCTAGAAAGCTTTCAACAAGCTTCCAACAAGGAGGAAACAACCTTGTGTCTTGGGTTGTGCTCTTTCCCCTTATTTGTTTTTGGCTATTCCTTGTCTTTGTAGCATTAAGCCTTTTATCTTATTGCACTTAAATATAATATTACATTGTGTATTTGCATTTAATGAATATTTTATTTTACCTTTTAATCTTCCTCTTGAACAAGTAAATTTGTGTTTTTCTATTGTTGGATAGGACCTTTGTACTCTTAAGTTAGAGCCCTTCATCATAGTCATTATAAGCTTGGCATATATTGTATTTAATCCTGGTGTTATGCTCTTAGAAGTGAAAGCACCACCAAATTATGGGTTGATGGCACTATCACTTTATAGTTTACATAAAGCAAAAGCACCAATGGTGCTATCATGACCCAATGATACTTTTCCACTTGGCATTTATTTCTTAAATTCTAAGAATTTTTTTCATTCTTCACTTATTTGAACAGGGGCCTAATTACTATTTAAGAAAGTTTAATTGTCCCCTCTTTTTGTTGTGGTCTATTTTTATCGTCGACTGCCAGAAAATCATAGCTGCTGAGAAAGAGCATCGATTTACTGATATCATTGAAGAAAGCTCGAAACAGGATTGTTTTTCATTTGTTTCTCCTCAAGCCGTCTGCGTCAACATCCATTTTGAATATATCTCTAGTCTCTTGCTGCAATCTTGAATATATAGATTGCATTATATATATTTTGAAAGAGTGATACGAAGATGAAGTTTAATGGCGGGGTGATTTTAATTATGGCATTGCTGTTGCAAGTTTGTGCAGCGCATAGATTACTCATGCAAACAGGAGAAGTACCTTCAGCTCAATCTCCATCACCATCTCCGCTAGGAACACCTTTGTCTTTATCACCAAGGGAAACTCCATTGCCCTCTGCTTATAGAAGTCAAGACAATAGAAGCAAATCCTGGTAAGGTGAGCATCGTCAATTTGTTGAGCAAAAGACATGACAGAGGCCGAAGAACACATTGGCTGTGTTTCAAAACCACTTTCATTCTGTCAGGGAGCAGTCGGCAGACGATCAAAATTATTGAGCACAGAAGGCGCGGCGGAGGTCGAAGAAAGACATTTTCTTCTGTCAAGGGACCAATCGGCCTGAAGTTAGAAAAACAGATGTTGTTCTGTTGTTCTACTGTATAAAAGAGATTGGATACTTTTAGCAAAAACAAAAACAAAAAAAATTGAGCTAAATCTCTTGTAAACTGGAACGGTTTTTTTTTTCATACTTTTGGTTGTAAGCCTTAACTCTATAAAGGCTATACGTAGGAGGAGAACCATCCTGTATACATCATAATAAATTATTTTTTTGAGGGGTTGTATACATCATAATAGATTATTTTTTTGAGGGGGTTCTGTTGGTGTTGATTATTTGCACCTCTTTTTCTGCTGCTTATCTTCTTCTCTAAATATGAATCCTACACAACCATCAATGATTGAACCTCTAACTCCACACAATTACCATATATGGAAGTCAAGAATACTAAACTTAATCGCACAAAGAGGGTTGTCTCATCTACTTGACGAAAAACAACCAAAATTTCAAAAAGAATATGAAATCTTTGTTCACAAAGGTAAAATGTATGAGGTCATGGGTTTAATCAGCATGAATGTTAGTGAGAGTTTGTGGTTTCACATAGATGAATGTAAAACTCCTTTTGAGAGTTGGGAAAAATTAAAAAAATTATTTGGTAAAGTTGACCACATTAGATCTATGCAGCTTGAAGCCGAGTACACAGCATTATCACTTAATGATTTCAACACCATTGTTGACTTCCTCACCAAATTTAAGGAGCTCTTAACTCAACTCAAAGCAAGTGGAAAGTCAAAAATAGAAGATGAATGTATATACCTTATATTGGCAAAATTAAGAGGACCCTTTCAAATATTTACCTCTACATTTTTATCTACAATGGATGCTCTTGGCACAAATTTTACAATGCCCAAGCTAGAAGAATTTTGTGACATACTCACTACGGAAGAAATGAAGCTTTCCAATTTTGAGTTCTCTACTTCTTCTTCAAAGGTATATGTAGCATCAAATTCAAAATACCAAATTTAAAAGAAGAGAACAAGAAAATGTGCAATGCATCTACTGTAAAAAGAATGGACATTCACTGAGTAGATGTTGGAAGAGACTACAATATTTAGAAGAAAAACTCAAGAAACATAATCTAAACGGAAACCAAAGAGCATGGTAAAGCCTTATATGTCCAAGTAAGGAGTACTAAGTCATGTTCCAAATACTGGGTTCTAGATTCAGGAGCAACACATCATATGACTTCTTCCAAAAAGTCATTCTCTTCTCTTTCTCCTACTTCCACTTTCAACATAGAAGTTGGTGATTCCTCCTTTATTCCTGTAAAATACAAGGGTGATATTATATTCAATGGTGATCACCTAAATGGTGTTCTCTATGTTCCAAATATTTCTACAAATCTGCTTTTTGTCTACCACATATATAAATCTCGGAAAGGAAAACCTGTTTCATTCACCCCCTTAGGAGTTGAAATTAGAAGCCTACAGGAGCCAAAATCCCTTATTGCAAAAGAAGTAGTTGATCACAATACTAGACTATATAACTTTGAAAGCTTTTAAGATAACACTTCAAGATCATGCTTCATCGCTCATGCAGATATTGAAAGTAAACTTTGGCATGAAAGGTTTGGCCATATAAATTATAGGTACTTAAAGGAATTAATTATTTGGATTACCTAAAGTCTCTTTTTTTGATGGTGTATGCCCAGGTTGTGCTTATGGAAAACAACACCAAGATCATTTTCCCAAGAGCAAAAACCTAAGAGCTTCCTCACATTTGGAATTAGTTCACAATGACTTAATGGTCTTCCCACATCCCTCCTTAAAAGGTGCCAAGTATACCTTGACATTCATTGATGACTTTTCCAGACTTACTTGGGTGTATTTTCTAAAGTATAAAAGTGATGTCTTCTCTCACTTCAAAATATTCAAGAAATTGGTTGAAAATCAGGCTTCATGTACCTTAAAAAAGCTCTGTTCCATATAACCCCCAAAAAAATGGTGTGGCTAAAAGGAAAATTAGATCTTTGAAGAAATGGTAAATTGTATGCTACACTCCAGAAATTGTTTACCCCTTTTTTGGGCTAAGGCAGTAAACTGTACAAATTACATTCAAAATCACATACCCCACAAATATCTTGAACACTTAACTCTAGAGGAATCCTGGTCAGGTTCCAAACTTGATGTCTCCTACTTTAGGGTCTTTGGCAGTCAAGTTTGGGCCCACATTCCAAAAAAATAGAGAAAAGCTTTAGATAGGAAAAGCAGATAATTAATATTTGTTGGCTATCCTAAAGATATAAAGGCTTATAGACTCATTGACCCTACTACTCATGAGGTCTTTTTTCATAGAAATGTTCAGTTTGGTGAAGGTCTTCTACCTCATCCTCTTTGTACTTCATCTTCTTCTCTCATTGAACCAATTACTTCTTCCCCCTTTTCTAAGGATAGTTTTGATGAAGAATCAATAATTGAAGTATTAACACAAACTGACCCTATTCTTCAAGAGCCTAGATATTTTCCTATCACAATACCTAAGTGGGCCCGTACAACTGTTGAGGAAGCAACACCTTTCATCCAAGATCTTCCTCCTTCTAGACATACTCATTCCTTGGGTACTGGCCTTGTTTGTCAGTCAGTTTCTAGTGATCCATAGTTCTTTTTGCAGACTAATGTAAAAAATAGTGGGATGATGCCATGGCAAATGAGTATTCTTCTTTGATGAAGAATCATACTTTGGATCTTGTTCCTCTTCCTAAGAGAAGAAAGTTGGTTCGTTGTAAATGGGTTTACAAAACCAAGTATGCAACAAATGGATCCATTGACAAGTATAAATCTTGGTTGGTGGCTAAGGGTTTTTCATAGATTGAGGGTATTGATTACACAAAGACCTTTGTCCCTGTTTCCAAGATGGATTCTGTTAGGCTTGTACTTACACTTGCTACATCATAAAGATAGCCTATTTTTTAGATGGATGTGAAAAGTGCCTTCTTGCATGGTGACTTGTAGGAAGAGATATATATGGAGTAGCCCACTGGTTTTATTCAGGATTCTTCCCTTGTTTGTAGACTAATAAAGTCACTCTATGGTCTCAAACAAGCTCCTCAAGCTTGGTATGAGAAAATGAATTATTTCCTTCTCTCCATCGGATTTGCTCATTGTGAGTCTGATGCTATAGTTTATATTTGGTGAGATGGAGAGGACATCACCATTCTTGTTCTCTATGTTGATGATTTACTTCTCACTCGTAGTTCCACTTCTCAATTTAGACTATTCAGCGCTCCCTTTCTGAGAGATTCGAGATGGTTGATTTGGGATTGGCTCATTATTTCCTTGGATTTCAAATCACTCAGATAGATTCAGGGGTTTTATTATGTCAGTAGAAGTACACTCTAGATCTTCTTCAGTGGTTTTGGATGGCTAATTGCAAGCCTTCTCCTATGCCTTTCCAATTTGGGGTCACTTTGACTTCCCCCTGCACTTCACCTCTTTGTGATGCTACACTGTATAGACAATTAGTAGGGATTCTATTGTATCTCACTCATACTCACCCTAACATTTCCTATGTTGTTGCATTGATCTCTCGATTTTCTCAATCCCCTCATGATAGTCATTGGTAGGCAGCCAAGCGGATTCTTTACTATTTGCAAGGTACTACATATTTTGGTTTGTTCTATGGCAGAGGTTCTATAGAACTGGTGGGATACACTGATTTAGATTGGGCTGGTTCAGTTGATAATAGATGTTCCACCTCAAGCTATGTTTTTTGTACTGGTTCTTCTCCTATTTCTTGGTCATGCAAAAAGCAACAGGCTATTGCATTATCATCTACAAAGGCAGAATATAGGGCAACAGTTTTAGCCACTCTTGAGGCTCTTTGGCTACATCAATTATTGGAAGAATTTGGTTTCACCCATGATAATCCTATAGTACTTTGGTGTGATAACCAGAGTACAATTCATATTTCTCGCAAACCTATTGAGCATCAGCGTACAAAACACATTGAGATCCACATGCATTTCATTCGGTAAAACATTCAGGATGGAGATCTTACATTGGAGTACATTCCAACTCAGCATCATATTAGCCTTTTGCTTCTCCATGTTACCATAAATTATGTTAGATGCTTGGGCTGAAGGAAGCTGTCCTCAAAGGGTGTTGATGAGGCCATATTCGTCTTCATTCTCTCTATTCTATTTCTCTCTTTTGGAAGATGGTTTTTCCTGTGTGGTTTTTTCATCATCTCTCCAAAATAGTTCTTCTAGGTTTTATTGTACATGAGTACCTTATCAGGCCTTGTTGTCAAGACTCATATCTGTGGATATGCCACTTGTTTATTTCTTTTGTTGTTTTTTTACTACCCCTAGTATCACTTAATGGGGGGTTAGAGTATATCTTAAGTTCTACTAGGATATTCTATTTGGAGTGGTCACTATTGCATGAGGTTGGTAAAATCCTAGTTATGTTTGGCTGAGATCTATTAGGTTGTTATAATCCAATGGCTCACAGTGATCAACTTTGTTATTTATACAAAGTTGATCTCATGGAATAATCAATCAGTTTTTCTAAGCTTCACTTTAATCTCTAATGGTGTTTTGTATATCTAACTATCTTGGTTTTTTGAATATTCAGTATTCTTCACATTTTGTAGGTCAAACAATAGTTCCATCAATAGCGGTTCTATGGATTACAACACTTTTGTCTCTATGGAAAGAATAATTTAAACATTTAGGGTTTAGATTTTGTGTGTTGTCTGTCTAAACTAGATTTTGTTTTTTATTTATTGGCAAAACTAGCTAGTTTGAATTATATAAAGGACCATCTTAGTCATTAAGCTTTAGTATTTATTCAAAAATGTATATAGTTACATCTTAGGATTTATTTGTTGCAACTTATTACACCCTTGTCTCTTAAATAAATAATTACTTTGTTCCTCATCAAATTCAAAAGAGCATTGAAATAGAAAAACTGAGCAACCGTGTAAGAGGATTTCGTGGAAAAAATTTGAACAACAATGTTAGAGGGTTTCTATGGAAAACATATGAGTAGCGACATCCTAGGGTTTTGTGAAAATATTAAGCAACAGCGTAAGAGGATTTTATAGAAAAAACTGAGCAACGACGTAAAAGGATTTTCGTGGAAAAATTTTGAGCAACATCGTTAGAGGGTTTATATGGAAAACATCTGAGCAGCGGTATTCAAGGGTTTTGTGGAAAAAAATTGAGCAGTGGCATAAGAGGATTTTGTGGAAAAAATTGAGCAATGGTGTAAGAGGATTTTCATGGAAAAAAATTGAGCAACAACGTCAAAGGGTTTCTATGGAAAATAATGAAGAGAAACAATGAAGATAGAATTTTTGTGGTAAAAATTTGAGTAGCAGCGTTAGAGGTTTTCTATAGAAAACATCTGAGCAATGGAATCCAAGGATTTTGTGAAAAAAAATTGAGCAATGACGTAAGAGGATTTTCGTAGAAAAAAATTGAGTAGCAGCATTAGAGGGTTTCTATAGAAAAATCTGAGCAATGGCATCCAAGGGTTTTGTGGAGAAAACCAAGCAGTGAAATAAGAGGATTTTGTGGAAAAAATTGAGCAGCGATATAAGAGGATTTCCATGGAAAAATTTTGAGCAACAGCATTAGAGGGTTTCTATGGAAAACATCTGAGCAATAACTTTTGAGGGCTTTGTGAAAAAACTAAATAGCAGTGTAAACGGGTTTCTATGAAAAATTTGAGCAGAAAATTTAAAGGGTTTTATAGGAAAAGCTAAGTAGCAACATAAGAGGATTTTTGTGGAAAATTTTGAAATAATAAATAGTTGATCTAAATAAAGATCTAAGCAGCAGCATTAATGTGTTTTGTGAAAAAAATTGAGCAACAGTGTAAGAGGATTTTCATGGAAAAAAATTGAGTAGCAACTTTAAAGGGTTTCTGTGGAAAATCTGAGCAGCAACATTCGATTATTTTGTGGAAAAAACTGAATAGCAGCGTAAGAGGATTTCTATGGAAAATTTTGAGCAGCAACATCAAAGGGTTTTTTGGAAGGGTTTTGCAAAAAAAATCTAAGCAGCAACATTAGAGGATTTTTGTGAAAAATCTGACCAACGGTGTGAGAGGATTTTGCAGGAAAAAAATATTATATATTTTTTATATTATAGGAAAAGAATCACAATGTGATGGCGAGTGCGAGCGATGGTGATGTGGTGAGTGCAATCCATGGCTTCCATATTGTGATCCACCATAAGCTGGCAAATAGTGTGGAGGCATCAAATAAAAAACCTTTTTTTGGTACCCCTTCAAAAAATATCAAAGTAATTCCTCTCAATGCGAATGGAAATGCTCTTCACTCCAATGGAAATGTCAATGTTAGGTCCCGATGGTGATGGGGCACTGGAAAATTTTGAGCAGTCTATCATTGGAGGTAGATCTATCACTTTGGATAGTATCAAGGTAATCATAGGATTCGATGTGTGTCAGAAGTAAACCTGTGATACTTAATGGAGGTGGGGGTCCCTTAGATCAAGGTGGAGGAATAAATATACCTTCAATTGTTGAAACATCACAAGGTCAAAATGGATCCAAGCATGTTTCATCTTCTTGCTCCTTTGCAGCCCTTTTCAAAAATATAGTTTTTTTTTGGACCTCCTCCTTGCCTCAAGATCGATCTGCACCCTTCCCAAGGTGCCCTCTAAATTCCATCGAAGCTTGTATCCTCCCTCATGGACCAGGATTCTCATTCTCTTATGGGAAAATTTTTAGGTCCTCACCCTAACATGGAGTGGATCAGTAAATGGGTCATTACCCATTGGCACCCTCAAGGATCCATGGACCTGGTTGCCTTTCCCAAGGGTTTTTTTCTCATTCATCTGAATAACCCCATTGATTCAAGCAGAATTCTATCAGGTAGACCATGGTTCTACGATTGAATAGGGGTTTTCCTCAAGAAATGAAGCATGGATTTTAACCTAGAGACTCATAATATCATTCTAGCTTCGATCTGGGTTTGCCTTTCGGGTCTTCCTCTCTATTTTTGGGATGAGAAAATTTTATGAGGGATTGCTCGGGTTATTGGTGAGTTCATCGGTCTTGATTCACCTACCAAAGCCAAGATCCACATGGTCCATGCTCACATGTGCATCAATGCTAACATTGATTTCTCTCTTCCTTATTCCCTTGAGCTGATTTTAGATGAGATATCCATGACTTAGACCATATAATATGAGAAAAAACTAGCCTTCTATTCTAGGTGCTCCAAGCAAGGTCACCTTAGCTCTCAAAATCGGATGTCTAAGGTTTCTAAGGTGTCTTCCACCAAAAAACCTTCAGGAGAAAGCTTCTGGCAAAAATAACGTTCCCACAATTAATCTAAATATTCTTCTTTGGTGGGCTCCAAGCCCCCTCTTGGTACTGAAGTTGTTTCAAATCAAGAGATTCCTTCTCAAGGTCCATCAAGAGAGGCTTTGCATTATCAGGTCCAATAGTTATCATTATTTTCTCAAAGTTTGTTGGGGCATCCTCTAAATGCACCATCCTCTATAGATCAAGCTCTCCAAGATGTTCCCCTGGCCCAAGTTGACATGTTATCCTCATTTAAGGTATACCCTTTGGCTTCTATTTCTAATCCTTCTTCTCTATTAGTTCTTGAGGTACTTCCTTATGTTGAGAATGTTGCTCCTCAAAGCCCTCTTCCACAGAGCCCTCCTTCCACTAAAGGTCTTATCGGCCCTTCCCATGTAAAAATCTTCCAAGCAATATCTTTTACCTGAGCCTCCCTTCACCAGAAATCAAAAAAGGCTTCATGCTGATATTGATTCAGAGAAGAAATGAGGTCATCCTTCTTCTTAGCTCATCAAAAATAGAGAATATTATGAGGACATTGCCAATGGAACTCAACTCACTTTGATTATCTCCTCCAAGATAAACCTTCTTTCAGATCCACTTAAAAATTATACCCGATCCAAATTCCCCTCTTCACAAGGAAGAGGAAAAAGGTCTTCTTCCATAATTTCCAAATGAAGATCCTCTCATGGAATGTGAGAGGTCTCAATAGACACAACAAACAATGTTTGGTTAAGTCCATGAGGAAAGACCTAAAACCAACCATTTTCCTCTTACAATAATCTAAACGGGATACCCAAAATGCTTCATGCATTTCTAAATATATATGGAAAAACTATGAATTCCTCATAAGCCCTACCAATAGAGCCTCTAGAGGATTGCTATATTTGTGGGATCCAAATATTGTTGAAGGTAGACTCCTATCTATGGAAAAAAACTACATGAACATCCTATTCTTTAGTAAGGATTACCATTGCAGATGGGTTTTATCAAATATTTATGCTCTAAATAGTTGATCTAAATAAAAATCTAAGCAATAGCATCAATGTGTTTTGTGAAACAAATTGAGCAACAGTGTAAGAGGATTTTCATGGAAAAAAATTAATAGCAACTTTAGAGGGTTTCTGTGGAAAAATCTGAGCAGCAGCATTTGATTATTTTGTGGAAAAAACTGAATAGCAGCATAAGAGGATTTTTGTGGAAAAATTTGAGCAGCAACATCAAAGGGTTTTTTGGAAGGGTTTTACAAAAAAAATATGAAGCAAAATTAGAGGATTTTTGTGAAAAATCTGACCAACGGTGTGAGAGGATTTTGCGAGAAAAAAATATTATATAATTTTTATATTGTAGGACAAGAATCACAATGTGATGGCGAGTGTGAGCGATGGTGATGTGGTGAGTGCAATCCATGGCTTCCATATTGTGATCCACCATGAGCTGGCTGATAGTGTGGAGGCATCAAATCAAAAACCTTTTTTGGTACCCCTTTATATAGTGTCAAAGTAAGCCCTCCCGATGTGAATGACAATGTCCTTCACTCCAATGGAAATGTACCTTCATTTTTGGTAGGTCCCAATGGTGATGGGGCACTGGTAAATTTTGAGCAGTCTATCATTGGAGGTAGATCTATGACTTTGGATAGTATCGAGGTAATCATAGGATTCGATGTGTGTGTCAGGAGTAAACCTGTGATCCTTGATGGAGGTGGGGGTCCCTTAGAGCAAGGTGGAGGGAGAAATATAACTTCAATTGTTGACACATCACAAGGTCAAAATGGATCCAAGCATATTTCCTCTTCCTGCTCCTTTGCAGCCCTTTTCAAAAATATAGTTTCTTTTGGACCTCCCCCTCACCCCAAGGTTGATCTGCACCCTTCTCAAGGTGCCCTCTGAATTCCATCGAAGCTTGTATCCTCCCTCATGGACCAGGATTCTCATTCTCTTATGGGGAAATTTTTAGGGCCTCACCCTGACATGGAGTCGATCCATAAATGGGCCATTACCCATTGGTGCCCTCAAGGATCCATGGACCTGGTTGCCTTTCCCAAGGGGTTTTTTTCTCATCCATCTGAATAACCCCATTGATTCAAGTAGAATCCTATCAAGTGGACCATGGTTCTACGATTGAAGAGGGATTTTTCTTAGGAAATGGAGCATGGATTTTGACCTAGAGACTCAAAATATCAACCTAGCTTCGATCTGGGTTCACCTTCCGGGTCTTCCTCTCCATTTTTGGGATGAGGATATTTTACGGGGGATTGCTCAAGATATTGGTGAGTTCATCGGTCTTGATCCACCTACCAAAGCCAAGACCCACATGGTCCACACCCGCATGTGCATCAATGCTAACCTTGATTCCTCTCTTCCTTCTTCCATCGAGCTGATTTTAGATGAGATCTCCAGGACTCAGATCATAGAATATGAGAACAAGCCAGCCTTCTATTCCAGGTGCTCCAAGCAAGGTCACCTCAGCTCTCAGTATCGGATGTCTAAGGTTTCTAAGGTGCCTTCCACCAAAAAACCTTCAAGAGAAAGGTTCTGGCAGCAACAACGTTCCCACAATCAATCTAAATCTTCTTCTTTGGTGGGCTCCAGGCCCCCTCCTGGTACTGAAGTTGTTTCAAATCAGGAGATTCCTTCTCAAGGTCCATCAAGGGAGGCTTTGAATGATCTGGTCCAAGATTTACCATTCATTGCTCAAAGTTTGTTGGGGGATCCTCTGAATGCACCATCCTCTGTAGATCAAGCTCTCCAAGATGTTCCCCTAGCTCAAGTTGACATCTCATCCTCCTTTAAGGTATGCCCTCTGGATTCTATTTCTAATCCTTCTTCTTCTATCTATTCCTGAGGTTCTTCCTTCTATTGAGAATGTTGCTCCTCAAATCCCTCCTCCATAGAGCCCTCCTTCCCCTAAAGGCCTTCTCGGCCCTTCCCCATGTAAAAATATTCCTAGCAATATTTTTTCCCCGAGCCCCCCCTTCACCAGAAATTAAAAAAGGCTCCATGTTGATGTCGATTCAGAGAAGAAACGAGGTCATCCTTCCTCTTAGCTCATCAAAAATAGAGAATATTCTGAGGACATTACCAATGGAACTCAACTCACTTTGAGTCTCTCCTCCAAGCTAAACCTTCTTTCAGATCCACTTGAAAATGATACCCGATCCAAATTCCCCTCTTCACAAGGAAGAGGGAAAAGGTCTTCTTCCAGAATTTCCAAATGAAGATCCTCTCATGGAATGTGAGAGGCCTCAATGGACACAACAAACAACGTTTGGTTAAGTCCATGAGGAAAGACCTAAAACCAACCATTTTCCTCTTGCAAGAATCCAAACTGGATACCCAAAATGCTTCATGCATTTCCAAATACATATGGAAAAACTATGAATTCCTCATAAGCCCTACCAATGGAGCCTCTGGAGGGTTGTTATGTTTGTGGGATCCAAATATTGTTGAAGGTAGACTCCTATCTATGGTAGAAAACTACATGAACATCCTGTTCTTCAGTAAGGACTACCATTGCAGATGGGTTTTATCAAATATTTATGCTCCAAACTCCCCATCTAGGAGATTTCATCTCTGGAACAATCTTAGTCAGATGAGAGAGGTTTTTTCCAATGAGGTTTGGATGTTGGCTGGAGATTTTAATTCTCCCTTATTCCCCACTGATAAGAAAGGAGGCTCTAAAATAATAGTTAATTCCTATGAATATTTTGCTTCTTTTGTGGATGAGAACGAACTCATGGATATCCAACTCAAAGGTCCAAAATTCACCTGGAGCAATCATAGAAAGGGTGACCAACTTATTCAAATAAGGCTTGATAGATTCCTAATATCCATTAATGGCATCTATCCCTTTGGAGATGTTGTCCTTCATTCTCTACCTCGAATAGGATCTGATCACAACCCCCTTCTCCTTGATTGTTCATTCCAGGTCTCCCCATTCAGATCCCCTTTTATATTTGAGGCTATGTGGCTTCAGGATCCGGATCTCAAGGCACTCATTGCAAATTGGTGGTCTTGCAGTTTTTTGGGTCCCTAGCCTCTCGGGTCAACAATAAGCTCCAGTTTGTGAAAGCACAACTCAAGAAGTGGAATAGAGATATTTTTGGCAATATTTTTTCTAGAAAATAGAATATCCAATCCCAGCTCACAAACATTGAGCTTCTTGCCCAACAGGGAGAATTGGACACAAATATTATTGAGGTTGAAAGGAAGCTTCTATCTGAATACCACAATATTCTTAAAAGTGAAGAAGTTTTTTGGAAGCAGAAGTCCAGAGTTACCTGGTTGAAAGAGGGAGACTCTAATACTAAATTTTTCCATGCCACCACGATGAGGCATAGGGGCTCTAACAAGATCAGGGAACTCACCAGAGTTGATGGGACCATTATTTCAAAAATTATAGATATCAAAGATGAGGCAGTGGCTTTCTTCGAAGATCTACTTGGACCCAGTCCAGAGTGCAATATGCAAATGTCAGAGACCCTCCTGAACAATATCCCCAGGTTGGTATCCTAGGAGCATAACAATTATTTTCTTAAACCATTTTCCACTGAGGAAATCCGTAATGCAGTTTTTTCAATGCAAGGCGGGAAGGCTCCAGGCCCGGATGGTTTTCCCCCAATTTTATTTCAAAAATATTGGGACATTGTGGGGCCTGACATCATTTCAGCCATCCAACAAATGCAACAGACTAAGAACATTCCTAAAGATGTAAACTCCACCTTTCTGGCCCTCATCCCTAAGTCCAATAATGCCAAATATTTATCTGATTTTTGCCCAATCAGTCTATGCAATGTTTTTTATAAAATCCTCACCAAAGTGATTGCCACGAGGTTGAAACCTATTCTCCCTTTCATCATCAATTCCTATCAAGGTAGTTCTATTCCAGGGAGGCTAATTACTGATAGCATAATTACAATCCATGAGCTTATACATTATGTTTCTAAAAGTGGTAAATCTAGCCTTTTCCTCAAATTGGACATGAACAAGGCTTTTGATAGAGTGTCTTGGAGTTTCCTCTTCTTTGTCTTGTCTAGATTTGGTTTCCATCCTGATTGGATCAACCTAGTCAAGGCATGCATCTCAGGAGCCAACTTCTCTATCTTAGTTAATGGCTCTACTGTTGGTTATTTCTAGAGCACCAAAGGTCTGAGATAGGGTGACCCTTTGTCCCCTTTTCTGTTTATCATTGTGGCGGAAGCCCTAGGGAGAACTTTGTGGTCTTCCTATTCCAAAGGAGAAATATCTGGCATTAAACCTACCTCATCTCTCATGCCCATATCCCACCAACAGTTTGTGGATGACACTATTCTAGCCACTCATGCCTCTGTTCCCCAAGCCAAAATCATCAAGTCCATTCTTCTCTCCTTTGAGTCTGTTGTTGGCCAAAAAGTCAACTTCTCCAAAAGTAAACTATATTTTCTCAATACGCCCCCATATGGAAAACCAGCATAGCTAATATCCTTGGTTGTACCATTGTTGACCTTCCTTCTACCTACCTTGGTTTTCCACTTTTTGTTGGTTTTACCAAAAAATCTCTTTGGTTTCCACTCATTGAGAGAATTCACAAAAAATTGGTAGGATGGAAAGGAGGGCTCCTTAGTTAGGTGGGAAAGGCCACCTTAGTCAAAGCCACTCTCTAGAGCATCCCTATTTTCTTTTTGTCCATCTTCCACATTTTGGTTGAAGTTTGTAACAAGATTGAACAACTCCAGAGGAATTTTCTTTGGTCAGGCTCAGAACACAAATAGAGATTCCATTTAGTTGCGTGGGACCAGGTCTACTCCAAGAAATAATATGGTGGTATCGGGCTTAGGAAGGTCAGACAGATGAACCTAGCCCTCATTGCCAAGCAAGGATGGTGGATCCTTCAAAATGAAAAGTCATTGTGGGTTGATATCATCAAGGCTAAATACCTCTGGCATCAACCAAATTTTTTGGATGATCCTTCACCTATTCAAGGTTCTACCACCTGGAATTCCATCTTGTGTATGAGGGAGATCATCAACAAAGGAATCCATTGGAAACTTGGTGATGACCAGAAGATATGCTTTTGGGAGGACAAGTGGCTGGGTAACAACCCTCTTTAGAACCGTCTTGATCTGATCTACCTCAAACCTGTGACTGACATGTTGTTTGGTACACAGGTGTGCAATTTTATTGATGTTGATAGGAAGTACTAGAAAACCATTCCTCATGGTAATCTGAACGAAGACAAAAAAAGAGCTAATCTTGTTTTATCTAACATGTTGCATCTTTGTGTTATTCCCAGTTGTTCGGTTGAAGATAAGCTCTTGTGGGCTCCCAATGAAAATGAGCTTTTCTCTGTCAAATCTACCTATTTCCTTAATGAAAACCTTGGTCAACCATGGTTCCCTTCTAAGATCATTTGGAACAAGCACCTCATTCCCAAAGTTTGTTTCTTCTTTTGGCTTGTTGTTTAGGACAAAATCCTCTCCATTCCAAATCTCCATATTCGAGGGCTCCCCATTCCTAACTATTGTTACCTTTGCAAGTAGGAGTGCGAATCCACCCAACATATTTTCCTCTCCTATCCTTTCTCCCTCAAAGTTATTTGCTCATTATTTTCCTCTATGGGTATTGCCTGGGTTCCTCCCTTTTCTCTGAATGACCTCTATTTACAGTGGCCTAATCCCTTTAAAAGTTTTCATGTCAAAACCTTTTGGACCTTCTATCTCCCCCATTTCCTATGGGAAGTTTGGTGTGAATAAAATTCTAGAGCCTTCAATAACTCCATCCATGATTCCAACTATGTTCTTTCCAGAGTTATCCATGCGATAGCTAAAAATATCTATTATTTAGGGTACTGGGTGGTCGGAGTCCCCAAGTGAAGCTCGGTTAGCCAAGTCCCTCCAGCTCCCTTCCTGTAATATTTCCTCTCCCTCTTTAGTGGTTGATCACTCGCTTATCAAGTGGTCTCCTCCACCTTTGGGATGGATCAAGTATAATTTTGATGGTGCTACCAAGGGCAACCCGAGGTCGGTTGGAGTAGGAGGTATCTTTCGAGATCATACAGGGAAGATATTGTTGGCCTTTGCAAAAAATCTTGGCATCCAAACCAACCATTTTGTTGAAGCTCGAGCCCTCTTCCAAGGTCTGTCTCTCCTATCCATAATAAACTGCCCTAACCTTATTGTCGAAGGTGACTCTATGAACATTATTAGAAGCATTGTAGGCACCCAGTCAGCTTCCTGGAACATCTCTAGTTTAATCTTTGAGGCAAAGTTTTTTTTGAGATCTTCCCCTAATGTCACCATCCAACATGTCTTTAGGGAAGGAAACCAAGTTGTTGAATTTCTAGCTAACCTGGGGGTTTCTTTGCCTAACCTCACCATTTGGAATGAAATTTCTCCTCCCCTAGTCAAAACATCATTTTTCTACCAATGATATTTACAACCTTGTGAGAAGTGCCACCAAAAAAATTTCTCACACCTTGACTACAACTTTTTCTCAAGATTGGTCGATGGTTGGACTTATGGTGTCTTGCGTGGAACTTCTATTTTGCTTATACCTCTCTTATTGCCCATTGAGGCTTCCTCTTTTATCCCTATGTGTTTTTCTCTGTCTATTCTTATCTTTCTTCTTGTTTGTTTTGAAGAAGGTGCTTCCTTTTTGTTTCAGATGGTTGGAAGCATTTTTCCTAACTAGAAATTTTTTGTAAAAGGTTACGAGAACCTTTCAAAACCCCTCTTACCAATCAAAAAATAAATAAAAAGAGCATTTAGTTTAGGCCTATATTATTGCATATGTATGTGAATTAGGGTTAGATTAATATTAATATTAGAGAAATAAGTATCTTAGGAGAAACATATATATTCTCCAACTAATCTAACAAAACTAAACATTAAATTCCCAAAATTCCCTTAGTCTCAAAGTGGCATAGAGGAACTAGGAAGAGCATCGTGAAGAGATATTTTGTGGTACTTTTTCTCTTTTACCCATTGTCACATTTTAGAAAACCTTATGTGAACACCACCATGGGTCCCAATATTCTTATTTTTCCAAGTTGTCTTAATCAAACTAAAATTTATCAAACCTTAATAAAGATCACTTAACTTGTTTGTTTAGATTAAATCATATTAAATCTAGATAATAAGAACATAACCAATTGCTAGTCCTACTAAGGGTCTTCATTATCCTTTGAGTAACTATCATACGAGCTACTAGGCTAAATTGGGTATATAGAAATCCTAAGCCACCAACCACCCATATAGGGTCTTACATGTACTTATGCCTAGTAGGGAGTATATTGTAGGAGGCTAGTGGGAGTCATAAGGAGGTATAAATTCACCTCTCATGTACCATCTTGTCCATGTATCCAAGCAATCACTTCCATGTATCATGGAAACCCAAGTATCGACTTTCTCTCACCTACCAACAAGTATATAGAGAGAAGTTAGGTATATATGGAGGCCCTTAATCAAATATGGTATATTTAGGGAAGGGGATATAAGGTTACAAAAACATATATTTCTTGTATAATCAACTTTATAATTTTTTGCTTGATTAATTAAATCCTTCTTTCCTTCCAACCCATAGCCGAGAGATGCTACCTAACATATAGTGTTCCTCATCAACTAGCCATCAACTCTAACTCTCTAATGGAAGGTCCTAAGGACCAACTCACCTTTGAGAACCCAAAAATTGAATAACATGATGAGGACTCACCCCCCTTGGATTATATAACCCCCATACATGATTATTAATGGAGAGTGGTTTTTCAATTTCATAATCACCTGGATTTCTTCTTGCATAAGCATAAGGAAGTTGTGGAGTTATTTATTAAGGAATCTCATGACAACCTAGGTGTTTCTACAAGGGAAGATTCACTCTTGTACCATCCCTAATGACCTAGCTCTAACCCTTTGTATTTTACTCAAGTGGATCCATCCTTTGGATTCTTAAGTACAAACCTTAATGCATCAATGTCTAATCTCATCAATTCTAATATCAACATGACTTTCATAGATGTTGGGACACAAAACCTCCCATGCTCTTTGAGATATCATTCATCCATGTTTTTCTTGAAAAAATATTATGGGGTAATGTGAATTTTTTTATATCTCAACAAGTGTGCATGAGTCACATTTCTAACCTGGATATACCCTTAAGTGTTCCAATCTCTAACCCTTATGCTAATAAATTTCATTCTAATCTCACAAGCATGAGTATGGGTTTCATTCAAAACCTTACCATCACAATATCTCATCCTTTATCTTTTAATCCTTTCACTTCAAGCATCTTGGGGGAAAGCCATATAATGCCAACTTCAACATCGTATTTCCAAATGCATCAATATTTTTCTTATTTTAATTATCAAGGTCCTCATCTCTCAACACACGCATTTTGTACAATTAAATTTGGTTTCTTCTAAACTTCAAACTCTAATCTCTCAATTAAAGCTATTGAAACAACAAAATAACCATAATCTAAGGGTCCTCCTCTAGTTACAAGTACTCTTAAGATGACTTGTGTAACCAGCCTCTAGATCTTTTTATAGCTAGGTATCTTTTCTCTCCCAACTTTGGAACCCCCAAGTATTCAAAAGTACAAAGGAAAAAATGATCATGTCAACCACCTTAGACTATTTAGAACCACTTGTAACAATATTTATTATGAATGAAAAACGGTACTCAAAATCTTTGCCAAGGGCCTTAGTGTCTCTGCCTTGGAATGGTATTACCAAATTCCAAGGTACTCCCTTAAGAGAGGAAAATTAAGATCCAAATTCCATAATGAGGAAGATAAGTCTTCCTCCCACCCAAAGGTACAGTACAAAAATAATCATGTTATAGATGATGGAGTTATGAACTTTCGCAAAAAAACCAATGTAAGTGCTATAACATTCCTTTAACAACTTGTCTTAGGGAAGTCACGCCAATTAAAACCTAGGAGGAAGCACTCATGACTAGATGAACCTTCTTTAGCCATCCTAGACCAACTCCTAAAAGCCAAAATGGTGGAGATTTCTTTTGGATTTTTAAGCCTTACTACCACAAAATATCATAGGTCCTAATATAAAATAGCCATAATATTAAAGGTCAAAATATAAATAATGAAGATTTAACTATAGAATAATATCAATGTATACAAATCTCATATAGATCAACAATATTGAAATATACTCACAATATTATTCATGAATCTGAAATATAATCTTGAGATATTCTCTACACTTGATACAAGTTATGGAGCTATCTCCATAACATGGCTATACAAGATAACTCTTTAAATTCTTGACTATTTCTTTCCACATTATCTTTAGATTATTATCTTGACAATTGCATACAAGACTCTCAGTCTTCTAGCATGACACATGTACATATCTTGCACATTCCAATATATCAAATAATGTAATATTCTCTAGAACCCCCTTGTATTACATTATTTGGTGTGGACTTCTATTGATCTGCATAGAGGATTTTGGAATATCTAAATTTTTTTTCAACCAAGTGTTTTTCTAAAAATATTTGTAATTTGATCTTCAATAGAAATGTGTTTCAACTAGATATGATGATTTTGAACATGATCCTTGATAAAATGACATTGAGTTTCAATGTGTTTTGTTCTTTCATGAATAATTGGATTTTTATTAGATTAAGTACTCCTTGATTATCACAATTTATTATTGTAGGAGTTCTTTTGATTCTCCTATTTCATAATATGTATTGTAACCATAGTGCTTTATAGACTACATAATTTGTTGCACGATATTCAACTTCTGCAGATGAAATGCTACTAGATGTTTTTTTTATGTACCAAGAAATAGGTCCTAAACCAAGATAGAAAATTTAACCTGATGTATATTTAATATCATCTATAGATCCGACATAATCAAAATCAAAATATCCTTATAGAAAAAATGTATCATCATCCTTTTTATATATTAGCCCATATTCTATAGTCTTGTTAATATACTATAGTATTATTTTTGTGGCTTTCCAATGACTTTCTCTAGGTTCTTGCATAAACCTTGAAAGATAATTTATAGCAAAAACTATATCTGGTATGGTATTTGTTAAATATAGAAGACTTCCAATTAATTGACAATAGATAGTGGCTGAGACTAGAGGTGTCTCATCATATCTTGACAATTGCAATCCTTGCTCCATGGGAGTGTGTTTAGGTTTACAATTGTTCATCATGTATTTCTCAAGTAATGATTTTGCTTACTTTGTCTATTTTTTTTTTAGTAATACTTCTTATATACATCCACCATGGGGATTGAACCTGGGTCACATCACCGATAATTTATTTTGACAAATTTTCAAACCAAGACAATAATAAAGCCCCAAATATATCATTTCAAAATCCTTTTCTAGATCCCTTTTAACTTTGTCTATTAGAATTTTTGAGCTTCTTGTGATTACTATATCATCAACATATACTATAAGTATTTCATGTCCAATATTTTTTGTGTAGATATTTGGATCTCATAAAATTATTTTAAAATATGTTGTAATAAATGATTATTAATCTTTATATACCATGCTTTTGGTGCTTGCTTTAGGCCATATAAGGATTTTTTTAGCTTGCAAACCTTTTGTTCCTATCCTTTGATCACAAATCCTTCTAGTTGTGACATATATACCTCTTCTTCAAGATCATCATTAAGAAATGCACTTTTTACATCCATTTGATGAATTTTCCATCCATGATGTGTTGCTAAAGCATAAATTATTCTAATAGTAATCATTCTTGTTGTTGGTGCAATTTTTTCTTCATAACCTATAACTTACGTTTGAGTATATCCTTTTGCAACTAATCAAGATTTGTATTTATCAAGAAAACCATCTGCTTTGTATTTTATCTTGTAGACCCACTTGCATCCTACTACTTTATTTCATTGTGGTAGATAAACTAGATTCCATGTTTTATTTTTTATCGATGTTGCATATTTTGATTCCATGGCTGCCTTCCATTCTAGATGACTTAAAGCATATGGAGTAGTTGTAGGTTTTGTTATAGAACTTATCAACCCCTATTTATTCTCATTAAACTATGAGTTTGAGGTCTTGTAGTAGTGAGATCTGGCATCTGCTCTAGCTTTGAATCCTTAAGTGTATCTCTAAGCCATATAGGTTATTTCCTTTGAAGTGTTGTAGCAGTCTCTACATTTTCTATTTGTTCATCATCTATGTTTGATTTTGAGTCTTCACTTGATGAGTCTTATTCGATAATATTTGTATTTCCTTCATCAAATATTACATCTCTACTTATGTAGATTTTCTTTGTTGTAGGATTAATTATTTTGTAACTAGTTGAATCATCATCATAACCAAAAAAATATTCCATACATAGTTTTTCATCTAGTTTGATTATTTTTTGCTTTGGAATATGCATGTATGTCTTACATCCAAATATTCTTAGTTTTTCTACCATTGGTTTTTATCTTGACCATACTTCTTTAGGACTAATATTTTTGTATCCTTGTAGGTGATCTATTTTGTAATTATACGGTTGTTTTAACTACTTCTATCCAATATTGATGATCAAGATGGGCTTCCTTTAACATACAATGAACCATTTTCATAATTGATCTATTTTTTTTTTTGCAATACCATTTTATTGAGGTGATTTGTCTTTTTATATCATTGGCTTCTAAAAACGAGTTAAATTATTTTGACAAAAATTCACTTCCTCTATTTGAACGAATATTATTGATTGTTTTTATTATTATTTTTCCATTAGTAGTTTGAATTGTTTGAAACAATAGAATGATTTGGATTTAGATTTCATAAAATACACCCACATTTTCCTAGAGTAATCATCAAAAAATAGGTGAAAATATCTATGTCCTCCAATACTAGTAACATTCATTGTACCACATAAATTTGTATATATTAATTCCAATGTGTAGACACCAAAATAGCACCAATCCGATTATGCGACTACAAGCACTGATCGAATTGGCATACATACCCCCTAGGGCAGCCTCCAGAGGTTAAACAGTGGTCCTAACCACTCCCAAATCAGTTTTGGAAGGTCAGAGGTCAATTTGGCACCTTTTAAGCACTTTGCTCCCTACTCGTCCCACCCTGGGATGATTAGAATCCTATTCGTCCCACCCTGGGATGATTAGCAGCAATCATCCCAGGGTGGGACGAGTAGCAGGTTTGACTGGCAAAAAAAGTCAAACCTCGATAGATCCGCCACTTAACTGTGCCTTCAGAGCATGCAATTATGAGGAACGGTTTCAAATCTGAGAGAGGGACTTCAGTCAAGCATGCCCTGATCATGGAGGCCTCATGCAAGGAGACTCTAAATCAGGGAGGAATCTTCTCTCCCAAAAAAGGCATGGCAAGCCAAGTGGCGCCCTCGCATGCGCATTCAAAGAGAGAGACCCTAGGTCTATAAAAGGGTGAGCCTCCTCACCCCAAAATAGAATAGAGCTGGAGCATTTGGAGCAACGGAGTGCTGCCAAATTGTGCCCCCATTCCCCTTTGTGCTTCCTACATCCATAATTTCTCTTTTGGGAGAGAGGTTATCGGGTGAACACTAGGAACGCAATCCCGACCCAAAACCCAAGAAATCAGCCACAATCCCACACCAAATTCATTGACACAACCCCCTAGGAGGTTTTGGACCCATCCCAAGTGGATTGGTGTCAAAACCAGACCCCAAACGGTGGGCGTCCTGCCCCGGGCGCCCCCAAACTACTGCAGTCCTAATCGTCCCACCCCAGAGTGATTAGAAATCCATGAATAATTTCTCTACTATTATTTTTGCATTATGTTCTATTTGGTTTACTTATGCTGTTGTTCAAGTTTCATTGCATTCTGACCTGTTTTGACCGTGTTTTTATCATTTTACGCGTTTACTAACATACAGGGAGCGCTTTCGGATACGGGACAATCTGGGCAGAATCTGCCAAATCTGACCTTCTGGGTCATCCCAAAATTCCCTTTTAGCCTAACCCCAAGTTTTCAAGAGTTTTGGAGGCCTCTCGGTTGGACATTTGCAAGGTTGCTTTTGCATGTTTTGTGATAGTCCTAATCGTCCCACCCCGGAGCGATTAGAAATCCATGCATGATTTCCTGACTGTTCCTTTTGCAATGTGTCTCTGATGATGTTTCTATGCTTCTATCAAATTTTGAATTCATTATGACATGTTCTGACCATCGTTTTGCTATTTTATGTATTCACTAGCCGGAGGCCCTGGGGATTGCATGTTTTTCCCTCTATCCGCATATGCTATTAACTGTTTGCTATTTCTCTGAGCGTAGGATCTCACCACTAGGAACACCGGAGGGGCAGCAAGGAACACATGAACACATGGACGCAAGCGGTGGCAACCTTTGGCCCGCCCATTTCGAATGTGAGGCACGCGGAAGACACTGGAAGCGTACCATCCGTTGATGTAACGAACTGTATCAAACGTTCTGAGCCCTAAAGGGGGGACGTATTGTAACCAAATCGAAAGCAACATTAATAAAAGAGGCCCCGCTTTGTCTTTGTTTGCTTACATCTCGTCTATGCATCATTTCCTTCGTGCATTGCTTTCTCGCATTCGTAGGACTTAGCATTGTTTTATATCAATTTCGTTTGCACCATCTGGTCTGGCACGCCGTCACCCTGCATTCGGCTTTCAGTGGCGATCATGGTGGGACCCTGTCCCCTACTATTGGGATCAAGTTTTTGATCAAAATTTTGTGTTTTTCTTGCAGGTGTGTTAATCATTCGGGCACTGGACTGCTACTCGTGCCACCCTGTGACGAATACAGACTTGGAATTCGTGCCACCCCGGGACGAATACAAATTCGTCTCACCCTGGGATGAATACATACCTGCTATTCATCCCACCCTAGGACGATTAGCTCTCTGTACATTTTTTGAGCAGAAACTCAGAGGCATCTGGTTTGGGCAGAGAAGAGGTAGGTTTTCTGAACATCCTCTGTGTTTTTCTGTTTCTGTCTCTGCAATTTTTCTGTTTTCTTTGCTTGCATAGGGAATTTTGCTGCATGTTTTCTTTCTTTGTGCAAGTAAAAGGAACCACACACACCACGTAATAATATTAACATCAAGGAGTTGGTCTTAATACCCCAACACTTGATCAAGACCAACGGTGGATTTCATCACCACCTTGGCTTGGATTTTGCATACATAACCCTGATCGCGATTGTTGCTAGACGTAAATCCTGATGAAAGTTGACCAAGTGTAGCGGGGGTGATTCCCAGTGCATGAGGATAAGTCTTCTATGGTAGGTGTCAAAAATAGAGTGATTCCCCTTTCGTACCGCCTATGTTCCACGTATTGTTCTGCTCTCGCGTACCAATAGTTTCCCTCACGTAAGGGCGGGTATATTGAGAGGTTCGGTATAACGGCCTGGCAGTGGTATATTGAAGGGGCGACCATTTTGGAGATATAAGAGCCCTCATCATGCATGAATAACAAAATTTTCTTTACACGGTTTGCACAACAAAAATCAAAACACACCGAACCAGATTTAGGACACACATTTAATCTGTAAACGAGATAATCATTTCTTTGTTTGTGTGGTCCCTTTTGTTTGGTGTAGCATAAAAAATCGTAAAGGAGATAAAAACATACATATCTTGTAGAGAACCACCACCATGGTGTATACCCATAGCCAAGCCCAATCACGGGCAGAAGCTATGAAAAGTGTACAAGGAGGCACCAGTCGCCTCCGTTATAGCCCCAAGGACTTGGTTATACCACCTTGGCAGCCTGACCCACAACGTGGTCCACACTATGCCACTACAAAAAAGGACTATAGAGGCACCCCTTTGGGGGGCACTCCCGTTCAACATAGACCCTTTCAAGAGGAGTACATACATGGGAAGGCTCCCTTAGATGCTCATTATGAGTGGCCACTATGCGATGAAGCGCTAGAGCAACATAGGGTTCACAAGGAGGGACCACATGATTATATCATCCCCCCTCTACCCCTCATTACTGTTAGAACTAATAGACCAAATCTAGAGCGCAAGGCTCTTCAGACAGGGTGAGCCAACTCCGCCCATCCCTTTCACATGTACGAAAGGGAGCACGAGGAAAACCAGTATATTCCTCAAGAGCAATACACCGCATGGGAGCAATGCGCCTCCGCACCTGCTAATTATCAAGATCACCTATTGAGGCCAGAGCCTCAGGTGAATGCCGCTAACCTCGATAGAGGAAAGTGACCCATAGAGATCTCGGATCACCACGACCAAGATAGACATGTAGGGGAGGCATCTAGGCCTCCTAAACATAGGACGATGGAACAAATTGACTTGGCATTTGCCAAACATGCCACCCGCCAAGCGCAAATCACGCAGCTTAGGCAAGATCAGCAGTAGTTAGAGCAACTGTATCATCTTAACAAAGAGCGCATTCGATGCCAGATAGATGAATTGCTCCAGAACACTATGCATGAGAGGATTCCAACCCCTCGCATGCATAGGACAAAAATTTATGAGAGGCACAACCCCTTAGTGCGAGACAGGTCTCCATGACCTTATCAAGTGTTGCCTCCAAGACCTCCGAGACCTGAGTGGGAGGCCACCCCTAGAACCAATGATGGGCACCTTCCTCGGGCACCCATCCATGTTTATAGGTCACACCCAAAAACTCCTCAAGAAGCCTATGAGGAATTTGAGCAAGAAGAAGAGCGGGTCGAAACACCCTACCAAGGCAGGGGGGCGCTACCCGGCTACCCCTCCATAGGCCTCAAGTTCCTCGCAATGCACAATGGGAACAAACCAAAGAAGAGGAAATCAAATCCTCTGATGCATACAAAGCACTGTTAGAACACTTAGAGTCTATGGAGACCAAGACTTCAGGGCCCCAAAAGCCCACCTTACGCCAGCTCCGTAGTCACCCTGTGCATCCTTCAGTTCCAGCACCCCCATACCCCGACCACTTCAAAATGCCTCAATTGGCAATTTTTAGAGGGGATGAGGATGCCCAAGAGCACGTAACAAGATTCCTGAGTCAATGCTTTGGCATTCAGGACAATGATGCATTGCTTCTGAGAACGTTTATAACCATGTTCGTAGGTCCTACCTCGGATTGGTTTACCCAATTGCCGAAGCATAGCATCAACAATCTAGACCAGCTAGTGGACGCGTTCCTTGAACGTTTTGCCTTCAACACCAAGAAGAAGGCATCCTTAAGTGACCTAGCTAGCCTTAAGCAGTATGATGATGAGACCATAGCCACTTATGGGAATCGATGGAGGACATTGCTTTCAAAGCTACCTTACCTCCCTCCCATGGCCGACATGACTCAGATGTTTTCAAAGAGTTGCATAAGGTCGATCTCCATGCTATTGCAGCTGCAACAATATGCCACCCTAGAAGAAGCCCTGGTGCAAGCCAAGATAATTGAGGAGATCAAAATTCAAGACGACGAGATTGCCAAGCCACGCAAGAAAGAGTGGACCAAAAATGCCAAAATTGGGCCCACGCAACCGAAACCCGCCGCGGTCAATCAAGTTGCCATAACTATACCACCACCTGCACAAATGACACAGCCCCCAAAGGCTAATTATCAAGCAGTTCCTCTTGCTAACTATGAAAAGGAAAACCACAAACAAGAGCAAAATCAGCAACGTCGCCCTAAGCGACAATTCACACAATTCACGGAGTCTAGAGACTCCTTGTTTGACCGCTTGTTCATGGAAAACTTGATAAACTTGCCGAAAACTCGACCCATAGACCCCAATGCACCAAAACCCAAGGGCTATAGGGAAGATTTATATTGTAGATTCCACCGACAGAAAGGACATGACATCTTCACTTGTTGGAAATTCAAAAACTTGGTGCAAGACTTGATAGACAACAAAACGCTCGTGGTGGATAATCCCGTAGCACTGAGCAACCAACAGATGGACGTCTTCAAAGACCCCTTGCCTACCCATGACACGTAGGAAAAGACTGTACAAGTGAATGAGGTGACACAAAACTACCCCATGCAAGGGTACGTAGGGATGATAAGCATCGTGACACGGAACAAAAGATACCCAAACACGACTGCACCCGCTGCAGCTATAGGAGATGTTCCATCAATGTCACAACCCCCACAACACCCTACACAACCTCCCTCGCCTAGACCAATGGCCATGATTTGGACTAAGCTTACTCAAAGTTTAAGGACCACGTCGGCTAGGCTCTCCATCTATGAGCTCATCCAACAATCACCGCCCCATCGGGAGGCTCTGATGGAGATACTCAAAGCCATTGAGCTACAGCCCCAAGAACCCAATTCTTTCAACAACTTTGTGGGACATGTGAGACAATGCACCGAACCGATCATAACCTTTAGGGAAGACGAACTAAAATCGGTGACTAGTGATATGGTGGATCCACCCCTGCACGTCATCGCGTGGGTCAACGAGATTCCATTCAAGAGGGTGTTGGTGGACACTGGCTCGTCCAACAATATAATCACGACTGTGGCATTAAAACATCTTAAGTTGCCAGCATCCCACATTGTGGCATCCACCTACACTCTTCGAGCATTCAACGACGCGTTATGCTCGACGGTTGGCACAATTGTCCTACCCATCCAAGTAGGACAAAAGACCATTCCTATGTTGTGTCACATCCTTGAGGGTGAGATGGCCTACAATATCTTGCTAGGTCGGCCTTGGATCAGGGACATGAAGTGTGTCCCTTCGATAGCCCATCAATGCCTCAAGTACACATATGAAGGGCAAGTACATGTAGTCCCAGCAGACTTAGAGCCCTTCAAGTTTTGCAATGCGGTGCAGCTGATGCCACAATCGACCCTCCCATCGACACATTTGGACTTTCAATTGAATCCATCCACTCAGGGTCCGATTTCGCCTACATCCCCGCTGTTGAGTCCCTCAAGTAACCGACCTGGCCCATCTTCATCGTCTGTCCCTTCACCAACAATGCCACCTATGGTGGCCACACCGAAGGACAATGGGAAGAAGCCCCTAGAGGAGGCACCACCATTAGTCTCAACCATCTCTAACGAAGAGGTGCCTAGCCGAATGGAAGTCGAGACACCTGATTCACCCAACATGGAGTGGACTCAGGAAGAACTCCCATTCCCTCCCCCTCAACCATCGATGATTACCATTGAAATGGCCAATACGGGCCTGGGGGAGTACCTAGTGCAGAACATAGTGGCAACACCCACACTCGAATCCATGCAAGACATGGGGAGACCTCGCCTCCCCATCGACACTATCTTCCCTTTAGGTTACCCACCAAATCAGACAAACTTTGTATATGGGGGCCTCGAGAACGGCCTGGAACCCTACCTACAAGAGGAAGAGGACGAAGAGCCATTTGCTGAGAATGTTGATTATCTGTCCAACCCAGACTTCGCCTTGAAATACCTTAGACCAATGTAATTGGCATGGATATGGATTGGGCAGATACGAACAAGGAATGCGCACTCTTTGTCAACCAAGATACCAGATGCCATATGACAAATCAGGAGTAGGGTTCAACCACCCTTTGCCCCTTGACATCTTGGTAGAAACAATGCAAGGCTTAGGTCTAGGCAACAAGGATGGGTTGGCACAAGATCCATATGCCAATCCCAACACTACATACACATTGGGGGACTATCTCCCATTGTTAACAACAAACCTTGTTGACCTCAACAACCCCTCCCCTTTGATCGAGAAAGGGGAAAGTTCAAGAACTAACCTCCAAGAGGGATATGAGCAAGATCAAAGGAGGCTCTTCGAAAGATGAGTCAGACTATGAGGTAGCACCTTGGGACCCGTTTGAGTCCGATAGCAATCACTCGCAAGTGACGCCCATCGATGATTATCAAGAGAACTTCATGGCAATGTTCCCCTTGAATGCTCCAATCGGGCAATTGCCACCTCAAGAGAATCTGACCCTCCCGTAGAGAGCGGAACAACCCGGATGGGACCAAATCAACTTGCTCGAACAAAATGAGCCTCCCATGCTAGCCATAAGGCCAAGTGATCAAGAAACGCCTAGTGGGAGGCTATACCAACAAGAAGAGCACATAGTTGTCAGAGCTAATGAAGGCCTATGGATCTCCGATAGCGACTATGAGGATGAGACTGAGATGGCATATCTCAACCATATGAGGCAACAAGAATACCCCATAGACATCGATGGTATGTTCGAACAACTGAATATGGGACCAAGGCATAGGTGGCATTTAAATCAAGAACAGTTAAACCAAGTGCTTCATCCACCACTTCGAGCATACAGAGAGCACCTCCCACCTAGAGACCCTATAGGGCCACTAGTGCCAAGGGCAGACCCTGTCCTTCTATCCACGCATAGGGCCGATCCTTTTGTGCCAGTACCCACAGAGCCAGATCCGGGGTGCAAGGATCACCAAGGATGTCCGAGTCAATGCCCCCACGGTAATGGAGACCAAATTCATTTCATCAACATGATCTCCATTGATTTAACCGCCCCCATCCACAATCCAACCGATCCAACATGACCATTGTATCTAGACCTAGATGCCATAGACTGGGATCGCGCTGACTCACCACCATCCCCATCAAAGTACTGGCCTTGCGATGAGATGTTTCATTTCACCCTAGGACAGACTCAGGATATCTTCCATGCATAATCTAACGCTTGATCCGACAGTCAATCCAGTCAAGCAAAAGCTACATAAGATGCACCCAACAGTGGCATTAATGGTCAAATATGAGCTACAAAAGCTGTTGGATGCACAGTTTGTCATCTGCATGGATTACCCACCATGGCTGTCCAACATGGTACCCATAAAAAATCCAGATGGGAGGATTCGCATATGCACCAATTTTTGAGATTTAAACAAAGCGAGTCCCAAGGATGATTTCCCCTTGCCTAGCATCGATGCATTGGTAGACGCTACAGTAGGCCATGAAATGCTTTCCCTCATGGATGGTTTCTCAAGATACAACCAGATTCGTATCAATCCCGATGATCAACTAAAGACGACGTTCACAATGCCTTGGGGGACATTTTGTTATAAGGTCATGCCCTTTGGCCTTAAAAATGTTGGTGCCACCTACCAACGCGCTATGACATACATCTTCCATGATCACATGCATAAAACTTTGGAAGATTATATGGATGATTTGTTGGCCAAATCTCTTTTGCGCCAAGATCATCTTGATGACTTACGCAAGATCCTTGATCGCCTCATCGAACACAAAGTTAGGCTAAACCCCAAGAAGTGCGTATTTGGCGTCACATCTGGAAAACTCTTGGGTTTCATAGTCTCAAAATGAGGCATCGAGGTAGATCCAAACAAAGTCAAGGCAATCCTTGAGATGCTTCCCCCAACCACCATTAGGCAGCTAAGAAGCTTGCAGGGTAAGGTCGCATCGATCAAGCGCTTCATAGCGCAGTTATCTGACAAGTGCCGACCCATGAATAAATTATTACACAAGGGGGTAGCATTTCATTGGGATGACGAGTGCCAGTCAGCCTTCGACGACATCAAACAATACTTGGCTTCGTCGCCAGTATTGGCACCACCTAGACCAGGAGTGTCGTTCTACTTATACATCTCAGCTACTGAGGTGGCACTGGGTGCCATGCTAGCCCAAAAAATGAATTACATAAAGAACAAGCTAATTACTATCTTAGCCGCACCCTGGTCAGTTATGAACTTAACTATGCATACATTGAGAAGCTATGCTTGGCAGTGGTATTTGCCACCAAAAATCTATGCCATTACATGCTGAGCAATATGATGTATGTTGTGTCTAAGGAGAATCCATTGCGGTACATGATGAGTCGTACTTATCATAGTAGTCGCACGGTGAAATGGATCATGTTGTTGATGGAGTTTGACATCAAATTCATTGGACAAAAGTCCATCAAAGGTCAAGTCATCGCCGATCAACTAGCAGAGGCTCCTCTCGAAGATGATCAACCTCTAACCATAGAGCTACCCGATGATGGGGTCTTCCATGTCTCAGAATCGCCAGATTTTGAAGAGCCTGAGTCACAGGCCGACATAACCTTATTTTTTGATGGTTCTAAATGTGAGCAAGGGGGTGGCGTAGGAATCGTATTTTTCACACCACAAGGGGCTCCAATGCCTTTATCATTTAAACTTGATTTCCCGTGCACCAATAACAATGTTGAATATGAAGCCTTGCTCATAGGTCTTCAGACAACCATCACCATGAACATCAAATGCTTGAATATCTTTGGTGATTTGTTGTTAATTGTCAACCAAGTGAAAGGGGTATTCCAATGCAAATGCCCAGTTCTGTAGGCCTACAAAGCCCTTGTGGAAAAATTCCTGGCAAATCTTGAATGGTACGACATCGAGGCACTCCCTCGATCATCGAATCATTTTGCAAACACTATGGCCTCCTTGGGGTCACTAATCCCACAAGACCCTTCTGGTGAAATGACAACCATTCAAGTCAAAACATTATCACAATCCGTGATGGAGCGTGCAAGCTCTGACATAACGCCAGGAATCCACCTGATCCAGATTGAACCATCTCAGGATAGGTTCTCTCGAATCCATGATAGTCTGAATCATGCCAACTGGGGGTCCTTGTTCTCCCCGACCCCTCTTAATAGCAACACAACGCTATTTCTACAAGTTCTTTCCCGCTCAACTTTTTCTAGGGACAAACTTCAAGAGGGATTGGCCGTTCATACCATCGAGGTTTCTGATCAGCAGGATTGGTACACACCCATAAGAGACTATCTCAAGTTAGGTAGCCTCCCACTTGGATTGTCGCACGCCGCAAAAAGATCACTCAAATAGAAAGTGGCAAAGCATGTCTTGCTAGGAGACATTTTGTACCATCGGAGCTACGAAGGGATCCTCCTCCATTGCTTGGACCAGCAGGAGTCCACTTGGGCGATCACCCAAGCGCACGATGGTACATGCGATGGCCACTTTAGCGGTATGGCCATCGCAAAGTGCATTCTTCGCATGGGCTATTATTGGCCATCTTTAGAGCGAGATTGTTGTGCATATGTGTGGAAGTGCGTGAAGTGTCAACACCATGCTAACTTGACACACGTACCTTCCCAGGCCTTACAACCGATCCAATCGGCTTGGCCATTTTCGTAGTGGGGCCTAGATCTCATCAAAAATATCTCCCCTGTGTCGTCAGGTTGTCACACGTTCATCATAACGGCCACAGAGTACTTCACCAAGTGGGTGGAAGCAATTCCGCTTACCTCTACGATTGGGCCCCGCATTACGGAGTTTATTTTACATAACATCATATGTCATTTTGGTATTCCATCCAAGATCATCTCGGATAATGGGATGTCATTTAAGAACAAATATGTGCGTGCTTTGACAACAAAGTACAAAATTCAGCATAGTTTTTTGACACCCTATTATCCGTAGGCAAATGGGCAAGCAGAGGCGTCAAACAAAATGCTAGTCGCCATCCTTAAAAAGATGGTCGCAGATAATCATAAGGATTGGCACATCCAAATACCACTTTCCCTGTGGGCTTATCGCACTAGCATTCGGATGCCCACTGGGGCAACTCCATTTTTGCTGGTGTATGGCTCCAAGGTAGTCATGCCTCTCGAGTTGGAAATACCTTCCCTACGCATATCAATGCAAGAGTTCATCGATGATGACACTGCATGGTAGGCCCGGTTAGACCAGCTTACATTGCTCGACGAACAACGCATCAATGCTCTCAAGCATTTACGTATCTATCAAGAGCAACTTAAGAAAGCATATAACATGAAAGTTCACCTTCAGGTTGGTGACCTAGTCTTAAAATAGAACCAACAAAATTCTAACTTGTCGCCCCATTTAAGGGACAAGTTTGTGGCAAACTGGTTAGGTCCTTATGTAATCGACAGTAAAATAGGACCTGGAACATATCGGCTCGCCTCTCTTGAAGGAATCAAGGAACTAGAACCCTTAATGCCGAATATCCATAACCTTTGGAGGCCAAACTCCAAGATTCCTACAGATCGCATGGTCAACCCCAAAATGCCCCAAAGATACCCATAATCCCTTTGGTCAAACCAAAAGCTCCAAAGATTCTGGAAATCACTTGGTCAAACCTAAAAAGCTCCAAGGGTTCTCGTCATCGCTTGGTCAACCCCAAAAATGCCCCAAAGGTACCCATAATCCCTTTGGTCAAACCAAAAGCCCCAAGGATTCCCACAATCGCTTGGTCACCTAAAATGCCCCAAAGGTATCCATAATCCTTTTGGCCAAACCAAAAGCTCCAAGGATTCCAACAATCGCTTGGTCACCCCAAAATACCCCAAAGGTATCCATAATCCCTTTGGTCAAACCAAAAGCCCCAAGGATTCCCACAATCGCTTGGTCAACCCAAAATGCCCCAAAGGTATCCATAATCCCTTTGGTCAAACCAAAAGCTCCAAGGATTCCCACAATCGCTTGGTCAACCCCAAAACGCCCCAAAGGTATCCATAATCCCTTTGGTCAAACCAAAAGCTCCAAGGGTTCCCACAATCGCTTGGTCAACCAAAAACACCCCAAAGGTATCCATAATCCCTTTGGTCAAACCAAAAGCCCCAAGGATTCCCGCAATCGCTTGGTCAACCTAAAATGCCCCAAAGGTATCCATAATCCCTTTGGTCAAACCAAAAGCTCCAAGGATTCCAATAATCGCTTGGTCAACCCTAAAAATGCCCCAAAGGTATCCATAATCCCTTTGGTCAAACCAAAAGCCCCAAGGGTTCCCACAATCGCTTGGTCACCTAAAATGCCCCAAAGGTATCCATAATCCCTTTGGTCAAACCAAAAGCTCCAAGGGTTCCCACAATCGCTTGGTCAACCTAAAACGCCCCAAAGGTATCCATAAACCCTTTGGTCAAACCAAAAGCTCCAAGGGTTCCCACAATCGCTTGGTCAAAAATGAATATTCAAAAAACAAAAGATAATCAAAAATAACAAAAAAAATTGCATCTCACTTTCATGCACATTCTTAAAAATCAAAACACAAAAAAAGAAAAGAAAAACTGCATTAGGCATTGCATACATACATTGCATATTTGTTGGTCATACATGTCAAAAGCACCATAGACTGTAATTACTCGGCAATTCCATCATTTTCCAAATTCAATCCATTTTGTAAAAAGATCCATCAAAAATAACGCCCTTTGCATTTTTGCCATATCATAGTCAATTGTCTGCTAATGTCTTTAGGGTTTTTCGTCATTCAGCTATCTTTAGATTTCTAGTCAAATGTTGTACGAAGTCAGACCGATTTTTACAAGGTAGAGTTTTACTTGGATCACGCCTTGTTACATCGCATCCCAACACAAGCTTAAAACACATAAAAAATTCCCAAGTTGTGTGAACGCAAGAGAAACCTACAAAGCAGTCTAGGGTACCATAGGTGAAAGGTTATCCTGCTCATCCCCCTATGCGAATGGTTCAAGAATGCTGAGAATTGACAAAAGGACAAGCTCTTCCCCATCCAATTCCCCATAATAAATAGTGGTTTTCACCACTATCAAAAATTCCAAACACCTTTGATCCCCAAAGTCATAAGGATTCGTACTACACGCCCCTGAGAAGGATGGGTAGTCATCCCCAAGGCCTAAAAGGATCAATGTCATTCCAAAGCAAAATTCCCAACCACCTTTGAGCCCCAAAGTCATAAGGATTCATACTACACATCCCTGAACAGGATGGGTAGTCATCCCCAAGGCCAAAAGGATCAATGCCACTCACAAGCCAAAAACCCACGAGCTCAACTTGGAAATCAACATGCCAAATCTAAATCCTCAAAAGGCAACAATAAAAATAATAACAATGGTTATCACCACTACTCAAACCCCTTGCTCAAGAAAAAAAACAAAAAGAGAAAAATAAACAATGATTTTCATCACTATGTATGAGAGCAAGTATCCCAACAAGTTGAGCAACCGAAAGATGCCTGAGCTTGAATCCCTAGAATTCTCAGCATTTGAAGAACCATTTAGGTGATCCTCATTACGGGTTTGGTGGATAGCCTACCTGGCAATGGCGGTATCCTAAACACATGACGATATGTCTATCACATTAGCTTTGTGTGTGAGTAGACCAATGTTTGCATGTGGATGAGCTAGCTTATGGTATTCTAGATTGCACCATAGATTAATCTTACTAAATACAACAAAGGATTTAGTGGAGCTAATTAGGTGATCCTCAGTATAGGTTTGGTGGACAGCCTACCTGGCACCAGCAGTATCCTTACGAATACCACATAAACGAACTCAATCGCACACACAGGGATGTGAAATAACTTGGTCAAACTCAAGTCTGATTTGTACCTTGTTCGAAAGTCTTGTAAGATAAATGTACAGTCTTGATTAGTTAGTTAAAGCAGCTGAGTCTCAGAAAAACCTTAACTACATTTTAAAACAATTGTTGTACATTTCATTCACTCACCATCGGAAAAATACAAAACAAAAATTACAAATGCAAAGTTCTTCCATAAAGCAATCACATAGTATAGAAAGCCAGTAAATCTTGTACAGTCTATGGTGCCACCACCTACATACCAACAAATCATTCCATCCATTCCATATGCATACATCCATATCATATAGCTAACATCATCCGTAGTCATAACAACATATGCATACATAAACATAAATAAATGTGCATAAAAGAGCAATAAACCATAACAAGTAAATAATCAAAAAAGAGAGTCATGTATATATCGAGTCAAAATGCCCTCAGGCTACAATAAGATGGTCCTCTGACCTCACAAAAATCCAAAAACTCAAAATCCCCAAAGCCTAGGGAGTCGGCCACCATGATCACGCAGGATCGGTGTGACTGGAACTACCCCGAGTGGTGTGGGTCCTATGGGACCTCTCGGGCGGCCGCTGCCAGCCCTCGCATCATGCCCACTAACGCTACCCTCACACACCTGCCTGTGATGAGAGGATGCAGACTGCTCAGTCTCACTGCCTCTCATACGGCGTGACGATCCACCTCCAGTGAGCTCAAGTAACTGTCCCCCGAGGTGGATAATCTCGACCTCCAACTCCACCCGACACCGACCCCACTCCACATCCCATCGGCCAACGATACACTGCACCAACTAAGCCCATAGGAGATCCCTCTTGACTCTGTGCTCCTCATCCCATCTCTGTAGTAGATCCTCCAATCGTGCTATCTCAAGCATGAAACCTAGCCTCCATATCCCCTGGGACCGCCTGAGGCATGGGCATCTCCGAGATGGCATGCTCCTCTAGCACCCACTGCTCCAGGATGTCCTGTGTATCCGGCTGCTCCGAAACCCCTAAATCATCCCCAATGAAGTCATCTACCTCCACCATATCTGCATCATCGAGCGGAGCCCCCAACCCTCCACCGGTGCCTCTGCACCCCCACCACCTATTATTGCCACATCCGGACCTCCTAGAGGCCCCTCACCCCGCCATCGCCGCATTGTCCACCACTGGTCATACTCTGTAGTCACCCTGACATTGTCCACATCGAGGACATCAATCACTGCATCAGACTCCTCGCCCAGCGGCTCAATAATCAACCAGGCTAGAGTCCTCTCATCGCCTCGATGCCGATAGATCAAGGGCTCCCTAGGCAATCCCTGGCGCACCCCAAACTGTCGAGTCACCCGAATGTACGGGAAGTACTCTTGCTCTATCCCATGTCGCCCGATCAACCATCTCCCCCTACGCACCCACCGAAGCCACTCTCTAACCTTAGGCCAGGCTGGATAGTCCCGGTATGGCCGCCAGAACACCTCCCCTAGAGCAAGATGAGAGAAGGCATCAGTATAGTGCCCTACGACACCTGCCCACCATCGACTCTGCCCTTGCTCCTCTGACCTCCGCCATAGAGCAGCATACCCAATCTCCCTGTCCACCATCTCACCCCGAGTGGTCCAAGGCAACCCCTATGATCGCTCCACAGCTATGTGCTACCACCCCCAGCACTGTAAAAGATAGCTGCACCCGATCCCCTTTCGCCTTCGGTAGCGGACCTCGTATAGCTCATCGTAAAGCTATGCCAATAGTGTCTGACCCCACCTCATAATAAGTGGTGCTTGTCGGACACTCCACCAGTCTGAACACCACCTCGAGTAGGTTCCAAGGGAACCTCGCACCTGAGGAGTCAGAAGCAGCATGTTGGAGATGAGGGTCATGAGCAACGCATGCCTCACCCCCAAAATGCCCTTCTCCAACCACCACCACACTAGAATCCCGCCAATCAGGCAGTCTACCTTTGCCCTCTCCATAGCCCTATCCACCCCCATCTCCATCACCTGCCCAAAGCACCGTGTTAGCACCATCGTCCACTGATCACGGGGAGTCATCCGAATGGGCAGTCCATCTATCAAAATCCATAGAATTTGATACACGTCCTCCAAAGTAACCATCATCTCCCCTATTGGGAGATGAAAGGTGTTGGTGCAGGGATCCCACAAATTGATCAAGGCAGTCAGATATGCCCGATCCCCCACCACAAGCTCCAAACGCATCACCTTCTTGAGCCCAAGGGCATCAAGCCACTCCCAATCCGCAATAGTCAGTGCCTCCCGGGCATCAGAGAACACAGTCAGCTGGCGGTGCCGACCTCCAACCTACAACCTGTAAAACACAAACACAATAAAACAAAAAAACAAATTAGGGTTTCAACCTTAATTTAAAAAAAAACATTCAAATAAACTATATAGACAAAAAACAAAGTACAGGAAAAACAAAAGTACAGAAAAACTGTACAACCAAAGTACAAGATCAATCAAATAAACTGTACAATCAAAAACAAAAAAAAAAAATTCATCCTAGGGTTTCAACCTTAGTATGAACAAAAAAACAAACAAAAACAAAAATCATCCTAGGGTTTTTTCACCTTAAGTATGACAAAAAAACAAACAAAACAAACAAATTCATACTAGGGTTTTTAACCTTAAGTGTGAGGACTAAAAAACCAAAAAAAAAACAAATCATCCTAGGGTTTTTACCCTAAGGGAAACAAAAACAAATTAAAACAATAAAACAAATTCATCTTAGGGTTTTTAACCTTAAGTGTAAACAAAAAAAACAAAAACATAATACAATAAAAAAATTAATACTAGGGTTTCGATCTTAATAGTAACACAAAATAAAAACAAAATAACGCTAAATAAAAACAATTATAGGCAAGTTTTTTAACTTCATATAAAGCAAAAACAAATAACAAGAAGAAGGAACATTGTACCGGTCTCGCTTCGGCTCCTCCGCTCGAAGATCCGATCCTTGCACTCATGGTGTTTGTGAAATTTTGACAGCGCTCCGCTACGCAAACTCGCACTCCTCCCGACAGCTCCAAAACACCAAGAAAAAAATGTTGCAAATGAGCCCAAAAACAAGATTTGGTATTTTTATAGGTTGTTGGGCCTATAATCGTTCCACCCTGTGATGAGTGCTCTAGCGCTCGTCCCACCCTGGGACGATTACCAAATTGCTATTCGTCCCACCCTAGGACGATTACAGAGCAAAAAATAAAGCAACAAAAATAGAATCCAAAAAATGCACCAAAAAACTAGCAATAACTCTGCCGAATAAAGGTGCCTTTGCACCTGACATTCTTGGCATGAAAAACCGATGTCGGGACCACAAATTATCACTATCCTACTCCCTAAGAAGGCTACCATAGCCGGACCACTCCATGGAAAGGAGGATTTTCGATAATTTCTGCCCCAATAGGCATCAACAAAAAGGGTCAAAACCCACCAAAAATAGGTCCAATTGCTAGGAAACTGCACGCGTTCAACGGAAAACCACCTGGAGGCACCCTTACAAATGTCATCTTGGGTCAAGAGACTCATCACTTTTCTCATTTTTGGTCATTTCCTCATTGATTCGTCGCTTGAGGGGGTAGTCACACTTAGTCACCAAATCAACAAATACACACCCAATCAAGGAAATGGCATGCATTCAAAGAATCATTGACAAAGACAATCACGCTCCTACTTGGGGAAGTAAACAAGCAATAATCACAAGCTGAACAAACACTTGGCATTCTGGAAGCATGAAGACAAGGTTCCTCAGACAAAAGGTTGCGCCCTTTGCCTATTCATGACTGAACAATGTCCAAGATCAAGTACACCTCACAAAAAAGGTTACACTTGAGTTAAGCTCCTTAGCTCCTCAAAAGCAAGGATTCAAGAATGCGTGCCCTTTCCATACTTGGGGCATCAAAATTTGGTTAGGTTACTAAGAAACCCTAATCATTAAGTGCTTTGGTCATCTATTTTTGCTCAACACTGTGCCACACACAGCGCATCCCAAAAAGGGGCATTTGTAGACACCAAAACAACACCAATCCGATTATGCGACTACAAGCACTGACCGAATTGGCATACACACCCCCTAGGGCAGCCTCTAGAGGTTAAAAAGTGGTCCTAACCACTCCCAAATCAGTTTTGGAAGGTTAGAGGTCAATTTGGCACCTTTTAAGCACTTTGCTCCCTACTCGTCCCACCCTGGGATGATTAGAATCCTATTTGTCCCACCCCGGGACGATTAGCAACGATCATCCCAGGGTGGGACGATTAGCAGGTTTGAATGGCAAAAAAAGTCAAACCTTGAAAAATAGATCCGCCACTTAACTGCGCCTTTAGAGCATGCAATTGCGAGGAACGATTTCAAATCAGAGAGAGGGACTTCAGTCAAGCATGCCCTGATCATGGAGGCCTCATGCAAGGAGACTCTAAATTAGGGAGGAATCTTCTCTCCCAAAAAAAGGCATGGCAAGCCAAGTGGCGCCCTCGCATGCACATTCAAAGAGAGAGACCCTAGGTCTATAAAAGGGTGAGCATCCTCACCCCAAAAAAGAATAGAGCTGGAGCATTTGGAGCAACGGAGTGCTGCCAAATTATGCCCCCATTCCCCTTTGTGCTTCCTACATCCCTAATTTCTCTTTTGGGAGAGAGGTTATCGGGTGAACACTAGGAATGCAATCCCGACCCAAAACCCAAGCAATCGGCCATAATCCCACACCAAATTCATCGACACAACCCCCTAGGAGGTTTTGGACCCATCCCAAGTGGATTGGTGTCAAAACCAGGCCCCAAACGGTGGGCATGTCCTGCCCTCGGGCGCCCCCCAAACTGCTGCAGTCCTAATCGTCCCACCCCGAAGTGATTAGAAATCCATGAAGAATTTCTCTACTATTCTTTTTGCATTATATCATGTTTGATTCACTTATGCTGCTGTTCAAGTTTCATTGCATTCTGACTTGTTTTGACCGTGTTTTTATCATTTTACGCGTTTACTAACATACAGGGAGCGCCTTCGGATACGGGACAATATGGGTAGAATCTGCCAAATCTGACCTTCTGGATCATCCCAAAATGCCCCTTTTAGCCTAACCCCAAGTTTGTAGGAATTTTGGAGGCCTCTAGGTAGGACATTTGCAAGGTTGCTTTTGCATGTTTTGTGACAATCCTAATCGTCCCACCCCGGAGCGATTAGAAATCCATGCATGATTTCCTGAATGTTCTTTTTGCAATGTGTCTCTGATGATGTTTCTATGCTTCTATCAAAGTTTGAATTCATTATGACATGTTTTGACCATCGTTTTGCTATTTTATGTATTCACTAGCCGGAGGCCCTAGGGATTGCATGTTTTTCCCTCTATCCGCATATGCTATTAACTATTTGCTATTTCTCTGAGCGCAGGATCTCACCGACAGGAACACCGAAGGGGCAGCAAGGAACACATGAACACATGAGCAAGTGACAACCTTTGGCCCGCCCATTTCGAATGTGAGGCACGCGGAAGACACTGGAAGCGTACCATCCGTTGATGTAACAAATTGTATCAAACGCTCTGAGCCCTAAAGGGGGGACATATTGTAACCGAATTGAAAGCAACATTAATAAAAGAGGCCCCACTTTGTCTTTGTTTGCTTACATCTCGTTTATGCATCATTTCCTTCATGCATTGCTTTCTCGCATTCGTAGGACTTAGCATTGTTTTATATCAATTTCGTTTGCACCATCTGGTCTGGTACGCCGTCACCCTGCGTTCGGCTTTCACAATGTTTGTTGATTTCTGTACTAAAAAATTTCAAAAGGTATTCTATGTTGTTTTCTTGGTAGATATTATGGACAAACTGTAGATTCCCATAAAATTTTAGGAAAACCTTTAACCATTTGATGTTTACTCATATCATTTAATGAAGATGCACTTATGTGTCCTAGCCTTTTATGCCAAAGCTCTCTTGTTTCTAAAATCCTTGCTGATAGAGCCATATTTGGAATTGTATCTAGAGTAAATAAACTATTTTTATAAGAGCTAGAAGCTATAACTCTTCCTTGTTTGATAATAAAACAGTTTTTATCTTTAATAGTTTTGAATTCAACTGTTAGGTTTTGATCCATCAGTTGAGATATTAAAAGAAGATTAGTAGTCAATCTAGGTACATATAGTACATTGTTAATTATTCCTTTTTCATTTGATAGATCAATTAATACATCTCCTACTCCTTTGACCTCATAAGTCATACTATTTGCTATGACAACTGGTTTTTCATATTTCTCTTGGAAGGTGCTAAACCATTGTTTATTTCCAGTCATATACCTACTTGCTTCAGAATCAATATACCAATAATCAATAGTGAGTTCCTTTGAAGTTGAAAAACTTATATCTCCCTATTTAAATAATTACTATCATATGAAATTTACAAATATTAAGTTTTCTATACCTTTGATGTAGAAATACTTTTAACTCCCTAATATATTAAATTTACAAAATTTCAAAAACTTATAATCTCAAAATAACTTCAAAAAATAAATCTTCTAATTTAAATTTCTTCAAATATCTTCAATTATTAATTTTTTTGGAAAAGTAAATCAACTAAACTCTTTAAATAATGAAACCTTATCACTCCATGCTTTAATTTAAAAAATCAAATAATAATTTCAAGTTTATAAACTTATATCTCCTAAAAAACTTATAACTCCTAGATTTTACTCCATCTAATTAACTTATAATTTTCTTATAACTCCTAGATTAACTAAACTTATAATATTCTTGTAACTCATTAACTCAAATTGAAGCATTTAAAGGTAATAAATCTAACATTGATTATCACCTTAGTCAGCCTTCTCTTTCTTAATGGATGCGCTAATGTTTTATCAGTTTATTTAACTTTCTTCTCTTGCTCTCTAGATGTGCTAATGGCTCTACACTCAAATTTAAATAACCCTTCTTCAAATGTACTAGCTTTAAACCCTAATTCCATGTGTAGATTTGTATGCTAGAGAACACTAATTCTAGTTTCTTTCTATGTTAACAACAATCGAGTATCCATATTTAGGATAAGTTTCTTCAGTTGAATGCAAGCAATGTTCTTTCCCATATGCTTGACATTATGTCTAACATGCGCTATACAAATTGTTTTCTCCTCACAACATTGTTCTCCTCATATTTTTTCTTCTCATCTTCTTCTCTGTGAAAGAGAAACCTTGGTCTCTTCACTACATTAGTCTCCTCACCGAATACTATGGATAGTGAGTTAGTGGCGACTGCTTAATGAATGCTTTGGGTGACTACTTTGATGCAATGTTCTACCACATCCTTGATGATTTGATGTTATCTTCTTTTGAAGAAGAAGCTTTGGCAATGCTATCCTTATGTTGAATTTAATCTGCTAGAGATATTGTATAATGCTCTCCTTCTATTTTCTCTAAACTATTGGAGATATTGTATAGTGTTGTCCTTCTGTTTTCTCTAAATTATTGGAGATGATGTATAGCACAATCTCTTTCTAATGCCTATGTTTTGATCTTGATAATGATTTCTTCTAGCTCCTTAACTAATATTTTATCTTAAATCTTTGTGCTCTTCTTGTAGGGAAGCATCTAGATGATGCTTAGCATGAAATATCAATTTAGATAGGTGAGCTTGACTTTGTTTGTCTTCCAATGGAGATAGTACTTCGTTTGTCTCTCTCTCAGCTTATCAACTTAACTCTTGTCCTCTTCTGTTTATTCCTTAGGATAGTGTTACTTACACCTTAGATAGATTTCTCAATTAATAATCTTAGGGCAATGCTAGTATATCTACCCAATATTATTCTGATGACTATGGCACTTACGATAGTATACAAATGCTTGTCCAGTATGGTCTAGTCTTCTCCTTTTGATGATTTCTATCTTCTGGTTCATAAATGACTTGTTTACTAATAGCTTAATTTTCAATATATTATTGGTTCCTACTAAATCAAAGGCTAAGACTATGTATTTTTCTTAGTTAGTATTGCTTTAACCAAAATTCTCTCTATGATTGTACTTCATGCTTCTCAAATCCAGTAGAAAGACTCTAAAATATTAACTACTCCTATATCTCTAGAAGTTGAAATGCTTCTCTACCTCTATAGGAAGGTTCTCAACATCTAAAATCTATCTACTATGTCTTAGGTCACACCTAAGAACAAAATATAATTCTCCTAATTTGGTTCCCCAAATGACCAACTTTTCTTCTGAGTTGGTTCTTTCCAATCTTCAATAGCGATTCTCCTCTTCTCTCTAGAGAATCCAAAATATTATCAGGCTGACTTTGTATGTTTCCAACCAACTTTCTTCTAAGTTGGTTATCTCTATCAATGTCCAAATTCTCTTCTAAGTTGACTCTTCCTATCAATATAGCTAAGTCCTGTTCTGATAGGAACTTGCCAATAAACTAATAATACAAACACACAAAATACATGAATTATAGAAATAACATTGAAATTACAGTATTGCAATGGAATAAGCGACAAATTGTATTTAAAGAATGAAGTTACAGTCCTGAATCGTAGGCCTCTTCGAGGGGCAACCTCCTTTATAAGCAAAGCTCCAATACAATTATATTCCAAAGATGTCATCCTTTGTTACATTGATATTTTTATAGATTTGAACTAACCCTAACCCTAATGTTGAAGGGGTCCATTCCACATGGAAGTGGGGGTCCCCATTTAGTAAAATCAACTAACCCTAACCCTAATGTTGAATGGATACCATCCAAATGCAATTGGGGGTTCCCATTTAGTAAAATAAACTAACCCTAACCCTAATGTTGAAGGGGTCCCATCCACATGCAAGTTGGGGTTCCCATTTAGGAAAGAAGGGTTTTATTACATAATAACGTTAGGATAGGCTCCTAGCATAGTCTTCATTGATTTTTATTCAACCAAGTGGAAAATTCCCTAGCATCTAAATCAAGGTGACTATTCCTTGTCCCCTCAATATCTACTCAATTAAACCTTTAAAAATAGAGTCCAAGTTTGCATTACCTTCAAAGTGGACAGATTCTAAATTAACTTTATCAAAAATGGACAAAGTTAAATATTGATAATGGTGGCTAATAAAATAAACTCTATCAAAAATGGACAAAGTCAAGTGGTATCTTTGATACCATTATTGTATTTTTAAGCCTTACTACCACAAAATATCATAGGTCCCAATATAAAATAGCCATAATATTAAAGGTCAAAATATCAATAATGAAGATTTAACTATAGAATAATATCAATGTATAAAAATATCATATAGATCAACAATATTGAAAGATAATCACAATATTATTTATAAATCTGAAATACAATATTGAGATATTCTCTACACTTGATGCAAGTTATGGATCTTTGTCTCCATAATATAGCTATACAAGATAACTCTTCAAATTCTTGACTATTGCTTTCCACATGACCTTTGGATTCTTATCTTGCCACTTGCATACAAGACTCTCAATCTTCTAGCATGACACATGTACATATCCTACACATACAATATATCGAATAATGTAATATTCTCCAACACTTCACATACCAATCTTTGAGATCACAAAAGGAAAAAAACTTCTTGATTTTTCCCCAATGAGCAATGTGTCTTCCATCACATTAATGGTTATAAAATCGATAAATTCATGATCCTTAGGAATCTAATCCAAAATGTAATCAATAAATTTTAAGTGGTTATCAATAACTCCATGTACCAAACTTCTTCTAATCAAGACCTTGAAACATCCTGCCTCTAAACTAAAGGATGATGGGAACAAGCCATTCTTTTGAGCATCCTTCATTTGTGTTGTAACTAGACAAAAATGCAAAGATCCTTTATCTGATCAATATTCTATGCCTCCTTTGGTCCTTCATGTAAAAAGAGCTTCTCCCCTAGAAGGACCTCCATTAATTATTGAATTAGGAGCTAAGGCTAAGGGTACTTTCAATTTGATCCATTAACATGAAATTACCCTAGAAAAAATCTTCCTTCTTGAAATTCTCAAGACCTCTTTGATTCATAAGGATATCTTAATCAAAATTATAAGTGAACAAGTTGTTATTCAAGACCTTAATCTGAATGACCCCACTTCTGTGGTGGGATCCATTGGAATTAATCATGCAACTTTATCATTCTTTAAGGATGATATCCCTCAATACTCTATGGTTGGAGAGTGAGATTCACAATCACTCCTAAGAAACAATCTAAAATAGCTTTCACTACCTTATAGGGAACCTTATACTATCAAGTCATACCTTTTGGATTCAAAAATGTAGGATATATCTATGATCAAGCCACGACATACATATTTCATGATATGATGCATGAAATTATGAAAGAGTATATTAATTATCTTCTTGGTTGGTCTTTAAATTAGGAAGATCATGTTCAAGATCTAAGGTACATCTTTGAGTGGTTGTAGAAGTATAAGGTATACCTAAAGCCTCAAAATGTATCTTTAGAGTTACATCAAAAAACTATTGGGATTCATCGGGATTCATCGTATCCCAACATGACATTGAAGTTAATCCTAACAAGATATTGACTATTATCGATATGCCATGCCCTCATACTTTAACCCATCGTTAGAGTCTCTAGAGTAAATTCCAATCCATTCGAATATTCATCTCCTAGCTCACTAAGAAGTGTCATCCACTTTCTAATCTTTTGAGGAAGGATGAAGTCTTTAATTATGATGTTGATTTTCAAGTGGTCTTATATGTCCTCACTTCCTACCTCTTATATCATCTCATATTTAAACCTCCTAGTCCTTCCTGGCATTTATTACTATATATAACAACAATAGACCATGCCTTAGATGTTATGTTGGTATAGTATGAAGATCAACATAGATAGTGAACCATTTTCTACATTAGCATGACTTTGGTCAATTTTAAAGTCTACCATATTTCTTTAGGAAATATTTATTTTGTTGTAGTATTTGCTTTTCAAAAGATTTTACATTATATGCTCAGCCATAAGATATATGTCATTGTGTGGGTTAATCCTTTGTGATATCTCATGTCTAAGACTCACTTGCTTGGATAAACTGCTAAGTGGGTCATTACACTTAGTGAATTCAATATTGAGTTTGTTAGCCAAAATTTTATGAAAGGATAGTCATTGTTGATCAACTAGCAGTTGTGCCATTAGAATCTAGCCATCCCTTAGCCATATACTTTCTCAATAATTCAATATTTAACCTAGAAGTTGATCAACCTAATTCTTGAACTCTATACTCTAATGGTGCTCAATGTGTTAAAGGAGTGGGAGCAAGAGTCATCTTGGTAACTCCTAGTAACAACTTATCTCTTTATCTTTTAAGCTTAATTTTTTGTACCAATAATACCATTGAGTATGAATCTCTTATCCTAGGGCTTCATGTAGCCTTAGCCTTCCAAGTTAAAACTCTTTCTATTTTTAAATATTTCCAACTCATAGTAAACCAATTCAATGGTGCTTATCAAATAAAAGATAAAAATTTTATTCCTTACAAATATAAAGTTGCTAAGCTAATGGTTACTTTCAACAAAATCACCACTGAAGCTATCACTAGGTCTAGTATCTAGTATGCTAATGCTATGGTTTTTCCTACATCCCTTATCCTCTTACAGCTATATGAAAAACAAGCCTTGATCATCATCTGGAAAATTAGGGATCCTTCAACCTTAGATTCTAGCCAAGTTCCTCTAGGATAATTTCTTGTAAAGGTGTCTCTTTCTCTTGATCTTTAGTGCAAGGATATATTTACCTTCCTTATGGATGGTATGGTGTTTGATAGTATGAACCATAGTGAATACAAGAATCTTAAGCAATGTGTTTATATGCATGTCATATTTTGTGATAGCTTATACTATCATTCCCATGATGGTATTCTCCTTAGGTTCCTTACCATAGTCAAAGCTTGAGTAGTCATCAAAGAGGTACGTGATGGATCATGTGGTGGTCACTTTAGTGGTGTCACCACCAAGAAATTCCTACAGATGGATTATTATTGTCCCTCCATGGAAAATACCTCTTGTGATTATATCAAAAACTATGATGTGTTAGAAGCATGGAAATCTTATCCATGCTCCATCCCAAGCTCTTCAAACCTTAATCTCTCATTGGCATTTTTCCATTTGGAGCTTGGACATCGTTGGGAAGATAAACTTCACTAAATGGGTTGAATTCATACCTTTAGTCTTAGTCACTTGAGTCTAAGTCTCCAAGTTTATCCTTAACTAGATTCTTAGTCACTACAACACCCTTTCTATGTTAATATTTGACAATGGAACACCTTTTAAGAACAAGGATGTCCAAAAACTTTATACTAAATACAAGATTCAACACAAATGGTCAATGCCTTACTATGCTCAAGGTAATGGTCAAGTTGAAGCTTCTAGCAAGACTCTTGTCAAGATCCTTATGAATCTCATCAACAAAATTGGTCTAGATTAGCATATTTTACTTTATCTTACCTTGTGGGCCTATCACACTAGTGTCCAAACCCCCAATTTATGTCACCCTATGCTTTGGTTTATGGAACCAAAGTTGTCTTTCCTTTCAATTTTGAGGTACCTTCCTTGCATACATTATTGTAAGACTCCTCTATTGGAGATGAATATTATCTCTCCCATCTAAGCCAGTCGCAATGACTTGATGAAAAGAGGATCCACACCCTAGAGAGCCTATAAGCCTATGAGAAAAGGCTTAAGCATGTCTATGGTAAAAAGGTATGACCTTACTCTTTCAAAGTTGGTGATCTCATTCTTAAAGAGAATCAAAAGAACACCAATGCCAAAACTATACTCAAAGATAAGTTTAAGCCTAATTGTCTAGGTCTATTCATCATAACTTTCAAGGTTGGTTTAGGTGCTTACCACCTCACCACACTTGATAGAAAATAACTTAAATAACTAATGAACATAATACATCTTAAAAGGTATTACATTTGAGTCTACATTAGCTATCTATTTATTTTGGTTGCTTATTATTGTTCGCTTGTATCTTGCTTGATTTTATATTTTCCTATATGCATGTGCTTACCTATGCCTAGAGTATATATTGCCTCTCGAGTCAGGGATCTACAATGACATGCAAATGATAATCCTAGCTAAGATAGTTTATTTTTAATTACACTAGATGACTGATGCTAGCAGATCCTCCTAGTCCCATCCTTGTGAATCAAATTGGGATTTGTAATTATGTCATCACATATATATCTTTCTATATTTATATGATTTATCTCAAACTATATCTATCAAGTATTCTAAACTATAAATCTCTCACTGCATGATGAATACTGTGAAGTTCATAGGTGTTTATGGTAAAATCAAATTAAATTCTTCTATCTCAAACCTACTGCCATATGATGAATACTATGAGGTTTGTAGGTGTTGATAGCTCTATCAATCTCCTCATATATTGTCTTGCATGTACCACCTTGCATGGAGCAACAACTTAGCAATGAACTTGTCATCCCAATTGGGGGCATCATTAGTTGTACCAATCGGACATAAGTCCCCTATAACACTTCTCCATAAAAATTAGTCTAGTCCAAAATCCTCCAAGCATTTGTTAAAAGATAAATTAAAATTCCTATGGGAAAAGTAGAAGTCCTTTAAGAATTTATTTACAGGAAATCAAAAGTCCTATGGGCAAGGTAGAAGTCCTTTAGATATTTGTTTAAAGGTAAATCTTTTATATTTGTATGTTGGTACATATCTTTGTATCATAGCAAGCTAACTAAGGTCCTCTCGGGAAAATATTGAATCTAACTAAAGTTCCCCTGAGCAAGCCAAAAGCTAACTAAATTCCCTTGGGTAATTCAAAAGCTAACTAATTTTATTTTGGGTAAATATTTAGGTATATAGTTGTACATAAATATATGTAGTTTATATTTTTGTTCATATTTTTTGCATTATAATTATGCCTTCTTTGGCACATCTTGTAGCCCTCATATCTAATATTTATCACACCAAATAATTTCATAATATTTATCATTCAACTTCTAAAATATTTTAATCAACCATAAATAATCAACATTCAACAAAATATCTACTTCCATAATTCATCATTTTAACTTAATCAAATTATAATATCATTAAACAACATAAAACATTAATGCAATTAAATCTGTCATCATATCATAAACAAGAATTAACAAAGCTAAAATACTATGAAGAGTGAAGTGGACCAGAGTAATAGGATGGAATCAAATGGAGAGCTCAAGGCAGGGGGAGATACCAAGTTCAACATAGGAGGAAGATCTTGGGGTCAATGATGAAGATTACAACAAGGGAAGGGCAAAACCTTTTGACCCAGATGCTAAGTCCAAGGTAAAATTTTTGAAAGATAAGGAAAAAATCTCAAAGAGGTGCTTCAACCTGCAATCGTCGAATGGAGAATTGCAAATCTTAAATGTCCTAGCAGATCTAGTAGTTGAACAAGCAAAGATATATCTGGTTGAGAAATTCATTGGAGTGCGACCAGGGTTGGAAGATATTAGGAATGGGCAATAGGAAAGTGGAAACCCTAGGTCATATGGACATTGTAGCCCTACCATGAGGGTTTTTTGGGTTAAATTGAATTTTTCAATGGACTACAATAGAATCCTCCAAGGAGGCCCATGGTTTTATAGGAGAAAAGGGATTTTTCTATGAAAATGGAGCCCCAATTTTGACCCTTTCTCGCAATGCATTGATGTAGCTTCGATCTAGATTCGTCTCCCTAGGCTTTTGATTTACTTTTGGCATGAACAAATTTACTTTAGATCTAGATTTGTCTCCCTAGGCTTTTTATCTAGAAATATAGGACAGTTACTTGCGGTGGATCCGATGACCTAAGCCTGGTTAAGAATGCTCTTTACGAGAATTTGTGTAAACTCAAACCTAAATTAGGAACTCCCCAAATCTATAAAATTGATTTCTAAGTATGGATCCTAGAACCAAATCATAGAATATGAAAATTTGACGGTTAAGTGTGGGGTTTGTAAAAAGGAAGGACATCCAAGTGTCGTGTGCAATGCACAAAAGAATAATTTCCATGGTAAGTGTAAATGGGTTCAAAAGCAAGTTGCTTTGGGTCAAGAAGCTGAGATTTCAGCAAAGGAGTTTTAAAATTGTAGCTTTGAAAGGAAGGATAAAAAATTAAGTGATAGGATCAGGAGATCAAGAGACAACAGAGGAAGGAGCAATGGAGGATCTTGATAAGGAGGTAAGTGAATTATCCCTAAACCCTAATGAGTTGAACAGTAATATTCCCCTATCAAATCCATTCTTGTGTTTGAATGTTATTGAAGAGCTACCAAACTATTTTGATACCGAACTAATTGAAACCCTGATAGGGGGAAGGAAGGAGAGAGTCAAAAACAATCCTTAGATAATGAAATCCAAATAGAACCCAAACAATCTAATGGAAAGTTGGAGAAGGTTGTGAGAGAAAATGCAAGAGGCAAACACCAAGATGTTTCAACTCAAAATAGAGTGACCCGAAGTCATTCCAAAGGGACAACTAATATGGGGGGTGAGCTAGGACCAGGTAGACCGTCAGTTGTTGTTACTATTCAGAAGGAAACTGCCAGGGAGGTGGCCAATGGCACTCATTCAACTTTAAATTTTGGAGGGGAAAATAAGAATCCCACCAAAATGAAGAGATAATTTTTTTTTATCTTAGAACATTAAAGGTGTTAATTCCCCTTAAAAATATTGTTTGGTGTATATCCTTAGACGAGAAAATAATCCAGATATTTTTTTGTTACAAGAAACAAAACTAGACCATATTAAAATTGACAGGATTCATAATGTAATTTGGAAAGAGGTAGGTTGGGAATGTAGCCAAGTGGTAGGAGCTTCAAGATGACTCTTGTTTATGGGATAAGAAAAATATTGAGGGTAGGTTAGTTGTAAGTACAAGATGGTTGGTTATAATTTTTACCGCAATCTAAACATCAAGCAAAACTAGTTTGACCTCTTCTTACTTGGGAATGCCAGTCTTTAAAGGAAGAATGAAATTTGATATGTTAGATGAAAGAACAACAAGCATTCCCAAGTTTGGTTAGGATCCTCTTCCCATTGACAAAGTCTCTAAAATCCTACATTCCTTCCGAAAGGGTGGAATATCCTCATATCTTGTTTGAAGGGTTTAAAGGAGTATTAAATCTCCTACTAGAATCCAGGGCAGACCCTTAAATGCTTATCTCATCTGGCTCAGGTCAAACCATAACTGCCTTATTTCAACTATTGCGGCAAAATGAAGAAGAGGATCCTAACCAAACTTGGGAATGCTTGTTTACAATTCCCCTCTTCTTACTTGGGAATGTCACTCTTTAAAGAAAGAATGAAATTTGAGATGTGGAACCCAATCATAGAAAGGTTTGCAAAAATGTTAGCCGGTTGGAGAGGTAATTTATTGAGTTAGTTAGGGAAAGCACAACTATTCTAATCCATCTTGTAGAGCATTCTCATCTAATTTATGTCAGTTTTCAATATGCTTTCCATTATTAGAGATAAATTAGAACAAATCCAAAGATCATTTTTATGGTCTGGGTCGGAGGATAAAAAATACTTGTCCTTAGTAAATTGGGATCAAGTATGTTCTAAAAATGAATATGGAGGTTTAGGCTTCAAATGCATAAAATTTTTTAATAGGCCTTAATTGGTAAGATGGGATGGAAGTTGATTAAAAATGAACATCTGGGTTGGGTAAAGACTTTGAAGGCAAAATACCTAAGTAATAAAGATTTCTTAAGTTCAAAATATCTGCCCAAGGGGTCTACATTTTGGAATAGTCTAATGCATAGTAGATACCTTTTGAAGAAAGGCTCAAGATGGAGGATTGGTAATGGGGAGAAAATGAATTTTGGAAGGACAGTTGGTTAACAAAACAGATCCTTGAGTATGACACTGAGTTGCAACCCGTCAAACAATATTTGTCAAAAATATTGGGTGAAAAGGCGAAGGATTATTTTATTTTAATTTTGAGAGAACTAGTTGGAAATATGTTAGATTGGAAGGGTTGAATGAATAACAGAAGAAAGTAGCTCATAAACTCGTTAAACTACTCAAGTATTTCCCTCTGAATCCTAAGGGTATTAACGACTCTTTGGTTTGGAGTAAAGGAATCAAAGGGGGTTATTTAGTTAAATTAGGCTATTCCCTATTGGAGAAGGAGGGAGTTGGATGGATCCTAATTAAGAAGATCTGGATTAAAAACTTGATTTCCAAGATTACCCCTTTTTTTGTCTATTCAAAATAGGATTTTAACCATTGATAATCATTGTAAAATAGGCTTTCAAATTGTAAACAGGTGTGTTGTGTGTGAAAATGCTTTGGAAATAGTTCAACATCTCTTTTTGGATTAAATGTTTTCATCTGAAGTATTCAATTCTTTACTCCAAAAGTTCTCGATCTCATGGGTGAAGCCTAAAAATAAAGTGGATCTATGTTTACAATGGAACTCACCCTTTAAGAGTAAGAGCTTGAGTGTTTTGTGGCATTTTTGTCTTCCACATTTTTTATGGGGATATGGAGAGAGCGCAATAATTGAATTTTCAAGGGAAAAAGCAAGATGTTTCTTCGATCAGTTTAAGGGTTGGGAATGCCTTAGAGGAGAACTTTAAAGCTTCCTTAAATATTCCAAAAGAAGACCTCAATTTAGGAATCCCAATCCTTCAATATTGGCAAGCAATCAATATATCTCCTCAATCTCCTTTGAAGCCTACTAGAGGTAATGTGAATTGAAAAATACCTCCAAAAGACAACGTAAATCTTAATTTTGATGGAGCTATAAAAGGGAATCCAAGAGCTACTGGAGCAGGGGGGTAATAAGATATGAGACGGGTGAATTTTTGTTAGTCTATGTTGAACCTTTTGGTGCCCAAACTAATCATTTTGCGAAGGCAAGATCTCTCTTATTGGGTACTTACCTATTATTGCAAATGAAAGCAAGGAATGACATTATTAAAGGTGATTTATTGAATATAGTGAAATCCCTCAAAGAAGAATAGGAAGTGAGTTGGACAATAGTAGAGATGATTTATGAATGCAGAGTGAACTTAACTCAACTAAATTCTATTAGGAATCAGCATATCTATCGAGAAGAGAATGGAGCTATAAATGTTATGGATAATATTGGAGTTTCATTGGAAGAGAGTAGATCTTGGACAGATAATTTTTCCCAATCATTACAGGAGATAGGGATAAAGGAGAAAATAAGGAATGTACCCCTGATGGAGCAGTAGGGAATGAGCATATTGGATAATGCTCTCACATGTAATGAGAATTAGCAATTTTGGGGCAGCTCAACTATAGCTAACCGTGAATGAGGAAGGATATCTAGCTAAAGTGAAGAAACCAATATTTTTCATGTGTTATTTTGGTATGGTCTTGATGGTTTCTTATGTAGTTTGTTGTTTGATTTGTATTTGGTTGTGTTTTGATTGTAGTTTAGTTCACCGCCAATCTGTGTTTGTAAGGACGGTTTTGTAAAGGTTAGCAAGTTTTGTAGTTGACAAGTGGTTTTTTATTGGCTTTTGTGTTGAACGATATATCTTTCTAGATTTTTGTAAGGGTTTGGGAACCCTAAAACCCCTTCCTACCATAATAAAAAAAAATATTTAACAAAGCTACAACCACAAAAGTTGGTGTGTGTGTGTATAATCTTGAAATGTGTATACAAAGGCTTGATAATGATCCACAATCAAAATGGCCATCATCATAAATAGTGTACAGTAATCAATCCTCCTCACAATCCTAAAATGAGACAAGTCTCTCCATAATCAACCCTAATTATCTTTGGGAGCCTATGTTTGGTGCTACCTCTCCTCCCCTTGCTAGTGGTGACATCATCATTGACTGATATGACTACCATATCATGGACTTAGCATAGGTCCACAAATGTGTCCTCATCGTTGATGGAAGTCATTGATCTATGGGCACAGCTACATGGTGCATTGCTTTGTGTAAACTATAGCTCCCCCTCCAGTGATTATAGGTCTCCTTAAGTCTAGCCCAACTGGATCAGTAGCATCTAGACTACCTAATCCCCTCCAACTACCCCTATTGTAATAGCGTATGCTACTATTATGTCTTGCTTCATAGTCAAACCTTGGATGATATATTGTATGACTATGACCTATCCCACTAGTTGGTTAATTGGTTCGAATCCTCAAAATTTAAGGAGATCCAAGTTCGAATCTTGCCAAATGATACATGGATAATATCCAAGCTTTGTTGTAATATCATTAGGTATTGATGATGTAATACGGATGAGGCCCGTTTCAATCCCATATAACCAAATGAAATATATATATATACTCCATTCACACTAACCATGATTAAAATCAAACCCTGGCATATGCTTTGTTAATATCTAATTTGAAAAACATACGTAATTGTTTCATGGAATGAAGAGAATGCATGGCCTCTTATGCAATTATTACTAGGGATAAAAGTACATTAGTAAGGCAATATAGAATTTTTAATATAATGGTATTGCACCTGCTTGCTATTATGCATATATTGCTTGACACAACTCAAACTTGGATCTCCTACTCAATTTTTGAGGAATTTAATAGGTTGAGATAATGTCATTTGATAATCTAGAATGCTTTTTAATTTACTTACCATAATTTTAAAAATTGTCTTATAAATTGTATTCTAAAGGCTTATTGGACAAAAAATATCTTTCTTTTCTTAAGAATCAATGCAATAAATAAATTATTGTAGCCTTTTTTCCTAGCCTCTTAACTATTATATTTAATGTATTGCTCTTCAATAAATCCCAAAAAATTAAAATTAAATCATATAAAAATCATTAGGGCCATGTGTTTTATTAAAATGGAAAGAGAAAACTACCTCCTATAACTTGTTCATAGAAATATTCCTCACAAGCTTTCATTTTACCTTTTTTATGATAATTGATAGAATATTTTGCAAAAGCTTACCATAAACTTCCTTATACAACTTCTGATAGAATATATTTAAAATAATTAAATTTTTCCTTCCTAATATCTTAATTGTCCTCAATACTTATTCCATTTGGAGTTGAAATATTATTTATTTGATGAAAATATAGATCTATTTTGGCTACATAATGAAAAATATGGTACTTCTATCCTTTTCTTTAAGTCATCTCTCCTTAGATTTTTAGGCCTAATATGATTTTTTTGCAATAGATTATGATGAAAATAAAGCAATTGTTTTTCTCGTAAAGAAATATCTTGGTCATTCTATAGATTTCTACTATCTCTTGTAAATTGTTGAGCTTGGATTTAATTTTCTCTTTTATTTGAAATATGTTACCAAAAGATGGCATTCCAAATCTACATTTTTTATTTATACATTTCATTTTTGAATGAAATTATACATATATGATCCTTCAAACCTTGTTTCATCTCATCATAACATAACAATTTCAAGGAAATGAGGGTCTTAAAGCCACAGGCTAAAATCAAATTTGGATGATCACTAATGAGTAAATCATATCTCAAAGGGAATGGGTTTATGACCTGATCCTTGCAATAAAATGTCTAAAGATATTATATATTTGTTATTAGATAACAAAAGTATATTCAATATTTATGCTCTATAAGCTTTCTCAATAAGTCTATAATCATATATATATATATATTGAAAGTTCAAAGGGATAGCATCCAAAAGGCCATTTGAATTCATAAAGGAAGCAAAATCATCTATTGATTTAGAACATCAAGAGTTTTAGTCTTCTTTTTTATCATTGAATTTGACATAGATAAATTGATGTCAATCCAACATTTTTCATGAAGAGCAACTCTAGTTGGACCATATACACAAGTACAACCCTAATTTTAATATTTTCCTCTTTCTTGCTAAAAAAAAAGAAGACCAATAGTCCAATGACTTTTTTCTTCTAGCAATTGTCTATCTCATTTATATTTTTTCCATATGGTTGCATTACCTCTCAAAGTTGTAGACAATCCCCCAATTTTCAATTATTTTGAATTCATCCTTATATTTTTCACTATTTATTTTTGCTCCTTATATTAAAATAAACTCAAGAATTAAAAAGCTATTAATTCCTTACTAATATGTTTTTAAGGGATCTTCATTATACCCATTATATTCCAAGATACCATCCTCATCATCAATTTTTATTCTTATTTATGGGTTTGATCCCACTTCTTTTTAACACTTGTGATATTTATTTCTAGTTTCTCAAATCAAAGTCTTCTATCCTCTTTGTTCTTGCTGTAGGCATCTTCCACTCCTTTTTTTCATTCCCATTAGCTCTTTCATCATCATCATCATCATCATCTCTTTCATTTTCCCATGACGATTCTAATGAAATTTATCATCTATAGGTATGTATTGACCTGAAGAACCTAATGTGCAATGAATAACCTCAAAAAACACACACTTCTTTATGTCAGCTTGGATGTGTAATGACCACCCCTATAGTATCCTACCCTAAAAGCCTTAGATTGCCATGAATATCTTTCATGGTCCTTTTTTATTATGCTACTATTGAAACCTTAAATTACAAGGAATAAACTCTATAGTACTTTCGTTTTTTATTGCAAGGAGATAATTTTCTACTACTTTTTACCTAGATTAAACTTGACCTCTCTCGTCTTCTTTGTTTTAAAATTTGTCTCTATATCTTCCTTCTCACCATTAATTCCTCTTGAATTGGAACTTGCACATCGTAATTTCTTATCCATCAACCCTTGCATCCTTCTTAGTTTTTTATGATGGTTGATTATAGTGAACCATAATTGCCTTCACTATCTAATGATGTGCAAGGGCTTTCTTTGTCACTTTTTTGAGAGTGGAAAATCCTTAATCTAAGCTAACTTCTACTACAATATGATCTCCTTGCTTAGTCTTATAGTTCATTTCATGACCATAAATTTTCCTTGATCATCTTCACTTTGCAATCTCTTCCCATGTGTTTAGTATTAAAGCATTACTACATTGGAGTGTTATATTCATAATCCACTTGTTGATCCCATGCTCTTGATTTAGAAGTTAATCTTAATGAATTTTTCCAAAGATTTTGAAATATCCATGGCAACACATATCCACTTATATACATGTTTTTACTCCTTAGTAGTTGGTCCCTCTTAGATGAACCCTTCTAGAGTTTTAGGAATTGTTCAAAACCTCCTAATTGATAAGTTGGTATAGATGTTCAAAAATCCTAACCCACACGTAAAGCCTTTTAGTGGTTTCTATCTCTAAAGAAGAATTCTCACTCCATGGTCTTAAATATAGGTCATCTCTCCCCCTAAACCATGGGCCGCCACCCAATATTTTATTCTTGATTTTTGAACTAGAGAAGATGAGGAAAAATCATTCTAAAAGAAAAATCATTGAGTAATTTGAATTTTGTCTCCACTTCCATTTAATCCATTTTTAAATTTTTGAAAAACCTACCCAATATCCATGGAACATACATATTAATTCTCTCGCCCTAAGAATTAACATATTGTGCTTGCTTATCTCATCCTTCATAATCACCTATGGTGTAACATTTGTTGCCTAGATAGGGATCACCATAGATTCATTCTTCCTTGTCCCCAACCAAGGCATCCATGCTTTTAGTTAGGCCATCCTTACTTCAAATTAGGGCTTCTATAAATGACACATGTCACATGTATCTAAAGTAGGTCCTACATTTTTCACTTGAAATATCATATACTTGAGAATGATAGGAGATCAACTTGCTTTCATGATTTAACAAGGAATGTCCATAACAACATATATCCAAGTATATACAACATGTTCTTACTCCTTAGTAGTTGGTCCCTCCTAAATGTAACTCCTCAAAAGTTTTACTTGTTCTTTAAAACCTACTAATTGATAAGTTGATATAGAAGTTCAATATGCCTAACCCACACTCGAAGCCTTTAAATAGTTTGTCTTCATAGAGAGAATTATCACTCCATAGTCTTCAATATAGTTCATAGCTCCCCCTCAACCATGGGCCACTGCCCATTATTTTATTCTTCATTTTTGGACTAGAGAAGACGATGAGAAAATATCTTCTCAAAAGAAAAATCACAAAATAATTTGAATTCAATCCCCACTTCCATTTAACCCACTTTTGAATATTTGAAAAACCTAGCTGATATTCGCAGATCTTACATATTAACCTTTTGGTTCTAAGAATTGTCGTATTATGCTTGATCATCTAATCCTTGATAATTTTTTTATAAAATTAGTTGCCTAGATAGGGATTACCATAGATTCTCTCTTCTTGTTGTTCCTAACTAGGGCATCCTTCTAGTGAGGGCTTCTATAAATAACACACGTCACATGTATCTAAAGTAGGTCCTACAATTTTCTATTGAAATGTCATATACTTGAGAATGATGGAAGAGCAACTTGCTATACCTCAAAGGTTAAGTTTGAGGTAAGGACTTGGTCAATTAAATCTTTAATTTATGTGCAGACAAACTATTTATAAGCAATGCAGCAAAATAAACAAATATATATATATATATTTCATTTTTGAGAAAACTGATATAACATTCAGCGATTTTAAAATTATTGAAGAACGTCCAGCCTTTGAAATGACATATCCTAAACTAAGTATCTTGTCCAACATTACTACCTATGGGCAATTCTTTAGGGAATTATCAAGCCTAAGGAGAAAACCTAAGGAATCAAAGAAACAGCATAATAAGGAGTAGGATGTTAAGATAACTAAATGAAAAATTAAAAAGAATGCTCAAGGCTGTAGAAAATTATATGAAATAACTCTGAATCCAATAAACCATTTGATTGAAACAACCATGCACTTAAAAGCATATTTAAACTGCTGATTTAAGAACATTAAAGTGATCTTCTTTGCCAAGTCAACATACTTCAAGTTATACACAAAGCAAAAGTGAAAATGAGGGCAGTTTTGCACCAATGAGGGCCACAAGAACATCAATACGAGTACCATAAAATGATGATAACATGTACACACACATGGGTAGATTTTTCCATGTACATGTACAAAGAGAGTTCTCCACCATTGATGTGGAGCACTCCATCTCATCAGTTTGCTCAAGATCAATAGTGGTTAGAAATAAAGAAAATGAGAGCAATCAGAATAACATGAGGAAATTATACTCTAGGTGTGATGGAAGAAAATTGAGTTGAGCATTCATTGTAAGGGACTAGAGAGTCACATGGAAACACTTGACACTACACACGGAATCATAAATACAAAAAATTTCACATAGAAAACGATACTATAAAAGTCTCGACATTTTGAAGATGCATATAAGCTTGGATTTTTATCATATATTATTGAAAAGATCCTGTATTTATAATTCATTATAGTCTTGTCTTAGCGTAAACTCATGATGTTGAGTACCACACATCATTTACACACATAATAGAAGCTTACCTGTAGGAAGTCTTTTTATTTTTATTTTGCTATGATAGAATTGACAGCAATTTCCCTTGAGAAAGTAAAATGGACAAATGGGTAGAGTTTTCATTAAAGCAGATTGACAAAAAGATGTCAAGATCTTGGAACAGATTACTTTCAAAAACAAAATTCACCCACGTGTATTTTTATATGCAAAAATAAACCCTTGGTGAATATAGGAATAATTTCCATTTGCCTCTGTCTAACACTAAATTTCATGGCAAAATCACTAAAAGCATGACCAGGTTTTATATAACAACTCTATCTGATAACTGATTCTAAATAAAGGGTTAGATGAGTGCATAATGTTGGGTTGCTGTTATATCTAGTCTGGATAGCATAATGTAGCATTCACAGTAACTAAGAAAACAATTTGAAAATTAAAATATCCACATGCCAATCTTACTTTTTTAGCATACATGAAACTTACACCAGAGAAAAAAAAAATGCATTAACGGATACCACTGGTGTTGGAAATCGTAACAGAGAATATGGAATTTTCAGTCAAGCAGACACCACAAAAGGAATGAAAACCATACTTCAGCTAAAATTCCATCTGAATATATAAAGTTAGACAAAAGCATTATGGGGAGAAGCCTCAAAGTACAAGTCTCCTTGTTTCTTTGTTCTCCAAATATGAAGTAAACACAGAAATTTGTTGCATACCCTAAAGCCACTCAACTCCCCATAAAGCAAATTCATCAGATAATGTCCCAAAGAAATCTATTAGATGTCTTGATCTTCATGAATTTGCCAAACATTTGATTTGAACAGTTGCAAATAAACCTATTATCCAAACTGCAACCCTCTTGAGAAATGAGGAGCTACCATGTTTTCCATCTCAAACCCAAAGAAATTCTCACGTTCAAAGAGTTTTTGAAGCCTCTCGTCACAATTTATCTTTCCTTTATCTGATGGATCCTGTACAATACCATCAATAGGTAGTCAGACTATCAAAACAAAACAAAGGCATGTTCAAATTTGCAGATAATACAGTGTGTCAGTTGTCAAGGGTCCAAGTCAGACACTCCATGGCACTAAGCAAGCAATGTATAAGAATTTGCAACTAGAAGCAAAATCTTAAAAAACATGCTATGTAATCAAAATTAGGTTAAGCAAGAATTAAATTGTAAAGAAAATATAAAAATTAATCACAGAAATGGTTAGATAATTTCATGAATACCATGATAAAGAGCAACTAATTAGGAGCTTTGAAAAGATGGTTAGAACTTCCAAGTGCAGCTTATGTAAGAAAATGCCTTGAAGCATTGTATAACAAGTCTTGTGGGTTGGGGGTTTTAAATATTTTATATGTATCTACTGCTTTAACATTCTAAGGGGTTGAAATACTTGTGGAACGGGAGGGAGGAGAATGGTGCAAACCCTAGAAAGTCTATGATTCGCTCAGTGTTTTCCTGGTCTCTACAACATATGAAAGGTGCTTCTGGAGGGGCCGTTGTGCCCCTCCCAACCCAAAATGTAGGAGGTTCATCAAGTGTGGCTTTGTCTAAAGCACAAAGGGTGGTTCAAAGATCCCAGGCAGGAAAATCGATAGAAAAGAGGAAGGAAAACCAGGTCTTTGTGAAAAAGTTGGATGGCAATCCATCAATGGAAGTGAGAATCCAAGAGGTCAATGAGGAAATTGTTCTTTTGAAGAACCAGGCACTGATTGGTCATTTCTGTGGAATGTGGCCTAGAGATACTGCACTTAGGGCTTGGGTTGATGTCAATTGGAAGCCAAAGGTGCAGGGAAGCATTGAGATTTCCATGGAAGGTAGGGGCTTTTTCATTGCTGTTTTTAGCTCCCTAGAGGACAGAGAAAAGGTGTTTGAGCAGGGCCCTTACTTCATGAGCAGAAGTGGTTTGTACTTAGCCCCATGGCATATCAACTTCAATCCGTTAGAGGAGAACCCCAGGGAAGTGCCAGTTTGGGTCTGTTTACCCTTTTTACCTAGGTTTTTGAGAAAGAACTCAGTCTTGGAGGAAATAGGCAATAAATTGGGGAACTTCATCAAAGGTGCAGAGAGCAATGGTGCAAATTCGGTAGTGACCCGCATTTGTGTCCAGGTAAACATTGAAATTGGATTACCAGAAGCAGTAATGATTAATGTGGACTCCTTCTAGATTGAACAAAAATTAGATTATGAATGTCTTCCTTTCAAATGTCTTCGATGCCATGAGTATGGCCATTTTGCCCGTTATTGTCCTAAGATCCCTCTAGCAGAACATCAAGCAAAAGAGATTAATAAGGATGGTTACCAGTAGGTCCGCAACAAAAGAGGATAGAGATAGAACAAATCAGGGTTGTTCACCTCACAATAAAATTTTCAAAAGGAAAACTTCAACAAATTTGAGGCTCTACAACAATTTGGGGGATCTGAAGTGAACATAGTTGAAGATAATCTCAACAAAGGGACTCAACCAGATGAAGGAGGAATCAAAGAGGATCTAAATGAAAAACTATAAATAAAAAAGCAACAAAAAAGAGGGAGCACAAAGTGACTTCAGTTTGTAGTGGGTCGACATTATAGAATCTGGACAAACATCTCTTGTTCTAGGTTTGAATTCCTCTTCCCCTAAATTTATCCCTTTTGAGAATAATTTTGAAATGGATAATGTGAACAATTCAAACTGGTCACCTCAAACTATTCATGACATTGAAATGACTTCCCAAAAAACACAATGTGAAATAGATACAGGAGGCACACCTAAAACAATGGGTAGACCCAATAGTAAAACAATGTGGGAGAAGCAAACTCATGAATCGATTGTTGATGGGACCCAACTCACGCTTGAGGACAAAGGACTCAGGATGAGAGCGGGGAAAAATCAGCTAAATGAAGTTCCTTTCTTGGAACATTAGGGGTCTTGGCTCCCCTAAAAAAATAATGTCTTTGAGACGAAAAATCAGCCAAGAAAAACTAGATATTATCATAATACAAGAGACAAAGATGAATGAAGAAGATTTTATACAAGTGAAATATCAGATTTGGAAAGGTAGTAAAATAGTGGCAATCAGTGCAAGTGGGCAGTCAGGTGGTTTAGCCATTATGTGGAAAAGCAATACCTTTGAAATTATGGAAAAAATATTAGGAAGCAATTGGATCTGCTTAAAATTCCTTGAAACATCTCTAAAGATAACTTTCAATTTAATTAACATATATGGACCTAACAATACTGCTGCCAAACTTGAACTATGGCATCAAGTGTGGAATCTAGTGGAGTCTCTACAAAATCAGCATGTCATTCTGGGTGGAGACTTCAACTCAGTTCTAGATAGGAATGAAAAGAAAGGAGGATGGTTCAACAACAATGATCAAGTACGATCCAAAATTATTGGGGGAATTCAATAGTTTGAACTCATTGACATTCCACCCAAAGAAGGTTGGTTTACCTAGAGTAACAGAAGAAAAGGGAAAGCGATGATTGTTGAAAGGCTGGACCGGTTTCTATTATCTGAAAGCTTAATTACTGACTCCATTATTGTGGAAACAAGGGTAGTCTCAGGCACTAGCTCTGATCATTGGCCAGTGGTTGTTGAACTTCAATTCATTTTGAAAGTAAAAAATACTCCTTTCAAATTTCTACCCATGTTGATAGAGCATGAAGAGTTTCTCCCTCGGGTCAAATTTTGGTGGGACAATGGTGCCCCTAATCATGGGTCTCAAATGTATCAATTTCATAAGAGGCTACTTAATGTAAAAAGAGGTATAAAGATATGGACTCAAAATATCAGATCTCAGCAACAAGAACAAGTGAGAATGGCAAGAGAAAAATTACTTCAAACTGAGCAAAAAGCCTTGGAGGAAGGTTGGGAAGATGATTTATTCCAAGAAGAGCAAAAATGGAAACAAATCATTGATAAGGAAGAGGAGAGAGAAGAGCAGGTTTGGAGGCTAAAATCTCGAAGAATTTGGCTTCAGAAAGGAGATTCAAACACATCCTTCTTCCACAAGGCAGCTAGTCAAAGAAGGGGAGTCAATCAGATTTCCATGATTAAGAACTCAAAGGGAGAGGAGGTCAAAGATCAAGACTTAATTAAGAAGGAAGCAATCAATTATTTTGAGTCTTTCTTAAATGAGGGGATAGAAAACAATGAAGAAGCTCAACAAAGAATTCTCAACTGCATTCCAAAATTGGTCACAATGCAAATGAATGAGGAACTAGAGAAATCCATTATAGAGGAAGAGGTCTATGAGACAATCAAGAGTATGAGCTTGGATAAGGCCCTGGGACCTGATGGTTTTTAGGTTAATTTCTATAAGGCCTATTGGGAAATCATAAAGGAAGATTTGGTCAAAATGATTGAAGAATCTAGACAGAATGGTGCGGTTTTAGGGGCTATCAATACCTATTTCATTGCACTCATTCCTAAAAATAGAGATGCAGTAGCCTTTGATAGATTTCATCCTATTTCTCTTTGCAATACCTCTTATAAGATAATAACCAAGTTAATGGTTAACAGACTGAAGCCCTTCATAAATGATTTGATCTCGATGGAACAAGGTGGATTCATTCTGGGTAGACACATACAAGATAATATTGTAATAGCTCAAGAAACTTTACATTCTACAGTGATAAATAAAAATAGAGCCATGACAATCAAGGTGGACCTCTCTAATGCCTATGATAGGTTGGATAGGCAATTTATAAGCAAGGTGTTAAAGAAAATGGGATTTAATGATATATGGACAAACTGGGTGCAGGGATGCATATGTAATCCAAATGTTGTAGTTCTAATAAATGGGGGCCCATCCTCCTTCTTTGAGACATCAAGGGGTATTCATCAAGGATGCCCTTTATCACCCTTTTTGTTCACTTTAGTCTCAGAAGGGCTGAGCAGATCCTTCCAAGTAAGTCAGGAAAAGCATAATTTTTAGGGCTTAAGTGCTACTACCAATGTGAAAGCAACCTCTCATCTCCTCTTTGCAGATGACACATTGTTAATGGGTTTAGCTAGCATTCAAACAACCAAGGCTATCCAAAACATTCTGATAGATTTCACTTCAGCTTCTGGGAGTGTGATAAATAAGGAAAAAAGTATCATCTTTTTCCTCAATACACCACTCCATTCAAAGAGGAAAATCTGCAGAATTCTACAATTCCAAGAAGGAGAAGACAATTCAACAATCAAGTATCTAGGCATTCCTATCATAACTCGCAACCATAAAGCTATGGACTGGTTTTGCCTTGTAGATAAAATTAAAAGAACAATAGGCAGTTGGGAAAATCAAATTTTGAACCTGGTAGGTAAAAGAACGTTGATTTTGGCAACTTTGTCTGCAATCCCGATTTATTGGATGTCCTTACTTTTAGCTCCTAAGACTGTAATAAGTGAAATGGAAAAAGAATTCAGAAGTTTTCTTTGGTCTGGAGGCAAAACTAGCAGGAAGAAATATCATCTTGTGAATTGGTCTAAGATCTGTAGACCCAAAAAGTTTGGAGGTCTGGGGATAAGACAACTTGACAAAGTTGGCCAATCTTTAGCCACTAAAACTGCTTGGAGAATGTTGCTCAACTCTGAGGCTCCTTGGGCCAACCTTTTATTGAAGAAATACTGTGGTGGAGGTAGACCAAAAGATGTTCTGTTGAACCTCAATCCGAGATAGAGAGGTACCAAAATTTGGTCAAACATCTTGACAGGGTTGAAGATCATTAAGGAGAATCTGACTTGGGTGGTGAAAGAAGGTGACTTAAATATTTTCACTCAGTCCTTGGCTGGGTCCAAACCCCTAGAAACATTTACAGATCTTAACAACATTAGGATTCATTTCTTACAACAAAACATTTACAAAGTCAAGGATTTCTTTATGAAAACGACCCACACAACAGGGTGGAGAGATTGTGTTTTTAAAACAGATTTGGCAAACCTCTATCCAGAACATTTGAAAGATGATTTTAACTATCTAAAAGAGCACTTGGGCAGTAGGAGAATTTTTCTCCAAGAGGGGGAAGATCTACCAACATGGAAGGAGAATGAAAGACCAGTGAATCTATCAGCAAAATTTGTGTATAGGTTCTTAACTGCTCAGGACAACGAAGATAATTCCCTAGAGGTGCCAATGGAGCATGTTTGAAAGTCCAAGGTGGTTCCAAAAATATAGATGTTTGGATGGTTGGTGGCTCATGGTGTGATTCTAACAGCTGAGAATCTAAGAAAGAGGGGTGTGATTGGTCCAGACAGATGTCACCTTTGTGAAAGAGAAGGAGAAACTCTAAATCATCTGCTCTTTAATTGTTCAGTGTCAGCAGATCTTTGGACCAAGTTGCTAAAGCTCTTTAAATGCCCTGCTCGGGAGTTAAAGTGCTTTATGGATGTTATAGAGATGTTGAATCAAATGACTAACTGCTTACCAGTCAAAGAACTATGCAGGTCTATGGTTTTTTGCTTGATGTGGCAGTTATGGAAGGCTCGAAATGACAAATGCTTTAGAGATCAGGTCATAAACTCAGGAAGAATATGGGAAAATTTAATCAGTTTTGTAAGTGAACAGGCTATTATTTTATTTCCAACTAAAGTACTGGCAATTGCACATTGTTCTAGGGAGCAAAAAGAAATTTTGGAGGTCTTTGGTTTGAATTTGAATTGTTGGTCACGAATCTGCCACAGGAAAGGGTTTGGTTTGTCTATGCGCCCTAGACCCGTCCAACACTTTGAAAGGCCGGAAGGAAGGAATGCCTTCCGTGCCAATCTCCAGAGAAGGCTGGCTCCTTTACTACACTACACTGGGGTTTCAGATTAGGGAACTGGAAAGAGATTGGGAAATTGCTGAAAGAGATGAAAATTGTTGAAAGGGATGGGAAATATGGCCACAGGCCAGGAGGATCCGAGGGGAAGAACAAGCAGCACAATTACTAACTTCTACTTAAATCAACAACAATCAATACTATGAATATAATAGAAATTAACACTGAAATATTCTCTGATATGTATCCTTCAATAATTCCAGGTTTTGCTCTTTATCACACACTTAAATCCAGATTGCAGAATTACAGCATGCATATAAAGAAACAAAATTAATAGAAATAATGATAGAAGGCATCATACACAGAAAAGGAGTCCAGAATCAGAACCAGGAGTCTTAATATTGATGCAGAATTTAAGTACAGCAGCTCTCTAGCAGAACGTTCCCCCCGATTACATTACAATGAGTTGGCTTTTATAGAGGGATTTACCCCCGTAATCATTAATGTCAAAACCCTAAAACCGCTGGGGCAGCTGAGATTTGACCCTTGTCAGATGACAGAGTATCCATGGAATGCGGCTCACTCGTGTCAGCAGTTATGAGGTATGGCTTCGGACAGGTTTTACCGCTGGGAATGCTTGTCTCATTAATGCGGTTGGTGGAACTCGCCTCCAGAGGCTTTCCCGGTCCTGACAGCGCCGTCTTGATGGGATGGGCAGGAGACCCACACTCGTGCACCATGGAGGCGCATTAAATTCTCACCTACCTTCTCTTTCTCGAGAAGCGCGCCCTCGGATGTAGCCTTGGCGCTTAAAAAACGCTCTGGAGAAGCTTCGCTGGGAATCGGGCCCGAAGTGCAGTCCTTCGCTTTCGGCATGGTCTGGTAGGGAGGGTTCGCTCGGATTGGGCTCGAAACGCAGCTTTGTCGGAGTTGATGCCCGAAATGGAGCTTTGCTGGAGCCGGGGGATTTTCGCGCCAGAAATCCGCGGAGGATTTTCGCACCAGAAATCCGCGAAGCGGATTTTCGCTCCAGAAATCCCCCAAAGCTGAGGTTCGCTCCAAAAATCCCTAGAAGCTTAGGTTCGCTCCAGAAATCCCTGAAACAGAGCTTCACGCCAGAAATCCGCGAAACAGAGCTTGACCTGGTGACTTTTGCCTTAGTTTATTTTTCGCCCAAGATGCCTCTTCGCTGGTGATGGGAGCTTCGTTGGAGACGACACCCGAAGCGGAGGTTCGCTGGATTCCTGGGCGAAAACGAGCGTGATTCTGCCTTAGACTTTTTTCTGCGCCTAGAGTGGGCCTTCGTCGGAATTGAGTCCGAAGAGGACTTTCGCTTATATTGAGGCCCGAAATGCAGCTTTGCCAGAGTTGATGCCCGAAATGGAGCTTTGCTGGAGCCGGGAGGATTTTCGTGCCAGAAATCCGCGCTCCAAAAATCGGTGGAGGAGGATTGTCGCACCAGAAATCCCCGAAGCTGAGGTTCGCTCCAGAAATCCCCGAAGCTGAGGTTCGCTGGATTCCTAGGCGAAGTTGAGGCTGACTTTGCCTTAGAAACTTTTTCATTGCCCAAACTGTACTTCGCTCCTAGCAAGGCCCGAAGCTGAGCTTCGCTACCTTCTAGGGCGAAGTTGAGATTCGTTGGGTTCCTGGGCGAAGTTGAGCCTTGTCTGTGCCTTAGCCGATTTTTCAAGCCCGAAGTGGGCTTTCGCTGGTTTTGCTTCCCGGGGCCATAACTTTTGATCCGCTGCCCCGATCGCCTATTATAATATATCGCCGGAAAGCTTGCGAAAAGATCTACAATGATGAAATATCCAAAGATCATTTCATCCACTTTATCATCCTATTTTAGGGCCTGCAAAAATGCCAACACTTTTGCATGTGCTTTGCCGATTTAAAGCTCCATACTTAGGCAAAATTTTGTCAAAAATTTAATGTGGCAAAAATGCCAACATTTCTGGCGGCTCGCGGGGCATTTAGCTTGTCTGAATGCAGATCGATCCCAAGCCTTTATCCATTGGGCAACAGAGTCATCCTCGTTGTCCTCTTCTGAATGTTCACTGACGGCAGTAAATTCTTCCTCCAACTTCTCCCCTTCTGCTTCTTCCTCCTCTCTTTGGCGTACTAAAATAAACGCACAATCTAAACTAAAAAAAACAACTGAAACCTTTACTTACTAGCCGGCCTATTTACATTATTTACACAAAAGTTTGCGACATGATTGGCATGCCGCCACCACAAAATTGGCGTTGGGCGCCTACCCAATGAATCTGCAGTGTCCGGACCAGATCTGATTGTACTTGAGTTGATCTTTGAAGTCCGGCTGGCCTCTTCCCAAAGTTCTCCAGGTTGCGAACAGGGTGCAACGTGGCAAGTTATCATGCATGCCAGTACCCATACAGTTAATGAATAATGTGGCAAAGAGATTTGCCACATGGGGGCCTTCTTCGGGTACCGGTTGCGGGATCTTGGGTACGTGCTCCTCGAACTCCTTGATGAGGCAGCAGGATTTTCCCGACGATAGCCCTACTGTCAGAATCTCCCCAGGACCAGCCTCTTGAGGAGGTATGCTTATTGAGTCTCGGCCGAGTACTTGCGTGCTATGCTCAGGGATACAAAAAGGGTGCAAAATTGCGCCCTCTTTGCACTCAAAGCTTGTCGTTAGACCCTTCTCTTCCTCCCGGTTCTCCTCCGGAAAAAGGTTGCAAGCTACCATATTGTTCATTACTGGGATAACGCCTGCATACTCCTTCTGTTGGTGTTGGGAGATATCCACCTCTTGCGCTCTGAACAACTGTACTCCGAACTTCTGCACAGTTTGTGATGACCATGATGGTGGATACTGTGCGAGATGGATGGGGGTAGCAACCGCCGGAGAAAGCGATGGAAAGGCAGTTTCTCCCCACTGTAATTTTCCTGATAGGAGCAGAAGCCGCTCCGCTTGTACTGCTTCCTGAAAGACTTGAGGGAATCTCTGTTCCCCTGATTGCAGTAGGAGGAGGCTTATGTCCGGGTGGAAAGCCCGAATATAGAAGAGGTGGGCCTAGGCGGGTGTCGGTTGGATCTCCTCTGGAATTCTCTTCCAACTCCTGCAGAATCGGACATTGAAGTCTGTGATGCTTTCTAGAGGTGTTCTCGTGATGGTGGAGAGGTGCATCAAGAGTTGAAAGGGATCCTAAGAGCCATCAAATGTGTTGACTAGTGCTCCTGCCAAGTCCGCCCATGAACAGATGCTCTTACGCCCGAGTATTTTGTACCACTGCAGCGCCCTTCCTTCCAAAGACAGAACCAGAAGTCTGATCATGACATCTTCGTGGGCTATGTCATGGAGGGTCGCTAGAGCAGCAATATCTTCAAGGTGCTCTCGGGCCATTCCCTCAGTGCCATTGTATTTTGTTAGGGTCTTCAAGGCACTTTTGGGAATCTCATGCCAACTTTGGAGATTTAGAGGGCCAGGATCATCCCAGTTGGGATAGCATACCTTTGCCATTATAGCAGTGGTCTGCAGAAATCACGGTCCTTGCCACTAAGTCGGAGTTGCCAGGTGAACATTCTTTTCTCCGCTTGTGAGGTCAAGGCTGCTCACCAAACCTTGATTCCTCCGGGGTGTCTTCTTTCAGCTTTAAAAGGCGCCTACGATCAAGAAATCTGGATCTTCAGCTCAACAGAGTCGCCAAGTGATTTTTCCAGATGAAGGCAAGCCAGAGATTCACCAAACTCGAGCTTCCTTAAAATATGGAGACTGTTTGTCCCACCGGGCGTGCCAGAAAAACTGTTGGTCACGGATCTGCCACAGGAAAGGGTTTGGTTTGTCTATGCGCCCTAGACCCGTCCAACACTTTGAAAGGCCGGAAGGAAGGAATGCCTTCCATGCCAATCTCCAGAGAAGGCTGGCTCCTTTACTACACTACACTGGGGTTTTAGATTAAGGAACTGGAAAGAGATTGGGAAATTGCTGAAAGAGATGAAATTGCAGAAAGGGATGGGAAATATGGCCACAAGCCAGGAGGATCCGAGGGGAAGAACAAGCAGCACAATTACTAACTTCTACTTAAACCAGCAACAATCAATACTATGAATATAACAGAAACTAACACTGAAATATTCTCTGATATGTATCCTTCAATAATTCCAGGTTTTGCTCTTTATCACACACTTAAATCCAGATTGCAGAATTACAGCATGCATATAAAGAAACAAAATTAATAGAAATAATGATAGAAGGCATCATACACAGAAAAGGAGTCCAGAATCAGAACCAGGAGTCTTCATATTGATGTAGAATTTAAGTACAACAGCTCTCTAGCAGAACGTTCCCCCCCGATTACATTACAATGAGTTGGCTTTTATAGAGGGATTTACCCCCGTAATCATTAATGTCAAAACCCTAAAACCGCTGGGGCAGCTGAGATTTGACCCCTGTCAGATGACAGAGTATCCATGGAATGCGGCTCACTCGTGTCAGCAGTTATGAGGTATGGCTTCGGACAGGTTTTACCATTGGGAATGCTTGTCTCATTAATGCGGTTGGTGGAACTCGCCTCCAGAGGCTTTCCCGGTCCTGACAACGCCGTCTTGATGGGATGGGTAGGAGACCCGCACTCGTGCGCCATGGAGGCGCATTAAATTCCCACCTACCTTCTCTTTCTCGGGAAGCGCGCCCTCCGGATGTAGCCTTGGCGCTTAAAAAACGCTCTAGAGAAGCTTCGCTGGGAATCGGGCCCGAAGTGCAGTCCTTCGCTTTCGGCATGGTCTGGCAGGGAGGGTTCGCTCGGATTGGGCCCGAAACGCAGCTTCGCCGGAGTTGATGCCCGAAATGGAGCTTTGCTGGAGCCGGGGGGATTTTCGCTCCAAAAATCCGCGAAGGAGGATTTTCGCACCAGAAATCCGCGAAGCGGATTTTCGCTCCAAAAATCCCCCGAAGCTGAGGTTCGCTCCAGAAATCCCCGAAGCAGAGCTTCGCGCCAGAAATCCGCGAAACAGAGCTTGACCTGGTTGACTTTTGCCTTAGTTTTTTTCTCGCCCGAGATGCCTCTTCGCTGGTGATGGGAGCTTCGCTGGAGACGACACCCGAAGCGGAGGTTCGCTGGATTCCTGGGCGAAAACGAGCGTGATTCTGCCTTAGACTTTTTTCTGCGCCTGGAGTGGGCCTTCGCCGGAATTGAGTCCGAAGAGGACTTTCGCTTATATTGAGGCCCGAAATGCAGCTTTGCCAGAGTTGATGCCCGAAATGGAGCTTTGCTGGAGCCGGGAGGATTTTCGCGCCAGAAATCCGCAAAGCGGATTTTCGCTCCAGAAATCCCCGAAGAGGATTTTCGCTCCAGAAATCCCCGAAGCTGAGGTTCGCTCCAGAAATCCCCCGAAGCTGAGGTTCGCTGGATTCCTGGGCGAAGTTGAGGCTGACTTTGCCTTAGAAACTTTTTCATTGCCCAAACTGTACTTCGCTCCTAGCAAGGCCCGAAGCTGAGCTTCGCTACCTTCTAGGGCGAAGTTGAGATTCGCTGGGTTCCTGGGCGAAGTTGAGCCCTGTCTGTGCCTTAGCCGATTTTTCAAGCCCGAAGTGGGCTTTCGCTGGTTCTGCTTCCCGGGGCCATAACTTTTGATCCGCTGCCCCGATCGCCTATTATAATATATCGCCGGAAAGTTTGCGAAAAGATCTATAATGACGAAATATCCAAAGATCATTTCATCCACTTTATCATCCTCTTTTAGGGCCTGCGAAAATGCCAACACTTATGCATGTGCCTTGCCGATTTAAAGCTCCATACTTAGGCAAAATTTTGTCAAACATTTAATGTGGCAAAAATGCCAACATGAACCAGTCTGTTCCTTTGAGACAAACAATAGGTATTAACACTATAGAAGAATCTATGGTGACCTTCTATTTTGATGGATCTTCCCTTGGAAAGCCGGGCTAAGCAGGGGTAGGGGGGAAATTAGTATGGGCCTTACAGGAAAAGGTCATTTGCTTCTCTAAAGGGTTAGGGTTGAACACAAACAATTACGCAGAAATGGCAGCTCTATTGAGAGGATTGAAAATTGCTTTGCAAGAAAATGTCACAGAGATTTTTGTCAAGGGTGACTCCAAGTTAATCACAAAATCCTTAGGGAAAAATTGGAAAGTAGATGATTTGGTCCTTAAGGACATGAAAGAGGAAGCGATTAAATTGACAAAGTTCTTTAAGTCCTTCCAAATTCATCATGTTTATAGGGAGTTTAATTCGGATGCAGATCAATTAGCAAAGACAGTTGCACACTTAACTGCCGGAAATCTACAAATTTACCATTGCTCTAATTGATCATTGAAAAAATAAAGAATCACTCTCTAGAACTTTCTTCGCTCAGTTAGGTTTTTTGTTGTCCTTTGTTGTTTAGGGATAGAGTGCAGTTATTTGGAGGAAAGAGTTGGCTGTGAGGTTTCCAGTATTTTTGTTTCTGTCTATGTTGTGAGTTGAGGAATTGTCAGCTTCTCACGTGTGTTGTAGTCGTTTTTGTTCCAGGCCTTTTAAAGTTGTACATTTTTGCTGTCTAGATTGGCGGCCAAACATTATCGGCTCCATGGGTGAGCTAATTGATGTCCTAGTTACCTCTGTTTGGGGTCAGGCATTGTAAGTATTGTAATCTCTTCTCAAGTTTAATAGATTCAGAGCCTTTTTATTGTAAAAAAAAAAAGTCTTGTGGGTACTAGGAATATTGACATAAATTATGAGAATGAGACTCATATTAGATCCCACCTGAAAATCCTTAATCACATCCAGAAATATGAGTGCCAATAGAAAGGAAATTATACTAATGTCCATGAAAGACTGAATAGGTCAATGGGACTCAAAAGTGCAGACAACAACCAAAGCAATTAGAAGAGTACCTAAAGCAACTCCCACATAGGAAAACAAAAGCAGTTTACAAAGGGAAGGATAAACCCTAAATATAACTGTCTTCAACATGACAAGCAACATTTTAAAAATGTATTCAGATGAAATTTAAACTTTCCCTATGTTTTTCTAGTTATATTTAGTTCAATACTACAATGGAAGATAGAATGAAAACTACATTTCTAATGAAAAAATAGTATTTGCATAGCTAGGATATCCTTCAAGCTTTGTACTGCTCGTCACCCTTCAACAACCAATCTTAGATTTGGTCACAAAATGGAGATGCTTTAGAATCACTGGCTAATATATGAAGCTCAAAACACTCCTCCACCATAGTGACTTCACAGAAAAATGAGATTGAACTTTAATATGAAAATATGTTGGCTTTATAGATAGACAACGTGTCTCTTGGGGCAGAGTCAACAGTAGTTCACGAAACACAATGATTTCATTCTTTTTGTGTGTCTTCAATTCATGTCTTTTGTCCATACAGCTATTTGTGAAGCTTGCTCTGCATTCAAATTTAACATATACAAACCATTCAACAGAAACTACAACTCTTAAGAGGGCCGCAAACAAACATATGAAAAGAAGATTATTTTACCATAAACTAGCTCGTAGGTGACTATAAATACCATTTCCAAAGGTATAACGATGCTATAACCACATGTTCAAGAAAAGCCAGTGATACTCCAGCAGTCCAACTTTCATTGGTAAACAACTACAGAAATGAGTAACAATTTCTTGAGTGAGTCGCCAAGTGTTTAGACAAAATTTTGGCCTAACATACATGGTCCTCACTGCCTGGTCATCTCTTATACACACATTTTGGTGCTATGTCAGTTGATAGCAAAGTTGGTTCATGCCTTTGGCACTCATCATCCTATTGCCACCTTCCCATCTGACACAAATACGAGACTCGATATCAATGACTTCTCAACAATCACAATTCATACTTTTGTGCAGTGGCACAAATCCACTTTGAATAGTTATAATATTCCATAGTACTTAGAATTCTTCCAAGCTTTAGTTTTTACAAATAGGACCTCTCCTTTCTAGGCGTTGTTGCTTCCTAATTGGCTTAACTGATTAGGTTTCATAAGTCCCTCGCCATCAATAATATCAATGGAATTTCAACTGCTCGCTCAAGTAAACGAATGTTTGTTTTACATGTGTCAAATACCACTGTTCAATGTTCAGAAATTTACACTTTCTGCAAATTTGATATTGTTCTTTCCTTTCATGTAGTTCTAACACACTGCTGCAAAATTTCGTCTTGATGAAATACTGTCGAGTCTATGAAACAAGATTCTCCACAATAGGCACTACATCATCCCCATCAACGTAAACTGAAAGCTCAAACAGCTTCCAGTTTTGTGCATTTCACAATTAAGTAAATCTCCAGGTACCTTCACAGATCCAGCTTCAGAGCATTCTTGCTGATCTACTGAACAATCCTAAATGGAATATTTTTGATTGGCCTCAATTTCTGACCTTGACCCTTGAAACACTCTTTTACTCTAGTGTAGCATATCACTGACCTAGAACTCGTGTGCCACCCAGTACTGGTGATGGCATACCTTATATTTTGGATAAGACTATTATAAATGGTCCCTGAAAGGGGCCAGTATGTCTCATACATGAAATCCATAAAGGAGTCAATATAGAATATAATATATAAAAGAGAGACGAGTGAATGCTCTTTCCATGAATGGTAGATGGGTATATATAACTCAGAGATTCATAACTTATCCTACACACCCCATGATAAATAGCATTGTGATAGATTAGTAACAAGGTTTTGTGTGTGTGTGCACACATCGAATAACATAAGGCAATAATCTAAAATAAAGATACAAATAAAGTATAATAAGGTAGCGACTAGGTCTGCTACAGGCCTCTACTTGGGCATGAATCTACTAGGTCTTTTTGAGGCATTCTTCTGCCTTCTCTATGGCCCCCTACTTTGCCATGAATATACTAGATCTTCTTGAGGCACTGTGCTGCCTTCTCTGTCTTGCTCCTTGGCATTGTACATTGATTTCCAGCATTTTTAAAATGCTAAATCAAATAGATCTTGGGTAAAATTCTGAAATAGTAATTTATTCATGGAATCACACACTTTTAGATTATAGCAATGTTTAGGGTGTAAGAGATTTTCATCCTAAGTCTTTGGGTGCTTCTGATTATATCCCTTCAGTATATGAGAAGGTATCCAGTTCACCACTTCTGCATGTCCATGAATATATAAGTGAAATGCACTTGACTTCATCTTTCTAGCTTGGTGTCAATTAAATCCTACAGCGTCATCTAATTTGGCTAAGGAACCTGCTGGCACAGTCTGGAACAGTGGATTCTACCAATCCACAAAATCTCCCACTTTGAGACAAACTTGGTGAACTGGACAAGTAAGATTGAAGAATGGCACAAGAAACCTGAGAACATTGAAATTGTGGAGAGATAAGATAATTCTATTAATGTACACAGATGACCAAAGTAGGCGAATGGGACCTGCCAAAAAGAGCTGTTACAATGCACTGTAGTAACCAAAATAGTACTACAAAAATAAGCTAAACTAGAGTAAGGGAACAAGGATAAACCACACTAAAATGGAACAACTAGATGGTATCAAATCACAGCCTCGAGAGTTGGACCCAAAAATGGGTAAACCATAACGTGCTAAAAGTAATTATGAAAAGAGAGAGCCAGTACTCAAGGTAAAAGAGAGAGAGAAAAGAGCTCAAGTAAATCCAAGTACCAATCCTAATATATAGTGGATTATGAAGAGAAACAAAGTTGACATCATCACCAACCTTCCCAAGAGGGCCAAAAGAATAGAAATAACCCTAATTTGTAGTGGAATGTAAAGTAGAAACAAATTCATTGTCATTATCAACCAATCCAAAAGGGTCAACAGAGGATCTAATGACGCTTCCAGGATAATGGCCAAGATAAAAGGGGGCTGGTTCCTAGCATCCATAGCGGAGGAACCTCTAGAAGAAGATAGGAAATTAGTAAGCTTCATCTGCCTGCAACTCCGGGATACATGAGGGGTGGTTGAAACCAGGCGTCAGATAATTGAAGTTCTTTCCCACCACCTGGAATAAGAAGAAACCGTTAGCGCTCAAGTAGCCACTCTCATAGGCAAACAAGGACACACGGATCTGTTGCTAACATTATGCAGAGAGAAAATTCTAAATCAGTGACCTGGGTTTCATACATTTGTGCCAAGTATGAAATGGATACCATTTTGAGAGTTCTTCAGGTGGTGAATGGGTAATCATATAAATCGTTAGAAGGGAAAAGAACCATCTGCAGTAGACATTGGAGACACCTCTATGACAGTCATTGATTCCCTTTTTGCATTAGTTACAATGAAAACTAATGTATCTACCTTACAATTATCTAGGCAGCATTCTCATCCTTGCAGACTATCCTCTATCACTGTGGATGCCTAAATTTCATTTTCTTATCACCTATCTACCAAAACTACTGCTATGTCTAGACCACATATCAGTCTCTTTGATAATTTATCTTTCTTGGCTACAATGTGTTAATCATGAATTTAATGTTCAATGAAGTTTCTGGGATAGGATGCTGCAACATGTTTCTGGGGCAGTAGGACGCATTTTTCGGACATCCAATGGCTATTTGAAATGTTGAGACATGTCTCCAAGATGGCCACAAAGCCCAAGATGTGTCCCCATGGAACATTTTTATGAATAAAAGCACATAAACTAATAAATGGAATGACTAATATTTTTTTTTTGTTGTTGAAAAGTGACTTTTATTACTTAAAAGAATAAAAAATACACTGATCACAAAAAAAAAAATGCAGGTGGTATGGAAGCACACCCCGAAAAGTCAGACTAAGAGTCCACCCAAAGCCATGAATAGGGCCTGGGTCTTACAAAGAAAATCTTGAACAACCAACAAGGCAGGAATATCTAAACCCTAATGAGAAACAAAACCCAGCTTAAGTCTGACGAGTGGGCGGGGAAGGCGAGACTCTGGCCACCGAGCAGGGGGTATTTGCCCAGTGATCCAACAAAGTCTATAAGTGCTCTACTCTAAGAGCCACCTTGTTGGCTTGGGCCTGAATCTGCAACATCACATTGGAGCAAATCATAGCTTTTGCATAAGTAGAGAAGTCTGTGGAAACATTCTGATTAGCAAATCTAGCACTATTATGGTCTTTCCAAATGTGAAACAGAATCTCTACTCTAAAAAAATGCCAGATTTGATCAATACTCGTAGGCATGCCAGTCCTATCCCCAAGGAGAACCATATGCCAAGAAAACTACTTGGGTCTAAATGGCTGGAAGAAGTCATGAATCTAGGACCAGGTTGTTTGGGCTCTGGGGAAAAACCAAAATAAATGCTTAATGGACTCTCGTTGCTGACAAAAGTAGCATTTGGGGTTTTTCACCCCTAAGTGGACCAATCGTTCTCCAACTAGCAGTCCCTAAAAGAGCAAACACCAGGAGAAGTGAGCCAACTTGGGTTCCAGAGCTGCATCCCAAACAGAGGAAAATTTGTGTTGCCAGTCCTTGTTAGAAGACTGAAGGCGCCAACAAGCGTTGAGAGTGGGTACCATGGGCAGATGAGGAGAGAGCCAACAATACCCATTTCTGGGTTTGTAATTTTTGAAAGGAGTATCTGGATACCACTTCCAATCTTTCCACCAAGGGCACGTACTTCTAACCCCAATTTTGTGCAGCATATCATAAGGGACTGCCTCCTGAACTGCCTAGAAGGTCTCCTTGTCCTGCTCTTGGAGATTGAACTGGGATTTGGCTTTAGGCCAAGAAATCCAGTTTCTAGAGTGGCTAGAGAAAAGGTCAGAAACGACCTTTACCCCTCTACGAAAAAAATGCAGTGCCTTAACCCAAGAAAGTTTGGCTAAAGGCCAAGATGCATGAGAACTGGGGCCACCAAAGTGAGAGACTGTTTACAGATAGCCCAGTCCACAACCCGTTGCCACTCCATTGGAGCCAAGGTTTGATAGACTCCTAGGCCTTCCAAATGCTTTTGGCAACAAAGGTACCCTAAATCTGAACAGGCACTTTCATAACCAGAAGTGAAGGCAACCCAAGCCCTTTCCAGGCTTTTCTTCCATATGGGACGCCTGAGGAAATACAATTCCGGAGCAAGATTTTCCAAGCTTCATTGCCCTGCATAACTCTGATGATCCATTTGGCACAAAGGGCTATTCCTTGTCATTGGGTATCAAGAAGGCCCAAACCTCCAAAATTCCTTGGAAGGCAACAAAATTCCCAAGCCACTCTATGGAAGCCTTTCTTGTCTATCGAGGCCCACAAAAAATCTCGAAGGAGCTTCTCCAACTTCTAGTAAGAGGCTTTGGATGGGGCCCAACAAGACGAATAGTATACATGAGTGGCAACGAGAATTTTGGAACAAACCTGGAATTTACCGTCTAGTGATAAAGGCTTTGAAAGCCACTTGTGCAGCTTATGCTCCACTTTGCCTAAAACAAATTGCCACAGAATAAAAGGCAAAGGGAATGCCCAAGAATCTGACCATTTCCCCATGTTGGATCCATTTCCAATTAAATCGGCTGAACCAAGCAGAATTGGGCAAAACAGATTGTCTATAACGTTGAGTTTTTAGCCACTAGATGCTGGCTTTGGAGGCTTCACAAAATGTGTCAAGACATTGCAGCGCATTATCAATGTACTTTCCTCTTTAGAGAGCGTGAGGAGGGAGTCATCTGCAAAATGCCCATTGACCAACTGCTGAGAAGAGCCAGGAAGGGAAATCCCTTTCACTCTCCCATGAGAAACAACATCAACTAGAAGGTATCCAAATCCTTCAACTGCCAAAACATAAAGGGCTGGAGCAAGAGGGCACCCTTGACGAATGGATCTATAGAGACCGAAGGGTGAGGACTAGCAGCCATTAATCGTCAAGCAGGCAGACACATCTGCAAAGAGCATTTGAACAAAACAAAGAAATGTGGGTCCAAAACCTAAGGCCTACAACATGGCCAAGATGAAGGGCCATTCAATCCTATCATATGCCTTAGCAAAGTCTATTTTAAGGAAGATGACCTTTTGTTGTGACCGTCTTGCCAATTCCATGCCTTCCTAGACAACAATGATGTTATCCAATATGTATCTCTCTTGATAAATCCAGTCTGCTCTAGTCAAATGATCAAGGGGAGAAAATTTTTGATCCTCAAGTGCCATGGCCTTGGCTATAATATTGTACGAGACATTGAGCAAGGTAATGGGCCACCAATTGCAAATATCCTCAAGGTCCCCTATTTTGGGAATAAGCTTAATATTGCCCTTATTAATGAAATGGCCAAGAGAACCAATCCTAAGAGCCTCTAAGTAAACTTGGTTTAGATCTGGCCCTATAGTATCCCAGATATTTTTATAAAATTCACAGGGGAACCCATCACAACTAGGGGCCTTATCATTGGCAATGAACCAAGCAGCGATTTTAAGCTCTTCTTATGAAAGGGGGTTGTCGTAGAGTGCTTGTTGGGATGCAAAAAGATGACAAGGAACCACTCTAACACATTGTTTAAGGGCTTGGGCTTGGGCCAAGGTGGGTTCTTGAGCTTGAAACACCTTCTAGTAATGGCGGACAAAGGCTTGCAAAATATCAGTAAGCTCTGTAAAAGTGTTCTGCCCTTGCCGTATGCATTTGATTTTTTGAGCTGGGTTCCTGCCTCAGAGGGACTAGAAAAATTCTTTGGAAAACCTATCCCCAACCTTGAGCCAGTGAAATCTGGCTTTGAGCTGGGCACCACGAGCGCATTAGCATCTACGATTTGCTGCTGTTTGCGAAGTTTGGCCACCCGAAGTTGCAATGTGGAGAAGAAGGGTTGCACTTCCAACTCTAGCGTGGCACGTTGGAGTTCCAAGGCAATGGCCTTATCTAAACCCCGACAAAAGAAGGCCAGCTGGCACCCGTAGATGCAGAGGAAGCAAGTAATGCATTCCACCAGGTAATCCAACCATTGCATGTGGTTGGGTGGGGCCCCAAGTTCCAGATATGCTCAATGTGAACCACCGAAGGTATATGACGAAGCAAAAATGTCTTGAAATAAACCTGGCTGCTACGCATGGACCGCCCATTCAATGCAAAAGCGTATGGGCGAGTGGTCCAAGAGAACAACCTCGAGGAGCGATTCAACTAGGAGAGAAAAATAGTTGGAAAAATTAAATACTGGCTGCCTAGATAACAATGCCCTATCCAACCTTTTGAGAATTTTGTCAGAGCCAGCATGCAAGTTGGACCACGTGTGCCAAATTTTGTTGACACGAGAGTGCCCCACATTGGGATCATAAAGCCCCAATTTATTGCACATGTGGAACCAAGCCGCCCGTTCGCCCATTGCCCAATGCATCAAATGCCCACCACTCTTGTCCGTGGCTACCTCAATCATGTTCAAATCACTGCAAATAAGCCAAGTGGAAGATTGGAGTGACTCAGCTAGCCAACTCCATAATTGGGCATGCTCCACAACATCATTGGAAACTTAAACATTAACTACCCCAAACACATGATTACTGACAGAAAAAACCGTCCACAATGCCCAACAATTGGGGTCACAACCATGTGCCATCAAGTGACACCACCAACGGGGGGAGATGAACGTGACAACGCCACCTTGGCCATGCTCATGCTCACTATGAAGGAAATGACTTTCAGGCCAAATAACCCGACATACTGCTGCCAACAAAAAACCTGTAATTTTCATCTCTTGTAGGCACAAGAAATTTAAGTTGGAGTACTGTTGATGAACTGTGCGCACTACGTATTTGTGCTTGGGGTCTATGAGGCCTTGCACATTCCATGAGAGAAAATTCATTGAGATAAGGAGTCTAACGACATGTCCTCGCCGTCAAGAAACTCCAATGCTTTGAAATTGTTGGTACCTTCAAAGTCAAATCTGTATCTCCCCAACTAAATGTTGGCAAGGTGAGGCCTCTTCTCCGGAACAAAATCTCCCAATTCCATGTCCCTCCTTGGGCTACGGGAGCAATGTGAGCTTACAAGAGGAGACTAAGGAGGAGAGTTGGGCTTGGTGGCCTTTTTGGGGACCACACTATCTGCACTTGAGGTATGATTTTGGACAGGGTTATGCACAATGACAAATATTCACAAATTGGGCAAATATTAGGATTTCCATAATTGGAAATTGGCGAATATGAGGACCCTCGATGTCGTTCCATTTGCCTAAAATTTTTAGGATCAATTCACCACAATATATATCCAAACATAGGTATATTTGTACTCGTTGGAAAGCTCTTTTCGAGCCTGATCTAATGGTGGTGTTTTTATGAAGTTATAAGGTGATTTAATAGGTTAAAATGTACCCCAAACATAATATTAATTTTTAGGGCTTCAAATGCCCCAAATTTTGGTGTGAAGATGATTGATTTCATTTGCTTAGGATTCACCCTGATTTGCCTTGAATTCAATTAGGATTCACAATCTTTTTACAAGTACATTTTCAGTCCAACCCCTTATGCATAACCCTGCTTCTGGAGAAGCGGCAAGACTTCTTTGGCCATAACCTCCATTGTTGAAGGGCCACCAACTGGCTACTCTTTCGCCTTCTTTTCTGGCTGTGAACTTGAAGCGACAACCATATTTGTAGATGGTTTAGGGTGCGAAGCTTTAGCTAAGTTAATGCGCTGATTTTTGCGCCCTCCCACAATGGTCCAACGTTCCTCATTGGGTTAAGGAGTTGACCTGGCGGTTTGCATAGGAGTTGGTGTCGGCTTGTTATGCGGCATAAGCAGACAATCTTTTACCTTATGGTCGGATGCTTGGCATCGGAAGCAAGTGTTTGACAGGATAATATAGTCCACTCTCTGTGAGATGATGGTCTCCCCAACCTGAATGTCGATGGACTCTTTGAGGTCCCTAGATAGATCAACCTTTACACAAACCCGCCTCATTGGGCAAGCATTAAAAAAAATTTCGGGTTCAACCAAAATTACATGCCTTAAAACAACCATAATGTGTTCCAATCCATGCCACGAAGGAAGAGGAAGACCGAGGAACTCAACCCAAACCGGGACCTTAGTTGTTTTTTCCTGAAACACAAAGAAATCTCGGGTCCACGACAAGAAAACTAGCAAAGAGCTCCGCATGGACCAAGGACCATGCTCATGGACAACCTTCGCATGAGCAACATCGACAAAATGAAAAAGGAAGAAACCCTTAGAGAGGTTCAAGATCAAAATCAACTTGTTGGGAATACGACCCACAAAATACCCAACTAGGGTAAACGATTCTAACCAACTACATGCAAAAGCAAAAAACGGTAGAGGGAAATCAACATCAGGAGATGAGACATTACCTTCTGGATGTATTTCCTAGGACGTTTGATGGGACGTTTAAGGCCGAGCCTGCCAGGGTTGGGAGCCATATACACCTACAAAAAAAAACCTATACACAACACGAGCAGTTGCACACCAGAGACCTACACATGTACCTTAGTGTTTCATAGAGTTACATAGAAAAAAACAGTTCACCTGCACATGTCTCTAAAAACTTTTTTTTTTTTTTTAATTTACATGGTGGAATCGGTAGCCGCCACGAATCCGGGTAGGCTGTCCATATTTTTATGTCCACCACAGTATTCTGCGCTGTCCGCCCCAGAAGCCGCCACACAGATCTTCGCACAGTCCGCCCCTATAACCACCATGCCACAATCATTTTAAACCTTTTACGCCGCTGAAAGCACCAGGAAAGGGACAAGCGTTTAGTCCGGCGAGGCCCGAGATTTGAACCTTGGACCTCCGCCCCCCTTGTGGGGTTTGGATGAACCAATTGGTCTACACCTCGGACCTGTCTCTAAAAACTTTTAGGCTAAGATTTCTATTGGATTTTAAGAAAATAATCTGGAATTATTAATATTGATTTAATATGTGTGGGCATATATATAATTTTGATTATTGTTAGTCATGTATGGTTATGATTCTTGTCCAACTGGCATACCTTACATGAGAAGTTATATATGCTTTTGTTGATGAGCATGGAGAGGGCTTTCTTCACAGACTGTCAAGCCAATGTCATATGCAGATAATGGAAGAATTCCTTTTCTCTGTTTTTTTGTCCTGTGTGTATGTGTGTGTGAGAGAGACCTTTAAGAACTATATAATGTATGTGGATTTATGTTTCATGTAATTTAAAAATATAGATCTTGTTCCTCATTGACGATTGACACATCCCAAAATGCATCTCTCAAGAGCTAACCTAGAACAGATGTGCACATGCATTGATGGGTGAAAAATCATGTTTAACATCATCCACAAAAGTGATGCAGTTATGCTTGGAAAGGATACATATCTTAGGTCTTTCATGGTTGCAAGTATTTACAGGGGTAAGGTGAGTCTCTATCAGAACCTTTTGCATTCTTCAATCTTCAAAGGTGATTGTTTTTAGTAGATATACCAGCAGAAAAATTATATTACTTAATTCTTGAGGGATTTCCAAGATCTTGGAGATCCCCCTATGCATTTGGAAAGTTGACTTTGTCGATTTTGTGTTTATCCTTTGTCTTTATTAGGGCCTTTTGTGGGGTTCTCCTAAAGAAAGTATCGGCTGTAGTTTCTAAGTTTAAAATTCCATTCATGCTATGAGTATTAAATGGTAGATCAAGAAATTAAAGGATGCAATTACTCTAGACCAAAGGAAAACTCATTGCCATGTAATGGAGAAACTTTTCTTGAAAATGCTCTAGGGTCAATTTCTCTTGCAAACACTCTAGAATCAAAGTGGCTTCCTCAAATGTCTTATTAGATCATTCGATGAGATTCTCTAATCTTACTATTCCTAAGATTTTTTACCCTTCCATTGATGATCCAAAATGGATGATGAACATGTTCAAACTTTTTGAAGATTCCAAATATGTATACAAAATGATAACGATATATCAACAATCAGGTTGAGGAAGCTCATGTGAAATGATGGCTGCATCTTGACATGTGGCAAAACTATCCGAATTTTCTTTGCATTTTAGCAGAAATGGCCTACAATACCTGAGAGGCTGGGACAGAATTTTGCACATGCAACCATAGAAAAACAGCTATTTGGCTTGACATGGGATAGACTTTGTTTTGGACCTCAGAGGACCATGAAACATGATTTTAATCATGATACAACATGGCCCTAGCTAAGAAGACCCTCTTTAATGCAAAAAGATAAGTCTCTGATATGTGATGGTTTTCTACATGGATTCGTTCAGGCTTTTTGGGTTATCATGGAAAAGGATATAGTTAAATCCCTTAACAAATCCCACAAATCTAGGAAATCCTCAACAAATGGAACACCACCTTGATTGCCCAATCCTAAAACAGCATACCCTCAATCCTTCAACGATTATTGTCTCAGTCATTTGGCACTCCCAATCCTATCCCAACCCTATCATGTGCGAAGTCTGTCCTGTGCCATGTCTGTTTTTTCCGGTGTCGGTTCCCTATGGAGAATTATTACATGGTCTGCCAATCACACCAACTCAGCTTCCGGAAAGGGCGTCTATTGTACCAAACATTTCTATATTTACATCCTTGGTCTATGTTAGTCCATTGTCGTCTGGTTTTGTGGTCTTCCTTTCTCCGCAGTCTTGCCAATATGGTCTTGCTTGAGCCATCTACCCTTTAGCTTGATCCCCTGTCTCACACCTTTCTGGAAGCTCATGGTCTCATTCAGTTTCTAAGCAAGTTCAAAGGGGCTGAGCAAGATATCACTGAAGCCTTTGTCATTTCGTGGAATAATGGTTATGTTGTTGTGCGTAACCTCCATTTCAGAGTTACTGTTAAGCTGATGGCTGAGGTGACAGAACTACCGGTGAAAGGGCGAGCGGTGCGAAAAGATCGTCATAATTGGGAACTTGAGCTCCAGGGTTTCCCAAATCATTTGAAGATTTTAAAGTGGAAGAGTGCTGCTATTGATCGTGAGTTGCTGCCTACACCCTGGCCCACGGTGTCTATTATAGTTTTTATGGATCTTTGGCGAGCTTCCCCTACATGGGTTTTTGTCATAGCTCCTTTACAAGTTGTTCAAATAGTTACTTTCTTAAGCAACCCCTGCGTGGGTATTGCTCGAACTGCAATTTTTGTTTTTCTGACTTCAGCATCCATCCAGCCTCCTTTGCTGTTGTTTGGACCTTTTTCTTCAGGTTGTTGCTAGCCAATATGCGATGTGTCATCTTATGTTATTGGTTTAGCTACCAGTTTATGTACTTGGGTTTGGGACCCATTTAAACCCCACACTTAATCAATTTTACCTACCAAAAGATATATATATATATATATATATATATATATATATATATATATATATATATATATGCTAACCAGTGATTAAGTTACTGCAGAAAGAATGAAGCCTTTGCTGCCCTATATTATTTCTCCAAAACAGTGGCTTTATTTATGGCGAGCAGATCCTAGATGCCATTGTTATGGCCCTTGAGCTTAGACACTTTGTCAATCACAGGAAAGAAGCAGTTGTTTATGTGACAAATCCCACAAATCTAGGAATTTCCTGAACAAATGAACCACCACCTTGATTGCCTTATCCCTAAAACAGCATACCGTCGATCCTTCAAGGCTTCAATGATAATTGTCCCATATCCTTGTGCATCACTATAACAAATCCCACAAATTTAGGAATACCCTCAACGAATGGAACACCACCTTGCTTTCCTTATCCCTAAAACAGCATCGCCTCATTCCTTCAACTATTATTGTCTTAGATCCTTATGCATCACTATATACAAACGACTAACCTGTGACTAAGATTACTGCAGAAAGAATGAAGCCTTTGCTCCCCTAGATTATTCTCCAAAACAGTGGCTCAATTGATGGCAAGCAGATCCTAGATGGTGTTGTTATGGCCGTTGAACTTGGACACTTTGTCAATCACAGGAACAAAGCAGCTATGTTTAGCTGACAAAGTGGATTGTGGCATTTTGTTGTCATTTGTTACCACTTTGGTTTCTGCAAGGAATGGTCTTCATGGATTTGAAACTGCATCTCCATAGCTCATGTTTTGGCTATGATTAATGGCAGTCTTGATGGTTTGTTTAGTTCATCATGGGGTCTTAGGAAAGGTGATTGCATTTATCCAAACATTTTTATTATGTTTGGATAAATTAGTGGGCTGAAAATCACTCTGCCTACTTATACACACTACCAGTTTGTGGAGATACTATTCTCTATGGACAGGCCAACATTTATGAAGCTAAAAAAATTCCTTGCTTTTAGATAGCTACTCAAAAGTTACTGCTCAATGCATAGATGCAGATAAGTCATTTATAGTTTTCATCAGTGTATTCAAACAATTATAACATATGCTGGAAAATATCCTGAAATTTACCATCAGGAAATTACAAAACAAATATCTTGGCATTCCCTTGTTCTCTAGCAAAGGATCAAAAGTAATTTGGAAGATTTGCTGGAACATTTAAAAGACTTGAATTGTGGACTAGAAAGTTCCTTAGCCTTGTCGGCATATTGAAGCAACTTTCATCCGTTTTGCAGGTTCTCCAGTTTACCCTTTTCTGCAATTAGAATCTTTGTTTGGATCCATGAGGGGATGAACAATATTATACATCCCTTTCTTTGGAAGGGTTCCTCATATTCTTTCAAATACCCTCTAATGAGATGGGAGAAGTTTTGTCGTCCCAAATGGGAAGTTGAAGCAGGTATTAGAAATTTGGCGGACATGAGTACAGCATTAGGGACACGAGGGGTGTATCGACCAAGATATGATCAACCTTGAAGTAGGGCACCTTATGCCAACTATCTTGACAGCCTTGACAGGGAACAAAGAATTTGCAGCTAAGAATCTTCCCTTTGGTTCTCATATGTGGTCCTTCCTTAGTGCCTGTAACGAACAGATAACAGACTTTCTAGTTGGGAAGTGCAAAATGGAGAGAGCATCCTTCTGGATGGATGCTTGGAATGGTTTTGGCCATATTTCTAAATACAGAACAGTTCTGCATCTTATGTAAGAAGCTCAGGCTCAAGTCAGTGAGAAAGTTGAGAAGTACTGGATCTAAATAATGAAGGACAGAGTTATTAAGTGAATATGGAATCCACTGCAGACAATTTGCATGGGATCACGAGTACAGCATTAGGGGAAAACATGAGGGGTGTATCCACCAAGATATGATCAACCTTGAAGTAGGGCACTTTATGCCAACTATCTTCACAGCCTTGACGGGGAAAAAAGAATTTGCAGCTAAGAATCTTCCCTTTGGTTCTCATATGTGGTCCTTCCTTAGTGCCTGTAACGAACAGATAACAGACTCTCTTGTTGGGAAGTGCAAAATGGAGAGAAAGCATCCTTCTGGATGGATGCTTGGAATGGTTTTGGCCCTATTTCTAAATACAGAACAGTTCTGCATCTTATGTAAGAAGCTCAGGCTCAAGTCAGAGATAAAGTTGAGAAGTACTGGATCTAAACAATGAAGGACAGAGTTATTAAGTGAATATGGAATCCACTGCAGACAATTTGCATGGGATCACGAGTACAAAATATTTTGAAAGATCTGGTTTGGTACAAAAAGCTGGTTACTATCCTAGGGCGGATGTTCTTAGATGGACTATACATACCTCATCTAAATACAATAATAAATCTGGCTATCAAATGTTGTATGCAAATTTACAAGCCCAACAGCATATAGCGACACATATCTGGACAAAGAATGGCCTCCCAAAAGCAAGAGCCTTTGAATAAGTGGCATATGAAAACAAGATTTTTACTTGGACAAACTTCAGAAACATAATTGGCAGAGTCCCTCCAAGTGCATTTTATGTAAACAATAGGGTAGAATATCTAAACATAAATTGCTTGAAAGCTGCGAGCTACTTGACAGGTAAAGTAAAGTTTCAGTGGGCCATCCACCTAGCTAAGGACCATTTTTTCAAGTTGATCCCAAGGAACAAGCCAATGGTGCACACTTTGCAGTATTATTCCGCCCTAATGACCTGGGGATTATCGCAGAAAAGGAATAGGATAACTTTCAAGTAATCTTTTTTCCCCACTAATCAGATATTTCATAGAAATGTCCAATCTGCCTTGACACAGAAAAAGATTTTATTGTCGGCTAAGGAGCATTACATTTTCTATTAGAGGCCTCTTATTCCCCTCCCCCTCCAAAACCCTGATGATGGTAAACGAACTGATAGGGACCATAAGGGAACATCATCAAATGGTCTCCCCCTCCTCTTGGTTGGGCAAAGCTAAACTTCGATGGAGCAAGGAAAGGCAACCCCAACCCTGCAGGTGCAGGTGTAATCATTCAGTGTCATAAAAGAATTTGTATCTTAGCAGCATGAATGCCGTTGGGCTCAATGACTGATAACAAAGCCGAGGCTATTGCCCTAGTAGAAGGGCTTAAATTTGCAGCCAAAAATAACATTAACAGATTGATAGCGCAAGGGAATTCTTCAATTGATAGTGCAAAAATTGGGGGATCAATCACATATTGGAGGATGGAAGATTATTCCTGACATTGTTTGAAGAAATAATTTGGTAACATGTTTTAAGGGAAAGTAACTAGGCTGCGGACTGCCTTGCCAAACAAGGTATGTTACAGGGAGATCTTAGTCCTATTTTTAATAACGATCCTTCAATTTGGAAGGGATTAGCAGATATCTTATCTCATGAAGTGAAATAAAAGCTTTTAGCCTTCAGTTTTGAGAAGGTTTGGGCAGCTACATTCTGACTGTTAGGTATAATACTTTGCAAAGAAGGCATAGAGTTACAATAGGGCTGTTGGGACTTCCATGCTCAGAGTTGCACTTCCTTTTCACAATTCCCAGACTCTGGACTGTAAACAGATTTCTATTCCCATTGTTCATCATGCTAAAATAGATACCACAGAAAACTGCTCTGTTCCTGCTTTGCCACGAACTTTTCTTCCTTGACAAGCTATGAGAAATGAATCAGAGGAATTTTACCAGATTCAGTTACTCAACAGGAAACAGTAGTCATAACTCGACCTTGAACACCCCCATCATCATCAATTGCAAATGCAGGAGGATCATATTCATTGGCATCTTCTTCTGGAGCTACTGCTCTGCCAAGTGTTGATATGAATTCAGTGTTGAGGGAAGGACTATAACTACTTGTAAGCTGGGATATACAAGTGCTTCTGCATAACTTTCAACTGCCATGACGAATAGAAACATTTGCAGCTTCAGCTACAATTATTCCTTCCCCAATAGGACTTGTGACTTCAGAGAATCAAGATAGTGCTTTCCCTGGTTGCAGACTAAAACCTGAGGTGATGATAGAGTTGGAAGCAGCAGCGAAGCATAACAGTGTTAAATCCCCTTTGTCAAGGCAGAGCAGAGTTTACCTTCAACAGGGACCCAGATATCTGATGGACTTATTGTTCAAACAATGTCCCAGAGGTTCGTCTAACAGGTACAAAAATCCTCGTTTTACCAGTGTTTCCTGGTGGGCTGTGGAGGTCCCCCAACTGTAAGTTCATGTCAAAATCAACAGAAATGGGGTATCCCATGGAAGGGCTGATATTGCAACTGAGCACAAAGAAAAAAAAAATGTATGCCTTTAGCACATTCCACAGCAAGGACACAGTGCTGTCCCCCTGGGAATTCCATTTCTTTCATCTATAAAGGGGCAACAAAATGCAGTTTCCATCTTAAAACGCACACAACACTGTTACAGCAGGCACAGTTGCTGTTATTACAGAAATATCATCAACAGTAGGTAATACAACAGATCTTTCGAAGTAGGTAACTGTTTTCTTTGCCAGAGTACAGACAACTTCAACAGATGCAGATCTCACTTCAGGGCAACCTGTGCCATCTTCAACTGGGCATGGTGTTACAGGGTGAAGAAAAGCATGTCCAATTAGGCTTCAATACAATGCATGTGATTACCATCCATGATTGAACAGAAGGCACGTCACTATGCACTGATTGTTGCATGGCAACTTGTAGGCATTACCGCTTTCTGTATTTATTGATGGTAGTCTCCCACCAGACAGTATTAGTAGGATCAAAGTGGAGCAGTTTCTTTGCTAGCGACATAAGTGTATATCATAGATAGTAAAAGTGCCAGAGAAATTGAATAGCATGAGTATTTCAGATATGGCTAGAAAATGGAGGTAGGAGGATCCAAAGGTTTCATAAGGGTGGTGAGACTCATTGTAGCTCAGCTGTTGCTTTGTTATCATAGATAACAGGATTGTGGGCCGGCATCTCCATTTGTGCAGACTGCAGCCCATTGCTACTTTTGCTAAATTGGCAACCTCCATTTCTCTTATCTCATTGTCTTTGCCTGTAAAATTGTTGGTGAATCTTCTCCTTTTCGGTAATAAACAGCTAGTGCATGTTTCCTATGAAGAAGGGATTTTACATTTGAACTGGAATTACAAGATTCCTTAAAACAAGGTTCCTATGACACGGTTCCTACAGTACAGATGGTATACTAAGAAGGAAAAAAAAGATAGGTGGGATGACTATATGTGATTTCAAGTGAAATGAGGAGAAGCCATTTTTAGTATTGAGGTGGTCACTCTTCTTTTGTATGTTTCAATCCCTATTAATTTATAATTATAATAAATATTAATTTGTTGGGAGCCTCAAGACATTTTGGATCATTCCAAAAGGGTGGTACCTAGAACATTGAGCTGTAGCATTCAGTTTAAAATCAAATATTCTTTAAACTGAGGTCTAAGTCCTTGGGATAAAGTATGTTGGAAAGCTAGTGACAACATAGGAATAGTAGTATTGAAGGCTAATGATGTACCCAAAGCTTAGTAAGTGGTATGGGTCAGCATTGCTAAGTAGACATATTCTGATCATGTTTTTTGAGACTTTCATCAATATATAAAATGGTTTGAGAATAGGTCCCAATAGAACCTGCATAGTTTTATGAAAAACAAATATATGTGTATAACTTTAATTTCTGTTATTTTGCTTAGTATTGCTTAAAAATAAAAAAATGCTTGAACTTTGTCCTCAGGATTGTCTTCCTTCAATACTAAGTCTTCAAAAGGTTTCAATCAGCAGTTAGGTTTCTAGTGCTTCAATTTGAAATTTGGAATGCCTTGGATTTTTCCACCAAGCACTGTCTTCATAACTATGACTGAAATAAATGTTACCATACGTTCTTCAAATGTACAAGGGCATCTTCAAGCATGCTTGTTTCTTGAACGTGATAGACATCTTGATTTGAAACAAATTGGGACATCATTGTCATTTTCTCACAACGCAGAGTTATGATTAGCAATTTCACCATGTTTGCTTGTGATGTAGCACAAACAAACCTACAAATGAAAAGATGGGCTTATATATAATTTTGTCAGTACCAAATCAATCATCAAAAACCTTTTGTAATGTAATATAGAGAAAAAAAAAAAATTGCTAGGTGGTTTTCCAAGTAGTAATATAGAAAAAAATATATGTTTGTGGTGGATAATAGGTTTTGCAAGATGGTGGTGTTTATAACCTTACAAGAACTTGTCAGTAGGAGGTTGCCAAGCTATTATTTGAACATGTGTGGGTATGTAATTTATACTGAGAGCCACTGCTTCCATCATACACATTTGTCAATGGTAGTAAACTTTATACATATATCATGCATTTATTGCTTTTCTTTTCCACACAAGGTCTAGTATGAAACAAAATGTCTCTGTTGATAATTACACTAAATGATTTTTTCCTCATAGTCGTATGATAAAATTTGCAATCCAGGAGTCATGATGTTTAAACTTGAATTCATCACATAAATACACACACAATGTCCCAGAATAGATTAAGAAATGTACGAGGGAGGAGGAAAATGGGGGCTTCCATAATTAGATTCTTGGAATCTTGGTTATTCACCGAAAATGAGGGAGAAATCTTGGAAAAGAAAGGGGGAAAATGGGTCTTAATAAGCACATAAACAAAAGCTTCTTAGAGATTCTCCTACATATGAAGTTTGTGAAACTGTGTTGTCTGAAGTGTTTGCCCTTTCAATTCAAATGGCCTAAAGCTTTTTTCTAGTTTACATCCTTTATTGGGGTGTTAGGGAGAACCTTACTCTCCAATACAAGAGTTTGATCAGATTCTAAAAAGAGCTATGTCCTTAAGTTCTAGCCTCAATGAGACAAAGCAACGTGTTTTCCAATTTTTTTAAAGGAAAGAAAAAGAGAGTTCATCAGTCAAGTTTCAATCTAAATAAGATGAAATTTTGAAGATCCCATCCACCCCTTTCAAATTAGCATGACATAGATGCGTATTCCAATGCAAATACTAACTTCCATAGCCGGACCAACCAAAAAAGACACTAACCTGCAATTTGTTGTGTCTGATATAATCCCATAAATGCTTTATAACCTCTTCATGTGACATTTCAATTTCAATAGTACCCAAAAATGAAGCTAGGGAATCAGATATTGGGACAGGTGAAACAAGACCTGAAGTGTTTCCATACGCAATCTTTTTGGCATTTGGCTCTGAACCATCTGTAAAGCAGCAGTATAAAATCAACATTTGCTGAGGAGAATTTCATAGAGTTTTAAAAAATTTCGCTCCCAAGATTATAGTCCTACCATCTGCAGAATCAATTGCCCATATATGCCTGGCAAGCAATTTGTTCATCTGGAACATGTCGGTTGAATCAGTGTCAAAGACCAAACGCAGTGCATCGTTGCAGATGATATTTCTTTTATTACTTGGATCTTGCAAATTATTTGCCCGTATGTACATCCATAACTGCTTCACAATCTGAACCAGCATAGAAATGCATATTAATAAACATGAAATACTGAAACACAAGCAGGTTGTATCAAAATTAAACTTCAAATCAAATGGTACTTATAGTTGAATTATATTTGAAAACATAATTTTTTCCAAGCACCTGGGTTCGCGGCATTGTTGCCTGACCAACAATAGCTTGTAACTCAGGTGAAACACCACAAACTTTGTTAAGACCTCCCGGCCTGCCTCTTTTCCTTCCTTCTGCTAGTGTACTGCAGAAAGTATGCAGATAAAACAGTTAATCAGAATGGATGCTTTAACTATGTAATGGCTATTTATCGAGCAGCCACAACCTAAGTTAAATAATGATAAGTACAGAACCTTAACTTACGCTGAAGGAATCTACATGCCAAATTTGATGCTAGAAACAAAAATGTAAGCATGCAACTATGTTGTTCTTGAAATAATATGCATAAATATTATTTTTTAGTTTAGTAGCTTACACAATACTACATAAAAGCACCTCAAGATTACTCAACACAGACATATGACTCAGAATTTCAGACCTCACATTTTCTGGATTTCACCACTTTAAGTTAAATTGTTCAACTAACCAATCAAATAAATGTAATGCATTAGAAACTACTAAAGAAACACTTCCTCTTTATTGGAAAGAACTTCATGACAAAACCGCTAGTTGTAGGCTTTGGTAGATCTAAAAAAAAATTGAAGATATTGTGGAACAATTACTATCAACACTCTTTGTATTAAATATACCCCTTCTTTTTCCTTTTTGTACATGAGAACATGAGGAAATATTCAGATTTTAACATGGCAATTGTAATGCAGAAGCAAATAAGACTGGAAATATAATGCAAGAGCGACCAAGTGGCGATCAGTAAGCCAAGGTTCTGCACTAGCCAGAAAGGTATTAATTATGCTCTTTTTGCACCAAATGCAGGAATCAAATATGATACTTGTAGTTGTTATACTAGCAATAGTTAATATATTAAAAATAAATGACACATACGGTACTCTGCTTGAGTCATTGTCTTGTTATTATGTAATCTACATATGAATATTATTAATTTTTTGTTATGTAGAGAACTCGCATCCAAGATGTTCAAGTAATTATTGCCAACCAACATAACCTTTGTGCCTGACTCTATATGTTCATCTTCCACAGATCATTGAGGGAGCTTTCGCACATTCTTTCTCTATAATATTGCCATGAATTCTGGCAAACTTGACCATTATAGATAGTGTTAATGAGAATAATGACATTTCCTTTCATATTGTGTCTGGTGTATGAACTTTTCCTATTAATGTGAAGGCCATTCGCTGTGGTTTACATATAGTTTTACTATGTCCAGTTCAGCACAGTGTTTTCAGTTCATAGTTATTTATGCTACGTTATTGTGAGCAGTGGCAGATGAAGTTGAGTCATGAACATCATGATTATGCAGTTATAGGAGAGCTGTTTCTAGTATGAAGTCATAATTCAAGATAGAATGTTTATGTTACATGGTCAATGGTTGGTAGAAAATTGGATAACATGGATGTGAATAAAAGCAAAGAAGATAAACTAGAACATGAATTCAAATTCCTTTGGATATAGACATCAGAAGCTTTTCGACCAAAAAGCACAGGACAAACAGATTTCACCCAAGCAGGTCAAACAGACTTGTGTGGACAAATATGTTGACTGTTTGATGGCCAACCTACCTAAGCTATTAGCATGTTGCTGTGTTTGAACAAGGTCTTCATTAAGAATGCAAATAAGAAATTGAACACAAGTACATAATATAGAGACATGAAGACAAATTGCAAAGAGAGAAAGAGGAACATGAAAGGCACAATTCCATTACCACATAAGTAAATAAAATATACAATGGAAATAACTTACAGATACAAATAGGCACACTGCACACATAGCATGTATCCACCATAGCAACTATTAGCAATACACTATACTGCAACAAACAATCAACTACATGCTTTGGACAACAACATTCACACACACCCTCTCTTGCCTCTCCCACATAGATGTGTACTTATAAACATAATGGGTTTGGTAGGTGGTTGTTAACTACCCAACTACCTCCGAACTACCCGTTTACATAACACCTTAAAATTACCCCATTACATTACATTATTACAAACACTTTGCAAGCGCACATTGTTACAAACACTTGTCACTTAACACAAAATGGCAATCCTCCGCCATTTAACACAATATGACGACATAATGACAAACACTTTGTGTGCATACATTCCTATGCTCAAACATGCATTCATTCATTATGCAAACATGTCAATTTGTCTACCTACATCTATCCCCTCCTCCAAACATGTCAACGTCATCGACAACACGAGCTGAACTCAAGGGATAGAAGCACTGAACACTGTATTGGAATCTCTTATCACACTCCTTCCACTTTCTTCTATTCCAAACATCTTTTGCAACCGGTTTCACTTCAAACTGCAGCCAACAAAATATCGTTTTCCAATTGCTCATCCACTTCCTACAATCGGCCACATCACCAACATGACGGACAACACCTGTCGCCACATGTGTCAAGGATCAAGGGGTTAGGAGCCCCCTTGCAAGGTCAAGGGGTAGTGCCCTTCGCACGTACCCTATCATGATACAGGCGAGGTCAAGGGAGAGCGTCCTCGTAGGGTTTAGGGCAGCACCCGAAACCTCAACGACGAAACCATTGAAACCCTCACTGTCTGAACTGAATTTTTCTCCTCGTCTGCATTTTGGTAGCCTTCACTCAACCCTCTCAAACTACTTCTCTTTAGCTATGAATGACCTCTTCCTGGCTGTAAACGACCTCTCCCTATCTTTTGACGACCTCGTCTTGGCTTTAGATGGCCCTATGTTAACCTCTAACGAACTTCCCTTAGCCTCAAACAAACCTCCTAGGTTAAACGACCCACCATCTGGGTCAAATGGCCCTGGGCTAGATGGCCCAACTCCATATGGCCTTGCCCGCACTATCCTAGATGGCCCTACTCCAAACGGCCTGGCTCCTCTATAGCCAAACTGCTCATACAACATGCTCCTTCACTCACATGGCTTGTATGGACTTTTGTATAACCTTCTCCTATCAGACAGTCCATACCGCACGCTATTACAACTAGACAACCTCCTCCTTGCCTTGAACTTTGTGTCGCTTCACCTAACGATCTTCTCGCTCCAGACGACACTCCTAATGGTCCATACAATGTTGCTCAAGCTTCAAACAACCCTCTCCATCCCTTAGATGGCCTGGCTCCTCTTGCATGAGTTTCTCCTTCGCAAAACACGTCCTCGTTGTTGATGTGCATCCCTTCCTTCATTTATCTATGCTTCCATCGCTTCTTGCATGCGAATTCCTTCAAAACCTTAGCTGGTTTTGTTGGCAAGGGTTTGGAATTGCGGCTCCCTCCGCAACAACTGTGTTTCTCCATTGCAAACGTCTCACTTGCATACAAACTTGAAGTCTTGGGTTTCCAGACAAGGGTTTTCAGCAAAACCCTTGTTTCTATTGTGTCCCGATGTGCCCTAGCTCCAACACTCTGGTGTAACTCTCTCCTTTGCAATTGCTTCACCATTCTCCTTTGTTGCTTTTGAATTCTACATGGTGAAATGTAATTTGTTTGTCTACTGGACGTCTCGGTGCTTGCCCTAGGTTGTACCATAACTAGTTCAAGTTCAGCTAAGTGGTGTGCTTTCCTTCAACTCCTCATTGTTGCTCCTTGGCTCCATGCATGAGATTGAGCAAGTGTGAGCTTTTTACCTCCTTTTATAAGTTGAGGAAGGTCGGGGTACACTTGGCTTGTGTGCAGCAAGTGCCCTTCCACTCCCTTAACTGCCACTTTAACATCAGTGCCTACTTTATATGCAAATGCTAATTCCACGCACTATTTTCATCTTATGTGGCTTTCGCTCCTTATTTCTCCTTGCGCATGGTGGGCCTGCTCGGAATGCATGCATGCTTTGTCCCGGATTGTGCTACCACTTTCGCCCGAATGGCCCAAGTGGCTAGACAGCTTGCTTGGACGTCCAAACGACCCAATCTATCTTTGGTCTGGATAGCCTAGGGGGCGGCTAGACAACATGCCTAGTCATCCAAATGGCTTTTTCCCTTGTCCTCTTATGTTGTCATGAATTAGACCCTGCTTATGTGTTTCTTCAAGCGACCCCACATGTTCGCTTGATGGCCCGTCTTCATCACAAACTTCGGACAACTCATCCTCTTCCTTGGGGGGCTTTGCATGTTCTCCAAATAACCAAACTTGGGTTGCAGACAACCTTGCATGACTACTAGACAATCATGATCTGACTCTAGACAACTCGGGGTGTTCGTTTGACAACCGAGGGGCAATCTAAGGCTCAGATGGCCTAGGAGGGTCTAGACAACCCGAGGGTCGTATGGGGACCTCTTGTCCCCACCAAATAGCTAGGGTCCCAACTCAGATGGTCGAAGTCTTGATAGTCGAGGCTTGGGTTCAAAGAGCCCAAGGCCAAATGGCCAGTTCATAGTAGCAAAACTCGCCAAGTCCAAGCTTGAATGGGCGTCACTGAGTCGCTCAAGCCTAGACTCATGAGTTTTCCGAAAACTCGCCAAATACTTGAGACTCGCGAGTTTTTGAAAAACTCAAAAACTTGCCGAGTCTCGAGCAAAAACTTGACCGATGTTGCACGGGTTCAGGGAACGCAATAATTTTTTTTTTTTTTCATTTCCCCTTATTTTTCCTTTTGCAAATTGGAGAGAGAGCAATGACTACCTATTACCAAACCAAAGAAAACACAAAAATGCATCCTAAGACCAGATTTTTTGCAGTTTGAAGGAATCTAACAGCCACCAACAACCGCCCAACTAATTCATCTGAGGTAAGAAAAACTCTTTTCAACTGTCATTTTTTTTCTCTTTTTCAGTTTCAAGCATTTTTTTTTTTTAAGATTCAAACCAATTGCAACAGCCACCCAACTGTTGCATTTGAGCTAGAAAAACTCTTTCAGCTGTCATTTTTTTTCTCTTTTTAAGTTGCAAGTTTTTTTCCTCTATTTTTTTAAGACTCAAACTAATTGTAACAACCACCCCCAATTGTTGCATTTAAGCTAGAGAAACTCTTTTCAGATTGTCAATGTTTAAACTAGGGTTTAAGCCCTAGGGCATTTTTTTTTAAGTTTCTAAGTAATTGTTTGTTGTTTCCATGTGCAGCCACAAGAAAATGTCAGGGAAAAGAGATCCAGCATGGAAGTATGCAAGGGAAGGGGATAAGAAAGGGGAGGTTTTTTGCAATTTTTGTGGGGCTCAAATTTTTGGAGGCATAAACCACCTCAAATACCACTTGGCAAGGCAAAAAGGGAAAGATGTCAGGGAATGCCCAAAGGTGTCGACTGACGTTCAGAGAGAATGCAATGCCATCCTCTCAGACTACTCTGAGAAAAAAGAACTCAAATGAAGAACAAGCTAGGCCATGGCAACCCCCCTTCTTGACCTCGTATAGAGGGTACCGACAACACCTATAGCCGGTTTTACCACCAGAGTTCCAGTCCATTAGTTGCACACCCAAGGAGTGGGACGGAAGAGTCCTATTTTGCGGAACGTTCCACGCCAGGGTCACAACCCATGCTTGAGGGTATGGTTGCGTGGAACGAGGAGAGGCACAAGGCAACGAGGAAGGCCATTGCAAGTTTCTGGTATTTTTCCGCCCTTCCCTGGTCTCCATACTAGCGGGGAATGGTAGATGCCATCTCAGTTTGCAATGCAGGATTTAAGCCGCCAACTTATGACGATCTTAGGGGCCCTCTCCTTCATGAATCCATGGACGATATTCAGGTTTTGCTTGATGAGCAGCACAAGGTGTGGAGGAAGAGGGGTTGCACTATCATGTCCAATGGGAGGGGAAGAACATTAATTAATTTTTTGGTTGCTTCTACAGGAGGAATTGTATTCCTCAAGTCAGTGGATGCATCGGCACAAGTTAAGAGTGTCGATATGCTTGCACAGTTGCTGGGGGAGGTTGTGTTAGAGGTGGGAGAGGAGAATGTTGTCCAAGTATAGGACAACAACATATACAAGGTTATTATGATACTGATAAAACGAAGCGCAAGGGGGAGGTAGAGGGGAGAGAAATGTTGTCCAAGTCATCATGGACAACACAGCGACATATGTAGCAGCTGGCAGGATGTTGGAGGAGAGATTCCCCACCCTTTTTTGGACCCCATGTGCAGCCCATTGTCTCAATTTGCTACTCGAAGACATTGGGAAATTACCTTGGGTGTCAAAGGTTGTACAAAAGGCCAGATCTATTACAAAATTTATCTACAACCATACATGGGTCCTCCAACTAATGAGGCAATTTACTGGTGGGAGGGAGCTAGTGCAGGCTGGAGTTACACGCTTCGCCACAAACTTCGTGACATTGCAAAGCCTCTTTGATGCAAAGGGGGCATTGAAGAGGATGTTTGTGAGCAATGAGTGGAGTGCCAAAGACGTTGCTAGATACTGACTCTCTAGTGAGGGGCAAAAGGTGTATGACTATATCTTTGAGGAGCCCTTCTGGACAGCCATGGATGAGGCCATCAAGGTACAAGACTAAGTTTTTTATTTTTATTATTTATTTTATTATTTAAATTATTTTTCCATTTGCAAATTTTGAATTGTAAATTTTTTTATTGTAAATTATTTTTCTTTTTTTTTCAGGTGTCAAAGCCTTTGGTGAGGGTTCTCTGTCTTGTTGATGGAGAAAAATCACCAATGGGATATGTATATGAGGCTATGGATAGGGCCAAAGAGGCAATTGCCTCATTTTATAATTATTTCAAGCCCAAATACAATCCCATTTGGGAAATAATTGACCGGCGATGGACATCTCAGCTCCATAGCCCTCTTCATGCAACGGGGTACTACCTCAACCCCAAATTTTTTTATGTTGATTCATTTAAGGCTGACTATGAGGTGATGTCGGGCCTTTGACAATGCGTTGACTGCATGGTGCATGATGAGCAAATCCACAATAAGATACAAGATGAGCTGCAGGATTATAAGAGATGTGAGGGTGTCCTTTTCACATCCTCGTAGTGCATTTGAGCAAGGTCAACTTTGAGGCCAGGTAACCCTCATCAAATTATTATTTATTGTCTTTTGATTTTGTTTTAAAAAATAATCTCAATTTACGATTTTACATGTGAATTATTAAATTTCCTTTTTCTTGGCTTTTTCTAGATTTATGGTGGGAGGACTTTGGTGCATATATGCCCAATCTACAGTGCTTTGCCATGAAAGTTTTATGTCAACCATGCAACGCTTCAGGTTGTGAGCGCAATTGGAGTATGTTTGAGCACATACACTCCAAGAAGCGCAACAAACTCACACAACAAAAGTTGAATGATCTTGTTTTTGTTCATTACAACCTTCGCCTCCACCATAAAAAAATTGCGGGATCAAGTTACGAGGCCATTGACCTAGACGAGATTGATCCATCATCTGAATGGATCACAGAGCCAGAGCAAGAGCAACAGCAAGAGCCTCTCTTCTCCATGGATGATTTTGAAAACCTAGCGGAGGAGTTAGCAGCCAAGGCACAGGAAGAGGCATGGGCACAGCGACAAAGAGAGACTAGAGCTTTTGCTAGGGCAAAGGGCAAAGGCATTGCAAGACATGGATAGTGGGCCTATTCAGGCATTGTCATGACACATTTTGTAATTTGTACCTTTTTTATATTATAAGCAATACAAGAATATTTGAATTTTGGACGCATTAAAATTTCTTTAATTGAAGTGTGTTTTGTCACTTTCATGTGTAGTTTAAGCTTGTATCACTTGCCACTTTCATGTGTAGTTTAAGCTTGTATCACTTACAATATTAATTTTTTATTTGTATAATGTTAATTAATTGTGATATGCATGAAAAAAACTTTTTTTCAATGAAAATTTGCATTTTCTTTGAGTTTTTTTTTTACTAAGTTTCTTTGCTGAGACCCGAGTGAGCCTTGCCAAGTCCGAGTTTCTCTACTATGGGCCAGATGGTCCTAGCAGATGGTCAAATTTCAAACAACCTCTCTCTTCTCCGTTTGCATCACTCGTGCAACCTCCTCTTCCTATGCAACTTCAACTATCTGCTCAATCTTTGCCTCCTCAATTGTAATCAAGTTCACCTCCTCAATTGCAATCAGGTTTATCAAGTTCACCTCCTCTACTTCCCGACTAGGAATGTAACTCTTCTCTGGTGCTTAGAACCCTATACACATCATTGGTTCGTCTTGACTTGCAACACTTTGACATTCACGTGTGAAGTGCCCCCACAAATGGCATCACTAACATTGCACAATGGTTCTACCCTCAATATCATACTCAATTGGGCGTCTTCTAATTCTATGGTGATTGTCATAGACTGCATTACCAATGACATTCTTCTTTGGAACAATTTCCCTTTGTGTTGCATAATCCTATGGCAATGATCTTGCACTCTCCAAGTAGCAGTCATCCTCGGAGTCACTGTTTTTCTCTTCAGAGTCACTTCACTAGCTTTTTGGCCCCAACACTTGGATCATGAACTACTCTCATTCTCAAAATCATCACTCTCACTATCAGAGTCACTCTCAACATCAGAGTCACTTTCATCTTCAAGGTCACTCTTGTCTACATTAACATGACCCCAACAATTTAATGACATATTTTCATCACTTTCCAAGTTCATGGCCCACTCCAAGGCCTCTTGATATGACGTCGAAGGGACCACCTTGATCTTCTTTCAGTGCATAAGAAGTCCCCCCACACACCACCTCTTCTTCAATGCATTTGATGGGACTTCCTCCAATGGGTAAACAACCCTCTCAATCTCCAATTGTAGGACCGAACAGACTCTTTCTCACCCTGCTCTATTCTATAAATTTAAGCGATGACCTTATCGTCATATTGGAACAACCGAAATTCCTTCATGAATGCTTTGTGCAATTCATCCCAAGTCCGGTACTTGTCCTCTAACAATCCCGTGTACCAATCTATTGTGATTCCATGAAATGTCGCAAGAAGTAACCTCCTCCAATTTGTGTCATTATTCTGTCCATTTGCTTTCCACATCATGAGGCGGATTTTCCAATGCCTCCCTAGCTCCTCTATTTCCCCACCATGAAATATGGGACGCAATATGAAAAAATCAGTCTTTGTTGTGACAGGTTGATTTGACATTGGCATTGGAGTTCAGTACAACAGTAAGCAACGAAATAAGAAACATGAGGCAGAAATGACAAGGAGAGGCAGCATACAAGATGATGACAGTAAGCAGAGCCAAGTATGTGTCTTGCATTCAGAAGCAAACGTATAGCTACAATGGTTCCCTAGCAGTATATTCCCCTTCCACCCTTTTACAATGAAATGGCATGGCTATTTATAGCCCAAGTTCCCCCCGATTACAATTACGGGCACAAAGTCCCAGACCAGACAATAGCTGACAAAAGCGGCAGAAGAGCTACTGATGCTGACTCCTGTCGGCGAGGACTGTACTTGCAGCAAGGTCTCCGTGAAAGTTGTACAGCTACGTGGCAGTGTGTCGGGTGAAACTTCTAGTCAGCAGGAATGCGGGTAGCTGTGGTAGATGGAACTTTACATCAGCTTAAATGGAGGCAGCTGGCGTAGGTAATGCGGTCCATGCTTGTCCTTTATCCCGTCACATCTCGGCTCGAATCCCGAGGCTGGACACTTGTCGAATTTTGATGAGTGACACATGTCTGCCTTGAAAGGCAGTTTATCCAACTTCGCCCGGGATCAGAGCGCTATCGGGTAGCGCAGGTGGGAAACAGCGCAGTTGGGGAGGGCCTCCGTGCCTTAGCCAATTTCTGGGTCTTGGTGAATCTTGCCCAACTACGCACCGGTCAAAGGGCGCAGCCTGACTTCGCTGCGAAGTCAGGTTGCGCACCGGTACTTAAGCTAATTTGGCCATTGTTCGGACTGCGCACAAGAAAGGGGAGCGCACCCCGACTTCGCTGCGAAGTTGGGTTGCGCTCCAACACTTAGCTGATTTTCCGAACACTGCTTTCCCAAGTGCGCACAAGAAGAAGAGCGCACCCCGACTTCGCTGCGAAGTCGGGTTGCGCTCTGACACTTAGCCAAATTCTGATCATCTCCTGTTTGCTTTTGCACTTCGCATTCCCTAGTGCGCTCCGACTTGAGGGCTCACCCCGACTTCGCTGCGAAGTCGGGTTGCGCCCTGACACTTAGAATTTTTCAGGGAACACTTGTTCAGTTTTGGGAACTTGACTGGGGGAAGTACAAGGGAAAAAAGGGAGGAATGAAACTGCAGGAAAGGGAGAAAGGGAAAACTGGAGAAAGGGAAAAGGAGAAGGAGGGAAGGAAGAGCAGCTTACTTACAAAAATTGAAAACATGGCACCCCGTGCAAAATGTGGTAACATTCCTGACGGCTCGCGGGGTGTCGAGCTCGCCTCGACGCAAAGAACCAGGCCTTCATCCTTTGGGCGCAGAGGAACTTCCTTCCCCTGCTTTCCGCTGCTCTGACGGCTTCCTTCCGGGCAACTGTTCTTCTTCAAGTTCACTTTCGGCAGTTGCCTCTCCCGTTTCTCCTCCTGAACCTGAAGGTTCTTCACTGTCGGCCTCCCGCTCGCGGATGCGTTCATATGCAGCCTTGGCTTGGTCCCAGACTGCTGCTTGGAAGGGCCCTAGGTCGCTGACCTCTTTTAGTGCTGCGTGGAATGCAACAACTGCATGCAGGTCGATGGTGTTGTATATTTTTCCCAACTCCTTAAGGGAGGAGTTGATTTTGCAGTATCTTGACACCATCTGGGTGACCTGAGCTTCCTGGACTGGCTCCGCCCAGCTATCAATTTCTGCTGTGTCTGCCTCGAAAGATAGCCAATTCTGCTTTACCTGCTCAAGGGTCAGAAACTCGCCATCCTTGACGAAGCTCGGGTACCCGTGTTCGGACAGAGTGTGAAAGGGGGCCAGGCTAATGCTCATTTCATGATCTAATGCGTCCAGCATCTTCCTGGCAGTCCTTATCTTCTCTGTCTTATCAAAATAAATATGCAAGGTTACCCTTGCATCTACCCACTCTGAAGCAAGTTGGGACATCGGGGGAAATTGGAGGCCTTTGCGCTCATACTCCTCAAGTTTCATAGCCAAGTCTAGCCATTGCCTCGCTTGGTGTTCGGCCTCCTCTACCACAGGCTTTCCCTGGGCAGATACTTCTTCGATCCTAGACGCGAAATCCAGGACCGATATAGATCTAACAACGTTGGGCTTGCAACCCTGCAGCAGACCAGCCCGCATCTCCTTAACTCTGTTCTTTGAAAAGGCCGTCGTCTGTGATGTTTTCTCTTCAAGCTGCGACTGAGCCTGTTTCAACGAATCCTGGAGCTGAGAAACCTGCTCCAGCGCTGAGGAAGCATTATTAGACCCATGTCGATGAGTTCCCGTTCGAGGTAGACGTGCTGTCCGATCTCGTGCACTTGGGTATTCGCCCAGGTGATAGGATACTGAAAGATATGGCCTTTCTTTTTGCCCTGGCCGAACTCTTCTTCGACATAGTCCATCTGTCGCGCAATCTCCATCCCGAACTGGTGGTCAGTGCAGAAGTAGGGCAGCAGGAACGACTTCCCCTTGAATCCGTAGATTTTGACCACGATGCCCTGCGTCAGCCGGAAGGTATCCCCGTACTCGTGCTTCCTCAGATATCTTGTCATGACCTCTGGCGGGCGGGATGCCTTACGATTGAACAGCCCCAGGACCATGCACAGAAATTTAAAATTAAACTCAAAGAATGACCCTTTTCTGTACAGGATTTCGGTCCATTCATACACGAGCAGTGGCTCCCCTTTTTCGTTTACCTTCTTCAAGTCGGGAACTCTCATCCGGTAGTGCATGTGGTACAGGCACAGCCATGTGAGGAAGGAGCAAAACCGGAAATTCGTTGTCTGCTTCTGCTGCAGCTTGACTAGGTTTGAATGAATGGCATATGCCAGCCAGTCTGCCCAGTCGAAGAAAATGGGGCGCTTCCCACTCTTTTGCGCCGTGGAGTCGTAAAACTCCCCATGCAGGATACATTCCGCGGCGCCGGCTAGTACGGGCGTACCACTTTGTCGAGAATCACAGCCGAGTACCCGAGCCGGGATGATGTATATGTATTTGTTCTCGAACCTGTCCGGGGGTATGGGGCACTGTTGGCCACTTGTCCGTCTGCCAGTGAGTCTTCGACTCCGAGTTGAGGAATTCTCTCATCTGCTTGGTCTGCGTGAATCTACCCATCTGTTCATCCAGATTATTCTTCTGACAATCGCGCCCGGTTCGTACTGAAGCCCTGGGGCGAACGCTGGCTGGACGCTCTCCCTGAAGAATGTGAACAACATTCTTCCCTTGTTGTCGTAGACTTGCCGGGCAACTGGCTTGTAATATTCTGCGATTGATTCAATCAGCTCCAGGCATTGGTGAGTAGGAGGGCACAAGAACCAGTACAGGTTCGATTTATACGCAGCCCCGACATGGTGTGAGGGCGAAACCTTGTCTGCCCACTTTGCAATATTCGGCCGCAGCTTGGTGAGGCTGATAGAAAATTCGCCATCTTTGTACCCGACCAGGTGATTGACAGGCGGCGGTGGAATTTGCCCTCGACTTCTCTTCGTCCGGGTTTTCTTTTTCTGCTCCTGCGGCACTTCGCTCTCATGAGCGCTTGATTCTGTCTGTTCTTCAGCTTCGTGCCCTTCTTCGCTGGATTGCGCCTGCACCGGCGCTTTCCCCTTGTCCATTTTCTCTGTTCGAAGTGGCAGAGACGGGAATTACGGCTTCTGAATTCTCAGTTCTGCGCTTTGTAGTCTCGGAGTCAGCTTGACACTCTGAATTTTTTGAGTATGCCAGGGCCCTTTTTCTAGGCAAGGATTGCAGCATTAATGGTGAAAGGGAGGGAGTTAAGGTGGTTAACTCAAAGTTGGTGGAAGCGTTATAATATTTTGGCGGCCGTGCATGGGTTTAATTTTGAAAAGCGCACCCTAGTTGCAGTTGGTCCAAATGCGCCTTGCTTTCTTAATGACGTCGTTCTTGAAAGTCGTGCAATCATTAAACAATCTTCGGACTTCGTGCTTTTGATGACGTCATAGCCACCGCCTGGGCACACCTTTCAAGGAAGAATTTTTGGCCCATGATTTTAAACCGGGACGCGACCCAACTTCGCACTATGCTGTACTGCGCTCTGGGCCCACACTTAGAATTTTTCATGTTTTCCGTGATAGGTCATTCAGGGTGCGCCCAAAATCAAGGGCGCACTCGTACTTCGCCCAGAAAATGAGCGCACTACGACTTCACCCAGGTTTGACTGCGCAGTTAGACTTCGCTCCAAAAAGTTGCGCAGTCTGGTTTGACACTTAGCCATTTTTTGGCTTCCTGCTCCCCGACTATGCTCCCAATACGGTGCACAGCCCGACTTCTCTGCGAAGTTGGGTTGCGCACCCAGACTTAGCCAAATTCTTACCCCTTTTGTCAGCTGCTTTCTCTCGAACTTTGCACAATCCAAGGAGCGATACCCGACTTCGCTGCGAAGTCGGGGTTTGCTTTAAGTTCTACTTGGGCTCTTGAAAACTAAAAAACTAAATGCTGAATATGTACATTCTGAAAACTAAAAATACAGAAAGGAAAACTGTACAAGGAAGGACCCATTGGGCGCCTTCAGTGGTGATAAACTTTGAGGTGGAACCCGTTGACGGGAATGGGGAGAAGCTGTCCCTCCATATCCCGGAGCACGAATGCGTTGAACTGATTTGCCCGAGCAATCTGATAGGGACCTTCCCAGAGGGCGTCAAATTTTCCATGGTTGCCCGGCTTTGCCTTCAGTGAGTCCCACTTCAGCACTAGGTCCCCGATTTTGAAAACTCGGGCGGTGGTGCCTTTTGCAAACCAGCCTTGGGTCGCTTCAGCGTGTTTAGTGAAGGCCTGGTATGCTTTCTCTTTGTCTTCCTCTAACTGCAGCTGCTGGCACAGTCTGGCGTCCACTAGATCCCCGCTACCTCTCTCTTCATCCAACATCCAAAGTGCAGGAATTTCTATGTGGGTTGGCAGGACTGCCTCCTTGCCATATACGAGCGCATAGGGGGATGTCTTGATAGACTTTTTGAATGATATTCTATCCGCCCATAGTGCCCGATTCAGGAGTAGGTGCCAAGTCCTCTTGTTCTTCTCTACTGTCTTTCTGATGATTTTCAATAGATTCTTGTTAGTGGACTCGGCCAGGCCGTTCCCCTGCGGGTAGTAGTTAGAAGACATCTTGTGATAGATGTCGTACTTGCTGGTGTACTCCGTGAGTACAGCGCCTGCGAACCCCGGACCATTGTCCGTCACTATTGACTCAGGGACCCCGAAACGGGTAATGAGGCTCTCGAGGAACCCGATGACCGTCTCCTAGTCCGCATTCTTGGTGGGGATCGCCTCTACCCACCACGATCGCCTCTACCCACCACGTAAAGTAGTCGGTGGCGGTAAAAATGAACTTGTGCCCTGCTGCAGAGTTCGGCGTAATGACCCCGATGAAGTCCAGACCCCATTGCTGAAACGGAGTCTCGGCTTGGATTGGTTGGAGGGGCAGGGGTGCTTTTCTGTTTCTGCCGGCAAATCTCTGGCATTTATCACATTTTACACAGACCGCATGTGCGTCTGTGAAGAGAGTGGGCCAATAGTACCCAGCTCTGATTATTTTCAAGGCCGTAGGCCTTGCAGAATGGTGTCCTCCAGGCATCCCGGAGTGAAATTCTCCAAGGACCCTGGGTTGGTCGGTCTTCTTGACGCACCACAACAGGATGTCGTCAATGTTCTTGAAGTAAAGCCCCTCGGGGCGAAGAGTGTATTTCAAGGCATTTAGCCGAAACCTCCTTTGTGAGGCATTTAGGTGGTCTGGACATCTCCCGGTGCAAAAATACCTCACCAGGTCATCTGTCCAGTCACTCTCCTCTGGTAAGGAGTTGGCTAGGTTGGTAGTTGTTGTCGGATCTTCCCACTTACAGGCAGATATCTCGGCTGCAGCGCTTCGGGCCAGCTCCTGGCACAAGGCTCGGCCTCTGATCAGCTTTGTTGGCCGTACCTCGATGTCGAACTCCTGGATTGCTTGGCAATCCATCCTGCTCTATTGTGACCCGGTTCCCCTTGTATGATGAAGTTCCGGATGTCCGCGTGAATCACGAAGACAGTTGTCCGGCTCTGGGAGACGAAGTGCCTGAACTTCCGGAGAGACTTCATGACTGCGTGAACCTGCCGCTCACTAAAATTGTACTTTTCCTCGTGCGGCTGAATCACCTGGCTTAAGAACGCTATGGGCGCTCTTCGCCATCGTCTCCCTTCTGAGTCAGGACTGCGGCGTAACTCTCGGGTTCTCCCACCGCATACAGGATGAAGTCCTTGGAATAATCCGGGTTTATCAACACCGGAGCTTGTGCAATTCTAGCCTTGATCTCCTCGAAGGCCTGCCTCCTCTCGTCAGTCCACAGGAATTCTTTTTCAGCAGTTCGGCCATGGGTTTGATCACTTGTGCGAAGTCCGATATGAACTTCCTCACGAAATTGATCTGGCCGAAGAAGGACTGTAGCCCCTTCTTGTCGACTGGGGCGGGCAAGCGGAGGAGGGCTTCGGCCCTGTCAGGATCCATTGCAAGGCCTTTCTCAAAGATGACATGTCCCAGCAGCTTACCTTCTCTTACCGCGAAGACTGATTTCTTCGGGTTAATGGAAATGCCGAATTCACGACATCTCTCAAATATTTGCCGCAGGTGGGAAGGATGATCCTCTCTTCTGTGAGAGAATACAGTCATGTCATCCAAGTAGATGACAATGATCTTGTTAAGCGGCTCTCGGAAGGCCAGGTCCATGGCTCTCTGGAATGTGGCGCCAACATTGGATAAGCCCAAGGGCATGCGCTGATAGGCGAACGTTCCCCATTTGGTGGTGAACGCTATCTTATGCTGGTCCTCATATTTGACCCAGATCTGGTTGTACCTAGAAAAGCCATCTAGGAGGGAGAATCTCTGCGCTCCAGCAACTATATGGAGGATCTGATCGATCTGGGGAAGCGGATAATGGTCTTTCAGTGAGGCTTGGTTAAGATTTCTGAAATCTACGCAGAGACGAATGTCTCATTCTTCTTCCTCACGGGGACCAGATTCGCAACCCAGGATGAATGCTTGATGGGGTAGATGATCTTGGCTTCCAGCATCTTCAGGAGCTCGGCTTTCATCATGGCTTTGACCTTCGGATTTACAGCCCTCTACTTCTGCCGGAATGGTTTTGCACCATCTTCTAGCTCAATAGTATGCTGGATTATCTGTCTGTCATACCCCTTCAAGTCCTGGTAGCACCAGGCTACTATGTCGGGGAACTCTCGGCATAATGATCTGATCTGCTCGAGTTCCTCTTTGGTGCAGTCCGTTCCGACCTTAATTGTCTTTCCAGGTTCAAGCTCCAGGTCGACGTACTGCTTGGGGTCTACTTTGATCCTGTGTGATATCGCTCTGTCATTCTGATCAAAGAGACTTTCTAGTGTAATCAGTCCTTTCGGGACATGATTATTCTTTAACTGTATCAACCCCTCATATTGCTCGTCATCAGGGTCTCTACCTTCGATTGTACATGCTTCGGTAACCAAAAAAGTGACGATCTCCTCGTCACAATCAAACACCTTCCAATGGGTGTCTTTATCAGGCACAGAAGGCCTGTAGATAGTACGAACCGGCTTCGGCTTCTGGCCAGTGTCATCAGCCGGAACGTACCTGGCTCCAACAAACGCCAAGATGTCAGCGTGCTTGTTTTTCTCACGTGATATGGCTCTGACATTCAATGAGTCGAATGACTCCATCAGGTCCTAAACCCGATTACGGTACGCCTTGAGATAGTGCTTCTTGGAGGCGCACTTGTTCGTAATCTGGTTGCACACCAGCTCTGAGTCGCCAAAGATCTGCAGATGCTTTATCCCCAGTCTCTCCGCTTTTTGCAAACCCAAGCACAGGGCTTCGTACTCCGCCGCGTTGTTGGTACAGCTCCAGGCCAGCCTGTAGGTGTAGTCCTTCTGGATCCCGGTCGGGGAAACCAAGAGTACACCCGCACCGGCGCCATTTTTGCATCGGGCGCCATCAAAGAAGAGCTGCCATAGCTTTTCTGGTGCAGGTCCTACTTCTTTCTTGGCTGACTGGTCAAGCCTCTCAGGCTGGATGACGGTGTAGCAGCCTTGCTCAGTCTCGATCATGGCGTTGAAATCCAGCAAGGAGAACTCATCCTCCGTTTGCAACAGCTCACGAGCTTGCTCTGTCATGTCTACCACCACCAGTTCTTCTTCCGTCAGCTGAACCATGCAGTCCTGCGACTCTTCTCCGGGTATCTTCTCCACTAGAAATGTGGAAGGTTTCTCGTCGTAGATCTTCAGTCTCCTTCCTTTGAAGGGCACTTCCATATGCGAGTAATCCAAAGACAGATACCCTCCCAGCTTCGCAGTGAACTCCCTGGAGAGACACATGCCGAAGTAGGGTTCCAAGTCGACAACCACGACTTCTTGAATGACCACTATGTCAAGAGCTTTGTGCATCCGGATCGGGATATCTTTAATGACACCGACTGTCTTGATAGGGGTTCCGTCTAGTTGCAACACACCTTGGCTGCTCCTTGTATATTCCATCCCGATTTCGTTGCAGATAGCTCTCGGCATGACAGTCGTAGAGGCACCAGAATCCACCATACAGTTGTGTACGATATACCTGTTGGTCACGAATCTGCCATGAGGAAAGGATTTTGGGTTGATGCGCCCAGATTCGCCCACCAGCATGAAAGGCCGGAAGGAAGAGATGCCTTCCGAGCCAATCTCCGGAGAAGGCCGGCTCCTTTTTGGGGGGTTTATGTTCAAGCTAAGAGTACAGGAAAGAAATAAATGAACAGAAAGGAATTTACAAATATATTCAAAGGTTGGTGGGGGGAACTAACAGTACGGGAACACACCAATTACCAATACTTACTGCATTAAATATAAAGCACGACTAAGAACTGCAAAATCTAACGTATACTTCCGATACCCAAGCAGTGTACGCACGGCTAACGGCTCCCTAACAGACATTCCCTACAAGGAACTAACAGTACGGCAACACGTCAATCACCACCTACGGACACTAACATGGGTAGAAAGCAATCATAGAGATATCAGAGCCAGGTATATGTGTTTATGTAGAGAATTTAACCGCACAGCTTCAATGGCTCCCTAACAGACATTCCCTACAAGGAACTAACAGTACGGCAGCGCACCAATCACCAGATACGGACCAGCAACAAAACACACAACTTATGAAACTGCTACCACATCTATTCTATGTATCCTTTTAATTCATGAAGTACGGGGGGTGCTTTAAACAAGCAATGCTAGAGGCACCTGATCATCAAATGCTGAAATGAATCAACGAGCCATGACACAGGTTAGCCTAAGGCATGAATATAAAGAAAGGCAGCATAAAAAACAGAAGCAGCAGAACAGAACCAGGCATACAAATTATATTTATAAGCAGAAGCACGGTTACAATGGGCACAGTGGTTCCCTAACAGACATTCCCCTTCCACCACCTTACAATGAAAACGTGGTGGGTATTTATAGCCCAAAGTTCCCCCCGTTACATTAATGGGCACAAAGTCCCAGTCAGACATTAGCTGACAAAAGCAGCCGCGGAATCGCTGGTGTCGACATCTGTCAGTCGGATCGTACTCTCGGCATGGTCTCCCTGAAGGTTGAACAGCCACGTGACAGCGCGTTGGGAAGAACTTTAAATTGACAGGAATGCGGGTAGCTGAGGCAGGTGGAAACTCACGTCAGTCTTAAATGAGGCAGCTGGCATAAGTAGTGCGGCCCATGCTTGTCCTTTTGCTCGGCATGTCTTGGCTCGGATCCCAAAGTTGGACACTTGTCGGATGATAATGCTTGACACGTGTCTGCCTTGCAAGGCAGTCTATCCAACTTCGCCCGGGATTAGAGCACAATCGGGTAGCATAGGTGAAAAACAGCGCAGTCGGGTAGCACTATTTCCCTACTGCGCACCGGTCAAAGGGCGCAGTCCGACTTCGCTGCGAAGTCGGGTTGCGCACCGGCACTTGCTGATTCTCACCGCCGTTCGGACTTCGCTCCAGCACTTAGTCGTTTTTCTGCCAGCCTGCTACAAGGTGCGCCCAGAAAGAGGGGCGAAGTACGCACTTCGCACCAAAAGAGGGGCGAAGTACGCACTTCGCACCAAAACTGGGCGAAGTGCGCACTTCGCACAAAAAACTGTGTTTCCTGGTTCAACTTCCCGGGGCCATAACTTTTGATCCGCTGACCCGATCGCCTATTATAATATATCGTTGGAAAGCTGGCGAGAAGATCTGCAATAATAAAATATCCAGAGCTCATTTTGTCCATTTTATCGCCCCTGTTTATGGCCCGCAAAATCCCGAACACCTCAACATGCCCTGACACTTAGCCATTTTTCAGGGCAACTGCTGTCAATTTTGAGAAGAATGAGAATGTAGGGAAGAGAGAGAAAGGGGGAGAAGGAAGAGCAGCTCTCTTACAAAAATTGAAAACATTGCACCCCGTGCAAAATGTGACAACAATACCCTTGCATCCGTAATGATAGATAGAAGGGAGGTGGTCTGTTCTTCCCAGTGGCGAAGACTGTCAGGGGTTGAACCAGAACAGCAGGCTGTATCTGCTTGTCATATTTCATGCTCTTCAGAGATTCCTGCAACAGATCAACTTGCCCTGGGAGCAGAAGAGCATCATACATGCTTATCCTTGCGGGGGTCCTTTTCAGCTCATCCACTATGTTGTAGCCTGAAGTGCTAGCTCCTTCCGTTTCCCTCGCAGGCTCATACTTGGTGCGGTATTGCTGCGTGGCCTCGACTCTCTGTCTCTTTGTCAGAGACGGGTATCTCAGCTTCTCCTGAGCTTGTTCTTTGGTTTCAGCTAGAGGCTGAGCTGCGGGAGCTTTCGCTACGGGAGGCTTGACTGCAGGCAATTTCTCTTTGGCCGTGTGAGGCCACAGCCTCTTGTCAGGTGGTAGCCCAGCAGGTTGCGCCTTTTCTCTCCTGGCGTATACCTTCAAGGGCTTTGCTTGGGCCGCAGCAGTCTCGGCGGACCTTCTGTCTTCCTTGGCAGGGGGCAACACCAGATCTTCCTCTGGAACGGCAAAGTTGCCTTCATCGTCCAGGATCATGTAAAGCTCTTCGTCCTCTATGGCGCTGCCCGCCAGAGTCTGGAGGTAATGCTGGTGCAGTGTGCAATCTTCTTCTGAATGCGGGTCGTTGCACGTGGTGCACCAGTTAACCTGGTCAGAAGTGCCAGGTTGGTCCTCGATGGCAACATTTCTTGCAGGGGGGCACCTCTAAACTTGTTCTGCGGCTTGATCTTTTGTCAGTGCCGGAGGAGGATATGGCCTCCTTGGAACAAGGTCCATCTGGGCCTGTTTCTTCTTCAGTATAGTCATGTCATTGGACATGGTGTGATATCTAGAGGCCAGAGCCCGTACCTCCTGGAGGATTTTGTTCTGAATATCATTGTCCGGAGGCGGCAACTGAGCTGGCGGAGGTAATGCAGCCAATGGAGGAGGTGTAGAATACTGCGCATACTGAGGGGGAGCTGGGAGTGCTGGATAATGCGGAGGAGGCGGCGGGTTAGGATAATGTACTTGTGGCGGGCCGTAGGGATTTACGACCGGCGCCGGATTCCATTGTTGTTGGGGGTGCTGCCCTGAAGTCGACGACATCACACCAGAAGCCGATGGGTACTGGGATTGAGGAAAGTCAGGGTAAATGGGTGGCTGTACCCTATGCGGGAGTCTGCCTATGGAGATTATGTCCATTTCAGCTTGTTGGGCAGCCTCGTAGAGGGCAGGGAATGAGTCGACTCGGGCTATCTTCAGCAGCAGGCAAATGTCTGAGTTGAAAGACCTCAGGTAGTAGTGCGCAGCCTGACCTGCTGAAGGTCGAAGTTCGCGAGGTACTCGTTTCCAAGACCTTGCAAACCTGATGTTGAAGTCCGACACCTCCTCTTGGGGGTGTCGCTGGATGCTTTGGAACTGATGCAACAAAGAAGAGGGATCAGCAGACTCGTTGCATCCTTTCACGAGTCTGCCGGCCAGCTGGCGCCACCCCGTGATAGATCCCTCTGGCAGTGATCTCCACCAGTAGAGAAGCTTTCCCCTTAGGGAAAGGGCCAGCAGACGGGTCTTCACACTCTCGTCAGTGATGGAATGTAGAGCAGCCAGGGCCAGAATGTCCTGGATGTGTTCGTACGCCATCTTGTCGTAGCCATCGTATGTAGGGATGGACTTTAAGGCAGCGGGGGGCACAACTTGCTGTCCGACTAGGGCCAAGGGCCCCGTAGAGTCTACCGCCGGGAAGAGATCATCATCGTTCTGCTGGGCAGCCATGTCTTCTTCTCCTCCGGTAGTGTACTCGGTATCGGTACCGTCCGAGGATGTAGATTGCTCTTCACCCTCAGCCTCTTCGATTTCGGTTTCAGGCTCTTCTATGCGAGCTTGGTGATCAGCCAGCCTGACGCGCTCTCCTGGAGCGGCAATGTCGATTTCGTAAAGGTCAGGTTGGTTTCCCGGATTCCTTGCTCGCCACCTTCTCGTTTGCATGAAGGCGTTCGGACCGGTCTTCACGGACTCAGAGAGTATTCGGGTAATTACAGAGTCGCCAGGTGTTCTGATTTTTAACAGCAATGAAGCGAACACAAGTGCTTCGATTCTGTCTTGGGGTGGGCAACTTCCATGTCCCACCGGGCGTGCCAAAGAAACTGTTGGTTATGAATCTACCATGAGGAAAGGATTTGGTATAATGCGCCCCAGATTCGCCCACCAGATTGAAAGGCCGGAAGGAAGGAATGCCTTCCGTGCCAATCTCCGGAGAAGGCCGACTTCCTGTGGGTTTTTAGTGTTTAAGCTAAGAGTGCAGGAAAGAGATAAATTGCGGAAAGAGAATCCAAATGTGATTGGAGTTGGGTGGGGGGAATAAGCAGCACGACAACGATCAATCACCACTACTAACAACAATTAAATACAAAACACTCCATAAAAACTATAGCTATCAAGCATCCTATGTATCCTCTATCTATGCATTCCAGGAATACTTAATCATCAAATACCGGAGTCCAGAGTTCAGTACAACAGTAAGCAATGAAATAAGAAACATGAGGCAGAAATGACAAGGAGCAGCAGCATACAAGATGATGACAGTAAGCAGAGCCAAGTATGTGTCTTGCATTCAAAAGCAAACGTATAGCTACAATGGTTCCCTAGCAGTATATTCCCCTTCCACCCTTTTACAATGAAATGGCGTGGCTATTTATAGCCCAAGTTCCCCCCGATTACAATTACGGGCACAAAGTCCCAAACCAGACAATAGCTGACAAAAGCGGCAGAAGAGCTACTGATGTTGACTCCTGTCGGCGAGGACTGTACTTGCAGCAAGGTCTCCATGAAAGCTGTACAGCTACGTGGCAGTGCGTCGGGTGAAACTTCTAGTCAGCAGGAATGCGGGTAGCTGTGGTAGATGGAACTTTACATCAGCTTAAATGGAGGCAACTGGCGTAGGTAATGCGGTCCATGCTTGTCCTTTATCCCGTCACATCTCGGCTCGAATCTCGAGGCTGGACACTTGTCGAATTCTGATGAGTGACACATGTCTGCCTTGAAAGGCAGTTTATCCAACTTCGCCCGGGATCAGAGCGCTATCGGGTAGCGCGAGGTGGGAAACAGCGCAGTTGGGGAGGGCCTCCATGCCTTAGCCAATTTTTGGGTCTTGGTGAATCTTGCCCAACTGCGCACCGGTCAAAGGGCGCAGCCCGACTTCGCTGCGAAGTCGGGTTGTGCACCGGTACTTAAGCTGATTTGGCCGCTGTTCGGACTGCGCACAAAAGGGGAGCGCACCCCGACTTCGCTGCGAAGTCGGGTTGCGCTCCAACACTTAGCTGATTTTCCGAACACTGCTTTCCCAAGTGTGCACAGGAAGAAGAGCGCACCCCGACTTCGCTGCGAAGTCGGGGTGCGCTCTGGCACTTAGCCAAATTCTGATCATCTCCTGTCTGCTTTCGCACTTCGCATTCCCTAGTGCACTCCGACTTGAGGGCGCACCCCGACTTCGCTGCGAAGTCGGGTTGCGCCTTGACACTTAGAATTTTTCAGGGAACACTTGCTCAGTTTTGGGAACTTGACTGGGGAAGTACAAGGGAAAAAAGGGAGGAATGAAACTGCAGGAAAGGGAGAAAGGGAAAAACGGAGAAAGGGAAAAGGAGGAGGGAAGGAAGAGCAGCTTACTTACAAAATTTGAAAACATGGCACCCCGTGCAAAATGTGGCAACAGTTTTCTCCTCCATTAAACTTCTTGTCAGCTTTGTCACATCCAACTTCATCGACGTGAACACAAATTGCAATATCTGCATGCATGTCATCGCTTATGCAAGCTCATTTGTATACACGTACATCTCCATTTGCATGAACTCATTTGTCTGTGCATGGGTCTTTGTCACCTCTGCATATGTTATCATGCACTTGTCTAACTTCATCAACGCACACTTCCATGTTGGCATGCACATATGCTTCATGCTCAAACACTTGCTTGTCACCATGTTCCTCGAATACTTGTGCTTCTTCCTCATGTGCAAGTTGTTGTACGTCGCCAACTTTGTCATCATGGTCGTTGTCACGGATTTCTCCATCATCATGTACTTCTTCGCCAACAAGTTTACTCATCGGTAGTTTGTACATCCTAAACTTCATCGTCATGCAATTCCTCGTCATCGCATAACTTGCCGTCATGTAACTCTTCGTGTGATTCTCTACCATCATTAGGTAACTCTTTACTATTATCATGTAGTTGTTAGGCAACCCACCGCCGCCAACATGCAACTCTCCATCATTGACATGCATCTCTCCACCATCGGCACACAGCTCATCTTCGCCAACACACAACTCTATGTCGTCAACACGCAACTCTTTGCCAACACGCAACTCTCTGCCAGTGACATGCAACTCTTTGTCGTCAACACGCAACTCTTTGCCAATGACATGCAACTCTCTATGCACAAACCCTTGTGCATCTCCTCCATGCATGTCCGCTTGTGCGTCTCGTTGCGAATCCACTTTAACATATGCTTTGTGCATCAGCCCTTCATCAAAGTCAACAAACAACTCTACATCTTCATTTATCATGACCTCCAATCTGCCCTCCTCCTAAGGGAAACTACATCGTTCATGGGCTACATTGTAATCATTCCAATGGTTTCATTGTGTACCTTCCTGAGTGATTTGCTCATCACAACTCCATGTCACCAAGATTGACCCAGCTTCAAACAGGCAATACCGCCAAAATGTAGAAATGGAATACAACACACTGCAACACAATTCCATTACCACTTAAATAAACAAAATATACAATGGGAATAACTTACAGATACAAATGGATACACTGCACACATAGCATGTATCCTGCACAACAACTATCTGCAATACACCATACTCCAACGAACCATCAACAACACACTTCGGACAACAACATGCACACACACTCTCTCTTGCCTCTCCCACATAATGGGTTTGGTAGGCGGTTGGTAACTACCCAACTACCACCAAATTATCCGTTTACATAATACATTAAAAATACCCCTTTACATTATTACAACACTTTGCCATGTGCACATTATTACAAACACTTTGCACATGCGCATTGTTACAAACACTTGTCACTTAACACAATATGGCAATCCTCCACCATTTAACACAATATGGCAACATAATAACAAACACTTTGTGTGCATACATTCTCACATATGCTTAAACATGCATTCATTCATTATGCAGACATGTCAATTTGTCTGCCTACAGTTGGAAAATTTTTATGGCTGGAAAAGCAAAGAGAGAGGAATAAGAAGCTACGTGAAGATTAGCCAAACAAAAAACCCTTCATGACAAAGTACAACAACCCCTTCAGTGTGGAGGACTTATAGTGTCCCCTCAGAATGATTTTAGTTCTCCAGCAAGCAGTGAGACAAATGGCCCCTTCTCATACAAGGAAAGTAACGCATATCCCACAACAATTCAGAGAGAGAGTCATAAGTGATGAGGAGCAAAAACAACAAAAGGCAGAAGTATCAGTTCAAATTGCAGATAAAGGAGAAGCCAAAGCACATGAAGGCAATGAATAAACACATTGGAAGTTGACGAAATATTTGGACACTCATGCTGCAAGTATTGCTCAAGGATCTGTAGAAGCAGGTGATAGTGTGTCCAGTGGTGATTGGGAGTGGACTCTATCCCTGAAGCAGTCAACTCTATTCTGCTAACAAAGGAAAAACTTGAAATCTAAGGCTTGCCAAAGAACAATGGTAGGAGTTTTTAATCATCACACTAGATTTCAGCAAAGAGGAAAGACAAAAAAGGGCAAGTCCACCACCACCGCATAGGCAGAAGTTTCCTAAATTCTATGGATACAGGAAACAAGACACAATAAGACATTGCAGAATGTGTGTGACTATCTGGACAACAAACGGCCAGACAGATAAGTACACTGACAATATTATTCTCAACTAGCCTGCGAGGGATAGCATGGATTGATACATGGATCACTCATACGATCAATTCAAGAGGTGAAAAGAGTTCAAAAGATCCTGAAAAATGTTAAACACAATATACAGAATGTTGAAGTTGCTCAATGAACTTGAGAACACACCAACAAACTCAAGATATGGTGGTTCATTGATGAAGGGAAGCTAAGGTGCGGAAAAACAGCTTCCAAATGCAAATCTACCATGGAGAGAATGCAGTATTTTTAACTTTTCAACAATGTTACAGTTAAATGCACATTAACAGTAAATTTCAGATTTTCAGAGAATGCGAGAATCAACATAACAGAAAATCACAACACAAAATATACGTGGGGAAAAACTCGAAAAACCCCACACTCCAAATGCAAGAACAGATTGTATTATCAGCAACAATAATGGTTACAATACAATGCTCTGTTCTGACTTTCAGGATTCTTCTCCAAATGTGTAGAATCTGGCATAATTCCGGCAGCATAACAGTATCCTCAAAAACTTCAACCTGCAATTAACTTTACAATGGCAAAGAGGCATATAAATAAACCTCACATGAAGAAACTTGGTGCCCAAGACTTGCCAAAAACACAACTCAATGCCTAGCTCATGATTCCACAATTCAGGGAATCTTACATGAGTTACAAAGCACAATTTTTTTGGCTTTTTCAAAACCCAACGCACATCTCCATAAAATCTGCCATTAATATCATGTAGAAAGGCCTACAAATCAGCTACCTTATCTTGCATAGGTTGGCATCTCCACAAAAAAGCTACAGCTGCCATAATCTGTTATTCATGACTCTTATTTTGTCATAGTTCAACATAGCAAGTTGTCATAAACTGTTTCATGGAAACTTATGACAAAAGCCACCAATTTAGTCACAAAAATAGGACTTCCAAAGTGGACGCCTACCTTCTAAAAAAAAACTTGCAAGTGATACATATCATATGCCATGTAGGATGACACCTCATCTGTGGATCCCATAATATGATATTCACTTCGGTAGGCTAAAACATTAGCATAAATAAAATAAATAATTCACCACATATACTAATTAAATGTGCATAGGGACTCTAAGGTTGAGACACCTTAATCCCAACAATTGAGGGGCTAAGTTGAGAGTGGAGACCAAAAATGAAGATACAACCCTCTACAACTTACAAGGAAATTTATAACAAGGTTATGAATCCAAATTGGGAAATAAATTTGGTTTCAAATTTCCTAGCGAACCCTCTTCTGCATTTGAGTTCTCCTAAGATAAAAAGCATGGCCAAACAGAAACCAGATATCATGGTGATGATAGTTCTAGCGATGAGTTTTTCATGCTGTCTAGGCAAAAGTGACCGCTTGGTATCTGGCTTTTTATTTTCAGACGATGTTAAAACTCCTGCATAAACTATGGTACTCTGTTGGGACCTCCTGGAAACTGCTCTTTTGATTTTCTTGTTTAATAGGCTATCAGACCTTGATGGATCTTCTAGACATTTTAAAATTCTAGCATCTCAGTACTCTTAATATGGTTTAGTTTTAGATTTTCAATAAAAATAAGACTTGTGGGATATTTGCTCAGCTTATGACTATGTATGGTTGACATTTAGTCAGGAGGTTGCATTGTGACCACTTGGACTCTGCTAGCCAATAAGTTGTGATGATATTTAGGTAGAGGGCCTATGGTTGGTTTAGGTAATGTTCTTCCATATTTGATTTACCAATATGAGAAAAAACGACACTTAAGAATCAATGCAACAAATGTAGCTTCAGCTTCTACCATTGAAGATTTTACAGGAGACATTTCAAAAGGAGAATTTAAAGGGAAGAAAAAAAAAAGAAGGAAAGAAAACAGCCTGATAAAGTCATTTGTGAAGCAAGCCCACTTCGTGTTATATGAGCTGTTTCCTGTGGATATGATTTAGTTTCCAGTTTGAAGGATCACAGATTCACTGGAAACACCCACGCTTCTGAATTCTAGCTCTCTCAAAGGTTTATTTACATATTTTTCATGAGCTCTTCTGAAGGAAAATATGGAATTGTTTATTTACATATTTACTGACAGGTCTTCTGCATTGAACTATGCTCTGAAATAATGGAAGTCAGCAAATAAAATACCATAGAAATAAAAAAGACTTAAGAATTAAAACACCATGTGGCATTTTGGAGCAACATTAAATGGGATGCAATCATTAAGCACAACCCAACTTTAAATTCTTCTATTCTGATGGACACTTCCAGGATATGACATCCCACAATGTAGGCAGACAATTTGACACATGAAGGAACTTCACATCCGTATAAACACGAGTGTACGAACATATATGCACATCGATGCGTGTGCCACTTGTTGGTGATATGTGTAAATAAGAATTCTCGTATGAAAGTGTTGTCGTGTGTGTACATAGCAAGAAGTGTTTGTACTTTGTAATAATGTAATGTAATGTTATATGGATTATTTTAATGTTTTGATGTATGTGGGTAGTTTGGTGTGTTAGACTTCACAATACTTTCTAGAAACAAATAGAATCAAGGCATTACCTAGATATGCAGAAATAACTCAAATAAGCGAAACATACTGTAAAAGGGTGTCCGTGGACAGCAAAATATCTCACTAAAGGAAATAGAATTACACTCCAACCAATAACAAAATGGTTGGTATGAAAGGGTATTTATACCCAATTACAAGAGACCTTTAGGTCAAGGTTTAAGAACCAACCTTTGGGATAAATAATAATATAGTAAAAAATATTCACCAATACAAGATGTACAAGGGCCCAAAGGAATTATACAAAGAATATAATACAAAAGTCGATCATGACCACAAATGAAACTTAACCAACACATATTCCAACATCCTGTAGGAGCCAGTTCTGACCAGCCGAAGAAATAGTGTACATAGTAGTAGTAATAAGTGTGAAACACACATGAAATGTAAATGTAAATAAAATGAAATGTAAGTGAAATGCAATTTTGTAGTGTGTGACGTCAAGGGTGATGACGTCATTATTGATTAATTGCAAATACAATGTAATGTGCGGTAATGTATGTAATGCACATGCAAATGGGGAAACAGTTATGGGTGAGGTGTCCAGGGCGGCAATTGTTGGCAATTGCGGGCCCCAAGCATAAAAGGACCCCCCATTCATTTGTGCAGTATCACCATAGTACAAATATACCATCTGAGGGGAGAGTACATTGGAGATTGTGTAACCATTGTTATGCATTGTCAAGCATATATGAGTCTGTAATGTAGATGTCGTATAGGCAGAGTTAATGCAAATACTATTCTTCTATATTCTGTGTGAAAAGAGTTCTATGTTATTCCATTGCTATGAATAGTTTGTAGGTTGTTCCAGTTCTATGTGCAGGTGTGCAGACGCAGTTGCAATCCAGAAGCATTGTACAAGAGTTGTCATGCAAGCAAAACAATCAAAAGTGTCGTACGAGGAGGTTCATCGAGGAGTGCCATATGAAGAGAGTTGTCATATGTAGAGTGCCTACGAGAGGTACCGTACAAGCCTTTGCCAACAAGGTTGGTAGTTGAGTGCAATCACTGTCGTACAAGTGATGTCGTTAAAGTCTGTGTGGAGTTGTCGTTCAAGTGGATTGCAATAATGATGTACAAGTGTTGTCATACAAGCACTTGTCGTACAAACACCTGTCATACAAGTGAACATCACTTTGTCATACAAGTGCATGTTGACACTTTGTCGTACAAGTGGAAATGTTGAGTGATTGTAGATCAGTTATGACTGCAGCCTTGGTTGGCTCCTAGAATCTATCATATCAATTTGTTCCTCCAACTATCGGAGTACTCACCACCATGCTACATTTGGCACCATTGTCATTTGAATTTTGAACCAGCACACGTGAAGGTTGGAGAGGTGAATGACAGATTACTTGCCACAAGGACGTGGGAGATGTGGCCGTAGAAGAGTCGAGAGCCAACCCATGAGGAGTCGCAGGATTGCTCAACAACGTGGTGTGGAGCAAAACATTGCCAATGAAGAATTGCAGTCAAGAGTAACAGAACTCAAAGAACCAGAAGTGGAACGAGTTTGGAATCCTCAGGTGGAGGATAGTTCTAGTCAAGAAAGGTGGCAAACATTGTTTTTAACAATAGAGGACGAGGTGCCACATGAGGTGCAACAAGCAAACGAAGGGTGGACCGAGGAAGACATTTGCGCAAGTGGAGGCGCCAACGTGGAGAGTGCACGAGGAGACAAGCTTGAACAACTGGTAATGCCTGCACAAGTGTGGGGGAGATTGCCAAGAGGTGTGGAGGATGGGAGTCAAGCACAAGGGCAACCGTGGGAGAGTGTGCAGAGACCAGAGCCAACGCTCGTATATTCGCAAAGGAGGTCGCGAAGTGTAGGTGCACTAGGAGCCGGTCAAAGGTTGTTTGCTGGTGAAGAGTTGTTGAGTGAAGAAGCACCAAGAGACGAGAAAAAAAAAAAAAGCAAAAAAAAAAAAAAAAAAAAAAAAAAAATATCGCAGCAGTGGCGGGTAAGCAAAAGTGCCCACCTTTTCTAGGTGATGGGAAAGAAGACCCAGAACGTCATATCGGGACTTGTGTAACCATATGGCATGCAAATGGTGTAGATGATGAGGATGCATGGCTAAGATTGTTTCCGGCAACATTGCGAGGAATTGCAATGGATTGGCATTTGAAAAGAGCGAGAAGGAATCCCTTCACGAGGTGGGAAGATTTGGCTGATGAATTCAAAAAGGAATTCAAGCTATTATAGGATGATACTGAGATCATTGGGGAAATCTATTCCACCAAACAAAAGAAAGATGAAGATATCAAGTCCTATAATAGGAGATTGAAGGAGCTGATTGACAAGATGGAGGTGCAACCAGCTGATGGCTTACAAAAATGATGGTTTCTGGATGGACTACTTCCAAGGTATAAGAAGAAAATGAAGGTAGTACCACCGACTACCTATCAAGAGGCATTTGAAAGAGCTCTCAATTTGGAGAGCGAAGCAAAACAAATGGCGTCAGGAGTAAGTCACTTCAGAGATGATGATTTTGACAGTGATAGAGATGATTTGCACGTCGCCATCTAGGCCATGCGAAAGGACTTTGAAAGGATGATAAATGACGTGAAGGGTGAAAAGAAGAAGGAAAAGGAGATTTGGTGTTCCAATTGCAAGATAGAGGGACACAAATATTAACTGTCCGAAGAGTACCCTTTTGCAATATATGTGAAGTCATGGGACATGCAGTTGGTGACTTTCCATTCAATTTGAGGAATGCAAGGCACCAGACTCTAATGATGCAAAAAGAAGAAGAAAACCAAGCACTTCGAAGAGAGGACACAGGGCGACGAGCGGAGGATATCGAAACCACCACCATGGAGGAAGAAAACCACAACAGAGTAATCGAGAACAAGGAGGACGGAGTCGATTACAATATGATTTAGATGGAAGACCTATAATCTAGTGTAGGAGATGCCAACAGTGGGGACATTTTGCAAGAAATTGCCAAAACCTACATGAGGACATACCGGAAACAATAACAACGGACTCGTGTAGATGGTGTGGTTTGGGCAATCATAGGGAAGCAAATTGCCCAAAGAAGGCAAATTCGAATGATTCGCAGAATGTCAATCTCACTGACATAGAGAAGCCTCTAGTGGACCAACAAAGTAAAGAGAAACATGTGCTAGCCGTGACAAGGGCTTAGGCAAGGAAAGCTAAGCAGAACCCAAATCTTGCCAAGGAGAAGAGATGGAATGGAGCACATGATTTGTTAGAAGAGTTACAGAAGACCAAGCAGGAACAACTCCTGGAGAAGAAATTGAATAAACTGATCACGTAGGAAGTACGAGAAGTACAACCGACATCAATGGAACGATCGGTGGCACAGGTTCTGAGCACAACGGTGGAGGTGAAAATGTCTAGTTTACTTAGCACCATACCAAAGCTTTATGGAAAGGTGATGCAGACAATAAGAGTGGTTAAGCTGCAATGCCAGCATGAAGAATTCAAGATCAGAAGAGATCAATTCATTTATCCAACCCTATTGACAATCGAAGCTGGGAAGAAGCCAAAATTAATACACATGGAATTGTTGAATCATAAGCTAACTCAAGTGATCATGGATGGAGGGTCATGTGTGAACATGCTTCTAGAGAAGACTTGGAGGGACCTTGGAGCACCATTTTTGTGGTCTCCAAATTTTTGATTATATGGTGCAGATCAATATGGTATTGAAATGAAGGGAGTTTTAATTGCTCAAAAAGTGAAGATTGCCCAAGAATTCATCATGGACTTTGTAGTAAACACCATGCACTATTGGGGCAAGGATGGCTGCACATGGAAAAATTCAATCATAATTGGGAGAAGGATCACTTGACATTTAAGAAGGAACAACACAAATACATGATAAATTTGAAGAATCAATCTGAGTGAAGATATTGCAACGTCGGATGAGTCGAGAAGCTCATCGTCAGAAGAGGATAGCGGACATGAACCAAATGAGGAAGGTGTGCTGAAACTTGAAGAATGTTCGGAGGATGATGAACACTCAAATAGTGGACTTCTCCATTGGAAGATGGAGGACTACGAAGTTTTTCTACCAAATTGCTTGTGCATTCAGGTAGAGGAGGAAGAAGAACATGATGAAAGAAGGAATGTTGTGTACGAGGTCGATGAAAGCAGCAAGAAGAAGAAATCTACACCCATGGATGAAGAAAAAGAAAAGTGGACTTTCCCAAAGAATTTTGCAGAGTACATTTTTGGTGATGCTATGATCGACAAGAAGCCAACTCACCCCATTGATGTGGAAAAAGCAACAAGTGAACCTAATACCATTAAGTATGAAAGCCTGAAAATGGTTCAAGTAAACCTCGGTGAATAAGGTGAAGATGCGATCATCCATTGCAAAGACGATTGGAACCCAATACTCAAAGCAACAACTTTCAAGATCTTTATGCAATATAAGATGTCTTCTCATGGACATATAAGAATTTGAAAGGGATACCACTAGAGTTGTGTGTGCATCAGATTCAATTGGTTTTGGGTGCACTACCAGTAAGGATGAGGCCATATAGAATGAATCCCAAGTATGCGTCCTTGGTGAATGCGGAAATCCAGAAGATGTTGGATGTAGGGATAATCTTCAAGGTCATGGTGAGAGTGGGTGCCACCAGTTGTTATTACCTTGAAGAAGGAGGTGAATCAAATCCGCATTTGTGTAGACTTTTGAAGTCTAAATGTTGTAACCATAAAGGATCCCTTTCCAATTCCATTTTCTGATTTGATATTGGAGGAGGTAGTCAGGCATGAGATCTATTCATTCTTGGATGGATTCTCAAGCTACAACCAAATAAGCATTGCCGAGGAAGATAAGCTGAAGACAACTTTCGTAGTGGAGAATGGGATTTATGCATATAATCGAATGCCATTTGGTTTATGCAATGCCCCAACCACGTTTCAATGAATAATTTTGTACATTTTTGAGCAAATGTCCATGGGCAAGTTCAAAGTCTTCTTAGATGACTAGCCTTTGTATGGAAAAAAGGACGAGCATTTGAAAGCACTGGAAGAGCATGTGAAGTTATGTATAAATGCTCACATGTCATTGAAACCAAATAAGTACAAATTGGTCCCGTATGGGAAGTTGTTGCGACACGTCGTGTGCAAGGAAGGATTGAAGACAAATCCTAACACGATTTACGTCATGATGAGCATGGAAGAGCCATACAATGTAAGTTCGTTGAAGTCCTTAGGACATGTCAAGTATGACAAGATATTTATCAAGAATTTTGCACAGGTGTCCCACCCATTAGACGCATTAACGCACAAGAATGTTCCTTTATTATGGACAAAGGAGCATCAGAAGGCCTTCGAGGAGTTGAGGGCGAAGTTGGTTTGTGCGCCCATTCTAGTGTTTCCAAATTGGGATAAAGAGTTTCATGTCCATGTCAACGCATCTAATTTTGCGATTGGATGTGGTTTGGCCTAGGAGGGGTAGTTTGGGCTAGATCAGCCCATTTATTTCTCAAGTCGGTTATTGTCAAGGGCGGAGAAGAACTACAACACGACGAAGCGAGAAGCTCTAGGGATGGTGTATGCAATTCAAAAATTCAGACACTATCTGCTGGCCAACCCTTTTGCTTTCTACATGGATCATTAGGCATTGTTGTATTTGATCAACAAACCGACTATTCATGGGCGAGTTAGTAGGTGGCTCATCACATTACAAGAGTTTGTGTTCTAGGTGGTGGTGAAACCCAATAAGAAACACATGATAGTAGATCAACTCTCTAGGATTCACTCAGGAGAACCTACAAAGGGAGGAGTGTCGAATGAGTTTTTGGATGCTCATTTGTTCGCGATAAGTGCACTACCATCATGGTACAAGTACATTGGGGAGTACATGTCGATGGGGAAGCTACCAAAGGAGATGACGACAGCAAAAAAGATCATCATAAAATAAGATTAGACCAGACAAGATATTGCAGAGGTGTGTGATGGATGAGGAAGTGAACTCAGTACTCAAGGAAGCTCATGAGGGGCTGGCAAGAGGGCATATGGGGCAAGATGCAATGACGAGGAAATTGCTTCTGGCAAGGCTATGGTGGCCCACCCTCTATCATGATGCAAAGGAGTTCGTGACAACATGCAATTCGTGCCAATGAGCTAGGAGACTGTTGCAATACTTCATGCCATTACACCTTCACAACCACAAGAATTGTTTGAGAGATGGGGTCTGGATTTTTTAGGACCTTTGAAGACAAACTCAAGGAGAAAATATAGATATATCGTGGTAGCAATAGAATATCTGACGAAGTAGGTCGAGGCGAGCATTGCCCAACAATTCTACAAAGAGTATAGCACGATTCTTGTATGAGCAAGTGATTACAAGGTTCAGCATACCTTTGCGGCTGACAAGTGACCGAGGTGGACACTTCGTCAATGAGATAATCTATAAGACGTGGCGTACAAGGTGTTGACTGGGAGGAACGATTGCCAGCAGTTCTATAGGAATATAGAACAATGTTTAAGCTAACAACAAACCACACACCTTTCCCGTTAATGTATGGTCAAGAGGTAGTAGTGTGATTGGAGTTCCTCGTACCTAGTTTGAGAGTGGCAGTATAGAACCGTATGGGTGTCCAAGAGAGCCTGGAGGAGAGGCTCATGGCACTAATGAAACTGGATGAGAAAAGGGTGATGACGCAATGGGCGACAAAGATCGCCCAACGTCGAAGGAAACTGTGGCATGACAAGCACCTACGGAAGATGGAGTTGAAACCAGGTGACTTGGTCCTAAAGGATAATGGAAAAAGAGAAATCAAGCCAAGGAAGTTGAAGATCCTACGACTTGTACCCTTTCAGGTGATTGTGATGATGAACAATGGCACAGTTAAATTGCAAAAACTGGACTGGACAATGTGTCCCAAGATAGTTAACAGTTCAAGATTAAAACCATACAAGGTGAAGGCAAAGTGAATATGGTGGATCTTGAACCTGGAAAAGAAAACGAGAAAAGAAAAGGAAGGCTAATTTCAACACCAAATCAATCTTTACAAATATTTGAATTATATTGGTCTAGGAAGGAGAGTCGAGTCGGACCAAAGTTGAAGATGGTGCGAAAAAGGGAGTGATCCAAGGCTAGATTGGTTGTTTGGGAATGCAAGCGAAGAGCATCCCGTAATAGAGGAGGAGTAATTGGAACCCCTCTCCACAGAGCGAAGGAGGTTACAGGTGCATGTATGATTCCCAAACACAGAGGAAGAAAGAAGACTGAGATCACTCAATAAAGAAGATGCGCAGAGGGTGGTGGTAACAAGAGAGGAACCACTTGATTATGAGCCTCGGAGCAATGGAAGTGAATATGAGGATATGAATTTTCTGCCTAGAATTTGTTTTCAACAACAATGAATGAGAACAGAAACATAGCAGTTGCAAGAGTAGTATGAACTAAGACGAAGAAATGAGCAGTTAAGGGCACAAGCCGATTATGAGATTGTAAGATTGAGGGATGATATTCAGGCCAAAAGACAAAGAAGGATGCAAGCAAATGTAAATTTTCTCATCTACGAAAGGTGAAGCAAGGAACTAGAGAACGGACTTCAATGGTGTGTTGTTTACTATTAATGATGAAGATTCAAGCAGTGAAAGTTCTGGCACAAGACTCAGAAAACGGGGAATAGGAGACACCAATGTTACAACCCCAGCTAGAAAAAAGAAGTAATGTAACTAACTCCAAGGAATAAATGCGAACAAGGAGAGTTGGAGATCCACTAGCAAATACAAATAATCTTTTGGGGAGTCATAGAAGTTCGCAAGGACTATTAGGCAACCTAGGAGGTGTACGTAGAGTAGGCATCTTAGGCAGTCTGGGAGAACCGTCAAGTTCTTTAGGCCGTTTGAGTTTACCAAACCAAGGGGTGAGGTTGGTTGGCCTCTTTCCCAATAGTCTGAGGGGAAGGTTTTTCCCTCCGACCACCCCTAGGCTACATAGTCAACAAGGTGGTCCATCAAGATCACCTTCTGATCATGCAAGAAACAACCAATTTTTGAGTAAACATCAGGCTCGCCCATCAAGACCACCTAGTGGTTATAGCCCGAGTAGGAGACATCGTAGAAATAAATGGCAAAGGAATCGACGAAGATCTCAGATGAACCTTGCATAGCCTAGTGAAAGGAATAGGCCATCCCAAATCAAGGAGGCCCGCCTGAAGATTGGAAATGGAGAAAGGAATGCATCTGAGTTTGGTGTATTGTCGTGAAGGAGAAGGTGATGATGGTGTAGGCACCAGCTCTAAGAAGCAGAAGTGAAGTGTCTATTGAAAGGTCTAAGCAAAAGCACTAAGGAAATAATTTAAACATCATGTAATGAAATGAAATGAACTAAAATGCAATTTATGTAGTTGACATTTGTTAGACCTTAATATTTGATTAATTGTAAGGTTGGCTAAAGTTTTACGTAGGAAGGGAAAACAATTATGTAACGTGTCTTGGAAACCGTTGTTTCCAACGACTAGGACTATACTATAAATAGGACCCCTTCTTCATTTTGCATATATGATGATGGTGCATGGATGTATGCTTGGCTAATAGCAAGAGCAAGACATATGTTGGAGTTACAAAGATATATGAGATCTCTGCATTGTATGCCTTTGAGGCTAACTTGTTAATTAAAGAAACACTTTATGCTCTCATTTTGTGTATGGTTGTGTGTTGATGCTTGTGTGATTAGATTGTTAGATCCTAGTGCAATGTGAATTGATTGCAAGTTGGAAAGTCCAAATGATCACAGCAAAGACGCCATCAAGGGTTGAAGTCATCGTCAAAGTTGCAAATGTCGTCAGACAAAGGCCGTTGGTGGAGGAAGCCGACGAGAAGTATAGATGTCGTCGTCTGAGAAATCGTCATCTAGGACTGTCGTCTATGTCATGACATCATAGGATGTTGTCATGACGTCATAGGATGTTTTCATGTCATCATGAGGAGTGTTATCTAAAACTATGAGTTGGAATTGCCATCTAGACCCTGTTGTCTAGACCTTTCCATCAAGCCAATGTGTCATCTAGCGAAGTGTGTCATCTTGGTGATACCTGTCATCGGGAGTTTGTATGAGAACACTTTGCCATATTTGGGATGTTGTCATCTAGGACTGATCACCCTTCCATTGACTGCATTCCATTGGTTTAAACCTATCATTACCTCATCCTTGGGAATCCCCACCACTGTGCTACATTTGGCATCATTGCCAAATCAAAGTACAGGTCAATAGAGATCGAAGCATTAGGCTTAGCATATGTAAAGAACAAAGAGGTGAATGACAGATCTAAGGTTGCACGAACAACAAAGGAATAAAGGAAGAACTTCAGAGCAACCTGTAAGAAGTGCAAGACTTGCAAACCAAGAAGTGCAACTAAGAGGAGCTTACACAACCAAAAGTAGACCAAGTTTGGAACCCTCAGGAAGATGATAGTACGAGGGACGAAAACAAAAGGTGGCAGACATTGCTGCTAACAGAGAATGAGGTATGGAAAGAAGCATACAAACCAACAAGAACATTCGCGTAAGTCAAGACACCAACGTGGTGCAAACACAAGGAGACGAGGGGTGGATGAACACGCTTAGGCCAGCGGTTAGGAGTTTGCCAAGAGATGCAAAGGACGGGACAGAAACAAGCGGACTTGGCATTTACTCCTGAACCGGGCGCTGTGGGCGGACAGAGTTGCATTCAAGAAATCCATCAGAACGTCCCCCTATGCGCTTGTCTATGGCAAAGAGGCTGTCATGCCATCCCACATTGAAATCCCTGCCCTATGGATGTTGGACGAAGACAGGAGCAGCGGAGACCCGGTGGACGACAGACTGTGCCAACTCCTACAGTTGGTAGAAGACAGAGAAAAAGCATACCAGGCCTTCACTGATCATATTGCTGCCACTCAAGGCTGGTTTGCAAAAGGCACCACTGCCCGAGTTTTTGAAATCGGGGACCTGGTGCTGAAGTGGGACTCATATAAGGCAAAGTCGGGCAATCACGGGAAGTTTGATGCCCTCTGGGAGGGTCCTTATCAGGTTGCCCGGGTGAACCAGTTCAATGCCTATGTACTTCGGGATATGGAGGGTCAGCTCCTACCTATCCCTGTTAACGGGTTCCACTTAAAAATTTACCGCTGCTGAAGGTGCCCGAGTGGCCCTTCTTTGTAAAAATTTCCCTTATGCATTTTTGTTTTCCAGCATGTACAGTTTCCAGCTTTCAGCTTTTAAATTTTTTATTTTTTGAGCCTAACTGCAACATGGGAGAGGAAACAGACTTCGCAGCGAAGTCTGTTGTCGCCCCTCAGAAGGGGAGAAGTTCGGGCTGCTTGGGTGAAAAAAAAGCAAAAAAACGGCTAAGTGTTGGCCGCTGCCCGACTTCGCAGCGAAGTCGGGCTGCGCGCCAGCCAAAGAGCGAAGTATGGAGAAGGGAAAACTGCAAGGCACGAAGAGAACGGACTGCGCTCAGTTTTGAGCGAAGTCCGACTTCGCGCGCGAAGTCCGACTTCGGCCGGCTTGCGCGCGAAGTACGAACTGCGCACAACCTCCGCGCGAAGTGCAAACTTCGCGCGAAGTTCGAACTTCGCCCGAACTTTGGGCGAAGTCCGAACGCGCTTCATTGTTCAAGCGCAGCTCGTACAGTCCGGTCCAAAAGAGGCGTAAAGTTCTAAGTGTTTGCCTCTCCTCCGAAGGTTGCAAGGGGCCGGACTGCGCTCAACCCTTGGGCGCGGTATGAAAAAAGAAAAGAAAGCAGGAACAGTCTCAATGCGAACTTCGCGCGAAGTTCGGACTGCGCCAGATTTTTGGGCGAAGTCCGACTTCGCTGGCGAAGTCGGATCGCGCCCAACTTTGGGCGAAGTCCGACTGCGCCTTGTTTTCTGGGCCAGCTTGGGCAGTTGTTTAAAAAATGAATAAAATATTCAAAAAGCTCCAAGCTGGGCCCAAGGCGCATTGCGACCGTTCTAAGATAGGTTTCCGCACCAAAGGTTTTTTCTTGAGCAGTGTGCCCAGGTAGCAGCAGTGACGTCAGCCATGGCACAGCGTTCAAGGTAAAGTTAATGATTGCACAGTCCTCAATAAAAAGAGCATGGCACGGCAGCCGGGATACCTTTTTCCAAGCATTCTCCTGCGCAGCCACCCAAGAAACTTAACTCCAGCCGACCTACCCCCTCCTACGCGGCATTAATGACGCTGTCATTATCTAGAAAAGGGGGTCAGATGCATCCAGACATGCCAGACTGCGCAGATTATTCCTTGGACTGTGCAGATTATTCCTGTGACAGCGAAATCTGCTGCAGACGCCCTGAACTTGTAATTATTGTTGTTTCGGAGAGATGGACAGAGGAAAGATGCCAATGCCAGCGCAATCCAGCGAAGGGTGCGAACCTGAGGATTTACCACGGCCAGGTGTTTTCAGAAGTGAAACACCGCCGGAGCGAAAGTCAAAGTCCCGGCCTAAAAAAGTACAGCGTGGGCAAGCCCCACCACCTCCGGTAAATTACTTGGCGGGATACGTGGACGGCTCGTTTTCTATGAGCCTGACTAAGCTGCGGACAAATGTGGAGAGTTGGGCTGACAAGGTTTCGCCCTCTCACCATTTCGGAGCGGCGTACAAGTCCAACCTTTTCAGATTCTTGTGCCCTCCTGTCCATCAATGCCCGGAGCTGGTAGACCTGATTGTCAGACACTACAGACCAGTTACCCGGCAAATTTGCAGCTCCAGCGGTAAACCCTTGTTCGCGCTGCGCAGGGAGACTGTCCAGCCAGCTTTCGCCCCAGGGTTGGAGTATGACTCCAGCACAATTGTCAGAAAGATAAATCTGGGCGAGCAAGCGGGACGCTTCACGCATACCAAAAGGATGAGGGATTTCCTCAATTCAGAGCTGAACGCCCCGCTTGCAGCTGGACAGTGGCCAACCGGCCCCATGCCCTTGGCGAGGTTTCAGAGCAAGTATTTATACACTATTCTGGCATGGATCCTCGGCTGCGACTCTGATGAGCTGGTACAGCCGTACCAGCTAGCGTTGGCAGAATGTCTCCTGTGTGGAGAATCCTACGAACCAGCGGCGCAGAGAAGTGGAAAGCGTCCCATCTTTTTCGATCGAGTGGATCGGTTGGCATACGCCATCCACTCCAGCCTGGTGAAGATCCAGAAGAAGCAGTCCACCGAATTGCGGTTCAATTCTGTTCTAGCTTGGCTTTGTCTGTACCATTTGCACTCCCGGATGCCGATCCCAAACCTGAAGAAGGTCAACGAGAAGGGAGAGCCACAACCCGTCTATGACTGGACGGATGACCTATACCGGAAAGGGTCCTACTACAAGTTTAACTTCAACTTTCTGGGATTGGTCATGTCAGTCTTCAGCGAGGGCGAAATCCCTCGCCCCCCGCGAGAAATGACGAACTCTTTGCTGAGTCAGAAGCTCGGGGACGTTTTTAGACTGACACAGGGGATTGTGGTCAGAATCTACGGATTCAAGGGCAAACCCCATTTGCTGCCCTACTGGTGCACTGAGCATCAGTTTGGGATGGAGGTTGCCCGACAAATGGACTATGTTGAGGAGGAGTTCGGCCTAGGAAAGAAAAGAGGCCAGATTTTTCAATACCCTCTTTCCTGGGCGAACGTTGAGATTTCTGAGGTAGGACAGCATGTCTACCTCGAGCAGGAGTTTTCCCGTATTGGCCTGGTTCTGTTGCCGCAGCGTTGGAAGTACGACCCGTACGAGATAAGGGGAAATTTCACACATCTCTGCCCCCGGGCAAATATAATCGAGGATAGATGCGATGTGGTCCATGTGGACCTTGACTGGGAAATTGAATTGATGGAAGCTTCTCCTCCCTGGCAGGATTTTTACTGCGAGGAGGTAGCATATGACCCCAAGAGAAACCCGGACCACCAGTTCTCATCTCCAGGGTTTAAAAAATTCCTCTCCAAGATAGCAGGCCTTAACTGGCCAAAAGAAAATATTATTGAATGCTGGAAGATGAGGTGCCGCACGCAGCACGACAAATCCACCAGGAGAAATCTGGCCGTTGATGACGACTTTTCAGTTCTATACGACCAGCACCATGACAGCTGGCGGTCGTTCGCATATCAAGAATACGTTCCCCGAGGTCCCTTTGAGGGCTATAAAGGAGGGTCTTCCTCCCAACAGTTGTACACTTCGGCAACTGCCAGCGCGGGCCCAGCAGACATCCAGGTGGACCCAATGCAGCCCGTGGCTTCCAAGGCGGCGCCCGAAAAGGCGAAGAAATTAGTCAAGGCAACGCTCGAGGTGATTCCTCGAGCACAAAAGACGCCAGCGCCGCCAGAGAGCAGACCGGTTGCGGCAGACCTTCTGCAAGTCAAACCCCGGTACAAGTTTACCGTGGGAACATCAGTGCCTGCTGCACCTACTTCATCTCCTTCCCCCGATCCGACCATTGTTCCAGAAGAGAAGAAAAGGAAGAGAGTTGAAAAAATCAGGCGACCTAGTCTGACAGTGCAGTAGCCAGTCGTAGAGCCGCAGCCGCGTTCAGCCGCTTTAGGGACAGTTTCTCTGGGCAGTCCCGAGCCAGCCGCCGGAACCAGAAGCGTAGACATCCATCCAGCATCGGCTCAGGCGGAGCCCGCAGGTACGTTGGCTGCCCCATTCTCTTTGGTCTCATCTAGTCCTACCCCTACTCCATCTCCCGCTCAATCCGAGCAAGTTATGGCCGCATCTTCCTCCCCGTCTCCACACCCTTCTAGCGGCCCCCATTCTTTTGACCAGTTTGCTCAGAACCCCAACGTTTCTCTATCTCTGAGTCAAACCCCAAACCCTTCGCCTGAAGTTAGTGCTGAAGCCGTGCATTCACCGTTACATCCACCGCCCCAGCCGCTTCAAACCCTTTCAGCATCAGCCGCTCCCATCTCCACTTCCCGGTCGCCCCAGAAGCGGCCGATCCTTCCAAAGTCCGTCCGGTTCCTCCCGATCCCATTCCCGCAGGAGAGACGTCTCAGCAGAACCCTAGGCTGGGGGAACCAGACTTCATGGACGACCTCCAGAATACGAACGACTTGCCTCTGGCAACGAGAGTTGTAGAGTGCCCTATCTCTTTCCTCCAAAACCTGAAGCGGAGGAGGCCTGAAGAGATAGTCGCCCCGATAAAGCGCACCAAGTATAATTTCGAGAGGAGAGTGCTTACAACAGAGAAGATAATCCCGAAAGTGAAGAAGCCTCTCCGAGAAATGACTAGGGCGGACTACGAGCTCCAGACAAAGGAGAAGAGCTTTGACGACATCAACAAGCAATACGAGATTCAAGGAATCATTCGTAAAGCTGACAATCTCCTTGTCAAAAGTCTGGAGGAACAGGAAGAGCTTTTCGGGTTGCAGGATAAGACAAGACAGCTTGAAGAGGACCTGTCTAGGTCCACCGAGCAGCTGGAAGCGGCGTGGCAAGAAATAGATGAATTAAAAGCCCGCCTGGCCGCTTCTCAAGCAACAAGCCGCAACCGAAAGCGGGCAGCCTTGGAGCAGATTTCTCAGCTCCAAGAGTCTTTGAAACAGGCGCAGTCACAATCTGCAGAGAGAGCATCTCAAGCGACGGTCTTTTCGAAGAAGAAAGTGAAGGAGATGCGGGCTGGTTTGCTGCGGGGATGCAAGCCCCACACCTATAAGGCGATGTCAGTTCTGGATTTCGCATCCAGAATTCAAGAAGTTTCTGCCCAGGGAAAGCCTGTGGTAGAGGAGGCCGAACGCCAGGCGAAGCAATGGCTGGACCTGGCGATAAATCTTCAGGAGCGCGAGCGCGATGGCCTCCAATTCTCCCCCATGTCCTCATTCGCTGCAGAATGGGCAGATGCAAGGGTAACCTTGCATAAATATTTTAAAAAAGTAGAAGAGGTGAGAGTTGCCAGACGAATGTTAGACGCATTCGAACATGAAAGAGACATTTGTATGGCTCCCTTTCACGCTCTTTCTGAACTAGGGTGCCCCGGCTTTGTTGAGAATGGTGAATTTCTCACCCTAGATCAGGTGAAAAAGAATTGGCAGTCCTTTGAGGCAGATACAGCTGAAATTGATAGCTGGACTGAGCCAATTCAGGAAAGTCAGATCACCCAGATGGTGTCCAAATGTTGCAAGATCAGCTCCTACTTCCAGGAGCTAGGAAAAGGATACCTCACCATCGACCTGCACGCGGTCGCTGCTTTCCACGCAGCATTAGAAGAAGTTGCTGACCGCCGGCCGTTCGAAGCAAAAGCCTGGGGCCAAGCCCAGGCCGCATACAACCGCATCTGCGAGGCAGAAGCAAAAGCAGTGAATCTGAAGAACAGTTGCCGCGAGGAGAACAGCTAGAGCAGCAAAAGGCAGGGGAAGCAAGTTCCTCTGCACCCAATGGATGAAGGCATGGATTCTTTGCGCCAAGGCGAGCTCGACACCCCGCGAGCCGCCAAAAATGTTGCCACATTTTGCACGGGGTGCAATGTTTTCAATTTTGTAACAGTGTTGCTCTTCTTTTTCCCTCTTCCTCTATTTTCCTTTCTTCTTCTCTCCCTTTCTCTTTCTTTCCTACATTCTCTTTCTTCCCCCCTTTCTTGGAGCCCCTCAGTTGAATTTTAAACTTGACAGCGGTTACCTGAAAAATGGCTAAGTGTTGGTGCGAAGTGCGTACTTCGCCCAGTTTTGGTGCGAAGTGCGCACTTCGCCCAGTTTTGGTGCGAAGTTCGCACTTCGCCCAGTTTTGGTGCGAAGTCCGACTTCGCCCCTCTTCTCGGGCGCACCTTGTAACTGGCAGGCTGGCAGGATGACAGAAGAATGATACGTGCTGGGGCAAAGTCCGTACGGTGGCAGAGATCAGCTTTCACCTGTGCGCAGTCCGACTTCGCAGCGAAGTCGGAGTGCGCCCTTGACAGGTGCGCAGTAGGGAAACAAACTCGAAAATACACCCAAGGCATGAAGGCCTTCCCGACTGCGCTGTTTTCTGCCTGCGCAACCCGATGGCGCTCTGATCCCAAGCGAAGTTGGATAAACTGCCTTTCAAGGCAGACACGTGTCAAACAGCATCATCCATCATCTGACAAGTGTCCAACTTCGGGATTTGAGCCAAGACGTGCCGAGCAAAAGGACGAGCATGGGTTGCACTATCTGTGCCAGTGACCTCATTTAAAGCTGATCTGAGGTTCTACCCGCTCCAGCTACCCGCATTCCTCCCGAGAAGAAGTTCTGCCCAACACACCGCCACGTAGCTGTCCAGCTTCCAGGAAAACCATGCTGCGGGTACAGTCCGGTCCGACAAAAGGTCAGCATTTGCAGCTCTTTCGCCGCTTTTGTCAGCTATTGTTTGACTGGGACCTTGTGCCCATTAATGTAACGAGAGGGACTCGGGCTATAAAAACCCACCATGATTTCATTGTAAAGGGTGGAAGGGGAATGTCTGTTAGGGAACCATTGTAACCGTGCTTCTGCTTATAAATATAATTTGTATGCCTGGTTCTGTTCTGCTGCTTTTATTTCTTTATGCTTTATGCTTTACGCTTCCCTGTGTCACGGCTCGTTGATTCGTTTCAGCATTTGGTGATCAGGCGCCTTTAGCATTGTTTGTGCCATGGCTTGTTGATTTATTTTAGCATTTGGTGGTCAAGCACTTTTGAACTTCATAGACTAGATGTGGTAGCAGTTCCATTAGTTGTGTGTTACGTTGCTGTCCGTAGTGGTGATTGATGCGTTGTCGTGCTGTTAGTTCTCCTTGTAGGGAGAATGTTTGCTAGGGGACCATTGTAGCTGTGCGGTTAAATTCTCTGCATGACACATATACCTGGTTCTGACATCTCTTAGTTACTTTCTGTTTTGAGTTTCCGTACGTAGTGGTGATTGATGCATTGCCGTGCTGTTAGTTCTCCTTGTAGGGAGAATGTTTGCTAGGGGACCATTGTAGTTGTGGTATATTGCTTAGTACAGAAAGTACACTTAGATTTTGCAGTTCTCAGTCATGCTTTGTATTTATAATGCAGTAAGTATTGGTGATTGCTGGTTGCCGTACTGTTAGTTCCCCCCCACCAACTCCAAGTACATTTGTAAATTCTTTCTGTTCATTTATCTCTTTCCTGCACTCTTAGCTTAAACATAAAAACCCCCCAAAAGGAGCCGGCCTTCTCCGGAGATTGGCACGGAAGGCATCTCTTCCTTCCGGCCTTTCATGCTGGTGGGCGAATCTGGGCGCATTAACCCAAAATCCTTTCCTCATGGCAGATTCGTAACCAACAGGACCATCAAAAGGCCCTCAAGGATTTGAAGACGAAACTAGTTTGTGCACCCATTCAAGCGTTTCCATACTAGGACAAAGAATTTCACATCCATGTTGATGCATCCAATTTTGCAATTGGATACAGATTGGCCCAGGAGGGGCAATTTGGGCTAGATCAGCCCAGCAATTTTTCGAGTCAGTTGCTATCGAAAGCAAAGTAAAATTACAACACAACGGATCGAGAGGTTCTAGGGATGGTATATGCAATTAAAAAATTCAAATATTATCTACTTGCCAACCCTTTTGTCTTCTACATAGACCGTCAAGCACTGCTATAATTGATTAATAAACCGACTATTCATGAACGAGTTAGCAGGTGGCTCATCACATTACAAGAATTCATGTTTTGAGTGGTGGTGAGACTAGGGAAGAAACATGTCATAGCAGATCAACTATTAAGGATTTGCTCGGGAAACTTGTGGAAGGAGTGTCGGATGAATTTCCAAACTCATTTGTTTGCAACCACTACCCTACCATCGTGGTACAAGTACATTGGATAATACTTGTCGATAGGGGAGCTTGCAAGGGAGATGACAGCTGTAGACAGAAAGAGAATCATCATCAAATCAGCACCATTTCAGTTGATAGTTGGTTTAGTGTACAAAATCGGACTAGACGGAGTATTAAGAAGATGTGTAATGGACGAGGACGTGAACTCAGCATTGAAGGAAGCTCATGACGGGCTAGTAGGAGGGCATATAGGGCCAGATGTGACAACAAGGAAAGTGCTTTTGGCAAGGCTATGGTGGCCCACCCTCTATCACGATGCAAAGGAGTTTATGAAAGCATGCAATATGTGCTAGAGAGTTGGGATGCCGCTAAAGGACTTCATGCCATTGCACCCATCACATCCGCAAGAGTTTTTCGATAAATGGGTTCTTGATTTTGTTGGACCATTGAAAACTAGGAGGAGATGTAGATACATCGTGGTAGCAACTAAGTATCTAAAAACGTGGGTAGAGGCAAGAGCCTTGTCAGACAATTCTGCAAGGAGTACAATTCGTTTCTTGTGTGATCAGGTGATCACAAGATTCGGCATGCCATTGCAACTAACAAGTAATCATGGAGGGCACTTCATCAATGAGATCGTACAAAAACTTCCCACTAAATTCAAGATCTTGCATTACTTATCAAGTCTGTATTACCTCAGAGCGAATAGGCAATAAAAGACAACAAATAAGGTCTTGGTGTCTATAATAAACAAAACATGTGGTGTTGAAGATGTTGACTAGGAGGAGAGATTGCTAGAAGTTTTGTGGGCGTGGGGAACAACATTTAAGCCAACAAAAAACCATACACCATTCCAATTGATGTTCGGGCAGGAGGTTGTTGTGCTGGTGGAGTTTTGATACCAAATCAGAGCGTGGCGATGCAAAACCGTCTAGGTGATCAGGAGAGCCTAGAGGAGAGGCTAGCAGTACTAGTGAGACTGGATGAAAAGACGGTGATGGCTCAGTGGGCAACAAATATTGCCCAACGACGGAGGAAGTTTTGGCATGACAAGCACCTGAAGAAGATGAGGTTGAAGTCAGGTGACTTGGTGCTAAAATTTAATGGCAAGCGAGAAATCAAGCCAAGAAAGTTGAAGACCTTATGGCTTGGACCCTTCCAGGTGGTAGAGATGATGGAAAAACGACGCAACGAAATTGCAAAAACAGGACAGGACACTGTGTCTTGAGACAGTTAATGGCTCAAGATTAATGCCATATAGAGTAAAAGCTCAAGTAAATATGGTTAATCTTGAACCAACACAAGAAGAGGAGTACAAGAAGGCTGACTGCAGCACCAAAACAACCTTCAAAATATTTTGAAGATATATTGGTCCACAAAGAGGGAGAGTCAAGTTGGACCAAGGAAGAAGATGGTGCCAAAGAAGACAGTGACTCAGAGTTACTTTGGCTGTTTGGAAATGGCAATGGTGAACAACCCATCATCGAACAGGAGGAATTGGAAGCCCTCCCCACGGAATGAAGAAGGATACGAGTACATGTGAGATTCCCTAAAATAGAAGATGAAGCCAGGATGAGATCACTAGAAGGAGAACAAAGAATAGCAGCAACGAAAGATGGACAAGAAGAGCCACCAGATCATGAACCTCGGAGTGATGGCAGTGAATACGAAGGAATGAATTTGCTCACAAGAATTGGATTTGCACAACAAAGAATGCATTGGAAACGCAACAATCGCAAGAGCAATATGAGCAATTGCATCGAAGAAACGTGTAACTAAGGGAACAACGTACACAAGAAATTGAAAGGCTGCAAGATGACATTCAGGTGAGAAGTAGGGAAAGAGGACTTGAAGCAAATGAAGCCCTTTGGAGGGATATATTTGAAATAATTTCATCAATGGAAGGAGAAGTTAGTGACTGGAGAAGAAATTGTAGTAGTTTGTCCTTGATGAGTTCTAATAATGGAGACGATTCGAGCAATGAAAGCTCAAGATGAGAACTCAAAACAAGAGTGAGAAGAGAGACATCGGGATCACAACAAGTTCCCCAACTTCCAGATATTAGGAATGAAAGACAACAAACTACCTCCAAGGAAGCAAGGCGGGCAAGGAGGATGACTAGAGATGCACCATCAATTTTGAACGGTTCCTTGGGAAGTCGAAGTAGTTCACAAGGACTACTAGACAACCTACGGCATGTGTAAGAAATAGGCAATTTAGGCAGTCTTGGAGGACCATTAAAGTTTTCCCAGCCAAGGGGGAGGTTGGTTGGCCTATTTTCCGGTAGTTTGAGGGGAAGGTTTTTCCCTCCAACTACCCCTAGGTCATGTAGTCAACAAGTCGGCCCATAAAGACCACCCTCTAATCGCATAAGAAACAACCAAGTACCACACAAACATCAGGTTGGCCCATCAAGACCACCTCTTGGTTGTCACTCAAACGAAAGATGTAGGAGAAGAAGGCCCCAGATGAACCTTGGACAATATGGAGTGAGGAGTATACAATCCCAAGTGTTAGAAGGCCACTTGGGAGGAGTGAGTAGAGAAAGAGATGCATCTGAGTTTTAGAGACCGTCGTGAAGAAGGCGACGACGAAGACGGCCAAGGAGAAGTGGTGTATAGACAGGCCACCTAAAATAGACAAGGCAAAATGAAAGATGATGGCAAGGAGACATACGAAGAGGCAGGGCAGACTACAATACAAGTGAAGGTCTAACAACAAATAGCCAAATAGTTAGTACTTGTATGGCAGACTATCGTACAAATGGTAGGCACTGTCGTACAAGTGAGGCTTGTATGGTAGACTGTCGTACATACAAAATACCTTGCAATACAAATGCAAGAAGAGGCTACCGTACAAGTCCAAGTGGCCATACAAGTGAGGCTTGTATGGCAAATCGTCGTACAAGCGATGCGCTAACGACAAGTTGTACAATTGCACAACCTCATATGGTTAGACATTGTACAATGCCTAGGCAAGGGGAAACACAACGTAGAACAAGCAGTTCAAGTGGACGTCAACATCGCCATACAGATGAGGTGGTGGAAATAAACTTAGATGCATATTAAAGAAAAAGAGGGGAAAAGAAAAAAAGCACAACGTTCAATTTCATGCAAAGGTGGCGAAGTGGTAGTTATGTGATAGTTACAGCATGGGCACCAACTATACTCCCTCCCCTCCACCATCTTATAAATACACGCATTGGGTAGGTTTGAGCATTCCATTGCTCAACCCCTGACGGAGAGGAAAGGAAGACCAACATGTACAAGAGCTGCTGACGGAGAGTGGAGAACTAAACGGATGTGTCCTGAAGAGAAGCAATTGCAATGATGGGAAACGAAGACATTAGTGGATGGTGCTAGAGACAAAGTAGAAGGATTGTAGAACGGCTAAAATTTGCAAGCGTACATACTGTACAAACAGCTGCTGAGAGGAAGGATTCAAAGCTACAAATGCGTGCACAAGGGATTGCAGTCTGCAGAGAAACGGATTGCAAATTACAAGAAGCACCGTATGGACAAAGTGCTAAGATCGAATGGCAGAGTGACACAGATGCCGCATGCGGAAGAGCAAAAGGGAGGCTGTCATAAAAGGCAAAACAAGACCACTGCCATACAAGCAAGGGATCTATACAACAGTGTCATACAAAAACAGCAACAGCTAGTGCCGTACAAGTCAAGGCTTGATGATAGTGCCATACAATTCGAATTGGCGCCGTACAAGTTAAGTTTACGGCAGGGCCATACAAGCACAAATAATAGTTGCAGTCAAAGTTGTTGGAAGCAGACAAGATGAACAAACAGTCGAGGATTGTGGTGAGGATTCAATGGGTGGAACAGCAGCAACAGAGGAGGGTTCCACCCAAGGCAGTGTTGTTGTCAGAACCTCACTCACGAGGAGAGGGCATTAGAGTTGGCCCTGTAGCACAGTGATGAGTATTCCAACGGTGGAGGAATAAAATGACAGATATAGAGGCCAAACAAGACTCCAATCAACACAATTTCACAATGGCTCCTCATACATTTGTAAGACAATCAACTAACGTGCACTTGTACAATAGTCAAGTGATATGCACTTCTACGGCAGTCAAGTGTTCCACTTGTACGACATGTTTGGTCTTCACTTGTATGGTAGCACTTGAACGACAAATTCCACAACTCACTTGTATAGCACCAAGTGACTTGTACAAGAGTCACTTGTACAACAGTTCACCACTTGAATGGCACACTGCAATCCACTTGTACAGCGCTTCCCCTGACTCGACTCATATGGGAATTCTCATATGAGGCTTTGGACTGCAAATTCCTCGTACAATGATCTAGATGCAACTCTTCCACACCTACACAAAACTTGATACACAACCTTCCAGACTACTAGCAGCAACAATATCACGCAAAACACATGTATCACACAGATGAAGGATGAATCATCATTGTATTACTCAGCCTATACAACAGCAGTAGTACAGAACACCTACATTGGCACTACAATGTAACAATGGATACATATACTATACACAATGAATGCTTTCTCTGGTATACAACTTAGTCTCACCTGATACACGGTACTGCACAAATGAATGGGGGGTCCTATTTAACTTTGGGCCCTAGTAGTTGCAAATAACTGTCACCTTGGACACCTCACCTATAACTATTTCCCCATTTGCACATACGTTATTGCACATTACATTCTATTTGCCATTAATTAACAATGACGTCATCACCCTTGACGTCACATAATAGAAAATTGCATTTACATTTCATTTCATTACATTTACATTTACATTTCATACGTGTTTCACACTTATTACAACTACTATGTACACTATTTCTTTGACTGGTCAGAACTGGCTCCTACATCTGCCCTCCCCTTTAAATTGGTCGACGTCCTCATCGACAACTGCTTCTGCTCCTAGGGACTTGGGTTCTGTTGAGAAGTAGGAATAGGTACACCTCCAAGCTCCTAGATTTGCAGTTTCAAGGCCTCTATTTCTCCTTTCAATATTTGAGCATAGACCTGGTATCGAGCCCACTAAAAGTCGTAATGATTTTACTTTTGCTCAAATTCTACCAGCCTAGCCTTCCACTAAACATCTCTCTTGGCTGCCATCTCCAATTGCTCATCCTTCTTAGCTATCAGTTGATCACGGTGCTTGACCTCTTGATTCTTCACATTCAACAACTGCTCTCTCACTGCACTTTTTGACTTCAATTGCCCGATCAACTGGTCCTGCTCCTATGCCTTCATCTTCTCCTCATCTTCTTTCTTCAACCTGACCACCTATGCTTTGGCGTCCTACACCTACCGAAATCATCCTTCCAATTCCTATAACTAGTTAGCCTATTCTTCCCTTGCCTTATGGATCTTCTCCACTCTTGTGGCTAACCACTAAATCAAGTATGCCAAAAAATTTATCTTGGCATATGTCCTTACCAACTTAGGTGCAAGCTTGACATACTTGACACCTGCTTCATCTTTTGGGCAAGGCCTCAAACTTCCTTCATCGATATAGACTCGTGCTAGCTATCGGTAGAGTGTCTGAGTTCCTTTTGGCAAGTTCTTCACACCAATAATATTTCTTATACTGCTAATCTCCAACTCCCATGGCTGCGTCTAATAAATGTCAACAAGTTTCTTCATCCGCTCCTCATCTCAAGCCCAATGTACTAACTTGCCTCGTTCATTCTCCAACCTCAGTTGCCAACGTCACCAATCTACGATGCATCCAACTCGGAACTCAAGCTGCGCTTTCTCCATTGCTCTAGTCATCTTATCGAAAAAGGCATCAACCTGCTCATTTATACAATCATCTAGAACTGGTGGTCTCCTCAAATTCGGCACTTCTATGAGGAAATGATCACTTGTCTCTTCTACCAAGTCCATGTCCATATAGCCTCTAATGGTTGTTTCTTCCACATCTTCTCCACCATGACCTGTCAAGTTGATCAGTCTTTTAGCTGTCTTACCCTCCTAAATGGGTTGCGTTGCACCAGTTGCCACCATTTCCTACTCTCTTTGGCTCTTGAGAGTTTTAACATGATCACATTTATCGTACACTTCAACTTCGATGTCTTCAACTACTGCATCTTTAGTCCACAACTCCCATGCTTCACCAGTTTTGTCGCCTCCTCTAGACTGAGATCAATGACCCTATCCATCAAATCCTTCCACTGGGGCAAGTTTACCGCATCCTTTCTCACTGGTATGCTTGAACTCAGCAATCTGAAGGTCCTAAAATTACCAGGTGAAAATACCACTTGCACCTCACATTTACCAATCATGATCCTACTCATATGTTGTTGTTGATCATATGTCTATAGCATTTACAACAAGTACTCCTTGAAGAACTCCTTTTCAAAATTCAGAATCTGCAATATGTGATGCACTCTTGCACTCTTGAATGCAGCCTTCAATGGGTGATCATGTGCATGCTCCTGCCACCAATTCCGACAAAACTCTCTTGCTGGTTGCTGCCATGTCACTTCCTACAAGGGTACGACCATCCTCTCTCGTGCCTTGCTCTTCTCTTTCTTCTGAGGTACATCTTCTAATTCTCTCTCTCTCTCTAGGAGTATTGAATCTCGGCCTTTCTCTAGTGTATACACCATGCTGCCTACCCATGTTGTCTCATTCGACGTCCTGATCACGCTCTCTCCCTTGCACATACACACTCTTCAAGTCCTCTCCTTGCAACCACTTTGACACCACATGAATGAGATTCTGACTGCAACATCCACTCTGGTGGAACTTTCCTCTATTGGTGCTCCACTGGGTGTATCCTCTCTATAATGCTCGACCACATTTGCATCCTCTCAGCCTCCAGCAACTCCAACTGTAACTGCATTTGTGCTTGTACAACACTTATCATACATGTCCTCCACTTGTACTTTAGATGCACTTTCGACTTGTATGGCATTGTCGTACAACTACCTCACTTGTACAACGAACTTGGTTGTATGACACTTCCATCTGATGCCTTCACTTGTACAGCACCCCTCAGGCCCGCACTTGTACGGTGGTGTTTGTACGGCACAACGTTGGCTTGAACGACACGGTTTCAGCTACTTGTACTGATGAAGATCAAGTCTACCTCAAAACTCGCCTAAAGATTTTTCATTGATATCAAACATATTTATAGATATTTGCAAAACCATTGGCCCAAAACCATGAGTGGAGTGGAAGATAAGGCCTGACAACAAGATAGGCACACGGTTTCAGCTACTTGTACTGATGAAGATCAAGTCTACCTCAAAACTCGCCTAAATATTTTCATTGATATCAAACATATTTATAGATATTTGCAAAACCATTGGCCCAAAACCATGAGTGGAGTGGAAGATAAGGCCTGACAACAAGATAGGCTTGACAATATTTACAGGATAAGGCCTGATAGCTTTTTCAGAGCCTAACAAACTTTGATTAAAATCTAATTCATTAAAACCTATTAATTAAATTTCATCAAACCTAAAGTGTAATTAATAGCTAATTAAAATTAAAAACCCTATCATGTATAGCATAGGGTTGCTACTTGTACAACATGGTGTGTACGACAGCCCACTCGCACAACTTTGCACGACAAAATCCTCACATGCCCTTCTGCGTGTTGCCTGTGTCATTCTGTCATTTGACTCTACCCCTTCGTCCGTACGACTTCTCGGCAACCCTCATGTACCTCTGCAACTGAAATTTTTTTACTCCAACCACCATTTGTACGGTCGTTCATACACGTGGAAAAAATTTCTTCCTTATACACAACCACTCCTTCAGCACCGTCTTCCTTCCTCTGTTCCAGTACTATAGCAATTTCTACCTGAAGGCATGCCCATTCATTCTCCCATCAACAATTTCTTTCTCCCATTGGCAGTTACGCCTTTCTGCAATTTGCACACCTCTGTTGCATTTCTGTACAACTTCCTTTCCTTCGCACTACATCCTTCCTCCATACATGTTGGGCTCATTCCTCTTGCTCTTCGCCAGGTGTCGGGCTCTAGAATGCCCAAGCCTTCCCCAATGCGTGCATTTATAATGTTTGTGGAGGGAAAATTTCGGTTGGCGCCCATACAATAACTACACATTAACTACTAATTCACCACCTCATTACCTTGCATGGTAGCTGAACAGTGCACTTTTTGTCTTTTTTCTCCCTCTTTTTTTTTAAAGCGTCTATCTTTGTCGTCTAATATGTATGGCCACGCAGACTACTACTTCCACTGTGTTTCCTGTCAACAAATCATTTTCTTTTGAATTATGCCTTTCCGCTTGATTTGTTGTTTGACCCTTTGCATTTGTATAATGATCCACAGTACAATCATCTCCATTTGTACGGACATCATCTGTATGACAACATCCTTGACATGTATGGTAGGCATCATTTGTGCGGTAATATGTCGTACAAGCCCCACTTGTACGGCAGTTGCTTGTATTGTATGGCAATCTACCATACAAGTGCCTTCCTTGCCTCTTGCACTTGTATGGTAGGTTGTCCTGCATTTTCCTTCATTATTCTACTGTCGTCTACGCTCGTCTCATTCAATTTGGCTCTTCAATATTTTGCCTTCGTCTTCGTTGTCGCCTTCTCCTTCGCGACGATCCACGCAACTCTAACACACTGCTTCCTTCATTTCCTATCTCCAAGCGGGCCTCCCTGACTTGAGACTACCTATTCCTTTCTCCAGGTTGTCCAAGGTCTGTCTGAGATCTTCGTCGATTCCTTCACTGCCTATTCCTAGGGCGTCTCCTACTAGAGATGTAACCACTAGGTGGTCCTGAAGAGCCTACCTGATGGCTACGTAACACTTGGTTGTTTCTTGCATGATCATAAGGTAATCTTGATGGACCACCTTGCTAACTACACATCCTAGGGGTAGCAAGAGGGAAAAATATTCCCCTAAACTATCGAGAAAGAGGCCAACCAACCTCACCCCTTGGTCGGGAAAGCTCAGATGGCTTAGGGAACCTAACGGTCCTCCCAAGCTGCCTAAGATGCCGACTCCACGCACACCTCGTGGGTTGCCTAACAGTATTTGTGAACAGTTTTGACTCCCTAAAAGATCATCTATACTTACTAGCAAATCTCCAAATCTCCTCCTCATCAACCTTTCTTCCTCAAAGTTGGTGACATCATTCCTTCCTTCCACCTCGAGTTCTTGCTGTAATACTAGTGTGTCTACTATTCCCCATCTTTTGAGTCTTGTGCTAGAATTTTCATTGCTCAGGTCATCACCATCACTGGTAGAGAACACACTACTGGAGTCTGTTCTCCAATTCCTTGCTTCATCTTCTTGTGACGTAGGTGTTTCATATATGTCCCTCTAGAGAATTTCATCTACATCCAAGTTCCTTTCCCTTCTGTCTTGAAGATGATCTCATAACCATACCACCTGTTGATCTATGTGTTCCCTCATTTGCCCATTCCATTGTCATAGTTTTTCATACTGTACCTACAACTGCTATGTTTCTCTTCTCATACGTCGTTGTTGAAGACCAATTGTAGCCAACAAACTCATATCCTCATATTTAGTTCCCTCGCTCCAAGGCTCATGACATGGTGCTTCTTCACCTATTACAGCCATCCGTTGAACATCTTCTTCACTAAGTGATCTCGGTCTTCTTTCTTCCTCCGTGTCTAAGAATCGTACATGCATCCGTATTCGCCTTCACTCTATGGAGAGGGGTTCTAATTCCTCTTGTTCAATTACAAGTTGCTCTCTACTTGCATTCCCAAACAACCAATCTAGCCCTGGATCACTTTCTTCCTTTTCTTTTGCACCATCTTCAACTTTGGTTTGGCTCGATTCTCCTTCTTGGACCACAATTCCTTCAAATGTTTGCGAAGATTGATTTGGTGTTGGAATTAGCCTTCCTATGCTTTTCTCATCCTCTTCATACACATTATCAAGTGTGCCAATTGCAATTGTTCTTCCACTGGACTCCCATCTTTCTCATTATGAAACGTGTCAACCTGCAGATTCTCCAATGTCAAACTCCCATCCCATCCACCATCGAGCACATCATCCTACAGTTCCCTTAGTACCGGAATCTCATCTCGCGCACTATTGGTCACACCGTCTTCCATTTGCACTAATGTTGGACTCCTATCCTTCTCACCATCAGGCACCTCCACTTGCAATTGCTCTAGCACCATACATTCCTCATGACCAGCATCTAACTTCTTTTCCTCCTCGAGTGCAGACTTACTACTCTCGTCGATCTCATACACACTCTTCCCTCATTCATCAAGGTCTTCCTTGTTCTCCTCTACCTAAATGCAAAGACAATTTGGTAGAAACACTTCATAATCCTCTATCTGAAAATGGAAAAGCCCGTTATGAGAATGCTCTTCGTCCTCCATGCATTCCTCCAACTACAACACTCCATTTGGTTCATGTTCGTTTTCATCATCCAAAGATGACGAGATCCTCGCTCACAAACTAATTCTTCAAATGTGCTACCCCTTTTTGAATGTCAGGCAATCCTTCTCCCAGTTGTGATCTAATTTTCCCATGTGCAACCATCCTCCCCCTAACAATGCATCATATGCAAGTTTCTCAATGGTGATCACAACAAAATCCATGATAAACTCTTGGTCAGCTATCTTCACTTTTTGAGCCATTAAGACTCCTTTCATTTCAATCCCATACTGGTCTGCACCATACAATTTGAAATTTGGAGACCATAAAAATGGTGCTCCAATCTCTTGCCAAGTCTTCTCAGGAAATACATTCACACTCGACCCTCCATCCACGATCACTTGGGTCAACTTATGGTCTAGCAACTCAATATGGATTAATGCTGGCTTTTTGCCAACATCAATCATTAACATTGTTGGATCAATAAATTGATCTCTTCTTTGTGCAGTTGCTTCCTGCTAACACTGCAGCTCTACTACTCTCCTAGGTCGCGTCATCTCTCCTATCGTCACATAGAGCTCCAGTATGGTGCTAAGTAAACATGAGACCTTCACTTCAACTCTCGTATTTAATACTTACGCTGCCAGCTACTGTGTTGACAACATGTCTTCCTCTTTCATGATCGGCTTCTTCAAATTTTTCTCCTAGAGGAGTCATTCTTGCCTGGCCTTCTTCAACTCTACCTCTACTGCATCATGTGCTTCTTTCCATATCTCCTTCTCTACGGCAGGATTGGGGTATTATTCAGCCTTCTTTGCTTGACCCCTTGTCACTACAAGCACATTGTTATCCTTATGTTGTTTATCTACTGGAGGCTCCTCGTTATCAATGAAATCGATGTTCTGCGATTTACTCGAACTCACCTTCTTCGAGAATTTCGCCTCCCTAAGATTGCCTAGACCACACCATCAACACATCAGTCCATTGCTATTGTATTTCCAGCATTGTCCCCAACTAGTTGATTTTGACAACAATTCCTTGCAAAGTGACCCCACTCTTGGCATCTTTGACAATATATAATGGGCCTTTCGTCTGAATCATAATGCAATCAATTTTGACTTCCCTACTATCAATTGCCCCTCTGCGGTTGTCTTCCACCTTGAAGGTTATTTCTATATCCGTTGCTCATCGTTGTTAGCCCACTCTTTGACATACTTGGTTTCTCTTCTTTATCTTCTTTTTGCACCGACAAGGTTTGGTGCCTTGAGCTTCTCAAATTAAATGGGCAGTCTCCAACCTCATGCCCTACGACCTCGCATATGTTACAGAAGGCATTCTTTGGACAAGTGAAAATTATGTGTCCTGTATTGCAGTCTAAACACCAAATATCTTGTTTCTCCTTTTCCTCCATCGCATCATGTACCATTCTTTCTAGGTATTTTCCACATAGCCTGGATTGCCACATGTACATCATCCCGATCACTATTGGAATCTAAATCTCTATAATGACTCAACCCTATTGTTGTTTGTTTCACTTCACTCTCCAAATTGATGGCTCTGTTAAAAGCTTCTTGATAGGTAGCAGGTGATACAACCTTCATCATTTTCTTATACCTTGGCAACAATCCATCTAAGAACCATCATCTCTGCAACCCGTCTGCTAATGCGACTTCCATTTTGTCAATGAGTTCCCTTAATATTCTATTGTAGGATTTAACATCTTCATCCTTTTTTTGTTTTGTGGCGTATATCTCTTCAATGATCTCGATATCACCCCAGAGTAGTCTAAATTCCTTGATGAATTCAATTGTCAATTCTTCCCATGTGTTGAAGGGGTTTGTCCTTTGCCTCTTCAAATGCCAGTCTATTGCGATCTGTTGCAATGTCCCCAAAAATAGTCTCCACCAGGATCCTTCATCATCCACTCGCCATATCGTCTCACACGTCCCAATATGGCATTCTAGGTCCTCATCACCCAAAAACAACGGACACTTCTATTTGCCCACTACTGCTGCAATATTGACCATATTTGCCATTGGTGGATGTTGTTCTTCACTTCTCACTTCTTCACATCGTTCTTCTTCCCTTGGCATTTCTTCGCTAGCAAACAATCTTCGACCGAATCCTAGGGCATCCACACTTCGCAAATATATGTGTTATTTCTAGCTTCGTCACCCACACACTCTCCTACGGTTCCCCTTGTGCCTAACTCCCGTCCTCTGCACCTCTTGGTAAACTCCCCCGCTCTTGTGTCGGCATTACTAGTTATTCAACCTCATCTCCGCATGCACTCTCCACGTTGGCGCCTCTGATGAGCACCAAAAATGCTCATTTTTGTATGCTTTAATGAAATAAATGTGCGGCATTATTATATTAGAAATGTATTTTTTATGAGATTATTGTATACATCTTAATGGAAAATGACGTATTATGCCTAATGTATGTTTTGAGTGGAAATTGTGTGTAGATGCAGTACCTTATGATTTTTTCACACCTTTTAGTCGAGGTCCCATGCAGACCTGGCATTTGATAACTTTCATAACGCGATTAAGGAACGGTTGGTGATCAAACGGCGATAGTGGCAAAGGAGTAAGGCGTTCCGAAAACGCTAAGGTACGGCGCCTGTCTCCCGGCCGCAGGCCGGAAGGCACCTATCTCCTAGCGAAAAGGAAGTGCTTGTCTCCCAGTACACAAGACAAGCGCATGTCTCCCGACAACAGGTTGCACGACGTCTGTCTCCCGACAACTAAACAAGCGCTCACTGTTCGACGCCTAAAAAGTGATGATCTTCAGCGAATGAGAACAGGCTAAATGTGGCGCCTTTATCCCGGCGACAGGCCGGAAAGGCGCCTGTTTTCTAGTGACGGGCCGGATAGCATGTGTACCTGACGGAATAAAAAACGTGCGTGTTGACTATGAAATTTGAAGACCATGTATAATTAGACGCATATTGTTATGAGAGCATAGGGAGCGCTATGATTATCCCGCAAGGGTTAATTCTAGTGTGATTCCTATTTTATTAGGCGTTTAATTAATTTATGCGTGCCCGCCGTAGCGAATCGCATTAGAATGAATAAAATTAATAGCGTCTAAATTTGTAACAGGGGACGGCCGCGTTCTGTATAAAAACGCAGGCCGCCCCTGAAGAACGGATACCAAACTTGTTTTGTAAAATTGGTACTGCATAATAAAATCTCGAATGTTTTGATTATTTTGTTGTGTTCAGAGAGTGATCGCATGAATTAGCTGGGCAGATGTCTGCAGGAGCTTGGGCCCACTCCAGGCAGTATTCCTCCCCTATTTTTCTGTTGTCATTGTTTAGTTTTTTGTTCTTTATTTCTACAAGTGTGTATACTGTTTTCTTTATTTTTTGCACACTATGTTTAATTTCTTCGTTTTCCTGCTTTATTCAATTCTGCAAGCATGTTTATTTTTCTGCAATTTACTTTCCTTCAAATTTCCTTTCAATCATATGTTTGATAGTTTAAATTAGTCTTTCCGCAATTTCCTGTAGAATTTCCTGTAATTCAAATCTGCTGGTTTGGCTGAACTCCAACTTCACAAACAACCACCCCCCCCACCAAACCAAAGTGACACATAGGACTCATCTCTAGTTTACTATAGGAATATACTTTGCACTGGTACTCAGCAAGTTTACGAACTCCCGGATTGATAAAATTAAATGGAAGCAAAATTAACTGTTTTCAAAAACATGTTTTCTGCTCACCAGCCTCCACTTGCGTGAACATTCTTCACACTTCACAGTCCCTCCATTTGCTTCTGCATCACCTTGTACTTCTTTCGTTATTAGAAACAATGTCTGCCACCTCTCGTGTGATTCACTTGGATTTTCCTCCTCTTGAGGACTCCACACACGTTCAACCTTTGGCTCTTCAAGTTCCATATCTCGTGACTACAGTACTTGATTGACAATATTCAAATCTTCATGTTGCTCAACACGATGTTAAGCAATTCTTCGACTCCTCACTGGATTTTGACTTCTTTTGTAACCTTGTCTCCCACGTCCTCATAGTACGTTATTTTTCATTCACCTCTCCACACTACACACATGCTAGTTCGACTCAAATGACAACCGCAACGGCACCAAATATAGCACGGTGGTAAGTATTCCAATAGTGGGTGAACAAAATGATAGATTTAGAGGCCAAAAAAGACTGCAATCAATGCAATTTCACAGTAGTTCATCATGCACTTGTACGGGGAAATCAACTAACATGCACTTCTACGGTAGTCAAGTGACAATGCACTTGTACGGCAGGTTTGGTCTTCACTTAAACAACAAGCAGTTGAATGGCTCCACTTGAATGGCAGCTTCAACAACTCACTTGTACGACACCAACAAGTGACTTGTATGGCAGTTCACCACTTGAATGGCACACTGCAATCCACTTGTAAGGCGCTTCCCACGACTCCACTCATACAGTGATTCTCGTACGGCACTCTGGACTGCAACTTCCTCGTACAATAATCTAGATGTAACTCTTCCACACCTACATACAAAAAATGATACACACACAACCTACTAGACTACCAGCAACAACAATATCACACAAAACACATGTATCACACGGATGAAGGATGAATCATCATTGTATTACTTAGCCTATACGGCATCAATAGTACAAAACGCCTGCTTTGGCAATACATTGCAACAAAGGTTACACAGACTATACAAAACAAATGCTTTCTCTGGTATATAGTGTAGTCTCTCTCAATACATGGTATGCACAAATACTGGGGGTCCTATTTAACTTTGGGCCCCGACAGTTGCCAACAACTGCCGCCCAAGACACCTCACCCATAACTATTTCCCCATTCGCACATGCATTACATACATTACCGCACATTACATTGTATTTGCAATTAATTAACAATGACGTCATCACCCTTGATGTCACACACTACAAAATTGCATTTACATTTCATTTCATTACATTTACATTGACGTTTACATTTCATATGTGTTTCAAACTTGTTACTACAAATATGTACAGTATTTCTTCGGCTGGTCAAGATTGGCTCCTATAGGCCTTAGGAGACGCCTTGCATAATGCATGCGAGAGAGGGAACACGAAATGGACGCTGAGCAAGACTAAAGTAGGCAACACAATAGCCAAGAATTAGGCCGAGAACTAGCACTCCAAAAGAAAGAGAAATGGAGGCTTTGCCTTAGGAAAAGGAGAAAAGCAAGGGGCGAGAAAGTATGCCAATACCCTTGCAAGAAACATCATGGCAGCAACCAGCTGAAGAGTTTTGCAGGAACTGGTGGCAAAATAATCTACCTAAACACCCATTGAAGATTGCATTCAAAACTACAAGAGTGCATCTCATTGTACAAAACTCTGTAGCGAAAATCGGCAAAAAATCGCGATTCGAATCAGAAAATCACAATTCCCCAAAAATCAGAAAAAATCGCTATTTTCTGGCGAAAAAATCACCCGCGGCAGCATGCGTAGAGGAAACGGGATAAATACTGTTTTTTTTTTTTTTTTTCTCATTTTTCTTCCTCAAAGCTTGAGAGAAAGGTCTGCCTACCTGCTACCACACCAAGGAAAACCCTAAAACGCATCAATACACCGGATTTTTCGAAGTTTGAAGGAATCTGGTAGTCACCAACAACCACCAACAGCGGATTGTTTTGGAGTTTGAAGGATCCCGGCAGCTACCAACAACCACCGAAGCAGTGAATTGGAGCTAAGAGGAAGTTGTTTTCATGGGTCAAGTGAAGGTTTCCAGAATGTTGATGAGGAGAAAAATTTAGTTCAAACAGTGATGGTTTCAATAGTTTCAAGGGAACACACGAGGGACGCTGCCCCTAGACCCCGCAAGGGATGCTGCCCCTCGACCCCACAAGGGACGCTATCCCTTGACCCTGCAAGGGGGCTCTCGCCCCCTTGACCCCCGACACAGGTGGCGACGAGCGTTGCCCATCATGTTCATGATGTTGATGAAAGGGCGTACGCTGATAATATGGCTAATTGCTCAAAGTGAAGTGCCTATTCAGAGAATGCTGATCATGCTGATGTTACAACTGCTTGCAGCCAGTGGAGTGCACAATCGGAAAACAAGATGGTGTGAGCAGCAGTTTGAAGTGCAGGTTGTTGCCAAAGATGTATGGAACAGGAGGAAACGGAAGGAGCACGCCAAGTGATTTTGTTACATTATTCAGTACTTCTATTCCCAGTGTTTAGCTCGTGTCGTCGAGGATGCCGACCAATTTAGAGGAGGGGATACAAGATGTGTTTTGTCACTTTCGTGTGTAGTAGTTTAAACTTTAAAACTTTAATACTTTGGCTTTAAACTTGTAGCACTTGCCATTTTCATGTGTAGTTTGAGCTTGTATCACTTACAGTATTAATATTTGATTTGCATAGTGTTAATTCATTGTGATATGCATGAAAAAAGAAAATTCAAAAAAAAAATTGCCTTTTCTTTGGTTTTTTTTTTCTCCGATTCCCGATTCCCGATTCGATCCGATTTTTTCCCAAGCCAATTCCGATCCGATTCCGATTTTCTCAACTATGGTACAAAATCCCAATTTTGAGGAGTTTTTCAAGCCATATTTGTTGCATATGTTGCAAACATACGACTCAAAGCATCATCTGATTCAAGTCATGATTGGTAACAAAGTAGTGCAAGTAGTGTTTTCCCCCAGCAATTTTTAGAGGACTTTCGGATTGCTGAATTCTGATATACTGGTGAGGAAGAAGGTATTTGATTTGCATCGATGGAAGAGCTTGATAAACAATGTTACCAATATTAGTCCAAAAGAGGCTGCAAAATTGTTGAAGCACGGGACCCATGAATTGAAAATGCAACTATTGAAGTCAAGGGAGTTGCAACGTAATTATGTCCAAACTCTCTAGAGAATAGGTTTGATGGTGGGCAAGGTCAGTCGGATTAGATTTGCTTATAATAGAGAGGCACCGATATCTTTGTCGTGATTCCTTATTGCAGTTGGTGAGTGAAGGTTGATTAGCCATTGATCGGGAAGGGCTGCTTGCTCCCCAATGGAGCAGTGCCCTGCCAAGCATCGGAGATGCCCACGTGGCTCATACCTTATATGGAAGGAATCATGACAGGAGTAGCGTATTATTGGGCATCATATCTTTCGAACCGCATCAAGAATTTTTTGATGCAACATACCAAGACTTTTTCAATGGCTTTCCATGTCATTGGATTAATGATGAATGCGGTGACTTAGGAGAAGTTCTAGTTTCCAAGAGTAAATACCACTTGGGTGGTTCCAAAGCATGCACCGAGCATATTCATATGGGTTCATGTGATGCCACTTATGAAGCCAATCACTCTGATGAAGTAGGGCATCTTGAGGAAGAGGAAGATACAGGAAGCCTAAGGAGAGAAGGAAAGTGAGGATTCAAAGGGAGCTAAGAAGCAGCCACAGACCGAAGAGTTGATGCAAAGAGAAAAGCAACGTAGGAGGTTGGAGCAGCAATGGATGGGATCCCAACCATAGCATCAAAAAGAGTCATAGAGAACCCTAATAAAAAGGCCACAATAGGAGAAGGTGGCAGTGCACAACAGATGGTGGGAGGACAAAGCAAGACGCATGGGATACCACAAGAAGCAATGTAAGAAAAAGTTCCTACACAACCAAGAAGTCAGATTGTGCAAGGAGGCACTACATGTATAGGTTTGAGTACCAGGAGAATGACTTCAACGAAGACTGCACAAGGTGGGCAGCAGCCAAGGGAGGCTATTGCACAGACAATAAAGGCAAAGGAGAGGAGAGCGCAATAACCGAAGGAGAGAACTACACAGCAGTAGGTTCAAGAACCAGTGATTGTAGATGTGGATGAGGAGATCTAAACTGCAGTGGAAGCGATGCGAGTATTTCCACAGGCAGAAGGAGAATTTTAGGGAGGTGTGTAGGTAAAGAATGTCAACTCACCCGACAACTTTGATAATACGCCTATGCAGTTTGTGTAGCAAGTGGATCCACGTGGATCACATCCATTAGGCGAGGACGCACATATTGAGATCACATCTATAGCACAGGAAATGACACCAAGTTCAGTTATGTCGGAAGAAAGGAGAGAGAAGGGGAAAAAAATGCATCAAAGTTCAGCTAGTGGAAGAAAGGCGAGGGAAGCCAAACATTGGAGAATGAACTGGAAAGCAGATAGGAAACGGTGGCAAATATAAGGACCACTGATGCAAACCATATGATAAAGGAGGGTAAGGTAGCCAAACGACCAATCAACCTGATAGGACACAGTGGGGAGGACAAGAAAGAAACTCCCACCAGGGATGACACTAATATAGAACTAGCTGAGGAAACAAGTGAGCATTTCATTTTGAAGTACTGAATTTGAGGAGACCTCCAATTCTAGGAGAGAGCATCAATGTGTAGGTTGACACCTTCTTTGATAAGTTGTGTGGAGGAGCGTTGGAGATAGTGCGCACTGAGTTCCAAGTTGGGTGCATAGGAGATTGGATGCTAAGGTAGCTGAAGATGGAGAATGAACTAGGCAAGTTGGTACATTGGGCTTGAGATGAAGAGCAAATAAAAAAGCTTGTAGAAACTCAGCAGACGCAGCCATGGGAGCTGGAAACTAGTATTGCGAAAACGATATTGGGAGTGAAGAACCTACCAAAAGGGACGGGCATTATATTGGCATCTAGCATGAGGGTACATGGATGACGGAAGATTGGCAGCCCACCTTGAGGAGGAAGGTGTCAAGTATGTCAAACTTGTACTTGAGTTGGTAAAATCCTATGCCAAAATGAATTTCTTAGCATACTTGGTCCAATGGATAGTTGTTCGGTTGGAAAAGTTTCACCAAATGGTTTGCACCATGAAGCTGAAGGAAGAGGTGCAAGCAATGGAGGCACGACTTCGGCAGGTGCAGGAGAATGCCAAAGCAAAACTAGTAGCATTGAAAAAGGAGGTTGAGGAAAATACAAAGGCACAATAGGAACAGGATTAGTTGATCGGGCAGCTAAAGTTAGAATGTACGATGAGTGAGCAACTGTTGGAAGCAAAGAATCATGAATTCACTCATCGGGATCAACTAATAGCAAAGAGGGATGAGCAGTTAGCAATTGCAGCAAGAAGGGAAGCATAAGTAGTGAGGAAAGTCATAGAAGCAACCAAGAAGGAAGCCGAGGCTGAAGCTGCAAAGAGAGAGGCCGAATTGAAGGCAAGGCTGGCAAAAGTTGAGCAAAGGTCAAATCATTATGGTCTGTGTAGACAAGGGTAAGTAACTTCCCGAGACGAGGGAATGACGATAAACTAGGAGGGGATGATAGGCCAAGGTACACTAGTCATCATGTCCTGCAAGTATGAGTCGACAAGTCTTGACAGATGCTTTGAATACTAGACGTCTGAGGCAGACAGTCTAGACGTCTGAGACGGACGGCTAGATGTCTGGGCTAGACGTCAGGGATAGACGGCCAGACGTCAAGACTAGACGTCTGGACTGGACGTCTAGACGTCTAGAGTGGACGGCTAGAGTGGACGTCATGGCTAGACGACTTGACGTCAGGACGGGACGGCTAGACGCCTGGACTGGACGGCTAGACGTCTGGGCTAGATGGCTAGATGTCCGAGCTAGACGTCTGGGCTGTTCTGCCGACGAAACCAGACGGCTAGGCTCATTACGCAGGGCCAGGGTCTAGACGTCTTCCACTAAGCATTCCTTCTCCAGTCCTCAAGGTTCCTCAGCATGCCCTACAACAGGAAAACAACATACAACAATACATGCTCTCGTACCAAACTATGATCAATACCTGCAACACAACACTACAACACAGATGCAATCTCGTACAACACACATTCCAGACTAACAGTTGTTGCACATCTCTGCATTATAGACAAGTATGGATAGATTACAAAATGAAATAGGGGGTATTTATAGGTAAGATCGGGTAGTTAATGCAACTAACCTGTCTCAACCGTCCCAACCGCCTATTTACCTTAACAATTGCGTTTACTGTCTAATTGATGGTTCCAGACGTCTAACACAACCAGACGTCTGATTAGTTAGGTTGGACGTCTAATCCAGACGTCTTAACACAAAGACGGTTGCGTTTGTCATTTTGTGCATATTTATTAATCAAGCCATATTCATTTGATTGGCTGATTTTACATTTGTCATTTACATTACCAAAATGGCTATACATAATCAAAATTGTAGATCTTCATAGGACATTCATGTCAGACAACATCATAGTTTATTTCTGCTTGGAACTGTTGTCTACATCTATCCTCCCCTTCGAAGAAGTCGATGTCCTCAGCGACTTTCTCCGCTCACTCTGAGGAGTCTCAGCATCTTTGTGAGTCGTAGCTGGTAAGGTTTCATCCAATTGCATCTGTAGAGCCTCGTTATCAGCCTTAAGTTGCTTGGCATAATTGAAGTATTTACCCCATTCCACTCCTAGGGCATTGGCGCGATTTTCTGTTTCCTCAAGCCTATTCAACAATTCAGTCTCCCGCTGTATGAAAAGTTCTCTCAGCCGTGGAACTGAAATTGTGGATGAAGATGAGGCCTTTGATGTCATTTCTTGTTTCAAAGTTGCCTCACGCTGTTGTGCTTGCCGCAATTCTTCCTGTACCGTTGCCAACTGTTTCTGCCAAGTCTCTTCACGCTGGCTCATCTCGTGCTGCCAAGCTAGCTCACTCTGATTTTTCTGAGCTGCTAATGCTTCAGTTTGCTTGACCAACAATTCTTTAGCCTGTTTTTGTTGTGACACCTCCTTTTCCAGAGTGGTAATCTGCTGTGCTTTCTCTTCTAACTGAGTATGAAGGCTCTTCAGGTCTCGTGATGATTTTTGGATCTCCTGAATGACAGCCTCCATACGAGCCTTCCCTTCTTCAAGTGTTTTGTCTTTGCGTTGCACATCTTCCTGTGCCTCTTGCAATTCACTCTCCACCATTTGCTTGGTTGTATGCAAGTACTTAATACCTTCTGCTAGCCAACATAACAAGTGGGCTAAGAAATTATACTGTCGATACATAGGCAGTAATTCAGGTGCTAACTTCACCTGCGATCCTTGCTCTACGGACTGCTGGGAAGAAGGATCAGTGTTGTGGCCACAAACGTACACCTGTCCAGATTCCAAGTAGAGGGTTGGCATCTTCTCAACCAATTGTTCAACTCCCTCCATTGTTGACAAATGTGCGGTGGGCATTGTCCAAGGCTGGTTCTGATAGATGCTAGAAATCTCTGCTCGCCAAGGACCTTGTGTGGCCCATTTTACCAATCTGTTCAATTCTTCTTCCGCCATAGACTGCCACTTCTTCCATTGACCAACACAGGCTATGTTAAATTGCAACTGCAAATTTTCCATTATTTTTGTTAACTTTGTAAAACATTCTACCGCTCGCTCATCCATATCATCCGAAGGATCCATGAGATTCGGTAGTTGTACTAGAAAACATTCAGACCATGCATCTTGAGTTCGTTCCTCTTGTTCCTCCTGTTCCTCCTCCTGTAATGTCTCTTTCCCCTTTTCGGAGAGATCAATGGTCTTTTTGGTTGCCTTGCCTTCTGTTCCAACCCCTTGCTGAGACACGTCTGTCTGTAGCTGCTCTCCCTCTTCTATATTAGTCTCCTGTTCCAACGAGACTACCTCATCTACTGAGATGGGATGCTGCTCTATCCCAGGTGCTGGATTTTCTATATTCAGAGAAGGTAAAGCTTCCTCTATTCTGCTGATTACAGGTTCCACCGGAATCTCCGTGGGTATTACTGCTCTAGCTTCTTCAACTGCGATAATATCTGCAAAGGACACAACTCGCAGAGAAGCTGCAAAGGAAGTTGTTGTAACTACAGGTGGAACGGACAGGTCTGACATTGTTCTCTGAGCCCGAACATGAGCTTCCATCAAATAGTCCTTAGGTCCTATATTCCCAACACTTGTTCCTGCTGCAGTATTCTGCAAGGTCTGAGGAATATCAAAGCTGACCTTTTCCCAAGGTACTGTCATCTGTTGTACCAGTCTTCGAGCTACCTCCTTACGAGCAATCTGCTCCGCGGTAATCCCTTGCACCAAATCTGGAATAGATGAAGGGGGTGGAGATTCAAATCGCCTCCTCTTCCTTTTTGGTTTGGGCGCAGTGACTTGCTTTTCAGATTCTTTCACCTCAGCCAAGGGTGGTGTTGTATCCTCCCCTTCTAAATCGGTCACTATCTTCTCCTGTCGTGACGGCTTATGGGAGATCTGCTTCACCCACTGCTTCTTTACCGATGTTGACTTCTTTACCTATGGTTTGGCATTCTTCCAGCGCAAGATAGTTGGTGCCAAATCTGGAATCTACTGAGGTAAATCAAAGTCTAGAATCGACACTTCTGCCTTTGAAACTGCGTCCAAAAGTAACCCAATGGCGTGAAATGCCATCGAAAAATTCTTCGTTGTTCGCATCAAAAAATTCTGAATACGAATCGCCAAATGAGTTGCCCAGTCATATTGTACACCCTATTCTATCCCGAGCAAGTATGGGATCAACCAGATGGGAAGATCTGAACTCCGTTGTTCCCCTGACAGTCTAGCCATTAGAACATTCATAATGCACTCCAACTCATTATTCTTCAGTTGGGATTGTTTTACTCCTCTGCCACCGTGAGTTGCTAACATATTTTCCACCTCCTCCTCTGTGAGGTTAGTAACTCCCAATATCAACTGCCGAGTCTTCTTGGGATCTCCCCGTTCATTGATTACAGGTTTGCCCTTCCTGGGGAGTCCGAAAGTTCACCTAAATGCGTCAGGAGAAAAGTCCACTTCTATGGTCCGATCAACAACCTGTACCATGCTAGTATTCCGAGTTGGGTTATATGTCTACAACATCTGCACCAGATACCTCTTGAAAAATTCTTTATCAAAACTAGGTATCTGCAGAATAAAACTTACTCCGGCTGCTAGCATATTCTTCTTTACCGGACTCTTTGTTGGTGTTGCTTCCCACCATTATCGGCAAAACTCACCCATAGGGCAAGTCCAAGTGATTTCCTCAATCGAAATTAGCTCTTTGCTGCTTAGTTGGACTTTTGCTTGTATTACCGCTTCTCGTTTCCCTCGAGTCTGCCCCTTGTCTGGGCTTGGCACTTGTCCGCGCATCGTTTCTTGCTGATGTCGAAGTCTTTTTGCCACAACGGACTCGGGTCCTACTTCGGATTGCATTGGAGGTTGTCCAGGCTTCTGATGGCTCATACTCTCCTTTCTGGACGTCTCCTGCACTTCAGACGGCTCAATCCTGCTAGACGTCATTTACGGTAGATGACGCTAGACATGTGGGACGTCGAGTCGGATGGCCATGGCTAGACAGCTAGACGTAGCCTGACCTCCAGACGTCTTATCTTCATTCTTCGACTATCTCCTCCATTTCTCCCTTACGAAAGATTTTACGAAGGTAGGGTTCTGCACTTGCACTGAAAAAAAAATCCTCCACGAAGCTTGCGACTGCCAATGTAGATGACGTCTTATGCTTCGTCTTGCATAAATCCTTGGTGCGCCTCCCTCCACTTCTACCTCCGCTCTCGCATAAACTGAAAGCAATTGAACAAAGAATGCCCAACGCTTCCAATTTATAGGAATTTGCCGCCTAACTACTTCTTCAACCGCCACCTAACTCCCAATCGTCTGCATGCTTGCCACGTCGTTTGCATGGACAAGACGTCTAACGTCTTTTACCTTATTTCATCTTTTTTTTTGTCTTTTTCTATTTTTGTCTTTTTCTTTTTTTTTTTTTATTTTTTCAAACTGTCTTATAATTTTAACGTCATCGAGTGAAGCGCACGGTAATGTCGATGCGTACTTCAAAGGTATCCGACGCGCTATCTTCCTGATGACGACTGTTTAAACCCTGAAACCATCACCATTTTCTTTCTCCTCTGACGACGATTATTTCTAGCTTCGGGAGTTTCATTTGAGACTGTTCGTCGCGTCTTCTCAATCTTCGTGGAATAACTTGCCAGTCTGGTTGCTCCTCTTCCGTCGGCTGATGACGTAATTCCTGTCTAGACATCTGACCAATTTCTCCCAGATGTCTGCTTCTTGTGACGTCATCTCCTCTTCCCCTCTACTCTACCAACGTCTTCTCCATCCAGACGTGTGGCTGCATCATCCAGACGACTGCTACTAGGGTCCAGACGGGTTGATTCTTCTTGTTGACAAATTCGTTCCGTGCTTCCGTCTCCCTACTAAATTATCACACAGTCATCAAGATAGTGGACCACCGTTCTCCCTTGCTCTTGATGGTTGGTCGCCCGATCATTGGAAGGATGATTCTCCCTCTATCCAATATTATGATAGAATCTTCCCATTCCATGGCCTCGGCCTCGAAGTCTATCAATCTGACGACGAACATATGCCCATCCTTGGTCTACCTGGTCCTGGTAGGAATTCCTATTTCGGGGTCCTTGTCTTCCACGAGTTGGTGTGACTCATCCTCTTCCTCTTGCCGGTCGAATCTCCCTAATGTGGGGCTGTCGTACTCCCAGCTGCCCGAGATTCGATCGGTCCCTCGATCATTCTTGACGACATCTTCGGTTCCTACGAGCTCGTTGAGGCAGACCCGAAGGTCTATTCTCAGGAGCACGTAGTGATGGGTTGGCTTGGACTAAGTCCTCAGATGGTCCTTGCGGCCCAATCCGTGGACTAGTCGACCTATGGGTAGCCGGAGGGGAATTTCTTCCTCTCGAGCTACCGAGATGGAGGTCAACCACGCTCCTCCCTTGGTCAGGCAATCTCGAAAGTCCTGACGAACTCCCGAGATTGCCCAAGTTGTCTCTATTTTAGGCCTGGTTTATCAGTTGTGCACGTGTTTCTGGTGGGTGTTGCTGATTTACAGGTGTCAGTTGGTGCAGGATTCTCAATCTCCTATCAGCCCTTATCAATCGTCATCGCCATCTTGCTTCCTCAAAGTGTCGTTGCGGTGCACAATGAGTTAGGGCTTCTTGGTACTCATCCGAGAAAGTTGAATCCGTACTTGAGTCATTTCCCTCTCCTACCGTATTCATTGGCCATTCAGAGGTTTCTTGGACTCGTTGCTGCAATCTTCTAACTTCTCTTCGATGTTGTCGTAAGTCGAGAGCAGCCATACGATACCTAGCCACTTCTTCACGTTTCGTTGGGCATCTCATGGCTCCTGCATATGGTGTTCTCCATCCATGTGGTTCTGGCCATTCAGGTATCGTATCTTCATTTACTCCTCCATTGTACTCATCTTGTGGACTTAGAGACTCATCATCTTCAATCACCTGTGCAGTTTCAAGGAATCTAACCCCTGCTCGCTGGCTACGGATTTCATCTCTTTGTCTCCGACGATCTGGGTTAGGACTGGCATGTGGTATGTCAGGGTCTCGAGGTTGATTCTCATCCTCACTTGAGTCTTCCGACCATCCATCATACTTTGGTCATTCGGTTACTTCCCTGACATCTCGCCACAGAATCTCGGTTGCTTCTTCTCGACTTATCTGATATGCGCTACTAGAAGCCAAGTTCTGCTGTGATTTCCTTGCTTTACTCTTTTCTGGTGATTTTCCATGTCATCGAGGATGCCTAATCAATGGTGAAGTTGCTTTTGAGGAGTCATCCATATTCAGGATGATTCTCAGTGTTGTTGTGGATGAACTATCTGAATCTGTTGAGGAAACTGCATTGTTCCCTGTATTTTCTCTTATTTCCAATCCACCTACCTGCAGCCTTTGATTCTCTTGCCTTTGAGGGCGTTTTGGTACTGAGTGATCTAGAGCCACCGAGAATACACTACTATCTGGTGAGTTACCATTCGGGCTTCTTCTGAAATCATCTTGATCTCTTTCAGCCCATTCTGCTCTACGTGCATCCTGTCGTTGCTGCATTTGTTGCATAGTTCCATCCAGTTCCTGAATAACTTGTTCTCTCAACTGTGCATTATACCGACGAAGAGTCTCATATTCCTCCTGCAATCGTTGTGTTTCCAATGCCATTCATTGCAGAATTTCAGCTCCTTGTCCTTCATAATCCTCCACTTCTAGTATTTGCCCTTGTGAAGCTAAGTACGCAATGTTCTGAAGCCGATTTTCTACTTCGCTTTCTAGAACTCGTACATTAGGTTCTGACTCCCTTTGTTCTATTACCGGTTCTTCTTCTCTTCCAAACAACCATTCCAGGTGGGATGGTTCATCCTCTCGAACAGTGTTACTTGGTCCACCGTGTTCGTAGGATCGTATACCTGGTTGTTCTTCTTCATTTGGGTTACCAGAGGTGTCCTCCTTAACTTCCAAGTTGATCATATTGATCTGTGCCTGTGCTTTATATACTTTCAACTTGGAGCCATTTACTGCTTCGGGGCAAGTTGTTCCATCCAACTTCTTCAGTCGAACAACCCCATTATCCAATACCTCTTCTACCTGAAAGGGTCCAAGCCATAGGGTCTTCAGCTTTCCTGGCTTGATCTCCCTTTTGCCATTGTACTTGAGAACCAAATCACCAGCCTTCAGGTTCATTTTCCGAAGGTGCTTATCATGCCAATATTTTCGACGTTGTTGAGCAATCTCCATTGCCCACTGTGCTAACACCCTTTTCTCGCCTAGTTGTACCAGTGTTGCGAGTCTTTCCTCCATGCTTTCGTCATCATTTAGGCGGGTATCAACAACTACTCTCAAGCTGGGTACCAGGAATTCTACTGGTACTACCGCCTCCTGTCCATACATCAATTGGAAGGGTGTGTGGTTTGTGGTCGGTTTAAAGGTGGTTCTGTATGCCCACAGAACTGCTGATAAGCGCTCTTCCCAATCTACGCCTTCAATTGCACATGTTTTGTACAGAACAGAAACCAAGATCTTATTTGTCGCCTTCGCCTGCCCATTTGCTCTGGGGTAATACGGACTTGACAAGGAATGAAAGATCCTGAATTCCTTCATCAAATTCTGAATAATTTCATTAACGAAATGACCTCCTCTATCACTTGTCAGTTGAAGAGGTATGCCGAATCGTGTGATCACCTGTTCGTACAAAAAGCGAGTCGTGCTTCTTGCAGAATTATCAGGTAGTGCCCTTGCTTCGACCCATTTCGTTAAGTATTCAGTTGCGACTACGATGTATCTGCACTTTCTCTTATGGCTTGTTCTCAATGGACCTACAAAATCCAAACCCCATCTTTCAAAAAGTTCTTGAGGTTGCGATGGATGCAGTGGCATGAAGTCTCTTTTCAATGGCTTCCCTATTCTTTGACACGTATCACATGCCTTAACAAAGTTCTTGGCATCGTGAAACAGAGTAGGCCACCATAGGCCCGCCAACAACACTTTCCTTGTTGTTGCGTCAGGTCCCATATGTCCTCCGGCCAATCCTTCGTGTGCCTCCTTCAGGGTCTGTTGTACTTCATCCTCCATCACACATCGTCTTAGAATGTGGTCCTCCCCCATCTTGTATAGCAATCCTGCAATCAAGGTAAAGGGTGCAGATTTCATAATCACCTTCCGTTGTTCAGCTACCGTCATCTCCTTTGGTAGCTCTCCTGTCGATAGGTAATCCCCAATATGTTTATACCATGTAGGTATCGCACTTATCATGAACAATTGTGCGTCGGGGAATTCATCTGGTATTCCTCCTTCTGTAGGTTCTCCTGAGCGAATCCTTGACAGTTGGTCCGCAATTACGTGCTTCTTTCCTGGTCTCACTACCACTCGAAACACGAATTCCTGTAGAGTGACGAGCCATCGACTCACTCGTCCATAGATTGTTGGCTTGTTGATCAAGTACAATAGCGCCTGATGATCCACATAGAAAGCAAAAGGGTTAGCCAACAAATAGTGTCGGTACTTCTGTACTGCGTACACCATCCCTAGTGCTTCGCGCTCTGTTGTACTATAGTTCTTCTTGGCTCGAGACAACAACCGACTTGCAAAGTAGATGGGCTGATCCAACCCAAATTGACCTTCCTGAGCCAATGCGCATCCAATAGCATAATTTGAAGCGTCAACATGCACATGGAACTCCTTCTCCCAGTCTGGGAAAACCAGGATAGGTGCCTTCAGCAGATGTGCTTTCAAGCTCTCAAAAGCTCCTTGGTGCTCTTCTGTCCAATGGAAAGGAATACCCTTACGTGTAAGGGCATCTAGTGGATGAGAAGTTAATGCATAGTTGCGAATGAACCTTCTGTAGTATCCCACTATTCCCAAGAAGGTTTTCACCGAGCTTACATCATATGGCTCTTCCATCAACAATATTACCCGAATCTTATCCGGGTCGGGCTTGAGACCCTCTTGGCATACAATATGCCCTAGCAGCTTCCCATATGGTACCATCAAGACACATTTGCCTGGATTCAATGATATCCGAGCTCGCCTACACAAGCTCATGCATTCCTCTAGTGACTTCAAATGTTCTTGTGTCTTCCCATATAATGACCAATCATCGAGAAAGGCTTTAAAATTCCCTGTGGACATCTTATCAAAGATATATAGGATGATTCTTTGAAAAGTAGTTGGTGCATTGCACAACCCAAATGGCATACGATTGTAAGCATATATTCCATTTTCTACCACGAAAGTTGTCTTCAGCTTATCTTCTTCTGCAATGCTAATCTGGTTATACCCTGAGAACCCATCCAAAAATGAATAGATCTCATGGCCTGCTACTTCTTCCAGGATGGAATCTGTGAAAGGGATCGGGAAGGGATCTTTGATGGTTACGGCATTGAGGCTTCGAAAATCTACACAAATTCGAATTTTATCAACCTCCCTCTTCAAGGTAATCACGATCGGTGACACCCACTCACTTGTCGTAACTTTGAAAATAATGCCTGCATCCAACATTTTATCGATTTCAGCATTCACCAGTGCTGCGTATTTGGGATTCATCCTGTATGGTCGCCTTCTTACTGGTTGTGCGCCTTCAATCAGGGGAATCTTGTGTACGCAAAGTTCTGGTGGGACTCCCTTCAGGTCTTTGTATGTCCAAGCGAAGACATCTTTATACTCCATAAAGATTTTAAAAGTTGTTGCCTTCAATACTGGATCCCAATCATCTCCACATTTAATCATCCTCTCCTTGCCATCTTCTCCCAAGTTTACCTGAATCATTCTTGGTCCTTCATATTTAATGGACTCAGGTTCATTTTCTGCTTTAAGAACCTCGATGGGGTGGGCAGGCTTGTCTTCAATGACTGCGTCTCCCATCGTATATTCTGCAAAATTCTTGGGGAATGTCCATTTTTCTCTCTCCTTATCCTTCTCTGCTGTTGTTTGTTTCTTACTGCTCTCTGCCTTTTCTGGTTCCTTTTTCTCATCCTCTTGGATTTCATTTCCTGCATCAATGCAAAAACATTGGGGAGGGAAAACTTCATAGTCTTCCTGTTGCCAGTGGAGTAAGCCTTTGTCTTCGTTATACTCATCTTCCGTGCAATCCTCCAGGTGTAGTACTCCCTCTTCATCTGGTTCATATCCTGACCCTTCGTCTGAGGAAGAAACTCCTGAGTCATCAGAACTTGCAATCTCTTGGCTTACTGCCTGGTTCTTTAGATTGATCAAATATCTATGTTGGCCTTTCTTGAAGGTCAGATGTTCTTTCTCCCAATTGTGGTTTACTTTTGCTGTTCGTAACCACCCACGTCCCAATAATGCATCATATGTTGGTTTCTGCATCGCAATTATCACGAAATCCAGTACAAAATCTTGTTCCGCTATGCGCACTTTTTGGCTCATTAGCACGCCTATTGTCTCGATGCCATACTGATCAGCTCCATACAATTTGAAGTTTGGAGATCTTATTGCGGGTTGACCAATATTCCGCCACGTTCTTTCGGGCATTACGTTCACGCTTGATCCTCCATCAACGATCACCTGATTCAACTTGTGGTCCAATATCTCCATGTGAACCAAGGCTGGCTTCTTTCCTGCCTCAATCATCAGTATCGTTGGATCCATGAACTGTCCTTGCTTGATGTGTGCTACCTGTCGGGTTTCTCTTTTCTTTGTTTTTACAACTTCTCCCACTGTAGCGTATAACTCAGGTACTATGTTGAATAGACTAGCCACCTTCACTTCTACTATCGTATTCAACACCTGTGTCACCAAGCCTTCTATTGATGCATGTTTATCCTTTGGGATCTCCACCTTCTTTAGAGCTTTCTCCAGAACTAGCCTATCCTGCTTTTCTTTGTCTAGTTCTGTTTTTATCAATTCTTGAGCTTCCTGCCATCGCTCTTTCTCCTTGGCAGGATTTGGATATTCTTCCAACTTCCTAGCTTGTGTCCTTGTTACGGCTAGGACTTCATCTTCCCTTTCCATCACTATACTTATCTCACCAATGTCAATCAAATTGACATTCTGTGTTCCACTGGAACTTGCCTTATTTGGGCAATTAGCCTCCTTGTGGTTCCCTGGACCACACCACCTACACATCTGGGTAACATTGTTACCACCAGTAGTGTTCGTATTCTGAGGCTGGGGGCAATTCTTCGCAAAATGACCCCATTCTTGACAATTTCGACACTGAATTACAGGTCTCCCTTCAGAGTCGTACTGCAGTCGACTCTGTCCTCCTTGTCTTCCTCCCCTGCGGTTATTTCTATATCCACCGCTTGTTGCACCTTGTCCATTTCTTGGAGCATCCGGTTGACTTCCTTATTGGATTGTTAATGTCTGGTGCCTTGCTCCCTTCAAATTGAATGGACAATCTGCTACTGGGTGACCTGCAATATCACATATGTTGCAATACGCTTTCTTTGGACAATTGGTGTTGGCATGTCCCTCTATTTTGCAATCAGAGCACCAAATATCCTTCCTATCCTTCCATGTTTCTCCTTTGACTTATTTTATAATTTTATCAAATTCTTTCCGAAAGGAGTGTATTGCACTTTGCACTTTGTCTTCTTCATCACTATCAGATTCTTCGCGTCTTGGTTGTCCACCGATTCCTACAGTTGTTTGCTTGGCCTCACTTTCAAAGTTCTTTGCTTTCTCGAGGGCTTTTGCATATGTTGAGGATGGTACTGCTTTCATCTTCTTTCGATACTTATGTAGTAATCCATCCAAGAACCAACGTTTTACCATTCCGTCGGCTGGTGGCATTTCCATTTTATTTGTGAACTATCTCAGTCTCCTAGCGTAGCTCCTGATATCTTCATCTGATTTTTGTTTTGTAGCAAATATTTCAGTGATGATCTCCGTGTCATCTCTTAATGGTCGAAATTCTTCAATGAATGCATCCTTCAAGGGGGTCCCATTGGGTGAATGGTTGGGTACGTTGTTGTTTCAAATACCAATCCATTGCCATTCCCCGCAAAGTGGCTGGAAATAATCGCAACCACTCTGTATCCTGTGTTACCCCATGTGTTCCCCAAATGGTGATACAAGTTCCCACGTGATGGGTTGGATCTTCCTTTCCTTCCCCATGGAAAGGTGGACATTTCTGTCTCTCTATATGAGGCGTAGTTTGTGCCATTGTGGTTGTCCCACTAGGCGAATGTCTTGGTGGTGAGCGTGGTGGAACTCTCTCTGGTTCTCTCTCTGTTGTTGATGGTGCGAAATTTTGGTCAAATAGCCTCCTACTGCCACTTCGCGACCTCCTTCGCGAATAAACGAGATGTGGTTCCGGTCTTCCTCCCCACGAACCGATACGTGGTTGCTGCGGTACAAAGTCTCCTACTTCTGTATCCGTCGACCAACTCCTCTCCGTTGGTTCGGGTGTTACCGTCCAATCCTCGTTCTCAATACCAGGAACTTCCTCTGCTATTTGCTCTTCGCCTTCTGCTGTCACCAACAACGTCTCTACTCTTGGATTCTCGTCTTCCACTGGATCCCACACTCTTTCCACTTCAGGTTGTAAAACTTCTTCTTCGTCCTGCGTTCTTAGATTCGCCAGTCGTGCACTTCTTCTTGGTTGTCTTGGACTCCTTCCTCCTCTTCCTTGTGTCATTCACCTCCTTGTCTTATCACCTATACTTCTCGACCCAAAGTTTATTTTTAGGCAACGATGCCAAATGTAGACAAGGGTAAGTACTTCCCGAGACGAGGGAATGATGATAAACTAGGAGGAGATGATAGGCCAAGGTACACCAGTCATCATGTCCTACAAGTATGAGTCGATAAGTCTTGACAGATGCTTTGAATACTAGACGTCTGAGGTAGACAGTCTAGACGTTTGAGACGGATGGCTAGATGTCTGGGTTAGACGTCAGGGATAGACGGCCAAACGTCTGGACTAGACGTATGGACTGGTCGGCTAGACGTATGGATGGCTAGACGTCTGGACTAGTCGGCTAGACGTCTGGACTGGACGGCTAGATTGGACGTCTGGACTAGACGGCTAGACGTCAGGATGAGATGGCTAGACGTCTGGACTAGACGGCTAGACGTCTGGGCTAGATAGTTAGACGTCTGGGCTAGACGTCTGGGCTGTTCTACCGACGAAACCAGACGGCTAGGCTGTTACGCGCAAGGGTTTAGACGTCTCCAATCATACATTCATTCTCCAATCCTCGATGCTCCTTAGCATGCCTTGCAACAGGAAAACAACATACAACAATACATGCTCTCGTACCAAGCTATGATCAATACCTGCAACACAACACTATAACACAGATGCAATCTCGTACAACACACATTCTAGACTAACAATTGTTGCACAACGTCTCTGCATTATAGACAAGTATGGATAGATTACAAAATGAAATAGGGGGGTATTTATAGGTAAGATCGGGTAGTTAGTGCAACCAACCCGTCTCAACCGTCCCAACCGCCTATTTACCTTAACAATTGCGTTTACTGTCTAACTGACGGTTCCAGACGTCTAACACAACAGCCAGACGTCTGATTAGTTAGGCTGGACGTCTAACTAATCCAGACGTCTTAACACAAAGACGGCTGCATTTGTCCTTTTGTGCATACTTATTAATCAAGCCATATTCATTTGATTGGCTGATTGACTGGACGGCTAGACTGGACGTCAGGACTAGACGGCTAGACGTCAGGACGAGACGGCTAGACGTCTGGGCTAGACGGCTAGACGTTTGAGCTAGATAGTTAGACGTCTGGGCTGTTCTACCGACAAAACCAGACGGCTAGGCTGTTACACGCAAGGGTTTAGACGTCTCCAATCGTACATTCATTCTCCAGTCCTGGATACTTCTTAGCAAGCCTTGCAACAGGAAAACAACAAACAACAATACATGCTCTCGCACCAAGTGATGATCAATACCTGCAACACAACACTATAACACAAATTTAATCTCGTACAACACACATTCTAGACTAAAAATTGTTGCACAACGTCTCTGCATTATAGACAAGTATGGATAGATTACAAAATGAAATAGGGGGGGTATTTGTAGGTAATATTGGGTAATTAATGCAACCAGCACGTCTCAACCGTCCCAACAGCCTATTTACCTTAACAATTGCGTTTACTGTCTAACTGACGGTTCTAGACGTCTAACACAGTAGCCAGACATTTGATTAGTTAGGCTGGACGTCTGATCTAGACGTCCTAACACAAAGACGGATGCATTTGTCCTTTAGTGCATACTTATTAATCAAGCCATATTCATTTGATTGGCTGATTTTACATTGTCATTTTCATGATTCATACATTATCAAAATTGCTATACACAATCAAAATTGTAGATCTTCGTAGGACATTTATGTCAGACAGCCTCATAGTTTATTTCTATTTGGAACTGCTGTCTACAGCCTGCAGTGAGCTAGATACCAGGCCTATGAGAAAAGATTGAAAGGAGAAACTAAGGCCTTGAAACTACAAATCCAGGAGCTTGGAGGTGTTCCTGTTCCCACACCTCAAAATCAACAAGACCCGAGTCCCTAGGAGCAAAGATAGTTGTCAATGAGGATGTCGACCAATTTAAAGGCAAGGGCAAATGTAGGAACTAGTTCTGAGCAGCCTCAAACGAAATAATGTAAATAGTAAATTAAGTGCAAATGTATATGGAAGGTAAATGCAAATGAAATGTAATTTTGTAATGTAACATCCAGGGTGATGATGTAAGCATTGCTAATACAAAGTTTTTAATGAATCGTACTATGTATGTAATTATCATATGCGAATGGAGGTCGGTTAGATGAGGTGTCTTGGGCAGCGATTGTTGTTAACCACCATTCATGGGTGCATAGATCGGAGTATCCAAGCAACATGGTATCGTCATATGACCAAAGTATCCGGAGGTAATACAATACAATTCATCCTTCATCTATGTGTTTGTGTATACATTCTATGTGATGTCATTGTTGTAGCAAGTAGATCTGTATGTGTTCTTCCTACGTTCTGTGTGCAGGCTGGATTTGAGTTGCAGTCAAGGAGTGTTGTGCGAGGAAGTGTCGTACAAGGAGGTGTTGACGAGGAGTGTCGTACAAGTGATTGTCATACAAGTGGAGCGTCAAAGCACTTGGCGTTTAAGTGAGATTGTCAGTCATTGCCCTACACATAGGAGATGTTGCTGATAGCATTCTAGGTTGATTACTGAATCTGTCATATCAAATTGTTCCTCCAAGTGTTGAGGTACTCACCACCGTGATACAATAACCTCCTATCCCTCAGGATCATAGAGACGATAGGGCTTGGAGGTATCCGAATGCCACACAAAAACACATTTATAACTCTTTAGTGCCTCATTCTTTCAAGTATCTTTGGGTATATGGGCTCATGTTGAGGATCCAAGGATATGAAAGCAATACACATCAGGCTTGTCGCTTGTCAACCTCTCAAGAAGAGTCATTTCCTGAACAACTTGGGTGATGATATGTTCATTATGAATATGATGGCTTTTTACAACATGCAGTTCACTTTTGTGCTATGGATTTGTGCTTTCCCAATGACCTGAAATTTTTTTTCCTTGCAAGTACACACTTCATGTACAGATGGGTTTGATTGCTCCTAAGATAGGTGTAATCATAGGCGAGTTTGATTGCTCCTAAGATAGGTGTAATCATAGGCGGGTTCAATTGCTCCTCAGATAGGTGTAATCATGGGTATGTTTGATTGCTCCTAAGATAGGTGTAATCATAGGTGGGTTTAATTGCTCCTAAGATAAGTGTAATCACCAGGTACTGCTGCTGCCTGGCATGCTGCAACCCATGGGGAGCCGCTGGTGGAAAATTTCTGCAGACCAACATTTGAATTCAGGTATCCTAAGAAGCACCCCTTAGAATTCGAGCCTCAGCCTCTCTAGCTCAATGTAATGCAGTATAATATAATGTGGGTATCCTAATTACACCACGGTATGTTCCACTCTTTGCACAATGAAGCACATTAAACAATATACCATTACTTGACAACTACACTACTCTTGTTGCCACTGGGCTCCTAAAGCTGAGAAGAGCTCAAATCTTCTCCACGGCTAAAGGGTGAAGTTGGATTGTATCAACTTTTTGCTCTCAATGACATTTCTCTGCAAAAGTTCTCCACACGAGGTGCACTACTTTGATACTACCAATCCTAGTCAATTCGATGCTAAATACATTAATTCCCCCCTTTTTTGCACTACCAATCTTAGTCAATTCATTGTTCTCTGTACAATTCTCCAGATGGGGTGCATTACTTTTGCACTACCAATCCTAGCCAATTTCACTGCTAAATGCATGAACTTCTCCCATTTTTTGTACTATCAATCCTAGTCGATTCACTGCCGTCAATAAAATTCTCCACGGGGTGCATTACTTCTGTACTACCAGTCCTAGCCAATTCACTGCTAAATGCATGCTAATTACCATAAAACCAGAACTTTTTTTTTCCTTTTGAATAAGACCAACCACGCCCAAACATAACCGCAAGTAACATATTCTCTTTGGATTCTACACTAATTCATCATAACCACAACCAACTTTCCTAACATGACCTAGAAAAAATCACAGAATTGACCACATATCTCTATTGGCCACCCAGAAGGGGGAAGAGGAGAAAAGAAAAGAAGTTAATTGTTACCTGGTTGATTCCTCAGCTGTGCTCTCCTTAAAGTCCCTGGACTTCCCTTCCTGAGGCTTGGCCCCTACATGACCACCCCCTTCCTCCACCTTGGCTTCCAGCTGAGGATGATCACCACCACCCTCCCCATTCTGAGCTGAAGTTGAGATCTGAGGTGGATGACATTGCAGATACAGATCAATGTGGTGTCTGATGAATGCAGTTCTGTCACCCAATTCAATTCCAAACTCATGTTCGAGCTGCTGCCTTATGCTGCTTGTTGTGGCAGTGCTCAAATCAGCCTCCTTCAGCAGAGTTTGCAGCCTCCCCACTATTTCTTCATCAGAGACCATCTTCCAAACTTTTATGTTTTTTAACCTCCCTTGCTTCTTAACTTACTGTACTAGTTCACATTCCCCTGAACCAGGAATTCTGTTTTTTTTCTAATGGTAGAGCTCTCTGGATGCTAGGCATATGACCACCTACTACTTCTCTGACATTTGTTTTTGGTCTTCCCCCACCCAATGCTCGTGGCTCCCCCACTTTCACAACAAACCCACCTGCATAACATAGATTAATCCCATGTTGATGAGGATTCAACCTCTTCAAGCTACACACAGATTATTAGCGCTAATACTAGTATTTTAATTTTAGTTTTCCATGGGCATATGGAAGTGTGAGTGTTGGATTTAACCAACAGTGAAAATTCCACAATTTATGTTGTTGGGTCCAAATTTTCCAGTTGGAGTGTTGGAAATTGGGAGGCCTCCAGGGTCCAGTGCCAGTGCAGATTGTGACTAACAATTTTATTTTAATTATTGTTTTTCATGGCCATATGGGAAGTGTGAGTGTTGGATCTAACCAACAATGACAAATTCCAACATATATGTTGTTGGGTCCATTTTTTCAGTTGGACAGTTGGGAATTGGTCTGCCATGAGAGTTTCATTATAGACAGTAGAAGAAGAGGTATTAATTAAATGTAAATTGTTTTTTCTTGGATCCAGGGAAAAGGTGCCAACCATTACTAATAAGAGTCAAATTCAGGTCAACATAAATATAATTTATGATTTATAATTTTATGGTTTAAAAACAGATATAATCGCACGCCTTATCCATAACCCTGATTTTGGACGAACATTTGCTTGTCATCATAATTTACGTATCTACATGTGGTCACCAGCATTTGGTTGTGTCATATGACGTGTAAGCAGTTCTTGTCGTCGAAATATTTAACGTCATTAACTTCATTCAACTCAAGAAGGTTGTCCTCCAACCACCCAAGGTGTGTGGGTTGCATCCTTGGCCACCTAAACTCTATTTGAAGTTACTGAGTTTGTACTCCATGTTGAAGGTGGGAAAGGTAGTCTTAATTGTTTACTCTTAAAAAATAATCATTTTGTTTGAGAAAAGTATTTTTTTTTTTTTTGGAGGTTTAAAGTTTAAATTGAAAGGTATAAATATATTGAATTCTTGATTTTACAAAAATTAATAAATTAAAATAAAAATATTCAATCTTAAATATTAATCTTACTTTAAAAAACATAACTAAAATAAAAATAAAAAGTCATTTTGAATTCATTCGGACGGGCATTGCATTGATGGGATGTTTCCCATTATAATGATGGGACCACTAATGGGACCAGTACTCGGTGAAGCTAGTAGTGTTAAGGAAGTAAACTACACGTGCGATAAAACTTTTTGAGGTCACAATAATAGGTGAACATGTGTATTTGACACAGTTAAAATGTTTTTTTAAATGAGTAGTTATATTTTTTTTTAATTTAAATGTTATTATTATAATTTTAGTTTAATGAGTAAAATAAAGTTAATAAGATTTCAATCTCTCAATATAATTAATTTGCAAACATTCTGCTATCAATCTGGTCTATTCCTTTTTTGAGTTTCCTAAAGAGAGTCAATAGCCTTACTACATTGTCCTTATAAATACATGTTGAACATTATTATATGCTATAGAGATATATTGATATTTGATATTGGGAGGTTTAGATGAGATAGGTCTGATGGAACGGAAAGTCCTGGCCTTCGAGGGATATGAGGAACAGTTTTTTTTAACAAAGGTTTTATCCGCATCACGTACTTCATTAGCAAGTTTTCCCAATCTTCTAAAAAAGGTTCCCGATGGCTTGCGTCGGATAAAAAAAACAGCTAGCCTGAAGGGTTCGCCCGAATAGGACAAGTCATGTGGAATGGAAAGTCTTAGCCTCGAAGGATACATGAATGGTTTTCCTTAAGAAAGGTTTTTCATTTATCGTACAGATTTCTCACATGTACATACATAGTTTTTTTAAACTTGATCTTTGGTTTTATATTAAAATTTCATAATTTAATTATATGAGTTTATGTCACCTTGGCAGGATATATTATATGATCGTGTGGGGGAGTTGGAGGCAGTGGGTTGTGTAAAACTCTCGAGATAAGAGAGGTCCCAAGGTCAAATCCCTCCCTTCACATGCGGATATGACCCTAATCTAAAAAAAACCTTGGGAGGATATATTTAGAGAATATTAAAATAAAGATAGTTTTATAAAAAAAATATTAAATATAATTTATAAAATATTGTGATTGAATTATTGGTAAATATAAATTTGGTAAGCTTTTATATATATTTAGTTTATTAAATTTAATTAAATATTTTTTATATAAAAAATATTTTGAATAATACTTCTTATACATATCCACATGGGGGTTGAACCTAGGTCACATCACCAATAATGCAAGTGGCGTCCTTGTTGGTAGACCACACTCACGAGGATAATTAATTATATAAAAAATATTTTTATATAATTAATTTAATTAATTTCGTATGTATGAGATGAAAGATAATGTGATGATGTGTATGTAACCATTTTCAAAATAAAGAATCAATTTTCAAAATTAATGTGATAATTAATTTCGTATGTATGAGATGAAAGATAATGTGATGATGTGTATGTAACAATTTTCAAAATAAAGAATCAATGTTGAAATTTTGTCGAGAATGATATAATGGGTGGGTAGGTAGGTTGGGGTTGGATTCATTTCAATTTCATGTAATCATTTAAATAAAAATTTATATATAATTAATTGAATGTATATGAATTTTTTTTTGCTTAATAAAAATACATTATATTATATCATATATATTAAATTAAGAGTGTGCTTGGGAATTAGCCTCACCTTTTTTAATTTTAGAAATAAAAAGAAGGTGTTGTAATTGTGATCCGAAAGCAAGTACGAATAAAGAAGCAAAGAGTGAGCAAGGAGGGAAAGTCACTTTTTCTTATTCTATAACTAAAGGACTATTGTAAAGAAAATCTAGGTAACATGGCAAGAAATTTATTTTTGAGAGTTCTAACTAGAAGTAAGTATGTTGTAGTTGGAAGTATGATTGTCCTAGTTGAGAAAAAGAGGAAGTGCAAATATGTGGCAAACCCTATCCAAGTGGTAATTTGATTACGAAGGATGAGTGACTGAGCATAATATATTAGTTCTTAAAAAGAAAGGGTTAATATGTAAATTCTACATAAATTGGTTTTCAAAAGTTCAAAATCAAAGCAAGTGAAAGTAGGGATTGAATTCAAATTACTTCCAACTTTTCTTCTTAAATGATTTTTTTGTCATCATCTACTCTAGTTCATAAATGAGAGAGAAAACAATGGATGGTGGGCCTTGGTTTAGGGGGAGAGATGCATTACAGTTAAGACCATGGAGTGAGAATTTTTTTGTGAGAAGAAAAAGAGACTATTAGAAGGATTTTAGTATGAATTAGGTTTTTTGGAATTCCTTTTTAACTTATAAATAATGAGTTTTTAAAGAATATCAACAATACTCTAAGGGAGTTCATCCAAGAGAGAACAACTACTAAGGAACGAAGGCATGTTGTATGCACCCTAATATATGTTGCCATGGATATTTCTAAACCTTTGTCATCTTAGATTAGGATCAAATCTAAATCAAGAGAATAGGACCAACAAGTGGAATATGAAAACATTGTATTTCTATGTCACAAATGTTATGAGATTGTACACATGGCAAGAGATTGCAAAGTGAAAATTATGGAGAAAGAGATGAAACCTTTTGGGCATAAGATAAACTTTAATATGAAGAAAAGAGATCAAATCATAATAGAAGTAGATTCAATTCAAGGATTTTCCACTTCCAAGAAAGTGGTAAAAAAAGTCCCTCTATATCATCAAATGGCAAAAACCATTATAGTTTTACTTGAATCAAACATAAGAAAAAAAAATGATACAAGGGATGAGAAAGTGTAATGCACAAGTTTAAACTTAAAAGGAGTTGAATATGCAAAGGAAAATGAGGTAAACTTCAAAGAAAACGAGGCAAAAGAAGTTACAATTAATCCAAGCAAATCATCTTCATTTTCCTTAAGCAATATAAAATCCTCTTCTTGTAATAAAAATGAAAGTAGTACAAAGTGTATCCCTTGCACTTTAGGGTTTCAAGAGTAGCATAATAAAGAAATGCATATGGAGGACACCCACAGAAACTTAGGATCCATTATAGCATAAGAAAGTAATAACTATAAAGGATTATCCTTATACTTTAGGGTTTTTTGGAAACACAAAGAAGAAAGTGTTTGTGAGCCCACTTGTGCATTTTAGATTCTCTAATGGAGAATAATTCTTTAGAAGATATTTCTTATTATGAACAATATAAAAAATAGAAGAGATTGATGAAGATGAAAGTGTTAGCAGGAATGAAAAAATGAGAGGAAGGTAATCAAAGCAAGAACAAAGAAAAAGGGAAACTCAAAGGGATATCAACTTTGATATCCAAAAACAAATATCATAGGTATTAATAAGAAGTAGGGTTAATCCTACTAATAAAAATAAAAAGTGATGACTATGTTTTAGGAAATATGAAAACGTGAGAGTTGGTGTTACAAATGTATGCACAAGTTTAAACTTAAAAGGAGTTAAATATGCAAAAGCAAAATGAGGTAAACTTCAAAGCAAATGAGGCAAAATAAGTTAATATTAATCCAAGTAAATCATCTTCATTTTCCTTAAGCAATATAAAATCCTCTCGTAATAAAAATGAAAGTAGTACCAAGTGTATCCCTTGCACTTTAGGAATTCAAGAGTAGCATAATAAAGAAATGCATATGGAGGACACCCATAGAAACTTGGGATCCAGGATAACATAAGAAAGTAATTACTATAAAGGATTATTCTTATACTTTAGAGTTTTTGGGAAACACAAAGAAGAAAGTGTTTGTGAGCCTACTTTTGCATTTTAGATTCTCTAATGGAGCATAATTCTTTAGAAGATATTTTTTATTATGAACAATATAAAAAATGGAAGAGATTGATGAAGATGAAAGTGTTAGCAGGAATGAAAAAAATAGAGGAAGGTAATCAAAGCAAGAACAAAGAAAAAGGGAAACTCAAAGGGATATCAACTTGGAAATCCAAAAATAAATATCATTGGTATTAATAAGTAGGGCTAATCCCACTAATAAAAATAAAAAGTGATGACGAAATAGTATTGTGGAATATTAGGGGTATAAATAAGACCCCTAAAAAAAGTTTTGTCAAGGAATTAATAAGTTGCTATAGTCCTCAATTTATTTTAATACAAGAAACAAAATTAAGTAGTGAAGATATAAGGATGGTTTCAAAAAGATTTAGAAGATGGAGGGTTGTATGACAATTTATTTTATAGGAGGTTTTGGAGGTATTATGAAAATATGAGATAAACACATAGGATGGATAATTGCTAGAAACAAAAAATATTTGGGTTATTGGGCTATTTTGTAGGAAAGATGAAAACATGAGAGTTGGTGTTATAAATGTATGTGCTTCAACTACAATTACTCCTCATAAAAGATGTTATAAGGACCTTAGCATATTTTTGTCCAATACCATGATGATTCATAATTGTGGTTTATAAATTCTTGAAAGTAACTTCAATTTATTTCTATATCCTTTGTAAAAGAATGTTGGTACTCCTAGATGGTCTAAAATAATGTAGGGTTTTGCTTCATTTGTCAATTCAATTTCCTTTGGGATGTTATTCCTTCATATTTTCAATATACTTAGGATGATAGACACATTGGACAAACTCATGTATCAAAAAGATTAGATAGATTTTTTTATTCAAAACATGGTTGCAAAGAGTGTATAACCTCTTTAGATATTTTATTGCGAGTAGGATCAAATCATAAACCCATTCCCTTAGCTTGTGATTTAATCAATGATGGTCATCCAAAGCCATTTTACTTTCAATATATGTGGATTTAAGACCCTAATTTCTTCTATATGGCTATGTTATAGTGAGATGAAGCAAATTTTGAAGTATCATGTGACTACATGTTTGTTCAAAAGATGAAATATCTAAAGGAGCAAATGAAGATTTGGAATGCCAAGTCTTTTGGTAACATATTTAAATAAAAAGTGGAAATTGAGTCCAAGTTCAAAAATTTACAAGGGATTGTAGAAATTAATGGAATGGACAAGGATTCTTATGTTCAAGAAAGGTAATTACTTTTTATTATCACAACTTATTAAAAAAGGAAGAGCCATATTGGTTCCAAAAAAATAAGAGAGATATCTCAAGGAAGAAGATAAAAATAGCAATTTTTTAATGTTATAGCTAAAACAAAAATTTCTTTTCATCGCATAATTTTTTTCTAACTTCTAATGGAAGAAATATTCAGGAAGAATAAGATACTAATAAGGAAGTAATTAATTATTTCAGAGATATTTTATCAGATGTTTGGCAAGATAAGGAGGCACAAGGTATTTTTTTGTAAAATATTCCATCAATTATAATACAAGAATAAAATAAAAGCTTGATGAAGAAGAAATATATGGAGGAGGTACATGAGGCAATTTTCTATTTCCATCCTAACAAGGCACTTGGCCCCAATGGAATTTTTGCAATTTTCATTCAAAAAATTTAGGATTTATTAAAGAGTGATATGTTGATTATGGTTGAAAAGGCCTAGAAAAGGGAGTCTATAACAAGTGAGATTGATGCCACTTTTACTATATTGATTCCTAAGAAAGGTGAGATAATTTTTTTTGATAATTTTCATCAATAAGCCTTTGTAGTATTATCTATAATATCATTTCAAAAATTATAGCAAATAGCTTAAAAAGTATCCTAGATTATGTTATCTCAGAGAAAAAAATGATTTTATTTATGGTACACAAGTTCCTAATAGTGTAATTGTTGCATAAGATTCCATACATGCTCTTAATTCCATGAAAGAACTAGGGATGTTTATGAAATTAGATGTGAACAAATCATATGATAGGGTTTGCTAAAGTTTTTTACATGAGATTCACAAATAGGTTTGGTTTTGATCAAAGGTTGGTGCAAATGTTTTATATGTTGTTATAACACTCCAAAATATTATTATCTGACTAGTGGATCCCCTATTGATACTTTGAGTCATCCCATGGAATTCATCGGGGTGATCCATTATCTTCTTATCTATTTATTATTCTTATGAAAGAATTAGAAGAGTTTTTGAAAGGAAAAAATGGAATAAAAAATCAAAAGTATTAAGGTTGCAACAAATGGTTCCTTTGAATATCATCTTCAATTTGTTGATGATACTTTTGTTTTGGGTCATCCCTTAGTCATTGAGGCCATGGAGTTAAAATCCTTATTATCATTTTATGAGAATACTAGTTAGTTGGTTAATACTACAAAATCAAGGATATTTTCCAATAACATTGCACTAGATTTACAATCAATTATTGTGGATATTTTAGGGTTTAAAGTTGGAAAGTTTCCATCAACCTATTTGGGTATAACTTTTATCATAAATAAAATAATAAGGAGCTTTGGGACCCATGTTTGAATAGAATGAAATCTTGTTTGGCATGTTGGAAATTTAAGTTCTTAATCATGGATGGAAGGCTACAACTCATAAATACTAGATTGCATTTAATTCCTATTTATATGATGTCATATTCAAGATTTCTAGTAGGTCTAGAATTTGAATTTGATAAAATTAAAAGGTATGATCTTTAGAAAGGATGTAAGGAAAAATTTAGGTTTCCTCTTTGCAAGAAAGAAATAGTGTGCAAAGGAAATAATAATGGAAGGGAAGGCTTACAAAATTATATAATTATGACTTTGGATTTAGGGGCAAAAGTTTGCTAGAGATTTTTCAATGATCAAGGAAATATTTGAGAGAAAAATATTACTTAAAAAATATATAGGTTCTCTCTATGCAATGAAATTATTTATGAAACAAACCCCACCTAAAAGATGACCAAAATGGAACTTCATATCAACTAATTTGCAATTGTTAAAGAAACATAATAGATGGTTAGTCAATAAGGAGAACTATACGAAGTTTTCATTCTAATATTGGTAGAAGCCTTATCCTCTTATCTCTGATTCAAAATGGTAACCTATGGCTCGATCATGTCTAGCTACTAAAGGCTTAAAGATCAAAGACTATATTATTATGAGTAGCAACTCTAGATCATGGATTTCTATATTATTATTATTCAAGAGTTTTATTTGTTTATTTTTACATGAAATGATGAGTTGGTTTAGAATTTATCAAAATATGGCGGATAGTTAGTTAAGTTAGGATATGAGGATTTAGAGCAATTGGAATTTCCTATTCTAATGATTTATATTAGAAGAATGTTTTGTTAGGAGAGGCCCTCCCTAAGGCTTCAACATTCTTTTGGTTACTTTTCCAAAGCAAGATTCTTGTAGGTGAGAGTCTTCAAAGAAGAGGATATTGTGGAGCTTTTAGGTGTGTCTTGTATGAGAAAGATCTAGAAACATTAGATCATTTACTTTTGCATTGTCCCTATGCTTACACCATTTGGAGATGATTTTTCTAGAATTTGAGGATATATTGGGGAGTGATGTATTTTTAGCCAAATTAAATCATAGGTATCGATATCCAAGATCTAATATTAATCACAATATTGAATCATACAAATATGTGATCAATATAAATCAAATTATAGTCATGAAATAATAATAATAATATTCCATAATAATACTCACAATATTATTGATCAAATATACAAGATCTGTATTCAATATTCATTACAAATATTTGATTTGATACATGGAGCTTTATCTCCATAATATAACCTTAGAAGGTGACTCTTCAATACTTTGACTATTGCTCTCCTCACATATCTAGGAGATGCATCCTTTCCTATTCCACACATAAGACAAACCTATCATATCTTTTGTATTTACATCTTGTCACATACATCACTTGCATGCTTGAAACATACACACATGACTCTTGACTAACTTATATGGCACATTGTACACTCTTACATTCTACACACTTGCACACCTTATTACATGACACTTGGAATCATCCTACACATTGACACATACTTTAGGGGAAATATAAATCACACACCTAATCTAATAACTCACACTCTATTCTAATATTTACAATGGTACCATGGGGTACTTAGCATAGTACCAAATAATGTAATATTCTCCAACAAGGAGTACCATCAACATTGAAAGAGTCGATGAAATATTGGATGAAGTATTTTCAAGCTAAAACATTTTGTATTCTAGGGAGGATTCGTGTTGTCATTGTTTGTTGGAATTTAAGGCTTGAAAGGAATAATTTTCTAAAAGATAAATTTTAAAAACATGTTCAAGTTTAAAACTGTATTATTGTCTCTCTTAAAGAATGCTTATAGATATCGTGCTAATTATGAAAAGTCTCAAGTATCGAAAAAATGTGCTACTCTCTTAGTTACAATATTTGAATATACATGGATGAGTCATTTGCGACAATGGAGTTAACACAAAGGATCTATTTTGATCTATGATAAGAATTAAAATGTCAAAATATTGAATTCAACATAATTATTTTTTATGGTACTTTTAAAGAAAATTTAGGAAAAGTTGGTGGAGGTGGTGTTTTTCAAAATAGTGAAGGCAAAATTCTCTTTACTTACTTAGAATCATATGGAATTTTCAACTAACAAGTATACAAAGTCTAGGGTGCTTATTACATGGATTTAAATTACAATTTAAAAAGGGTGGAAAAATATATCAATTAAGGGAGATTCATAAATTATCATTAGTACCATCAACAAAAATGGATGTGAAGATTGGACAACTAGGTAGCAAATAATTTAGTCAACTATGGTGTTAATATCCATCTTTGTGAAATTTAAATTGTAAAAGGCAGCTAGAAAAGTGAGATTTTATCCTCTTAATGAAAATGATGTCAAGTAGCTAGTTACAAAACATAGCATTTTGAGGAAAAAAAGAATATATTTGATAGAAAAGAAAATGAATAATATCTTCAATAAAAGGACAAGCTAGATATGGTTTGATTTACCTGATAACAAATATAATATTTTGGTATTTTGATGGAGTGGCTCATAATAGAAGCCACATATAGCTTATTAAAAAAATATATTATATTATAGAATGTTCTTGATATACTTAATGAAATTAAATTTGTACACGTGATATGAATATTCATAGTCTTGTAATGTTATTTTGTAAGGGTTTCAATCCCATAGAACAAGGTAAAAAAATAATGTTTAAATAATTATGATTGACTCATGGACATATACGTATTGATTTATATTTTATATGTTCACTCTATAATATATCTAATTTTATTTTTTAATAAGCTATGTAGGGCTTCTACTTGGGGCCACTCCCATTAAAATAACAAAACATTAAATTGCTCTCATTACATTGTTGTCAAGTTAATTAAACCATAAGCAACTTATATTTTTTTATCAAAGATTTTTTTTGCCTTTCTATCAAATATATTATTCAATTTCAAACTACTAAGTTTTCAAAAACAATTTTTTGATTTCAATTGCATTAAAAGATAAAATATCACTCAACTAGTTGCCTTCTAAAACTTGATTTTTTCCAAGACAAAGATAAACACCGTGAATGGCTAAAATATTTTCCAACTTGTTTTCTTTCCTATAAATATGTTAGTTACAACAACATGCCAATTTCCTACTATCTCTCTTTAAGGGGTCTTATTCATGCCCCCAATATTCCAAGATATCATTTTCATCATCACTTTTTATTTTTATTTGTGGTCTTAGCCTCACTTCTTGTTAACATATTTGATATTTACTTTTGTTTTCCGATATCAATATATCTTTGAGTTTACTTTTCTCTTTGCTTTTTCTTCTTGGGTATTTCTCTTTTTTATTTTCATCCCAACCAACACTTTCATCTTCATCAATCCCTTCAATTTTTTATACCATCCATAGTAACGTTTATCATCAACAAGTTTATCTTTCTCTAAAGGATTTGAAGTGTAAGGAATAATCTCAAAAGCACTCTCTTATTTATGTTTATTTGGAAACCCTAAGGTGCAAGGATGTTCCACCATGTTACTTACCTTCTTATTCTTCACTAATCCATGTAAACTATGAATACCTTTGTCAATTGATGCTACAAATAGGTATTCTTTACTTCTTTTTTGGGAGTGGAATATATTTGACCTAATCTAGCTTATACTATAGTATGATCTTGTTGTTTTTTTTTTAAGTTTACCTCATGATAAAAATTTTATATCTCTGTCTCCATTGTTTTCACTTTGCAATCTCTTGCCATGTGTCCAATCTTATAACACTTAGAAAATTGGAATGCAATATTTTCATATTCCACTTGTTGATCCCATTCTTTTGATTCAAATTTAATCTTAATAGATTGTGGTAAAAGGTTTGAAAACATCCATACCAAACATATATAGGGATATACAATACGATTTCTCTCCTTAGTAGTTGGTCCCTTTTGGATGAGCTCCCTAGGGTATTGCCAATATTCTTTAAAACATCATTATTGATTAGTTGATATGGATGTCCAAAAAACCTAACCCATATTGGAAGCTTTTTAATAGTTTCTATCTCAATAGAAAAATTCTCACTCCATTGTCCTAAATATAGAGCATCTCTCCCCTAAACTATGTCCCACCGCCCATTATTTTATCCATTGTTTATAAACCTAAAAAAATTATGAGGAAAAAACCTTTAGGAAAAAAACTCATGGAGTAATTTGAATTCAATTCCCATTTCCACTTGATCTAATTTTAAATCTCTAAAAACCTTGGTCAATATCCATGAAACTTACATATTAAACAACTACTTTTAAGAACTATTATATCAAGCTTGATCATCTCATCCTTGATAGTCACTTTTGGTGTAACTTCTTAGATTAGACTCTTTTGTAAATTGACTCTTCTTATCTCTATCTTGGGCATCCATACTTCCAACTAGGGCATCGTTATTTCCATTAGGAATTTTAAATATGACTTTAATTCCATGTTACTTGGATTTTCCTAATATATATTACTTATTTTTTAAAATTTCCCAAACATTTGGAGCAAGAAAATATAAAGACTCTCTACTCACAATTGCCTCCTATTTACAATTTCCTTGCTCTTTCCCAAAGGTCTAAAAGAAGAAAAGGTGAGGATCACTTCCGACTTGCACTCACTCCTTTTTTACTTAAAAATTTATTATCTTATTAAGTGCTTGTGATATACTTAATGCAAATTTATGTATGATATGAACACCACAAGTACTATTTTGAAGGGATTAAAAATGTCCGTAAAAATTCAAGTTTTCTTTTTTACCCTTCAACCTTGAATTAGAAGTTGTTTAACTCTTTCCATAAAATATAAATTAAGATTTTTATCCATTTAAATCTACTATACATGTACATAATCTTTATAATAAAGCTAATAATAAAAATATTTTTCTAACTGGAAATATGGGATGAAAACGGGTCCCAACTATATTACGTCATGACCACATAGTGGTATTACGATGGCTTGGCAATTGTGTACATGTCACTTGGCAATATTTGAACCTCAATATCCTCCTTGAGAGTTGAGGAATTCAAATGGTTGAGCTCATGCCATTTGATTACTAAATAAATATTATTATAAAATATAAAAATAATAATAAATTTTAAAAATAACTACAAGTCAATATGAAAGTTTAAGAAGGGTTCTAGTGTAGGTTTTATTAATAAACTATATGTGGCTTCTATTGGATCCACTCTCATCAAAATACAAATAAATTATATTTATTGTAAATTTGATTAAATTGTATCTAGCTTGCCCTTATATCAAAGATAGTCTTTATTTCCTTTCCTATTCGAATGTATTCTTCATCTTCCTCAAACTACTATGTTTCCACAATCAACTTCTTGCAACTATTTTTATTAAGAGATAAAATCTCACTCAACCAATTGCCTTTTAAAATTTAAATTTCACCAAGATGAAGATCAACACTACTATTAGCTAAATTATTTACTACCTGATTTCCTTCTCTATAGATATGCTCACATATTTAAGAGTCAAACTCCAACAATAAATTATGAACATCAATAATAATGTTATTTCTATCCAATCCCCATATCTATCTTTGTTAATAGTATTAGTGATAATTTGTGAATCACCCTAAATTGAAATCATTTCCATATTTTCAATTATAATTTTGGTCTCTATAAGAATTATCCCAACCTCTACATAGTTGTTAGTTAAAATTCCATATGATTTTAAGTAAGTGAGGAGAATTTTTCCTTCAATATTTTGTAAAACACCACCTCCACAAACTTTTTTTGGATTTCCTTTGGAAGCACTGTCAAAATTATTTTTGATAAACCCAATTTGTAGACATTTCCATTTTACCATATACTGAAGAAAATCCTATGTGTTAACTCCATTCTTGTAGATGACCCTTCCATGTATATTCAAATCTTGTAAACAAGAAGCTAGCACCTCTTATTTTACACTTGATACTTCCAATGATGAGCACATTGTCTATAAATATTTTTCATGAGAAGTGATAATACATTTCTAAATTTGAGCATGATTTTGGGGTTTATTTTAAAAAATTCTATTATTTCTTTCAATCCATAAATCCAACAAATAATAACAAGACCAATCCTCCATAGAATATATAATGCTTTAGCTTTCAAATAGTTAATCTAACATTCCATCAACTCTTTTAATGTCAATGAAGCTACCCAATATATATATTTTAAAAAAAGTAGCCATAAATGGTGTAAGAAAAGGGACAATGAAGAAGTAAATGTTATGATGTTTCTATATCCTTCTCACACAAGGCACACCTAAAAGGTAAATGAAATCCTCTTTTTTTAGACTCTCTCCTATGAGAATCTTGCTTTGGTTTGCTAACCAAATGAATATTGAGTTCTTGGGGAGGGTCTCTAGTGTCCAAACATTCTTGCAAGGGAAATAATTGAGAGTAGGAAAATTTAACTACGCTAAATCCTAATATCCCAACTTGACCAATATCCAACATCTTTTGATAAATTCCAAACCAACTCATCCTTTACCTAAATAAAATTCTTGAAGAATCTTTTGAATCTCATCTACTATTTTTTTGAGTTTTTCTCCTTCAACTAGGTTACTAACAAAAATCTATGGTTTGGAGTTGTTGCTAACATTAATATAGTCTTTGATATTTAGACCTCTACAATCTAGACATGCCTGAGTCAATGGTTTCCATTATCATATTAGAGATAAGAGTATAAGGATTCAAACAAGCATTAGACCAAAAAATTGCATAAGACCCCTTATTGATAGCCATATAGTATATTTATTGATCAATTGCAAACTATTTGATATGAAGTTCAATGTTGGTGATCCTTTAGGTAAGGTTCATTTTCTAAAAACATTTAGTACATAAAGAGAAACTACATATTTTCAAAGTAATATTTTATCCCACGTCTTTGCTTTAATATTTAAATAATGTCCAAGTTTTTCCCTAAGGCCAAACTCACAAGTTTATAATTTTGTAATCCTACCCCTCCTATAATTTTTTCTTTGCAAGTCCTAACCCACTTACAAAGAAGAAACTTAAATTTTTTCTCACATCCTGTCCAAATAAAATATCAATTTGGATGCTTTACCTACTGGTAATCTTGAAAGTGACATCATATAATTAGGGATGGATTGTAATGTAGTCTTCATGAGTTGTAGTCTATCAACTATGGTAAAGAACTTACCTTTCAAACCTGCCAAACAAGATTTTATCATATCTAAAATTTAGTCCTAGAGTTCCTTATTATTTCCTTTATGAGACAAATGAATAGTCAAATATGCAGATGAAAATGTTCTAGTTTTGAACCCTAAAATATCCATAGTAATCTATTGTAAATCTAGGGCAATGTCAATAAAAAGGTTTTTACTACATTGTAGTTTTAACCAAATGTCTAGTAGGCTTCTCATAGTATGATAATGACGTTTTAAAATCCATGGACTCATTGGCTAATGGATGACCTTAAAGAAAAGTATCATCAATAGATTTGAATGAGATTTAGAGGGACCATTTGTTGCAACTAAATACCTTTGATTTTTCCTTCTATTTTTACATTTGAGAAAGATCTCCCTAATGCTTCTACAAGAAAAAGAAATAAATATGAAGATAGTGGATAACCTTGGTGGCCTTCACGAGATGACTTGAAGTATCCAATAGGGGATCCAATAATCAAAACATAATATATTTTTATGATATAACATATATTTTATTCATATTAACCTTGATCAAAACCAAATTATTTGAGAATATCATGTAGAAACCTCTAATAAATCCTATCATATTCTTTGTTCAAATTTAATTTCATAAAGATATCTAAATTTTTCATAGAATGAAGAGAATGTATTACCTCCTATTCAATGCTTATACCATAAAGAGTTTATTTACTAAACCACCATGTTCCTTTGAGATAACATAATCTAGAATGCTTCTCAACCTATTTGCTAGGATTTTCTAAATGATCTTATAAATATTATTACAATGGCTTATTGGATGGAAATTATCAAAATATTTTAACTTCCCTTTCTTGGAAACCAATGTAATAAAGGTGGTATTGATCTCACCTTTTTTAGCATTCATTTTCTAGACCTCTTCAACCATAGCCAACATACCACTCTTCAATATCCCAAAATGTTTGAAAGAAAATTGGAGTAATCCATAGAATATAGGTGCTTTGTTAGGATAGAGAGAGAAAATCACCTCATATAGCTTCTCCATAGATATCGTCTACAAGATTTTATTTAATCCCTATACAATAATTAATGGAATATTTTTTAAAATTTTACCTTGTGCTCCTTGTCTTTGTTGGAGAGGTGTTGTACATCTTGCATAATTAATGTATTTTATTCTAGTGGGTTACCAAGGTATTAGGAGATAATATTTTTAGTTAGTTTACTAACTTGGTAACTTGTAACCATGTAAAGATGAATCCTAAGGATATCCCACTTGGATAAGACAATTGTGGGATACTAGGAATACTGTGTGGAGTAAGAATAGGGTGATTGAATTAGCTATAATGACTTTACTTGCCCCCTCATATTGGGCAAGTTGTTGGGATGTGCACTAATTTTAGGAGGTTGTTGGGATGTGCAACCAACAACCTTATCACATATTGAAGTAGGCTTTGGGATTTATGTTATCACATGGAGATAGCTATGGAATACCCCATAGTTTTGGAAACCACTAGTGGTTTCCAAGTTTATCTCTAGCCTATATAAACAAGCCTTGGATGAGTGGTTTGGGCATTCTTGGTCATCCTAATTTTGGAGTATTGTAGGTTAGATTTGAATACAAGTTATTGTATTATTTATGTGTGTATAATATTGCATGTGTATGGTTATGCTACTAGATTGTCTCTTATGTGTTGAATCCTGAAGATTTCCTAAGAGAAGTTAATTTTTGAAGTGTATTGTAATTTATTTTTTATTTATAGTACATTGAGATTCTATTCTTGTTGGGATTTTCTCCTCTATGGATTTTCCCAAGGTATATCTTATGTTTTCCCCTTATTCTATATTACAAATTTCTTTCTAAGTGCTAATACTCTAATATAATAATTTTATATCTGATTAACTAGCATAACTTTCCTCATTGGACTAAGTAGGAAACTGTTGCATTATTTCATTTCATTTGGTGTCAAAGCCTTCCTAGCTTGTTAGATCCTTCAAAGAAGTAGGGATATTTTTATATTTATTCCTTGCTTGAGTAGGAGTTGTGGTGTTGATATTATTTTTAGAAAATATATATGTTAGACACTAGAATAGGGATTGAGAAATTAAATAGGAGTAACTTTGAGCTATGAAAGATCAAGATGAAGGATCTCCTTATTGATTGAGATATTCATGTAGTGGTATCTAGTCAAAAATCCTCTAGTCTATCTGGAGAGGATTGGGCTATGATTGATCAAAAGGCAAAAATTCTTATTAGGATTTATCTTTTGGTGCTCCTAAATTTTTTATGAGAAATGACCACCAATGAGATATAGATGAAGTTATGGACCATGCACCAAGCTAAGTCCCTTGTAAATAAACTTTTTCTATGGAATAAGCTCTATTTATTGATAATAAATGATGATGATTCTGTTATTGAGCATTCGAATGAATTCAACATCTCAATGAACTAGTTGGCATCTATGAACATGAAGATAGAATAGGCAGACAAATGTATAACACTTTTATGTTCTTTGTCTAATTTGTGGGATAAACTTATGATGGTGATCAATAGCACCATCTCAAAGCTAAAGCTTGATGAGGTGGTGGGTGTATTACTCTCAGAGGAGATGAGACAAAAAAAAATTAAATCTATCAAGGATGCATTGATTGTTAGAGGTCATTCAAACGAAAAAAAAAACAAGAAGAAGGACAAGTGATCAAATTATAAGGGGAGATCCAAGTCCCTAGTAGATATAAGGTGAAAATTTAGAACTATGGCAAGATAGGACACAATAAGGACTGCAAGGAGAAGAAGGTCAAGAATGAATATTATGAATATTCTAACTAGAGGGCCTCTAACAAAGATATTGGTGATGTGTTTGTTGCGTCCTTTACCATGCATACACTTGAGGATGAATAATTAATTGACTTGAGATATTTCTACCACATGAAATCCCATAGGGAGTATTTTCTAAATTATGGATATTTTGATGGTGGGAATGTGTATTTGGGAGATATCTCATCTCTTAAAATCATTGGTCATGAAAGAGTCATTCTTGCACTTCGGGATGGAAGGACCACATCCCTTTCTAATGTTCTGAATATTTTGGGTTTGGCAAGGAACCTACTTTTTGTAAGTAATTTGAATGATGTTGGATTGCAGGTCGTCTTCAATAAGCTTGATTCATGAGTGATCTTGGATGATACCTTATTTATGGGTACAAATCCTATAATGTGGGATTAACTCAACAAAATTATGGGCCACCTATATTCAATGCTAGACTAGTAGGTTCTAGAACCACCTACCAATATACACCATAAGTTAGTTCTAAATTGTCTAGCACCTCACTATCCAATGCATGATTCTCATATTGGCTCTTTTAATAGGCTCTCCTAATATGAGTTGTTACTTTTAATTAATTGTGTTGAAGCTATGAATGTTGTGTCTCTCATTGCTTCAACCTATCTTTCCCTTGTACCAAGTACCCTTTCAACTTGGATAATTATTTTTTTATTCCTTCCTTTGTTGCTACCTACCCTCTTAAATCATTATTTTTTAATGCCCTTCTTTCTTCTTGTAGTCGCACCATCTACGTTTGCATATATCTTGTCAGTTGCTTCATTGCCTATATATTATCCAAGGCTTGCCTATTGTAGCTTTCAACTTCAACAACTACTTATGTATCTAGTAACCATTGCTTATTGTGACTACCATGTGAGGTGTACCATATGGAATAAATAAACCCTTTAAGATATACAATTTGACAATATAGTTGGCTAGGGAAATTGACCTTCTTTGATCTACTAGAAGTTCCTTTGCAATCAATAATTTATATTTCCTTTTTGCTAAGAAGGATTATAGGATCAAATATATGGAAATGCTAAAGCTATTTATAATGTCTTGATAAATATACTTTATAACCCTCTATATGATGCTTGATACTTCCCTATATACCCTTTTCAAGGTTTTTTATTGCTTTATGAGGGAATAAATAACAAACATCAAGAATAAGATATTTCTTTGAAGTAGTGATGATTACCTTAGATGCTCCTAATGATATTAGAAAGAACAATGCCATTGTACCCATAGTAACCAATTGATCTATGAGAATGAGGAGACTAGTTTGACATGACAACATGGGCAATGGCATAAACTAGCTAGGGTAGGTGACAATAATGGTTAGAATGAGAACACATGGGATGACACAGTGACACTTCCAGTATGGGTGATTGAAGGATGAGTGCTTGGTGATGGAATAGTTGATGATGGTGGTATTAATAATAATGGGATAAATTGGGGTGGAGATAACATGTGGGATGACCCTACATATTGGATGGATGAACCTGCTAATGACCTTAAGACTAGGGCTATGCTTGTTTGATGTGAGATGGGAACAATATAAGAAGTTAGGGAAATTCAAGAAGTGAGAATAAAATAAATAAGAGGGAAAGAGAGAATATTAGAAGAAATGAGGGGTGGAAATGAAGTGAAGGTAGTTATGGGGAATATGGTGGAAGTAGCTCGTGCTTTTAGATCAAAGAATTTTGTTTTTATTGCTCTCTTCTTGATATGTAATCCTCCTATTTTAGATCCCTTACCTTTAAGGTCATCCATAATTTCCTTATATACTTTTATTATTATATTCTCTAAGTCATTAAAGGTCTCAAAAATAAGTTAAAATTTACTAACCTTCATGTCACCTTCATTCTTGAGGCTAAATTATTATCAAGTCCTATCCATTGGACTATGGAATCAGAAGGAACAAACAATATTCGTACTTAGAAATAGTTTGAATTTCAGGAATTGCCTTACTATCATCTATTTCCTAGATTGGTATGTTGTCTTCTCCAAATTAATCTCAAGAAAGAAACCACTGATCTTAGAGAGATATTCCACAAATCTTATAAAGGGATGAGAATTAATGAACCCAACATCTCTTGTAGATTTTCACTTAGGTAAGATGGGGATTTATCTTTCCTTACCTCTCGTTATTATGTGTATGTATATAGATATGCATACACACATACACATACACAAATAAATAAATAAATATATAGAGAGAGATAAATGAGAAATGGAAATTTATAGAAACAAATAACTATTTGGTTGTCTTAGGAAAATAACTTCTCTCCATTTTGATGTTGACGTTTCAACTCAAGATTTTTCAACACCTATGTAAATATAGTAAGTTAAATTATATTAGTGGTGTATATTGGCAGGTATTTTCCAAGGGGTATTCCCCAATTTAGATTTTCGTGAATGCATTGTAGGAGGTACTATATTCCTTTATCAAAACAATGAGGACCAGGGGTGTATGTCATAGCTTGGTAAATTAGAACATATTTTTATCCTATTATTCCTTTTTGGTTTATCTCTTGATACCAACTACCTTGAAATGATACCCCATTTTTATCTTGAAGTGGTTAGGAGCATGGGTGTGCACTAAAATATTTGTAATAGTGTTAGCATCCACATATTCTATCATATTCTATGATGAACTCTGATACTAGTCATTGGATTGGAACCCTATGTTTGTGACACCAAGCAACATTTAGTACTCAGTAATAATGGCTCCTTCTATTATTGTTATTTAACAAATTCAATGTCATCCTTCAAAATTACATACTATTGAAATGCAAGTTTTAGCTTGGTTGCATTCCCCATTATTGCCTCAATTTTATAATCATGACTTATCTATTGCTTAAGAGAACCTCTTTATTTGGATTCACCTAGATAATCTTAGGAGCCATAAGTGAATCCTTCTCTATATGTTGGGTGGTGTCTACTTCAAGGATTTTATCTTCAAATAAGGATACTTCAATACAAGAGGGTTCTCGTGAGAGTTTTCTAAATACTATCGATGAGTCCATATTTTGTTCATCAAAATTTTCTTTAATGCGAATTTACTATTCTTTCTTGCCTATATTTTCCCTTACAACTTTTATTATTTTGACTATCTTTTCCCTTACAACTTTTCTTATTTTGACTATCTTTGTGAATTTTTTATGTTTAGTTTATATTTTGAATTTCTAGAAGATATTTTGTAAGATAGGCAAGGATTTCAAATATTAACTTTGATTTCCATAGAAAGAATGCATGTTTTGATTAATTACAGGTATTTTTAAGTGAATAAGTATTATTATATGGGCATATGTAGCCTACAACCTAACTACAATAGTTTTTTAGAGCCTGTATGGACATGCTTGAAATTGCCTATTCAACCTATGCCTATAGTCAACCCTCAACCTTCTCTTCTAGCCTATGCCCATAGCCATCCCATAACTTGCCTATTCAGTAAGTGCCCATAGCCTACCCACAACATTATGTAAATGTAATAAATTTATGACATTTTCTAGCCTAATTATAGATATTATAATAATAAAAATATTTTTGAATGATGGTTTGATTGTATTTAGAATGTTATTAATGATTTTTGAGTATGCATCAGAACTACTTTCAGATTTTGCATGGTTGTTTCATAAACTACCAAATGATTTGTTCCATGTTGTTGACATATAATAGACTTGTTCAAGTTCGAAGATAGTTCTACTCACATGGAACTTTAGTCATTGTGGTGATTAAATGGAATGTAATTTGTTTTGTCTTGTTAGCTAGGTGTTCTTGTCTATTTTATCATAAGAAATATATTTCACTAAGAATAAAGTGTAATTATCCATACGTGATTTTGTTAAACATCTTGAACAAAATTAGAATACAAGCAAGAATGTTAGTTTATGATAGAACAAGAAATTTGTTAGCAAATAATCCTCTGCAAGTAGTATAAATAGATAATATAGTTGATGTTTTGGGGGATGGTTAATAAATATACTAGTGTTGATTTTTAGTCAACGAATAAAAGTTGGATCAAGGTAAAAAAAATCAGCAATACAGTAAGATCTATGCAATTTCTTTCCTCAATAATATAATGACCAATTTCGACTTCTTTACGAAGTTGTCTTGGTAGATATTTGTTGTTATAAAGGGAGAGTCTGCCTCTTCACTAGCTAAGCAAGGATCCACTCAATATCAATGAAGGTAAGCAAATTCCTATTAGCAAATATGCCTGATTATCTCACATATAAATTTCTCTAGGATCAAATATCACTCACATAAAATCACATTCACAAGTAACACAAGTATTGCACAACAAAATATTTATTATTACATTTATAAATCATAATATCTCATATTACAAAATCATCCAATTACTCTCTATTACATTCTATTACATTGCATGGAGCTTTATCTCCAATATATAATAATTCTCATGACTTTTTCTCTCCTCAGAGAGATGCAACCTTTCACATGCCTCTCATTATGACAAAGACTCTCATGATTCCATAATATTTTGCTTCACATCTTAACACATCTCATATGAATCTTCACTTCTACACTTGGCACATATCATCTATGACTCTTCACTTCCATACTTGACAGCTATCACCTATGGCTCTTCAATTGCACACACAACTCACACTTGCACACTTGAAATATTTTACACTTTATTACATAAAACATAACACTCTCACATACTTTACACACACACACACACACACACACTTTTTAATCTAATATTTATAATAGTACTCCATGATACTCAATGTAACAAATAATTTAATATCTCCAACACCCCTCGTATAACATTATTTGGTGTGAAGGCTTTTAGTCTTCAATATTCGTCTTCTATCTTCATCATGTTTCCATCCTTGGTTCTAACTCTGGTATTCCTTTATGTTCAGACATTGAATATGTTCTTCTAGTTTGATGTTTGACATTCTACAAGCAAGTTGTCACAATAATATATTCCATGAATATTTGAATCCAATGACTTCTTAATGAAGTTAACATATGTGAATGTATCAACATATCATACTACTCAATCATATTGGTTTTACATTCTTTATCTACATCCAAATGTGTTTCTTGAAGAAGATTATTTGCTAGCATATTCCATAAATCATTTTTGTCGAAACTGATATTCTTCATTCCAGGTTTGTTTTCTTTGTCTTTTGTCTTTATAGATTTCAAAAGTAAGCAATGTCATATACATTATTATGCATGTATCAATAGGAAGTATTGTAAGAAAAAAGAAGACAACACCTTACAAGCAAAATAATGAAAACAAGCAATTGCAGAATCAAAGGATTTTGTATTGAACTTTATTGGAGCCTTAGTCTCATTTTTACAAGTGATTTGCCCCAAGTGCACAAGGGTATGATTACAATAAGTGAATGCTTGCTTTCACATGATATAATGGGAACAAAGAGGGGAAAAACCCCTTTGCCTAATCAGATTATTGGTGGTGTCTTTAGTCTTCTTTCGCTCCAATCCAATTGGTGAGTGGGCTTGAGTATCCAATGATGGGCCACTCCTAGCTTCAATAGCTCTTTAGATATCTATTACCTACGCACATGCAAACCAGCAAAGGGGGATTAGTAGCACCCGTATATTCAAGCAATAAACCTAATGCTACACATAAACCTATTACTGATATGAATGAAAAGCAGATAGCACAAAACAATCAACAAACCAAGCCTTGCTTAGTACTCAAATCGCTAATCTCTATCGATGAAATTTGTTTTTGCTCTCGGGACTGTGGAACCATGAAAGCGCGGTTGTGGGCTAGAAACTGTGGACCTACGGTTGTGAAACCGCCGATGCGCATTTTCGACTGTGGAACCGTGGACGAGCGGTTTCGACTGAATAACAGATTGCCTCGAAATTCAAGCCAACGATCAGAGTTAGGCTTGCGCCCTCAATTTCTCGTTGGGTCTAGATCTATTTCGATAGCCTGTCGGTATGCAGATCCAGCTCCCTTTGTTTGGTGGATTGATGGTGTCTTTATAGGATGCCTAGGGCTTTGGAGGGAAATGTGAGGTGGCAAGCCTGACTTGCCAAGTGGCAAATCTGGACTGCCAGGTGGAAGGGGCAGTTACAGTGAGTCACTCAGTGTGGCTCACTTAACTGGGGTGATGCGGATCCAAGTGGAGTGGGATGTGGGATGCTATTTTATGTGAAGGGACAAGGGGACAACAACAAAGGAGTTATGGCATGGGTGTTGGTAATCAGTCTCATGTGCAAGGACAAAGGGGACATGAGTGGGTAAGATGTGGCATGGATGTTGGATGAAGTGTCCAGGACACATGTCCAATGGGTAGACAGGGTATCTTAGGGTGATTTTCCTAATTAAATAAATTAGGAAAGTATAATGATGTGCAGGATTTTATATCCCTAAGTTAGAACTTAGGCATATATTTTTATTATGCAGGATTTGATGGTGAGGTGGTGAATGTGAACTAAAGGGTGCTAGATTTTGGTGTCTACATTTGCCCCTTTTTGTACTCTGTTGTGTACAACACAATGCGGTGCAAAAACTAATGACATCTAAATTTATTGGACGAATGGGTTCATTTCTCTTTGACACACAGAATGAATGAATTTAAAATTTTTGATTTGTTTGCTTACCCCCTCAATTGATGATTGGGTAAAGGTTGACACCCATAAGTCAATTGATGAAATACAGATGGTGAAAGTGGGTTGTTAATAGAATGTTGATTTTGTTAATGAATTTTATCTTCATTTTTTTTTTTGTGCCCCAAGCTTGGGATTATTTGTGTTCTTGCAATTTTGCTTTTGGTTTCATTAATGTGTAGAATACATGGTAAAATCTGACCACTCTTTGAGTTTTCGTCCACTATGACTAGCAATTCCTTCCAAATGATGGGTTTAAGGAACTAGTCATCGAGGATTTGATGCTCTAGCATTTTTTGATTTTACCAAATTGTTGTTTGTTGTCCCGCTTTTGAACCAACGGAAGGTTTTGTAGGATTACCTTGCAAATCTGTTTTTGAACACATTTAAGCTCATAGATTTAGGGGCCTATCGTCTTGATTCATTGTTGCTTGTTGCGATTTTTGAATGAGCTTCCTTATGGTGATTTACCCATCCAACCGGATTGCATGGATTGCTAGTTGTTGCAACCGCTAGGTGTATAGGATAATCCACTAGACACGAGTTTCACTCCAGATGATTAGGTGAATTGCATTTTTTTTTGAAACCGCTGACTTGCGGTTATTTTTGCGAAAAATGCAGATTTGCGTTTTCCTTTATGAAATTGTGTTTTTGTGTTTTTGCGCCTCAAAATGGGAGTTTGCGTTTTCGCGCGTTGTGGAAAATGCGGGTGCACGTTTTTTGCCGCTGCAGAAAACATGGGCGCACGTTTTTCATCGCTAAAAGCGGCTATTTATAGGATGCTATCGTTTTCAAAATCATTCTGCCAGTTGTCATTGGTTTATTGGTTGAAGTGATGAGTGAGATAGAGGTTGGCGAGGGGAGCGGTGGTGGTGGCTCGGCTAGAGCGGAAGTTGGCAACCGATTTGCAGAGGTGGGCGATTTAGCCTTTATATATATATATATATATATATATATATATTTTGTTTTTCGTTTTGCGTTTGTTTTGCTTGGTTGCTCATTAAGCGGGGCTGGCAATGAACTTGTTTTTTTTATTATTATTATTTATGGTAGGTAATTTTTTTTTTTTATTATTACCTAGGGTAGGTAAAACAAAATTTCGTTTTTGCTTTTATTACCTAGGGTAGGTAAAATTTATTTTTTATTTTTTTATTATCATGCATAGGTAAAAATTTATCGTTTTTGCTTTTATTACCTAGGGTAGGTAAATTTTTTTTTTTTTTGTTTATTACCATGCCTAGGTAAAATTTTTTCGTTTTTGCTTTTATTACCTAGGGTAGGTAACATTTTTTTTTTTTTTTGTTTATTACCATGCATAGGTAAAAAAATTTCGTTTTGCTTTTATTACCTAGGGTAGGTAAAATTTTTCCCTTTTTTTTTTATTACCATGTATAGGTAAAAAAATTTCGTTTTTGCTTTTATTACCTAGGGTAGGTAAAAAGTTTTTGTTTTTTTTTTTTCTTTATTTCTAGCATGTTGTGCTAAATTTCATTTTTTAATATGTTTTCTTTTCAAGTTAAGCTTATTGATGCTCGACATAGGTGGCCGAGGATGATTCGAAAAGTGCGGAAAGCACTTTTTGATGATGATTGGACTCTACTTCAGACCATTGGTTTAGATGGTTGCGGGCGGTTAGGCACCATCCGAGCTGATGAGGATCTCCTTTCGGTACTTGTTGAGCGTTGGGATCCAGATGTTGGAGAACATTCTTCATGAGCGTCAGATTCCTTTACCTATTCCTCCTTCATCATCTGCTTCCACTGCTACCCGAGGTACTGAGACGAGTCGTAGGACTCATCGTACTTCTAGCTCTCATGGGGCTTCTACAGCGTAGGGTCCACGGAGGGATCCTACTGGCATTAGCTAGATGTTGTATTTGCCTTATTTTTGTTTTTTGTATATTTTATCTTAGTATGAGCCTCAGTGCTCCGATGTATACTGCCTTTGGGCATTTTGTACTTTGTAGACTTTCGTATATATATATATACATGGCATTTTATTTTGGTATCCACATGCATTATTTGTATATGTATTCTTCTTGTTTATGCTTTTTGCAATGTTTATATTATGCAATCTTATATTTCTATGTTAATGCTATGATAATGAATGCAAGTGAACATGTAAAATGCATTTTGATTTATAGTTATGTAACTGAATGAAGGTATGCATGGTGCTCATGTAATCTTATTTAGCTCAAAGTAGTTGACCTTTACTCATTCATATTTGCAATTGGGGGTTCCCACTTGATTATTCTTTGTGGTGATGTATGTGGTATGTATAAATGGTATGTGGATGGTGATATGGATAATGATTTTGCTTTTGGTATGTAACTGAAAATATTCTCAAATACTCAAAGAAGCTAGTAATGTTAACCATTTTTCTTGAATGTTATCTCACTTTCTTTAGGACCATATTGTGTGCAAGTGAAGTTCATTTTCTAAATCTTGCGTGTCGATGACCCTAAGCAATCCAGAACCAGTGCATGTGATTGTGATGTTTATTGCCCCATCTTGAGTAATTTTTGGATGGTACCTTTCTGGGTTTTCCTTTTTGGCTAGCTTACTCGTATGTGCGTTCAGAGGTCTCCCTCTTAAGAGAGAGACATGTCGCCCTGCATGAGTTTACTCCACTGCCAGTCAAGCGTCTATAGCCCCGGTGGAGGCTCACTCCATAGTCCAATGGTTTTGATCTTTAAGCCTTTGTGATGACTACATAAATTTTTGAGGGGAACATAGTATGATCTTTTTAGCTTTAGAGATCTGTGGTGTGTGTTGTTAATTGTTTTTTGTGTAGAGTTTTGGGGAATCGGATTCTCAACCGAAGTATGATGAGAATGTTACCCTATCCTTACTACTCTACATTTATTTATATTTGTTGTTTCACTGTGGTAGTGGTGATAACCACTATTTTTGTTTTTGGACTATGTTGCGTGATAGGGTAAGCGAAGAATTTGATTTTTTTCGCTTTGAGGTTTACCCAAATTGGCGTTATATTTCTATTATTCAAGATGTTTTAAGATTTGTAAAAGTGTATTTGGTTCCAGATTGCTTTTGGGTCAATCTACCATACTCAAGATTTTCTTAATGTGATGAAAGTGCTTTGGTCCTAAAGAAAATTGGACACTTCATGAAGTTTGGTTTTTCACTAGACATGTTTGAGTGACTGAAAATTGTATGATATATCATATATGATGTGTATGATTTGTGAGTTGTAAAGAATCTTAGTTGAATACCCCCAATTCTTGGAATTTGTTTTCTTGGTCTTATCATCACCACTATTAAATATTACTGAGCAAGGGATGGGATGGATGCAACTATATAAAATATTATTTTTTTTTGTGTATGAACATATAATTGAAATGCAAATGCCATATGAAAAATGCAATTTGAAATATGTCTATTTACAATGTGAAATGCATGCAAAATTGTAAAATGAAATCTTTTGTTTATTTTATTTATTTATTTATTTATTTTTTTAGCCATGTACATATATATACATATATTGCAAGTCGTTTTATGCATAAAATGCCTTTAGGTGCATAATGTTCAGTGGTTTTGGCTCCAATTTCCCTTCTAAATTGGAGAGTCTGTACGTTCCTTGTCCCAATTTTTGCTTTACTATATATGGGCCCAACCAATTTGCTACAAATTTATCCCTTAAGTGCGGTAAAGCATTAGTATTTTGTTGATTTTCTTTGAGCACTAGGTCCCCCACTTGAAATTCATGAGGATGGAATTTTGCATTGTAAGTGCGCTTGACTCTATCTTGATATACTCATAAATGTTCTAGAGCATTAATACGTTTCTCATCAATAATTGTCAATTGGTCAAGACGCTCCTGTCTAGTTGTATCATCGTTCATGAATTCTTGTATCTCGATTCGCAAGGATGGTATCTCGAGCTCCAATGGTAATATTGCTTCTGCACCGTAAACTAGTGAAAATGGTGTTGCTCCCATTGGCGTTCTTATGCTTGTTCTGTAAGCCCATAGTGCTAAAGGGAGGTGAGTATGCCAATCTCGATGATTATCTTTTACCACTTTCTTGAGAATGGATATGATTATTTTATTTGTTGCTTCAACTTGCCCGTTTGCTTGTGGGTAATAAGGTGTTGAGAAGCTGTGTAGTATTTTGAATTTATTGCACAATGCTCTAACATCCTTATTCTTAAATGACTTTCCATTATCAAAAATTATTTTTGAGGGTATTCCAAAATGATAGATAATATGCTGAAGTATAAACTTCGCTATTCGAGGTCCAGTCGTAGTTGTCAGTGGAATTGCTTCCACCCATTTTGTGAAGTATTCTGTAGTAGTTATGATGAATTTATGTTGTCTTGATGAAGAGGTGTTATTTTACCGATCAAGTCAAGGCCCCATTGTGAAAAGGGCCACAAAATTTGAATGGGTTGCAAATTTTGTGATGGCACATGGGTCAAGTTTGCATGATGTTGGCATTTTTGGCATCTTTTGACATATTTGCAACAATCGTTTTCCATTGTCGGCCAATAGTATCCCATGCACAATATTATTTTTGCAATTGCCATTTCGCTAAAGTGACCACTGCAAGTACCATCATGGGCTTCTGATATTGCTCTTTCTACTTCAATTGGATTTAAACATCGTAGTAGTATTCCATCATAACTACGTTTATATAACACATCTCCAAGTAAAGTGAAATGAATGGCTCTTTGTTTGAATGTTCTTTTTGCAGCTCGTGTCATTTCCATTGGTAGTGTGCCTGATTTGAGAAAATATTTTATCTCATCAAGGTAAGAATTGTAAGGTTCGACATGTATCAAACAAACATTCTTCTCACCTACAGATTCTGCTTTTTGAATTGATGGTTTAGACATTGTTGTTATGATTAGTGGTTGCATTTCTCCATATTCATTTTTAGGGATGAGAGATCCCAAGGAAGCCATTGCATCTGCAAATCTATTTGTTGATCATGGCAAGTTACTAATTTCATACCAGTCAAATTTTCCTAGCAACTGTATCGCTACTTCATGATATCTCTTTAAGACTGGCTCTTTACATTGGTATTCTCCTTTTATTTGGTAGACAACCAATTGAGAATCACCAAAAATGCTTATTCTTTTTATTCCCATTGCTATAGCTGATTTAAGACCTAGTATTAAGGCTTCATATTCTACATTATTGTTAGTGCATGTGAAGTCGAGTTTGAATGATAAAGGAATGGGTATTCCTTCAGGTGTGTAAAACACAACTCCTGCACCTTGCCCTTTTTTGCACTTTGATCCATCAAAGAACATTGTCATATCTGCTTCATCCTTAGGTGAAACTATTTCTTCTTGTTCTGTGATAGAAAACACTGAATCGTCGAGAAGTTCAATTATTAATGGTGTATCATTGTGTAGTGGAGCTTTCGCTAATTGATCAGCTATTACTTGCCCTTTTATGGATTTTTGACTTGTGAATTCGAGGTCGAATTTTGTTAAAAGCATTATCCATTTAGCAATGCGGGTGTTGTTGTAAGTGCGAGTCATCATGTATCGCAAAGGGTTTTCTCTAGCTATAACATAGGTGGTATTGCTTAGCATGTAATGTCTAAGTTTCTTGGTGGCAAAAACCACTGCTAAGCATAACTTTTCAACATAAGCATACCTTGTTTCGTAACTTACCAATGTTCGATTGATGTAATAAACCGCTTGCTCTTTATTTTTCTCATTCTTTTGTGCAAGCATTGTTCCTAAAGCAAAATCTATTGTAGAAATGTATAGGTGAAATGGGACTCCTATTTTTGGTGGTGTAAGAACCGACGGTGAGGCTAGATATTTATTTATATCATCAAATGCCTCCTGACATTTAGTTGTCCAAGAAAATATCACTCCTTTTTGTAACAGGTGATTAAAAGGCCTGCATTTATCTGAGAGTTGTGCAATGAATCGACGAATAGATTGGACTTTTCCTTGCAAACTTTGCAACTCTTTCAAGTTTTTGGGAGGTGACATTTCTAATATTTATTTTACCTTGCCTGGGTCTACTTCAATGCCTCTCTTGGAGACAATGAATCCTAGAAGTTTTCCTGATGTTACACCAAATACACACTTCTTAGGATTTAACCTTACCTTATGTTCTATTAATCGATCAAATGCCTTTTCTAGCACATCTATGTGTTCAAGACGCATTTTTGATTTAGAAATAAGATCATCTACATAATCTTCGATTATCTTATGCATATAATCATGAAATATGTACGTCATGGCACGCTGATATGTAGCTCCTACGTTCTTTAATCCAAAAGGCATCACTCTATAGCAGAATGTCCCCCAAGGCATTGTAAACGTTGTTTTATGTTGATCTTCGGGATTAATCCGAATTTGGTTGTATCCGGAGAAACCATCCATTAAGGAGAGCATTTCATGACCAGCACAAGAGTCTACTAATTGATCTATATTTTGCAAAGTAAAATCATCCTTGGGACACACTTTGTTTAAATCTCGAAAATCAGTGCATACTCGTATCCCCCCATTCGATTTGCGAATGGGTACCATGTTTGAAAGCCATTCAAGATAATCGATTGGTACTATGAAGTGTACATCCAATAACTTTTGCAACTCTTCTTTCACAATTAATGCGACTGTTGGATGAACTTTCCTAAGCTTCTACTTGAATGACTTGGCATCATGTGCTAGCGTAAGGTTGTGGACTACCAAGTTCGGATCTAAGCCAGGCATGTATTTGTAGGACCATGCGAACACTTCCTTATTTTTAATAAGCATGTTTATGATGCTTTATTTTTCTTCTGCGGATAATTCTTTTGCTATTTTGACAATCTAGGGATTATCCACGTCTTCACTAAGGTTCACATCTATAGACTCTTCTATTAGCATGTGAGAACCTTCTTCTAGCTAATGCAGAGTTGGGATGAGGTGGATATCATCTGCCATATTTTCAAATGTGTCCGGGGTGTCCCCCTCTATCTCAGTTTGAAAAACTAAATTGTTTGATGATGAAGGTTGTTGCAAAATATAAGCGTTTGAAGCGCGCAACAACTCTTCAGATAGGATGAAGTCAGTAGTGGATGGTGGGGATGAAATCCTATCCATGGCTATGAGACTGGTGTCGATATAGATCGGTTTTGTCTCATTATATGGATTGCGGAGTGGGGTGAGCAAATCAACATAAATCATGTTGACTTGATGGAAATGAGGTGGTTGTGATTCAATAATTGATGACTTGTATTCTCTAGGTTGCAACTGACCTAATGTGTGTGATTGGTTTTGCTGTATGCTTTGCCAATGTGATGGAGGAGGTTCTGGTTCAGGACCCTCACGCTCTTTGTTTAGCCAAAAAGTGTGTAGTCTATTGGAAACTTCTGTTGATACCAGTTATCCTTCTGCATGGTTTCTCCATATATTATCTCTTCATGAGGTTCTTCTTCTTCTTGATTAAACCATTCAGGACGTGCTTCATCTTGGAGCATTCTCCTAGCTTGTATCTCAAGAGCATGGTTGATAAAAATCATTTCAGTTTCATCATCATCACTGTCACTCATCTAGAATCCATTAGCGTTTGTATGAGGTCCTAGCATTAGTGGCTCAAGGTCTTGCCTAAGGTATGCTATCGTAGTAGGATCTTCATAATATGCCTCTCGTTGTAAAGCTTACTCTCGAGGGTAAAAATTGTAGATTTGATATCTACTTTCTAGTTGTTCATCCTCATCATTATGTTCATCCTCATCATTAGTTTCATCCTCATCATCACTCTTTTCCTCCTCTTGTTCACATTCTATGTCAAGTTCTTGGAAATCTTGATTAAGCGAAGAGCTTGCGATGGAAGGTTTATAGCCTAGACCGAGCGGTCACTTGGCTCTCTATATTCGGTTTAATAATGTGGTGAGGACCTTGTTCATGTCTTCCAAGTCCATATCCTTGCCAAATAACCCTTCAAAAATATATGACTGAGAAACTTGGGTTCGATAGATAATCAATGTTTTCATTAAACTCTTGTAAAGAGTTGTCATTCGCCTCTTGATGTGGAAAAGATGTCTGATATATGCCTAGGTTTTGGTTATTTTGGGCTAGTGGGTTGTCAATTTTGATTGTACCCGCTTCCAATAAATCTTGCACAATTCCTTTAAATCCATGACAACCTTCAATATCATGTCCTCTTTGTCTATGATAGATGCAAAAGAGGTGTTCTTTGTAACCTTTTGTCTTTGGTTTGTTAGGATCATCAGGTTTCATTTCCAGTAAATTAAAAAGTTTTGCCGCATACAACTTCTAAAATACTAATGAATATGGCTCTTGTACTGGCGTGTAATTTATTTTTGGTTTAAAATGACATTGTTGCCTTTTCACAGGTTGTGTCTGATTTTGTGCCTACTGTGGGGGTGGAACCGCTTGATAATTCGGTTGATGTGGTTGTTGTTGTTGTTGGGGTTGTTGGATTTGTGTTTGAGTCGGTTGATTTGACTGTGGTTGGCTCAAAACTATCTGATTAACCTGTGCGGTCTTGGAATGACCATGGTTATTCCCCTTTTGATTCTTATTGTGCCACTCTTTCTTCTTAGGCTTAATCTCACCTTCTTGAATTTTGATTTCTTCAATCAGTTTTGCTTGGGCGAGTGCCTCATCGAATGTTCTATACTGTTGTAGCTATAGCAATGAAGAGATGGGTCTACCAAAACTCTTTGTGAACATTCGTATTATCTCTAGCATAGGGAGTGAAAATGGTAACTTGATCATGACTGATCTCCATATGTTGCCAAATTCATAGACTGATTCATCATCATATTGTTTTAGGTAAATCAAATCAGTCAATGTTGTTTGTTTTCTAACATTTAGGGTGAATCTTTCCAAAAATTGGTCCGCTAGTTGTTCAAAGGTAAAAATACTTTGATGCGGGAGATGGTTGTACCAGTCTTGGGCTTCCCCCTAATGTTTGAGGAAATGTATGTAATAGCAATGCATCACTGCTTTTGATTTTGAAGCATGCATTCACAAATCTTGTTACATGCTCACAGGGATCCTCTTCTCCTTTAAATTCAAGCTTCGATATTTGGAAATCATGTGGATATGGCGGTTCTAGTACCAAAGCATGAATAGGGTGATTGAGTAGTTGCCTTAAAGTTGGCTTTTGGTATTGCAAGCCTGGGGTTTGCATGGCAAGACTATCAATCTGAATCTATAAAAATTGGTATCTAGGATCATCTATAAGACTGACACTCGAATGTACTTGATGCTGCTAGTAATGGGGTGGATTGTATGTAGGTTGGGGATGATAAGACATGTTTGGAGGAAATGTGTTATGGTATGGATGTTGAGGGATGTTATGATATGGATGGGGTGATGAAGGTATGATATTATGCTGACCTACTGCATTAGCATATGGGTGCGGTGGTTGATTGTGAACCACAGTGGTAGAGGGAGGATGCATTACCCAAGATGGATCTTGGATAAAGGTATTAGGTTGATGAGATGTAGGTGGAAGATTTTGCTCAATCCCTTGCAAATGTTGGTTAGGGTCAGGGTTCATGCTATGGTTAGCATTATCTAAAATCATTTGTTGCAACTGTAAGAAATCTTGTTGCATAGCAATTGCATTTGACATAGGGACTGCTACCTATGATGTGGTGGACTGAGTTGGTTGTGGAACAACCATGGTAGTGGAGGTAGATGGGGGGTAAGTAGCAAAGGGTATCGCCACTGACTGTGGAATGGTATGAGATGTATGTCCTACAAGTGTGGATGGAGGAATGGATGTTGGGGCTTGCGAAACAATAGGAATTGTTTCATACAAGGGATTAGTGGTAATGGTCATTTTTTGTGATAATGTGGGGGGAATTTGGTTGGATGACAATGGTTGATTGGCTAATGCTATAACAGCCAACTCAAAGAGAGGATTGGTGAAAATCTATTGTGACTATTGTGGATAGGCGAATATGGATTCTTGTTGTGATGAGGGTACGACACGTGATGGGATGGAGAGTGGTGGTAATTATGGGAAGACCATTCTAGCTGCATTCAAGTACATTCTAACAGTGTCCATATCTATCATGGTGACCTGACTGTCTACTACTGCAGGAGGTTCACTCCTAGGTGTCTCAGGTATAGCTGTGTGAGTAGCTCTATGCATAATGTCTATGTCCATGTTGGGGGCATTACTAGAAGGCCCTATATCAAGACTCGAGGACATAGAAAGAGGCACATCTACTTGTCCCACCACCGAAGTGTGAGGGACATTGCTAGACTGGGAGGCCATAGGGGATGGCCACTGACTTTGGCTTGACACTAATTTTCTTAGCTTGATTACGAGTCACTACCATACGCTAATATGATATCTATGTGAATGAAAAAGAAAGTACAATGCAATACAACATGCCAAGCAAATAAACATACAAAGTGTTTGACCCTAGTTTACACTAAAGTTTTTGAATTTTTTTTTTTGGTGTGTTTTTGTGTGTTTTTTTTTAAGTTTTTGAAGAGATTTTGTTCTTTTTGGAATAGAATAATAGAACTCAATGAAGATGGTGATTAAGAACACTAGCACCAAGCATGATTTCTCAAAAGAGGCTAGGGTACACCGCTTAAATCCCAATGGGGGGTTCGCCTAGCTCTTCCACTTTGATTCAACAATCGTTCCAATAGTGGGAGACAACTTGAATACCAATGACTTATACCAGCTTAAAGAGCACTTTTATCCTATCTACGGATGATCTAGGGGGTAAGCCGGTGGAAGGAGATGAATTCCAACGTCACCGGTCTGAATTGGGGGTTGGTGATGAAATCCAATCGGACCAATGTTTTAATTATACATGTGTGTGTGAAGGTTTTATTTTCTATTGTGTGATGCAAATCTAACATGCAATTTTATTTTTATGCCTAATGCAGAAAGCAGGAAAGACATAGAATAGCAGACAAAATCATATCAGGGGTAAAATTGCAAATCTAGGTAAGACTCGGCCCAATTCTGTTTAACAGGGCTAACCACGGGTGGGCGGTTAGTTATGGTAAACCACGGGTACGTGGTTTGCCAACCGCACATGCGCATTTGGGAGATCCCAACCGTGGGTGCACGGGTCCTTTCTATCAATAGAACAAAAGTCGAATACAAGCCCAAACCCTGAAAAAGAAATACCTGGGTTATTTCTAACCTGGTACATGCAATATGATTATTCCCTACTATGCATATGCAGATTCTCATTTATTTTGCTTTGTTATTGTGTTTATGAATGCAAGATTTAAGTAGATTTTTCTATCCTAAGACCTAAATGCAAGCATTGGCATACAAAACTGAAACCCTTAATCTACTTAAATGCAACCTAAATCCAGAACTAAAGGAGAAATTAAAAATATGACACAAGGTACATACCTGTGTTCCTTTCATTGCTCCTTCTAGCTTTCAACCGTCGGTCCATGTTTCAACAGTGCAGCAACCACGAATGCGCATTTCCTCAAATTAGAAACCACGGATGCATGGTTTCACAAATTAGAAACCATGGATGCATGGTTTCACAGTGATAGGTTAAGCACAATCCAGATTCGCCAACCCGAGATTGAATTCTCATGCATTTCAAATCATTAGCACCTGTACATGCAAACAAAGATTAGTAAGATTAAAATAAAGCAAGGCAAAACAAAATGAAACCCTTGGGAGGTCCCACTGTGATCGCCATTTTTGTAACTAAAATACTTGAACACTTACAAATGTAAAATACATAGACACAAAGAGATTGCCCAAAATAATAAAATTCTTTATATTGAACTTTATTGGAGCCTTAGTCTCCTTTTTACAATGATTTGCCCCAAGTGTATAGGGGTATGATTACAATAAGTATGCTTGCTTTCACATGTTACAATATGGCCTCAATGTGGGACAAATTTCTCTTTGGGCTAATCTAGATTATTCGTGGTGTCTTTAGTCTTCTTTTGCTCCAATCCAAGTGGTGAGTGGGCTTTGGTATCCAATGATGGGACCACTCCTAGCTTCAATAGCTCTCCAAGATACCTATTACCTGCACACATGCAAACCAAAAAAGGGGGATTAGTAGCACTCGTATATTCAAGCGATAAAACTAATGCTACACAAACCTATTATTGATATGGATGAAAACTAGATAGCACAAAAAAATTAACAAACCAAGCCTTGCTTAATACTCAAATCGCTAATCTCTATCGATGAAACTCATTTTTGTTCTTGGGACTGTGGAACCACGGAAGCACGGTTGTGGGCTAGAAACCGTGGACCTGCAGTTGTGAAATCATGGATGCACATTTTTGACTGTGGAACCACGGATGGGAAATTTTGGCTGAATAATAGATTGCCTCAGAATTTGATCCAATGGTCAGAGTCAAGCTTGTGCCCTCAATTTCTCATTGGGTCTAGATCTATTTTAGTAGCCTGTCGGTATGCAAATTTAGCTCCCTTTGTTTTGTGGATTGATGGTGTCTTTATAGGCTGCCTGGGGCTTTGGAGGGAAATGTGAGGTGGCAAGCCTGACTTGCCAAGTGGTAAATCTGGACTGCCAGGTGGAAGGGGCAGTTATAGTGAGTCACTCAGTGTGGCTCACTTAACTGGGGTGATGTGGCTCCAAGTGGAGTGGGATGTGGGATGCTATTTTATGTGAAGGGACAAGGGGACAACAACAAAGGAGTTGTGGCATGGGTGTTGGGAATCTGTCTCATGTGCAAGGACAAAGGGGACAGGAGTGGGTAAGATGTGGCATGGATGTTGGATGAAGTGTCTAGGACACATGTCCAATGGGTAGACAGGGTATCCTAGGGTGATTTTCCTAATTAAATAAATTAGGAAAGTATAATGATGTGCAGGATTTTATATCCCTAAGTTAGAACTTAGGCATATATCTTTATTATGCAGGATTTGATGGTGAGGTGGTGAATGTGAACTAAAGGGTGCTAGATTTTGGTGTCTACAAGTATAATAACATCCATAGAATTTTCTTTTGCTTCAAAAATTTCTTCATGAAGATAATTGCCAAATGTTGTAAACTTTTCATTTTTGGTATCTTTGAGAATTAAAGATAATTGCTTCTTCAATTTGACTAGAATATCTCTTTGCTTATTGAATTTATTTGTCAAATATTGTGTGTAATACTTTGGATTTTCCAACATTTCTTTACAATCCTCTAGAATGTATTTCAAATAATTTCTTTAATGATGATTTTCCACAAGTCAATTATTCTCTCAACAACTTTAATTCAATTTATCTTCAATCAAATTAAAAAACAACTTGTTTCTTCTTCAAATTAAACAATCAATCAATTCTTCAAATTTACTTATAACTCCCAGTTTTTAATTTCACAATTTCACTTTCAAATTTTAATTTAACCCAAACTCCAATTACCTCAATCTTCAATTCAAATTTCAAACATTTAATTTCCTTATATCTTCCATTCATTAATTCATTCCTTCTTTAATAAAAAATCTTCAATTTTTAGATTTCAATTAAACTTTAATTCCATTTAATTTCATTAAACAATCATTTTTCAATTATTTTCTTTCTTTAATCTTCAAGTTTCAAATTTAATTCCTTCAATCAAACTTTCAATTTTTAAATTCCTTCTTATGTCTCCCAAATTAATTTTCCAATTTTTTAAATTCCAAATATTCTTATTTAATATAATCTTCCTATGTCTATCCAGAATGCTAGAACATTCATGGAGAAAGGGTTGGGTTCAGGCCGATGGTATTCAATTCCAATTCTTGGTGGAATTGATAGGAGAAGTGACCGGTTTGTCTGTTGATGGAACTTCTAATAATAGGAATAAACACTCCCTTAAGAGATAACTAAGATTTTTTCGAGGAAAGGGAGAGTATCTCCCAAAGAAGTAGAATGGGTTTGATGAAAAAGTTCTCAAAGTGCCATGAAATCAAGTTATCTCGATTGTCATGGATTACTTCACCCTAGAAATGAAAAGGGAGGTGCTTCAAAGTTTCCATATGATGTTTTTAAACCAGTTAAGGAGGAAGCATCTCATGAATATTACTTTGTTCCTTTACCACTCTCTAGCAAAATCTCTGACGGATGTGAGAGGTGGAAAGGGACTAGATCCAATCCACTAAGGGTTGATACTATAAATATTTGAGCATATTATGAAGTCTAAAGGAGTGGCGATGGAGGAGGCTTTAACAAGAATTGAGTTTCAAAACATTCTGCCAACCTTGGATCTAAGTTTTATGATGACTAAGACCTCTAGTGATCCTTTTGATTTATATTCAGAGGACTCGTTGGATCCCTCTTCATCTATGAGAGATAAGACTAGCTCTTAGAGTGACGCAATGATGACCCCTAGTGACGTTAAAGGGGGTAGTGCTCATTTTTATAAACGATTATCTTCCAATATAGGAAAGGCTAATAAGTCCTCGATATTGGTCAAGGTGAATGATTCGAAAGACAACCATGTAGCATGGAAGAAACAAAATTTTTTAGAGTTTAAAAGATTCCAATGAGGTCTCTCCCTCATTGGGATTTGATCCCCCTACCAATATGTCCTTCATCATCAACCTTGAGGTGAAACACCAAGATCTATTGGGCGCTCTTCAGGTAGTAATCTCTTATGTTCATGACATGTATGAAATAGATCAAAAGTAGAAGAGTGACTCGGATGCTATGTGAGTTAGGGATTTCTCCTTCATGGGTTGCATCTATTTTTTATGGGTTCTGTATCACTATTTATTACTAGAAAGATCTCATTCCTTTGTGGGTTTGAATATTTTTTATTTTTGGGACTTATTATGTATGTAGTGTTTCAGTCTGTTGTGGTTGTTTAGTCAGCTTGTTTGGCTAGCACCTTTTTTGCTCTGCTATTTTTGCTTGAGCTTTAGGGTGGGACTCTGATCTTTGGTAGTCTCACTTTGTAAAAAAGGGTTGGGGTCCCTTTCAAAACCTTGTCTTTATTCAATAAAAAAAATATTTTGCTTACCTCTCCTAATAAATCAAACAAACACGAAAATGTTAGCTGGGAGGAAGTGCAATCCAAGAGGGATTGCAAGCAAGGAGGAAGTGTGAGCCAATATTCAGTCATGGTGAAAGAGAGACAAGTTCATCTGGAGTGCATAAATGCTTTAAACCCTTACCATGAATACGTGGAACCTTGTTTCCAAAAAATTGTTGAAGTGAAGGAATATCATGAAAATAAGAGACAAGGGTTGTTACAAGCCAAGAGGGAATGCAAGCCAAGAGTGAGTGCAAGATAGGAAAGAGTGCAAGCTAGAAGCGATAGCAAGCTGAGAGGGAATGCGATCTAAGAGGGAGTGTAAGCCAAGAGTAAACCCCATTATCTAGTATGGAAGGAAAGTCATATTTGAAAGCGCTAATGAGAAGTGAGGATGCCCTAGTTGAAAGCATGGAGGCCCAAGTTGAAGATGAGTAGAAAAGTGAATACATGACAAGTTTTATTTAGGTAGTAGATGTTACACCAAAAGTAAGTATCAAGGATGAGATGATTGAGCATGATATAATGGTTCTTAAAAGTAGAGGGTTAATATGTAGTTCCATAGACCATGGACAGGGTTTTTGGAGATTTGAAATTGGATCGAGTGAAAGTGGCGATTAAATTCAAATTACTCTATGAATTTTCTTCCTAAAGGATTTTTCCTCATCATCTTTTCCACTTCATAAATTAGGGGTAAAATAATGGTTGGTGGCCCATGGTTTAGGGGAAAATATGCACTTTATTTGAAACCATGCAATGAAATTTTTTCTATTGAGATAGAAACTATTAAGAAACCTCTAGTATGGGTTAGGCTTTTTGGACTTCCATATTAGCTTATAAATAAGTATATTTTAAAGAATATTAGAAATACCCTAGGGAAATTCATTAAGGAAGGACTAACTACTAAGGAGCGAAAGCATGCTATATATACTCGAATATGTGTTGCTATGGATATTTCAAAACCTTTGCCATAATCCATTAAGATTAAATATGAATCAAGAGAATGGGATCAACAAGTAGATTATGAAAATATTGTATTTTATTGCCATAATTATTATGAGATTGAACACATAGCAAGAGTTTGAAAAGTGAAAACTATGAATAAAGAGATAAAATTATAGCAATGAGATAAACTTTAAGATGAAGCAAGGAAATAATACAGTAATAGAATCTAGATCAAATCAAGGATATTCCACTCCAAAAGAACAGGCACAAAAAGCCTATCTACAATATCATTTGGCAAGTTCAGAAAAAATTAAAGGTGCAAAAGAAGATGTGGAGAGAAATCCTAAAACAAAGATGACAAAAGAGGTCAAGCTTATTCTAGGTAAATCATCTTCATTTTTATCAAGTAGTATAAAATTATCTCCAGGTAATAAAAGTAAAAGGGGTTAAGATGTTATCCCTTGCACTTTAAGGTTTTAATAGCAATAAATAAAGAAATGAGGATGGAGGAAATCCATAACAATTTAGTTTTTTTAGGGAAAAATAAGAAGGTATTTGCTATAGAAGAGCATACTTGCACTTTATTATTTCTAGGGAAACACAAGGAATATTGTGTTTTTGAGGTTATTCCTTGCACTTTAGATCCTTCAAAACAAGGTAAACCTAAAGATGATAAGTATTACTATGAGCAGTGTGAGAAGATTGAAGAGATTGATGAATATGAAAGTATTGTTGGGAATGAAAAAAAGAGAGGAAGACCCAAAAAGCAAAAACAAAGAGAAAAATAAACCTTGAGGGATATTGATATGGGAAAACAAAGCACATATCACAAGTGCTAACAAGAAATGGGGCTAAATCCACAAATAAAAACAAAAAATAACAATGAAAAAAATATTTTTGAATATTAGGGGAATGAATAAGAACTCTAAAAAAAGGTATTAAGAAATTTTGATGTTGTTATAGACAAGATATTTATAGATATATAAGTTGGGCAACAAATATTTTAGTCATTTGAGGTGTTGAATTTCATCTTGAAATAATTTAAATATCAAAAGGCATTTGATATAAAAGGAGTTTATTATGATCAAGTGGCATTAGCTCAAACGGTTAGATTCCTCAATATTTAAAAGAGGAGACCAAGGTTCAAATCTTGCCAAGAGATACATAGATAATATCCAAGCTTTGTTGTAATACCATTGTGTGGTGATGATGTAATAAAGGTGGGACCCGTTTCAATCCCATATAACCAATTGAAAAAATTAAAAAAAGGAGCTGATTATGGAAACTTAGCAGCTTGATGGAGATGGATAATATCATTGATAGAAAGGCAAATGAATAATATCTTTGATAGAAAGGCAAAGTTGGGTATGCTTTAATTAACTTGTTAGAAATGTAATATTTTGTTTTTGTAATGGGAGTGGCCCCCAATAGAAGCCACACATAGCTTATTAAAAATAATAAGTCAAACAAACACTTTTAATATTTTACATTTTATAACTCCTAAAATTTAAATATTCACCCAAAATTAACCAATGTTGCCCAAAATTAGCTCTTACATTAATAACACTAAGGTTTATGACTTCTCAGGCTGAATTAAACTTAGGGTGAATCTATCAGATGTAATGCTTGCTCACAATTAGTTGTTCCAATATATCAAAATTTGTTATATTTTCTTCTCATGTCCATCTATTCTATTTCACTCTTCCTCTGCACAAGTCTCTTTGCTTATGCACCATTGTTATATGGTCTGAATATCTCTTGTAAATTGCTCCTCCAACATTGCTTATGGCACTCTATCTTCCTTTGGTCAACAAATGGTATACTATCCTTCTTTGGACATCTCCAAATTGTCAAATTCATAACTTCTCATCCTCACAATGCTCCAAACTATCTTCTCCTTCCTTCTCTATGACATAGCTCAACAATATTTCTTCTCTGCAATGTATTTCCAAATCCCAACAATCTATCTTCTCATATTTTGCATTCTTTCTATATTCACTGCAATCTTCTCATGTTCCTCTCCATGAAATTTCATTGTAATATCTTCATGTTCCAATCCACCTCTCAATTTTTCCAATAATCTTCTCCTATTCAATATCTCTCTCAAGTCTTCACACTCTCTATCAAGATGGCACTTGAACCAAGGTGGATTTGATACCATCATTGGTAAATATGCCTAATTATCTCAGAGGTAAAATTTTCCAGGATCAATATCATTCACCTACAATCACATTCAAAAGTAACATAAGTATTGCACAATAAAATACTCTCTATTACATTTATAAATCACAATATATCACATTACACAATCATCCTATGACTCTCTATTACATTCTATTACATTGCATTGAGCTTTATATCCAATATATAATAATTCTCATGACTTTTGCTCCCCTAGCGGGAAATGCAACCTTCCACATGCCTCTCATTATGACAAAGACTCTCATGATTCCATAACATCCTACTTCACATCTTGACACATATTATATGACTCTTCACTTCCACACTTGACACCTATCACCTATGACTCTTCACTTCCACACTTGAAACCTATCACATATGACTCTTCACTTCCACACTTGACACCTATCACCTATGACTCTTCACTTGCACACACAATTCATGCTTGCACACTTGACACCTTTCACATTTTATTACATAACACTCTCACATACTTTAGACACACACACACACACACACACACACACACACATTCTTATCTAATATTTACAATAGTACTCCATGGTACTCAATGTACCAAATAATATAATATCTCCAACAATTTCTACATGTTACTAAGTAGAATAGATCACACTTTAGGATTACATTTTTAGTATAGATACTAACCTTGTTTTTAAAAGTCTTTTTAGTGTAACCAATTAGAATAGTTTTTTTATAGTGTGACTACTCATAATCCATACCCACCAATTTTATACTCAATAATATTTATTTCATGCTCAACAATCTTTATTTTATACTCAGCTTTTGAAACTCAACACTTAGTTCAATTAGTGTTTAATGCTTTGCTTGCCAAAGATTAAAATATGATTTTCTGTTTTGTTTTTTCCTTTATAATAAGCATATTTATTATAGTTTTCTAGAAATAGCCTTTTTATTTCTAGAAAGAATGTGATTAGCTTAGTGTTGGTAGTTTTGTCACTTTGCCACATTAAATTTTTTTTGACAGTTTTAATTGCAAAAAAAGGGTGAAAAATAATGAATAATGCCGTAACTTTTGTCAATATATTTTGTTACAATTAATTTTTGTTTTAATCCTCTTGTAATTTTCATGGACATTATGTTGGGAATGATGGGGTTTTAAGGCAAAATTAACATTATGTGTAAAATGGAGCAACAAGTTAACAGTTTTCAGCACTGGAAAAATTGGTTCGAAATGAAAGCATCGACAGATAAAGAAAGAAAAATGGTTTCGCTTTCCATGAGGATGAAAGGGCACTTTAAAATTAAATGCATCCAAAAACAGGTTGAAATCGCCCGAGACATCCAGATGAAGAATTTAAAATGAACGGAAGTCGTGGTGCATAAAATATTAAAAACATTTGAAGTTTCAAAGGCAAAAAGAAGACAAGGTATTTTCACCCCAAGTGAGGGGCTAAAATCTCTATTGCCCCTCTTTGGGACGAAAATGTTATTTATTTTAAAGCAAGCACAATGAAAAGGCATGAGCCGGTCAAATTCAAGTCAGAGATACTTTCACCCCAAAGGAAGGGTGAAAATCCCTTTCACTCCTCCATGGGATAAAAGCACATTGCAAAAAGAGAGCGTGTCATGGGTCCCAACTTGATAAATTAAAGAAGATTGCAAAGAGGATTTCATCCCAAGTGAGGGATGAAAATCCCATTCGCCCATATTTGGGGTGAACGTAAGTTTCAAATGCAACGAATTTTTTTTCCCCTCTTGGGAGCGAAAGCACAACAAAGTATTTTGAAAGGCGCGTTGTGGGATCCAATGTTGAGTTGCTGAAACAAAGGAATTTAAAAAGTGTTTTCGTCCCAAAGGAGAGGCGAAAATCCCATTCGCCCCTCTTTGGGGGAACATATGTGTTTTAAAAGCCAATGAAACACATTAGCGCAAGGTGGAAAAGTCAAAGTTTGAAATGATTTTCACCCCGAGAGGGGGCGAAACTCATTTTTACCCTCTCTACGAGGTGAAACTATAAGAATTGCTAGTTTTTGTGTTCTAAGTATTTTATTTAAAAATGTGGGTGCACGCTCCAAATGAAGGCATGAATGAAAAGGAAGCCTTGGCAAGGGGAAGAAGAGCTTTGAACATAGAATAGTTGGTAGAATGAAGACATGTTGGGCTAATGATCAAAATATCAGAGAAAACTTTGCACAGGGTGTTTTCACCTAGCTTCGTTCCGAAAGAGCCAGTCGCCCCGTTTTTGGGCGAAATCAATTTTAAATAGCAAAGGAGACTTTTCCAAGATACCAATTGTGCAAAATTTTTTGAGAAAGACTAGGGGATGATGGAATTTAATTTTTGGGGCAAAGCAAACAAGTTTTGGGCTCGAATTTCAGATGAAAATTTGTAGGATTAAATGTCAAAGGGTGAGTTTTGGTCATTTTCAAGGCACCATCCACCAACTTCTCACCCCTTCTCAAAGCAACATTAATATTCAGTGGACTTTCTTGGCAAGTGTAAATTTTCAAAGCACAGGGGTAACACAAGTTCAATGACCAAGCTCCCTATTTTCAGCTAGTTTTGATGCATCCCAATGCACCGACGCCGATGTTCCATCATTATGGCCATCATGCTAATTTCCCATGTGATTCTCCCACCAAAGCAGGATCATTGTTTCCACATGAAGAATATTTTTACTAGAACATACACCATTAGGAGGAAATTATTCTCATTGGTTTTTGATCTACCAACATTTTGTTTGTATGTGTATTAAATGAAAGAGGTGCAATCCTCTATAAATACTAATCATTTTCATGTAAGAAAGGAGGATGGACACTCTACAGAAAAACACTTCAAGTTTTCTACATCAATAGAAAGACTTTGGCTTCTAGTTCTCTGAATGGTGTTGCATTTGATGATTTTATGTATGTCATTTCTGAATACATTCATCTCCATTATTTGTTGTATTTAAATTCTGCATCTGAATTTAATCTCTGTTGGTGAGGGAGTGAATACTGAGATGCTCTTTGGAGGTTGTCTTTGCAAAATTGTAAGTAGTTCCTGTGCTTTCATTTCTATTGTATGCTAATCGCTGCTTGATTTGAATTTTGGTTGTTAGTCTATCCCCATCCTACACTTTTGGCTTATAGCCATATTTCTCCATTTCTTTCCTATTACCCTAAGATTTAAACTAGAGTAGATTAGAAAGGGAGCCAGCCCTCTCTAGAGATTGGCTCGGAGGACATTTCTCTCCTTCGACCTTTCAATGTTGCACGGGTCTAGGGTGCACAAAATGTAGATTTTGTACTAGGCAGATTCGTGACCAAAAATTTTTGGCATGCCCAGTGGGACACTCAAAAGGTTCCACTTTCAATAGTATTGAGGTTTGATGTTCACCTTTGTACTATATGATTAGAACATCTGGTGACTCAGCTCTACCTAGAAGCCTCCGAACGTGAAGTGAGTGAAAGCTTTCTTCATGATCACAAGATCGAAGGCCAAAAATCTAGAAGATCCCATTGAGTTTTATGAACTTGACACCCAAGTGCTAGGAGAACACCCTAGGTTAGTTACTCTAGCTGTCCCATCAAGTGTAACATCTTCATAATTAGCTAGTGTGTTTTCTATTCCTTCGAGTCCTGCTAGTACAACCACTAGTTTTCCACCTCCCCAACCACACACACCAGTCCACATGGCTCAAAATCCACCACCACAACCACCAAGGTAGTTTCCAGCATGGAACCACTTTGGACCTCTAAATATACAAGCTCAGAACCCGATCCCACAAGCGATGATGAAGGCTTTGCCAACTTACGATGGTATAAGGAAGATGACCTATGAGCATGTTCAAGATGTAGCTGCTTTGGCGATAATTCATGGCATCACAGATGAGGATATAATGGTAAGATTACTTGTTCTCTCTCTTCAAGGAAAATTGCTTTACTGGTACCGATCATTACAACCTGCAACCATCACCACCTAGGACCAGTTGGCTGAACTGCTAATCAAAGGGTTCAATGAACAAGCGGATCCATTCTCCCTACTACATCAGTTCACTACTATTCAGAGGTATCCATAGGAGGAAATCATGGACTTCAATGTCAGGTTCACTCAAACTTGGCATAGGGTTCCTGATGGTCTCCGATCGACTCTCGAACAAGTAGCCTTTTACTACCTCTGAGCTTTCAACTCTGACATCAGTATGGCCATACGATAGTCCAATGCCAATACATTCCATGATCTATATTCTATGGCACAAAAGGTTGAAGTTGATCTGATTGCTATCGATAAGCTTCCACAAAAAATGGCCATGCCTATTTTCCTTGACCTTCCATAGTATTTGTATGCTAATGCATCTTCTCAACCTTTGCCCATGTCACCCATGTATCCAATTCCTTCATGGAATCCAAGTACATCCCAAACCACGATGATAATTTCTATTCCTCAACTCCCTACTCCAACCATTCCATAATTACCAACCCTAGTTCCATTCTCGACACTACCATCTCCACCTATTCCATTACCATTACTAGCTCCCCCAACACCCTCAAACCCTGATCCACAAGACAAGGTGTTGAAGGAGTTATAGTCCATGAATTCAGCCATAAGAGCGATGGGTAACGAAATTATGATGATCAAAAGAAAGTAGGCTAAAAGTGATTTCAGACCAAGGAGATTTCAACCACCACCAATCACCAGAGAACAAGCAGCTGCTCCTAGCAAAGCTCCTGAAAGGGGTACTACTATGCTTGCAAATGAGGAAGTTGGCCCATCAGAGAGAACATTCTGGTGTTCTACCTGTAATGACCCACATGGTGAAGATACCTGCATGGTTCATTTGAACTATGTGCAGACACTGGTGGATAGCTCTTCTAGTGGTCAAGTCAACATGATCACGAAAGTTGATCATAACTTCATGGTCCCATATATTGAACAAGTTTTAGTTCTCACAAGATCTGGAAAAAAGCCTATCACTATAGATCCAACTGAAATGGAGCCATTGAAGGTACCTGCTGAGCAGAAGATGTAGAATGAAAAGAGGTAATCTCAAGTGAAAGTGCCTGTGCCAACACCTAAGGTAGATGAGCCCATATTGTTGAAGGATATTTTGCCTACACCAATGAAGGATAGATTGCAAGAAAAACCATCAACTTTGCAACCTTCGACTGCACAAACATAGATAGAAATGAAAGAGCAGGTGAAGGAGAGGCTCAAATACCCATCCTTGACCAAGCATCAGAGGGTAGAAGCTACACAATAGTATCAAAGCAAGTACAAAGTTGCTAGTGAAGGAAGGGAGCCCAATGCATAATCATACAATATTGTCGAAGAACTGAAGAGGATTCCTACCAAGGTGAGCCTCTATGATGCGCTGCAACTACCTGGACAAGTGGACCTATTGCAAGAATCTTTGAAATTTGTGAAGGATAAGAGGAAAAACCCTACGTAGATAGTGCTAGCTCAAATGCTACCCACTTCTACCATGGGAAAAAATAGACCTCCCCCATTCTATCTATCTCTAAGGATGGAGGGTTGGATCATGCACAACTGTATGATTGACTCTAGTGCAGTGACAACTATCATGCCAAAGGTAGTTTGTAAAATCATGGGTATGGAATACACAAGAAGTAGCCCAGGCATCTTGCAGTTGGATGGCACTCCTATCAAAATGGTGGGGGTGATCAAAGATATCCCGATTGTCTTACACAACATGCCCTAGATAACTATCATTCAAGAAGTTGTTGTGGTAGATTTGGAGTCATACTTCAACATGTGCCTATCAAGGGAGTTCACAGCCAAGTTAGGAGGCTATCTATCTCTAGACTATTCTCACCTGGAGATTCCATTCAAAGGGAGGAGAATACAGATTTACAATGAGAAGCCCTCCACGTATCATATTGAAAATATTGAAGAAGAAGAAAAGGTTGTAGATTCGATCAATATGGTGACTGAAGAACTAGAGGAGATGGATCTGATGGAGGAAGCTCTAGATGAGCTTCATTTAGAGGATGAATTTTCAATGCTCGATTTCAATGCAATGATGGAGACCAAAATCGGTTATTACACCATTACTAAGCCTAAGAAGGTTGAAGCGAAGGTGTCTGATGATCTAGGTTCCACCCTTGACCAATTGTGGAAAATGTACTTTGATGGTGCTAGATGCAAGAATGGTGTCAGAGCTAGAATAGTCTTTATCTCTCCTTCTAGAATTTAGAAGATATATTCATACCGGTTGACCTAGAGTTGTACGAACAATGCCATCGAGTACGAAGCACTATGCTTAGGCCTGAAGAAAGCAAAAAATCTTAGGATCAAACAACTACATATTTTTAGATATTCTAAGTTAATTATCAACCAAGTGACCAACAAGTGCATTTCAAAGTAGCACTACCTGAAGGTATACCACAACAAGGTATGGGATCTATTTGAGTCATTTATCACATTGAATGTTCAAGCGATTTCATGAGAATGAAATAAACATGTAGATATTCTAGCATCCCTTGGTGCGAACTTCTCTCCTATTGAGCATGTGGTAAGAAAGCCCAAGACTGTAAGGTTAATCTATAGACCTTCAGTCCCTAACAAAAATATCTACTAGCAAGTTTTTGACAATGATGAGCAGATTGTGAATTTTTTGATTAAAGAAGTCGGTAGTGTGGAGGGAAGGATACTGGATGAAGATGAAGCTGAGGGTTTAATCCAACTTAAAAATAATCACATCCCAAAAGGATTGATTACTCTTGAGAACCTCTTTGATCAGAATGATAGAGCAGAAAAGCGTAGAATCAAAGTGGATGAGAAAGAGTATACTGAGCTGAAGTTGGAACCTGATAAGATAATCAAAGTTGGGATAGATTGCTCTCTAGAGGAGCTCAAACAAATTAAGGAGTTATGTTTTGAGTTCCTAGATATTGTTTCCTGGAGCTATCATGATCTTAAAGGCTACAACAAAGATGTGATCCAACATACCATCGAGTTGCAGGAAGGGGTAAAACCCTTTAGATAGAAACAATGACCTATTAATCCAAATATTGAGGTACTAATGAAGGTAGAGTTACTAAATATGTTGGAGGTAAAAATCATATATCCTATCAAGCATTCAACCTGGGTGGTGAATCTGGTCCTAATGTGGAAGAAGAATGGAGACATTCGCTTGTGCGTGGATTTTCATAATTTGAATCAAGCATCACTAAAAGACCATTATCCCTTGCCATAGATCGACCAGATCCTTCATGTAGTTGCTGGAGCACAAATATTTTCACTGCTAGATGGTTTCTCTAGCTACAACCAAATCTGGGTGAAGGATGAAGACCAACACAAAATGATATTCACTACCAAGTGGGGCACTTTCGCCTACCAATGAATGCCTTTTGGTCTATCAAATGCTAGTGCTACCTTCCAGAGAGCAATGGATGTAGCTTTTGGTGAGTTGTTGAATCGTATTATTGTGATATATCTGGATGACATGACTATTTTTTCACATGATAGGAAAGAGCATGGTTCTCACCTGAGATAGGTTTTCGAGAAATATCATGAGTTTAGAATTTCTATCAACCCCAAGAAATCAATTTTTGTTATTAAAGAGGGGAAACTCCTAGGCCATGTGATTTCGAAGGAAGGGTTAGCCATTGATCCTGCCAGAGCTGAAGCTCTCTTGAAGTTGCCACTACCAGCCAATAAGAAAGAACTACAGTCATTTTTTGATAAATTAATTTTATTCGAAAGTTCATTGTAGACTTCGCTCAAGTCATGAAGCCGATGACCGAGCTTCTTAAGAAGAATGCAGATTTTAAGTGGATAGAGCAGAGAAAGTGAGATTTCCAAGAAATCAAAGAAAGAATTGTCCAAGCCCCTATCCTGATCAATCCAGATTATTCAAAGGATTTTATCCTTTACGTTGTGGGTGAGCAAGAAAGCTATGCAGTTGTGCTCACACAAAAGAGAGATGATGGAGATGAACAACCAATTGCTTTCCTGAGCCAAGTCATCCAGCCACATGAGGAGAAGTATAATTTTATTGAGAAGCAAGTCTATGCGGTTATGAAATATCTGAAGAAATTTTAGTACTTTGTTTCATAGAGCAAGACAATTATTTATGTCATTCATCCAGATGTCAGAAGTTTCATTATTCAGGGTGAACTTGGTGATAAGAGAGTTAATTGGGTTTCCAAAATCTAGGAGTTTGATGTAGAGATTCAGCCAACTAAGTTGGTTCATGGTCGAGCACTCTGCCAAGAGCTTGCTAAGAGTACCACTTCTCAATCAGTTGATCTCAAGTCTGATAATACACTAAGTGAGAGTAATCTCGCTAATCAAGCTTCGGTTGGTCATGATTGGATAGAGGACCTTATCGAATATTTTAACTCGAGGAGATGTCCATCACACCTCAACTCCTCATAGAGAAGGAGATTCAGATTGCAAGCCCTCAAGTATGTATTGTTGCCAAGTGGCTTGTTCCACAAAAATATTGATGGAGTCCTTCTCAGATGTGTTAAGGAGATAGAGAAACAAAGGATTCTAGAGGAGTTTCACTCTAGTCTATCAGGTGACCACTATGTAGGAAGGCCCATGGCACTTAAGATCATCAAAGTAGGCTATTTTTGGCCTACTCTTTTTTAGATGCATTCAAAGTCAATCAGAACTATGACAACTGCCAGAGATATATCGGTAGAAGTAGGAAGGCATCTTTACCCCTTCATCCCATACAAGTCGAAGCACCATTTCAACAATGGGGCTTAGAATTTATCAAGGTTATTGATCCCAATTCTTCTACCCAACACAAGTATATTCTGACTACAACAGACTATTTCACCGATGGACGAAGGCCATTCCGACTAAGAAAGTAGATCAGGCCATAATTATCTCCTTTCTAGAGGGGTTAATCACCCACTTTGGCATCCCAGATGCAATTGTGATAGATAATGGGACCCCCTTCATTGGTGCTAAAATCAGTGAATTCACAAGTAAGTATGGAATTTATCTGAAAATATCTTCTAACTACTATCCATAGGGGAATGGTTTGGTCGAATCTACAAATAAGAACTTGTTGAGAATTTTAAAGAGGATCCTTGGAGACAACAAGAGGAGTTGGCATCTACTGTTGAACCAAGCCTTGTGGGCAGATCACATCTCGATCAAGAAATCAATCAAGGCTTCCCCTTATTCTCTGGTATATGGTAAGGAGGTAGTTTTACCTATACACATTGAGTTGCCTATCCTCCGAACCTTGCAGATGCTCGTCGATGAGGATGATGAATTTGATCCTATGAGCGCCAGACTAGCACAACTCCTACAACTAGAAGAAGAAAGAGAGAAGGCATACAATGCTTTCATGGAACATGCTAGGATGACACAGAAATGGTTCAACAAGAAGACATCTGAAAGGGCATTCAAAGTTGGTGATCTGGTGTTAAAATGGAATGTGGATAAAGCAAAGCCTAGCAAGCATCATAAGTTCGAAGCTATATGGGAAGGTCCATTTCAGATTTTAGGGGTGAATTCAGTTAATGCCTATTATCTTCAGGACATGGATGGTCGAGAATTGTCGATTTCGATAAATGGTCTTCATTTGAAGGCCTATTATCACTGAAATTTTCAAGAACAAGTATGTATATATGTACAAATGTTATTTTATTTTTCAAGTATTTTATGCTTATATAAAAAAAAAAAGTGATCTTATTCTACCCCTAACAAGTGATTTCACCCCAAAAGCACATCCTCAGTGATGAAAATTAATTTCACCCGAAAAGGGTTTTCAAGGCCTCATTTTTAATTTCGGAGCAAAAATCATTAAAATAGCTCTTTGGCAAAGTGAGTTCGGGAGAAAAGTGAAATTATTTTATTAATGGAGTAAAAAGGGAGGAATAACAAAATATATATATATATATATATATAAAAAAATATTTTACCTTTTAGGAAAGAAGAAAAAAAAAAAAATTTTAATTTCCCAAGTTTTAATTTTACCATGCATTTTTATTTGGGAGGGAAATTGCAATTTCGAGGAAACTCCAGAATGGAAAAGCAAAAGAAAAAAATCTCATGCTTTTTGAAGACTCCTAGTTAAAAAGATATTTTGGCAAAAGAGGGGCGAAATTAATTTTTAATTGCTTTTTGGATTAAAGCTCTGGTAGTTAAAAGCTTGTTTTTTAGCAAGGCACTTTTTGGGGTGAAATCAGAGAAGAAGAATTATTTTAAAAGGGCAGCCAAGCTTATGAATTCACCAAGCAAACAGGGAGGATGATTTTCGAGCACCGATTGAATAAAGAAGCAAGTTGCAGAGTTTTTTTACCCATTGAATGTTTTTTTGGTACAAGATGATTTCAGAGCGCTCAAGTGATATTTTTAATCGGAAGGGTGTGCCCAAAGTAGATTAATTTTACCCATTCACCCTAGATTGATGATTTGACATCCCCAAGTGGTAGAATTGATTGATTTTCATCCCGAAGGGTGTCCATCATTGACACATGGTATTTATCATTCTCGGATTAGTCGTTGACATCCAGGTTGTACTTTTCAAGATTAAAGGTAGCCAAGCACAAGGTTCGAGGAAGATTTTGGGTGAAAAGGAAGTTAATGATAGTTAAAAAATTATTAAAAATTATGCCTAGTGAGAGAATCAAGAAGCACATTCACCCAACTTCTTCAAAAATCAGCACATGCATTAAATCCGGTAGTTGAAGGTGCAATTTATAAATTTGGTGCATCCGCATCTTGGAGGTAAAATTTTTATATATTTTTTGGAGCATTGCCACATCTAGTTGCTTGATTGCAGGAATTATAGGGCACCCAAGAGTTGTTGAAGATGGGGAGAAAAACTACAGAGCCAAAGAGCATTGTAGAGCCAAAGAAGGTGCATAAGAAAGTTGAGGGAGGAAAGAAGTCCAAAAAATCTAGGTAAAATGAAAATATTGACCTAGATCCATATTTCGACATGCTAGCTCAAGTTGGAGATTGCATTATTTTAAATAAAGGTATTGATAAATTGTGCCAGGATATAGATGTTGCAGTCAGACAGGGGTTGACACTAGAGAGCCCTCTCACTATCGCATATCATGCTCAAATTTTCTAGTATTTGTGCACACCAATCCATTTTTACCCAGAGTTGGTGGAGGCAATTTCAAAATTTTATAATCTCGACACTAGAGCTATCCAGAACGTAAAAGGAGAAGTATTATTTACTATTTCATCCAATGATGTCCGAGAGGCATTTTCTTGTGGGATTAAACCTCCTTCCAATTTTATTTTTAAGAGATTGCATCTTGGAGAACAAGAGGAGAAGTATCAATCAATAATAATGCTACACTAGTTTATGGAGACCCAACTGATAAAGATACCCTAACATGGTGAATTGCCGACTTTACCAAAGCCATTAACAGATTTCAAGAGTCTAGATTTATTTTCTATGGTGGCTTGGGTTGTGGGTCTCTCGACTGATTCGATAGTGCACAAGTGGTAGGTAACATTGGTGTAGTGCATTTCTCAAGTCGAATTCTATGCCCCTACTACAATGACGGTGAGGACAAACCTGATTTTCTTTGATTGGGCTGACTATATTTCCATAAGGATGCATTCCCAACTAGAGAAAATATAGAGTGAAGAAACCATGGCATTCAAGCACACATCATTCTTAATATGGTATTTCTTCTTTCACATGTATCAAAAATTTTCCTTCATAGTAGTTAGGTAGGTTGATAGAGAAAATAGGAGATTGCCAGTATATTTGTGGACCTCTAGCTTGTCAAGAAAAGAATCATTTTATAATTTTAACCGCATGTTTGTGGGCCCTACCCTAGAGCTAATTTTTGGCAAATGTGAGAGGGTACCAAGGGTGATGAGAGAGGAAATCATCCAAAAGGAGAAGGGTGATATATTTTTGCTAATATAGGGTATCGTTCTGCATATTTTTGGCTATACTGGCAAGCCATTTCTTCTTCCATATTTTGCCATGGGACACCTTTTTGCATTGGAAGTCATTCGCCAACATGACTTTATCAATGATATTTATGGGGTAGGATGAGGAAAAAGAACCACGTGCACTATGCCTTTTCGCTTTGGAGGCATTGAGGTGAGCCAGGTGGGCCAGAATCAATTAATTACCAAAGCCCTCTATGACATTGGTATGGTGGAGTTGCCACAATGGTGGAAGTACGATCCTTTGGGTCACTTCATGATGCTAATTTAGGCCAAGAAGTTTCATTGTTGCCCTAGGCCAGACATTGAGCGATACCAAAATAATTTGGAGGGGCATGATTTGGAATGGCACATGGAAAATATGATGTCGCTCCCACCATGGCATGAATTTTATGAGATGGAGGTCGAGTACAACCCTACAGTGCATAAGCATCAGATTCCTCCTCTAGGGTTATTCAGTCAGATGAAGGAGCAGCTTCCCGATTGGTCTGAAGAGAAGATTACTAACTGGTGGATTATGAGGGCCCATCGAGGGAAAATTGGGTCGCCATATGGCCTGGTGATGGATGAAATATTTTTGGATATTTATGATGAGTTTTACACCAGTTATCAACCGATCACTTTCATTGGTATTGTACCTCAAAGTTTTCAAAAATCTAATAGTGAGGAGAGTGTGGCTGAAAAAGAACAACTCATGATGCAAGAGGTACCACTTGTAGAAGAAGAAGAAGGACAAGTGCCAGAGGAGCCACTGCAACATCGAGTGAGAAGTAAGTGAGAAAAGTTACCCATTATAAAGATCTCCAAGAAGTTGAGGACTGGCGCAGTTTCGTCAAACCCTCCTCCTATAGTTTTGGTTGTACAGATAGAAGTGTTAGAGGCTATCCCCTTGGTCCAGATAGAGCCATTGGGCCAAAGTGCCGAGATTATAAATCTTGAGGAGGAAATTGTGGTGGAACCAAAGGACCAGGTAGAAAAGGAGCCAGTGTCACAACCACTTTCACCCTCATCGACTCAAATGATGTCGAAGCTCAAAGGTACATTTTCTCTCTCTTCCCCTATTCTTGAGTAGTTGGTGACTATCATTTCTCATCCTTTAGTTTCTACTTCTATTTCACCTCCATTTGGTATGCCTTCCACCTCAATTTCACTTCCTATCTCTCAACCACTAGTCACCAATGCTCCCTCTTCTTCTATTCCCATTTCTTCTACTTCCATTTCTTTCAGTTCTTTCGCATCCACCCCAAACCCATTTTTGCTTCATGTATCTTCCATTCTAGTAACCTCCACTATGGTTGTAAGCACACAAGCTCCTCCTCGAGTGAGTGTGACCATAGTCGAACCTCTTGCTTCCATTCCCATGACCACCTCCATTTCATCAACCATTCCCACTATGCCAGTTTCCACTTCCCTCGAGCCGAATCCACAATAGGCTCATTTCCCTTTTACCCTATTTTTAGAGCTATAGGTGTTGCCCAAATCAGATATGGAGGTTATACCAGAACAACCTATTGTAGTAAAGATCAACCAAGCTCACCTGAGTTCATCACAGTGGTTGAAGAGCCATAAAATAAGGGAGGCTCTAGCACCAACAAAGCCATTGAAGAAAGTTTCTTTTAATCCTAACACTATGGAGGCCCACACAGTGAAAATGTTCCCCTAGGTTCAGAAGCCTCAAGGAGAGATGGCTCCGAGTGACTACACTTATGAGCTCATCACCGAGGACCTTAAAAATATCGACACTATGGAGAATATGGGGAACATTCAAGTAGATACGAGCTCCATGTACCTGCATGGTGAGCACTATAAGAAGTACTTTTTTGAGGTTGAGGCGAAGATCACCGAGTTGGAGGAGACTTTGGCTAAAACTTGAGCATAGTTGGAATCTGCAAAGTCAGAGGTGACTCTTTGGTAGAAGGTAAAATATTTGGAGAAGATAGTTCAAAAGCACCAAGAGGCCAAGGAAGGAGCAGAACAATAGGTTCAGGCCTTGGAAGGCCAACTCTAGAGTTTGTAGGATCAGCTGGCCATGAAAGCAACATAGGTGATTGTTTTGACCAAGGAAAAGGTCAAGGAGGCATGCAACCAGTTGCTTATTGATTGTAAAACCATGGTGGTGAAGGTGACATAGGTCCTCATGTACCTTTAGGAGATACAGATAGTCATCTCGTATGGTCGACATGTAGTGGAGTATGGTGAAGAGCACCTAGAGCCCATCCTAGTAAAGGTGATACAAATGTAGGCGTTGGCTAGATCGGATCTCAGATTCTGTCCCATGAGCAACATGGCCCGAGCTTGGGCAAATGCTAAAGTTATATTGCACTAGTATTTTTCTAAGTTGGATCAGGTTAAGGAGGCTCGTAAGCTACTCGATGTGTTTGAGTAGGAGAAAAGAGTTTCAACACTCTACTTTAATGCAGTGGCCGATAATGGTTTCCCTAGTTTCACTGATGATAAGGGGAACATTCTATCAAAGGAGGACCTAGAAGCAGTATGGGCAATTTTTGTTGATGATGCCTCAGAAATCGATGATTGGGATGAGCCTCTCACTGAAGACCATGTGCTGCCTCTGATGAGGAAACTTACATGCATTGAATATGGTTTGTTGGAGCTCAGCCAATGGGTAAATTACATTGATATGGAGCAAGTGGAGACTTTCAGGTACCTTGTAGATTCACTTAATGGCCTAGAGATGATCAGTGGAGATGCTTGGTCTGAGGCCATTGTAGTGTTTGAGGCTACAATCATGCATCTTTAAGAGGAAGAGGTTGCAATGAAGGAGGTCGAGGAGCAGAATGCTGAAGCAAGCAATAAGTAGTCTGATGCACCAAGTGGAGTAGACACCTGAGCCCAATGGATGAAGGCTTAGGGTCGATTGCATCCATACGAGTTGGATACCCCGAGAGCCGCCAAAAATATTGGTAGTTTTGTCACTTTGCCACATTAAAATTTTTGTTGATGGTTTTTATTGTAAAAAGGCGAAGTATAATGAATAATGTAGCACTTCATATTTTTGCCAATATATTTTGTTGCAATTATTTTTGTTTCAATCCTCTCCTTTAAATTTTCATGGACATTATGTCGAGAAATAATGGAGTTTTAAGGCAAAATCAACATTATGTGTAAAATGGAGTAGCAAGTTAATAGTTTTCAGCACTAGCAAAATTGGTTCGAAATGAAAGCGCCAACATATAAAGAAAGAAAAATGGTTTCATTTTCCATGAGGATGAAGGGACACTTTAAAATTAAATGCATCCAGAAATAGGTTGAAATTGCCTGAGACATCCAAATGAAGAATTTAAAAGGAATGAAATTTGTGCCCGCATAAAATATGAAAAATATTTGAAGTTTTGAAGGTAAAAATAAGACAAGGTATTTTCACCCCAAGTGAGGGGTGAAAATATCTGTCACCCATATTTGGATCAAAAACATTGTTTATTTTAAAGCAAGTGGAATGAAAAGGCACGAGTCGGTCAAAGGCTAAAGTCAAAGATGCTTTCACCCCAAAGGAGGGGCAAAAATTCCTTTTGCCCCTCCCTAGGGTGAAAGCACATTGCAAAAGGAGAGCACGTCATGGGTCCCACATTGATAAACTAAAGAAGATTACAAAGAGGATTTCATCCCAAGTGAGGGATGAAAATCCCATTTGCCCCTCTTTGGGGTGAACATAAGTTTCAAATGCAATGAAATGTTTTCGCTCCTCTTGGGAGCGAAAGCACAACAAAGTATTTTGAAAGGCGCATTGTGGGGCCCGATGTTGAGTTTCTAAAATGGAGGAATTAAAAAAGTGTTTTCGTCCCAAAGGAGAGGCAAAAACCCATTCACCCATATTTGGGATGAATTCAATTTAAAAGCCAATGAAACACGTCAACGCAAGGTGGAAAAGTCAAAATTTGAAATGATTTTCACCCTGAGGGAGGGGTCAAAACTCATTTTTGCCCTCTCTACGAGGCGAAACTATAAGAATTTCTAGTTTTCATGTTCTAAGTATTTTATTTAAAAATATGAGTGCACGCTCCAAATGAAGGCATGAATGAAAAGGAAGCCTTGGCAAGGGGAAGAAGAGCTTTGAACACAAAATAGTTGGCAGAATGAAGATGTATTGGGCTAATGATCAAAATATCAGAGAAAACTTTGCACAGGGTGTTTTCACCCAGCTTCGTTCTAGCTAGTCACATCATTTTTGGGTGAAATAAATTTTAAATAGCAAATAAGACTTTTCCAAGATACCAATTATGTAGATTTTCTTGAGAGACTAAGGGATGATAAAATTTAAGTTTTGGGCCTAAATTTTAGCTGAAAATTTGCAAGATTAAGTGCTAAAGGGTGATTTTGACTATTTTCAAGGCACCATACACCAACTCCGCATTTTTTAAAATAAAATTTATATCTGGTGGAATTTATTAGCAAAGATAAATTTTTAAGGCATAATGGTGACACAAATTCAATGACCAGGTCCCTGTTTTCATCTAGTTCTGATGCGTCCCAATGCATCGACGTCCAAGCTCACTAATTTTCTAGGAATTTTTCCACCAAAGCTAGATCGCTGCTCCCAAAGGAATATTTTCGAGGAGGAAATTCCTCTTATTGGTTCTTGATATTTTGATATTTTATCTTTATATATATTAAATGAAAGAGGCGGAATCCTCTATAAATACTAGACATTTCCATGTAACAAAGGAGGATGGAAACTCTGTAGAAAAAAACTTCAAGTTTTCTATGTCAATAGAAAGACTTCGACTTCTAGTTCTATGAATGGTGTTGCATTTGATGATTTTATGTCTATAATTTTTGAATATATTCATCTCCATTATTTGCTGTTTTTAAATTATGCTTCTAAATTTAATCTTTGTTGGTGAGGGAGTGAATACTAAGATGCTCTTTGGAGGTTGTCTTTGCAAAATCGTAAGTAGTTCCTATGCTTTCATTTCTGTTGTATGCTAATAACTTCTTGATCAGAATTTTGGCTATTAGTCTATCCTCATCCTATACTTTCGAATTACAACCATATTTCTCCATTTCTTCCATGTTACCCTAAGCTTTAAACGAGAGTAGATTAGAAAGGGAGCCAACCCTCTCTAGAGATTGGCCTAAAGGACATTTCTCTCCTTCGACCTTTCAATGTTGCATGGGTCTAGGGCACACAAAATGTAAATTTTGTACTAGGCATATTAGTTACCAACACTTAGTTGATTTTAAATTTCTTGTTCTAGATTAGTTTCCAATTCCTTGCTCTAAAATAGTCTTTATTTTTTCAATGAGTTTACACAAGTTTTTATGAGGGGTCTTTGTCCCCTCATACCGAGTGGGGTTTGAACCTTGGGTCTCTCAAAGAGAGGCCAATGCCCTTACCACTACAGTAAGCTTGCAACTACTCTAGAATAGTCTTTCATTTTAGCAAGTTTTATTTTACTTTCCAATTGCTTTCTAGTTAAGCAATAAAGATTTGTATTTGTTCTTTGCAAGTATATTAGGATCAATTTTCCCTTTCATTTGCATATATAGTGCATGAACCCTTGCAAAAAACTTGACCTTATATTGATAATTAAATAACATATCTAAGATTAGTCATTTTTGGCACTATTGTTGGGGAAGGTGTCAAGATGAATCAAAAAATTGATCTATGTTTGTAATCCTTTATTACCAAAAGGGTGAATTATCAAGCATGAGAAAGTAGAGTATTATTTATTTCTAGAATAAATCCCTCGAGGGTTGGAACTAGGCAAACAAATGAGACATGAAGTGACCCTCCTACTCAACAAAATATATTAGAGTAGTAGATTCCTACTACCCATGGGCCAACACTTATCCATAAGATTACAGATGCCAATGAAATATATGAGATCTCCATATTTTGTTAATCCCCTCATTACTATCATAGAATAAGAGGGTAATACTTATGAACCTTAAGAGAGAGGGGGTACTACAAAATAACAAGGTGCTCAAAAGGTTGATATCCTACTATAGACACCAAATTTTAGTCATTTGCACAACCAACCCATCAAAACCCTCAAAATACCCTTCAAATCTCCATCAATTCACCAAAACCCTAATTTATCACAAAACCCTCATCAACTCCTCAAATTCTTCCTAAATTTGCTCAAATTCCTCCAAAATTCCAATTTCCTTTCTAATTCATCTAAATTTCTCCAAATTCTCCCATTTCTCTCTTAATTTCCTCAGCTTGTCAAATTCCTCTAATTTCTAGCAATTTTTTCTAATTCTCTCAAGTTCTTCTAATCCCTCCTAAATTATTCTAATTTAGCTTTCTTCCCCTCTAGCCGACTCAATTTCCCCTCCAAATTATCCTAATTTCCTAAAATTCTTCTAAATCCCATCTAGGTTTTTCTAATTTTATTCTAATATGTTTCTCATAATTCTTCTAAAGTCTCCCTAAGTCTCCTATTTTCCTCTAATTTCTCTTTTTCTCCTTAATTTATTAAATTATTCTCATTCTCTCTAATTTTTCTCTAATTTCCTCCTAATTTATATTAATTCTCTCTTAGCCTCCTTTAATCTCTTGATTTCCACCTAATCCCTCTCATTTATTCTTCTCTCTCCCATTAAATTTATCATAATTCATCTTATCTATCTAATCCCCCTAATCCAACCCCTAATCAAGCTTTAATCCCATCGTAAGTACTCATACGAACCCCTAGGATATATGCACACTAATTTAAAAATCCTAATCAAATCCCTAGGTCTACCCAAAATCCCCACCTAAACCCCTCATTTAATCCACCTTGTCTCCCCATCCACTTTCCCTCCAAATTTGAATGATTTAAAAATGTAATGAAAAACCCCAAGTCAAAAGGAATTAAATTAGCATATTTAATGGTTTGGTCCTTCTCAGCCTCCATGTCACCTTTTTGGTAATTTTAAATTCCATATGCATCCCCCAAGGCACACTTGTCCCCATGCACATCTCATCACCCCCTAGGCCAATTTATGGCACTTGGGTGGGTGAGAAATCACCCCACCCAAGGCTATTAAATGGGGAGGGTGCACATTCCTCCATGTGTCCCAAAATTTAACTTAGATTTACCACCCTCCACTTGGATCCAAATAAGTTCCATATCATTGCCATGTCACCTCCCACCCCCCTCACCAAATACCTATAAATCCTCCTCTATTTCACTCATTTTCAATAAGAGAGGTGAAGCTATTGTTATGCTATCAAAATTACACTAGATTACCTTGATGCCCTTGGAGATCCTAACTACCTTTGCCATCCACCTTGAGGAGCCCAACCATTGTAGCCATGGAGTCCACATGGAGTCAAATTAGATTTTAATAGCAACTGCATCCAAACCAACTAGCATTCTATCACCATATTTACACTAGAGGATACCATCCATCACCAAAACCCTCTAGCATAAGAAATTGGTCCCATCTACCATACTAGCCCAACCACCACTGGCGGTTACATAGTCTCAACCATCTCCTGTTGTCACCAAGAACCAACCACCGCTGGAAGTTACTCAAAGAAGAACAAAAAAAGCATTCCAAAAAATAAACATGTAAGGAAGGTACAAAACATTACCTTTTTATTTCTTGTGAACTTTTGTAACTTTTTTCATGGGTTTTATAAAACTTTGATTTATTTACTTTGGCTAAGACCTCATCCTAAGAAGGCCATCAGATATTACTGACTCAATATTGCGAGCATGTGTGCAAGTGTTATGCAACAAATAAAGCATTAGGGTGGTTCGAGAGGCTCAAGAAAAACACCCACAACTTGATTGTGGCATGAAAAGAGAGATTACACCTAGAAACCTTGATGTAGAAGGGGTCATATCCCTTTGTTATTGAACTATAAGATTTGTAAAAATACCATCCAATGGGTCAGATTGTACTCAAAAGTGTTTACTTAAAATATATGATATCTCCATTTAATTTTATTGCATTGTGCATTTTCATGTCTACACCTACAAACTCAAGAGGATAAAGTCAAGTTTGTTGAGGCAAAAAATATACCTATTCCTGATCCAATTCACACAAGAAAGAAATTTATCACCTCAAAATCAAGTGGGGCTTCAAACTCGACTAGTCCTCCAAATCAAGTGAATCATGTTAGTAATATCCTGTATTACCAAGGCTTTGTCAGTATGATTCATGTGGTCACATAAAACCAATGTTATTTTGACTGACCACAACAACCAAGCAATGCTTCTAATGTTCCTTCCACCTCGCCACCTCCACCAATGCAACCCATGCCATCAAACCCAATTCATCTCACCACTCCTCCTTCATGACCAATTTTATCATTAAGGAGCCATATTACTCACAAAATCAAATTGATGTATGCCAAGCTTTCAATAAATGAACTCATTCAATAATATCCCTCACATCACAAGGTATTGATGGACATCCTCAAGTCCATTTACCTTCAAACACAATATCCAAATACCTTTGCTAATTTTATGAAAAATATTCAAACTTGCATGGAGCCATCAATTACATTTTATGATTATGAGATCAAACTAATTCCAATATAGTTACCTAAACCACCTTTGCACACTGTGGATCATATTGATCGAAAGCCTTTTAAATGTGTGATAGTTGACATTGGCTCCTCCATAAATATCATCACTTTCATCTCCTCCAACACCTTAATATTCCACCCTCCCATGTTGATACTTCCACCTTAACTCTTTGGGTCTTTAATGATGTTCTATGCTCAACACTCGAGATAGTTGTTCTGCCCATCGAAGTCAATGTGAAAATAATCCATACAATGTTTCACATTATTCAAGGATATATGCAGTACAATATGATTCTTGGTAGAGCATGGATTAGGAACATGTGATGTGTTCCCTCGATCTTACACCATTGCTTCAAATATGTTCATGAGAGTTACGTTGATTGCATCCCTACTATTGATAACAAACCGTTCAAGTATCACAACATGATATCCAATCCGTATGAGCCTCCCCTTCCTTCCACCCACTTGTCTATCACCCCCATGACATCTCAATCAATTCCTCACCATGATACCCAAGCCACTTTGTTGCATGTTCATACCACTTAAAATGCTCCATCATAGGCTCATCACCCCCTCCCACCTGACTCACATTATGCTTCCCCATACTTGGTGCATAAAACTCCTTCCATCACCTCACCTTCTTCCCATGCTTCTTCTTCACTTTCCATCCATGTTTCTCCTTTTTCCCCCATTACATTATTAAAATCCCCCTTCTTCTCAACCTCATTACCCTAGTTAGCATTCTTCTTCTACGATGCACCATCTTCTCCTTACATTCGCCATTCCTTATTCCTCCTCTACATGTATCACTATCATTCGACCTTCATCACCTATCCCCCTCTTTTGCCCACATATTTTTAACCTCTACTGCATTCTTCCATCCTCCTTGCTCCTCGCCATCATAGATCTATTACCTCTACCACCCATCACCCTAGAAACATCACCTCAACCTCTGTATCCCCATAACCTATTAATGCATAAATCCCTATTGTATCCTTAGCCACATCAACCACTTCTTCCATGGTGATGACATCTCCAATTATTTTTCCTGCTATGCAACTGAATCCCCCTCCAACATCCATCGTTGGACAAGTTGCCACATCAATTTCCTTAACCTCCACCACCGCATATTTCATTGTAGTGTCCCAAACCATTTCCCCTTCCACCCAACCTGAACCACCACCTCCTCTAGATCCCCTTCATCCACACACCCTCAATGTTGACACCACCCATGTCATGCACACTCCTTTTCTCCCTCCATACGGACCATCGCTCCATGTTGTAGATGATAGGAAATCCACTTCTTCATCCATACCTCAACCCACCCAAGTTGCGATCCACATGACCAATCCTGATATAGGTGAATACTTCATCTAAAATATCACTTAAACCATCACTTATTGAGTTAGTTAGGAATTATGGCTACCCATGAGATCCTACTATGACCATAGGTGCAGTCTATCCTATGGGTCCCTCCCCCAATTGTATCAATTTTATATACGGGGGCATTGATACTACCTTTGATAAACCTCCTGATAGAGATTTTGAACCATGATTTTGTGAAAATACACACTTTATGTCAAGCTCTCCTTTACCATGTGGTATTTTCAATGCTTCAATTGGTAAGGATATGGTCTTGGCTTCTATGAACAAGACACTCACGACATTCTTGAGCCTCATTACAAATTAGCCAATGATAGATCTGGTCTAGGGTATGGCAATCCTACTTCAACTAGCCTCCTTGAAGATGAGCTCTAATGTATAAATTTTGGTTTCAAGAAGGATAGTGATGATAATTATGTTGATCCAAAATCCATTCACTTTTTATTAGACAACCTTATCCAAGTAGCCACCATTTATGCCTTTCCACCTGACTCCTTGAAAGATGAGCTCAATGAGATAATTGAGCAACTTTCAATTACTTCTTGTAGATCTAAAGAGTATTCATACCTTATTGTTTCGATCATGGAAACCATAGATAATGGTAATTTCTACGTATATTTTTCCTATTCCCCACACCATCATTCCTATCCTCCTCCCTCTAGAGCATGTCGATCCTGTTGGAGGTTAAAGTACAAATTTATTTTTTACTTTACCTTTATTTACCTTTACCTAGACGGAAGATGAGGTGGTCGACAGACTCCAATGTGGATGGCAAGAGGAAGGATGACAAACAAGAGAATTCACTCCTAAATTCTTCTTTCCTCCCTATTTCTTTTCTATCATATTTTCTCTCCCTAATTTTCTCCTAAGCTATTTCTGGCTTATTCCTAAGTTATTTAAGGTTTTAATCTAGGATTTATTTATTAATGAACTTTTTGGAGCTTTAAAATTATTTGAGAACCATATTTGGTATCAGTGCCAAACAAGGTCCGAGGTGAGAGCCCACAACAGGCACAAGATCCAAGGTGGACAAGGGAACCCACACCAGGCATGAGACTCGAGGAGCGGATAGAACCAGGTGGACATGTGGCAATCGATGGACACAAGACACGTGGTGAAGAGCGGATAGGAGGCTAACATGGAACTCGAACGTAGACTCAGAGGACTAGGGACACGTGATGAGGATCGATTGGACACAATTGGCAAGGGTGAGTGGCAACAAACACGCTTACGTGGTGGAGCGTGAGTGGGTGGAGGCTTCAAAAGGGAGGCTTCTGATTGCTCGTAGGCAATCAAAATAACTATTGCTTGTTAGTTCTTTTAAACCACTAAATAATCCCTACTCTTGTGCATGTGGGATATTATCCCAAAACATTTTTTTTGTCTAAGAAATTACAGCAGTCGGAGAACGACTTTGTCGAAGCAAAGCGAATCGTAGCCAGCAAAGGAACGAACCAGATGTGGATTTCATAGTAAAGAATCCTCACCTAGCGCTGTTGCAAGAGAAATCAATGCAATTTTGATAGAGTTCAACCAGCGGATCGTGTGCGTTTGTAGCCCCACTCATCATTGTAGCAGAGAACGTGCAATGGATCTCTGGTTTGATTGGATCGTGCAGTGAATCAGAGTTGTGCAACGGAAGACTGTGTTTAAATTTTTTTTCCTTTCTTCTCTGTATTGAATCTCTCAGAAAGAGTTCGTGGTTCTGTTATTGAAGACATCTGACAGAATTGGTAAAAGAAACCCATAAAATTGTTTTTGTATTGAAAGAAACCCCCAAAAAAATTGTATATTATCCTCCTAATATGCCATAGATCTATAAATGGCATAAATAAATTATTTATTAGCAAAGGTTTTGGAGGGTAGGAAATAGAAGATAGGGTTTTAAAATATTATCCACGATGGCTGAAGAACTAAGCACATCAGGTGCTTAAGGGATCTCATCCGAGGTGCTAGCCGACTTGGCAAGAGGGCTAGCTTGTAAGGAAGGAGTCAAGGGTTCGACTCCTACGGGTGTAATTTTTTGTTTCATTTTTTTTTTTAAAAGCTACAAAGGGAGTAGCTTTATAAGGAAGTGTGACTTCCTTAGCTCACGACAGGTGAGCTACTGTCATGGCAAGAGAGCACGCGGTAAGGCCCAAGGGCCATCATAGGTCAAGGGTTCGAAACCCTCTGACCTCACTTCTAAAGTTGATTTTTTTAAAATTATTATATTAAAAAACTATTTATATCATATTTAATAAATTAAAACATAATTGTTTTTTAATTTTTTTTTTTAAGCAATTATTATTTTTATTAAATAGAAATATAATTTTTTTTATTATAAAAAGAGGACATTGCCTAGGAGGCAATTCATTGTAAAAGAAAAGTTTTTGATTCAGGGAATCATAAATCTGGTGTAAATAAGCCTAAGAGGCTTAGTTTTGTAAAGGACACAACAAGTCAAATTATAAAATTGTAACAAGGCATTGATGATAAGACCAAATGGTTGTTATCATGCCTTATGTGTAATTTTAGCACAAGAAGGTGCAGAGAGATTTGATAACAAAGTCAGAGGTTATGGACTCAACATTGTGTTTAGTCAACTTCAAAATGCAGTGATCGCACATCAAAGGCATCCTGACTCAGGGTACGAGGCAAATTTTGAAGACAACTCATTCAAGAGTCAATTTGAACAATCAGAATCAGTACAAGTTGCACCACAAGAATCAGAGTATACACACTACAGTAATTCAATGGAAATCCTAGAACCAAAATCATCGAAAATCATACAAATAAGTGACGACGAAGAAGAAATGATACATAAATTTGTAAATCAAGAGTTATCATACCCACATCAAGAGGAACAAGCAGTCAATGATAGAGTATAACAAGTCAGATTTGACTTAAAGTATTTTTTTGTAACCGTGAAATAAAGAGAGTTTTTTGGTAACTATGCCCTCACATAATAGCTTACCTATACCAGAATTTAACGGTTATGACTATGAGTATTGGTCTATAAATATGAAGACCTTGCTCATAGGTAGAGGTTTGTGGGACATCATAGAAGATGGCTACACAAAATCCTCATACTGGACAACACTTAGTGCCGTCGACAAGAAAACACGAAAAGAAGAGAAAAAGAGCAACCATCTGCTCTTTCTCATCTCCAAGCTGCATTGGAGAAAAGCATATTTCCCAGAATTGTTGCTTGTACGACTGCACAAGCTGCATGGAAAGCATTGAGTGATGGATTCCAGGGTAGTAATCAAGTGAAGTAGGTAAGGCTTCAAACATTGAAGTGAGATTTTGAAAATCTCTGAATGAAAGATGAGAAATTTGGTTATTATTATGTTAGAATAAAAGCAATTATAGATAAAATGGTTACACTAGGCGAAGAAATCAAGCCTGAGATAACTATAACAAAAGTGTTGATAACACTTACACAAAAATAGAACCATATTGCCATAATAATAGAAGAATCCAAAGATATTTCTATTTTAACATTCGATGCATTGATCGGATCGTTAATGTCACATGAAGAGAGGTTTCCTGAAACTCCTTCAACCAGCTATGGAGGTGATGATAAGACATTCACTTCCAATGAAAATAATGGAAGAGGACAGGGGAGAGGTCAAGGTAGAGGCAAGCAAAGAGGTAGAGGAAAAGGCAAATACAGAGGAGGCAATTCCAACAGAGGAGGCAACCAGAATAGAGGATGAAAAGGATTGAAAATCCAACTAAGTGTTCTATTATTTACAATTCAATATATAGGCACTAATGGCCCAAAATACATAACCAAACCCATCAAATCATGGATTTGATCCAATATGCTTAACCATAAGCTACAAAAGTGCAAAGGAGAATGCACGTAAACTTCTAAGTTAAGAGAAAGGAATATTGCTAACTAGAAGATCCATTTTAGCTATCTTGAAGTACACACTTCCTACTTTGAGTTCACACTTACTAACTAACACTCTAAATGACAACTAGAAGATAACTAGTGCCCACAAGTGCATGTGAGAAGGAGACTCACTTACAATTATTAATTTGCAAGAAATAAACTATGCAAACCTAGCTAGGAACTACTAGAGGGGTCATATGAAAGATCAAACATCAATCCTCATCATGCCTCCCCACAATAGAAGCATTGGACTCCAATGCTTTCGAAGAATAGGAAAGTCACGGGACATCTGATGAAAAGAAATCCAATGAGCCCGATGCGGCAGCTGTCCTCGTCGAGCCACAAGATATGAGGTGGTAGACCCCGGTGAGTCTGTCGAGTCTTCGTGTCATAGATCTGATCTGCATCCAATGGTAACTGAGCATCAGGAACCACGTCCACAGGATGACTGATAGCTGGTGCAGTCTCCAATGTAGAGTCAAAGTACAACTTCAAAAGATCTACATTGACGACGTCATGAATTCCCAAGTGTGCGGGAAGATCAAGGCGGAAAGCATTCTCGGACACCTGTTGAAGAATAGTATAAGGCCCATAGCGAATTGGTTTGATTTTGCTATGAGTCTTATCAGTAAAACGCCGCTTGTCAAGATGCAACCAAACTTTGTCACCAACCTGAAATGGATGAGGAATTCGATGTCGATCCATGGCCTTTTCTCTCGTCATTGTGTCTTTTGCAAAATCTCAACCACCTTTGATTGAAGATTTTGCAAGTGTTGAATAAATGAGTGTGCCTTGTCTTGCTCCTTCCGAAGATGTGAAGTGACAGGAGAAGGCAAAGACAAAGGTAACTCATAAGGTGCCAAGGGCTGAAATCCCATACAAACCTCAAAGGGTGAATGACCGGTAGAAGAATGTAGGGCCCTGTTGTAGGCATGTTCAATATGAGTGAGACTCAAGTCCCACTTTGCTGGTGAAGCGTGATGATAGATTCGTAAACTTTGCACAAGTGTACGGTTTACCACTTCAGTTCGCCCATCGGACTGCGGATGATAGGCGATGGAAAAGTTAAGGGAAACTCCCAAAATCTTCCACAAAGAATGCCAAAAGTGACCCACAAAGCGTGAATCACGATCCGAGATAATGCTGGTAGGTAGACCAAAGGAACGCCAAATGCTGTCAAAGAAAAATTGGGCTAAGTCTGATGCAGAACTTGTCTTGCGGCATGGAATAAACTTAGCCATTTTACTGAATCTGTCAACCACCACGAACACACAATCATGTTGGCGCACTGTCATAGGAAAACCACTAACCAAATCCATGGAAATGCTTTCCCAAGGATGGGAAGGAATGGGCAAAGGCATGCCTAAGCCAAACTTCCTATTAGCTGGTTTTGAGCGACAACAAACTGCACACTCTTTGAGAAATCTCAACACATCCCTCTCGCATTTTAGGCCAATAGAAAAATCTTTGCAAATGATGAAGTGTTTTATGCTTCCCAAAGTGACCACCATAAAGTGTAGAATGAGCTTCCTTAAGAAGTGACACTCTAGGCTCACAAGGAACACAAACCTTGTCCAATTTGTAAAGAAGTCCTTCTTTGATGTAGAAATCTTGGAAAGGACGCAAATTGGAAGAAGAAGGCTTACTCACTTGCTCAAATATTTTTCCAAAATCAGGATCCCGTGAATACCGATTAGGCCAAGTCTGAAATCCCAAGTGTGAAGTGGACATAACTCGTTAAGGCAAGAGCGGCCGGAGGCCTACTCAAACAATCAAGCAACAATATTACTCTTCCCCTTTTTGTACTTGATCACCAAGTGAAATTGTTGGAGGTAAGAGGCCCACTTCATATGTCTTGATTCTTCAATTTTACTTTGAGATTGTAAAAACTTGAGAGGCATATGATCAGTGTGTACTACCGTATCTTTTCCCAAAAGATAATGTCTCCAATACTTAATAGCTTGAACTAATGCATACAACTCCTTGTCATATGTAGAATAGTTCAACTTAGCAACAGAAAAAGTTTCTGAATGATAAGCAACTGGATGACCATTCTGTTTGAGCACAGCTCCTAAGGCAACTTTAGAGGCATCCGTTTCAATCTCAAAAGGTTGAGAGAGGTCGGGTAAAGTTAACACAGGTGTTGTACAAAGTTTCTTTTTGAGTTTCTCAAAGGCAACTTCTTGGCTTTTCTCCCAATGAAATGGAATTTTGGACTTAGTGAGATAATGCAATGGAGCTGCAAGGGTGGAATATTGAGGAATGAACTTGCGATAAAAATTCGCAAGTCCTAGAAAACTCCTTAACTCAATGAGAGTTGTAGGAGGGGACCACTTAAGTAAAACATCAACTTTTATGGGATCTACCTGAATTCCACTTTCACTAATCACATAGCCAAGGTAAGAAACTGAAGTATTGCCAAAAGAACACTTGGAAGAATTGGCATATAATTGATTCTTCGCAAGAAGATCAAGGGTTTGCTCGATATGCCTAAGGTGTTCCTCCCAAGTTTTTGAGAAAATCAATATATCATCAAGATATATTATTACAAATTTGTCAAGTACATCACGAAATACATCATTCATCAACCTCATGAAGGTTGCAGGAGCATTAGTAAGACCGAAGGGCATGACCAACCATTCAAAGAGGCCCATCTTCATCTTAAAAGTTGTCTTCCATGTATCCTCAGCTTGGATACGCACTTGATGATATCCACTTTTGAGATCTATTTTTGAAAAGAACTTAGCTCCTTGAAGCTGATCTAATAAATCATCAATGCGTGGTAATGGATATCTATTCTTTACAGAAATTCTGTTCAAAGCACGAAAATCAATACACAATCTCCAAGTGCCATCTTTTTTAAGAACCAACAAAATAGGTGAGGCACAAGCATAAGTACTTTCCTTAATGAAACCCTTAGACAACAAATCTTCTATTTGCCTTTTTATTTCTTCATTTTGCAAAATAGATTGTCTATACATGGGTGCATTAGGTAGTGAAGAACCAGGAATGATTTCAATGCTATGATTAATTGTGCGAATTGGAGGAAGAGACTTTGGCTCCTGAAATATGTGTGAATAACTTTGCAATATTTTATCCATTGAAGAGTGTTGCTTTGTAATGGATGTGGATGTAGAAGTGTTTTGAGAGCGAATGAAAATTAGAGCAACATCACCACCTTTTTTAATTACTCTTTTTGTTTGCTTGGAACTTAGAATGATGTTAGGAGTGTTGGTGCTTTTAATGAGAAAGACCTTACCATATTTTTGAAGTGTGTAGGTTCTTTTGAAAGCATCATAAACAACTCTCCTATCATACCGAAAAGGTTGTCCAAGCAAAATCCCACAACAATCCATAGGAGTCACATCACAAGTGACTTGATCTATGAAATGTGGGCCAAGTGCAAATTTTAATGTGCAAGTGTGAGTGATTTCTGAGCCTCTTCCACTATCCTTCCAACCCAAAGAATAAGGTTGAGGATGAGGCTCCATAGGTAACTTCAAACGCTCGACAATGGACCTCGCAATTAGATTTTTCTACGAGCCATTATCCACTATACAATCAGTTGCAAAATTATGAAGCAAATGGGCTCGAGTGATGAACAAAGCATCACGAGCCCCTTCTGATGAACTTACATTTACCAAGGTAACTTCATTAAGCTTACCTCGTAATTTCGTGTATACTCTACTCTCTCCTACAGACTCAAGGGGACCTTTGGGAGCATCCTCCTCTTGAGTAGTAATTACTAAACTCTTCTTTTTAAGCTTAAAGCAATCAACTTTTTCATGCCCTTTCTTCTTACAATAATTGCAAAATTTTTTAGAAGAAGAAAAAGAAGAAGAAGGTTTAGAAGAAGAAGAAGAAGGAGTAGAAGCGGAAGGGGAAGGAGAAGAAGGAGATGGAGAAGAAACATTCTTCTTTTGAGCAAAATTCTTCTTTTGTGAGAAAGAATTATTCCCTTTTGATGAGTTTGCAACCACTTGAGTAACAAGTGCACGGAATGCCTGCGAATGCGCCTTAAACTTGTCCTCCGCAAGTTGTGCCTAGTTAAAAACTGAATCCAATGTTTCCATAGAAACAAACATTAGTTCCCCGTACAAATGCTCTAACAAGTCACTTTGAAATTTGAGAATCAAAGTTGGAACATCATCCTCAACATTCACAAGTATCCTGAACCTGTTAAACTGGAAAATATATTCTTGTACAGACATATTAGTACCTTGTCGAAAATGAAACCATTTAATAACCAATTCCCTAGAATAATTTGAAGGATAAAAATTGGTCTTAAGACAATGTATAAGCTCATCCCATGAAGTGAGTGCATCCTGTCCTCTTTTTCGTTCAACAAGTACTTTGGCTAAACCAAAAAGTTTTAGCTTAGCATAAGGCACTACATCGTCATCTGAAAGTTGAGAGTAAGAAAACCAAGAACTCATGTCAAGAATCCAACTATTCAAGACATCAAGGTTCCTGGATCCATCATAAAATGGAACTTCACAACGAACTCTCAGACGAGAATCATGAGCAGAAGTTGAAGCATTATGCACAGAAATGTCATTTACCTTCATGGCAAGATTGCCAAGGACTTCTGCCATGGTAGTGTCATTAGCTTTATCTCGCTAAAGCATTTACAACATGGGCAAGTTCTCGCCACTTGGGCAGCCAAGTCGAAGCCATGTGAACTCGGTATAAGCCAGGAGTAAAAATGAGAAAGCACTAAATCAAGGAAAGAAAATGGAAATTTTCCTTGTTACAATGGAGTGCTTCCGAATTTGAAATTTTACTCCTAAGGCTCAAAATTTTGAAATTTTAAACTAATCTAAGGTGCAATTTAGAATTTATTAATTTAAAAATAACTTAATTAAAAATTAAATTTCAATTAATCAAAGATTAATGAATTTAATCAAGTTATTAAAAATTAAATTAATAAAAACAAAATTTAACATGCAACCTTAAATAGTAAAAATTAAAAATTTACAATAAATTACCCTTCAAGATGACTTACAGTGCACTCCAACTTAATTTCAATGCATGAAATTCTGCTGCTACTGTGGCACACTTCCCGAGACAGACTTCACAAAAATCTTGTTGCACGCTTCCCGAGCAAATAAACCAACAACAAAATTCTAGTTACAGTGCAGAAGAATTACAGTGGGCACAAATCATGCAAAATTCCGTGCACTAATTTTTGTGCACAACTTTCATGCACCAAAGGCTAAGCCCACATGACAGCCGCACGCCTCGGCCGCTTGCGAGCCTGGCGCTGTCGACCGCAGGCTCGACGGACGCCCGACAAGAGTCAGCGCCGCCATAGCGGCTCTGCGGGCAGCAGCCCTAGACGTCAAGCTTGTCAGACGCTGCGTCGTAGGCAAAGCTGCGGACGCCCGACAATATCGTCAGCGCTACGACGGCTGAGCTCGCCGCATCGATGCCGAAGCCCGACAAGCCGTCAGCTATCGAGCCGTATAGTGCAACTACCTCGGCTCGGCACCGGCGGTGCTACCACGGCCTGCATCGTAGGCGCCGTCGACCGACGCCGTTTGCCGTAGGATCGACGCCCGACGTAATGTCGTCGTTAGTTCGCGGGCAACGAGCCGAGTGCGTCAGGATTGTCTAACGCGCTCGACCAGACCGCGGCTATCGACCAGGAACCCTCGGTGCTGGTGCAGTAGTAGAAAAGGCACAGACGAAGGGCTACTAAAAAAAATAAAAATAAATTTGCAATATTTTTTTTTTTTTTTTTACAATAGTTTAAATTAATATATTAAAAAGATAATATATTAATAAAAATTGAAGCTTTTCTAATACAAACTAGAAAAATTTAAAAAATTAACCAGGAGGGTTAATTCCCAAAACTTGAAAAGCTTAAATTGCAAAAATAAGAGCAACCTCCCTTCAGTAGCTCTCCTTTCAAGATCCGGTCGACACACGACTAGCGTTTGAAAGGCAACCAGACCCAAGTCGACACACGACCTGGTTTTGATGACCTCCTGGAGCTCTTCAGTACTCAAAAATGGGGGGGAAGTAGGGTTAAATGGCTCCCTAATCCTAATTGGACCGTAGCTACGATCCAATCCCTTCCAAGGATCACAATACGAAGAACTCTGAGGCAAACTTTTCCTATACCTCTTGAGCATAAGCAAAAAGTTGGAACGAGGAGTTTGTCGTCGAAGGAACTTCCTTCTCCGAATGGTTTTCAAGCTCCCCTTGAGCTTAAACCGAGTCCTCAATGAGAAAGAATTTCTCATAACAAAATTATCTCCTATCCTCTCACCTCACAAGCCCTAGTGCAAACATGAACTAGGCTCGATACCAATGAAAAGGATTGAAAATCCAACTAAGTGTTCTATTATTTACAATTCAATATATAGGCACTAATGGCCCAAAATACATAACCAAACCCATCAAATCATGGATTTGATCCAATATGCTTAACCATAAGCTACAAAAGTGCAAAGGAGAATGCACGTAAACTTCTAAGTTAAGAGAAAGGAATATTGCTAACTAGAAGATCCATTTTAGCTATCTTGAAGTACACACTTCCTACTTTGAGTTCACACTTACTAACTAACACTCTAAATGACAACTAGAAGATAACTAGTGCCCACAAGTGCATGTGAGAAGGAGACTCACTTACAATTATTAATTTGCAAGAAATAAACTATGCAAACCTAGCTAGGAACTACTAGAGGGGTCATATGAAAGATCAAACATCAATCCTCATCAGAGGAGGCAACTCATACAAAGGAGGCAACCAACAAAGAGGTGGAAATCAGAATTGAGGTGGAAATCAAGGACAAAGTGGAAATCAAGTGCGAGGAAGTGACAAGTCCAAATCAGCCTGTTTCAACTGTGGAAATCCAGGTCACTTCGCTCGTGACTGTTGGTCAAAATATTCACAAGCCAACAACAATCAATATGGAAATTATGGAGAAAAAGATGATGCTTCTAATATTTTTCTGTCATATGGACAATCAGATCAGAATCTAAATGACACATGGATTCTCGATATTGGTTGCTCAAACCATATGAGTGGCAAAGAAAATCTATTTACTACTCTAGATTCCACTTAGAAATCCCAAATCAAATTAGGGGATGACAAAGCATTGCAAGTAGAGAGAATTGGAGCCATGGCGGTTCCAACCAAAGAAGGACTAAAGAAAGTGAGTGACATCTATTACACTCCAAAGCTCCAACACAATTTGCTCAACGTTGGACAAATGATGGAGAACAATTACAAGCTTGTATTTGATGAAGGATAATGTATTATTTTTGATAAAAATAATTGTAATCGTGTCATCACATAAGTCCCCATGACCAATAACAGGTTATTCCCTCTCAAATTTGGCGAGCCAGGGGGAGATCAACTTGAAAATGTAGCCATAACAAATCCAAGTGTGCTGTGGCACTTGCGATATGGTCACCTTAATTCTACTAGCTTGAAATTGCTAACTTCTCAAGCTATGGTGACAGGACTTCCCAAAATCAATGAACAAAAGGAAGTCTATGAAGGATGTGATTTGGGAAAGCACTCCAGGTCGAAGTTTTCAAAAGGAAAAGTGTGGAGAGCCAGCTATTCACTTTAGTTAGTACATTCGGACATCTGTGGTCCGATGCAAACATAGAGTCTCGAAAACAATTCTTATTTTCTCACTTTCATAGATGACTTCTCTAGGATGTGCTGCATTTATTTCTTAAAGCACAAATATGAAGCATTTGATTGCTTCATAGATTTCAGAAAATGATATCCAATTTTCTTCATAAAAATCCTTTAGTTTTTTAATTACCCCTAATATCCAGAACAAGAAAAGTGATGCTTGCACTTTGCTTTCTACATACACTTACTTCCAATATACACTTACTTCCTTTGCTACTCATGACATTTGCTTGATTTCTAAAACAAGAAAATATGAGGTTCTCTCTTGGCTCATACTTGCTCCCAACTTGTCCTTTAATTTAAAGGAACCTCATGTAAGTTAAAACATTATATCAATAAATTTTATTAAATAACACACATACACACATATAATGTATGTATATTTCAAACTTTAGATGCATCAAAAGTGGAGAACAATGTTAAAATACAATACAATAGATAAAACTAGATTTTAATAAATCAAAATTTATTTGGGATGGCACTAAAGTAATGTATTTTTTATTGAATTTATTTCCATAAAAAATAATTAATATGGCATTTTTGTATTTTTATTTATTATTTTATTATTAATGAATAATTTGTTTAATAATATAAAATCATATATTTTTTTCCATACAAATCACAGAGTTCAACTTCTTATTGCTAGTATACTTGGGCATTCAATTGGCTCACCTCCTTTTAAATACTTGGGAATTCCTATATCACCAAAGTGTTTGAGGGCACATGAGTTGGTTGATAAAGTAAAGAGTAAGATTTCAATTTAGAATTTCAGGTTTTTATCTATAGTTGATAGAATTACTCCTATCAAATCTATCCTCCAAATTCTTCTTGTCTATCACTTCGTAGTGCTTATTGTACAAAAATCAATTCTAATGAAGTTTTATATAAAAATAATAATTTATATGGCTTGGATGTTTCAAAGGGAAGAAGTGGAATTTGATTAGTTGGGATAAAATTTTCCAACCCAGATATAGGAGTGGATTAGGTTTACAAAAGTATTGTCTCAATATTATTACACTTTCAACAAAAATCTATTGGAGATGGTTATCCAATCTAAATTTTTATGGGATATAATTTTAATACATAAGTATATTGGCCAATACATGTCCATTGGTCTTTTTCAACTTCCTATCCATGGAAGGGACCTCCTACTTGGAATGTATTAGGTTTGGATGTGAGATTATTAAAGTAGGTCACTTTTAGATTTTCTAAGGAGGACGCTAAGTTGATTTTGGAAAGATGCTTAGTTATAATATTCATTAATTATTCAACAATTTCCACACAGATATATTAAAGGAGAGGTTATTAGATTTAATTGGAAAATAAATATAAAAGGTTTTCAAAATTATAGAAGGCCATACAGTGATTGTTATTGATGTTGGAAAAGAATTTTAGAATGACTTACACAAGGTTTGGAAGGGAGAAAAAAGTTCTTTGGACAACCATAAAAAGTAGACTAATTTATCAGGAATAAGAAGAAGATATTGTAGCTTGGAAAAGAAGACCTTAATAGTTAATTCAAGCTATAACAATATTTTAGAAGAATAGTTGACACAATATACAAATATTATTTGATAGAATATTTAGAATCCAAACAGTTGGCTAAATATATATACTTTAACATGGCTAACCAAGCATGAAAAATTTTTAACATAGAAGAAAATGAAAAAGGGATGATTATATGGTTTGTCATAGTGTTGCTTTGTGAATAATATTTAGAATAAAGGGACTATCTCCTATTACAATGTCTTTTTTAAAACATTATGGTATTTCTAGCAGGTTGTCGTGGGTACAAGAGTCTTAATTCACACTAAAATCTTGTTAATACTCTCTATTTGCAGAAAATAATTCTTACACCAAAGTCTTAAATATAATGCATCTCTCTCCCTAAACCATGTGCCACCATCCATTATTTTATCCTTGATTTTTGAGTCGGAGAAGATGATGAGGGAAAATCCTTTTAGAAGTAAACTCATGAAATAATTTGAATTCAATATCCACTACCACTTGATCCAATTTCGAATATTTAAAAAACTTGGCTAGCATCCATGGATCTTACATAATAACCCTTTGCTTTTAAGAACCATTATATCATGCTCAATCACCATATCCTTGATAATCACTTTTAGTGTGATATCTGCTACCTATATAGGGTTTACCATAGATTCACTCTTCCTCTTGTCCTCTACTAGGGTGTCCATACTTATAACTAAGGTGTCCTTAGTTCTAGTTAGGACTTTCAAAATGACTTTCCTATCATGTTATCCAGTTTTCTTCATAAAAATCCTTTAGTTTTTTAATTACCCCTAAGATCCAGAACAAGAAAAGTGATGCTTGCACTTTGCTTTCTACATACACTTACTTCCAATATACACTTACTTCCTTTGCTACTCATGACATTTGCTTGATTTCTAAAACAAGAAAATATGAGGTTCTCTCTTGGCTCACACTTGCTCCCAATTCGTCCTTTAATTTAAAGGAACCTCGTGTAAGTTAAGACATTATATCAATAAATTTCCTTAAATAACACACATACACACATATAATGTATGTATATTTCAAACTTTAGATGCATAAAAAATGGAGAACAATGTTAAAATACAATACAATAGATAAAACTAGATTTTAATAAATCAAAATTTATTTGGGATGACACTAAAGTAATTTATTTTTTATTGAATTTATTTCCATAAAAAATAATTAATATGGTATTTTTGTATTTTTATTTATTATTTGATTATTAATGAATAATTTGTTTAATAATATAACATCATATATATTTTTCCATACAAATCACAGAGTTCAACTTCTTATTGCTAGTATACTTGGGCATTCAATTGGCTCACCTCCTTTTAAATACTTGGGAATTCCTATATCACCAAAGTGTTTGAGGGCACATGAGTTGGTTGATAAAGTAAAGAGTAAGATTTCAATTTAGAATTTCAGGTTTTTATCTATAGTTGATAGAATTACTCCTATCAGATCTATCCTCCAAATGCTTCTTGTCTATCACTTCGTAGTGCTTATTGTACAAAAATCAATTCTAATGAAGCTTTATAGAAAAATAATAATTTATATGGCTTGGATGTTTCAAAGGGAAGAAGTGGAATTTGATTAGTTGGGATAAAAATTTCCAACCTAAATATAGGAGTGGATTAGGTTTACAAAAGTATTGTCTCAATATTATTACACTTTCAAAAAAAATCTATTGGATATGGTTATCCAATCTAAATTTTCATGGGATATAATTTTAATACATAAGTATATTGGCCAATACACGTCCATTGGTCTTTCTCAACTTCCTATCCATTGAAGGGACCTCCTACTTGGGAATGTACTAGGTTTGGATGTGAGCTTATTAAAGTAGGTCACTTTTAGATTTTCTAAGGAGGATGCTAAGTTGATTTTGGAAAGATGCTTAGTTATAATATTCATTAATTATTCAACAATTTCCACACTTAGATATATTAAAGGAGAGGTTCTTAGATTTAATTGGAAAATAAATATAAAAGGTTTTCAAAATTACAGAAGGCCATACAATGATTGCTGTTGATGTTGGAAAATAATTTTAGAATGACTTACACAAGGTTTGGAAGGGAGAAAAAAGTTCTTTGGACAACCATAAAAAGTATACTAATTTATCAGGAATAAGAAGAAGATATTGTAGCTTGGAAAAGAAGATCTTGATAGTTAATTCAAGCTCTAGCAATATTTTAGAAGAGTAGTTGGCACAATATAAAAATATTATTTGATAGAAGATTTAGAATCCAAACGGTTGGCTAAATATATATACTTTAACATGGCTAGCCAAGCATGACAAATTTTTAACATAGAAGAAAATGAAAAAGGGATGATTATATGATTTGTCATAGTGTTGCTTTGTAAATTATATTTAGAATAAAGGGACTATCTCCTATTTCAATGTCTTTTTTAAAATATTATGGTATTTCTAGCAGGTTGTCGTGGGTACAAGAGTCTTAATTCACACTAAAAATCTTGTTAATACTCTCTATTTGCATAAAATAATTCTTACACCAGAGTCTTAAATATAATGCATCTCTCTCCCTAAACCATGTGCCACCATCCATTATTTTATCCTTGATTTTTGAGCTGGAGAAGATGATGAGGAAAAATCCTTTTAGAAGCAAACTCATGAAATAATTTGAATTCAATATCTACTACCACTTGATCCAATTTTGAATATTTAAAAAACTTGGCTAGTATCCATGGATCTTACATAATAACCCTTTGCTTTTAAGAACCATTATATCATGCTCAATCACCATGTCCTTGATAATCACTTTTAGTGTGATATCTGCTACCTATATAGGGTTTACCATAGATTCACTCTTCCTCTTGTCCTCTATTAGGGTGTCCATACTTATAACTAAGGCGTCCTTAGTTCTAGTTAGGACTTTCAAAATGACTTTCCTATCATGTTATCCAGTTTTCTTCATAAAAATCCTTTAGTTTTTTAATTACCCCTAAGATCCAGAACAAGAAAAGTGATGCTTGCACTTTGCTTTCTACATACACTTACTTCCAATATACACTTACTTCCTTTGTTACTCATGACATTTGCTTGATTTCTAAAACAAGAAAATATGAGGTTCTCTCTTGGCTCACACTTGCTCCCAACTCGTCCTTTAATTTAAAGGAACCTCATGTAAGTTAAGACATTATATCAATAAATTTCCTTAAATAACACACATACACACATATAATGTATGTATATTTCAAACTTTAGATGCATCAAAAGTGGAGAACAATGTTAAAATACAATACAATAGATAAAACTAGATTTTAATAAATCAAAATTTATTTGGGATGGCACTAAAGTAATGTATTTTTTATTGAATTTATTTCCATAAAAAATAATTAATATGGTATTTTTTTATTTTTATTTATTATTTGATTATTAATGAATAATTTTTTTAATAATATAAAATCATATTTTTTTTCCATACAAATCACAGAGTTCAACTTCTTATTACTAGTATGGGCATTCAATTGGCTCACCTCCTTTTAAATACTTGGGAATTCCTATATCACCAAAGTTTTTGAGGGCACATGAGTTGGTTGATAAAGTAAAGAGTAAGATTTCAATTTAGAATTTCAGGTTTTTATCTATAGTTGATAGAATTACTCCTATCAAATCTATCCTCCAAATGCTTCTTGTCTATCACTTCGTAGTGCTTATTGTACACAAATCAATTCTAATGAAGTTTTATGGAAAAATAATAATTTATATGGCTTGGATGTTTCAAAGGGAAGAAGTGGAATTTGATTAGTTGGGATACAATTTTCCAACCTAAGTATAGGAGTGGATTAGGTTTACAAAAGTATTGTCTCAATATTATTACACTTTCAACAAAAATCTATTGGAGATGGTTATCCAATCTAAATTTTTATGGGATATAATTTTAATACATAAGTATATTGGCCAATACACGTCCATTGGTCTTTTTCAACTTCCTATCCATGGAAGGGACCTCCTACTTGGGAATGTATTAGGTTTGGATGTGAGCTTATTAAAGTAGGTCACTTTTAGATTTTCTAAGGAGGATGCTAAGTTGATTTTGGAAAGATGCTTAGTTATAATATTCATTAATTATTCAACAATTTCCACACTTAGATATATTAAAGGAGAGGTTATTAGATTTAATTGGAAAATAAATATAAAAGATTTTCAAAATTATAGAAGGCCATACAATGATTGTTATTGTTGTTGGAAAAGAATTTTAGAATGACTTAAACAAGGTTTGGAAGGGAGAAAAAAGTTCTTTGGACAACCATAAAAAGTAGACTAATTTATCAGGAATAAGAAGAAGATATTGTAGCTTGGAAAATAAGATCTTGATAGTTAATTCAAGCTATAACAATATTTTAGAAGAGTAGTTGGCACAATATAAAAATATTATTTGATAGAAGATTTAGAATCCAAACGGTTGGCTAAATATATATACTTTAACATGGCTAGCCAAGCATGACAAATTTTTAAAATATAAGAAAATGAAAAAGGGATGATTATATGGTTTGTCATAGTGTTGCTTTGTAAATAATATTTAGAATAAAGGGACTATCTCCTATTTCAATGTATTTTTTAAAACATTATGGTATTTCTAGCAGGTTGTCGTGGGTACAAGAGTCTTAATTCACACTAAAAATCTTGTTAATATTGTCTATTTGCATAAAATAATTCTTACGCCAGAGTCTTAAATATAATGGATCTCTCTCCCTAAACCATGTGCCACCATCCATTATTTTATCCTTGATTTTTGAGTTGGAGAAGATGATGAGGAAAAATCCTTTTAGAAGCAAACTCATGAAATAATTTGAATTCAATATCCACTACCACTTGATCCAATTTTGAATATTTAAAAAACATGGCTAGTATCCATGGATCTTACATAATAACCCTTTGATTTTAAGAACCATTATATCATGCTCAATCACCATATCCTTGATAATCACTTTTAGTGTGATATCTGCTACCTATATAGGGTTTACCATAGATTCACTCTTCCTCTTGTCCTCTACTAGGGTGTCCATACTTATAACTAAGGCATCCTTAGTTCTAGTTAGGACTTTCAAAATGACTTTACTATCATGTTATCCAGTTTTCTTCATAAAAATCCTTTAGTTTTTTAATTACCCCTAAGATCCAGAACAAGAAAAGTGATGCTTGCACTTTACTTTCTACATACACTTACTTCCAATATATACTTACTTCCTTTGCTACTCATGATATTTTCTTGATTTCTAAAATAAGAAAATATGAGGTTCTCTCTTGGCTCACACTTGCTCCCAACTCGTCCTTTAATTTAAAGGAACCTCATGTAAGTTAAGACATTATATCAATAAATTTCCTTAAATAACACACATACACACATATAATGTATGTATATTTTAAACTTTAGATGCATCAAAATTGGAGAACAATGTTAAAATACAATACAATAGATAAAACTAGATTTTAATAAATCAAAATTTATTTGGGATGGCACTAAAGTAATGTATTTTTTATTGAATTTATTTCCATTAAAAATAATTAATATGGTATTTTTGTATGTTTATTTATTATTTGATTATTTATGAATAATTTGTTTAATAATATAAAATCATATATTTTTTTCCATACAAATCACAGAGTTCAACTTCTTATTGCTAGTATACTTGGGCATTCAATTGGCTCACCTCCTTTTAAATACTTGGGAATTCCTATACCACCAAAGTGTTTGAGGGCACATGAGTTGGTTGATAAAGTAAAGAGTAATATTTCAATTTAGAATTCCAGGTTTTTATCTCTAGTTGATAGAATTACTTCTATCAAATCTATCCTCCAAATGCTTCTTGTCTATCACTTCGTAGTGCTTATTGTACAAAAATCAATTCTAATGAAGTTTTATAGAAAAATAATAATTTATATGGCTTAGATGTTTCAAAGGGAAGAAGTGGAATTTGATTAGTTGGGATAGAATTTTCCAACCTAAATATAGGAGTGGATTAGGTTTACAAAAGTATCGTCTCAATATTATTACACTTTCAACAAAAATCTATTGGAGATGGTTATCCAATCTAAATTTTTATGGGATATAATTTTAATACATACGTATATTGGCCAATACACGTCCATTGGTCTTTCTCAACTTCCTATCCATTGAAGGGACCTCCTAATTGGTAATGTATTAGGTTTGGATGTGAGCTTATTAAAGTAGGTCACTTTTAGATTTTCTAAGGAGGATGCTAAGTTGATTTTGGAAAGATGCTTAGTTATAATATTCATTATTATTCAACAATTTCCACACTTAGATATATTAAAGGAGATGTTCTTAGATTTAATTGGAAAAAAATATAAAAGGTTTTCAAAATTATAGAAGGCCATACAATGATTGTTATTGATGTTGGAAAAGAATTTTAGAATGACTTACAAAAGGTTTGGAAGGGAGAAAAAAATTCTTTGGACAACCATAAAAAGCAGACTAATTTATCAGGAATAAGAAGAAGATATTGTAGCTTGGAAAAGAAGATCTTGATAGTTAATTCAAGCTATAACAATATTTTAGAAGAGTAGTTGGCAAAATATAAAAATATTATTTGATAGAAGATTTAGAATCCAAACGGTTGGCTAAATATATATACTTTAACATGGCTAGCCAAGCATGACAAATTTTTAACATAGAAGAAAATGAAAAAGGGATGATTATATGGTTTGTCATAGTGTTGCTTTGTAAATAATATTTAGAATAAATGGACTATCTCCTATTTCAATGTATTTTTTAAAACATTATGGTATTTCTAGCAGGTTGTCGTGTGTACAAGAGTCTTAATTCACACTAAAAAGCTTGTTAATACTCTCTATTTGCATAAAATAATTCTTACACCAGTCTTAAATATAATGCATCTCTCTCCCTAATCCATGTGCCACCATCCGTTATTTTATCCTTGATTTTTGAGCTGGAGAAGATGATGAGGATAAATCCTTTTAGAAGCAAACTCATGAAATAATTTGAATTCAATATCCACTACCACTTGATCCAATTTTGAATATTTAAAAAACTTGGCTAGTATCTATGGATATTACATAATAACCTTTTTATTTTAAGAACCATTATATCATGCTCAATCACCATATCCTTGATAATCACTTTTAGTGTGATACCTGCTACCTATATAGGGTTTACCATAGATTCACTCTTCCTCTTGTCCTATGTCCATACTTATAACTAAGGCGTCCTTAGTTCTAGGCAGGACTTTAAAAATGACTTTCCTATCATGTTATCCAATTTTCTTCATAAAAATCCTTTAGTTTTTTAATTACCCCTTATATCTAGAACAAGAAAAGTGATGCTTGCACTTTGCTTTCTACATACACTTACTTCCAATATACACTTACTTCCTTTGCTACTCATGACATTTGCTTGATTTCTAAAACAAGAAAATATGAGGTTCTCTCTTGGATCACACGTCCTTTAATTTAAAGGAACCTCATGTAAGTTAAGACATTATATCAATAAATTTCCCTAAAGAACACACATATAATGTATGTATATTTCAAACTTTAGATGCATCAAAAGTGGAGAACAATGTTAAAATACAATACAATAGATAAAACTAAATTTTATTAAATCAAAATTTATTTGGGATGGCACTAAAGTAATGTATTTTTTATTGAATTTATTTCCATAAAAAATAAATTATATGGTATTTTTGCATTTTTATTTATTATTTGATTATTAATAATAATTTGTTTAATAATATAAAATCATATATTATTTTCCATACAAATCATAGAGTTCAACTTCTTATTGCTAGTATACTTGGGCATTCAATTGGCTCACCTCCTTTTAAATACTTGGGCATTCCTATATCACCAAAGTGTTTGAGGGCACATGAGTTGGTTGATAAAGTAATGAGTAAGATTTCAATTTAGAATTTCAGGTTTTTATCTCTAGTTGATAGAATTACTCCTATCAAATCTATCCTCCAAATTCTTCTTGTCTATCACTTTGTAGTGCTTATTGTACAAAAATAAATTCTAATGAAGTTTTATGGAAAAATAATAATTTATATGTCTTGGATGTTTCAAAGGGAAGAAGTGGAATTTGATTAGTTGCGATAAAATTTTCCAACCTAAATATAGGAGTGGATTAGGTTTACAAAAGTATTGTCTCAATATTATTACACTTTCAACAAAAATCTATTGGAGATGGTTATCCAATCTAAATTTTTATGGGATATAATTTTAATACATAAGTATATTGGCCAATACACATCCAGTGGTCTTTCTCAACTTCCTATCTATGAAGGGACCTCCTACTTGGTAATGTATTAGGTTTGGATGTGAGCTTATTAAAGTAGGTCACTTTTAGATTTTCTAAGGAGGATGCTAAGTTGATTTTGGAAAGATGCTTAGTTATAATATTCATTAATTATTCAACAATTTCCACACTTAAGATATATTAAAGGAGAGGTTCTTAGATTTAATTGGAAAAAATATAAAAGGTTTTCAAAATTATAGAAGGTCATACAATGATTGTTATTGATGTTGGAAAATAATTTTAGAGTGACTTACACAAGGTTTGGAAGGGAGAAAAAAGTTCTTTGGACAACCATAAAAATTAGACTAATTTATCAGGAATAAGAAGAAGATATTGTAGCTTGTAAAAGAAGATCTTGATAGTTAATTCAAGATATAACAATATTTTAGAAGAGTAGTTGGCACAATATAAAAATATTATTTGATAGAAGATTTAGAATCCAAACGGTTGGCTAAATATATATACTTTAACATGGCTAGCCAAGCATGACAAATTTTTAACATAGAAGAAAATGAAAAAGGGATGATTATATGGTTTGTCATAGTGTTGCTTTGTAAATAATATTTAGAATAAATGGACTATCTCCTATTTCAATGTATTTTTAAAAAAATTATGGTATTTCTAGCAGGTTGTCGTGTGTACAAGACAATAATCAAAGAATAATATGAAGAATTTATTCCAAGTCCAAAAACTACTTGTATTAAAGTATAAAGGACTCTATCTTATTGATAAAATTAGACCTACTTTTATTTGGTGGTAGAATTGGTTGGAAAGTAACATAAGGATATTCCAAGACGCTCAACTTCTTCCTCATCAAATATGGTTTAAAACATGGCCCAATATTAAAGAAATAGAGATCATGCTTTCGAAGCACTTCCAACTTGAAAAGGAAGTGGAGCAAAAGGTTCTTCGAAATTTTAAAATTATTTTTTTATTCAATTTCACCCAATTGTATAAAAGTTCTAAAGAGAAGCCTAGTAAAATGGTCAAAGACAACTCAAGAGTGGATGAAGGTAAATGTCAATGGACCTCCATGGGAAAACCCTAGGAAATTGGTATGGGTGGTGTTTGTAGGGATGATAAAGGAAATTTTCTCTTCTTTTTCAAAAGGACCTCTTGGATATTATAGTAATAATCATGCAAAAGCTACGACCATTGGATTTAGCATGCAATAAGACAAAAGAAGGAATATAGATTATGTTATTGTGGATTTTGATTCAAATATTTTGACTAACAAGATATATTCTCTAAAATTAATTGTAAGAAATGAATGGTAGTTAAAATAGATAGTTAAGGAATAATGCTCCCTAGAAGCAAAATTCCTAAACACCCAAGTTTTGCCATGTTAATAGGAAAGGATACAATATAGTTACTGACTAGGAAAAGAGACTTCACATCAAAACGAATGGGAAGAATCCTTAGTTCTAGAAAGGAATTATTAAAGAGTTGTAGCTTCCCTAAATTTTTTAGATTTTCTCCAAGATGCTAATGTTAATGGAAATAAAGCCAATGACAAACACTATCCAAAATTTTTATTTTCCTAGAAGAAAAATAATAATTATAATAGCCTAACATAGGAACATTAATAGAATTCAAGCCATGGTTTAATACCTAGGGACATCTATCAAACTTGAAATTTTGAATGGAGTTTAGTACCCTCTTGAGAATTCAAAATGGGTTTTTCTTTAAAAAGAGTAGAAGAATGAATTGGATAATCAAAGATCAATAACATAATGAGGGTATAATGTGAATGGGACATTTGAATCCTACCTATATATTTTTAATTTTATGTGGATGTTGATTGATTGTATTTGGAGATCAACTAGAAATATTGTATATTTTGCTCTAAAATAGCTTAACATTTTGGCAATTATTTTTTAATTATTTTAGAAAACTACAACCATTAAGAAAGAGATTTCATTCTTGGCTATAAATTTTTAATCATATATGCAATTCATTTTATGCTTGTAATTCAATTGAACTAATCTCTATTTGATATGTTATTTATATATTTTAAAGTAAACTATTTTATATAAGCTAAAGAGATATTGCATGTAGTTATACTTATAAATAATTTTAACATATAATAATAATTGATAATAATAATGAAAATAATAAAATTTCAATTAAAATGATGTAAAAAATATTTTATTTTATTTTAAATTTTTTTATATAGGATTGAAATGAGATCCACCCATATTACATCATGACCACATAGTGGTATTACAATAGTTTGGCTATTATACATGTGTCGCTTTGCAAGATTCTCACCTATATCTCCTTAAAATAGTAGAATTTAACCCATTGAGCTAATGCCATTTGATGAATAATATTAATTAAATAATAGTTAATTGACCTTTTTTTTCTTGCTAAATGTATTACAAAATTTTACAACCCACAAAATTTATCAAATAACAAGCTAGCTCCCTTGGTTGCAATTAGGACAAAGTTTTTCGAAAAACATTTAATATTTTAGAAGCCATATCTTTGCATAGAATTGTCCAATTCAAACAACTCTTACACCATTTTGTGTGGAATTTCAAGAGATTTGAAGTGAGTGGTCACACAAAATAATCCAAGTAGTATTGAGTAAGATACATCCATGTGAAGATAATAATATAGATTAAGGGCAACGTTAAGAAATAATTTTCTAGAAAAATGACTCAACTTTTAGGAGTCATATCTTTGCAATCTGATTTAGATGATTCTTGGACTATTTTATCCAGAATTTGAAGAGCTTTAAAATTAATGTCATATAATAAAATATGAGTTGTACTGAAGGAGATGTGATCTTGTGAAGTAAGCCATCCGAAATAAGGGTACTAACAATTTTTAAAGTCATGGAAAAATAAAATTGTAGATATCTGTCAACTAGGGTTTAGATGATGGGACAAAAAATGAAGGACTAGGGCATCAATAAGATAGGACATACCTTCTAGATATATAATTTTTTTAGCTAAGTTTCATTTATTCTTTCATATATTATTTTAAGTTTTACATTCATATTATTATAGGTTTATTTTCAAATAATATAATCACTATAGGATATACTGGTAAATTTTAGTAGATATTGAGTTATAGTGTCCTTCCCATGGAATTATTTATAGCTAAATCCTTATAATCATTCCTAGTATTAGAGGTTAGGGAAGATCTCACAAAGCAGTGATCCTCTTTACTCATAGATAAAGCAGTCATTGGTAAATTTAATGGGTCTTGGCTAGGGGCTTCAAGTTTGATAAAATGGATTGATAGAAGATGGAAGTCCCTAAGAATGAGTATATCCTTTCTTCCCAAAGATATTTTCCTAGCCTTTTTTTATTCCATGGAGGAAAGATATAGAATATTGAAAGAGGGTCCTTAGTTTATGCGAAGAACATGACTCTTCCTTACCCGCTCATTTGAAGGCTTTGCACCTCAAAAAGTAATTCTATCCCTAGTACCAGTGTAGGTCAATATGTATGGGTTGCCCAATTAATTATAGGAGATGGATATATTTAAGGCAATATGCAACACTCTAGGATAATTCCTTGAGATTTTAGTAAATACAAAATATGGAGTCTTGGCTATTTATACCTAGATATTGGTCATGCTTGATATCAATAAATCTTTACCAGGATTAATCAATATTAAGTTTGGGCCTAATTTGTGGATCCAAACCATGGATTATGAAATATATTTTAGATGTATAAGATGTCATGAGGTGGTGCATACTGATATATCATGCCCTAAGAAGATTCCAACACAAATATATGTAGAAAACCATAAAGAAACTTACAAATGGATATGGATGAGGATAGTTTTCAATTTCCAAAAAATAGGTCCAAATAGATGAAAGTTAATAAATAGTGGATACTAGTAAGTATATTGAAAAAAAACTATTTTTTAAGGCTTTAGCTTATGAAGAAAAAACAAATTAGAGCTTAAAGGACATGGTACAACAAGATCAAAGTATTAACAAGGAACTGGCTACTCAGTCTGAACTTGATTTAGGGATAAACGTTCTTGCTAAACCTAAGGAATGTACCTAATTTTTTTTTGAAGATACTTAAAGTACCATACACTATTTATGAGAAGAAAACAAGTAGAGAAAACATAGTGTTAGATGTTAATACCTCTACCATTTACAAGAAAATACCATAAAATGAGCAAGATAAGTCAAAATATTCCTAAGCAAATCTAGGAGAGGATATATCTAATGAAAAGAAAAATTGTGAAAGAATATTGAGGAATAGAATAATAAGACCTATTCTAGATTTTGAGGATCTATGCAGTGGGAGAGATCTATCACAAGTTCTAATAAGATGCAAAAAATATGAAACAATGGAATTATGCAATATGATTGAAATATACTATAAATAGAAAGTGGTAAAAATACAATGGAGTATGGAGGTGATGGTAACTCCATTAACTTAAGCTACCGAACTATATTGTGGTCCATACAAGAGTTCTACTACTATCTACTACACTCTACTACAATGCACATGATATATTGATATGTCTCTATGAGGCCCTTTATATAGGAAGATAGATTCCTTGGTCAACACTCTACCTAGCTGTACAAGGGGACACCTTGCACATAACAACTTGCACATTTACACTTGTACATTTATTACATTGCTTGAAGTAACTAGCTAACATCTCCATAAAGTAATATCCTACTCTAACTATGTACCAAATGTGGTACATTTACATAACCCAAATGATGTAATATACTCTAACTCTAACACCCCCTGTATTACATTATTTGGGTATTAAATATCTTAATATTCAATATGAATCTTGTTCTTGAGGATGATCTTCATCTTGATCTGCTCCTTTATATTCCTTTTAATTCACATTGCACTGTGTGCCTCCTTGAATTGGTTCTTATTCTTCTTCTTCTTCTTTGTTGGAGTTAGTACTTTTATAGGTGGATGTGATATCACCCAATTATTGCAAGAGTAGTTTCTCTTTTATTTTGTCCTTGTCATCATTCTTTGTGTCCTATATAGAGGTTCCTGAACATACACTTAGAGCATCATGATAATATTTTTAGTTAGTAGAACTTGAAGTGCTAATACTACATGAGGATTGAAATATATTTGCTAGGGATGATTCATCCATTTTTGTCTTTAGTTTAAGTAATTCTATCAATCCTCTCTATTCCATATTTTTATCCTTATAACATTTGAATGTAAGTAGTACCATGTATAGTATGCTTCCATATTCTAAAGGAATTTGAATGTCATTCTTTCCATTATCAATTGCTTCAGTGAGTCGAGCATGTAGATAATGCTCCATCATTTCAAACCTATCTTTTAAAGCTTCACTATGTATCCTTTTTGAAGTAGGATCTAAGTTTCCTTCAGAATTTATAAGTGAATTCTTGATTCCACTTTTTATGACACTTGCTTTTTCCTTTCTAATAGTGTTGTTCATATCATTGTTTACTGTATTGCTTGAGGTAGACATCCTTATAGCTCCCTAAATTAAAGTATAAAGTGCTCTGATAGAGCCTGTATCTTATGAGATAGAATATTATAAGTGGTCTACCTTATAAATCCCTATTTTAGAGTATATGAGTTTTATTTGATAAAACATTTTTTTGAGCTTAGGTTTTGTAGGCTTCCTTATATCTCCCTAGTTAAGAGATTTGATAAAATTCTTGTAGAATTTAAGTTTTGTAGAGACCTTATGACTCCCAAATGGATTGAGTACTTGATAAACTTTGATGAATGCTATTATTATCAAGTTTTGTAGAATACATTATGTCTCCCTAGTGATTTTTAATATGCTAAATGATTGATAAAGTGATTTTGAGAATAGTAGTTCAATTTTGGGTTGATTTTGTAAAGTTTTGTGAATAGCAAAAATCAACTTATATAACACCTTATTACTCCTATTGAACCTAAGGACTTTCTAATTTTATGAGGTCCTAATGGTTGTATTTATTTTCTCCATTTAATGTAGTTTTGAGACAAGTATACCAATTAATTTCCAACTCTTGATAATTCTTAATGAACCTACTTTTATATCTTTTGATAATTTATATTTAATGTTTCTAAATTCCAATATCCTACTTTGGAGTAGTAATCCTTATAACTCCATAATTTGGAATATTAGAAAACAATAATACTTGCAATAATAGAATTTTAATTTTTCCAGGTAGAAATCCTTATTTCTCCTATGTTTTAATTTGCAAATATTAAGCTATAATTCTCCTTTAATTTTGCTTTCAAATATGGTTGATTTTCTTATAGTTTCAACCTTATATTATACCCTTATAACTCCTATTAATGAAAGAAAATTAGAATAAGGTAAATTATTACCTTTATAATGTTGCAAACCCTTACATACTCGACATTGAATTTTAGATGTAGATGATAGCAATATTTAGTATTCCTTCTGGCCGTTATGACCAATGATAAGCTTCGTATTCTCCAATGTATGGGCATAGATGAAATCAACAGACTTTAATGATTATATTGAACTCCTTCTATGATGGACAATGGATGATTTTGGATTCTCTTCTAGCTGCAATATTTGGATAGTGGATACCTCAAGTTTGACCACCTTGATCAATACCTTTAAATGCTCTTTTCTTTTCTTATATGCTATTATTCCTTGCTGCTACAAATATACGTTCCTCCTTGGTATTTGATGCCTAAAATAGGGATAAATTCTTGTAGTGGGTGATAAGTGTCACATTAGTTTCACTTTAATGCCTGGGAGAGAGATAAAATCTTATTGACACTTGGAATTTTTTGCAGAATGAAGATGAGTTTTACAGTCTTGTATGAGTGCTTATATTCCTTGATGACAAGTGTTACTTCTCTTCTAACACTTCTAACCTCATCCTGTGTAACACCTTCTTAGACTTTCCTTCAAACGTGAAAAGGGTGAGTGCTCATGTGAGAGACATTAGGGTTTCCTTCAAGGTGACAAATGTCACCTTCCCTTTTTGCATGGGCCTTCTCTTCTCAATGTCTCTCAATACTTAACATATTCTTTGTAAAGTTCTTTTATCAATGTATTATGGCCAACTTCTCCTTTGTTGTATACTTTCAATGGCACTCGGTGCAAAATGGTTCCAATTGTAGTAGTGAGCAACACTTTGATGGCTATGTGCAATGCTTTGGTAGATTTTTGAGATACTCCAATGGTTCCCTTAAGTGCTCCTTATGGATGTAAGTCTAGTTGGTATAGCCTCTTTTATGCTTTGTTTTCGTCCTTCTTTCAACTTGCTATGTATTTTCCTTTGTATATAATATTTCTCCTTGTGTTATGTTGTGTTTGCTTGCAGGTACCTTGATATGGCTGTCCAAAACTATGGATGATATGAGCTCTTTGAGAGACTCTTTTACCTTGCTTGGAGGATGCTTTTACATGACTGCTTTGAGCTGATTTATCCTTGTGAAGAATGTGCCTTTATGGCACTTAAAACCTATCATTTTTCATATGTATGATAGATTAGTATGGTGCAAGATGATGTAAATAAAATTGTGAATATAATATCTTTTTTGCACCTCCTTTTGCAATCTCTTTCTGCTGGTTTTAATGGAAGATTTCTTGTAGACAAGGTCTGATTTGACATTGTCTCTTTTTCTAGACAACTCTCTCCTTTGCTTGGTTAATTTTGTAATAAAACCAATCTAATAACCACGTAGATAGAATATTTTGTAGAAGTAATTTTTGCACTAATGTTTTTGTAAATAGCCCTTAATACACCTCAAATCTGAGACTCACTAAGTATCGATTTGTAGCTTCTTTTACTGTTTTTAATGATGGCTTTCTTCTCCACTCCTTGGAGGAATATGATCTAATTTTGGTGTCTTCTTTGGGCCATGAAATGATGCAGGTTCTATGTACGAAATAGTGTCTCTAGACACTTTGATAATTTGTTGGTTTTGTGCCCTTGATATTTAACAATCAACAAACACAAACTAACCCTTTTGAGAGTAACTAGTTAAAGATCAACTAGTATAGTGCTAATTGATTAATAATGCAATTTAATTATAAAAATAATCTTACCTTATTGCTCCTGTAAATAAACTCTCAAAATAAGTTCAAATGCACTTAATAATCTCTGCAAATTTTAAGAGTAATCTGTAAAGAACCCTTAATGAATAATCTACAATTTTCACTACAATCAATATTGTAGGATGTAGTCTTCTTGCTTTCTAGATAGATAATAGGTAGGTGATAATTTTATTTATTTCAAAAAATATCCAACTCCTATTTAATGTGCAAATATATCTTTAAAATAGACTCTCCTTTTTGCACTTTCTTAAAGACTATAATATAAGCCCTTTTTCTTTGCAACTCTAATCTAAATATGGTGCTTAATGGAATTTGATAATGAACCCTTATTTGAAGTTCAACTAATTGCATCCAAGTTGCTTACCTTTTAATGGCTTCTATAGTAGATGTAGATATTGGTGTTTTGATTCACCAAGTTGCTACCTTGTCATGGATGAATTCATAGCTTCTTGTTGGCTATCCAAAATAGCTTCTTGCTTCACCAAAATATGGTTTCAAACCTTCTATCTTGAGCCTAGGGTTTGGTTTCTTGATCCTTCCATTGATCTTCTATTTTCTACTATAGATTCAAAGAACTATTATCTCTAATTTGTGCCTTCTTACTATAAGAGGTAACTTTAAATATCTTGGATTTGGTAGGCTTCTTCTATTTGAATCCTCCAATATTCTTGTTGAATTCTAACATCAAATAACATCTTCTTCTCAATATTTTGAATGCCTTGAGGTCTTCACTAGATTCTTCTTCGATATTTGGTACTAGTAGGTTTATAATGGAAACATATTTAGAAAATTTTTAAAAATATTTTCTAAGGCATAAATATGCTCCCAACTGCTCAAAACATAGTCTATTTTCAAGCGACCCACTGCAAGATGTTCCACGTCACTGGAAGAGCAACCAAATTTGCATTGCAACCACTTCGATAGAGTAGAATGCGATATATTTTTGCTAAGGCATGAAGTTACTCCCAGTCACTCAAAACTTAGTGTATTTTGCAATGACACATTACAAATGTTTCCAACTATTCAACACTCAATACATTTTCTAGTGACATAGTGCAGATATTTCACACCACTGTCAACTCATGTTAAAGCTACCATTAGCATCCTCTGAAGAGTGACCTAGTGCACACTATCCCAACCTGCACAAATAAGTGTCTAATTTTTGATGTGTTCTACATCATTGAGGTCCACATTCATTGAAGGGCAGATCTGAACAAATGCTCCATGCCACTGGTCAAAGAAGTCAAGATGCCCAAAATGGAACATAAGGGAGCGACATAGTGCATACTCTCAAGAAACATCATTTTACACTCTTATCAAGTGGCCTGGTAGCATGCTCTATTTTGTAATAAGATTTGGTCAAAACTCAAAGGAGAATATTTCTGTAAATGGGCTACAAGCAAAGTGTTCTATGCCATGAACATGAAAGTGGATTAAATCGATTTAAGAATAAAAGGGAGCGACCTGGTGACATGCTCTATTCTACTCAGATTATAGTGTATTTCTTGATATGCTCTATACCAGTGGTTAACACGGTCAATTCAATCCACAAGCTTCTCTAAAGAGTGGTATAGCCACATGTTCCACACTGCTCATATCCAAGCATTGCCAAGATTTAATCATAGTTGTTCATGGGTGAATCAATGGTCAATCTCATGCTGACATTTTCTTAGGGATACAAAAGCAAGGTATTTGAATATGAGAACCAGTTGATTTGAACAAGCATGCGAAGCATCCATGGGGCCAAGTACCAAGAAATAAAAAATATGCAGATCGATGACTAGATGAAGTCTCCAAGAAAGATAGATGACTTAGATCTAGAATCTAACAATCAGGAGCCTAACTGCCATTGTAGAGCAAGCAAGTTGTAGAGTTGAAATACTGTGGTGAGAGACAATGCATGGATTTCTCAGACTTCAAAGGTGAATGAAATAATGCCACCATAATATTCTACTAATCTAACATGGCTCTATCCTTGTAATGTTCCATCTTCTTCTTTCATTGTAAAACTATTAATAAAGGTTAAACCCTCGATTTTTAGGGTTGGCTCTAGAGTGTTTGCATGCCCTACTTGTAACATCTTTTGCAAATCAATAGAAGGATAATTACTTGTTTTTGACTCAAAAACTAGTGTCTTCAATATTTCTTTTGTGATATTTGAGTTGTGAATTGCTTTTCTATCAATGCTGCTATGGTTAGTTCACTCTACTAAATTTGAATTACTAGCTTTAGAGCAAGTGAAATCTCTTCATAATTGAATCTATGCTCACAAGGAGTTATTTTCTATAAAATCTAGATACTAATATTATTCCGTTAAATTAGATTATTAGTATTGTGGATGTTGAAATAAATTTTTGAAGTATGTCTTTGTTTTATATTTTCTTTATGAAGATATCTCTATTTTTTGGGTGCTGTTAATCTTGAGTGTGGAACACTGGAAATGATTTATTGAGAGGTTTTCTCTGTGGATGCCTATGCTATTAGCTCTATCTAGCCACTATTTTAGTCATAATTTATTAACTCTAAACCCCTTTCTATCCATATCTCTTAAAAAATTATTGAACTTAATTGAGTCAACACCTTGTTACTTGACAAGGAACCGACCTACTATGGAGGTTGGGTTAGAGAAATATTTAGCCCATCTAATGTTGTGTTCTGAGCTATGACTAGCATGTGCAAGCCTAATAACAAAGCTGGAAGATAGACAGTCATAGTATCAAGTAAATCTTGATGTCAATTTAGATCCCAATAGTTTTGGCACGCCTGGTGGGATCTGTTTATGAGAAACACTAGTCAACCCACCCCTTTATTTTTTGTATTTTTTATCAAAGGAATCAATATTTGGTGAATTATCTTGACCTTGTTAAGTAGTGAGCAGTAAATTCACTTAGTGACTCCCTAAACGTAAGAAACCAGAAAAGCCATCCCTATAGCTTATAGTTTTTCATGAATACTAGGTCATCTACAAGGAATAACCCTGGTTATTTCATCTAGTACGAGCTCCCTTTTAGAGGATCTACCATCATAAGAGATTTGAATGAAGATTTTAATTTATATGAAACTCCTATTGAGCAACCTATTGCAGGGTCCCCAAGGCCACATCCAACAACAAATATCCAAGTAAATATGGCTTAAAATGTACCCCCTAATCTACCCATGTAGAAATACCCCAATTGGAATACAACTGGTCGCCTTATATTAGCTCATATGCATGATATTTCTTAGGTTATAACTAAAGACATTCCCATGTATGATGGACCAAGAAAGATTGGATATGAACATTGTCAAGATATTCTGAATCTAGCAACCATCCATAACATAAAAAATGAGGATGTTATCATCATAATCTTGGCCCTGTCCTTCAGACAAAATATTTTGCACTGGTTCAAGACTTTAGAAGATAATACCATTTGTATCGCCCAAATTTTTTGCACCCTTACCTTCAGGCTAAAGGATCCATGCTCGGAAGGGGGATGCAAGAAGGATGGGACAATACCTCAGATGGAGAGGCCATTTGAAGGTCGCGCCTCTCTCGGGGGAGGGGTATAAGGGTGAATTTTTGACTGGATGGTGGGGTTCACCGAGGAAACTTTGAGTGGCAGTTTCCATGCCTAGGTTGAGAATGGGTTTGATGTGTTCATTTTATGTTCAATCATTCAGATTCCTAGGTTGGCCAAAATGAATCTAAGCTATTCTATATGAAATTTCTGGTTTATATGAAGACAACAAACATAAATGAATCCTAAATACAGAAAATATCTAAAATGGAGAAGAGTGCACCTGATTTTTGATGTCTGATGAAGATTCTGAAGCTTGTAGGAGTCCGGATCATCCCGGATATGACAGGATCATCTCGTAATTGTACAGAATTATCCAGATCATAGGAGATCGTCCGAGATCAGCCAAGATCGTCAACGATCCTGACGAATTCGTTAGAAACCTGCAATCATGAAAACAGACACCAAAAACCAAAAATACAATTGCAAGAATGATACAAAATGATAGAAATAAGAATATAAATGCTTAAATGATAAATCCAGATATCAAATCAAATGGGATGCAATGTTTTAATAATTTATTTTGAATTTTATCATGCAAATATGCTAAATGAGGTGAACTCCAAGATGCAGAACATAAGTGAATTAATCTAATGCACAATTAAATAAGAAAAAGAGATAGAGAATGCAAACTCAGGGCTCTGATTGCCCCCAATCTGAACTGTAATCAAAATCATCTGCAATCGTACGAGATCATCGTCGATCTCGACAAGATCATCCAAAATTATGGTTGAATCACCTACGATGATCCGAGCTTCCTCCGACTGAAACACAGTGAGATCCTACAATAAAACTTGAAAACACAAGTGCAAATGATGGGGGATAGGATGTTCTAACACAACAAAAACTAAAGTTGTAGGGAAATGATCAGCCAAGGGGATAAACTAGGAAAATCCCAAGTTTATATAGGATTAGGGGAGGTTAGGAGGTTGGGGATCATCCCAATCTGGGAGATCTCCAACGTAGGAATCTCCAACCGCGTAGACACGCTTCGCCCGAGTTGGAGAGGTTGTTGAAACAGAAGCTAATTATGAAAATTTGGTTTTGGGATGAAATCGTCTGGACGTTCTGTTCCAGATGAATTCATCCGATTTGGGATGATATCGTCAGATCGACGACGATATCGTCCAACGGTCAAAACAACTTCTAAAAATGGCACAAAAAATGAGGTGAGCGGTTAACGAGCGATTTCGAGGTTAAAATTCAATTTTTTTATCTTTTATTGATGGTTTAACTATGCCAATTTTAGGGTGCTACATTTTTCCCCCTCTTTAGCAAATTTTCTGAAGAAAATGCATTAAATACGAGTTCTTCACGCTTTACGAGAAAGCAAAAATTTATTCCATTTTTTAGACGATGATTCTAGGTCGAATCGTACAACTGTTTGCTATGGTGCCCCCTCCGAGTTTTTACCCAAATCGAACATTTGAGGTAAAAGCACGAAAAAGCAAAAATTAAAAAAATGTTGTTTTTAAATAAAAATAAGAAAAATAGGGTAAAACCCTAATTCATTTTTACTGTTCACTTTCACTGTTTCAGAGCTCTACAGGTGAAATGGTGGAAACGACACACAGATCGATAGAGGTCCGACGCGGGTTGCGGGTAAGGATCTAAACCTAGTGTACTATATTTTTAGCTTGATTTGTTTAATTTTTTACTTGAATTTTAATTGTTTTTGGGCATCGCGGCCATTTTTAGGCCATCGACGACGTCGAGACGAAATCGTCCCAATTTCTGAAATCGTCCCTATATCATCGATTTCGTTTGAGGACGAAATCAGAGAAATAGGGGCGATCCCGTCCAATAAGGGGTGATCCCCAAATTGAAGAATCGGAGATGATTTCATCCTATTAAGGATGATTTAACTAAATTTGGTACGATATCATCCAATAATGGGCGATATCATTTTTTTATGAGATGAAATTGATTTTAATTGATTTTAATGATTATGTATTAATGATTTTTGTTGTTTTATTATTTATTTTGTAGAGGGGATTGCTAAAGAGTCAAGAGTGGAAATACAGGGGTCTCAGGGATGACTTAGCCATGCTCGATCAGGCCGAGCGAGACAGACTAGCAGAGGTCTAGCATGTGGTAGAGATGCCACAAATTCCTACAGACATGGGGCTACTGACAGCCCTAGCAGAGAGATGGTATCCGGAGTCATCCTACTTTTGGCTATCGACAAGGGAGATGACTCCCACTCTAGAGGATGTATGGAGGATCTTGAGGATCCCCATACATGGGCGGTTCATGACTCCTTCGGCCAATCAGGGCCATGCCATGATGAGATTGTGCAGTGACCCAAGCTTCACCCTAGAGAAGGGCGGAGTGAACATCGAGGCTTTGAGGCAGATGCCTAGGGCATCTCGATTGACCCAAGTTTTGGTAGGGGTGGTGGGTGGCCTTCTTCTATGCCACCAGAGTGGATGCAGGTTACCATGGCTCCTCTCAGATGTGGTCTACGACATGAGAGACCATGGATACAGGTTTTCTTGGGGTAGCTTTGTATTATGCCACTTGTATAGGATCCTTTACGGGGTCGTATACAAGGGAGGTCGATGTCTAGTGCTGACATCGCTGCTACAGGTTTGGTGTTGGGAGCACATTACGATGCGGAGGCCGGTAGGGCTTCCACTGATAGGAGTTGATCGAGAGAGACCCCAAGTTTTCTATTGGTGGCTCCAGAGAGGGTCACAATGGTGGATAGATCTATCGATGTCCCGGAGGTTGCTAGATGACCTCACCCTAGATCAGATCACCTAGAGACCATGGAGAGAGCATCCAGGGTGGGTAGAGGATGGACAGGAGTTGGCTCACATCAAGTGAGTCATCTGGTTGAGGACAGAGTGGGGAGAGGTAGAGCTCCACCGCTATGACCAAGTTTTGAGGTAGTTCGATCTACAGCAAGGGATCCCTTCTCTTAGGGATTATGAGTACTCCTAGACTGTATGAGATAATACCACATTGAGTGGGGCTCCAGACATGCAACGGTTCTAGAGTCAAGATGCTGATGATGCCCCCATTCAGCCAGTGGATGGGGATGACATGAGGGTAGCAGATGGGTATGATGCCTAGTATGCAGGCATCCACCCTCCTCGGATGATGAGGGCATAGGGTCCGATGCACGCTGTAGTGCAATGGATGGAGAGGCGATGCCAGGCTACCATCGATGCAGCGAGGGGTCACGGAGGGAGGGATCAATGATGACCTCCTTAGGAGAGACGTCGAAGAGTACCACAGGCTTCGGAGAGACAACAACAAGAGAGAGGAGGGAGAGACTCCCTTCTCAATAGAGGGATAGGCCACCATCACCCGATAAGGGCAAGGGTGTCGAGGTGGGGGAGAGCAGCGAGATGGTGGCTCTCCGAGTGGAGAATGCCCACCTACGAGCTCAGGTGTAGACTCTTCAGGATGAGGCGACATGGCTCAGGGCTCGGAGTAGAGGGGTGAGCATTCTAGAGCTGGCATGGGCTATTGCATAGACCACATTCTACCAGGGGTTGTACTATCATGTGGTTCCAGAGGAGCAGAGGATACCTGCCAGCCAACATTATGGAGCCGATCAAGATGGGGTCATCGAGGACATCATCACGATCGACGTCGAGGACCCACGATACAACATGGACTCCGATGGGACCACCTCCTCCACCTCAGGGCGAGAGAGGAGATGAGGCTGAGAGCTCGAGGGCTTCTCGAGACTAGCTGCTCATTGTACATAGACCATATATTTTTGAGAGGATTGAGTATGCCAGGGTATAGATTGTGGCATACCAATCCATTTTGATATGATGTATATACTTCTTGATATATATATATATATATATATATATATATATATATATAAAATTCTTTTTGTGATATGACTTGTGCATATGTTTTATGATGCTTTAATATTTTAATGGTTGATTGATTATTCATGTAATTATGTCATTGAAAATATTATAATTTTATGTCATGCTATAAAATTTAAATGAAATAATCTGATGTAAACAAATTGGTTGTTGTGGTATGATTTGATGAAAAATAAAGTGACTTCTAACAATAATTTCAAAGGACATTGTCGTTGTTACATGACCATTTCATGGAGTCACCGCTCGCTAGGTCATCAAGCTAATCCCGGTATGAGAGAAATATTGCTAAAAGTAAAAGGGTGCTTAAGAGACTTTCTTAAGACTTTGTGTTGTGATGATGAAAAATGATGATGGTGATGATTTGTTTTCAGATTTCCATGAAAATATTATGCATGAAATATTAAAAATATGATTTTTTCTAGGCATAAAATTCCTAAGTGTGATAGAAATTTGAACAATTGCCTAGGAATTATACCATCGTCGCAAAACTGAATGTTGACATAATGAAATGAAATAGAAAAGTTTTCGTTCTTTTTAAAGCACAATTGTGTAACATAATGATTTAAGCCATATGCTTTTATGGATTAAATAAATGGGAAATAAAATTAGAACGATGGCTTGCGCTAGGCATAGAATTTTAGGTATAGACTTATACCATCATCGCGAAATCCAAAGAAGAAATTGATGTAATAGTTTTATTGCATAGTTGATTTTTGATTTTGAGATAAAAAATATAAAAATGAGGACTTGCACTAGGCATAAATTCCAATTTAGGTTTAGGAACTATACCATCATTGCGAAAGTCGAAAATATATAAATGTGACTTTATTGCTAGATTTTTGAACATGCTTTGAAAGAAATTTTGGATTTTTGAAAAAATGTATTTAATTGTTTTTACGCTAAGCCAATATTCTCAAGTAAGAAAATCAAATTATTCCAGAAGATTTGCATAAATATTTTAAATTATCTCAAAGACAAAATTTAGATTTATAAGGAACCCCATGTGCATATGTGAGTTCATTGCCGATCTTGATCTATCATAATGATACAAAATCTCTCAAACACAAATGTGTGTGCAATTGTATTGTTCATTTACCAATTTTGAGCAAGATAATTTGATACAAGTAATTTGAATTAACCAAATGAGTGTTCGTTGACCATGATTTATATGCATGTAACCGTACCGACTACTATGTAAGTCGGGTCATCAAGAGCTAGCTGATCCATGAGCGGACATAGGTCTATACAAAAGAAGGTCGCTAATGTGACAGACATATCACCATGCTAGGAGTTACCCAAGGCCAAGCGGGTTGGGCACAAACCACCTGTTATGGGGCTTACCTCACAATTTTCGAATAATTGAGAATTCTAGGGATTCAAGCTCATTCACCCTTCTTTTCTTTCAAAGGGTAGGGGAAGGGATTTATTGCTTTTTGCTTTTTCTTTTCTTTTTCTCTTTTTTTTGTATTTTTGCTTGACACTGAGATAATGCTGAAATATTGCTGAGATGGTACAAAATGATACTGAAATAATGCTTCTTTTTCTCATGATTTTTCTTGACTTTCCTTTTTTTTTTTCTATACTAGGGATACTTGCTCGGATTGGCTGTAGAGCAAGGGATTTTTATTCTGGGTAGGGGTGAGCTTGTCCTTTTGTCAATTCTCAAAGATTCTAGACCATGTGCATGATAGGATAGCAGGGGAGACTTTTCGCTCAAGAGACCACTTCTACTGTGTAGCATCACTTTGAATTTGCAATGAAATCATTTTAATGTGAAAAGGTGTACTTGGTTCAAGTAAATAACAAGATCAGTTCTCTATGCTCAAAAATTTATTTAATTCAACTGTGGACTTCGATATAAGAGAGATTAATAATCATACCAAATAAGATCAAGATATTTATTCATGTGAGTGTGAAAGTGAGGGATTCCAAATAAATGCTAATTTATCCAAAATAACTAAAAATATAACTGCAATACTTCAAGAATTGACAGTGCAAAAATAGAAGATGTTTTTGAGGATTTTGATGATTTTGATTTTTTTATATTTTGATTTTAATTTATGAATTAAGATAATACATAATATTACTATTTTTGAAATTTTTATATGAATTACTAAAATAAGACAATATGTATAATATATACAGTGACGAAATTACCAGATTTATGCATAATAGCGCTTAAGATGCATAATGTTCATAGGTTCTTTAAGATATTTACCATCTAAGGTAGCTAATATGTATGCTCCCGATCCAAATTTAGCAGTGATAATATATGGCCCAAGCCAGTTAGGCTCAAATTTACCTTTAAGGTCTTTAGTTGCATTAGTATTTTTTTTATTTTCTTTTAAGACGAGGTCACCGATCTCAAAGGATCGATGATGAACTTTCTTGAGATATGCTCGTTTGAGCTTGTTCTAGTAGGCACGAAGATGCTCCAAAGCATTAATGCGCTTCTCATCTAGGAGTTCCAACTGACTAAATCTGCCAACATGATATTCATCTCCTACTTCAGTATCTTGAAGTAGCAGAGCCAAAGAAGGAACTTCTAATTCAAAGGGAAAAACAACTTCAACGCCATAAACCAAAACAAAAGGTGAAGTGCCCATGGGAGTACGAATGCTAGTTCGATAAGCCCACAAAGCAGGATATAATTGAATGTGCCAATCACGGCCAGATTTATTGACCAGTATTTTGAGGATTTTAATTAATGTTTTATTAGATGCTTTTGCTTGGCCATTACCCTGAGGATAATAGGGAGTGGACCAACGATGTTGAATTTTATATTTTTGACATAGTTTCTTTACATATTTATTTTTGAAACAAGTTCCATTATCTGAGATGAGATTTGCAAGAATTCTGAACCTACAAATAATTTGATTAAAAATAAATTTGGAAACTTGAGTTCCAGTGCAAGAAGCTAAGGGCATAGCTTCAACCCACTTCGTAAAATACTCGATGGTGGTTATGATGAATTTGTGTCCATCAGATGACACAGGATTGATTTTTTTGATGATGTCTAAGCCCCATTTTGAAAAGGGCCAAGGAGATGAAATAGCCTATAGTTCTTGTGCAGGCGCATGGACAAGGTCAACATGTTTCTAGCACTTGTCGCAATGGCGCACGTAATCATGTGCATCATTCTCCATGGTAGGCCAAAAATATCCTATCCTAAGGAGCTTCTTAGCAATGGCGCTACCACTAAAGTGTCCCCCACAAGATCCATCGTGGGCTTCACTCAAAGCTGATCTAGACTCTTCTAGATTCAAACATCTCAATAGGATACCTTCAAAAGATCTCCTATATAAGGTATTGCCAATTATGACAAAGCGACTTGCTCGTCTACGTAATAACCGATGCTGGTTTCTATTAAAACCTTCAGGGAAGGTCCCATTTTGAAGAAAATTGAGGATATCAGTGTACCAAAGTTTAGGAGTAGTTTCATTGATTAGAAACACGTCCAAAGGTTCCAAGCATGATTTAATTGAAGTGGGTTCCTAGAGTCGATGAATAATGATGGTAGCATATTCGTCATCTAACTCCAAGGGTAAAAGAGATGCAACTGCGGCCATGGCGTCAGCCGCACGATTGCTAGTTCTAGGAATAGCTTCCAAGGTAATTTGATCAAATAAAGATATTAATTGTAATACATATGCTTTATATGGGCACAATTTATCATCTCTAGTCTGATAAACATCATTAATTTGATTTATAACAAGTTGAGAATCATCGAAAACTAATAGATTTTTAATTTTTAGTGCCAGGGCTGCTCGTAATCCAAGGATGAGAGCCTCATATTCAGCAGTGTTATTAGTATAGGCAAACATTAATTTAAAGGATAGAGGTATGAGATGTTTCTATGGAGATATCAAAATAATACCTGCACCAGCCCCACTCATGCATCGGGCTCCATCAAAGTATAAGGACCATTGCTCTGAATGATCTACCTCTAGTTTAAGGCATTCATCAAGAAACTCAATGACGAGGGGATGGGTGGATTCTAAGGGTGCAACAACTAATTGATCTGCTATGATTTGACCCTTAACAGACTTTTATCCTATAAACATGAGTTCAAACTCGCTTAGCGCAAGAACCCACTTTGTTGTGCGACCAGATAAATAAGGTCGACTCATGAGATACCGCAAGGGATCAAATTTAGCAATAACGTATGTTTTTTGACTGAGCATATAATGGCATAGTTTCTATGTAGAAAATACGACTGCTAGACATAACTTCTCTAATGTTGTGTAGCGGGTTTCATAACTAATTAATGTTCTGCTAATGTAATAATTAGCACGCTCTCTTTTCTCATCATCAAGTTGAGCTAACATAGCTCCTAAAGCAAAATCTGAAGCAAAAATATACAAGATAAATGGGCGATCAGGTTTAGGTGGTGAAAGTATAGGTGGGTTAAGAAGATATTGTTTGAGGAGTTCAAATGCTTCCTGACATTCGTCATCCCAATGGAAAGAGACATCCTTCTTAAGAAGCTTAAGAAAGGGTCCAGTTTTATCCGCCAGCTTATCGATGAAGCGACGGATAGCTTGAAGCTTACCTTGTAGACTCCATAATTTAGATATATTTGTAGGTGCAAGCATATCAGTGATAGACGTAATCTTGAGAGGGTCAATTTTGATGCCACGTAAAGAAACTATAACCCCCAATAATTTACCTGACTTAACTTCGAATATACATTTGGCTAGATTCAATCGGATAAGATATTCCCTTAACCGATCAAATACTTTTCTCAAGTCATCTAAATGGTCATCTTCTTTAATAGAACGAGCTATAATGTCATCTACATAATCATGTAGTATATCATGCATCATATCATGAAAGATATAAGTCATGGCTCGTTGATAGGTTGCACCTGCATTCTTCAACCCGAATGGCATCACTTTCCAACAGAAAGTCCCCCAAGGGGTAATAAAGGTTGTTTTAGCCTGATCTTCAGGAGCTATCCTGATCTGATTATAACCAGAAAATCCATCCATTAAGGATATCATTCCACTCCCAATAGTAAAATCAATGATCTGATCCATATTGGGAAGGGGAAAATCATCTTTAGGGCATGCAACATTAATATCTCTAAAGTCTGTACAAACCCTAACCTTAGTAGCTTCTTTCTTAGTTACTAGAACTACATTCGAGATCCATTCAACATAATCAATGGCTTGTATAAAAATAACATTCAAGAGTTTTTCTAACTCCCCTTTGACTAGTAAGGCCACTTTAGGATGCATTTTTCTAAGTTTTTGTTTAACAGGTTTAGCATCCGGGTGCACTACTAGGTGATGCATAACTACATAAGGGTCTAATCCTGGCATATCTTCATATGTCCAAGCAAAGACATCTTCATATTCTTTAAGAAATGCAATGTATTTATCCTATTTTTCTTGACTCAATTCTGATCCAATGTTGATTATGTGGGGGTTATCCTCGGTTCCAATGTTAATTTTTATGACATTTTCTACTTCCATGTGTAGATCTCTCTCAAAATTAGGTGGGGCGGGTGAAACGCCCAATTCTTGTAATTCTTCCAAGGTTAGCTTGGATAATTCATCTTGAGGAGTCATGGCCTCAAGCTGGGCTATACTAGGTATAGAGCCATCAAAATAAAATCCATTATGTAATAATTCCTCAACGGAGACATCATGAAAGATATCTCCCTCCAACTCATCGTCGGATTCAACGATCATCTCAGGATAAGCTATAGATAGCATATTACATGTGAATGTCTTATTTATTAAATGCAAGGCATCACGTTCATCTAAATAATCTTGGTAACATATAAGTTGGTCATCATCCTCAAATGGGAATGGCTGACCCTTACTAGAAAATAGGCCCACACCACATCGGGCGGGCCATGCTTCTACCTCAAAAGGTTCTTTCATACCATTCTGGAAAGGTCCCAAACCTTTCCCTTTATATCCCAATTTAAGCATTATAGGTTTGGCTTTAATATATTCATTAGTAAAATAACATCGAGCATATCCATCATAATGAGTTCTGATGTTTCTAGGTATTCTACCCCAGTCATATCCCTTATAAATAAAGGCACAAGCTCCCGACTTGGTAAATACTTCCCATAGGCTATGGGAGGCCCAAGGTACGAGGAGATGGTGGCAAATTATTTAAAATAAGGGAATCTTGCATAGAAGCATTCATTTCTTCTGATATAAGGATTTTAGATAGATCGGGTAAGAGTTCGTCAGTAAGAGCATAAGAGGTAGAAGGAACATTCCCTACATCTTCTGATGTAGAAAATATAAATTTGGTGGATGTAGACGGTGTAGAGGAGTCGATAGATGGGTCTATTAAAGGTATGGAAGTTATAGGAGTAGAACAAGAGACATTGGTTGTGGGATTAGGATCTTTCTTAGGTCCTAATGCGGTTTGTTCAGAAGATGGTTGAGCTATATGTGGAGGTGCAACTGATGGAGAAGAAGTAGATGACTTTGTGGGTGTGAGTTTCACACGTTTAGATGGATAATGAGAATTAGGATGTGTGGATGACAGAGCAGGGAAAAATTGAACTCCAATAGGTTCTGCCAAAGCACACATATCAAAGGGTCTTGGATCACCATGAATGGTAACCAACTGATTCTTAAATTTGAACTTAACACATTGATGTAAGGTTGAGGGAACAGCTCGCATTGCATTGATCCAAGGATGACCCAAGAGTATATTGTACGATGCAGGGCAATGTACAATAAACATAGTCATATCCAAGGTTCTTGGACCAACCTGCAATGGAATGGTAATAACTCCACATGTTTCTTGTGTTTCGTCATTGAAAGCTTTTATGATCATATCAGTTCTTTTCATTTCATCACTTCTAAACCCAAATCTTTGGTAGAAGTCAAAAGTGCAGATATTTAAAGATGAACCATTATCAATCAAAACTCGTTTGACTGCTACATCTCCAATTAAAGCAGTAATATACAAGGGGTTATCTTTATGTAAACTATGTTGAGGTATGTCTCTATCCCGAAAGTCAATACAATCAACTTCACGAGTTATTATAGTATTGGCCATGGCTTCAGGTTGAATGTCTTGTGGTACCATCATCTGGCTTAATGTGAGCATTAATTCATCTCTATGTGTAGGAGAAGATCTTAAAAGGTCCAAGAGGGAAATTCTAGCTATAATATTTGATAATTGTTCATTAATATTATAAGGAGGTTTAGGTTGAACATTAGGTGAATGATTCCCTTTATTAGGAACCTTCAAAACAAATGGAGTTGATCCACCATTCTGAATTTGATCTTGTTGATAATTTTGAGCCTGTTGTCTAGTAACAGCTCCGATGGTACCCACAATATTATTCTATGGATGATGAATGGGTCTTGGTCTAGCATTTATAGCTAGCTCATTAGAAAGTAATCGGTGAGACGATGGTCTAGTAGTGACTCTTCTTGGAAATGGTTCTTCTGGAACCATATAACTTGTGATAGGGTGAATAGTATTTGATTCATCTTCAGAACTATTCGATTGATTTGATGTGATTTCCATATCACTCTCAGTCTCGTATTCTGTATCACTAAGATAAGGTATCTGAATATTATATAGAGGCCTGGTTGTAACCATGGATAAAGTTGTGTCAAATATTTCCAGATCATGAGCAGGTAAATGCCCACTAATAGTTCCTACATATCGGGCAGGAGGAGGGACATTATGATGTTCAATTTGATTAGCCACCTCCTTACCATGTTTTGGTAAGGGATGTTGAAATATGTCTAATGACTGATTGGCATTCCTGATTCTGGTTTTGTGGGGTGTTCTTTTGAACATTATTAGGAGGATTTTGCTTAGGTTGAAAGGCTTGCACCTCCATCTCATTGTTATCAATCAAGTCCTGTATTTTATGTTTTAATATTTTACAAGAGTTGGTAGTGTGTCCAGGTCCTCTATGGAAGTCACAGTGTAAATCTGCTCTGTATCCGGGTATAGTTGGATCAGGTTCCTAGATATTTGGTAATTGAATCAAACCTCATTCTAATAATTGTGGTAGAATAGTTGATAAAGGTTGATTTAACCTAGTAAATTCTCGAGGAGGTCTATCAGGAGGTTTCAATACAAACTTCTCCGTTGTCTTTGCAACATTAACATTAGCAATATTTTTGCTATCGATGACTCCATCACCCACAACTTGTTTATTCTTATATTGATTTTTGGATGTTTTCTCATCGTCTTTCTTTTTAAGCTGGCCTCTCCTAATGAGAGCATCTTCCACTCTTCGGGCTAAGTCTATAGCCTGATCGAAGGTGGTCAAGGTAGCAATTGATAATTCGTAAGATAGTTGCTCTTGCAAATTATTAATAAAGATGTCCAACATCTCCCTATAAGGTAACACAAAGTGCAATTTTCCTATCAACTGTCTCCACCTAGCTAGGAAATCAGCAAAGCATTCATCTTTGTCCTATTTTAAGTTATACAAATCTTTAATGGTCACATGTCTTTCGATGTAGGCACTAAATTGATGAACAAAAGACTCGGTAGTTTCTTCGAAATTCCTCAAAGAATTAGTGGGTAATTGATAATACCACTCTAATGCCATTCCTCCCAAGATTTTTGAGAACATTTTTAGTAATAACAAGTCATCATGTGATATATCATGACATGCTATCCTAAACATACGAAGATGCTCTATGGGATCTTCGGTTCCTTTATATATGGGAAGAACAAGCATAGGAAAATGTTTAGGATACGATTGTGCTACGACTATAGGATCTAAAGGCTGACTACACATCTCTCGATAGTTGTACGAGGGACGGTAGGGATCTATCTGGTCCATGCGGGAAACTAGTTGTTTCACCATGGTTTCAAGATTACTAGTTTGTCCACCATATTGGTTCGGTGGGACATAGGTATGGGATCTATGAGTGTATGATGGTGTGACATAAGGATTAGATGCTATATTGCTATTATGCAAAGTGTTGGTAGGAAGAGTATTATGAAGGGGATTTGTAATAGTATTATGTTGTACCCAGATTGTTGGTTATTGGTGTTTGGTTTTGTTTTGGGTTTTTGTTGATTTGAGGTATGTTGATCAAGAGCTTGGCGAAATAGAGCAGTAAATGATGGTTTCTTTTGTGCGGGAATGACCCTAGGCTTGTTAACAGGCACTTTAGATGGTTGGGTAACCTGTTGTTGTTGCATGTTCTGGATCACAGCTACCATATCCAAATTGGATGGTCCAGCTTGATCACTCTCTTGATCAATAAAGGACAAGGGATTAGTGCATGTTTGAAATACTTCTTCTAGAGTTGCTTGAGTGTCACTAATTCGATCCTTGTCCATATGGGCTGCTCTATTAAAAACACCAATATTAGTATTAATGAACTTCCAAAATTGTTCCATATTTTCAAAAGTGATAGCTCCTCCCGGAGACATTTTAGGGGATGAGGATCCTTCCTCTCTAACAGTTTCTTCTTGTTCATTTCCTACAACAAGCTCTTCTTCTTGCTGGTCTAGGGTTCCTTCTTCCTAAACTTGGTCCTCAGGAGGGACATTTTGGTCAATTAATGGTCTTCCTAACCAATCTTCATCTTCTTCGGTTTGTTTTCCATTCCTAAGTCTAGGCATTGTGCTAAACTTAGGTTTTAGCAAATATATATACTTATATAAAAAAAATATATATATATGCGATAGGGTTGAGAGGTATATATTTTAACTATATACCTACTATAATACTTTAAAAGGAAAATGTTTTGTTTTTGTTTTTTTTTTTTTTGTGATTATATTATTATTTTACGAGAATAAAAATAACAAACAACATGCTAGTTGCAAGAAATAACAATAGTAAAAAGAATGACTTAGTTTTCTATGAATAGTTTATGGATATCATTGATAGGGTCAAGTTCATCAAGAGTCATGAAATGCTCCTCTTCAAATTGGAAGTGGTTTTTCAAGAATTTGACAAAGTGTGCTATGGTAATATGATCTACTTCAGACCCTGACATGTAAAAATAAAGTTCATGGCAATACTCTCGATACAACACAACTCTAGGAACTCTATTCCATATCTTTCTATCCATAAGAATGACTTCTTGATCCTCTATACGAGATAGAAATTTATGTACTACAACTACGTTCTCAAGGTATTCCTCAAAGGTGTATAATTCAGAAGACACAAGTGCTCTTTTATCTGCTAACCACCTATGGCAAGCTCTCTGAAGTTCATGATACAAAGTCACCTGATCAGGATCCAGGATTCTATCTAGGACAAACCTCTTAATTTGCCTAAGTTCTACAGATCTGGATTCAATAATACCCAATCTCCTATCAAGTTCATCCCACAAATATTGGGCTCTATTTGTTTGAGGTACTCTAAGCACAGAAGTAATCTCTATGGTCGTTAATTGATTTTCAACATTTATGGTGACAACTCGTCTTCTATTATAATCTACCATCTAAGTATGATATGCAAATTTAACGGTTGTCTAATGATTCTAGATGTTCTTAATAATGTGTTTTTTTTTTGATTGTTTTCAAAAGGTGTTTTAGTTTCACGTCGGGTTCACCAAAATGTATCGCCCAAATTTTTTGCACCCTTACCTTCAAGCTAAAGGATCCATGCCCGAAAGGGGGATGCGAGAAGGATGGGACAATACCTCGGATGGAGAGGCCCTTTGAAGGTCGCGCCTCTTGGGGGAGGGGTATAAGGGTGAATTTTTGATGGATGGTGGGGTTCACCAGGAAACTTTGAGTGGCAGTTTCCATGCCTAGGTTGAGAATGGGTTTGATGTGTTCATTTTATGTTCAATCATTCAGATTCCTAGGTTGGCCAAAATGAATCTAAGCTATTCTATATGAAATTTCTGGTTTATATGAAGACAACAAACATAAATGAATCCTAAATATAGAAAATATCTAAAATGGAGAAGAGTGCACCTGATTTCTGATGTCTGATGAAGATTCTGAAGCTTGTAGGAGTCCAGATCATCCCGGATATGACAAGATCATCTGTAATTGTACAGAATCATCCAGATCATAGGAGATCATCTGAGATCAGCCAAGATCATCAACGACCTGACGAATTCATCAAAAACCTGCAATCATGAAAATAGACACCAAAAACCAAAAATACAATTGCAAGAATGATACAAAATGATAGAAATAAGAATATAAATGCTTAAATGATAAATCCAGATATCAAATCAAATGGGATGCAATGTTTTAATAATTTATTTTGAATTTTATCATGCAAATATGCTAAATGAGGTGAACTCCAAGATGCAGAACAGAAGTGAATTAATCTAATGCACAATTAAATAAGAAAAGAGATAGAGAATGCAAACTCAGGGCTCTGATTGCCCCCAATCTGAACTGTAGTCAAAATCATCTGCAATCGTACGAGATCATCGTCGATCTCGACAGGATCATCCAAAATTGTGGTTGAATCACCTGCGATGATCCGAGCTTCCTCCGGCTGAAACACAGTGAGATCCTGCAATAAAACTTGAAAACACAAGTGCAAATGATGGGGGATAGGATGTTCTAACATAACAAAAACTAAAGTTGTAGGGAAATGATCAGCCAGGGGGATAAACTAGGAAAATCCCAAGTTTATATAGGATTAGGGGAGGTTAGGAGGTTGGGGATCATCCCAATCTGGGAGATCTCCAATGTAGGAATCTCCAACCGCGGACACGCTTCTGCCCGAGTTGGAGAGGTTGTTGAAACAGAAGCTAATTATGAAAATTTAGTTTTGGGATGAAATCGTCTGGACGTTCTGTTCTAGATGAATTCGTCCGATTTGGGATGATATCGTCAGATCGGCGATGATATCGTCCAATGGTCAAAACAACTTCTAAAAATGGCACAAAAAATGAGGTGAGCGGTTAACGGGCGGTTTCGGGGTTAAAATTCAATTTTTTTATCTTTTACTGATGGTTTAACTGCGCCAATTTTAGGGTGCTACACCATTACATCATGGGCAACATTAGTAGAACCTTTTTATAGAATATTTCAATGAGTTTTTTGATCCCTTTTCGCTCCTCAACCAACTTACATCCATGCAAAAGCATAAAAAATAGTCTATTTCAGATTTTAACCTGATATTTAGTACATCCTAGAAAAGAAGTCCACCTGAAGCTAGGCCAACTGCAACCCTTGATTTCATGTACTACATTAGAGCCCTTGGGTCTGAATTATGTTTAAAAACCCAACAGTCAGGGATATGTACTTCCCCCAACTCTACAATGAAGTTGTCCAAGTTGAAAACACTCTTATCAATGTGGGAAGATTACCCCCTAAAACTATCATGCTTTATTGTTTAGAAATTTCCAATGTTTAGAACCAGACAACCACATTTTCTTATATGGATCCTTCTTTATTATCATCCTGAATTCCTTAGATGACCCCCATTCCTCACCTCAAAGTATCATCTGCTGTAATCCCATTTCTACCACTTCCTATTCAAACATCCCAGGAATATGATGTGCTTCTCGATATACAAAATACTCTTAAAATGCTTAGTTTCAATATGAGCTCAATGGAAAAAATATAAATAGATATATCTTAGAAAAGGATATTTCCCTATGTTAATAGGGACTAAAAACGTGGTTCCAATAAAAGTATGAGAATCATATTAAATTCGATGCAGGAAGACCCAGGGTGTTCCTTTGAGATAAGTTTGGTAAATGTGTGGTGCCTTGTATGCAATGATCACCATGATTTAAAATCATGTGTCATGTACCAATACCATGTGTAGCATGCTATGGAAAATGCTGAGAGGAATCATAAGGGTAGGATCAATATGTTGTGGAGACCAGACCAGATCATGGTCGGATAAGACCCAGATGAAGAAGGACCCATTTTAGTTATGACAAGACCGGGAAAGAAAACATTATAGGTTGATCCATAAAAGATGGGTCAGTTTCAAGTCCCTTTCCAAAAGAAGAAAGATACTCCCCCTCAATGTAACAATCTTTTCCCTATACCTCAATAAAAAGAAAAGAGAGATATGGTCCCAAAAGGTCAATAAAAGGAATTAAGTTTCCCTAAAATATATGAAAAAGAAAATGACAAATAAGGGATGGGATCCAAGAGTGAAGCTCAATAAAAGCTTAGATTTTCCTCCATAACTAAGAGGCAAAGGATTGAGGCCACTCAACAATACAAAAGGAAGTATGGTGAGCCAGAGAGAAATTTTGAAGGTTCCTCTTTAATAAAATCATAGTATAATATTGTAGAGGATATGAAAAGAATACCCTCAAAGGCTAGCCTCTATGATACTCTCTTTATTCCTAGCCAAATAGACCTACTGAAGGCTTCATTAAGTAAATATCCTCAAGAAAAGTAGACTACTACAATCCTCAACATGCCCTCTAGAAAATACAAGATGTATCCTATTACTTTGAAGAACAAACACCCTCCATTTTATATTTCTTTAAGGATGGAGGGGTGGATTGTCTGCAACTGCATGATTGAATCAGGGGCTTCTACTATAGCTATTCCTAAAGCAATCTATGAAGATATGGGAATGGATTATACCAGGTCATGTCTTGGAGTTTTACAATTGGATGGAACCCTAGTGAAAATAGTAGGGGTGATAAAGGATGTTCTGATGAGGTTGCATAGATCTCTAGAGGTAACCATTGTACAAGAAATAGTGGTGGTAGATCTAGAGCCTTATTTCATCCTGTGCCTTTCAAAAGAGTTCACTGTTAAATTGGGAGGATGTATGTACATGAATTACTCTAGCATGGTGATTCCCTTTAAGGGAAAGAGGATAAGGATTACACCATAGAAACTTCTATCTTATCATATTGAAAAAATTGAAGAGGACATGTGTAATCTCACTCCTTTGAATGAGTTCCAACTGATGGAAAGTTTTGAAGAACTAGAAGTTGAAGATGAATTTCCATTCAAAGAATATTACAGCCAGTTTGGAACAGGCATGAGTACATATAGCATTTCCTTAGAAACATGGAAAAGAGTCCCTGCCATATCCAACTAGTCATTAAGAGAGACAAAGACTTAGACCATGTACTTCGATGGTACAAGATGAAGAAATGGAGTTGGTGCCAGTGTATTGCTGTAGTCTAAGTCAAAAGGTGTAAATATTTTTGCACACATATTGAATTGGTCCTATACTAATAATTCTATAGAGTATGAGGCTTTGTACCTCAGACTAATGCAAGTTGAGATTATGGGCATAAAAATACTAAATATATATTATGCCTCTAAATTAATTGTTAACCAGGTAAGATAGAGGTGTTGTAGTAACCACCGTTACCTGAAGGCATATATAAATAGGGTATGGGATTTTATGGAATCCTTTGATGCCTTAAATATTAACTTTATTCCCAGAAGACAGAACACTTTGGATGACTCCTTAGAAGTAAGGGGAGCAAATTTCAATCCATCTACAAATATAGGAGCCAAAAAAGACAAAAGAATCAAAATGATTTTCAGGCTTCCAGTGCTAGACAAGTAGATCTTCTACCAGGTTTTTGAAAGCGATGAACAAATCATTGATTTCCTAGTAAGATAAGTCTATCTATCTACCATTCAAGAGGAAAATATAGAAGAGATAGAACAACAAGATGTCATCCAGCTAAAGAACAATCATATCCCTAGAGGGTTGGTCACTCTAGAAAGCTTATTTGACAATGAAGATAGGAAAAAGATCAAATCCATGGAAATCAATGAGAATATTTATAAGGAAATTGAGATTGAAAAAGAAAATAAGCTCAAATTTGGAGTCAGATTTTCTTTAGAAGAATAATAAGATATCAAGATCCTATGCCTAAAATACCAAGACATTGTGGCTTGGTCACATGAATATCTTAAAGTATGTGATAAGAAGATTATCCAACGCACAATTAATCTAGAACCAAATGCAAATCCCTTAAATAAAAAACAAAGGCTTGTGAACCCTAGAATTGAAGCAAAATGAGGGAAGAACTGTTAAAACTACTTAAGGTGAAAACCATATATCCAATTAAGCCCTCAACCTAGGTAGCTATCTTGGTTCCAGTAAGGAAAAATAATGGTGACATCTGCTTGTGTGTAGATTTTAGGAATCTCAATAAAGCATCATTAAAAGACCATTATCCACTTCCTCAGATTGATCAAATATTGTAGATTGTTTTAGGAGTAGAGAGGTTCTCACTGTTAGAAGAATTCTCTAGTTACAACTAGATTTGGGTGAAATATGAAGATCTATGCAAAATGACATTCACCACCAGATGAGAAACTTTTTCCTATTAGAGGATACCTTTTGGTCTATCAAATACAGGGGCCACATTCTAAAGAGCAATGGATTATGCTTTTGGAGAGTTGATCAACAAAGTCATTCTAATCTACTTGGATGACATGACTATATTCTCACATAAGAAGCATGATCACCTAGCACATTTAGAGCAAGTGTTTAAAAAATATTTAGAATTTGATATATCTCTCAGCCCAAAGAAGTCATTTTTTGCAGTCCATGAGGGAAAGTTGCTAGGTCATGTGGTCTCTAAATAAGGAATGGCTATTGATCCAGATAGAGTCAAATCAATCCTGGATCTTCCATTACCCATGAACAAGAAAGCTTTGCAGTCCTTCTTCAGCTAGATCAATTTTATCAAAAAATTCATCTCAAATTTTGCTTAGAAAGTAAAACCTATCTTAGGACTTCTAAAGAAGAATGCAGATTTAAAATGGATTTAAGTGAGAAAACAAGCTTTTGATATCATCAAGCAATCCATTGCTACAACTTCAGTTCTAGTGAACCTAGACTTCAGCAAATATTTCATTCTGTATGCTTATGGAGCTGAAGAGAGTTATGCATCTCTGCTCACTTAGAAGAATGATGAAGGAGAACACCCCATATTATTTTGGAGTCAAAATCTCCATGAGTATCAGGTCATGTACACTTTTATTGAGAAATAAGTATTTGTAATGATAAATTCATTAAATAAATTTAGGTAGTACTTGGTTTAAAGTAAAACACTGGTATACGTAGTTCATCCATATGTCAGAAGTTTCATTTTACAAGGTGAACTAGGAGACAAGAGAGTTGGTTGGAATACTAATATCCAAGAATATGATGTGGAAATTCATCCTACCAAGCTGGTCAGAGGTAGAGAGCTATGCCAACGTTTAATAGAAGTAGCAGTTATAGCATAAGTGACAACCTATCAGTCAGCAATAGAAGATCATACTGGAGAACTGCAGTCAGGAGAATTATACTGGGTTCATCAGATGACCAAATACTTTCAGACCAGATTTTGTCCTTCTAATATTAATCCATCATAAAGGAGAAGATATAGGCTTCAATATTTAAAATATGTATTATTACCAGAAGGTCTATACAATAGAAACCTTGATGGGGTCCTCTTAAGATGCTTAAGAGATGATCAGAAACAAAAGGTCATTGAATAATTCCATGGAGGATTATCTAGTCGACACTTCTCAGGAAGGGTCACAACTTTGAATATCATTAGGGCAGGTTATTATTGGTCTACTATCTTTACTGATACCTTCAATATTACAAGATCTTGTGATGAATGCCAATGATATATGGGGAGAACTAGGAATGCATCATTTTTCCTCAAGCCAATTCAGGTTGAAGAGCCTTTCCAAAAATGGGGTCTAGACTTCATAGGGGTTATTAAGCCAAATTCTTCAGTAGGACATAAATATATTTTGACTACCATATATTATCTTACCATATGGGTAGAGGCTATTCCCATAAAGAAATTAGATCAAGAGGTGGTAATAGACTTCATGGAAAGCTTAATCACAAGGTTTGGTGTCCCAGAAGCTATAGTAAGTGACAATGGACCAGCTTTCATAGGAGCTAAATACATTGAGTTTGCTAGCAAGTATGGCATCACCATAAAAAATACCTCCAACTACTATCCCCAGGGGAATGGATTAGCAGAATCAACTAACAAAAACCTGCTAAGAATATTGAGGAGATCATTAGAAGGTAACAAGAGGAGTTGGCATCTTGTTAGAACAAGCTCTATGGGCAGATAGGATCACCATCAAAAAATCCATTAAGACCTCTCCTTATGCCTTGGTATATGGTAAAGAAGCAGTATTACCTATTCACTTGGAAATTCTAGCCCTCAAGTTGGTAGACACAGAGGATGAGTCTGAGCAGAATCTAGTTGAAACCAGGTTAACACATTTGTTGTAGCTAGAAGAGAAAAGGACTCAAGCATATGAGGACTTCCAGAAGCACTCATTTGATATCAAGGGATGGTTTGACAAGAAATCCAGGTTCAGAGAGTTCAAAGTTGGAGATTCTATCCTAAGGTGGAATGTGGAAAGAGCAAAGCCAAGACACCATCAGAAGTTTGATTCTTTCTAGGATGGTCCTTTCAAAATAGAAGAGGTTAAAGAGAGCAATGTTTTCTAGCTTGAAGATCTAGAAGGAAACATGCAATCGATCCCGATCAATGGTTTTCATCTAAAACTCTACTTTGATTGAGATATACATTCATTGTAACATATGTACATATTTTTGTATTATATTGTTTTTCCCTTTACTAAAAGTTTTTCATTTTGTAAAGTGTAAAAAAAAAAGAGAGAAAATTTTGCTTTAGAAAACAAGTTCAAACTTGAAAAATAAGCTAAGTATGGCAGCGGCCTACGACATGTGCTCTACACCGCTCTCCTTAAAGCTAAGTATGGAAACGGGCTATGACATATGCTCCATGCCACTCTCCAATGAATAAAAGGGTTAGTAGGCTATGACATGTGCTCTATGTCGCTCTAAGAAAATAAAAGCAATGAAAAGCATCGTAAGTGTAGTAAGTGCTTCATACCACAACCAATCAATGATCGACATGATGATTCTAGCTGCCAAGATGCATACCTTTGAATTAAAAAGCATGCAATGGATAGATTTTCACATCGACTGCATTAATGGTGGAAGGTATACATGCGGGAACATTTCAAAAAGGCTTGAAGTGTAAAGTCCATTTATTTCATGAGCAACATTCTCCAAGCAGAAAGAGTTGAGGGAATAGTGAAGCAAGTTCGTAGATACTAGGGAAGAAGAATGCTCTAAGAATTTTTAGAAAAATGGCTCCCAAATTAGCCTTGGAGGATACGTGGAAAAGAGATGAAGAGTTGGAAAGCTATGTAAAATAGATGAGAGGACTAGCAGATACTATAATGACTCAAATAAGGAGAACCAAGCTAAGGAGAGAGTTCAAGTTTAGGTACTTCGAAGGGAGGCCAATTCATCCCCAAGGTATTGTCACAATAAAGTCTTTCCTATATTTTTATATCTATGATTTAGTTCATCATTACCCAGAATTAGTGTCTGCAATTATCAAGTTTTATGATCCTAAGACAAGGGCAGTGAAGATAGCTAATGGCAAAATCTTATTTACCATTACTGCCAAAGCTTGTCATGATTTGTTTGTCATAGGAGTAGACCCACCTCTAGAACCTAAACCATTTGATATAGCAGAGCAAGCTAGGTATTTCTCTTCACTGTCTACCTCTGATGAGAGGGGAATTTTTGAAAAGTGGCTTCACTTCCAGTTTAAGCGTATAAAAAATAAGGATGAATTGCCCAATACCCCAATTCCAATTGAGCAGTTTGCTAACCCAAAACTTTTCTCCATGTTATCTTGTTTAGAGGGTTTGGATTCTGACCAGTTTGTAAGGGATTGGAAAATAGCTACTGTATACTACATTTCAAATGAGAGAATGTATAAACCTAGAGTGGAGAAGGAAGGTATCAATGCAATTTATTTTGATTGGCCAACCTTCCTCTCTAAGTGCATGCATGAGAAGTTGGTAAGGATGAAAAAGGATTTAGAAGCTCCTTCTTTTTGGCACTACTCAAATTTGGTTTGGATGTTCTATGTTATTGTTAGGCACATAATGCCCTAGATTCCAGTTAAAGAAAAGAATGACAAGGGAGACCCTATCCCTGTGTATTATTGGACTGCTCATCTGAGGAGCACAAAGTCATTTTATAGATTCAATTTGGAATTTCTAGGGCCTACTTTGAAAATTATGTATGGGAAATGCCCTAGGTTACCACCTCTGACCAGAGAATTTTTAAGAGTACCAGGCACCAAAGAAGGAGACTGGTATGTACTCATAGAAGGTACCATTATCAAACTTTATGATTTCACTGGTAAGCCTTTTCTGCTGCCTCATTTTGTGACTAATAGATTATTGGCCCTAGAATACTTGAGGTAAGAAGATTTTATCAACATGAATTATGGCTCTGGTAAAAAGAGGAAATGTTTGTTGACTTACACCCATAACGTCGATGATATAATAGTTGTCAGAAGGGGTCAAGGTGAACAAATCACCCAATACTTGGATAGGTTGGGCCTATTTTACATCCCATAGAGGTGGAGGTATGACCCTGATGACAAATTCCTAAAGAGGAATATTGCCCTTAATGGAGAGAAAGCCCTCAAGTTTGAGAAGACTTCGAGGCCTCATTTCGAGAAGGGGAGGAATAACAAATAAAGTGCTCCATTAGAATGGAATGTTGCTAAAATGGAACAACTACCCCCATGGTTAGACTTCTATGAGTAGATAGTGGATTTTGATCCTACTAACAATGAAGGCCATTGTTTAAAGGAGTCTAAAATTAAGGATGTTGAAAATAAAAAGAAGTGGGATGAAGGTAAAATCATAGATTGGTGGAGAATGAGAGTAGAAACTGGTACAAAAAGTCCAGGTTCGGTCGAACAATAGATGATGAGTTTTTCGAGCGATATGACAAGCATATTAAAACCTGGAAAGCCAAAGATCCTAAGAATATAGTATTGATTTATAAGAAGACTCAAGCAGGGATAGATTCTCCTTCCCCACCTTCACAAGAGGAAACGCAGGAGGCAGGGACTAACACTCAAATAGCTTTTGTAGAAGCTCCTAAAACATTTGAGCCCTCATCGAAGCAACTGGAGAAGTATCCTGTAGGGGCCCAGCTTATAAGTAAAATGCATTACTTTGATGATAGGGTAGTAAATACAGAAGTCATTCGGATAGCAAGTAGGCCCAAATATCTAGCCTTGGGTGGAGAGCCTCCTGAGGCTGAGATAGATTGGAATAAAAAGGATAAAGACTTTGTATTCATGCCTATTGTAGCTATAGCTAAGTTAGTTCCTATCACTAAGGATGTGTTATAGGAGGAGCAATCTGAAGATGATACAGAAAGTGATAGGCCTATAGTATTTCGAGTTGTTAAGAGAAAAGCTGAAGACAAGATGAAAGAAACCCAGAGGGAGATCTGCAAGAAACTAAAAATGGACAAAGGGCAAAGTGTTGAAAAAATTCCTATTTTAGTTACAGAGTAGTCTCTACAATAGGTGCAACACTAGAGTGCAGAGGAGACTCACGAACACCCTACTTCGATAGGCGAAGGTATGATTTCTATCCCTTCTTCTCCTTCTCCTTCCCCTAAGAAATCACCTTCCCATTCACAAGAAAAGTTGGATCAAAGGGTACCCTCTCCCCTCCATAATTTACCACCCATTTCATCAACTAGTATAGAGGGTCAAGTCATTTCATCTCCTCCATGTTCATCCAAAATCCCAGTCACATCTTCTCCTATCATTTCGCCTTCACCGTCACAACCCCCAGTATCATCTGAAGCACAAGTTGTTTCATCTCCACCAGCTCATTCTTCCATGAATTTCATTTTAGTTCCCATGTCTTTCCCTATTGCAACCTCAACAATAAACACAGAATCAACTATGATCACTACTACTCCGCTACCATCAGCTTTTGAGTCTACCCTTCCATATCTCATAGCTTCCCCTCCTCCTACAAGTCATCCCACATTGGCTTCCTTGCGAAAGGAAAAGGATGTTTCTCAGAAGATTCAATATTTTTGGGTAGAGAAGTTGTCCAAGCCTTCAAATAGAATGGCCACGAAGAGGAGCACAATGTTTGTTGATCCAGTCACAAGGCAAAGGACATCCAGGTCTATCACTCCTCTAGTAAACAAACCTGAAGAAGAGATGATTGTTCAAGATTACCAGCTCAAGGAGCATATGGAAGACATTGAGCAGCTGCCTAAAGAAGATGAATTGGTCATAGAAAAAGCTCACCTGGAGACTTTCTATGTCAAAATTGATATCTACAAGGAGAAAGTTGGAAAGTTAGAGCAAAAAATAGAGAAGCTGGAGAAAATAATCAACAATAAAAAGCAGATAGAAAAGGCTATTAGGAATGAAGTTAAGAACTAGAAAAGTAAATATCAAGAGGCCATCAAGCTTAAGGACCAAGTTGAACAACAAAAAAAGAAGAATGAAGAATAGGCCAAGGAAATTCAATATTTGAAGCATCAACTTCAAATTGAGAAGGCCAAGTCCTCAGGCTTCTCAAAAGTAGGAGTGAAGAAGGTAAGAAAAGAGCTTTGGTCCAAAGTCTTAGAGAAATGCTCTGAACTACAACCTATAATTGATTATATGGATGATGCTAGCCATTTGCTCCAAAATACCAAAGAATATTTGGATAGGTTCACTCAGGAGCTGCAACCTATGGTGATACCGACTGAACAAATGTACAAGTTATCTGATAGCAGGTTCAATAAAACTGCTAAGCCTATCCCCAACAAGGCATGGAACGTGTCTAGACTAGCTACTAGAGTTGTGGTCAAGAAGAATAGATTGCTCCAAAAATCTTGGTTGTTATCAGACAAGATTGAAAACACAATTCGAGATGTGGTAGATATCAACCAAGAAATGATTCAATATGGTTTTGGAGGACTATGGCTAGAGAATAATACTCTATTATCAGAGGAGGAGATCAAGAAGAATGTGGCTTCAATCATCCAAGATGAATCTGAGGTAGATGCCTAGGAGGAGCCAATTGATCAAGAATAGGTCTCTCAGATGATAATAGATTTAACCAAGCTCAAGGATTTTATGGAGGACCTGGTGAACAAGGGAAGCTCCACAACCTATGAGGATACCTCTGAGTTGGATTTTATTCATAAATAACTTAAGGAGACTTCCAACCCTTCTGAGGTAGTTTGGAGTCAAGCTTTGTAGACTCTAAAACTGATGATTCAACTATTTGGGACCGACGCTGAGCAAAAGGATAAGCAATAAGACTCACCAAAAGAGGAGGAGAAGGCAATGATGAGGAAGAAGCTCGATAGGAGGAAGAATCAGATAGGGTTGTTGAAGACCCTCAAGAGGCACAAGTGTAGAGTTTCCTATTTTAAACATTTTTGTATTCATGTAAAAAGTGTTGTATATTGTTTTTGATCCTAACACTGTCAGAGGACAATAATAAAAGCATGAAGCAAAAGAGTAGAAAATGAATATTTCATGAAGATATTTTGATCATTTTGGTTGGGCTTATAATGGAGAGCATAGCTCTATTTTTGCTTGACATGGAGCAGTTTTCAGTCGAAAGGAGTGGTGAATATCATTGTTTCCAGTATGATCTCCATATGAGCCTTTACCCTCTGAATGTCTTCACAAAATGTTAAAGAGGGTAATGATCATATAGAAATTATTCTATGAAGCATTGCTCATGAACTAGATTTTTTGACTCCTGATGCCCAATGGATAAGGCTTTGAGTTCATTGGCTTTGCGAGCAAATCCACCCGGGAGGCACCAGAATGTAGGCCAAAAATGGCCACATCCTTAGAAAATTTTTGAAAATATTTTCTAAGGCATGAAGATGCTCCCAACCGCTCAAAACATAGTGTATTTTCAAGCGTACACCACTGGATGTTCCACGCCGCTGGCAGAGCAGCCAAATTTGCATTGCGACCACTTCGATAGAGTGGAATAAGACATATTTTTCTAAGGCAATGAAGATGTTCCCAATCGCTCAACACTTAGTGTATTTTATAGTGGCATAGCACATATGTTCCCAGCCACTCAACACTTAGTGCATTTTCTAGCGGTACAGTGCAGATGTTCCACGCTACTATCAACTCAGGTCAAGTCTAATATTAGCATTCTTTGAAGAGCGGCCTAGCACACATTGTCCCAACCCACACAAATAAGTGGCTAAGTTTTGATGTGTTCCATGTCACTGAGGTCCACGTTCATTTTAGAGTGGATCAGAACACATGCTCCACACCGCTGGTCAAAGAGGTCAAGATGCCCAAAATGGAACATAAGGGAGCGACACAATGCATACTCTCACGAAACATCATTTTACACTCTTTCTCGAGTGACCTGGCGACATGCTCTATTCCATGGTCAGATTTGGTCAAAACTCAAAGGAGCATATTTTGAGGAGTGGGCTACGAACAAAGTGTTCTACGCCATGGACATGAAAGTGGATTAAACCGATTTAAGAATAAAAGGGAGTGGCCTGGTGACATGCTCTATTCCACTCAAATTATAGTGTATTTCTTGATGTGCTCCATGCCACTGGTCAACGTGGTCAATTCAATCCACAAGCTTCTCCGAAGAGCGGCCTAGCGACATGTTCCACGCCACTCATCTCCAAGCATTACCAAGATTTAATCATAGTCATTCATGGGTGAATCAATGGTTAAGCTCATGCTGATGTTTTCTCAGGGATACAAAAGTGAGGTCTTTGTAGATGAGAACCAGTTGATTCGAATAGGTAGGCAAAGCATCCATGGAGCCAAGAACCAAGAACTCGGGAAGTTGCAAATTGATGGCTAGATGAAGTCCCCAAGAAAGATAGATGGCTTAGATCTGGAATCTAACAGTCGGGAGCCTAACTACCATTGCAGAGCGAGCAAGTTGTAGAGCCAAACTACTATGGTGAGTGACAACGCATGGATTTCCTGGACTTCAAAGGTGAATGAAATAATGCCACCGTAGCATTCTGCTGATCTGGCATGGTTCTATCCTTGTAATGTTCCATCTTCTTCTTTCACTGTAAAAACTATTAATAGAGGTCGAACCCTCAATTTTTAGGGTCGGCTCTAGAGTGTTTGCTTGCCCTACTGTGTAACATATTTTGCAAATCAATATAAGGAGCATTACTTGGATTTTTGACTCAAAAACTGGTGTCTTTGATATTTCTTTTGAGAGATTCAAGTTGTGAATTGCTTTTCTATCAATGTTGCTATGGTTAGTTTACTCTACTAAATTTGAATTACTAGCTTTAGAGCAATTGAAATCTCTTCATAATTGAATCTATGCTCGCAAGAAGTTCTTTTCTGTAAAATCTAGATACTAATATTATTCTGCTAGATTGGATTATTAGTATTGTGGATATTGAAATAGCTTCTTGGAGTATGTCTCTATTTTGTGTTTTCTTGATGAAGATATCTCTGTTTTTTGGGTGCTATTAATATTGAGTGTGGGACACTAGAAATAATTTGTTGAAAGGTTTTCCCTATGGATGCCTATGTTGTTAGCTCTATCCGGCCACTATTTTAGTCATAATTTCTTAACCCTAAACCCCTTTCTATCCCTATCTCTTAAAAAATTACTGAACTTAATTGAGTCAACACCCTGTCAGTTGACAAGGAACCAACCTACTCTAGAGGTTGGGTTAGAGCAATATTTAGCCCATCCAATATTGTGTTCTGAGCTGTGACTAGTGGGTGCAAGCCTAATCAAAAATCTAGAAGATAGACAATCATAGTATCAAGTTTTGCTTGATGTCAATTTGGATCCCAATAGTACTCTTTGCCAAATTCTCCTTCTCTTGGGATTGTTTTCATATGGCGATAAATATCCCAAGTCCTTCAATATTAGGAACTTCTCCTTGGTAGTGTATTTCTCCAATGATTTCTCCTAGGAACTCTTTTTATGATGCTTCTACGAGCTCTGCAATAACTCTCTCCAAGCCTTCCTCTTTTTATTCCTTGAGATCTCTCCAAGGTCTTCTATATTTTAGCTTCTCTGGTCTTCCAACCGAGATCTTTTCTTCAACCTTCTAGTACTGGAAGTGTTGGGGATGAGTTCTTATTCTTGGATCTCTAAAATCTGCTACTTCAGGATTCTAGAATGGAAACTTTTTGGTCCTTCTTTTCTTCTACAATTTGCAAGCTTTAATGGAGATCACCAATATACTATTTTGTGAACTCTTCTCTGGTGTCTTCTTTAGGAAATATTCTCTGGAGTCTTCTTCTAAATCAAGAAATCTCCTTATAAATTAGGAATTCTTATCTAAAGTCTTCTTCAGAATTAAGGAGTCTATAGATTTTTCTACTTCTACACTCTGTAGGTATTGATATTGAATGGATATCACCAGTATCCTATCTTCTCCTTGAATCATATTCTGGAGTCTTTTCTTCCTTGAGTATGCTATAAGGCTACTATGGCCGTTTCTTCACTTCTGCAATCTGTAGGATTGTAACTCTTGTAATAAGACCTTTTTTCAAGGACTTTGCAATATTTAGTCTTCTCCTTGTTGCTACAAGTGCTAGAATAATTTTAAGAAGATATTCTTCCTAAATCTCTTGTAGGAAGCTTCCCAACCTTTTCCTGAATCTCCTTTTCCTACAACAAGTTGTTAGAAACTAAAATAAAAGAATTTATAATTTTGGATCAAGGCTTCTATGGCCTTTATTCTAGATCAAGGCTTCTATGTACTTCTTCTTGATCAAGGTTTCTATGGCCTTTTTGCAATGTGAAGTTTTTCAATATAGCAATGGATATCTCCAATATCCAAACTTCACCAAGATTCTACTCTTGGAGTATCTTCCACAATGTTTATTTTTTTGTAATAAAGAACTTTAGATAATAGTTAGCATGAAAATATCTAGATCTCTTGAGATCAGTAGTCTTCACTAGTTGATCTGTCAAACTAGTGGAATGAATGTTGAGTCCTAGTCTTCACGAGTTTTTCTGCAACTTTGTGGAAAGACTCTAGCCAAATGTAATATCAAAATTTCTATAAATGAGATTTATTTTATTTTTCTCAATATTTCCTATGACTCTCCTTATTCCTATTAACCTATTGGAATTTTCTTATGATGACTTTTACAAGTGGCGATGCACAATGGCGAGTTCGGTTTAAAAAAATGCAAAGAGAAACTATGGTGGATGTAGGCCCTCCTATTATCAATTAACCATGGCTCTAATACCACTATTAGATTTTAAGGATCTATGTAGTGGAAGAGATCTATCATAGGTCCTAATAAGATGTAGAAAATATGAAAGAATAGAATTTTGCAATATGACTGAAATATACTATAAATAGAAAGTGGTAAAAATACAATAAAGTATGGAGGTGATGGTTACTCCATTAACATAATCTACAAAACTACATTGTGCTCCATACAAGAGTTATAATACTATATACTACACTCTACTATAATGTACTTGATATATTGATATATCTCTATGAGGTCCTTTATATAGGAAGATAGATTCCTTGGCCAACACTCTACCTAGTTGTACAAGGGGACACCTTGCACATTACAACTTGCACATTGACACTTTTGCATTTATTACTTTGCTTGAAGTAACTATCTAACTTCCCCCTAAAGTAATCTCCTACTCTGACTATGTACCAAAGGTGATGCATTTGCATGATCCAAATGATGTAATATACTCTAACTCTAATAAACTACCCCCATTACTAGCAAGGAAAAAAGAGAAAAACCTTCAAATTATCAAGCGAGAACTAGGGCTACAAGAGCAAACATAGAGAAAGGAATACAATATAAGTTGGTTGAAATTCTCTTTACCGAATAGCAAAATGATATTGGTAGTTTACAAGAGGGTCCAACAACCCCTAATGAGATATTATTATCATCACATTAAATATAAGAGGTGCTAATGCCCCCATAAAGCAGAGGTGTATCAGGGGCCTCTATTTAAGTAATAATCTTGATATTATTTTTATCCAAGAAAATGTAATGACAAAGGAAGAAGTTGATAAAACTATGAAATTAGTATGGAAAAGATGTGAATGGGATCTTGTGGATTTAAAATAAGTGGTAAGGGAATTCTAACATGTTCAAATCTAGTTAGAACCTCCTATGAAACCATTCATAAAACTAGGCATTAGATAGCCTCATTAGTCACATGATTCTTTGTAAATATTTGTTTCATACTTATCAATATCTATGGACCTACAACTTAGTCTGATAGATCAAAAGTATGGAGTGGGATTGAAGCCTTTATGAGAAGTAAATATCGATAAACTCAATTCATGATCATAGGAGATTTTAATGCCATAACCACCCTATATAAAAAAATTGGGAGAATTAGGAAAATAACCTAAAGTATGAGAGATTTCTCAGCTTTCATTCAAAATGATAATCTATGAGAGTTTGAGTTTGAATGGGATAACTATACATAGACCAACAACAAGATAGGCCAGGTCCTAATAGAAAAAAAATTGGACAAATGCATACTCTTAGATCATTGGCTAGATGAAGGGACTTATGCTAAAATTAATACCTTGACAAGGATTGGTTTAGATCACTAGCCAATAAAAGTTAAAATGGTGGTAAGTGAATTAAAAAAATATCATATTTTAAATATGAGTAGATGTAGGAAGACCAACCTCAATTTTTTGATATGAAAGTACAAACATGGAATTATTCAAGAAATGATGGGTTGTTACACTTCCAAAAACAAATTAAATCAATGACATCTAGATTAAAAGAATGGAAAAAGAACACTTTCAAAAATATATTTGAAAAGAAATAAGAACTAAAATAGAAACTCTCAAATTCCAAAAATATGAGCCCAATAATATAGTATCAAAGGAAAGGGAGTTGCTTAGTGAATATCATAATATTTTGAGTAAGGAAGAGAAATTTTGGAGATTAAAATCGAGACAAACTTGGTTAAAATAAGGAGATAAAAACATAGTTTTTCACAACATGCCAAGAGTATAGAGATCAACATCTAGAATTAGTAGAATTAAATCAGTAGAAGGGATTTGGATTGAAGTCTAGGGTGAAATCATAAAGGAGGCAAGGATTTTTACTAGAATATTCTAGGATCAAATGATATTAAAGTTCTTATTTATAAGTTGTTGCAAGAAGTACCTTTAGTTATAACAGATGGAGAAAATAGCAAATTTATGGAGCCTATTACTCTGGGAGAAGTTCATTCAACTCTTTGCTCTTTTGATAATGATAAATTTCTAGGTCCGGATGGAATCTCTATAGCATTCTATCAATATAACTAGGAAATAGTGAAATATTATTTATTGGTGGAAGTGGAATAGTCTAGGGTAAAATAATACATACCTTATAAAATAAATGCAATAAATCTTACCTTAATTCCAAACAGATAGATACAAAATTGTTTGATTCATTCAGGTCCATAAGCCTATGCAATATAACATATAAGATAATCTCCAAAGTGATGGAAAATTGGTTAATACTTGTTGGTCAAATATCTGCCTAATCAACAAACACTGCGTTTGTGCGCCCTAGATACGACCAACATTGAAAGGTCGGAGGAAAGAAATGTCCCCCGTGCCAATCTCCAGAGAGGGCTGGTTCCCGAACTAAATCCTACACTGGTAGAAGACTAGGGATGCAGGAAAGGAATTGGAAAAATACGGAAAGAAATGGGAAATATGGCCACAGGCCGAAGTGCAGGATTTGGGGTAGACTAACAACAGGAAAATCACCAAAGCATGAAATAGCATTTAACAGAGGAAAAAGCAGCAGAATTTACTTGTAAACTTGCAGTAATAACCTCTAGAATAACACTCCAACATTCACTCCCTCACTAGCAATATTTAAATCCAAATGCAGAATTTAAATCTAACAACAAACAAGAAACATGAATGTAAAATAGAAGTGCACAGTATAGAAGGAAATTGCACACAAGATCACTTGCAAATTCAGAAGCCTGATGCCTTGTATTAATGCAGAGAACTTGGAGAGTATTCTCGCAAAGTGTCTAACCTCCCTTTACAATGGAAATTTGATTAGTATTTATAGAGGATTTCACCTCTTTCATTAAATACACAAGAGAACAAAATGATCGCAGATCAGAAACAAAAATGAGAAAATTCCTCCTCGAAATCATTGAAAATCTCTCCCTCAAGGACAACGATCCATCTTTCAGGGAATAATTCCCAAGAAAACCAGCAACTCGGGCGACAGTGCACAGATAATTTGGAAAGCATTGTATACTTTGGAAACGTCTCTACGCCTTGGAAATCATGAAAATCCTCTTGCTCTTCTTGCACAACTTCTTTTCTACTCGGGATCCATGATTTGAGTTACTTATCGCCACCATTATTTAATGTTTATAAATATGGCACCCTTGGAGACTTTGACCATGATCCATTTCGCCCAAAAACTACGTTCGCCTTATGACAAAATCTATTTTGCCCGATCTTCCTTTAAGCGCTCACGATATTTTCTTAAAATGCATTCGCCCATGGGAGGGGCGAACAGGATGTTCACCTCTCAACCAGGGTGAACGCGACATTATTCTCTTCTCAGGGTACGTTCACCCAAAGGAGGGGCAAACGGGATGTTCACCCCTCCACTAGGGTGAACGCGATGTTGCTTTGTCTTCGGGTGAACACGTTTGGATATTGAAGTGCATTCACCCAAAGGAGGGGCGAACGGGACGTTCACCCCTCAACTAGGGTGAACGCGAATATGTTTTGCCACACCTCTTCTTGCTTCTTCTTGAGTTTTCTTGTTGTTTTGTTCGCTCGAACATGGGGTGAATGGGGCGTTCACCCCTTGTTTGGGGTGAACATGTTGTCATCTCCAAAATACTAAACTTTATTAAATTCTCCATCAAATCATTCATTGTTTGTTTTTATCCCCATAGGCCCAAAAATGCCTTTATTTTCAATATATTCATAACAAGGCGAACTTGCATCCCGAATGAAATTTTACAAAAACACTTATAACACCAATACAAAAGAGTACCTATGTGAACAAACGAGGAATAAATGAAATTATTTTTAACATAAAATCCGCCATAGACAAACAAGACTTTATCATCATATACATCAAAATACTCTAGCAAAATCCCCAATGTGGCAAAGTGCAAAATTGCCAATATTTTTGACGACTCACAGGGTATCCAGCTCGCATGGATGCAAGCGATCCCAGGCCTTTATTCATTGGGCTACAGAGTCTATTTTTCCAACTATGTGATTGATGCCTCTACTGATGCAGATGCTTCTTGATGCACCTCTTCCTCAACACGCTCCCTCTGTTCTACTTCTGCTGCTACTCTGAGCACTTCGGCCCGCTCTGCTTCCTCTGTTGCTTTCTCTGCCACCTCATGCTCTACTATTGCCTACTCCTCCTGCTCTTTGATGGTTTCAGAAATGACCTCATAGGCATGAACTACTTCCTCCCAAGCATGAGTAGTGAATAGGCAAGGGACACTGAGGGATTCATAAATGAAATGAAGATTCTGAACATCCATCAAACTGAGGTGCTTCGCTCATTGGGCCAACTCGTACAAGGATAGTTCTAAGTGTGTATACTTCTACAGCAAGGGCAACACCTACGCTTCGATGAGAGGCTCCTCCCAGGCATCAATCTCAGAGGTATCTTCAACAAACTTCTTCCAAAGAGCTTCGAGCTGCTCCACGGGAAGAGGTTCTCCCCAATTATCCACAAAGGTCAAAAATCCCAACTCATCAATGGTCTCAAAATGAGACATGGAAATAATGTGTTCATATTCAATAGTGTTGAGGATGGCCCATCCTTCCCTTACCAGGTCCATTCGTTGGAAGTAACTACGTAGTGTAATTTTTGCCTTAGACCAGGCGTAGTCCATCTCACTGAGGGGGCGAATGTACAAATTGGTATTAGTTAAAGCCTGTATCTTTATGACCATCTCCATATAGGGTGACAACATCTCCTCAATGGTATCAATTAATTACTGCCCTAACTGTATTTGTATCTGTGCCTCCCATAAATAGTGCAACACTTTAACAGCTTGCACGACCAACTTTTCATAGTTTTGAGCAGAGCAAAGGCGGGTTCCACTAAAATTATCTCATGAAAATCCTGTGGCCTATTCTACCTTCTCAACTAACTGCTTCTTCACATCTTCGAGTTGCTATTGAAGCTTGTGCATTTCAATCCTGGTGGCATCACACTCCTTCAAGTGGACTTTGACCTACTGGCGTAAGTAGTCATTCTCGATGGTCGTCTTCTCCTCTTGGGCTCTACTTTTTGCCAGGGCATTTTTGAGCTCAATTATTTTGTTCTCATTTTCAAAATATTTCTCCTTAAAATACTCACCATGTAGGTACACTGAGCTCATATCTACTTGAATGTTGCCCATATTTTCCATAGGATCTATCCACGTGAGGTCTTCTATTATAGTCTCGAAAATGAGATCACCCAACAACAACTCTCCTTGAGGCTTCTGAACCAATGGCATGATTGTGGTAATATGATCCTCCTTCAGATAGGATCGAAAGCAACTTTTTTAATCAGTCGACATGGAGCCAAGGCCTCTTTGCACCGCATACTCTTCAACCACTATGAAGAGCTCAAGTGTGCCCGGTTAATCTTCTCTACGTCGGGCTACTTGTGAGCCACCTACACATCAGGAACTATCTGCAACTCCAAAAATGGGGTGAATGGAACCAAAATATCTGAGCGACTGGGCCCAGCAGAAGTGGATGACATGGCTAAAAGAGGTGGAACAAAAATGGTAGTCTTGGTGGAGGAAGCGAGTTCAGCTGTAGTTACGCTTACTCTAGGAGGAGCTTGCGTACTTACAACCTCAATGGCGGTGGAGGTGGGAACGGAAAGAGATGGGCATGAAAAGGGATTCGGCCCTGATGCATATGAACTAAAAGAAATGGAAGACGAAGGAATGGGAATAGAGGAGGGAGCAATAGTGACTTTAGGGGTGGGAGAAGATGAAAATGAAATGGATGTGGAGGGCATACCGAAGGGCGGAGAAACGGAGACCGAGGATGATGAAAGTGGAATAGATGGAAGTGAGATAGAAATCACTGCTTGCTCCAAAGAAGAAGAAGGGGGAAGAAAAGACGTACCTTCGGGCGCAAGCATCATGTGCTGTGGTGATGGAGGTGGCTGCAAAACTGCTTCTTCTTCCTGTACTTCTACCCTTTCTCCAATGTCCAAATTTTCTCCTTCATCCATGACTTTGACATGAGAGCTTTCTGACTACTGATCTTCCATCGATGCTTGAGCCATTGAAAATACTTCTACAACTTTGGTCGAGAGCTCTTCCATGGGTGAAGGATTTACAATAACTATCGACACATTAGTAACCATGGGAACAGTTACAACTAACATTATAGAAACTGTACAACTAAAACTATAGGGGCCTCAATGGTAGAAGTCATAACTACACTAGTCCTTGGCCTTTTCACCACCTTTGGAAATGGTGGTGCCTTCGATAAATTTTGCTTTTCAAGTGCAGGCGTCTCCTCTACTTGCCGCTTTGTTCGTTGAGACCTCCTTTTAAAAACATATTGTTGTTCTTCTTCCTCTAGAGTCTCATCTTCGACTATTGGGCGCTCTTGCTCAGTTTTACCTTCGCCACTATCAGAATGCTGAAAGCTTTATGGAAAAATATTGGTGAAGGTGATGGGCTGATATGAGTTTACAAACTCGTCATAAATATCTGAAAACTGCTCATCCAATTTCAACCCATAAGGAGTAGTCGACTTTCCACGATGAATCCGCATAATCCACCAATTCATTATTTTTTCTTCAGTCCAATCGGGTTCGACTTCCTTAACAGAACTGAATAAACCTGATGGAGGAATTTGAGTCTTATTTTTGGTCGGATTATATTCTGCCTCCTGCTCATAATAATCATGCCATGGTGGGAGGGTCATCATTTTTTCAATATGCCAGTTCATGTCTGGCCCATCAAAATTGTTTCTCCTCTTCTAGATATCAAGTCGAGGACAACAATGAAAAGACTTAGCCTTCACAATAGCTAAGAATTTACCCAGAGGATCATATCGCCAGCGTTGCGGCAATTCAATCAAACCCAAATCCTGGAGTGCCACCATCAAGAGCCTATTCTGCCCAACTTGGCTCACTTCTATGCTGCCGAATTTGAATGACATGTTGCATGTAGTCTTCTTCCCATGCCCAGATCCATATATATCATTCACATGATCAGTATGGCGCACAACCTCCATGGCGAACATATGCTCCATGGTGAAATATGGTAACAAAAATGGCTTACCCATGAAACCAAAAATGCGCACAACTACGCCCTGGGTAAGCAAAAAAATATCGCCCTTCTCCTATGCAATGACTGCGTCCCTCAAATTTTGTGGCACTCTATCACAGGTACCACAAAGCAATTCGATCATTGGCCCCAGAAACCAACTATTAAAGTTGTATACCGACTCCCTCCTTGACAAAATGGGAGTCCACATATAAACTGGCAAGGGCTCATTCTTTTCACCCACCAGTGTCACTGCAATAAAGGAGAAGCGCTACTGTAACTGGAAGAAGAAAAACCATACTAAAAATGAGGTATGCAAAAATGACTTGGTCTCCTCGGTTTGCATTTTCTCCAATTGAAAGTTCATTCTTCGGGAGATGTAGTCGGCCCAATCAAAGAAAATAGGATTGTCACCTTGCCTCATGGTAGAGGGAGAATAAAATTCGACTTTACAAATACACTATGAAACAGCCACCTACCATTTATGCATAGTTTCATCTGAGGGTAACCCAACGACCCAAGACAACATGGAGTATATATCTTGAATTTTGAATTCTGAGAGCAGCTTCGATAAATTAGGAAGCTACCCCATCTGTGGCTCTTTAATAAGTTGCGTCTCCATAAATTGGTGCATTGTCACTGTGGAGACGTACCTATCCTCTTGCTCGTCAATATGTAGCTTTTTATGAACTGCATAAGAGGGGGCTTCAATCCACAAGCAAAAGCTTCCCGAATTTCATCTAGAGTGATGGTGAACAAAATCTCCCTCCTAGCATTTCTGACAGCCCTAGTAAATGGGTCATAGAACTGGGCAATGAGTTGCACCAGCTCAGGGCATGGATGAACGGGTGAACACAAATACCAAGACAACTACGAATGATACGACACTGTCAGCCAACTGTTTGATGTCACTCCTTGACTCACCGCCGCTTCTACCTCTTGCCTTAACCTTTCGATTCCCTTATGCATGATAAGGTAGTCTCCCATTTCTATCATAGTATCTTCATATGGGTCCAAGTCTACATAATCATTTTTTCGAGCCCTTTTTGCTCTAGAGCCTCCCTCCTTTTTCTTCGATTTCTTAGGCTCTATAGCCTCTATGACGTCCTTGGGCTCCTTGCTACGTTTCCCCATTTTCCTTCTCTTTGAAAAATTCTCTGAGTAGACTTTAAAATATTCTACAGCTACAATCCACGAATACAAATAATTTTTAAAAAAAAATATAAACTATGACTTTTACCTCATGGTTTTTATAGAGCCATCCATCATCTACCATAATAAATGCAAAATTAATTGCAAGCACTTTCAGGAGGGAAAGGGTATCGAACTGCTAGCCTGGCACCATTCCCGACGTCTCAACGACTTCTCCTTTGATTCACTATCGGATCCTCCTAAAAAAATGTGCCCTACTCACCATGCAATTTCATTGTAAATTGTGCCCTAGCACCTAAAGCTTGTTGGGAAAGCTAAATTGGCCGCTTAACAACCAATCATTTAATATTCATCGCTCCTTGGAAAACAAAAATTCAGCACAATGCATGTTTTAATTTAATGCTCTTCTATCTGCACTCTCACCCTCCGATTGCTGACACATAACCAAGGGGCACAATTTGTTACGCAACGTGCTTCCAAAAATGTTATGATTACTTCCTCCTTCCAATGAAATCACTTTGGGCGCAAAGCAATTTTTATCCTTCCCTAGCGACTTCAAAATACGTCACGCTTTTACTTGACTTGGGCGCCTTCGATCTATTTGAAACTTCATGGCGAATAGCCCTTTTAAAGAAAACTCTATCTGCTTTCACTTTTTCGAATATACCTAGAAAATCAGATTTTTCTAAAAATATCGTAAGGCCCTTTCTTTTCTTTTTTTTTTATATATGAGCTTTATGATTTTTTCCTTTCTTCAAAGCGCTCAAAAAAAAGCTTCGAATATATAAAAAGCATGTGCTTTTTAATTTTTAAAATTATGCAAAAAAACAAAATTTCATCACCCTTCTTGACGCGTTCACCCATAACAAGGGCGAACGGCCCATTCGCCCATCATTCAGGGTGAACACGATGTTAATTTAATGCTTGTTGTTATCGAACCTGATGTCCGATTGGTGAATTAGAAGGGAAATATTTTCTTTTCTTTTCTCTTTTGCTAGCACATCTGACCTCCCCATATAGCTTAGTCACCTCATTCTTAGGGTGAAAAGCCCTTTCACCTGTTCTTGGGGCGAATGCACTTCGTACTTTTCTTTTTTTTTTTTTTTTTTTTTTTTTTTTTATATATATAACAAATATAACATCAACAAATTAAAACAACAACATTCTAAAAAGATATTTACATATATACAAAATGGTACCTCACCAGAATATCATCATTGAATATAGGCCTTCAAATGAAGACCATTCACAGGGATGGGGAGATCATAACCCTCCAGATCATGAAGATGGTAAGCATTTGCTGAATTCATCATAGAAATTTGAAAAGGGCCCTCCCAGATAGCATCAAACTTATGGTGGTTCCCTGGCTTAGCCTTCTTTTCATTCCATTTTAAAACTAAATCTCCCACCTGAAAACTATGGTCGATCATTTTCTTTCCAAACCACTTCCTCATTTCTCTAGTATGCTCGACAAATACCTGATAAGCCTGTTCCCTATTCTCTTCTAACTGCAACAACTATGCCAACCTTGCACTCATAGGGTCATATTCTTCATCCTCATCCTGGAACAACTGCAATGTTTGGAGTACTGGCAGCTCAATATGAGTAGGAAGAACAACTTCTTTCCCATAAACCAAGGCATACGGGGAAGTCTTGATAGATTTCTTTACCGAGATACGATCTGCCCAAAGTGCTTGATTCAACAACAAATGCCAGCTTCTCTTGTTACTGCCCATCATTCTTTTTAAAATTCGTAGAAAATTCTTGTTAGTGGACTCGGCCAATCCATTCCCTTGTGGATAATAGTTGGATGATGTCTTCAAATAAATGCCATATTTGCTAGCAAACTCTATGATTTTGGCCCCAATAAATGGAGTGCCATTATCAGTTACAATAGAATATGGTATGCCAAAATGAGTAATGAGCCCCTCTAGAAAGGAGATAACAGTAGCTTGATCGACCTTCTTAGTGGGAATGGCCTCCGCCCATCTGGTGAAATAATCGGTCACCATCAGGATATACTTGTGTTCCATGGAAGAATGTGGATCAATGATGCCAATGAAATCAAGACCCCACTGCTGGAAAGGTGCTTCCACTTGGATTGGACGTAGAGGTAAAGCTCCTTTCCTAGTCCTGCCAACGTATCATTGACAACTATCACACTGTTGACTTATTTTATGAGCATCGATGAACAGAGTGGGCCAATAATAACCCGCTCGAATAATTTTTAAAGCCATGGGCCTGCCTGCATAATGTCCTCCAGATAGCCCAGAATGAAATTCTTCCAATATCTTCTCCTTTTTAGATGCTTTTACACACCTGAGAAGAACTCCGTCTATGTTCTTATGATACAACCCATTGGGCAACAATACATACTTGAGCGCTTGCAGCCTGAACCTCCGATGCTGTGAGGCATCGAGGTGAGTTGGACATCTCCCAGAAGTAAAATAGTCAACCAACTCTTCTATCCAATCATGGTCACTCATAGTATGATTTGCGCAAATTCTTTCACCTATGTCCTCCACGTGCACCACATCCAATGTCTCAGTGACAACACTTTTAGCTAACTCCTGGCATAAAGCTCGTCCATGAACTAGCTTTGTCGGTCGGATCTCCACATCATATTCTTGAATTTTAGAGACCCATCCTGCTCTCTTATCACCTAATTCTCCTTGCAGTATAAAGTTTCGAACATCAGGATGAATCACATAAACAATAGTCTTGCTCTGAGAAACGAAGTGTCAAAACTTTTTCAATGATTTCATCATAGCATAAACCTGCTTCTCAATGAAGTTGTACTTCTCCTGATGTGGTGCAATAACTTGGCTCAAGAAAGCGATTGGCTTTTCTTCTCCATCTTCTTGTTTTTGAGTCAACACTGCAACATAGCTTTCATGCTCACCCACCGCATAAAGAATGAAGTCTTTCGAATAATCAGGATTAATTAAAACTAGAGCTTGAGTGATTCTTTCTTTGATTTCCTGAAAAGCTCGTCTCCTGACTTCCGTCCACTTAAACTCAACATTTTTTTCAAAAGCTCAGTCATGGGCTTCACAACCTAGGTGAAATTAGCAATAAACTTGTGGATGAAGTTTATTTGGCCGAAGAAATATTGGAGGTCTTTCTTATTAGCAGGCAGTGATAATTTCATGAGCGCTTCGGCTCTTGCAGGATCTATCACCAATCCTTCTTGTGAGATTACGTGACCCAACAATTTCCCTTCTTTGATGGTGAAGATCGACTTCTTTGGATTGATGGAGATTCTAAACTCACGACACTTCTCAAACACCTACCTTAGATGAGCAACATGATCTTCTCTACGATGGGAAAACACAATCATATCATCAAGATATATCACAATAATTCTATTCAGTAACTCATCGAAGGTGACGTCCATGGCTCTCTAGAAGGTAGCACCAACATTCGAGAGACCAAAGGGCATCCGATGGTAGGAAAATGTGCCCCACTTGGTAGTGAATGTTATTTTGTATTGATCCTCATCCTTCACCCAGATTTTATTATATCCAGAGAAGCCATCTAATAGTGAGAATCTCTAAGCACCGACAACCACATGAAGAATTTGATCTATCTAGGGCAGAGGGTAATGATATTTAAGCGATGCCTGGTTCAGGTTGTGAAAATCAACACACAACCGTATGTCTCCATTCTTCTTCCTTACTAGGACCAGGTTCGCCACCCAGGTCGAGTGCTTAATCGGATATATAATCTTTGCCTCCAACATCTTCAACAATTTTGCCTTCATGAGCGCTTCGATCTTAGGATTGATAGGACGTTGCTTTTGTTAAAAAGGTTTTACCCCCTCCTACAGTTCTATGGTATGTTGGATCACATTCTTATCATATCCCTTTAAATCTTGGTAACTCCATGCCACAATGTTGGGGTACTCGTAGCACAGGTTTTTAATACCTTCAAGTTCATTCGACACACAATCAATCCCGATCTTGATAACCTTTTCAGGTTCCAACTACAATTCCTTGTACTCCTTGGCATCCACTTTAATCTTGTGCTTATCAACTCTATCATTTTGATCAAATAAACTTTCCAATGAGATCAAACCTCGAGGAATGTGATTATTCTTTAATTGAATCATCCCTTATTTCTCCTCTTCAACAAGTACTCTATCATCCATGCTAGCAGCTTCTCTGAGCAAAAAATTGACTATTTGTTCATCATTGTCGAATACTTGCCAATAGAGATTCTTATCTGGAACTGAAGGTCTATAGATCACCCTGACAGTCTTGGGCTTTCGGACTACTTGCTCCATGGGAGAATAATTTGCACCAAGAGAAGCTAAAATATCTGCATGTCTATTCTGCTCTCGAGGAATCGCCTGAATGTTCAAAGTTGTGAAAGCTTCAAATAAATCCTAGACCCTATTGCGATAAGCTTTCAGGTAATGCTACTTTGATACACACTTATTGGTGGTCTGATTAACGATAAGTTCAGAGTCACCAAAAATCTGTAGTTGCTTAATGCCCAAATTTTTAGCCTTTTTCAATCCAAGGCACAATGCTTCATATTCAGTTGCATTGTTTGTACAACTCCAAGTCAACCTATAAGAATAAGTTTTTTGTATTCCCTTAGGAGAGATTAATACGACACCAACTCCTACGCCATTCTTACATCTGGCGCCATCAAAATATAATTTCCATAACTGATCTATGTCGAAATTATGGGAATCAGGAACTTTTCTTTCAGTTTGCTCAGGCTTAGTTATTGTGTAACAACCAATGTCTATCCCGATCATTGCATTAAAATATATGAGCAAAAACTCATCCTCCAGGTGAAGCTCACCCAATGCTTCTCCCACCAAGTCAACTTCTTCTAGTTCTTCAGTCATCATGTTTACTACACCTGGAGATTGTTCTTCCTCTTCCAACCTTTCAATGTGAAAAGGTGAAGGTTTTTCATTATGGATACGAATCCATTTTCCCTTGAATGGTATCTCCAAATGTGAATAGTCCAAGGAAAGGTATCCTCCCAACTTAGCCATGAACTCCCTTGAGAGGCACATGCTAAAGTATGGCTCCAAGTCAACTACTACCACTTCCTGGATGACTGTGATTTGTGGCATACTATGAAGGACAATGGGAATATCTTTGATCACTCCCACCATCTTGACCGGAGTCCCATCCAATTGTAACACTCCTGGGCTACTTCTTGTATATTCCATCCCCATTACTTCACATACTGCCTTTGGCATGATAGTAGTTGCAGCTCCAGAGTCGATCATACAATTATGTACAATCCACCCTTCCATTCTCAAAGATAAATAAAATGGGGGAGGCCTATTTTTCCCTATTGTGGAAGTCGGTAGTGCTTGTGCTAGGACTATTTGGGTAGGATCTTTCTTCTGATCTTTAGCAGTCTTCAAGGACTCTTGTAACAAATCAATTTGTCCTAGCAACTGTAGCGCGTCATACAAGCTAACTTTCATTGGGATCTTCTTCATTTCTTCCACAATGTTGTAACTTAGGGCAGCCAAAACCTTCTCTTCTAGAGCTCATTCATATTTATCCCGATACTATTGAGTAGCTTCTACTCTTTACCTCTTCGTCAATGATGGGTACTTAAGTCGCTCCCTAGCTTGCTCTTTTGTTTCACCGTGCATTTGAGCAGCTATTGTAGGTTGCAAAGTTGGTGGCTTGACTTGTAATTTCTCTAGAGCTTGCTTAGGCAATAAGTCTTTTAATTTGATAGAATCTTGCTCCTTAGCCTTTACACTAGGCGCTTTCGCTGGAGGTAGTCATTTCTCATCTTGCACCTTTGGTTCTATAGGCACCTTCAAAGGTTCGAGTTCCATCGGATCTACAATTACTGGCTTCTTCTCGGACCTTGTGAGGACCGAAACTTGCTCCAAAGAGGGCATCATAAAATTATGATCGACTTCTCTGATCATATTAACTTGTCCACCAACCAAACTCTCTGCTAATGTCTGCACATAATTCATATGCACCATACATGTATCTTCTCCATGAGGATCATTGCATGTCGAACACCAATATGCCTTCTCTATTGCACTAGTCTCCTCATTTGCTAGCACTATTGTACTCTTCTCAGGGCCTCTACTAGTAGAAGCTTGTTCCCGAGTAATTGGTGGAGTTTGGAATCTTCATGATCGAAACTCAGCCTCTGCTTGCTTCTTCCTTACCATTGTAAGCTCATTAGATATTGTCCTTAAGGCTGCATTATTGGACTTTACTTCTTGCAACAATATCATGAGGGGGTCAGGATTAGATGATGGAGTGGGCACTGGCAAAGGTAAGGGTGCTTGTGGTGCAGGTAACGGTAAGGGAGTCGGAGGCGCTGGCAATGTTGGAAAAGGAATAGATGTCGGTAGTTGGGAACTGGTGGGGCAGGTAACTATGAAAAACCTGGAGTTGAATGTTGTGGGATGGGAATCAGAGCAATATGAGGTGGGCTTGAGTTCCATGAGGGAACTGGGTACATAGATGGCATAGGTTGTGAAAATGCACTAGAATACAGGTACTGAGGAAGATCAAGAAGAATTGGCATAGTTGTCTTTAGAGGAAGCCTTCCTACAATAATCAAATCAGATTCAGCCTTTTGAGCCTGAGTATACAAGTCTAGAAATGTAGTCACATTGGCCTATCATACGACCATACCAATATCAGTGCTAAATACCCTGAGGTAGTAGAATGCAACTTGCTCATGCATAGGCCGCAAACCATCAGGGACTCTTTGCCAGCTTCATGTGAATCTGACATTAAAATCCATGATCTCTTCTTGCGGATGTCTTTGAATCATCATGAACTGGTGCAATAGGGAGTATGGATCAACTTGTTCATGAAAATTTTTAATCAACAACTCCGCCAACTGATCCCATGAAGTAATAGTACCAGGTTGCAGTGATCGATACCAATACAATAATTTTCCTCTCAATGACAATACCAACAACTTTATCATTACATCTTCATCCATTATGTCATGGATGGTCACCAAAGAGGCCACATCTTGGATATGCTCATACGCAGTTTTACCGGTACCATCATAGGTCGGCAAAGCTTTCAAAGCAGCTTGGGGCACCGAATTTTGTGCTTGCAAATTTAAGGCTCCTGAGCTATTCCATGCTGGGAACTACCTTGGTGGTTGTTGTTGATGGGGTGGAGGATTCTGAGCCATATGGACTGGTATATGAGGTGTAGGTTGAGGAACACTAGTGGTCGTATGAGGTGGAGGGAAACTTGTGGTGGTACTAACTGGGCTTACAGGAGCAGAAAATACACCGGCTAACCATGAGGATGTAACAGATGGTATGTGGGATATATGGGGTAATGAAGACGTACGCCAAAAAGTGGCTAACTGGGGATGTTCTCCCAATATTTGAATATCAAGTTCGTAGAACTCGATTTGATGATCCAGATTTTTGGCTTTCGATCTTGTATTCATGAGACACAGCTTTCGTTGCTCTCACATTCGGATATTTTTGAGTATAGTCGAGTCGCCAGATGTTCTAATATTACAGCACAAAGGCAAACATCAAACCTTAATACTGCTAGAAGTGAAACCCTGAGGTCCCATCGAGTGTGCCAAAAATTGTTGGTCAAATATCTGCCTAATCAACAAACACTACGTTTGTGCACCCTAGATACGACCAACATTGAAAGGCCAGAGGAAAGAAATGTCCCTCGTGCCAATCTCCAGAGAGGGTTGGTTCCCAAACTAAATCCTACACTGGTAGAAGACTAGGGATGCAGGAAAGAAATTGGAAAAATATGGAAAGAAATGGGAAATATGGCCACAGGATGAAGTGCAGGATTTGGGGTAGACTAACAGTAGGAAAATCACCAAAGCATGAAATAGCATTTAACAGAGGAAAAAGCAGCAGAATTTACTTGTAAACTTGCAGTAATAACCTCCAGAATAACACTCCAGCATTCACTCCCTCACTAGCAATATTTAAATCCAAATGCAGAATTTAAATCTAACAACAAACAAGAAACATGAATGTAAAATAGAAGTGCACAATACAGAAGGAAATTGCACACAAGATCACTTGCAAATTCAGAAGCCTGATGCCTTGTATTAATGCAGAGAACTTGGAGAGTATTCTCGCAAAGTGTCTAACCTCTCCTTTTACAATGGAAATTTGATTAGTATTTATAGAGGATTTCACCTCTTTCATTAAATACACAAGAGAACAAAATGATCACAGATCGAAAACAAAAATGAGAAAATTCCTCCTCGAAATCATTGAAAATCTCTCCCTCAAGGACAACGATCCATCTTTCAGGGAATAATTCCCAAGAAAACCAGCAACTCGGGCGACAGTGCACAGATAATTTGGAAAGCATTGAATACTTTGGAAACGTCTCTACGCCTTGGAAATCATGAAAATCCTCCTGCTCTTCTCGCACAACTTCTTTTCTACTCGGGATCCATGATTTGAGTTACTTATCGCCACCATTATTTAATGTTTATAAATATGGCACCCTTGGAGACTTTGACCGCGATCCATTTCACCCAAAAACTACGTTCACCTTATGACAAAATCTATTTCGCCCGATCTTCCTTTAAGTGCTCATGATATTTTCTTAAAATGTGTTCGCCCATGGGAGGGGTGAACAGGATGTTCACCTCTCAACCAGGGTGAACGCGACATTATTCTCTTCTTAGGGTACGTTCACCCAAAAGAGGGGTGAACGGGACGTTCACCCCTCCACTGGGGCGAACGCGATGTTGCTTTGTCTTCGAGCGAACGCGTTCGGATTGTTGAGCAAGGTGCAGCGACAGTATTGTCATTGTTGTCAACACAGTCAGATAGATCTGTTGATGCAGTGGATAGGAAGTTCAAAAGCTAGTCAGATGCAGAAGACAGGAGTTCAAAGGTTACTCAGAGTATGTACAATGATTCTCCAAGAAGACCGAAGTGGACCACTTGCAAAAGATCAAAGAAAAAGACAAGTAAGAAAAGTGTCGCGATATCGCGACATATACAGCAGGTAAGAAAAACTGTCGTGACATGTTGGAAGAGAGAGAAAAAGGAGGAAAAACTATCGTGATTTCGCGACATGTTGGAAGAGAGAGAAAAAGGAGGAAAAACTGTCATGATTTCGTGACATGTTGGAAGAGAGAGAAACAACAGGAAAAACTGTCATGATTTCGTGACATGTTGGAAAGAAAAAACACAAGTGGAAAAACTGTCACGATTTCGCGACATATTGGAAGAGAGAGAAACAACAGGAAAAATTGTCACGATTTCGTGACATGTTGGAAGAGAGAGAAACAATAGGAAAAACTGTCACGATTTCATGACATGTTGGAAAGAAAAAACACAAGTGGAAAAACTGTCGCGATTTCGTGACATGTTGGAAGAGAGAGAAACAGAGGAAAAACTGTCACGATTTCGTGACATGTTTTGGAAAGAAAAAACACAAGTTGAAAAAGTGTCGTGATATCGTGACATGTTGTGAAGGGAAAAAGACAAGGAGAAAAAGTGTCACGATTTCATGACATGTATTTTCGTGGGCAAGAGAGAGAGTACGAAAGAAAAAGTGTCGCGATATCGTGACATTTATTCTCGTTCAGGCAAAGAAGAGAAAGCGTACGAAAGAAAAAGTGTCACGATATCACGACATGTTATGTTTTCATGGCAACAACAACATAAGAGTTA